>CM068475.1:43632732-44875232 GCA_034769265.1 Remorina albescens | reverse complement strand
TGAATGAATGATTATTATACATGCAAAGAAGAGGAAATGTGTGTGTGTCAGAGTTACTGTATTTGTAGTTTAAAATAAGAATAAACATCCTATTAGACTGCCCGAACAAACATTATTTGATAATTAAGTCTGACATTTTTGACATAATGTTCGAGATGTACTGTTTTCATTAAGATGTATAATTTAAAATCTATCCAGTTCACATTACTGAACAGTATTTGCTTTTCAACAAATTCTATATAATCACATTATATGGTAGAGTTGGCTCATACGGTTATATAAGAATTATGTCTTGCTGTCTATGAATATTTAATAGAAACTATTTTGAACGTGCAACCAGTTCTTAGTCAGTAATGAAGACCACGTCAGCCAAACTGTGACCCTGCCCTAAAAAAACACGACTTGCTCATTAATATGAATGAGGCCAATCTGATGGTGCAGTGGGGATGCCAGGACAGAGGAAACAAGAAACAAGAAACACGAAAAAACAAAGCAAACAAAAAACAATATATATCATATATATATGATATATATTGATATATGATAAATGATCATAACCCAAGCCCCAAACCAAGCACCCCGCCAAATAATGTTCAGTGAGCGAGCAGTCCGACGCAGCTACTGTAGCATTCCTGCTTCTTTTACTTTGTAACATTACTTTGTTTTTTTGTTTTTTTCAGTTCACCAACACCACCAAAACACACAATAATCCTGGGTCAGAGTATCATAAATCACTGTGCATTATAGTGGCATCTGATAAGCTGTTTAAAAAAAAAAAAAAAAAAGGGTTCTGTCATTTCTTGTTTCATCGATATCAATGCACGGAGCAATTTGTCCCATTAAACAAAACTGCTCATATAATTTTAATGCACAGCTGTCCTCACCATCAGCACTACAAATATGTGATAACTGAGTTAGGTTTGAAACTAAGGAAAGCTGCTTCCACTAGCTCTTTTTCACTGTGGTATGGAGTCAGAAATGAACTGAGCGTTGGAGAAATAAATAATACTGTCACATATTTGGCAGTACATAAACTGGCCGCAACACTCCCCAGGAGCTCAGTGTACTGTGGAAAAAAACATGCTGTCAAAGCAAGAGGGCTTCATGGACACACATATAGAGCAGTTAAGTGTGCTCCATGAGGCTCTATAGATCGGTCAATCTTCTGTCCCCTGGAGAAATCTTGTTGCCCAGGCACTTTGATCTATCAAAACGAATAGGGCAGTTGGCATCAACTGCTACAAGCAGCCAGGAACCCCCTTCAGAGTGGTCCAGCTAGAATATTTATCATTTTCCCAAAATGTCTCTTAACATGTTTGTATAATGAGGAATTCAATTGATTTAGACTTTTTTAAAACTTGAACATCAAATCCCACAGAAAGGTGACTTGGCGCTTTTACACTGAGGTAGACACATGCACACATACATCGAAACACACAAAAATACTGAGTTCTGTTAAATCAGGGGGAAAAAAAATCTTAAAAGGATTAATGGGGAGGGAAGTTTGGAGAGAAAGTAGAAAGACATTTGGAGTGATGCGTTTAGTGAGGGTAAATCTGTACGAATATTTCCGTCGCTTTCACTGTAATTCGCAGTCTCTTGGTCTTTGGCAGCATTGCATGTCAATGCCTTGCTGCTGTAGGATTCGAGAGGAACCATATGGCTCAGATGCAATTCTGGGAATAATGTGCACATACCGATGGGTGCCAGAGGGACTTTTCACAAGGGTGTTTATCAAGCCAAAATGAAAGCACGGTTTTGGTCTAGATACTCTCACACTGCTTCATGGCTCAACACACTAGGTTAAAAACACAGATGAAGCCAATAACTGATTTATACCTTTAATAGTCTTTAATGTTGTTATTTTAGCTGATAATTAACAATAAATAAGTAGCATGCAGCCGCCATTATATAAAGTGAACAAGCGTTCATAGGCCACATTCATCAATTAACCATGTGTGCAGCACCCACAGCACTGACTGCCCTCCTGTTTGAATACATTAGGGAGGAATGTGTTACCTCGTGGACCACGGCTGACCAACCACATTAGATTTGACCATTAAGTGTGATAGATGTCTTCCAAGAACATAGAGGATGGTTTGTGGTTAAAGCTAAACTACTCCTTGGACTTTTCAGATATGCATCTCGGTAGCATTGATTTACAGATTCTTTGCACAAGTGGGCGAACATTTCCACCCAATGAGGAGAAGGAAACTCCAAGAAGGCAGACAGACGTAAATGTAAAATCAAACCTCCAAAGAGTATTTAAGCACATTCCTTTTCCCTGAGCACCATGTCATTATCCAACTGAAGCACATGAAATCAATGATACTGCTTCGATGCACGCAATATTTAACAGGTGATGACAGTCATAGTTAAATATACCTTGTACATACAACATTTGTCTTTCTCACTATCCTTATTTGAAAGCTGTTATTATTGTAGTATATAGTGGATCTGGGTGACAGATTCATCAAGCGGGTTTAAAATGCAACTGCTGGAAAATACACTGATATGAAGGCAAAAGGACTGTGGCATTTCTCTGCAGAAAAGTAAAGTCTATTTTTAAACCCAAGAAACTCATTAGATTCTTAAAAAAATATATATATCGGTTTCATCCTATAAATTCTTTACGTTCTACAGTGATTCGATTTCCCATTTCATCTCATATTGTGTTGTTCTCTTTGGAGTAACACAGACTATATTTTTTGCAAACTACAACCAGTAATACTATTTTGCCAGAACACACCACCACTGCTACTTCAGGAGACTAAAGACATGCTGTTCAGCCTGATAAGGAGAGCTCCATCTAACTGAATTGTGCAACAACAATTGTTGCCATCTGTGTTTTATTATGCCCAATAGTTTTTCATCATTAAGGCCTTTTTTTTTTTTTTTTTTTTTTTTTATTTGGACACGGTGCAAATCCTACGGAGAACAATGTTGTTTTTAAAGAAAAATTCTACTGACAAAACAAAATAGAAACAGTGGCACAGAGGACACAATCCCAGTGCATTTTAACAAAGGAGAGCAGAAGGTAAAGTGACAGAAAACGCACGCAGAATGAGGAAAAACGGAAAAAAGAAACATTAACAGGTACATGTCACTACACTCTTAAGACCCCCGAGCTGTTTAAAAAAAAAAGAAAGAAAGAAAGAGAGAAAGAAAGAAAGAATTTCACTACACACGATTGAAGAAACATGTTTAAGACCATGTACCACAAACACAATTTGTTTAATCACACAGTTGAAGTAATCACATATACCAACATCAGCAATTAATCATTCGCCATTATAACCTCAACTCTCAATGCTCCATATCCACATGTGACAGAGGTTGAGCCAGACAACAGTCAGCAGCTTATATCCCTTTTTGCTGTGTTTCATCTGTGCGTCACATCTACTGGTGTGTCCTTGAGGAAACACTACAGGACTCCAGGCAGGTCACAAGATAGGACCGGTCTCAGTGGGACGGTTGCCTCAGGCTGGAGAAAGGGATGAAATGTTTTCTGGCTACAGCAGGTGGACACCAGCGGGGGAAAAACACACAGTATCTTTCTCTCGCCTTTACTGCCCCTCCCAAAACAACTTGCTGAATCTCTCCCACCTAATCGCCTTCTCTTCTTTGGCCACAAACACTCCGACTCTTTATTTTCACCACCTGACCCATATACAAAACTGCTTCCTGGTGGGTGCTGCTCCAGAAATGAGGTCCAAGCCTTTGATCCAGCTCCAGATCATCACTGAAAGACTGCCACTTCAGCTTTAGGCTGCTCAGCATCCCACCACAGCTCTTCATCTCCAAGCCTTGGTGACACACTTTTTTTTCTAAATCATATTCACATACCATTCATCATGTGAGCAGCCCATCCTGCCTTCTCACCAGCTATCATACCATGGAATTGGCTTCTTTCATAGATAGAGCGACCCGAACAATATGGTGGCAAAAAAGCAGCAAATAAACCATGGCACTGACTGTGTAGATGTGCTCAGCAAAAATATGAAGGCTACATCCGTTAACATGAGGTCTAGTAAATCTCAAATCACCTGTCCATGCTGGCTGAAAGTAAAATTTACAGTGGAAGACAAAAAAAAAAAAAAGAAAAGAAAAGAAAAAAACATGCTGAACCATTTACACGAAGGAAAAAAGAGGGCAGATTTAATTTAAAAATTGGCACGCATTCCTCATTTCCACAGATGAAAGCTCATAAATGAAAAAGCCTGGAATCATGCCTAGTATGGAAATCTAAAGTTATGAATAATGCCTCTGTCTCAATCATCAAGTCTGTTTTAATAAGGTGGATTAGCCCAGCACCTGCAGGCTGAAAGGCACACACGACTGCTCTCCTAACCAACCAAGAGTGGGACAAGAGTCCCTGCGGGCCCTGAACCTCACATCCTCCCTGCTGGACCCCCACCAGTCTATAGTAGTGAGCAGCGCAAGTAAACAGCTCAGCTTGTCATTTGAGCTCATGAATCCAGCTCCAATGGACTGGTGCCGCAGAGAAAGCAACTGATTTACACACAGTTGCTAATCAGTTGAATGGCTCTCTTGCTAATGAAAACCCATAGATCTATACAATAACACTACTGATTTGATTTTTGCACCCGATACTCATTCTTAAATATGCAACTGATAGCAACAACTAAACAGTATAGGGAGCAGACTGTTGAAGGATTTGGGCTCAGAAAGGTGCTATCTCTGTCCTGACTTGCTGCACCCACATTCATCATTTCCCTGTAGACACACATATCACAAAAGGCTTAAATAGGTTCTTTCCTCTTTGTCTGGCCTCAGTGACGCTCCAGCATTTAGCTGATTGCAGGCTGGATATGCTTAACTCCGTCCCTCATTCAGCACTGGAAGCTGGAGTCACCCCAGAAAACAGAAAAGCCACTGCAATGGTTTGTTTCAGCATAGCATTAATTCATCTTTCCACTGAACAAGTCATAGGCACCAGTCTAATCATGATAAAGACCGTAACAGAGAACTCGATAAACATGGGGGGGATGCAAACATCCATCCATCCATTATATTCATCAAGCAAATCACTTCCACTTCCAGCAAATGAGAATGAATTCATTGTGACTTACCTGTTCCATTGGCTGTGTTTGCTAAGAAGAGAGGATACAAAGCTGAGCAGCTTTGAGATAGACGAACATTGAGGCAAAAACAGATTCACAGCAAAGTCTTATGGACTATCTGGCTGTGAATGCCTTTTAGGATTAAATGAGTCTAAGTGACTGATTTTGCATTTAGAAGTGAAGTGCACTCACCACTGGAGCAATCCAGACCGCCCCATCCAGGCTCACACTGGCATGTATCGGGAGAGACACAGCGACCATGGACACACTCCTCTGTGCACAGAGCTGAGACACACACAGATGTTCCTTCATCAGTGGAGTATATATTTTGGAGTTAGCACAAAGAAACAGACTGTAAAACATCATTAAACTACCAATAAACAGCATAACAAAAACCACTAAGATAACAGCTGAAAGAAAATGGCCTATAAAATTGGACCCTCAATATCTTTCTAATATTATCAAGGGACAATATCTTCACCATGGCACTCCTATTCAACATCCATCTTCACTGCTTGACACAGGACTAAATGATTTCTTAGGAGATTGAGTTCTTGGTCAACATCTTGGTTTATCACATAGCTTTACTTTCCACAGTGAGCTGTTATCAGCAGGCTGAGCCGTGAAGGAACAAGCCGTAAATCCCTTCTAATTTGATCAGCTAGTGCTTTGTCATATGTGATGCTTTAATGTAGCAGGTCCAAGCACTGCAGTGTTTACTAAGTGTGCAGTTTTCTTGATCATTCATATTGAGCAACACGGCACCCAATTGATTGAGTCTGCATTAGTATTCCTGGGAGCGTGTTCACATGAGCTGGAAGTTTGGTGCAGCTAGATAATAAAGTGAACAATGAGGATTTTTTATTTATTTATTTATTTTTTTGAAATGAAGACCTAAGATGGAAACCTATCAGAAAAATAGACACTTAGCAGAAATATATCTGTGACAAGGTCATCTGGCCTGCAGGTTTAAAACAGACAAGCTGTTATCTGGGGAAGAAGACACTCAGGCCAATACAACAGGAGAGAAACCCTGCCTGATGGGAATCAGGCAATGGCCTGTGGAGGGATGATACATAATCCAAGGGCAGAAGAACAGACAGTCCATCCTGCTGACTGATTAGACCTCATCCAAAACATATCCAAGTTCCTAATGTTTTATTATAAAAAGTAGAAAAATGGGGCACAAGGACAGCATCTGAGTTTTTTTTTTATTACTTTTATTAAAAAAAAGAAAAGCTCTGGCTGATTTTGCAGCTCTGTGTGCAACACCATGGCACTCATCCTGCAGGCAGAGAGGTCAGCGGGAGTTGGCTGCAGGCCAGAACACTGCTACTATAGATTATCACTCAATCAGGCTTCGATTAGGATCCACTGCCAGCAGCAGAGATGCAGCAAGCGTGGAAGAAGAGGAGTGAATCCCAAACACCCACAAGCTGCAGCTAATCTCAGAAATGCTCCCATGGCAAAAATGGTAAACCAGAGATTGAAAGATAATTCGGGGTAGATTTCTGAGCATCGGTAGTCTGGCAGGAAACTGTCTAATTGCTGTTAGCCAGCAAAAAAAAAAAGGAAAGGAGGAAGAGCTCCAACAATTGTGCTGACGAAGGTGTGAGATCGACTACCTTCAATCAATGAGTCCAGAGTGTGCAGAGTATTCAAAGAGAAGCGGAGACAAATTCAATGTCACCATGATGAGTTGATTTCATTTAGTTTCAATCAGCAAATTCTGATCAGCGAGAAGAGGGAAATGCAAATGTGTCACATCCTTCAGGAAAAAAAAGAAATATGGAAATTAAGTTTTGAATATGGGAGTAAGGATAAAGCGCAACCTTCTCCTGAGATCTGAACCGGGGTACTAAAGGGATGGCATAATAAAGTAGGAGGTAGGTCTTTCATTTTAATTGAAATCCATGAATCACTCTGCTTACTTATCACTCGTGTCTAAGGAATCTGTTGGAAAATTGAGTCTTTCATCTAGATAAAAGACTAATCTAACTCGTTATGCAGAGGTGTTATCAGAACGGGGAACAATGTAGCTAATTGGTGATTGTCACGCAGTGTTAATAAATTTAATATTCTTACCCAGTCAAAACTAGAATCTTTTAAATGTATGCATATGTATGTATGTTTATGTATGAATAAATAAAGCTGTACAGCCTCTGGTCTGACTGTGTTTTGGAAAAGCTACAATTCTGTTTACAATATGCGTATTTATACAGTTTTGTAGTACAAAAGTAAAAGTTCAGGAACAATATGATGTAGTTGATGGTTAAATCAATCTAAGACGGATGCCCACAGAACATATCAAACAATTTCCTCTTGAGCTTCTTTCACATGCTTCTATGTAGCACAGTGATGATTTATTTTAAAACTATGTCTTTGAAGCATGGAGAGAGAAAAAAAAAAAAAAAAAAAAAGCAACAAAGCCAAAGTGGAAAAAGAAATCAAAGGTTCGGTCTTCCTTTCTGGAAATCTCATCATCTCCTAGTTCATCAAAACTCAAATATGAAATATGCCAGCATATTGCTGCCTGAAACTTCATCACAGCCCAACTAACTCTGCCACCGTCATTTTCAGAACCATCTGGCAGCACTGGACAAGCAGGAGACACGCAGAAGTCGTCTGGCCTAAATACTAAATGAGGAACTCATGCCCCCGAAGAGGCTGTCAGCTTCTGAAGATATTACAACTACTGTTGTCATTAGTGAGCTCCTTTCCTCTTGCTCAACTGTAATAATCATGCTTATTAGGAGGGAAATTAGTTCCTCACATCCTCTACATGGGCTAGTTACGGATTAAAGTAATGATTTACGACAGATAAAAGGTCACAGAATTAATAAAGACCTCTGGTCACAAACCTCAACCACTAATTCATGAAAAATAGATCGAAGTTCAACTTACACTAGAGAGCTGTGGAAAAATAAAGTTATCACATCCAAATACAGAAGGAAATAACATAAAGAAACACATCCTTAAAGATTATTCTGGTGATTTTGTCAGAGGTACTCTCTTTCTGCTTATTTGTGTGATCATTATTGTTCATTCAAGGTCTTCATATCCCCATGATTCATTTAGCCACTTCCCATTGGATTTAATGTGAGTGCTGATGTGGTGCAACTCAAAAAAAAAAAAAAAAAAAAAATGACAAAAAGAAAACACAGGCAGGATTTAAAAGGCAAACATTCTTCAAACATTTTCAGACTTCATGAAAACTAAACTAACAATACACAAGTTGAGGGATATTTCACATTCGGTAAACAAAAAGTGCCCAGAAATAGACGAACTGGGTACATTTTGGGTCGATTTACTCTAACAAAGGGGGGCACCCTTTTGTCACTGCATGCAAAACAGCTCAGGGAGAACAAATCTCTTAATCCTGGTAGTGAGAGTGCTAGGATTAAAAGGGGTGGAACAGTTCGCACAGGCAGCAGAAAGCAAAGTTGCCCTCTTGGCCCCTATCAACTCAGTCTCACTACTTCACCTGAAAGACGGTTAAAGGGGAGAGTGAAAGTGGTGACTTCTCACTCTCGGCCTTACAAAATATCAAAATAAAACATATTGTTCATATACTGGAGCAGCCACATCTGAGAGGCGCCTCCATGATTCGGAGATTCACCTGGTTAACTCCTTAAAAAGACTATTAATGACCTAAAAACTGGTTAATGGATACATTATTGATCAAACGCCTTCAGACCCCTAGATTATCATACCAGCTTTTAATCTTGGCTGGTTTGCAAGCTTCCCAGCGCACTCCTGCCCTGAGGCTAGTAAAGCTTAGACAAGGACAAGCTCGACTGCAAGTGCAAGCCCACACGACTTTTCAATCACCGTATCAGTATGTTCCTCATGCAGCTGAAGATGTAGGGAGATATACAAGTGTGATCCTAATCTTATTTATATATGTATAAGGGAAGAACACATTAGGTAAGGAGAAGATATCAAAAACGTAGCTTTCACAAGCTATATGTATCTTTATCTGGCCAACGAGCAAAAATATTCAGTTTGATGTGTGTCCCTAAAAATAGAAATTGATGATTATTTATGAAGCTATAAAAATGACAGTGAATGATTGTTATTAGCATATTGCTCCAATCCCAATTTTCACCGCTTCTGCTCGTTTTATATTATTGAACTCCAGTGTGGTTTTATGGCGGTTGTTGTACCTACAGTCTGTAACCAGCATCCTTTTGGCTTGTTAATTTTTTTCATTGTTAGGCAACTTGTATTAAATTGCTCTTGCAGCCAGAGTACAGGGGCTGTGATCTAAAGAGCTTTTCCTCCGAGTTGAATCAAGCTCTACCATTCTACAATGAAAAAATTCACATGGATGCTAACAGAGGAGGTAGTGGTGGGATGTTCATGATAAAGAGGATCAAACTGAAGTGGAGGCGACAATAGGTGGGGAGGGGGGGGCGATGGTGGCCTGCCAAAGAGTTGTAGCTTTATCTGCACATCAGCCACAGTAAGGATCAGTTCTAATATTTACTTCCTCTCTCTAAATGTCATCAGTGAGGACAAAGGATGTAAAAAAATAAAAAAGGACACTCACGGACACACAAGTCTCCACTCTCAAAGTAACCAGGGCAACACTGTGAGCGGCGCCTATACATGGTCCTCACTCCCCGCCGATAAGCCGTCTTATAGCTGATCCTAGAACAACAGACGTATTGAGAAAAGTACATGATGTGAAGCCTTGACCCTTCCTGAAGGGCAGCAAAACACAGAGTCAACAACGCAATTCATAATAGTTCGTTGTTCTGAGGAAGTTTATAAAGTAAAACAGGAGGATAAGAGCTAGAAGCCAGTAGCATTTTATATAAAACACTCACACATTAAAGTCAGCATTTAAGACATGATTCTCTATGCACTTATTTAGTTGGATGCCCACTATAAACCTTAATGGAGTAATTAAATCATTTACTATAACATGATTACATTCAGATACAGGCTCTGATTACTTCACTGTCAGCAACATTTAAGTGGACATTTATCGTGGCCTACAAAGACTTGGCTCTGATGAAATAAATGTGAGGACAAACAAGGAGAAACTTACCTGTGCCTTGTGCATTTAAACCAGTTGAGAATGTCCGTGCATCTGGTGTAATAAATCTGATCAAATGGGTGAGCGTAGGATTCCTGCACAGTCACAGCATAGCTAAAAGACAGAGAAACATGGACAACAAGTAGTGTTTCTGTGTTTTCCCTGCTCTGAGAAATAGTCTCCTCTAATTTCCCCCAAAACTCCTCAAACTAAGTTAATTAATTGGTTTAAGTTGTGTACTTGACTACATTTCAGCATAAAGAGTTTATTTTGGGCAATTTCATCCTAAGTGATTTCCCTAGAGTTCACAGAACCTTTCATTTAAATAACAGTTAGACTCTCCAATATTTCACAAAATAGCTATTTAATCCAGACCCTTCAGACACCAACCCCTCTATTAAACTGCTTTTACCAATTAACTTCTCCACTTTGGCCAAACATTTATTATATACTTATACTATACTTATATACTTATATACTTATACTTTATGTAATAACAATATGTTTAGTAGCATATGAATAATTCAAAGGTCAATATTCCTAATAATCCCTGAGGCATTTTGCTTTCAGATCATGAGATATTCTTTTTTATGATGTTGAATTGTCACTTTTAGTTAAATAAGGATTTGAATTCACCAGTTATAATCAAGTTGAACATGGCAAAGAATATAGATTTGGCAGGGTAAAAAAAAAACAAACCCCAAAACAATTAAAAAGAGACATGAAAAGAGCTTTTAGGTGAGTCTCATGTGTGATATATGCAGCATGTCCTCAGCAGTAATCTGAGGATACCAGAGGACCACAAAGCCATGAAGACAGCCCACGTAGGGAATTCATTTTGATGCCAGCAAGGTGGAGCCACAATCCTTAAGTACCCCAACCTTGGTCAAGCGATAATCCAGATAATATATCTTCACAGACTTCTTTCCACCCCTTTGCAATGAGGTTGGAAATTATTCCTGCTTATTTCTCAAAAGTGACACTGGCCGGCACTGATAATTATTCAGGCCCTATGGTTGTCATGATTGATTGGAGCGAGAGTACACTGATCAATTTGCTTGCGTTTGAAGCTGCAACTTCGCCAGGCTCTGAGAAGCTGGCGACTTGAGCCGTCTCAGATCAATACTCATGTATGAACTTTGAGAATAGATCTGAAACTTTAGCAGAAAACGGTTGCAGCTGTTGCAGTGAAAAAAGTTCCAGGATTGATGTTATAGTCCCCAGGGTGACAGTCCTTATCATTTTCTTATTGGGTTACGGTGAGATTAATTATTCCTGCGGCTCTGTCAATTAAGGCTGCCTGACCTGTCATCCACCACCTCCGGGGGGGACCGCCCATTGGACCGCCTTTCAGACCGCCCATCGGTGTTGGTGCCCAGTGATTCCCGTCTGCAGCTGGCGTTCCCCCTCCTGTCGTCATAGGTCCCACCCGCCAATCACAAGCTTGCCGGGTCCGTCCCCAAGCTGATAAAAGCCTCCCCGTGAAAGTGACAGGGGCGGCTGTGATTTAATCTGAACAGTCTGCCTCGGTATGTGTATATGTGTCTCTTGCTGCTTAGTCAAATTGTGATAGTTAACTCTAAGATAACTTAGTTTCGGTGTTAGCAGACTCATTTACGTTAACTTGTATGAGGCACTAGTTCTGAGGTTTCAGGGGATGTGGGCTTTAGGTTTAGTCTATAGTTAGTTTTCAATCTTCCACCCTCGCACTGCACGCAGATAACCTGCCTGTTTAGTTCACTAGGATTTATGGGTGGATGCTAGAATGTTTGTTTTAAGAAAGCAGGGTCTCGTTTTGTTGGTTTTATGATTTGGCGCCACCCGCAGCCCTTCTCCTTTGTTCTCTGCCTCACTTAATATTCTGTGTATTGTTTTGATTATCGGTATTGTAGCTCGGACCAGCTTTCAACTGGTGAGGGACAACCTTGTTTATACTTGTTCTTTTGTGTTCTCTTTTAATCTGCTGAACAATAAATGGCTGTGTTTGCCTGAACACACTGGTTTTATGTTGCTTCCCTTTTCCTTAGACAGCTACGGGGCGTAACAAGTGACAACATCAGTCCTGGGAGCTGGTTCTCTCAGATTACTCAGACTACTACTCTTTCAAATCGAAAAATTCGATGCACTGCTGTCAACACCAGACAATACACGCTCACCTCTCCCAGTGGCTGCAGACATTGGGGTCATCCGGGTTCAGACTCCTTACACAAGTGGTGAGGCCTAGCAGGGTCAGCAGGGCAACAGATGACCCCATTCTTCACTCTGAGGGGGGGGGGGCAAAAAATTAAGAAATGGGGGTTCAAATATAGGATCCATTTTCATGTAGGGCTTAAAATGATTTGTTCTTGGAAGTCATAGCATTCAAAGAAACAGCTCGACATTTTGGGGAAATACACTTACTCAGTGTCTAGCCCTGTTTTCGATCAGCAGCACAGCATTTTCATGCCTGTGCAGTAAGTATGATGCTGCAGTCAGCAGTTGGATAGCTGCATTTAACTTAGCACAAAGACAGAGGCAGGGAAGCTGGTGTGACTCTGTGCTGTGGTAAAAAATGGCCCTCTACCAGCACCTCCGAGGCTCAGGCATTTAAATTGTGAGCTTAACCATGTGATCAGACTAAATTATACACACTACATACACAGACAATAAATCGGCACAAATTAGGGTTAGGGGCTGCATAAACTGAGAGAGGGCTGCAACCATGTGAGGTGAAAATGGTTCAACTTGAGCAGAGAATTTGCACTTATCCCATAACTTCATGAATCAGCGTTATACTATAAATGTGAACAGATGAGGGGAAGAAGGAGACAGACTGGAGATAAATGACGAAGGGAACTGAAGTTCATGATGAGTTCAGGGATCAGTCACAAGCTGAGCAGTACACAAATATGTGGAGACACAATCCCACACGTACAGTTAGTGTGTGTGTATATATATATATATATATTAGTATCTTACAGCTATCTCTGACAGGTTGGTACATGAGAGGTTTGGGGCAAATAAACATAAACTGCACAGAACGCTCGACAGTGAAATTCACACGAATGATGCAAGTCGGAGATATGCTCTGCTTTCTGCACACACAGTTGGAGACACTCATAGGTAGTTTTTGTTGCATTACCCAAAATGTCAAGCTGGTTTCTTAAAGTGCTTTCTTTGCAGGCTTGGATTGTCAAAACACATGCCAATGCTCTTTTAAGTGTTTGCTCTGGTGTATGTCTCCTTCAGTAAGACCTTCAAAACCGGCATGCTCTGCAAGCAGTAACAGAGATCAAGGCTTTGTGCGGCAGTGACAGAGGTGCTAATTAGTTTAGAGCAGAGGGTTATTTCATAACACATACAGACAAAACAAGAGCACATATGATCAGTGGACATAGCAAAGATAGAGTCGCCATGAGTGACACACAGCATTGTGTGATTCCTCGGGTTAATGCCTGAATGCCACGAGCTGTAACGGCTGTATCTTATGTCGATCTGTCTCAGGCCGCTGAACACAATTTGGCCTTTTGAGAGTGGAAATTTTAAACAAACATGAGAATCAATGCCAAAAAACAAAAAAAACAAAAAAAAAACAAAACCCAAAACCCTGCGAGTTGTCTTTTTGTCTCAGTTTGTGGCGATAGATAGAGAGATAGAGATAAGGTGTATGCTTGTATACATTAGCGTATGTGTGTGTTCTGCATGTGCTGCAGGGCATTAGAGAAGATGAGTTCGATATTTCTGAGTGACTGTATCCAATAACACAGGCATTCACATGTTCAGCTAATCTTCCACATTGATAGCTGCGTGTAGTTCACTCACATGTGAAAGAAAATCAATCAGACCTCCACTTCCTTTAAGTAGCAGTTCGTCTGCACAGGCAGAGGTTAAAGTCATGTTCATTTCCTTAACAGGATGATTAATCAAGAAACACACATGTTACAGGCTATGGCTGCTTTCATATTCAGGACTGGACCCTCTTTGAACCAATCCTGTTAAATACTATAGGGATCCCGCTTGATTGACTAGAAAGCTTTTATTGCTCCTGTGATTAGACCACTGCCCCTAGTCATCTCTCCAAATGGTTCTAGACAAGTGGGATACATCATAACTTGTCATGTCACATTTGTCAAACCTCAGACAGTCTTAGCCACAAGCCTGTGGCAGGAGCAACAGAAAGGTGATAAAATTAGGATTATTCTGAATATGTGGCAAGATCAAGTGAATCAGGGGCTTTAGTAGCTATAAGGGTGATGGTTGCAAGTGAAGGAAGTGTTACAGGGCCCTTGAAGAAAGAGACACTGACAGATCTAATAGCCGGCAGGCACGTGGCCTTAAACTCACCTAATCTTACAGCCTGTGGTCCCTGGGTGTTTTTTGTAGATGCTGAGGGAGCCCTGGAAGCACAAAGTGACAGAAGTGCCGCTGTGCTCAGACACACACACTTGCTGGGAGAGGTGATGACAGGTCGCAGATCTATGGGAGAGAAGAAAAATAATGAGCTTATGATGACACACAGAAGACATAGGCTTGCCTGCTTGCTCTGGCACACTTGTGTGCACACAAACTCATAAATTTCTTAAGGGATCAAAGATCTCAACAGGAGTATAGTTCACAAGAGCCTCTCTTGAAAGGCCAATTTACTCTTCACAGCCTCCACATCCAACCACACAGTTTTCATTCCATTTTCCAATGTCCCTCCTACCTGGTATCCACAGGCACACTAAAGTTACCCACAGGAATAAAAGCCTACATTAACTCAAGAGGGTCAATGCAATGAACTCTGTTCACACTTCAAACATGACAAGTGGCTTGTCCACAATGTGACAGGATCACATTATCTGTATTCATTAGCAAAGTCTACACATGGGTTACAGCCATGATAATACAGGTGGGAACAGGACATTGATGTGTTGATCATCTCGCTCACTACACCGCTCTTCGTGATTCCTCTTGAAGGTCAGAGGGCAGGTTTGAGGTTCTTCTGCCCTTTATTACCTGAAGCCCAAATAAAAATGTAAACACAGGCAAAACAAAAAATAACACATCTCCTTTTGTTAGCTAGCTAAATACATTATTCAACATTTTTATTTAGCATGTGAACTATTGATGAGACCAAGATGTGTGGACACTGAGACAGTGGAGAATTATTGTAGCTGGGTGGAACCACTACGTCTGTTCCTGGGAGAGCATTATGAGACCTATGTTTGATAAAAATTAAAATAGAGCTATTGATTTTAAACTAACAAGTCTTTTTTTGATTTTACCTTTATTTCTTGATCTATTGGGATTTGCAAGCCCCATATCAGCAGCACATGTGCATTTCTTAATGTCATCAAACACATACCAGAGGAAAAATAATCAAATCTTCTGTCCAGGTAGTCACTCTTCTGCAGTCACAATGGGATCTGGTGCTGGATTGTACCTAGTTAGATCTTTTCTCTCACTTTCGATATTGGTGTGCAGCACAGCATGTTGCACCAACATCCTGGAGACTTTAAAATCTGAATGTCAAGGACAAGATGTCTTTCTTATGCCTGAATAGATTTTCCATTTCCTTTAGCGTGGATTTTAACATTTGATTTGAGAAAGGTAATCCACTTTAGAATGGCACACGAGTCCAAGTGAACTTCTGGTCATTCTTTTGTACAGCATACAAGAACAAAGATCACACACACACAAGATAGACGTGTCAGATTAAGATGACTTTTGGCCTAACCTGGATGCCTCTTCCCTGCATCTGCTCGTGTCCAACAAAGCTCTTTTGTTTTCTTTTGCTCTTTAAACAGATTTACTTTGTGCCACTCTAAATTTTCTCCAGGTTCTGTATTGACCCTAAAGTAATTGTTTATAAGATTCTGCCTCTCACCTTCAAGGCCATCAATAACCGCGCTCCTTGGTACCTTATTGAGCTCCTTCATACCGAAATACCCAGCGGTACTCTCAGGTCCTCCTCCTCCACCCAACTCACGCTCCAACCTGTTGCTTAACCACCGTGGGGTCAAGAGCCTTTAGCCCCTTGGCCCCCCACCTCTGGAACTCTCTGCCTTATAGGACATACTCCAGCTCTCTCACCTCAAAACGCACCTTTTCAGACAAGCCTACTCCCTTTAATCAGTTTATGTGTGTAAATGGGACTGGAATGACTTACCATTTTACCTCTCTGTTTGTTTATTTTACTGTGTTTTGTATCTGTATTTGCCAATTGATTGATTGATTTTATCTATGGTTTAATTCTATTCTCATGTTTTGTAAGGTGCCCTTGAGTTTCCAGAAAGGCGCCAATATATAAGTGTACTACTATTATTGTACAGGAGGATAAAGACTTCTGACATGGACACACCATCGTTAACACGGAACACCTGCCTGCAGACACAGAGGCATTAAACCACACAGGGATATCTGTGTCCCCTGCACTGCATGTCAGCAGAGACATCTCCATGATTAAAGCAAAGTGGCTTCAATTTGCAATGCAATTAACCACCCAGTCCCCTGGCTGATCCGTTCCTGCCTTCACCCATGAATGATATTTAGCATACATGACTGACTGGCACGAGTCATGAGTTCACCTCCCACTGATGGATTCCAGCTGATTTTCGGGTTCATCTTACTGCTCCACGTCTTCATTCATCATAATCCTCAGTTCTTCTTGCTTGTGTTAATTTACATTTACATAATGGAAACCAGTCAACGGAAACATTGCTTGGTATTGCAATCTCTTCTAGAGCAGCACCGAGAATGCCTGATCAGTTGGGGGCTCCTGTGTGTAACATGCCATTGTACAATCAGCCCATTATCCCTTCCTCTAAATTCAAGCTGAGGGCTCATGTACAATTTTTATGAGAATTCCTCCAGTCACTCAATGTGTTTTGTAATCACCGCTAAAAGAATCCCAGAGCAACCTAATTTGGAGTGATCTAAAGGTTACAGGTGTAATCACGCAGCACGGAGTGCCAGTGAGATAAGCCCAGCTACTGGCCACCCCTGTCTCCTGCTGGTGGCCGTGAGTCATTAGCAGACAGCCCTCATTAGAGAGACCATGATGTGGTGCATCATGGACACCGTCTCCCCTGGCGCCAATCAGATACCTGAATGTTAGAGTGCCAGGATGACATGTTAGTGAACATGCTGGTGAAAAAAAAAAAAAACAATATTAAACTGAATCCGAATTTGTTCTTAGGTTTTCTTTTAGGAAGCATATTATTATTAATAACAGTGGAAAATAAATGTCATTTGAACAAGTAGTGTACTTTAGTCAGATCAAGGTGTAATGTTATACTTAAATCCAGCATATTTGAACTCGCAATTAATGTTTAAGAGAAAATGTTGTATCAATTACACTAAACAAGGATAAAAGAAAGAAGAAAAAAAAACTGACGATAATCACTACCTGTTACCTTACAGGATAAGATTTCAAATCAACAATAGCACACAATCTTAGTTCAGAGGACTAAAACACTGCTTATACCTAACAAGTCCAAATAAACACTGAGAAAAATGCATATTAAATAATACATATCTCAGAGCATGGGCACATTTGGCTCATGACACTAGTAAACTTTATGGACTTTAATTCTGAGTTGTTCTTCCCTTTACTCTGAATGTCCCCATAGAATCTATTGTGTTTTGTAGTATAGTTTTATTCCTATTTTTACGCACACGCCAATTTAAAGAGTCCTAACACTTGAGTTAGACATCAAGTGAATTGAAGTCATAAACCTGAGAGCTTGGTTGGCGTTGCATTTATTGGAATTTTAGTAATGCTGACAGCATAAAGTGCCGCCAAGGCAGCAATGTCTTGATCCACACCTGATTTCAGTGAAACTGTTCTCCTGGGTTCTTTATGTTTCATTATACTTCAGTGATTAAAAATGCCTTCTTGACATGATCCTACTAAAGATTACCTTCACAGTCTCACAATCTCAGACCAGAGACACTCTATTTCACTGCTTAGTTATGCTTATGGATATTAGTGTTCCAACTCATTAACATAGAGGACACAGGACGAATTGTACTCAGATTTTTTTTTATACAGGACAGAATGAAATTCCTTCCTGCTTCAAATCTGGGCTGCGGCATATGATTTTTGGAGCTGAGTGAAGAGTGAAGATTGACAGCAGGGACTGAAAACAGACGTGCGTTATTCATATCATTAACATGCACAAAATATTCCAATATGCATTCAATATACCAGTCTCCCAAAAGAATACAGAGAAAAGATGTCTTCAACCACTCCAGCATCTTACTATGGACTGTTCCTCTGATGATATAGCCTAATGTATTAACAGTCATTGGAATAATGGCGTTACTTTTTTAGTGACGAGTAATCTAATTGATTACTCTTCCCATCTTTATAACGTCATTACCATTACTGCCAAAAAATGTGTTACTGTAATTGAAGCAGTTTTTTTTCCATCAGACCAACCAGATCTCTGAGCCGGAGGTAAAGACTGTTTTTACTGTTCTACTTTGGTTAGTGGGCACGAGACAGTCACATATATGATGACGATTGGCTGAGGTAGAGTCAAATTTCATGGTGAGCCAATCAGAGGTCGAGGTGGGAGGGTGTTGTTTACGGAAATTCGAAAGCACGCAGAGTCGGACACACAACGAACGACACAAGTGAGTCAGTGAATGAGAAACAGGAATGGTGAGCCCAAATAATCCAAAAGTAGCCTTCTCTAAATGGAATTATAGCCATTACTTTTCCCTCCAAGAAATTAAAGGAACAAACGGAATCGTGAAATGCACATTATGCCCTGGACAAAACTGCCTCTCACCGTCGGTTTCAAGTAATTCAAACTTGATTCAAACATCTTCTAATTGAACATGCACATGTATTTTAAGTTCCGCTAAAGAGGGCTGGAGCCCCCCCTCCAGCCCTCCACATTCTGACACAATTCAGCATTTAAAAATTTATTTCAAAGTAACGCAATAGTTACTTTCCGCATTAACTAGTTACTTTTAGAATTTGTAACTGAGTAACTAATTTAGTTACTTTTGGGGAGAAGTAACTAGTAACTGTAACTAATTACTTTTTTAAAGTAACTTGCCCAGTGCTCTGTATTGTAGAATAGGGACTATATAGAAATATTTGAGTACAGTGGACATATATTACAAATTATAATCAAATTGTTTTTACATTCACACAATCACTTTTCAGGCTAACGTGACATATCTTCCATCACATCTTGGCTGTCTTTTCTTACTTCAGATCAAAAATAAATCAAGCGGACACACTAATTAGAAGAATAACACGTATCATAACAAGATCAAATAAAATCAACAGAAATCTAACTGGCAAATTTTATTCATTAAGCTGAAAAAATGAACAATTATTTTCAGCAAAACTATGTTTTAAAAGAAAGGTACTTTCTAAATACCACCAAATGAGGCACAAACGAAGCCTTCAAGGTCTTTCAGCTTGGTTGCTTTATATTTTTCAGGTCACTCTTCACACCATCACTGAACTTAGCCAGCCAATCCTCGGCGGACAGCTCTGCTAAATTATGGTTATCATCCATGATTTGGAGAGACCTCAATCAACAAGTTTTCTCATGAAAGTGCTGGAATACAACAGCAACCATGACTATGATTCCCACTTGACGATTGAGGCACCTGGGAAAACGCTGTGCGCCGTTTAACAGGAGCTTAATTCTGGCCACATGGTTTATTCATGTGGCCACCGCTGATATCACGACTCTCATAAATCACGCAGTGCGGCATGCTGGATGTCCACATGCTCAGGCAGGGCTCACTAATCTCAACACCATCTTTTATCTGAATAACCTTGCCTTACCGCAGGGCAGGCCAACACCAGACACAGCCCATTGGAGGGAGGCTCTCCCCCTACTTTTATTTCTTTCACTCTGGGCACAAAGACTTTCTGCAGTCCGTCAATGCAGACAAACAGTCTTATGTCCTCCCAGCCAGGAGTCTGCCCACTTTCAACCACAGGCAATAATGAGAAATAGCCTCATGGACATGAGAGGAACTAATCTAGTCTAACGTTAGCTTTATGAATGTTGAATCAGACACACAAGGGAGGAGAGCAGTGGAGCTGGTCGAGCCATCTGTTCAGAAGTGGTTCAAAGAAAGAGCAGAAAATTTGAAACTAATACGAGTAAACATGATCATCAAATATAGATAATAGAACAGAGAATATATAATCTTTACCCAATTTTTATCTATTGATTTTTATCTTCTGTCAAATCCATATTTTTTGTAATTAATTGGATTTAGATTGCTATTCATACGAGAGGATCAGTATCAATAGTAAGGAGCATGTCATCAATTACTGGCTTTAGGCCCAAATCTTCCGTAAGAAAACTAATAAGCGAAACAACACCACTTAATGAACCTAAATAACAATGTGCCGGATGTCACATAACTCAGCCTGCTGCTTAGAATAATCACTACATTTCACTGCATGCTTCTTATAATAAACCTTAGGCATCATATCGACAGCAAATTGTGTTGCAGTTTCCTGTGCGCTGCATCTGTCCTCTCTCCACGGCCCAGCTCCAGCCTCCTGCTGCCACCAGTCCAAAGAACCAGTCAAACACCTCCTCGCACCAGTAAGGCTCCACTTCCCCAAACAGACAATTAGCCACCCTGTGACTGATGGCGAGTAATGAGAGTCGCTGGAGAACAGTTGGATGTCTTAGGACAAATTAAAGTGTGAATATTAGCCTGTTGAACCTTCTGCTCTCTCCCACCAGGATAATTTTTTGTGGATAACAAAACCAAACCCCTCTATTACTATGGCAGCTCTCTGGTCAAGGAAGCAAAATCACACAATTGTGCATATTAAGTAGGCTGGAGGGTTATCACTGTATTTTATAAATTTACAGCTTCTTCAGAGCCACGCCAAGCTCAGCCTAGGAACGGTGAGGACAGGGAAAACAAATGAAAAAAAGGTGGACAAAAGAAAGCAATGAGCAGGCAAGTAGGGACGCAGCAGCTCGCCATGAAATGCTGAAACAACAACACGGCTGCCAGGGCAATTTTACACCCCAATAGTTTCACACCTCAGCCACCAACCCCCTTCCAACTCTGAACCTTGTGTCTTCTTTGTGTCTTCATTTATTTTGTGTCAGTGTCCAAGATGTGAGAAGTCAAGCAGTGAGAAACTCATCCTAAATGTCGCAGAATAAGCGGTGTGTGAAGCAGACAAGGGAAGGGGGGGCAGGGGACTGCGCCTGGATGAACCTTGCTTTCTATGCAGCCGATCCTCTGAGATATCACAGGACGGTGAAATAAAGGAGCTCAACTACACATTCAGCATACACATAGGAAAACATATACTGTGATACATTGATATCTGTATCTACTGCAGTCACAGAACAAGTTTTCACATCTTGTCCTGCATGTACTTACAGTACACGTTCCTAAAGTACCAGATTAAATGCACTGATTAAAAAAAAACAAAAAACAAAAAAAAAAAACAGCTAATGTGACTGATGATATTATTAGATTATTGATACTGATGTATATATGCAGCATATTAGCATAGTAGTTTGGTCTGGACTCTAAGTTTGGCAAACACAGCTAAACTAAACTTATTAACTTCATCTCAACAGACTGCCACTTCAAGAGATGTAACTGGCCACAAAAAGAATCATATTTCCGCCCGAAATGAGCTGTGGGATCTCCGGCAAGAAGAATGTCTGTATCTTTAAGTGGATTTTTGTCTTTTATGAGAATGACCAATTAAAATAAAGAATGAATTCTTTATGTTCCACTAAAAGCCACATCTCCCACATCCCTCTCCAGATCAGTGGTTTACTCCCTCTGTTAGTGTAGCACATTAACCTTCTAGATCACTATTCAATGACTGAAAGAGAAATGACTTACCATCATTATTATTAAATCTGCTGCAGCATGTTAAGCCTGGCCATCGTGCAACCAGGTGATCCCAATTCGGTGAAATGAGAGCTCCATCAGCTGGATTTGCATTAAAGATGTATGCCCAATTTTTGCCACCGTGGCCTTTTAAATGTCCTTGAATACGCCTACTTAGACTGAATGTATTAAAAAAAAAAAAAAACTGAACAAAAGAGAGAAGTGCGTGTGGCTGTGTTTAGCATGCCTGATGAACACAAGAAAAGCCTGTTTGCAGCGCTGATGGGATAGACAAAAGAAATTTACAATGAAAACCCAAAATGCACATTGAGCCAGTAAAAGTTATGAGGAGTGGGCTTGTCCAATCATTAGGATACTGAATATGACTGGCGGGCTGAAGAAACAGAGCACTCAAATGCATTTATTATAAATCACCTGCATCATTAGAGGCTCACATTGTCAGAGCTCTATTTCTCTGTACTGTAATGTAATAGTGTCATACAGCACAATAGTGTAAATATCCCAAAGTAATGCAACATGTACAAATAAATAAAGTATGCCCTAAAACATGCTGCACAGTTATTAGCCAACAGAATACAAACTATATTATCACCTTGTATTTACTATAAGTCCTTTGGAAATGTTATCTGTCACGTCAGTCTCTTCTGTCCTGCTTTCTATCCATAACCTGAATGCAAGAAAAACATCACAAACATGCTTGATTGCATTTTTTCTCCGCCTTCTCAGCATACACTGCTCTGTGCTAAATAAAAACCGAACATTGCTGTAATATTGCCACTTTTCCTCTACACACTTACAATCTTTACTTGCTTCCCGTTCAGCCTCTACTCCATTATTCTCTCCACTCTCTCATGGCCGTGCCAGGTAGGACTGCCTGCTGCTGATTCTAGGGGTGCCAAGTATTTGTGCCCTGACCTTCTGGTCTCTGGACATGCCTGAGTGTGAAAGCATTGCCTGTGAGAGGCCAGCGGAGATGGGACTCTGTTGGCTGGTGCATTATTCATGAGTCACCCCTGTTGAGTAGGCAGTTATTCAGCATTCAAATCCCCGATGTGGTTCAATCTGTGCTCCATTCACTGTCCTGACTGCTGGCCATTGATCACAAGCAAGGTACCTGGGTGCTGAATAAGCACAGAGGCTTTATGTTATAGGGCTCAAAGTGCCTCACTGATAACACAAAGATCCATCACCAGACTCTGGAAACAGTCCAGAGTTTGCTCGCAAGAACTGGTCAGAAGAGCTGAGGACATGCATCTGCAGCATTTACCAAACAGGAGCAGCACAGCTATATGTCATTGGGACGTGGCAGTAATATGTCATGTGTTAAGCATTCATATAATGTAGCAGCAGAGCTCGGTGTATATACGTAAGCTTTTCTGTGTCTGAATCAAATCACAATTCCATGGTAATAAGCTGCACTGTGATTATATTTATACACCCAGAAAAAACACACTGACACATACATACGGAGAAAAAGACAGTGAGACAGAGACACACACACACACACACAGAAACAGGCAGGGGGAAAAAAAAAAATACTAAGATGAGGTCCCTCCGAAAGCTGCCAGAGGCAAAGTATCACACTCTGATAGGCATCACACCATTAATGGACAGTTGAGCTCAGTGAATCATTTGTCCACTTATATCATCAATCACACATAGGCAGTGAAATGTGGCATGACCACAACTTTTCCCCGTCTGCTTTTGTCAGAATGATGATCATCCCTCATCGATCATCTTGGAGAATTCCTGTATAAAATGGAATGCGAATAATAATTACCGTGTCAGCTAGCCTTCAGAGATGTACAGGACTCACTGAAACACTTACTGAAACACCTACGTAACAATCCAGAGGCCTCAAGCGAGCTATGCTCAGGTCAGCGTTTCATGATAATTATAGGGTTGTTAAATACTGGTGTCAAACTCCAGACTTTTCCAAATTCCCTTTCCCTTCAGAGCTCACACAGCAAGACTTTCTCTTGTTAGCGCATTTCTGATTAAATATTGTTTCAAGTTTCAAAGAAAAATTTGAGACCCATGCGAATTTGTGGGATGTGTGGAAATATTTGAGTTTGTTTAGCTTCTCTTTGCGTGGAGAAAGTGTTTAGTTTAAATCTTTTGAATTAAAATTGTCTCATTCTTTGATATATGAATGATGATAATCTTTTTTCTTTAATAGAATCACATCCCGTTTCACCGATGTTCTCCTACATTTTATAGTGCCTCTGGATACTGTCAAATTCACATTACACATTAAATTTTAGCATTTTTCTGAGGGGGCCATGTTGTAATTCTTTGAGAAAAAGATTAGCCAAAATGTGAGATGTTCACGTAATATTTTTAGATTTTCTGCAGTCTAAATAAATGATTAAATACTTTCTAAACTCTACAGTAATTGGTAATGAAATTTAGTTCATCTCCAAATTTAAAGCAGTGGATAAACTATCTGTAAATAGAATATGCTTGAGATAAAGAAGGGATTTTTGCTGTCTAAGGCACAATGATGAATACTCACATTATCGACAAAGCACAAAACATCCTAACATGCTGAGATCTTATCACCGCTCGTGTATATCCTGTATCTACAGTGGAAAATGTTATGTGTGTTTCCCTGCACTGTCACTAACAACCTAGTCATGTCAAAAGACTCGGGCTTCGTGGCAGCAGCCTTTTTACAAGATGTGGAAGAAAAAAAGTGGCAGGTGTAAGCAGATGCGTCAGCAGTATTTGCAAAAAGTCACCAGATTCCCACAAGGGGAGCAGTTATCGTTAAAACAAAAAACAAAAGAACTGATGAGTGCATTAATCAGAGAGCAGCCAAGCATCAGTGGTAAGCTGTAGTCTGTGGTGTTTCTCCCCAGGAGTGGTTGCACCTGAGGGAGGGGGGATTAACACAGCTCTGCACTGTAGCCCCTGTATCTGAAATCTGCCTCAGCTCATCGTTTCTGCTCCTTGCTTAAGAGGCTGGCTGAATATCAGGCAGAAGCAGTGTATTCCCCCCGCAGACTGTTGGCTGATCAACATCAATGCCATACATTGTCTAATTGTTAATTATATGTATGCAAGAAAAACAAAATCCAGACTTGTTCGGACCTTTGGGACACCTAACATGACTGAAGCAGAATCTAAATTGTAGAGTTATCCAGATTTCTCAATGCCAGCTATGTTGTTGCAGGAGCAAAATCTTGTGTTCCTCAATATTTAGTACCACTTTGCACTTAACAATCTAACTTTGTTGTTTGTATGGCCATGAGAAAACACACTTCAAAAAATATTTAAACTGACATACGTTTTGCAGTTTGGAGTTAAATAGTACACAACAGACTATCACTGCAGCACTAACACGTTTACATAGACAAGATGTGGGTGTATACAGTGGTCTGTTGTTTTGTTTCCCTCTCTGTAGACGTGCAAAATGTAAATGCCAAAAGTAAAGAAAAGTCCAGGTCCTGCCTGCGTATATTTCATTAACTTGTGTTAATGTAGTTTCTCTGGCTCCAGGGTATTTGTTCAATGCTCGATGCACTTTTGCTGAAATAATAAGATCTATCAGTCAACAGGAAGCAAAAAGAGCTTAATTTGCAGAATAAAGGTCATTGGAGCTGTTACTTTTGAGGGGCTCTGACAGAGAGCAGTGCTCAAAAGTAACAACCTCCAGTTGAAACCGCCTTTGAATATTACAGTCCACTCGGGTGTTAACATGTATTTCTCAAAAGCAGTGTCAAAGGGACACAGCAACTATCAAAATTTGCTCCTCTTTACTGCCACCAACTCTTTTATACATGCTACAATTACACATTACGTATATGACCTGTGAAGGAAAAACATCTTTTCAGCGTACATACTGATGAGGGTTTCCAAATCTTTTAATTCACGAGTGATTACGAGACTATTCATCGTGTAGGATCAAGCCAGCGACTTATCAGGGCTTAATTGCATTTATTGAAAATTTAAAGAATTAATTAGTGTGTCCTCTTAATTAAACAGAAATGTAAATTGTTCTTACACTCTTATCTCAAATATTATGTCTAATTTACCTTCTGAATGTGCAATCAAATTTCGACTATGGAAAGCTATTTTTCCCTCGTCACCAATAAAATGTGCCCTTGTGAAGTGAGAAAGCTGTCAGCCCTCTGGAGCAGCACAGTCAGCTCAAGAAATTAAACAAAGATGGACCTGCTTCCTTTTCATTAGAAAATATAAGTTTAGATCGCATCTTACAGGTAAATGTCGTCTTTGGCCTCAGTGAGAGCTGAAACCACTGGAACTGAACTGTGTGTCAATTTGTATTCTGGCAGCAAGGCGACTTTAAAAAAGTTGGATGAAATCACAGCTTGAACCAGCACATGCCCTGGAGGACCACCAGATCGCACACAACATCAACAGCAGACAACAGATTACATTATTTAATGAACAGCCACCTTATCAGAGGGGGAAAATTAGTTTAAAGCTCAATGAAAAATGTTACGTTACAGTACTTCCAACTGTGTGTGTGTGTGTGTGTGTGTGCGTGTGAGAGAGAGAGAGAGTATAAAAAACAAACTGAAACAAAAAAATATGGGTACCCCAAACAAAACAATGTCAATACAATTTTATATAAATACACACACAAACAAATTAGATTAAAACATTAAAACATTTCCTAATTTGGTGATTTTGACTTTATCAGCTGATTTAACAAACATTCAAGGACTCACTATATGAAATCGATGCTGACAAACAAGGCAGTTTTGCTTAGAGAAATACCATTTCTAATAGTCTAATTGTCCTATGGCCTGAATTACAGGGACAAAGAAGTCATAAGCAAAGGAAAATGGAAATGTGACAGATGCTAGTCGACTTTATGTGTTATTCTGAAGGGTCACACCAGACCAAAGTCACAGCTGGCTTTGTTTGGTGCCTCATTTAAAGAATTTTGATCATGAAACTGACTGTCTAACTACAAAGCAAACAAGAAAGTTAGATAAGAATTATTCAGTTGGGAATGCAAATGAATGTGATTGTGTAGTAATCTGAAGAAAGAAATAAAAGCAAAACTGATTATGTGAAGCTTTTATATACCCAAATATGTAAAGCAATTAAGGTAAGACACCCCAGTTTCTTTTTTTAAATCTTTTTTTCCCTTTTTTTTTTTTTATAAAGAGAGAACATGTTGTCTCGGTCCGCTCAAACTGTCAGTGTTGGGCTCAAAATAAGACCTAATCTGCTGTTGTGACAAGGTGCATTTATTATGAATGGCTTGATGAGAAATTGCTGTAATGAAGAGAACCCATGCAGAGCAGTGGCGACAATGTATGCAGTCCCAACAGGGCAAAACAAGAGTAGCTACGGTTATTTGTTCCAAATGGCAATGTGAGGGTGAGACCGGGTGCACCTAATGCATCTGCCAGTGATTTGATAAAAAATATTGATTTTATTAAAGGGCTTCATGGTCTGTTTATTTTTCCACAAAGGAAATCAACAGCAGTAACAGCAGTTTCATTATTAAACCATGGTGCAGATATGCTCATTGACTAATAGACTAATGCATGTTTAATCAGCTGCTTTAGCTTGCACTCTGTTGTCATCTAGTGGCTCCAACGGGACATGACATAATAAATGTGATCTTTCTTCTATCCTGAATCAAAATTTGCAAATGCTGGATTTACTCGTCATCCTTGACTTTAAAAGGACAAAACATTATCTTAAACATTTCAAGGAAGGAATGGAAGACTGGGAAAGACAATGTGACATTGGATTTAAATGGACTATGCTTAAAACAGTTCTAATGCCAAATGGGATGGTTAATAGGAGACAGAAATAAAAGATCAAACTTATGGAAAACAAGAAAACAATTTTCAGGGATATTGGAAATAATTCAAATTTACACTGAAGGTGTTCAAACCAACTGCTTTTGCGTCCTGCAACCCGCCTCTGAATCATTAGCATTCACTGCATTAGGGGCTTTTAAATCAAATAGGTGTCTTCAAACTAATAGTTTTCCTGGCAGAACATATAGGCTCCGCGCCATGTTAACAACAACAACACAAACAATACAACGGACATGATATAAACTGCAGCGGAGTGTGAAACTCTCCAGATGATACAGCCCTTTTCTTTGGCCCAGCATTTCCACGGGATAGACTCGCCAATAGCCTAATTAAATAGAAAGCCCAATTTGTCACATCAAGCAGAGCTTTTCCAAAAATGCCATCAAGTTACTGCGGCCCGCTTCTACTACACAAACACAACAAAAACACTATTCTTTTTTGCTTCTATTGAAACACACACCTGCAAAGCTCTTTATCACCACAGATACTGTCGATAGTATTGATGCATGCTGCGGCATCATTAGTATCCTCTGCCGATTGAAATCAAGCCTTTTTTTGGGGGGGGGGATTCGGAGAAAAGCATTTGAACTCACCCGTCTGGAGACTTGAGCTTTAAAGTTATCGCCCAGAGCAAAACATAATTCAGCGCCTCCACGATGCAGCGCGTCTCTGATCAGCGCTCAAAGTCAAAACGCAGGTCGGCCGGAGCTGCTAGTTTTCTTTGAGAGTTCAGATCGGTGTTTTGTTTTTTTTTTTGTTTGTTTTTGTTTTTGTTGTTTAGACAGCCAAAGCAGCGCAGCAGACAGGTAGTGTGGGACTGATATCTGCTTCCTCCCTCCCTCCCTCCTCCGCCTCCTCTCCCTCACCGGCTGAAGCGCGGCCCACTTTAAACTCTGCTGACGTCATGGACGCCGACACTGCACCACCCCCTCCCCAAAAACTACACCCACCCGCCCAGACGTCCACCCCAGACCAATAACACACATTCACACCAAGTCCACCACTACAACCCTCCTACCGCACATTAACTCTTTAACAGGTCGGTGAACTGTGGGAATTTTACTTTATTGGTTTTAGTTTATTTTGGACGCTTAAAAAAATAAATCCAGAATCCCCTCCTCCCAGTGGCATGAAGGTTTATCTCTGCCTCCCATACCTGACTCCAGCATACACAACCACGTGAGGTGAAAGTGGCTAAATTGCCCATGAACATGTGATTATTATAATTACTTCCTGTATTTTTCTGAAAGGCTGCACACCTCAAATCTCCTTGGAACCAGGGAAAAAGATCCAGGAGTATCAGGATTCAGAATTCAGGTGATTGTTCAAAAACCTACTCTGATAAATGATGACAGACTGATGCTGCAGTTCAGACAGGAGGTTGACTAATGACTGATCACAGAAAGCGAAGAGAACCTGAGGAAAGTAATCTTTTTAATCTTGTAGCTAAACAAAAGCAAAAGACAAATACACAGGAAGTGGACAGAAAGTCCATGAAGTTAGGACTGGACTAAAAAGATAATGGTTAGGGCAAGCATGAAAAAAGATAAGTAAAGAAGCCTGATAGAGTAAGAAAAAAAAATCACACTTGCTGGCTGGTAGGTTCAAGCTAAACAAAAGCAGTGTACTCTTAGATGACAATGGATAATACACTCCAAAGAGTTGTTCAGGCAACTCATTAGCACCACTTAATTAAATGCATAGCTGCAAGATAAAACTTTCGATAAAGAGTGGACATCTTAGATTCCGAAAAGGGATAAGTCAGGTGGTTGCAAGAAATGATTTCTCCTGCAGTCTGGAAGACATTTGATGCCACAGTTCAGTTTTCGCGCCTTATATTTAAGATTTGAAGCAATAATGATGATTGTTTGGCTAGTCACCAACATTTTGATTGATTTCCTCATCTTCAGGCAGACAATGCTGACACTTTCTGAACTTCAGCTTGAAGTTTGTTGAACATGCTGCAAATATTAATAATCACCACATTAAATTATGCCAATGTATCATTTTTATTTTTTATTTTTCATTTCTTTTTTGTCAAACAAATACACTGGAGTTGTTTTAGACTATTAATTCAGTCCCACTGGCGAGAAAAGGAGAATAAGAATTTGCCAGATGTAACTTTTTTTTTTTCACAAGATCCTCTTATTCATGTTTTCTGTTTTCTTGATCTTCATTTATGCAAAAAGAAAAAAAAAATCATATATTGGAATATCCTTCGACACAGCACTATGGATTGTGTCTTCGTGACTTTAGTATTACGTGATAAAAATGATCAAAAATAGAAAAAGCCAAATGTTGACAGTGATGGATTATCTGCAACAAGCTTCATGTTCCTGCAGGCAAGATAAATAAAAGTGAAAACAGTATCTCCATGGACAGGCACTGGGTTGGTACTTATTACATGTTCCTTCTGCAGAAAGTATTTGTCCAGCTTGCAGGATGGTCAGCTGGGGTGTCTACTAACTGGTCCTTGGTTCCCAGTGACCTTTATGGAGAGTCTTCAGTTGGAAAGAAATACTCAATATTACAGGATTATCTATATGTTTTTTATGCTTTCATGCTGACGATATTCATGACTGTAGGCATGATGTTCCAATATTATTTATTATTTATTCAAATATTCACATACGCATGAACAGATAAGAATTTAGTGGTCAAAGATCTTGCAAGATGTTTTTTTTTACAGTTTTAGTTACAAAATTCAACATTTTTGCTGGATCGCCTTCCTTTTAAGTATTAGTAGTTGTAATTCTTTTCAGATCGAGGCCAATTCTTCACATTTGAAAATCAAATGTTTGGTTGGCAGTAATCTGAAAATATTTGAATGAGGATAAGATGATTTGATTGTGGTAGTAAAAGGTTGAAAGTCGCCATGACCTCACAAAATTTGTTTTTCATCTTAGCTTAAAAATATATTCTAGATGTGTTGAAGAAGAGTGGAAAAGTGCATCCATATGGTCAAGGTGAGCTCCTCCTACACTGCAAATGAAAATCAACAATTATCTATACTGCTCATCCATCATACAACCATTCAGGGGCACAGACATTTAGAGTCACCAGTTAACCTAAGCGTGCATGTCTTTGGATGGGGGAGGAAAGCAGAGCTCAGAGAGGGAACCCATCCAGGCAGAGGGAGAACATGCAAAGGCCACACTGAAAGACCCCAGGCATGGTAATCAAACCCAGATTCTACTATTGTGCCAACCAGAAACAACCATTATATGGAAAGCTAATAATTTGGCCATAAATTGTGTATTTTTTATAACTACTCTCGTCATACTGTAACTGTTCCATCTTATGCTTACATTTCTTTTAGTCCTTTGACAGATTTATATGTTTCGGACTCCAATGACTGGTCTTTCCTTTCAGTAAGAGCAACTGACTGCTGTTATTGGTTGCTTCAGAAACTGCCTTTGTGGGCTGCCATAATCCCTGACCACAAATCCCCAACTCCCTAAACAAAGTGGTGGTGGATGAGGCAACAAATCCACAGCATCAAATAAGACATGGCCCATTCTGGTTTTCCAGCACTGTGGCTTGTCCTGCATCAGTGCATTTGAGTTTGTTCCTTTTATGTCTTGTCTGCCTTTTACTCATGGGACAGTGATGTCTGGATAGCGCAGTGAAGAGAGTTTCATTTCATAGTGTCCGGGCTGCAGGTTGCTGGTCTTTGCGATGACGGCTTCATTTCTCTGTTTTCCTTGACAGGAACCAAATTTGTCAGCTCAGCAGACATTTGTCAGTTGTTTGCTTGTCCAATTAGCTTTTTTCTCTTCAGACATCCAGAGAAATACTGTTTTTATGCCTCCGCCACCCAGACTAGTTTATGATTATATTCCTGTTCATCCAAAGTTATATACAGTGTTAACCATTTGTGTGAACCTGATGGCTGAAAAGTGTTCCTGAGGCCACACTGACCTTAACCTTTGAGGACCAAAATCTCAGCAGTTCCAAATTTGAAAAGTCCCCTCTTGGTGTTACTGTGATATTGGGTTCATAAATTTAATTCTGTGAGGTCACTGACACCTTGGAATTCAATCTTTCAGTCCTTTAGAAATATCTATAAGGGTTACAGACCAGGCCCACCTAAAGTCACTGGTTTGCTGTGTTGCAGTTAGTTTAGTTATTAAAATGTGGCTTTGTCTTACTCGGTAGTTGCAGTCTGACTTATTACCTGATATCATGGATTTGTCCAAAACCAGAGAAGAGAGTTCAAACTAATTCAGTCAGGCTTCTAAAGTCCAACAAACATGGAGTATGTCAAACCACACATAAAGCTGACAGAAACCAGGAACCCGACCATGACACACATGGGAGTCAAACATGACAAGGAACAAATGAAGTCAATATACAGTGCAAGGCTGAGTGGAGGATGGGGTGCAGGTGGGGAGGACTCCAGGGATGCAGGGTTGTTAAGAAGTGAAAGCACGTGTAGGTGGGTGGAGAGTCAAAGGGGACAAAGTGTGAGGACATCTGGTGGACAGTCAGAGAAAGGCAGGTCTGAGGAGAGGACATGAGCATGGCTGGCTAAGAAGCCAAGGTAACAAAGAGCTGCATGCCACCATCTAGTAGAGAGGGAGTAAAAATCTACATCATGTAACATTCAGATAAAGAGAGCTTTAGACGGGTTTCTGCTGCCTTTGTAGCACAAAGAAGGCAAGTACCTTTGTTTGCATCATTTGCTCTGAATAATCCCCAGAGCTCTGTCAAAAGTTTTTTTTATCAGTAACTGTACTCTCTTTCTAACTAATTATAGTAATTTTAGGGGCACTGACTCTGGATTTAAAAAAAAAAAGATCCTGCTGCTGTGTTAATAAATACTCAGCTTTCAATAAAAAAATTCTGCAGATTTTTTCTCTACTAAATACTCCAGGTACTTGAAAATTGTGTTCTTACCCCAAAAATGCAACAAGTTGACCAGGGCCTGCAGGGAGCAAACCCTCTGTGTAGATGTTTTTATGGTTCATGTGGGAGACCGGGATTGTAGTCAGGTCTGATATGCTTGTGTGACTGAAAACCAATTTGTCAAAAGCAACTTAGAATTCACACGGTTCCCGTCCATGGGCTCAAGATAGGACACGGCCGATCTTTCCTCTCTGTCAGTCCTGGTTTATGAAGAAAAAGACGATTTTGACAGCAAGATGCTCTTGGTAAACCAGGCACGACTTGGTGGCCTTGTGTCTCTCAAGACAATGTGTACAGACTTCAGAGCAGATTGCAAAAATGGCAGCCAGTCTAAAGTTCTGCTTAATATCTAATCTACATCATATGGTGAGACTGACAGCTGACACATCATTTGTCAGGGAAGGTGTTGGGCTCCTCTTTAATAGGTGAAAGTCTACATTGCTTGTACTGATCATGTTTTTCCTGTCTGATTAGTACATTCTATGATATATTTAAAATAATATATCTGAGTTTTTGTTTGGGATTTTTTATTCATTTTGAAAAAAATCTATTAAAGCCAACAATGTCTTTGTCATAATTAAATCATTGGACACAAACTGGAATTTATGGAAAATTAAAAGAAAGCCTAGGGCTGCTGAGTACAAATCTGACCACTGGTGAAAAGAATCATACTCCTCGTACAATATAGAAAGAATAATCAATAGCTTATTTTAATTTTCAGGCACAGAGAGTGTCAACAGTAATGATAAAAGATAAGAAATTTATGAAATGAAGTAAGAGGGTAGGATATTGCTGCGGATGAAATCTGGTGGTGAATACCTGGTTATTCTAGACTGTAATAAATAAAACAGGGGAAGAGCATGTAGAGGAATTTCCACTGGATGTCTGAGAGGCTGTTGATAACCTAAAATGGTAAAATAATTTTAAAGTGCTATCTTCAGTTGCAAGTCTGGTGGTCGGTTTCCAAACATTGAGTTATGGTTTCTGTTTAATATCCACTGATCTTTAATGTATTCCTTCCTAATGAAGTGGCTTTCCAACGTGTTCACATTTGTTTCATGCATTAGAAGCACTTACCCTATTAGCATAATAATTAATCTCACATTTTCGTGACTTGTAGTATTAATTTTTCTCAAAAGTAGCTTTGGCTCTTGAATATATCATGAGCGGCCGGTAAGAAGGTGATTTTCCTGAAAAACTGTCATTGACATAGTACATTTCAGGATGGATTATCAGAAGGGGTAAATGCATCACTGTTATCCTGCAAGTGAAATATTTGAATATAATGGTGAGATGAGAGAGTCTGAATAAAGTGAGTTATATGAGTTGAATTTGGAGTAGTTTACCAATGCACCTCCTTTTCATGCACCTAATCATCCACTAAGTATACATTTGTAACTATGGTTACCTGTGGTAGATGGGTACTATGGCAAGCTATTTTTCAGGCTAAAATTTTACAACACAAACAAAACCTTTAAAACACAGCACACTGCTAAGCATCAAGCTAGTGACTGAAACGTTGGTCTTATGACCCCTTAAACAGGCCTACGACCTACTAGCTGCATGTAACAAAGATTTCTGTTTCTTTCTGCCTGACTACACAGCCACAATGTTCATTACATTAGTTAAAAGTCTTGATACACAGTTTCAAGTATTTGACTTGTATGAATGTAAAAGATAACAATAAAGTAATGTGAAAATACTCTATTATTATTGTATATGGTAAGTCGTGATGCTAACGCATCACTGTTGTTTTTTTAAATAAAGTTTGGTCATTTGGTGGATTAGTTATTACAAACTAGGTGTCTGGCATGAATAATGAGGGTTGGAAAGGTGAACAAATAAAGTCGCTCTATATACCTTTTCTATACATATTTTGGTTTTTGAGGAAGGTTTGTGTAAATTTAACTCTATGTAACATCTTTGGTGGAACTGCAACAAAACCAAAGGACCCAACTAGACCATTTTTTTTAAAGATAGAAGAATGTTGCTGGGTTGTTATTTAAATAGAAATGCCATGAATTACATTTAGTTGAATATGGACTAAATATCTATAGCTAGAGAATGAATCAGAAACAAACAGTGTTCGAACGTCAAATTTCTTAACACAACTACACGGCAACCATTAAAAGTCCTGCAGGCAACTGCTACTGCCACTAGATGTCCCACCAGCCATCAGCATCTCAGACCAAAACAAAAGCTTTGTCAAATACACTTTAGGCTTCTGTTTGGCCTCAACCTCCTCAGCCCTTCAGTCAGCAAACTGTTCAGGGAAAGTGACTACTAAACATACAAAGAACAAACAAACAAATAAATCCATTCAATTATTCACTTACAATGCTGGCTGTAAGCCAGCTGGCAACTGACAGAGCGGTTAAATACATTTGATGGTGCACCAGCCAACCAGGACCTGAACTGGTAGTCCCAGCAGCCAGTCTGCCTTAGCTTGGGTCTTATGTCTGTATCGGTCAGAGTTTTTTTCAGTCTGAGAAATTCCTGATGGTTGCTGTTGGCTGAACACTGCACCGTGCCACCCCACAGCTTTCTGCCTTTATGTAAACATGAAGAGAACTACCGGTTTACGAGGGAGGGAGTTAAATATGAGGGGTCACGAGGGACAGGGTCATTTAGAGTCACCATGCATATACATTTTTGTGAAAGTTCTTCACTTGTGTGTGTGTGAGAGAGGAATCCGGTGGTGTGTGTTAAAGCTTTTCACTTATATGCATGTGAGGTTTTCAGTATAATATATAAATAAATTCATTCAAATCCATTACCGCTTATCCATCAGGCTAAAGTTAATCCCAGCTGACATTGGATGAGGGGAGGCACACGCTGGACAGATCTCCAGTGGGCTGCGAGGGGAAGCTGGAAGAGAAGAGAACCTACCAACTCCACAGAGGAAACACAAAACTCGGGGATAATGAAAATGGAACCCAGGACATGAGGGGCAGTACTAATCACTGTAACCATACTGCCCCATGTTGGTAACTTTAAATAATCTCCCAGTATGCACTATGTCTTTACATGCTGCTTTATTTTACTTGTAAGATCAAAGTCTAAAAGTTGGAAACATTAATTCATAAAATCCTGATGAAGTTAGGCTCCTCCTTCCTCCCTCCTCCTCCTCCTCTGGTTGGTCCTCTCCCCAGTGTTGGCCCCGCCTCCTCCTGCCTCGTGCCTGTGGTTTCCGGGGTGTGATACCAGCTGTGACCAGCAGGGGGAGCGCTGCCATGCCGTCCGGAAGCCCAGAGTAAATATTGTGTCTGTGACGTTTCCTCTCCCGGATCATTCACATCCACCCATCATTGAGAAGAAAATCAGGTCCTGCTGTCCCTGCAGCTCATGACAGCACTGCCCGGAGTCCCATTCAGTCTGTGTCCCACACCGGAGCTCCTGTTCTTCCGTCCTGACCGCCGCAGTTTGTCTTTCCTGTGCAGAACATGCAGAAGAGAAGGAAGCCCGAGCCGATCCAACTCAACCCGATCCCAGATGGAAACACTATCAACGGCAGCGGAGCGACTGAGTGAGTGACAGCATTCATCTCCCTCTGATGTTCACACTGCTCACTGTGGTACACTGATGGGGAGGATGGTGACTGTGATGATGGCAATCTGTCTTATCATAGTGATGTCTAAAATGCTGTGAAGGCCAGTGCCTGTGCAATGTGTGTATGTGTGTGTGTGTCAGCTCCTCAGGTCTCTAATATGTGCGCACCTAGTGTGTGTGTGTGTGTGTGTGTGTGTTTGTGTACTGCAACTAATGATCATTGTCATGGTTATGAATTACTAAATTTGGCTTGATTTTCATTCCTTGAATTGTTCTCGGGGTCACAGCCGAAATCTCATTAATCGGTGTTAATAAGACAAAATTACTTTCATCAGTGATTTTTAAGTGTTTTTTTCAATGAATCAGTGAATCAAACTGAAATGTTTGAAAGTAGAGCCGAGCCTAAGCCGACATCTTCAAGCATCTTCTGTAAGACTATCTGTCCAGATCACATAACATTCACCTCTCAAAGATAACAAAATAAAAAATACAGAAAATAAACCACACTAGATAAGTTGGCTTCTCCAAATGTTACATAGTAGTTTATCACTAATTTTGTTATATTCAACTAATCTATGATACTGCCAATATTTTCAATGCTAACTAGCAGCCAAAAATTCAAGCCAATCCGTGTTTTTGAATTTATTGTATGAAAGAGATAAACCCAGCTAATTCTAATATTTATCAGATAAAACCAGCCAATCTTTGGTATTTTTTCTTTTTAAATGGCATTTATTGTTTCTCTGCCAATGCATTTTCACTCATTGTTAGAGAGTCATTTGGCTGGTTGAACTTGTATTATTTCAAGTTATTTTTGCGGCTTTCTTATGCCAAAGCCTTGGGACATTGTCATCAATGTATTTTGTTAGAGTACCTCCCATATTAAACAAGGCATCTCTTCATTGTATCATTGAGAGAGCAGGCCACTCCATCTTTCCCACAGCACACCATGCGATTAGTCAGAGATCAACCTTTGCAGGGAGGCAGCACAGAGAACGATAATTCTGTATGTTTGAGAAGTTTAGCCATCAACGTTTGACAAGGCGCTGTAATGGAGACATTCAACTGTTGTGACACTGCTCGAGCCCACAGTTCACAGAGAAAAGCCAGTTAGTCCAGCAACATGCTGGATCAGAGGAGTTGAGAATTACATAACATGTCAGTGCTGTCATTGCTGCTTTTACTGATGTGTGGTAGAGGTGGAACACTTCTTTGTGTCATTGTTAGATTTTATATCTGAAGGTCTTTGCTGTTATTTTTTGTGTAAAAAAAAAGAAATAAATAAATCAATGGACTAAATTCCAGCAAGAAAATTAATTTGGGGTTTAAGGTTGTATTAAAATTGTAGGGTTAGGGTTAGCATTTTAGTGTACATTCACTGGTGTATCGCCAACAGTTATTTCCAATTAATCTAAAGTGTTTTCTTTAGTGGCCGTGAAATGCAACAATCATTTAAAGGACTAGAACTATAACAATTTAAAAACTTTATTTAGGAAAATTGTGTGCCAAATAACTTACTGGGGATCACCTAATGAATAAATTACACAGATGTTTTAATCTACAACTTTAATGGCAGGTGATATTCAACATGAATTGACATTGATTAGAAAACATTTCACAGTTCATTTTAAATTGGAAATGAAGAGAGAGCTTCCTTTCTAATGAATATGCTTACATTTAATAATAACAGAGGAATTGCGTGTTGGTGAAATGACATGTTGCGTTTGGCAAGCACAGAGCACATTCCTGCTGCTGTTTGGCTGGCTGCACTCGGACAAGAAGCAGCATGTCAGGATGAAGCAACAATCAGGAGCACTGATTTATACATTTGGTATCTCAGCTGTGGAAGAAGCCTTCTTGCTATCAGTTTGTATGTCTGCGTGTGTTTCCAGTAATGCTGCTGTGTTGTGCACCCGTACATTTACACTGACATTCTGCCGAGAGAAAAGTCTGACAGTCAGTCATATTTGCCATAAAAAGCCAGTGTTATTAAAAAAAGGGGGGGGGGGGTTACATTTACACAGCAGTTACAGCATTACAAGTGAAATGCTATTCATCTAATGATGAACGTGTTTTTAATATTTTATTTCATTATACATCCACATCTGATCCATTAAACTCAGATATTGACAACCATCTCTTCTAATTTATTCATGCCATTCATACCAGTGAGGCCAATCAAAATATTGTGAAGGTATTACTATTATTAACATAAAAACCATCATGAAGGTAGTATTCATTTATTTAACAGGTATATTTACCGTGTCAGCTGTCGAGAAATTAAAATTTATACCAATTGGGTCTGAAGTCCCATTTCCCAATTAATTTTTTTTAGCGTCAGAGCAATGCGTCCTCTTTATCATATAACTTTACAACATTATTTAGACTTCTCAATCACCCCCACTTCTGTAAAGTGAAACAAGTCAAGATCCATATAAATGCCTGCTGTCCTGTCACATGTAAGGGGTGACTGAATTTAAGTAAATATTACAGAGAAGTTAACATTTTCACGGCCATTTCAAAAACAGTGTCAGACTCAAATAGGTCAAGTAATCCTTTGTGTTTCTGGTTCAAACAATAATTTGGCAACTTTAAGGTCACAATGGCATTTCTGTTTAGGCCACTGTTTTAATATTTAACACAGTATGTTTTGTAACTGAATCTGACAGAGATAGCAACTATTTTTGGTTATCAAAGATCCTATAATTTGTGAATGGCTGTTTACTGTTGGTGCTGTTATACAGAATCTCTCATAGCAAAAAATCGTAGCAATATGCACAAGAAAATTATATTGGAATACTTTCAGTTGATATTTGATCTCATAAAGTAACATCAACATTACAGTTGTTTCTAAAGCAACCAGTGGTTTTGAACAGAAAGGGGAGAGCTCATGTTTCATAACAGCCACATATAAATAATTTGGATCAGCACACAGGAGGTATAATGCTTGCACTAGCAGCATGGGTGCTGTTTACTGGATGTAGATGATCTTAATGCAATCAAAGACCGAAACCATTCCACTCTGTTTATAAGATACCGTGAGTCCAGTCAGCCAAATGCTTCCTCAGCGTGAAATGGCAGGCAGCTGTGGGAGAACTGTGGTGAGTGGCCCACATAACGCTAGCCAGGCATGTAATATTATCAGAGGAGATCTGAGAACAAATAAGAACAACCTGTTCTGAATAGACCTGTTCAAGCTATCTGCTCTGGGCTGAGTGACTTGGATAAGATCCTACTATGAAATCAAATCCAGACTCAAAGTATCTGCTTTTAATCCTTTCGAGGGGAGAGGGAATTAAGTAATGGAGTCTAATTGTATCCCGGCTTTAGAGGCTTCATTGATTATACTTGATGTTCACTCTCACAGTTGAATACAACTACAACTCTAGAAGAAAGGAGGTGTACATGTTAATCTGTGAAAATAATGACTAAGCCCAAGAGCAACAACAACCACACTCTATGGTACTGATTTTCCTTCGGTACAGACTACACCGTACTGTAGCACTTGCTGTATTCTGGTCTCACACAAAGGAGTTCCCATTTGTTTGCCACACTCAGGTGTAGACAGAGTAGATAAAAAAAGCATCAACACTTCTATATCAGGTTCACAATGGAAGAAGAGTGGAGATACAATATTTTGTGCATTAGAAAAGCGAGAACAATTTGATGACAACAAAGTGATGCTCATCACTAGAAGGCAAACTGATTCTTTACCATCTATCTTGCAGTCCAATGTGTCCACTGTAGGTGTGCTTGTGAAAACAGTGCTCTTAAAATTATAACAGTAGCAGTACTCTTTAGCTGATTAAGTTTAATTGCTTTCATTTGAGTCATTTACCATGTCTATTTTAGTTGAAATTTACTGATGTACTACTGGGCAAAATTAATGACACAAATATGGTGCAAGAAATAGTCCTGGACCTAAACCTGATTCTGACCAATGTCATTTATATAACAGTGGTGCTATTTTCTTTCTGGCTCTTTATAAAAAGCTGCAGGAATAGTTCTTCTCTTGGATTCAATTTCTGTTAGTTGTCCTTGAACATAGTGTTGATGGAGGCACAAAAGGCCATCGTTGCGCCCACTTCTTCTTGCAACTAAACTGGGGGGAGGACTAGCAAGCAACTGTATTCACCCCCACATACTGTGTGGAGTATCTTTCAGGCTGTTCCTGTTCTCAGTATCTCCAGCCTCCTCCACCTCCAGCTCCTGTCGACAAAACGCCCACGCCGCCCACAGCCAACCCCAACTCAGCACCTCGTCTCCATGGATATGCAGGCCTGTTGTCAAAAATAAAACCACTTAACCCTCTCTGTGCTGAGAGAGAGGAGCACACCACTCTGCTCAAGCTGCTCTTCACTGAATCCTGATGAAGTGTGAAGAAAAAAAAAACATAATTACATCACACCTGATGAGAATAATTTTATTATCACCTGACAAATGCATGGTGATATCATTCAAATATGGAACACAAGCACTCAAACTTGAGAAAATTACAACATCTCAGCAGTTGAGGATGGATTTTTTTTTTTTTTATGATGCAAATTTTTGCCTCTTGGATTGTTCTAAAGAAAAGAAATTTTGGCACTAAGACCATCTGATCACCTGAAACAGCTAATCGACTCGGTGGTTTGACATAATCTGCTCATGAAGTCAATGATTAAAAACACCATCTTTGTGTTGCAGTGTGCACAGTGTCTTGATACAGAGGAGTGGAAGGAGAGGGGGGGTTCAAAGAGCATCAGGTGAGTGCTCTACAACTGACTAGTCAAGGAAATGCGTAACTATGACAACGGTGCCAGGGAAGCAGCCACAGTGCTCGGAGAAAGTACTCGTTTCCTCACATTGGGATTTGTGAAAGAACTTTGAAAAACGACCTTCTTTGTCTTCCTGCTGGCTCCTTGGGTGGTTGTCACAGTAGCTCACACACCAAGCTCTGTCTTTTCTCTGAAGATCCACTCACATAATAGAGGCCGTAGATCTGTAGGCACTATTGATTATTTCATTTCTCTGGAGGGGACAGCCGGTACATCCAGTAAAGAGAATCTGCTATCTCTAAATGAATGCATGAAGCTTTTATCTGATACACCAATCAGTCAAATTTCTCCTTTATTCTACTCTTTTTAAGAACAAACTTGGAGGCACTGCAGAAGAAACTAGAGGAGCTCGAGTTGGATGAGCAGCAGCGCAAACGCTTGGAGGCCTTTCTGACACAGAAGCAGAAGGTGGGAGAGCTGAAGGACGATGACTTTGAGAAGATTTGTGAGCTGGGTGCAGGCAACGGCGGCGTCGTCTTCAAGGTCTCCCACCGACCCTCAGGTCTGATTATGGCGAGGAAGGTAAGGACTCAGCTGGCTTTAGTGAAGACATTGTGGAAGAAAAAAAGATTGTTTTGCTCACAGAAAGCCAAACTGCATCCAGTAGAGAAGTCTATCCTGGTATTACATAACTGTGAATGGAGTTTTCTTCCCCAGTGTGTCTGACAGCCATCGATTTTTAAAGGCATCATTACCCAGTGCAAATAGATTTAGGTTGGGGTTGTTGTTTTTTGTTTTTGTTTTTTTTTGCTAGCATTTTGTAAACAACATGAAATATAGGTCACTGGGGCAAATCGATCAAAAACATAAGAGATACAGTTTGACATTTACATTTATGATGTCTACTTTTATATAATGTCCTTCCTAAAATGCCGTTGCTGTGTCTAATCAAAGTTTTGTGCGTATTCTCATTCATCCAATATTTTATCACTGTGTGTGAGATCATAAATAAAATCCTCTTTTGTTCCAGCTGATCCACCTGGAAATCAAACCGGCTATCCGGAACCAGATAATCAGGGAGCTGCAGGTGCTGCATGAGTGTAATTCGCCCTACATTGTTGGGTTCTATGGAGCTTTCTATAGTGATGGAGAAATCAGCATCTGCATGGAGCACATGGTACGGCTGCTTTACAGATTGTAGGGTGTTCAGCATTTGTTTCTTCCAAGTTAAACATTGTGGCACTCAAAGAAGCTAACTTGGTTGCAGTTTCAAAAATTTTCTTTTGAATTACAAAGCGCCGCCTCAGTAGATGCTCATCTGTGTCTGCCTTCTCTGCTGGCTGCAGGACGGTGGCTCCCTGGACCAGTCGCTGAAGAAAGCAGGCAAGATCCCAGAGCAGATCCTTGGCAAAGTCAGCATCGCTGTGGGTAGCTCCAACACCTCTCCCACTCTCTGGCTCTCAGATTGTTATTGTGTTGTTTTTGAATCTATAAGTGGATTTTTAACTTCTGCATATGTACTCTATCTTCACTATGCTGATATGCAATATTTGTCTTTTCAGGTCATTAAAGGGCTCTCCTACCTGAGAGAGAAACACAAGATCATGCACAGAGGTAAGTTACTAATTTTCTAAAGTAGGCCTCAAAAAATACAGTTAAATGTCCTGTATAAGGCCTTTATGCGCAAGTACTGACACTTTGGTATTCTTTGCTTAAATGGGGTGTTTGTGATTTTTTATGTCTGCCTGAACACAATGGTATGTTTCGCTTGGTGTAATCGTTCCTATTCGGCATATTGGCCCATTAAAAATTGCTTTTATCATGTGTCAGTAATGGGACACAAAGTTCTGGTTTTGTGCCAATTTTGAGAATTTAATCTGAAGATATTGTGAAGCTCTGGCTCTAGTTAAGGTGAATATTTTCCAAAGTTAGAGCCTTTTCAATTCAAAAAGGCCATGATGCATTTCGCTGTTGAGCTGAAGTGGAAGAATGGCAACAAAAAGGAGGAATTGTTCTCTTAAAATGCTCTAACTATCCTTTTGGTTTAAATCGGATCCATTAAGCCTCAGATTATGTTCAGATGATTTTCTGCTCAGTGCAAGGAGTGTTGGTTTTGTTCATCACCTCATTGAAAGCACATTGGGAACAGATCTTGTAACAATTAACCAACAAAATGACTCATACTGGTCTCTTCCAGTTCTCGTGTGGGCCCCTCACCATTGTTGGGAGAAAAACATGACATTTTGCTCTAAATAACTTCAGGCAGAGTATCGGGCTTTGTTTTATTGAAATCTGTGGAGTACATGCTTTTTGTACTGTGTTTGAATGTGTGGAGAGACTGCCTGCTGTCTTCTGTTCCACGCTGACCACATGCCCACTGTGTTCTCCTCAATATTGCATGCTCCTCTTTCAGATGTCAAGCCCTCCAACATCCTTGTGAATTCCCGTGGCGAGATCAAGCTGTGTGACTTTGGTGTGAGCGGACAGCTCATAGACTCCATGGCCAACTCCTTTGTGGGTACTCGCTCCTATATGTCTGTAAGTTAAGTAAATGGAGGCACTTCTCTCTTCCTGCTCAACTCAAATCACGATAGTCCTCAGCTCAAAAACTGAAATACCTGCATCAGAGGTTCATATTTAAATATCAATTTTGATGACTCCCCAGTCTGCTGGGATTAACTCCATACATTGGTTTCATATCAAGTAGGTCATATATCGTTCTAGTTTTCACTGCAGCAACAGAGGGGCAACAAATAGACACAAGCTACAATCGCTATACAATTTATACAAATTGTACCACTGACCTGATGAAATGTACAGCCTCAATCTAATTATTTGTGTTGACACAGGGGCCATGGATGTGGAAAACATAAATCTTTATTTATTTTTGTAATGCATACAAGCATCATTTGACTGTTTACTCAAACCTGGACTAGGAACCCAACACTGACAACATAAGTAGTGACTTGGACTTTTACTGATTACATATGAAATGAATATGAAACAATGAAAGTATTCATTGCAGGAGTAATTATATAATTGTTTGTTGTGCAGCCAGAGCGTTTGCAGGGCACCCATTACTCTGTCCAGTCGGACATCTGGAGTATGGGTCTGTCCCTGGTTGAAATGGCCATAGGACGCTTCCCTATCCCACCGCCTGACGCTCAAGAACTCGAGCAGATTTTTGGTTTTGCAGTAGAAGGGGAAGCTGGCTCCAGTGAGTCCTCCCCAAAGCCACGGCCTCCAGGGCGACCAGGCAGCTGTAAGTCTGTGATTAGCCTGGTTCACTTTTTTTTTTTTTTTTGTATTGTGAACTCTACTTAATTCCTCTACTAAAAAATCTAATGAGTTGTAAAAATAGTATATATAAAGAAACTACTGCATTGTTTTGTAGAATTCACTGAGTGATATTTAGTGCAGATGACACATTAAAATCTCCCCCTGTAGCGTACGGGCCTGACAGCAGACCACCAATGGCTATTTTTGAACTGCTTGATTACATAGTAAATGAGGTGAGTGTTACACATCAATGCCACATTCTGACATGAATCTTTGTCTACATTATTTTTTATGCCTCTGTCTACACTTAGATTTCAGTCATGACTTACTGCTGATTGTTGATTTTCAGCCTCCACCAAAGCTACCTGGGATGTTTAGTTCTGAATTTCAAGACTTTGTGAATAAATGGTATGAACATTAAATATGTACACAGTAGTAGATCATCTTATTTTATGCCATCTAGTGGTGTAAAGTGAAACTACAGTGTTTGTTTCTCTCCACTAGTTTGATTAAGAATCCTGCAGAAAGGGCAGACCTCAAACAGCTGATGGTGAGCAAGCATACTTAAGGAAAAAAAAATCTCATGCAATAGGTTTCCTCCACTGAAGTGAGCTCATACCAGTCTTCTCCTCCAGGTGCATCCTTTCATCAAACAGTCGGAGGCAGAGCAGGTTGACTTTGCTGCCTGGTTGTGCAACACCATTGGACTCAATCAGCCTGTGACACCCACCCACAGTAATGCAATGTGAGATCAAACTGCAGATTTCAAGGTTCTGACTGAATTTATATTACAGCAAATTTCTGTTTATACTGAGCACTGAAAACATTGTGCCATTGGTAGTTGTTATTGCGTACAAACCTACATGCCAAGTGATATTAATGCTGTATTGAACAATTCTTTGGGCTATGTTGCAGGCCTGCCTGAAAAGCCATCTTTTCTAAAGATTTAATTTATTCATGAAAAATGCTGCTCAACTTGTGCTTGACTTTCCCTTCTACCCACTACTGTTTCACTACCAGCAGATTAAGTCTTTGTTAGCTTATGCACAAAAGTCTTGTGAATTAAAGTTTTGAATGACATGTCTGACTCATGAATTTGAAACCACTGTTTTATTGTCACTGAACAGTCTTTATGTATAAATTTATGCCTTGGGTTTGGCTGGTGCTCCCTTCTTTCCGGGCTTCTTCTTGGGCTTCAGCATTTTAGCCTTGATCTACAGAAAGACCAGATAAATTTAAAAAAAAAAAAAAAAAAAAAAAAAATCACATCCATGAAGTCTGCATTTTGGCTCCTTGCATGAATTTTTAAAGTTCTTACCGCCGGGTCATGCTTGAGGATGGCATTACGTCTTGCCGTCTTAGCATAAGGGTTGAGTTTGAGCATTATCCTCAAGTTCTTCAGAGGATTCTTCTTCAGTACTCTGCGGTTGATCTTCTTACTGTGATGACAACATAACCCAGTTTAAACCACATGAACTGCTAAATTACAATGTTGGTAATGAATGCTGCGTTGCTCAGGACTTCCATATAATCAGGGTTCAGAAACACGGACCTGAAGTGGAACATCATCATAGTTGCTAGTAAAACAAGGTTGAAAAACTTAAACATATCGGTGCTTACGTAGGTGCACGAAGTGCTTTCTGGATCTCCTCACTCTTCAGAATCCTGCTCAGGTCTGTGTTGGTCATCTTGTGCATTGGCAGGCTGAAATAGTAAGCATCAAGAATCAAACTTATGTTTTTTGGTTTTTTTTTTTAAAGTCAGCACAGGAAACTGAACAACTTTATGATGCTTAAACTCAGAACTTCGTTAAATATCACATAGTTTCAAAAACACGGACCATGAAGTGGAAGCTCATCACTGTAATATGATCATTATGTGTCACTTATACTTCAGAAGCATGCTCCTAAAATACTCACTTGTAGTCAACCTTCAGTGAGGCAGGTTTACGCCAGGTGCCATACAGCTCATCCAACTTGCGGAAAGCGCTCTCAGTCCAGATGCAGAAGCGTCCAACATGACCACCAGGGGCGAGCCTCAGGAGGTTCAGCTTGTTCACGTTCTGCAGAGTGATGCCTGCATAATACAGCATTAGTAATCTGAGGTTATGTGTATAATCTTGTTCCTTTTTGAAGTGTAAATATGCATTTTGCCAGTTCAAAATATGACAGCCAATGCCAGACAATACCCTTAAAGATTAAACCTAATTTGACAGCAACATAATAGGCCCAGACTTTATTTCAGACACCCGCTACAAATGGGCTACATATTTAATATAATGCACTTTTAAACTGAATCTACAGCTAATGCTTCAAAAACCAGGCACACAATTTTTGCACATTGTAGCAAAACCCACCAGGAATATTTCTGAAGGCTTTGGTGACACCAGCATCCTGGTTGTAGATGATGCATGGCCCTCTGCGTTGGATCCTGCGACGGTTCCTCATCTTACCCTTACCAGCACGCATGCGCTGAGAGGCGTAGACCTGAGAACAGAATATTTGGCTTTACACCCAAAACATGGAAATGCTTATCATCTCCCCCATTCTCCACTTGTGTTGACACAAGTGAAATCAGTGCAAGTCACTAAAACATTGGATACTATGTATAAAAACTGTTTACAAACAAACAAAAACAATCTGACACTGACCAAACATTAGCTGACACTCCAAATTGAAGCCCATTGTCTGAATGAAACTACCTTCTTGATGTCATTCCAGGCCTTGAGCTTCTTCAGCAGGAGCACTGCCTCCTTGGTCTTCTTGTAGCCCTCAACTTTGTCATCAACCACCAGAGGGACCTCAGGGATTTCCTCAATGCGGTGTCCTAGAACACAATCATAATCAACCTTGGATATCCAGAGACTTTTCATGATTTTCTGAATTAAGTGTTACAAAAGCTTGCTCAGAATTTAACACACATCAATACCATGTGACAGCTTAGAGACAGCAGGCAACTGTCACTGTTCACTAGGTCAGACGCAAATTACACCATCAAGGCAAGTAAACCACCCTTTTAAGATTTGCTCCAAATCCTTTACAAATATTTCGATGACCCTATTTGAATGTTAATTATCTCACCTTTGGACATCACAAGTGCAGGAATGGCAGAGGCTGCAAGAGCAGAACAGATGGCATAGCGCTTCTGGGTTGTGTTGATCCTGCGGTGCCAGCGACGCCAGGTTTTAGTTGGGGCAAACATGCGACCTCCACGACACATCTAGAGCAGAGTCAAGGAAGTTTGACAACTCTTCGGGTATGCAAAATACATAAGTACCAACTATCTGCTCAGACTCAATGTTCATCAGCCATCTGTGCCAGCATATGACAGCAGGCATTCTGTCACTGGTCACAGAGTAAGACGCAAATTACACCATCACAGCAAATTTTATTTAACTCATCGTGGCACATAAAACATTATTTAACAAAATATAATGTAAAACTTCTACAGAGTCTGGTTGAAAGGATACATTTCCAAAGGCACCTTGGCCAGAGCGGTGAGTACCTCCTCCTCTCACACGAGGGATACGGGCCACAGCTCTTCCTGTGCCCCAGGACTCTGCGCTGGTCTGGTGGCCTAAAAACGACATTGCACATCTCAGCAATAAATATTAAGGAAGGTGTCATGACATTATTAGTCAATGAGCCTAAGCATCACATTCAGATAGTTGTAAACTGAGGTGAAAGACTGAGCATGACAGTTCATGACCGACATATACACTCACCTGCCAATTCACTAACAGCGTACGGCTGGCGGCTGTTCTTGCGCATGTTGGTGTGCACAAAATTTACAACATCAGGGCGAATTGGAGCCTTGAACACGGCAGGCATGACAACATTTTTGCCTGAGGATTCTCCTTTCTCGGAAAAAACCGAGATCAGGGGTCGGGCACAGGCCTGTGAAGAGATTAGAAAAGTTCAGACAACCTAATGTGAGTTCAAAGAGATGCATATCTTTGAAGAAGCAATAGCTGCTAAAGTACAGGCATATTTTGGGACTACACCATCATGTCTACGGACATGTGCCAACAGTCAACCTTTCAGCAAACTGTTTAAAATCGGTTTGCTGAAACGCGATGCAGGTTATACGTCAAAAATCACAACCTCGTCGAGTTTATTAGAATTGACTCAAGTTGTTTAGTAGCTTCATTTAAAAACTTACTTCATTAGAGAAAAGCCGCAGATCAGGCTGCGACTGTGGGCCTTAGTTTCACGGGATTATGCTAACGTGACTTAGCCAGCATCTTCTTACCATTCACTCACTGTAAACATCTGTAACCGCGTTAAGTGGATAAAAACACCCACATTATAAGTAGGCTCCATAGAATAAGATGAACTACAGCTCCAATGAGGACAAATTCTGGGTCGAATGTTGCCGATGTGCCACCGAAGCGACATTCACACGTGTTACTGCTGAAGCTTAGCTGCTCGTCCAAAATGGCTCCTCGTGCTAGCTCTGCTAGCCGGGCGCTTTCCAACTCACTGCCCCGATAAACAGAAAATTATCCTTTCAAAACGATAAAGTAACAGCAATACCCATTGAGTGCTTGCTAATGGAAAACAAACGCAGGTTAGGCTGAAGGTTAACCGCATTGCAAGTATATTTTCTCACCATTTTCGGAAAGTAATTTTCGGCTCGCCGGGAACCACGCTCCTGACTCTATGGCGGCCACAGTAAAAAGGAAGTTGGTGAATCATCTTGAATGCTTTATGCATCCGCCTCGGAATGTAGCACTTCCGCCCGGAGCGTTATTTCTACTATTCTTTTTCTAACCCAGGAAAAACACACTGGAAAAAAACAAAGGCAATGTAAAAAATAACCAAGATGTCACATTCAGTAAAATGTTTTAAACTAAATAACAGTTTTGATTAAAATTGGATGTTGTAGCCGGTACTATTTCTTTACTCCATGTTGGCGAAGACCGAACTACTTTCTTGGTGATATTTTTTTTTTGTTTATTTTTTATTTTTTATTTGTAATATTTTTATTATCTATATATAATGGCAACCCTACCAATTTGTGCCTCTCTTTAATAATTAATTTGATAAAACGTGTGAGAACAGAGTGATGACCCGTGACCTCATGACGTCAGCATCCAAGCGAGCGCGCGACTATCAAAACACCAACAGTGACAGTGCGAAGTTTAATCTCTTAAAATTTACCTCTGTTAACTTTTCTTTTGTCCATATTATTGTCTCGGTAGTTGCAGATATACTGTAGACGTGTTCGATGGGCTCAAAGGTGATATCTGACGCCAAGGAGTTTTTCAATCTTCTTCGGTGAGTTTTGGATGTATAACGTCACTAACTTAGCGTCTTAGGCTAACTTAACGCAAAGTTCATGATAAAAACTAGAAACGAATGACATTAATGATTGCCTAAATATTTTCCGCTGTGTTGCGCCATAGAGGTCTTCAAGATGAGGAAAGCAACAATGCATACATACATGAGGTAATTTTTCCTTTATCCTTGTGATTTAACTGTCTACACTACAGTAGAGAGGTTGTTGATGCTGTCGATCTAAAATCGATGTTTGAAAACTACTATGCAAGAAATGGCTTGTTCTGTTTCTCACATTGTCCGCTTTAATCGAATATTTTCGGGGTTTCTACTTTGGTCAGCTCACGCAAGATTTTTAATAACGTTACTTTGTGCTCAAGCATGTTGTGGTGGAAATGTTTCACTCTGAGGTTTAAGAAAGAAATTCAATATTCGTCAAAAATGATTCTGCAGATTAAACCACAACGGAAATTATTCTTAGTTGAACTTCTAATGCTGATACCGCATTCGCTGGATTTCAGGAGGATATTCAAATATCAAAGATGGATGGAGACGGAATTGCTGTGGTGAATATGTACTGTGGCAACCAGCCAGTCTTCATCTGTGAAAAAGCTGTGAGTGATGTTAACGCTGTCACCCATTAAACATCCCCAGGGTGTCTGCAGGCCCTTGATGAGCATTCTAGGGTGATATGTGAACTGAAAAAAGGGACATCATTTCATATTTTGCAAATCTGTGGTTTCTTGGTGAATGGTTCTCCTGATACAACACCAGTTGTTTAGGATATAATAACCTGGTAATGTCGGTATGGGATGGTGCACATTCCGTTTAATAGCTAAGATAGAACCATTGCACTCAGCTAGCTCTAAGTTTCAGTTTGCTTCTCATTCTGTGTTACAGATCCTGAACCATCTATTGTTCCCCATTTGACCATTTTTTTATTTCTGTATCTCACAAGGTTCCAAACGTAATTGAACCTGATGTTAAACAAATAGATGAGTATTCAAGCTGTGTTGATGATGAAGCTGAAGATGACAGTGCCAATGTACTCCAAACAGAGCTGGGGCCGCAGCCGCTCACAATCATGAAAGCAAGGTATGCAAAGAAGGCTAGTTTGCATGGAACGCCAGTGAGTCTACTAAAATCTAGCTGACAGATCAAAATAACACATTTTCATTCCAATTTTCTAGGCAGCTTCTGTCTTGGTACACATTATCTCAAAATCCTAATGTGTCAGCTGTGGACAACAACCCTGCCTTATTCCCTCTGTGGGTGCGATGTGACATGTCTGACCCTGCTAGAACAACCTGGTTTGGGGCTGAAACAGTCTGCATGGGCAATAAATTATCTGGTGTAAAATTATACTCCGTTACTTGCAAAGGTATCATAGCTCTTTAACTTATCCACTCACTTTTTTTTTTCAACAAAATGTTTTCCATTTTAAACAGAACATAACATTTACCCAGTACCATTCAGCCAAAAGAAAGATTCAATAAACATAATAATCAATGTAACTAAAAGTTAGAAACTACTAATACACTCTTCAAACATTACCAGTAAAGCAAATATTTATATACGATTAATTCCTGTGTGAATTTTATGTATCTGAAATTTTGTTTTATCCCAACCTGAATGTTGCTAGGCTCAACAGTGGACAAAAGATCTCTCCTAACCTTAGATGACCTTAAGCAAGAGCACAAGAAAAGGCATCACCCATCCTCAGTAAGTGAATCAGTTTCTTTCATTTAAATCAGTGTGAATGAATATTCCATCACTTACCATCTGTCTATGCTTCCAGATGGTGGTCAAAGGCAGTGCCAGGTTCAACTTGTTTGGCTCCACTGTTGTTGAAAACACCATGATTGAGTCACAGAGTTCAGTGACAGTAGATTTCAAATGGAGTCATGTGGAAAGTGTCCTGGAGACCCCACCCCTGTCTTCTACAGCTACACTGGTAAGCTGCCATTACAATTAAAATATGTTCCTACTTGACCATAAAGTGCTCTTATATGTTTAAGGTGAAAATTAAATCATATTTTGAAAATAGTTTGGAAAAAAAAAAACATGCACAAGTACATCTTGAGCCCCCCGTGACCCGACCCCAGATAAGTGGATGAAGATGGATGGATGGACATCTTGAGCCATGATCATAGTGCAATTATTCAGTCAGAGACTGCACGGTGTATTATTTTGAACAAAAAATGATTCATGCTTGTTTATGTATGTTTACATGCAGAATATCAAAGTTGCCAGTGGAGATATGAGAAGCCCTATGTTTGAGATGTACAGGGAACTTGAGTTTTTGCAGGTTTGTATCTCACAGTAATCTGAGAGGATCAACCCTGCGTATCAGTACACATATAAACATGTAAATATGTCAGATTCTTCTTATTTCAGACTCTTGCTGATGGTTTGAGAACTGGTGAGACTGAATGGATGGAACCTTTGGAATGCATGTCAGCTGTAAATCTTACCAAGGCCTACCTAGAAGGTCTCTGTTGTGTCTAAAAAACACATCGTCATAGGATTCGCCACTAATAAATAGTTCAGGAGATCATTTTCCTTTTTAATTCTTCCTTTAGAGCTTCAGAGCACTGCAAAGACACTGCAGGATCGGGCTGCACAAACAGCTGAGGTATGATCATGTTAAAAGCAAGACATAATACAAGAGATATATGGAGATTCCCAGCTTCTTAATCTTTTCTCTCCTTCTCTTCCCAAAGAACACAAGGCTGAAATCTGAAACGGACACTCCTATTTTCAACACTCTCTTGGAACGGGGTGATTTGGATTTTGTGGAACAGTTGTGGGTTCGCATGAGAAAGAGTGAGTCATTTTTTCTTCATCACCATTTTGTTTGATGTAACAAGCAGTGGCAATCATTTTCCTCAATTTTTTTCATCAAGGTGTAACTTCATATCAAGATATTGGAGACTGTCTAAGATTGGTCATCGAAGCGCTGCGATATGGAGACATCAAACCCTGGGTATTGAACATGCAGCTTCTGAATACATTTAAAAAATGAGAAAGGATTGAAGATTGTGTATGATTGTTTTTTTTGTTTTTTTTTTTGCTTTATTTTGTGTCACTTCCCCCAGATTCACAGAGACAGCAGTAGCTCTCTCAGCAAGCTCATTCTAAAGTCCTACCACCAGCAGATCGATCATGTGTCTCTCACAGGTGTCACCCCTCTCCGCATGCTGCTAGAAATGGGCCTGGACAAGATTAGAAAGGATTACATTAACTATCTCATTGGTAACTTCTCATTTATCATTCTGAATCTATCTATTACTCCTTTGTTTTTAAAAAAAATAATTACTTCACTGCATATGAATTAATTAAGTAAGTTTTTCCTTGACATACAAATTCTTTATTTTTTTCTTCAGGTGAAGAATTGACAACTCTAAACCATTTGGTAAGCTTAAGACTATTTTTCTTAAAACCATTGTCTAATGACTTTTAAAGTGTTGAGTTTGAGTTATTTATTCTATAGTGTTACTACCTGAGCACGGAGGTTGATCTACAGGAGCAAGTGATCCGGCTGGGGAAATTGCACCATCTGCTGGAAATAATTGTGACCTGCAGTACATTTCTGGCTTTGCCCTACGACCGGCTATTCCTCCTCACACAGTAATTGAAGTTGGCTATTTCCTGTCATTTATGAGCATACTAATAGTTTCTATTGATAACATTGCTGTAGACAGTTGAATATCTCTTTTACGTTCCTCTCTCATAGATCATGTTTGCAGCACTACAAAACACACCCACATGATGAGGAACATGAATTCAAACTCCAAATCAAACCAACCCTGATCAGCAATTTCTACCAGAAGTAAGGCATCAAACCATTTACACATGAATTCCTTCAAGAGTATTTGTAAATGAAATTGTGGTATTTGTCTCTTCATTCACGTTTTGATGCAAACTTGTAAATTAATTAATTTATTTCGAGGTGCCTTCTTGTGATCACATTAGCTAATATGTGTTTTAGAGCCACCTACAACATTATAACAGAGGACTTTGTGTCATAATGTTCCAGAGAGCACCCATTTTCATGGGGAGTTGAGGTATCCAGTGGCCATGGTCCCCGTGAGGTCCGGACGTCCTTACAGCTCAGTGACAGACCACTGGTTGATCATGTCATCTTTGAAACAGGTGATCTTTCTGTACACTGCCATATATTTCCCTGTAGTAACTACTCTTGGACACCACAACTTTATTTTGCTTTTGTTCTGTCTTTAGATTACTGTAATGAAACAGTGAATGGGGACAGTGAGGAACCAGCCTTCTTCTCCACCATGGTGTCCTGCAGTCTTGTCAACTTTCCCTGAATTTACATTAAGCACAACTGCACAAAAAGGAATTGTTAATTGTTATTAGTATTCAAGGTGTTTAACATGTACACTCTAGTATTCTGAAATGTTTTCTATTCAGTTCTCTGTATGTATGTTCTATGACCCTTATCTTAATTATCATATTATGTTGTTTTGCTGAGTTTTTATATCCGGCAGAGCTGATGACAGAGATGCTTATTCTTCCAGTTTTAACTAGTTACCAACAGAAAAAAGTCTGCAAAAGTCTTGTTAAAGTCAGTTTGCAATGGTAATATTCCACAGCCATATTTTAATTAGAAAATCCAACTTGTCATGGGGCTTTTCACACAGTTTGAGTGTCTAGTACTACATTCTTTATTATACGCTCAACCAATGGCTTTACAGCAAACACTGTATTCACATCAAATTTACTGTCATCCAATATTTTGAAATTCATTTTAAATAATGTATTTATGTTCACACACGATCCATTAAAGAAACTATGCACTTACAATCTGAGTGTTTGTGTGCTTGTGGTTTGATCTTATTGTAAACCTGCACACTCGCTAGTTCCGCCTCCGCAGCAGGAACATAAGGAAGATGGCACTGAGTAAAATAGAGAGGGTGCACACAGTAGGAACAACGATCTCAGTTACCATCTCCATGTGGCTGGTCAAAGGGTCTGCAAAGCACACATATACACACATACACACACACACACACATACACACACACACACACACACACATTAGCAACTCACTTGCATTATTGTAACATTCAGACACTGCTCATGAAGCAAATAATGATGCTCAAGCACAGCACTCAAAGGGTTAATATTTCTCTTAAATCATCCTTTATCTGATTTATAGTGAGCATGAGTGATTCCTTACCATGTATAAGTCTTAGAATATTGGCAGCAGTACTCCGCTGTTCCTCTAATAGAAAAAGAGAAATGACTCAGAGTTGATTAATGGCAGTTTAACCCTTTGAGAACTGCATGCAGCTACTGGGTGATGTTTCAGAAAGTGTAAGCTCCACAGCCAGATAATAATAAAAAAAAATCTAAATTCTTTCCTTGGACACTTTCATTAGTGTAGTGTTTTCCGGTTAAAGTTACAGTTGTGCTTTATGAAAAGAAATCCACTTATCAGCCATGTATTTACTAAGTTTTGGTCAAAGCTGCTGACAAATAGAAAAGTTCAGGTAATTGAAGTAGTTACACACTGTCTAGAAGCTTTTCAAATGCATGTATTAGTGTTTAACTGCAGGGGCCAGCACTCTGTTAGTCACTTTTAATACCACACAATCACATAACAACCAAAATAAGGAATTATTTTAATGGAGGAACTATACCATAAAGTTTAAACTTCATCATGCACTGGCCAAACCTTTGGCATTTCTGCATGTTCCTTGGATTTTCTTCTAGCTGGAGGGGCAAACAAAGAAGATCTCTCAGATATCCTGTTGGGGATTTGTACGCTATGTTTTATATTTCTAGTGTTAATTAACTAATAATTTGCAAATGTTTTCTGAGGTGCTCGAAGATCAGTGACGCAAGTCAAATTATAATTATAGAACTATTGCAATAAATTCCTTTGGCAGGTTTTTTATATTGAGGGCGGAATCTTTATTTGTTTACCCCAGCTAGTTAATTACCTCTGGTCTCTGATAAACAAAGCCGGGGAAGTTGGCAATGGACTAACCTGCTGCAAGGAGCTGATTGCTGGAGGAACAGGTCTCAACTGACTTTCTCCTCCAGTTCTCAACCTGTGAGGGTTTATGATGCAATACATTATCACTGGATTATATTTGTTACATACAGTAGCAGACTATAAACCATTCAATCTAAATGTTAGAAACTAAGAAAAGAAATTTTTTTATACGGATCTGGAAAACTATGTGTAAAATCCTCCAGAAAGAAAAAGGATTAAAGGAAGCAGTGACCGCCCCAGTTCTCTCACCTCTCTCTGATTGGGAAATCCATTGGACATGATGATGCGTTTGTAAAACTGCACAGAGGCTTTGGGATAGCGAGGCTTGTTTTTATTCCTGAAGTCGACATAGTACAAGCCAAACCTCTCAGAGTAGCCTTCATCCCACTCAAACTTGTCCAGCAGGGACCATGCAGTGTAGCCCTTCACATTGACTCCATCTTTAATAGCTGCGTGACACCACAGGGAACAATTAGACTTAAAAGAAATTATTTCTATTTTCTCTGGACAAAGGAATAACCTTAATTTTAATTTTGTCAAATAAGCTCATTCACCTTTCAGCATCTCATTGATGTAGTCTTTATAATATTGTATCCTCCAGTCATCACACAGCTCTGTACATAACATCTTCTCAGAGACTCCATTCTCAGTCACATAAATCACTGGGTTTCCATACTGAGTCTAAATAGGGAACAAATCAAAATAATGTACATTGAATTACATGTGAGTCATTTTTAAAGTGTGCCACGATCATTACCGTTCTCATTTACTGTTCGCTATGCTCCAGGAGTCACCTTAATAAAATTGAGTAGACGCCTGAAACCCCAAGGCACAGAGTAGAGCCACTCTGATCCAGGGTCAGGCCATTGTGGGTCAACCAGCTCAGCCAGGTCACGGTCAGCAAAGTAGCTGCTGGTGCTGCGGCCTGATGGATTGTTCTTTTGGGTGATGTAGCGGGTGGTGAAATGACCAATACCAAGGAAGTCGCAGGTCCCTTTAATATAGCTCTTCTCTTGGGGGGAAAATGTGGGCAGTCGAGATGTCCCAAGGCCTTGCTGGACACTCTTCCTTCCTGCGCACCCAATCACAAGCAATAGCTATTTAGTTTCCTGCCGACTAATAATACTCAATGATTAATTGCTTGCAATTCAACCTACCAATGAAGTCTTTCATGACTTGAGGGTAGTCTCCATGAAAGATGGGTGTGGCAAACCAGCCAAGGTAAAATTGGACATATCTCTCAGCCGCTTCAATGTCTTTCTGGTTGCTGATGTCCACCGGCTCTCCCCAGTCGCTGGACAAAGAAATGCCAACCAGCCCTGTAGATGTGAACAGCAGCTTTCAGCAATCAAACAAACAGGCAAATATTAAATCAAGTCAGTGTGGTACTTTTAAAGCTGTGTCTTGTTTACCTTTTTGTTTTCCCCTCCATTGTGTATCATATGTGCGCCAAACTTTAGCATGGGCCTACGAAAAAAAGATTTAGGTTTAAAATAGTCATGGATTGCTCAGTCCTTTGAGTAGTTTATTGAATACCTTTGCATAATCATACCTTAATCATGTGGTGCGCAGCCTTGTATGCTCCTGTTCCTCTCAGTCTCAGTCCAGGTGCATGCTCACCAGTCTCATAACCCTCAACTGCCACAGACTGTGGTTGAGAGAATTATTGTTATAATGTTGAATTTAGAATCAGATAAACACATTTCTTCCAAAGATTTTTTTTAAGTATATTTACATATTACAACGTGGGTAATAATGATGAACCTACCCATGGATTGTTGAATGTGATCCAATACTTGATTCGATTACCAAATCTTTCAAAGCACAGGTTGGCAAATTCATTGAAATGGTTGACCATGCTTATATTCTGCCATCCGCCATATTTTTCTTGTAAAACCTAAAAAAGCAGAGTTAAGCAACAAAGATAGCGAGGGCGGTACTGTAATGCCAAAACATTGCAATTATGGTTGGGGATCATCAGTACTGTGGACTGACCTGGGGCAGATCCCAGTGATACAGAGTGACGATGGGTGTGATTTTATTCTCCAGCAGATGGTCAATCAGTTCATCATAGTACTGTATTCCTTTCTCATTGATATGGTCAGCTGGAAGCGGTGACACGGTGTAGATAAATGTTTAGATTCATCAATTTAGAAATAGAGTCAGAACTATGTGTGGGTGTGTGGGTGTATACATTCCAGTTTAAAAGGGCTTCAGACAGCAGCAGTTACTCACACTTTATGCCAGTGGGGATTAGTCTCGGCCAGGAGATAGAGAAGCGATAGTGGTTTAGCCTCAGCTCCTTCATCAAAGAAACATCATCCTGTGCAACACACACACACAATAGAGTGAAATATTTAGATTTCCTCCTGCCTCTCACTGGTTGTTAGATATGTCACAACACACCTGATCAAACCACCTTGACTCTGTAGTAGCCCTCACAAGAAGAATCCCCAGTGTCATTTTTTTGGATTTTGCCTTTTTTATGGCTGAACACATCCCAGATGCTCAGTCCTTTTCCATCTTTGTCCCAGGCTCCTTCTGTTTGATAGGCTGAACTGCCGGCACCCCACAAAAATCCTAATAAGACAACATTGGTAACATACGTTAAGCTCTAACTGGCCCTGAACAATATTAATTCAAATCTGCTGCATCTGTTGCAGAAAAGAGAAAGTTGCATGTACCAGCTGGAAAAGTGCCATAATAGAAGGAGCCGTGGTTGTTCTTTGTCCAGTCGAAGTCCTCAGCCGCAGACAGACACAGCACCAACATAAACACATGGCACACATTGAATGCACAGCGGGGCATCATGGTACTCCTGAACCTGCAGAACAGTCACTGTCTGGTTCTGCTCCAGTCCCTTGCTGATGTCTGCACATAGACAAGATCCATTCAGCATCAACACATGGTCACAATAATAAGGCTGATATGGAGCAAAGATGTTGTACCCAGAAAACAATAAAACATATGCTTACCACCCTCTTTCCTGAAAAAGATTTACGTTAATACCAGAAAATATTATTGTGATCAAAGTAAAAACCTCTGGAAGCGTCCAATGTGATGCATTATGGGGGTTCTACGTTCCTAATGCAGAGCCAAATACCCCTATTCAAACTCAATGGAGTGTAAGCTGATCTTGCTGAGGCAGACAGATCCAATACAAACTATGGTTTCACCTCTGTAAGCAAAGTTAATGTTAGAGTGGTTGATATATTTACGGCACACAGTCTCATGACAATTGATGAATTAATTTTGTAAATAGTTTTCCAAATGCATCAGACTAAATTTCAGTCTTAGTTGAATAAAGTTGGACTGGTTGTTATGAAAAGGATTTATAGCACAATGCAAAACTGTTAACTCTGCACAACAATAACTCATACTGTTCACTGATAAAAGTTTAAACATAAATCTGATAAAAATCCTGGTATGTGCAGAGTGCCATATTTCTTTTCTTTTTCTATTAAGCCCTGTTTATGTTTACCTTCTGTTTTTATATAACTGCCTTCCTTCTATTTTCTTTCTGTACAGTATTATTCTTTTTCTAAATAGTTCTTAAGTATTAATGCAACCTCATTAAATATGATTCACACAGGTAAATGTACAGAAAAAGATGCCAAACTACCAGCATACCTTATGAAGAACTCATTTGCAGCAGGTGTGAGCTGAGCCCAAGTTCCTGGGTGAATGGGAGCTCTCCTGGCACAGTGGAGCATTTAGGAAGCTGTATATATCTATTGGTAGAGTCTCTATTGTACATTGGCTGTCGGAGCACCACCCTTCTCCAGAGCTGTCCCTGCTGTCAGTGTGAAAGCTGGCCTCATTGTGAGGCTCACTGTATTGTTTTAGATGTTTGGAAAATGCTGAATGGTTTGCAAGTGGAAAGTGTTTGCACTGCATAACCTATTCGCCTGGGTCAGATCGGAACAATTTAACGTATGTATTCCTTTAAATTGAGAAACATGATCTATTCCCTTATTGTTGTTAAAAACTATAGTCATGTTGAATTTAGAATTCAACATGCACTTTCAATTCAATGCTTTATCTGTCCCTCAAGGCTCAATTTAAGGCAACTAAGTTTTCAGACAAAAGCAAGCTGTGCAAGGGATCTTTTGGTTCACCAATACATCTTGTTATTGGTTCTTGTTCCTTTGATGAAAGGAAATAAAACAAAACCAGGAATAGAATATTGTGAATATTTTCCAATCTCCAACAGAGAAGATGGCAGGAGTTGAGTGTGCGTAGGTTGTCCCAGTCACTGCTGTCTTTTTTACAATCAAACCGCTGCTGTGACTGACTGACAGAAGATACAATTGTGTTGTCAAAAGAACATTTTAAAATTGCTGATTTTAATATTTTTACTTAGACATTCATCTGTATGTGAGATAAATAAATATCTCAGATGTGTCAGTGAAAATACAAACTGATCGGATGCTTTACCGTTAACAACTAACTGAAGCCTGTTATTCATCATTTCAGTGATAAGTAAATGACAGGGTTTCTAGTAATGTTAATGATATAGTTTTGGCTTACTACTCACTGGACCTGGAATGATGTGCCTTCAGAGGCCGGAAGAGCGGGAACAGTGGTTGAAATCCATCCCTCCAGTTATTAACGTGGTATGTTAATATTCATGGCCCAGTTCTGTTCATTTTGACCTGGTTAAAATGCTTATCAAGACCCATTAGAAACTTGGAGTTTATGCTTATGAAAGTTTGGACTCCTGCTGATGTGTCTCCATCACTAGATTTATGTACAGTATTATATTTAGTCTATAATCAAACTCTTTTTACCATTTTCTGTTGAACATACTTTTTAACTCGTTATTTTCACAATTTATTCATCTGGAAAGCTGTAACTTTATTGTGAGGTCACTCTAAGTGTACAAGGAAAAATCTGTCAGGTGAACCTTATGCAAAACATTTTATTTTGTGCTTACAATAATCAATTCTTATATTGTGCATACACACTATATTTTTATATGGCCCAGCCATACATTTTCATAATATCAGACCCACCTTAATGCTTGATTGTGAACTGCGGCTCATTTTTTTATCTTCAAAATGCACAATATATCTAATAAGCTAGAAGCACCTAATAACACTGTCTTACTGCATTTCAGTGAGACATTTCTCACAAAGTTTGACACATGAATTCATAGATTTCAAACATAGTAGAATATAGTTTGAAATCCTGACATGGCCTAAGTCAGGCAAAGGGGAGGATACTGATAGCACCACACACCATTACACTACAACTGCTACTCACTCCATCTAAATAAATTAATCTTCATATGTGATCTTACAAAACAAGTGAAGAAAAAAACAGCCATCTATTACCACATGGTTCATCTTCGGCGGTGCAAATATAGAAGCCCCATCTAACACTGAGTATCTCAGTAATCATCTTCCTCCTCATCCTGCTCAGGCACAAATCCAAGCTCAAGGTCATCTTCTTCATCACCTTCATCGTCATCTTCTTCTTCATCATTATCTTCCTCCTCCTCTTCCTGCTCCATATCATAATCTACAGCGGCATTCAGTCGCAGTTTGGTTTGATTGATCTCACTCTCATCATCAAGGTTAATATGAATCTGAAACAAAGCAATTAAGTAATAAACATAACTGATGTACACTTCTAAATTAAAACTTAATGAGCACAAACTAGGTATGTAGGACAGAGCTTTAAAAGCATTCATGAGGACAGAAGAGGACTGAGAGCTCATTCATAAAATATTAGTAAGATCTTTACTTTAAAAGTTATGGGTAAGAGGATAGAAACACCAAACTAAGCAACAATGCTGATGGATAATCATTACTTTGCTATGAAAATATTTTCTGCATAGTGTGCAGTGCAGGGTTTAAAAGTAATGAGACGGGCCATAAGCATGTTAACTGATTTCCTGCCTTAACCTTATCAGTCTGAGTAACCTGGTTTTAGTGGTGCTGTAAATGTGATCACAGAGGTTATGCAGACCAGTAGACTGTAGTTTCCCCAGCCCAACAGTAGGGAAATGTAGTGTGTAATGTAGGATTGGATAAAATGTCTGATTATTTAAAAGTGAACAAATAAACCTACTGTAGTGTGAAATAATCAACTAACAGAGGAGGCAAAATGATTGTATAAAAATTATGGTATAAAATATGTGATCTATGAAACTTTTACCACATTGATCCTGATGTTCTCTCTGGTACAGCTTAGTCATTTACCTCAGTTTCTGCAGGAAGGCGTTGAGAGGCTCCTTCCTCTGTTTGAGCATTAATGATAGATTTTAAGGCCCCTTCTTCAAACTGAAACAAACAACAACAAAAAATATAGAAACCAAGTGCAACACAAAAATGTACACTAAACTCTCTTTGTGAATTCTCACTAACCTTCAACCTGTTCAGTTGGTCTTGTAGCATCACTTTGATTTTGAGGAGAGTCTCCTCTTCCTTCTTCAGTTCCTGGAGGCGGCTGTGCATCTTTACTGGTGCTGCTGCAGTCAGACCATTCCTCAGCACTGAAAAGTTAGTCTACATCATTATTCAGAATGGTATGTCAAATTTTAGTTACACTTTGTTTCCCTTAATAAATATTCTATATTGTTTTGGTATTTCTATTTATGTTAGAGGCTTTAATTTTAAGGAACATCATCAGACCAATGAATAAAGTATTAACATGATATGACAAAAAACTGTCTGTTGGTAAATTCACTTGCAGCAACAAGCCATTATCTCATTTAACAAGGTCATCGCGCAAGTAGAACAGAGATGAAGCACTAGACGTCACTTTAAATAGTTAAAGTCAGACTAAAGAAAAGTTTCTTACTGATGCAGTTCATGCCTTGGACACTATGACTGAAATGTTTATTTATGGAAATATTTAACAATGTGGATATTAATTTGGATCAAAGACATCATAATGTTGTGGTATTTGTCCACTAATCATCAGAAAGTCATAGGAATCCAGTTGGATTAAATAATTAGTGTTATAGTTCTCCAAAGGTTATAGGAAGGTCCACAGTACTTAACATTTCCACAACCTGCAGAAAAAAAACAACCAAACAATAAATTGTGATTTACTTTGATTGAGTGTTCTCTGTTTGTAAAAGCGATTATTTAAGTCGACAAGTGGAAGTAATCAGACAGCAACACGAACTGGTCGGTTAATATCAATTCATACTGCTCGTTAAAATTTTTAGTTAATTGTATAAAGTCTCTTGCTCCCTTCAGACTCCAATAGAAATATTGACTGTCTTTCCAGATATCTGATTGGTCAGTAGTTTGACAGGTTTTGATCCTCTGAAGTTAACCTGTGCCAGACCGGGTTAATCTTTCATCATGAGTTACCTGGTGATTAATCCCGGTAACGAGCGGACCTCAGTGTTGGGACCAATAACGCGGAGTTAATCCCGAGGTTACTAAAACAATCTCAAACCCTGCTTCGTAGCACAGGCCTCAGATCCGCTTGTCAGATGCAGACCGCTGCAAAGCACTGAAGTGTAAAACTACAGCAAAGACTTTATGGGTTAAAGTTTCACAGCAACACTGCGTCAATTTTAAAGCATGATGAAAAGACTTATTTGATCCTGCTAGCTAGAGACTGAGGGGAGAAAACTAATCAAATCATTAATCTCCACCAATACAAGAATAACACCCAGTTGGACTGTTACCTGTGTTTATAAAACCTGCTTATTGCTCCATATCAACGGCGAAAGCAGTCATACAGAAGATAACGAGCGCTTTTATTTTGGATTTAGCTGTTATGCTTCAGTCAGTGCTAAATGCTAAATTTAGTTCCTGTGCTTGTGCCGTCATATCCGGTGTGTTACAGTACCCTCATACGCTGTCGGAAATTTCAAACTTATTTGTCAGAATTAGGCTGTGGGTGAAATACGACTGTCAGAGGTTTAATAGCTGATGACTAAACTAACCAACAACCATGGATGACAATGTCTAACTGTGAAGATCCTTTGCTGTTAACACTTTGCCCGCCAGCATTTTTGATCATATCCACTAATCTTTGAAGGCTCACTGAAAATGTTGTGTCAGGAATATGTAAACACTGAATACCTCAAAAGTAAGAACAGAACTTCAGCTTTTAAACACACACACAAAATTTATTCTAAGCGAAAATCGCTTTTTTTAAATTAGACATTTACTTTCGAAATAAAACTGATTTGCTATTTAGATTTTTGACTGTTTCTAATTTAAAAATAGTTACACTGTATGCAAAATAACAAAATAAAAAAATAATAACAACAACAATAATGATAACCAGTTTGACCCTATCCCATGCACTGTCACCCTGATCTCCGTGTCCGCCAACTTGTCCGTTTCCAGTCTCCCGTGTCTCCCTCATCTCATCTTTCTCTGTCGCTTCTAAATTCTTCTAAACAAACATTGTAGATAGAATTGTTCGAGTCTGTTTCCATGTGAACCTCTAATGCTTCTAAAATTGTGAAACTTTTCCGCGGAGTAGGGATTTTCAATTACAAAGTGCAATGGTGGTGTATACTCCGTTGCTATGGGATAAAAGTTATTTGTAGTTTTGAGCTTCTTCTTTGTTTGTTTTTGGACCCACGAGTACCGTAGTAATTCACAAGATCCGCAACAGTGCCCCCTATATTATAACCGCGAAAATACGGATTGCCGTAAAATCTCATCAATGGCGGGGAAAGTGTTAAAATGTCCGTTTTAAGAACCCATTGCCATGAAAGTAATTCGAAGAAAGTTAGTTTATACTTCGAACAATAAATACAACATCTTAACGTCGTAGTTTAAATGTGTTACAGGGATCGAAAATAAAAAAACTGTAGGCAATTTATTTTAAAATACATCTCACTTTAGCGATTTTTATGGCAAAATTGGGTCATAACGACGAGCACCCAAAGGCAGCATTCACATCAGTGGACCCTTGACCCTGGCGACGTCCTGTAGGCAGTCTGCGGTAATTACCATTTGATGTGAACATTGATAAGTTTGATTATTCCTCCAACAACGGTTAGTTTTACGTCAATTTACTTAAAATGAATGGCAGAATGAAAACATTGTGAACAAACCACCTCAGTTCCTTGGTATGAACGCAGTACTATGCAGTCAGCAGTCTGACCAGGTGTGCATGTGCTAGTTTAGCCAATAAACAGATTATTAGTATCCTTCTGCTCGCTTATCAATGGCCGTCCTCCTTTCCAAAGAAAGGTTTGAAGTGGCAGGTGCCAACTTTACGGCAGTAGGAAGCCTAATTTGTAACAAATGTAGTTCATGGTGTTAGTCTCCCTCATAAAACGTAAGGGCACACTATTGGAAGGTAAATAGGCCTTAAAGCCGAGGTATGTTTGCTACTTCAGCAGACTGTGAGCACCGTGGAAATAAATCAATATGCATTGCTAGGATTTCTAGTCCTGGCATACCTTCAGAGTTGTTTTTCATTTTATTGTCAACAAGACCAAAAGTAAGTTCCAAAATAAATGCACAAGTTTTTAATTATGTTCTGAGCATAACATTGAAAACCAGATTTGTGGCAGCGTCTAATGGAAAGAATTTTCATGTACGTTCAGCAAGTGTGGCTCATTTTCATGGTGCAGAAACTTTAATTTCAATGCATGCTGATGTTCGCGGTGACTGAGTAGTCCGCTGTGTTTATTCAGTATCTAAGCCTAGTGTTACATACAGATCATGCCACTCACCCTTTAAGTTCTCCAAATCAGATTGAAAGTAGAGTAAAGTAGACAATAAGTTTAGTGAAAACTTAAATAGATCACAGTTGGAACTCACTGATGTGAACAAGATCTGAAAAGGCTCTTAATCAGTTTTCAAAAAATGTTAGAAGAGCCCATTAGGTTCTTTATAGGATTCCTTGACTAAGTCCATCCAGATGTGTGCATTGATAATCACAGCACCCAGGCACTACTGGAGACGATCAATGGAGGCCAGCCAAAAGGAGAGGCATACCTGTGTCTGTTCACACATATGAAGTTTCCTTAGGGTTCTTAAACCAGACTCTTTCTACTGGTCTGCCGGACTTGAATTACAAAAGAACATGCTGTCACTCTGTGGTGAGGGAAATAGAAATTGTGATAATGCACTTTATCAACGGACTGATCTGAATGTCCTAAATGACCATTCCCATCTGTGGATATGCATATTTTCTCCTTGCACACACATTGTGACACCAACATTGGTTTTCTTTTAGCTTGTCTCAACTCTCAACTCTAAAGGTCTAAATGACTTTTGTTTTTCCAGTTAGCACAAAGTATAATTAAAAAAAGTTATTTATACGTATCTTTATAAAGCTCTTCAGTAGTTTTTATGATGTTTAAAGTAAAGATTATCTTTTTGTTGACTCTGCTTCCAGCAAGAAACAGCAGCTGCCCAGTGTGGTGAAGAGCTAGTCACAGACAACATACAACAGCCCTGGTGGGCCAGGGAGTCTCTGATACAGGTAAATGAAACATTTCTGTCTTTAACACAAATGTGTAAAAGCAGACAGCTGTTGGTCTTTATGTAAGGGTTAATCCACGAGTAGGTGTGCTTCAAACGGTTTTAATGCACGACGTGGAGGCGAAGAACTACTCGACACGCAGCGTCGGTCAATATTGTGCCACTGAATGTAAGTTTGCTTCCGCGAAGAAGTGGATCAACCCGTTTATACCATGGTCATTTTCCGAGAATATAGGAATAAAAGGATTCGCCAACTTTTGGTGTAAGTTTTTCACTCAAAATCGAAAGTTTTTGAAGCAAGAGCTTACCATTGTCATGACAAGGAATAAACTAGTCCCTTTTACAACCACGCCAGTTACAGTAGTCACAGTAGGCCGGGATGAGCACTGTGGTTCAATCGCGTTAACGAATCCAAAAGTAGGCTATTAAAAGTTAAAATTTAGCTTGATTTAGGTCAAAATTATTCCACAGTGTGGCTATTGTTTATAAAATGATATGTATAAAAGAAAAATAAAACTGGGCTCGTTATGTTGCTGTGGTTACAGGCGCGGATGAATTTAGAGCAGTTAGCCTACAAAGTTTAGCCGAACTACGTGTGCATTAAATGGTTTTAACGCACACCTGCCGACCAATCAGAAAAGTATTCACACTGACCATGGTATAAAGAATAATTATAGACTTTCATCACAATACTCTGCATTTGCAACCTTGTGGCATGTGGCCATGTACAAAAAATATTAATGTTTGGGGAGCCAAACACATAGGGAACCTTGGGGGGCTGAAACTGGAGCTGTATTTAAGTGTAGTAGAGGCCTCAAACATTTGGGGGTCAGACAAAAAGGTTCTCTGAGTCTTGCACCCCACAATCACAGCTGCCAACATCTGAGCACAGACATGCGGGACCCCACTGTGGTTTTACTTGAAGCTGGTTTCAGCAGCTTGGAGGTGGCTAATACTGAACAGTTAACACTCTGCTTCTTGAGAGCGACAGTTGCTTTCTCTTGTCATCACACAGTTTCTGTTGCTGCTACATTGCAATTTTTCCCCAATCAAAGCTCTCCTTGGCAGGGCTTTAGCCCAGTGCTGAGGCCTAGTGGCAGCTGAGGCTGTGGCTCAGTCGCCCTGCGTGCCGCTACGAGTGGAGGTCTTCTATGCATGTACGGCATATGAAAGTGCTCCCACTGTCTGTGGAATGCAGCACTAGGCGTGTTAGATGAGGGGCCTCCCAAAAGGGAAGGAGGGATAGGGGCGGGGAACACGAGAGAGAGGAGGGGATTGACCTTTGAACAGTGCCGTCAGGAAGTTATGACTCAATTTTCAATTGGGGCAGTAAAACAGACAGAAAGAGCATGGAAATGGAGAAGAGATGAGGGATAGAGAAGCAGAGAGAGGGATGGAAGGAAGATAATGATACAGATTGTAAGGTGAGGCCCAGTGAGATAAGACTGTAAGAGAGCAGTGAAAGGATGGTGAGTTTGATGGGTTTGGGAGACGCTGGGAAATCATGGGCTCTCCTTCAGTGACTAGTGAGGTAAACCAGATCATGCCCAGTATTTGTCTCCAGTTGAGAAACAAGGCCCCTAGTTTGACTCAGAAAACAATTTTTGTGTAACAAATATGAACCGTTATTTAAAACTAACATTTCACAAGTGTCATACACTATAGGTCAGGTCCTCTGTAGAAGGTGAAGGGAAAGGTGGGGGTGGCAGCTCCAGGATGTTCCCTCTCAAGCGTTACAGTGATGTGGACAGGAGCCTCGGGCGCCTATGAAAGGAAAGGACTCATGTGGAGATGCCGGAGCCTTTGTTTCCAAGGAACTACCTCAACCTTTACATTTCCTGTCCTGAACTCCCACACACACATGTTCGTGCAAATTGGCACGCACACGCAGTGGGACAAATGTATTGGAGTGCATTCATTGTAATCAGCCCAATCTTCTGCACGTACACGAAACAGAAAAATATAGACGCTCAATTTAGCGGTGAATGCCTAGATATGTCAGTGTTATGATTCATATGTGCAGCAACATGCATATATTCTGGTTAAAAATATTGCTTTAGATAATCATACTTTTGCATACACACTACGAAAAGAAAGAAAAATAATAGTTGAAATTCATGTTATGTAATCATTGCAATCAGTAGAAATCATCTACATGCAAGTGAGGATGTAGAGTAGCAGTCTGATGTGCTTTAGTTCTTGGCACATTAAAATCTCTCACACTAATCAGCCTGAAGTCAGATGCTTAATCCCAGAGGGAACACTGTGACTGGATCACAGAGGATGATTGATACAAGTGTTAATCACCACATTAACATATACATAAACAGTGTGGTTTTTGTCCGTCAACACCATGTGTTTGTGTGTGTGTAAGAGTATAGCTAGATGCGCACTGTAGCTATGGTGCCATCATCATGTGTCAAGCATGTACAGTGAAAGCCGAGCATCATTCCCTCGCCCAACTGATAAACCTGATCATCATTGTTGTCAGCATTTTGTTATTTGCAGCACTTTCCCTCCAGGAGACCCACTTTATTCTGTACCATCTTATTGACAATAAGAAAAGAGCACATTTATCCAATGTTCATTTTTGATTTCTGTCTACTTATAAGGATGTAACTTTTTGACTTTTTTGTCAAAACCGTGACAAAAGTAAAATCAGTCAAATCAGAAAGGATGTGCTGCATGTTTTGATGCGAGAAAAGTGAAAAAGCAGAGTGACAGTGTGGTGAAGGTCTGGTTCTGAGAAGTACATTGGACACATGGAAAACTGAAAAGGGGCTAAAAGCTCTGGCAGATCCTGGATATAAGGCAATCCAATGCAACCACAGTAAAAGGCTGTTGATTTAGGTTGTGTTCTTTATGTTGCCGACCAGGGAATGCCTCAGATCACAGCATAAGGTTTGGGCCCTGATATGATGTGGTTAGGTCAGGGATGGTGGGAGGGAGTTTGGGGCCAGGGCTTTGGAGAATGCTTCTGTCACAGCTGAAATTTGTAAAAATAATTGTCCACTTATAACAACCAATCTTGTTCCACTGGCTTTACTCTCATTACTGACAAAAACTCAGGATTACATCCACCAGACCAGGCCAACCGACCATGGTGTGATTAATTACTTTTTCCTGTTTCCTCTCTTTCTTTCTTGTTCACTTTCTCTCACATTCTTGAGTCTCGTGTATTGGTCTATAGTTCATCTTCCTCAGTACCATAAGTTAAACATCCTTGTAATGTCTGACCGGCGGGGAATTCACATTGTTTACCTTTACCACTGCTGTTTCTTCTTTCTACTTTCTTCTTGTCATAATGATTCGTTGTGACGTAGTCTATTGACTTTTTTACTTTTGTGTTGAACTTTTTGAGTCTCAAATATCTCCAAATTCCTGCATGGAAAATGTGGTGCTTTTGACTAAGGTAAAAATAAATAAAAATCCTTTTTGACCCTATTCACCACAACCATACGAGTGAAAAATGGTTGCACTGTAAAATCCGCTGTAGTACTTCACTCGACAAAAGGAAGTCTGTTGTGTTAAGGCGAAGGACAAAGGTCAAATGATAACACAAAGTCAGAGGCTTCCATAGCTGTGTGGCTGTAACTCAGCAGCAAGGTAATGTGCAATTACAAATTCTTCATGTGCAAGTCATATGCTTAGCTTATTTATTTGCAGGTACATGCATGTTCTTTTTGGCTTAGCTTTCTTGGCTGGAGGTTCAGTTGTATTTGGTGACAGACTGAGCTGTCATTGTCATTTCATCTAAAACAAATATTGACCACAGAGGCTTGGGAGTTCTCTGCTTTCCTTAAAGAAAGACCACAGGACAAGTTTGGCACACCTCTCTTCCTAATACACTCACTCTCATTAACCAAGTTCTCTGCTTCTATTTTAATTTTAGTTGGCTATATTTTGGAAAACATTCTCATGGCTATAGTGATATCAAAAAAGATAGTTTAGCATTTGGGGATGCATGCAATTTAAAAAAAGATATATAAAGGTATCTATATACTTCTAAAGCATGTTTAGGAGCATGTTTGTTTAATTAATACAAAAAACTAGAGCCCAGCTGATATGTCGGTCAATATTATGCCACTGAATGTATGTCTGCTGATAAATGACAAAATGAAGTACCAAAAGGACAAAAATATTTTTGTGTCACATGTCACATCATATAAGTGTCACATTTCTTTAGTTTGTCCATAAGCGTATTGCCCAATATATCATCAATGACTTTTCTCTATTATACTGTTACTAGGAGAAATAGCTAAACTACTGTTGATAAAAGAAAAATCCCAAAAAGTTAAGATGTTCCTTGAAAACGATTTGCACTGGTATAAATAACTGTAGTCCAGCTCCATGTCCTCTAAGTGATGCTATGTTTTGAGCAACAATTTGTTCCATGTGTATGTAATGAGGTGATGTCAGCAGTCAGCTGAGAGAGTGGCAGCCTAATGGAGGTATAAGGCAGAGCAGCTTCATTGGTTGAAGGAATGTGTGAACACAGTGACAAAACCATTTATTTGTTGAGACTTCCACAGTGAGATCTAACACCCGCAGCCCAGGTGCAACCCCAGGGAAGGCACAGCTGTGTGTGAATGTTGTAGGTCCAGCCCCACTCACTTTGAACACCCATCATGAGTGTGGGCCTGATCTCTTCAAACACCGCCCATCTTGTCTGCTATTCTGAGTGCACAAGCTGAAAAATTCCAGATGTGCAAACTGCTTGTGACAAATGGCCGCTCTTTGGGTTTTTAGCTTTCACATGATGCAGGCTTCTTGGCACAGTGAAGAGGCTCTAGGGCCGAGTTTTATCCTCTGTCCACCTTCACTAACTGGAGCAGCTAAGAGAATGTGGAAATGACCTGTTGTGGATTGCCAGGATAAAGAGAGCCTTCTGGGTGGGGCTATGATTTGATGATAATGATGCTTGATCTTTTGATCTCTTGAATAATTAAGACCCTAGGAACAGCATAAACTAAAGTTGGTTTCATTTTAGTTGCAAGCCATAACCCTATGAGAAGAGAGGAATGAAAACAACATCAATTACTGCCAGATTAGTCACTACATATTGCAGGGTGATGTTGGTTTTGATTTAATTCCAACTGTACTCCAATTTCTTGTGTAGCTGCTTTAAATATGTCTTTTGAATTCTTGACGTGTGCTTCATGTTTTAAAGGCGTTATAGAAGCCCATTGATTTCTCCATTTCAATAAACAAGACTTGCACTATGCCATAGCTGATGTCATTTCACTGTTTCCTGTCATTTTCCAGCTCAGGGACTGTGCCACATGCCTTTCTCCAAAGTCCGCACAGGCAAACCCTGACAAATGTTGATACATTTGCAATTCATTTGCAACATTCATCAAAATTTCACAGAACAGTGAAACTTGTTCTGCTTACAAAGTAATCTTACCACAGAAAAAGAAAAGATCCTCTTCGGACAGGGATTTCCCCAGCGATTTGGTAACACAAAGGAAAAAAATAGGCTGTATTTAAAATATTCTGCCCCATTGCAGTACTACATTCAAAGTTTTCCATCTACAGTTTGCCTGAGGCAGTTGCATCACTCAGCATTTAAAAAAAATTATCATGTGTGGAATCTAGCAAATGTCCATATCTGCATCTGTGTGCTCATGCGTTTGAAGTACTGATCATAGGAAGATTGTAATGTCTTGTATGACCAGCTGTGGCATGTCAGAGGCATTACCTGAATATAATCCACACACGCGCCTACAATACAAGGGGAGAAAGTTGTGAATCTCTTATGTCCTCAGTGTCACTTTTCTGTTGCTGCAGCTAACATAGTAAAAGTTTAGATGGTTTCAAACCACACACTTTTTGGGAGACAGCTTTTGATACTTGTTACTGAAATATAGTATTCAGCAGAAGTTGATGCATTATGGCTTGTTTAATGCACTGTATATGGTATAATGAGAGGCCACCAAGAAGTAGCAATTTATTCATCTTTCTGCCTATTGCTGGATTGTGAGATGGCAGTCCTACACGACTGTGGTTTACAGTGTGGGACCAGGGAAGAAGTGTTGTGGATGGGCTACAAGGGTGTTGCTAGGCAACAGGGTGGGCAACTTGGCATAATGAGTGTAGGGCTCAGAAGCTGTTTGCTCAGTGTTCCAGGTCCTGACAAGAATGGACAGGCTGGCCTGGGATGGCCTGCATGGAGCTGTCACCACGGCCACCTGCTCACAGCAATCATCACCAGTGCTCCAGCCAGCCACCGATACAGCATACAGACCCAATTAAGAGCTCTGCATGTCCCCCTCCAGCCAGCCATCACTAACACTCCTGCAAGTCTGACAAGGCTGCCTTTTTTCCCCTTAGCAAATCTCTAATTAACAACATTGCTAGTGGTGATTCAGAGCTATGCACGGCTGCTGAAAAGGGCTAGGACACCACTAGGGTAATCAGCTTAAATACAGGTTTATTTCCTGCCCCCTGTGCTTTTCTACTTCCAGCAGAGATTGCATTCTTTTATCTGTTTATCTCCAATTTCCTTTGACTTGTAACGTGTTGCACTGACTCGCTGTCACCTTCTCTTGAAACCAGACTGGCTACTCCCGTGATCAGATGGTTTCAAAGAAGTAATCAGAGTTAGTTTTGGCAGGATACAGCTCTCAAAAACATCTCTGTCTGTTCCACTAGTGCTGTACCACCTCCCTTCATTTACTCCCACATCACCGAAGGCCTTTGATCTTGGCAACAGAAACACTACTGAACATGCATGTGAAACGTCAAAGATTCTCATATTAAAATCTACCATTTCCTCATTTAAATGTAAGCATATATTTATAACCAGTGTATCTTAAGGATAGAAATCAATCCCATGCATTTGGTTAGGTAACACCAGATTTCAATTTGTCAGAATGGGGGGGGGGGAGAAAATTATATTGTGAAATGACCTCATTACCAGAACAGGATTAAGAGAGTTGTGTATTCTAGCCAAGAGCAGAGGAGGCAAAGGAATTTCCTTTCAGCGGGGAGGTGTTATTGTTGGAGCCCTTTGCAAAGCCGCTGGATGAAATATCCTCTTCTCCAGTTTGAGATTGACTCTTGATACAGGAGCACCACTCTCAATTGCAGGGATTCATGCCAAATTGTCTTACTCGAGCAGACAAAAATAATAAAAAATGACATACACTAACATAACAATAATAGCCAAGTTAAGACGCCATCGGTTTATTGTTAGTGAATACATTTGGAAGTGCATTTCATTTTCTTACATAAATCATATGACATATGTCTCTAATGTCTTTTCTGGCTTGTAAGGAGAGAAAAGTTGGCTGTCCTAAGGATTTACACTGGTCCAGATATGTCTGCTCTTGCATTTGGATGTTGCAATTAATAAGATTGGTTGATAATGATACAGCTTTGCTGTCCATATGACTCTGAGGGTACAATTCTTTCTGGACAATGTTGAAAGAACAGGCTGTCGGCATTTTCTGGGTGTTTTTTCCTGTGCTATTCCCAGAATCAACATTGATAGTGTTTGCTGTGGAGGACAAAGCAAGAACAATATTTTTGTTTTGTTTGTCCTGAGAAGCTTAGAAAACACGTATGTGTTATTTTAGTTAGAGCTTGCAAGCAGCCTTCCTCAACAAGTAGGTTATTCTATGTTAGACTTGTTTTGTTGGTTTACAGAAATATATTACTTTAAATTTTTTTACATGATTTAAAAAAAGACTTCTGTCATCCATTGATTGGATAATTCAGGCATTGGGTGTAAATTTGAATGCGGATTTATGTGAAGAACTGAGGACTTGAAATATTCACCCAGTGCATGTTTGGTTAGGCTTCAACCCTATTGATTCTGAACAGTGAAAGCTGTAAAGGAGATGGATAGATGGATAATTGAGAGGATAAGCACCAGAGGGTGCTGTTTATCAGAAAGGTTCAACCAATTTCAGCATGTTTATTAAAAATGACTAGCAGATACAACTGGAAAAGGTGTTGATGTTTCAATGGTGGAAATATTTAACCTCTTGTAAGATTTCTTGATTTTTTTAAAAATTTTTTTTAGCCCAGCTATCAAGACGCATCTGTCTTCATGCTGATGTGTCAGCCAATGAGTTTAAAGCTTTGACTGTAATGGATGATGTATTAATTTGAGCTGTGTGAACCCACGGCAGCTTACGTGTCAGATGACAAGCTTCGGGGGACAAAATCAAAGAAAATCACTTGAGCAGCACCTGGAAACACCTCTCAGATGAGACTCTGTATAAACAGAGGATTTCCTGTTTCACTGAAACACACTATCAGATACCCTGTGTGCACTCCAGAGTATGTCTTTCCATCATGTATTTTTTTGTTCTTTTAGTATTCCCTAATGGCACTTTCCACTTATAAATGTTGATTTGTGATTAAAAGACTCGATCTAGAGTTTTATTTTATTTGCGAGCTGACAATTAGACCTGCTAAATTAGATCACATATGGCTGTGCTTATTTTTTGCTGTTTTAGCTATTTAAAACATTTCAGTAATAGTTGTGGAATTGGGTAGGCTCAAAGCTCATTGGGCTCTCCTTTCATTGCCTACCATGCATGGAAACTTGTATGCAGCCCAACACCCAATCTGTTCATGTACAGACAGTGGTTTCAGTGCAGGAGGTTCAACAAATATCTAAATGGGGAGAGCTGGGTGTGGGGTTGAAAAGAGTGGAGCAGTCTAGCACCAAGCTGCACTCTTTACCTGCATTAGGTCATTGGCTGAAAAAGAGTAGGGCATCAGTCAGCACCTCCAACCCCCTTCGGTCTGGTAGCCCCTCCATGACTGATTTTCCTAAGTGTTCACATTTTTTATGTTGTGGAGGACAATGAATTTGTAGTGTCCAGTACCCCAGCCGGGCTGTGAGGACAGGAGAGAGAGGAGGAATGATGAAGGATGTTGCCGTTGCACTGGCAGTCTACTCTGGTGAGGCTGGTCTCTAGGGCTCTTGTCTCACTTAGCCCCTCAGTATCCCTCTTTCTCTCTGTGGGGCCAGGGCTGTTCTGGATGAAATTTCAGCAGGGGTAGGCAGGAATGGTTCATGGAGTTTAGCACCTTCTTTAACACTGGCAAAATAAATGACTTCTCCTAATGCTCTAATTGGTTGCAGTTTGATGATCAGGTATCACTAGCCTTTGGGGCTGAAGCACCTCGTTGTTTTGCTCGAGCATGGTGAAAGAGCCAGTCTGTACCTGTTGCCTCTAAGGCTCTTTTTTAAGAAACCAGGGAAAAATGCTTGGTAGCATGTGGTCTGTTGGTTCTTCTGAACTGTCTTTTTTCCATGAAGTCAAAGTAAAGCATTTGACATTTCAAGTTAAGCCCGGCTACTGATCTCTCCTCCTCAAAATCCCTGCCCCCTAGCTGGGATCTGCTTGTGAATTGTGGATCAAATGAGTGGCTTAAAAATTGTTCAACCTCCCTAACACCCCACCCTCTCTCACTCACTCTTTGTTTCTTTCTTTGTGTAGTTTGATAGGCAACTATCTAGATTTCCTTAGTCTGTTCATGTGTTATAAAGATTTTAAGAAGAAAACCAACCAAAGGTGTATAGAAGCACTCACAATCTTTTGACGTCACTGAATGGCATGATTTCTTTCACAAAATAACCCTTTGATTCAGCCAGCATATTTTTTCCCTTGTGAAGAATACATAATTCCCATGACAAACCTTTTAACCTATGCCAGAAAGGGCTTGTTACACTGGCTCATATATAAAATGGGGGGGAAATAAACTAAATTAATGATTAGTGAATCGAGCTCACAGGCAGCCTGGGTCTGTGCCCAATGCAAGCTGATATGGAGTTATGGTTTGTTAAGGATAGTATGTTGAAGACTTTTTTTGGGGGGGGGCTTCCAACAAAAGTAAAATTTTATTGGTATTGTTTGAAGGGGTTATGTGAATGTTTTGAAAGTTGAAACCTGTTAGAGACGATGTTCCTACTTCAGAAGTAAACATGAATCACGTTGTTTTGTTGCTTAACCCACAGAATACTTTGTGTGCTGTTTGCAAGCAGGTTTTGGGCAGTTTGAGGTAAAACCTTTATAGGGAAATCAAGGACAGTGGATAATGGTACAGTGGTGGCAGTGTGTTATTGTACTGTATATTTCATAGCTGCAACATGTCACAGGTTAGCCCTGTGTAAGTCTTTAGGCTGGCTCTATGTTTACAATACCTCCCATTCAGTCTGTTGCTCCTCAATGAAATTTCTATTTATAGAGACCACTGGCGTGCAGAGAGTCATCTGCTTGTTCTGAATGAGGTCTGGTGGTTTTGACAAGGTTAGCTGGATTAAAACATTTGAGGGGGTGGTTGAAGGACAGGTCATAGGGGCTTGTTGGGGTGAAAGGGCCACCATGAGAAGACTGGCTGCTTTTATTGTATGTGATGGTCAGTGTCAGCACACTATTTAGTTAAATCCCAGACATGTGATGAAGCTGTGGTAACCAAACATTTACTTAAAATCCAAACTCCAGTTTTATCCCTTTTAATGTGGCATTAGTGTCTGCTTTTCACCCACACTGACACCAGGTATGCATAGATATCTGTTCTTATGATGGGAAGTAAATATAAAGTAAGATCTGTTATGATCAGTCACTAATTTCATGGCACATTGATGTAAGAATTTTTTACAACACTGTCCCACTGGCCTTTCTAGCCCATTCACTCAGCCAATAGCTCACAGAGAAAGGGCCTTCTCCAATGAGAGGCCAGCTTTTGTGAAAAAGAGGTGTTATATATGCCAAAAAAATATTTTTAGCTAAACGCAAGATGTTTTTGACTGAACTCATGTTCTCATAAGTTAAATGTCTGTTGTCAGTTTTCTTGAAGTGCGGTTTTGTGCCACTGGACCTTTTGACTAATATTGTTGTGTCAAGGAAATGTTTTCTGCAGGATTGAATCGTGGCAAAATAGAATCTGGAAAATATGGCAATTTCCTCAATCCTTGCAGAGTTTTTCCCCTTTCTGTGTCTTTGTTTTGATTCCTCAGTGTGTGATGGTGTTTCCCACACAGTGGTACTGCAGCCAATTTGCCCTGCTCCATTGTGCTGCTGGCCTCACTTTGAACCTGTACAGCTATAAACATGGCTAAGTGCTCTCCAGCAGAAGCAGGCTTGCAGGGGGACAATACTGTGACAGGAGTTTGCAGTACACTGCCCTCAGGGATAGAGGACCCACTAGAATGGCACTCACTAACTACACTGTCTAACTCCTGCAACAGATCTAAGCAGAGATGTCAGAAACACCAGCAAACTACACACACATACTGTCATCATTATCAGCCTCCCCATGTTCCTCCTACCTCACGCTATTCTCTCCCAGCAGAGTTCAGCCAAACCTAAACAGAGAACTGATCTCTCTTTTAATATTGAAATGGAGCCTCTCGTTGATCTCTGTAAGCTGCTGATTTGGCTTCAAAGATTTGGTCATCTATCTCCTCAATGTCTCCCAGAAAAAACATTGTCACTGTGTGGTCAGGATAAGCTGTGTTGGGATGAAGTGCAAACGAATGCCAGTGTGGTCATGTTTGGACAATTTAGCAAGGCTGCAGAGCAAAAACCCTCAAAGTAATCTAAACAGGGAATTTTAGGGACTCCTAAAGTTCCCGCTCTCTCACAGTCTTCACTGAGTGGTTAGATGATAGACAATCTCTGCTATGACTTAAGAGGGATACCAATCCAGAGCAGTGGACAGCTTTGTGCAGTTAATGCCATACAAATCAGCATTTTTTCCGCTCTTAAAAAGCACTTAGGGTACTCAGCATATCGAAAGAAAGTTAAAATATTTGTCTCTCACATATGTATTTTTGCAGTGCCCTTACCTTCCTCCTTTTCAGCACACAGCTCCCCCTGAGCAGAAACTCTGCCACCCACACAGTTCAGAAAGCATCATGTTCATAAACACAAGCATTAGGGGTCTTGGTAACCCATACATACAGTATATACATGGTGTTTCAACATAGACATATTCATATGGAAGATATTGTATGTTGCTATTACTGGGTGTACATTATGTAGAGACTCATTGAGACCTCGTCCTAAATCGTAATTATTTTGTTGTTACAAATGCGCATTCTGCTCCCAGCAAAAGCTATTCTGGTTTCACAATGAGGGTTGAGATACCTCTAGTCAGTGGAGGGTTTGCTCAGATCAGAGACAGTTTCATTCAAGACTTCAATTAAGGCCTCCACAACCCTTGACTCATTTTCCACACACTAATTTTTCTAATGGCTGGGAGAGGAGGCTGGGAACAGCACAGCCAGCTTTGCACTGCTCATTAGCTCTAGCACCACAGCCCGCGCTGCATTTAACTTAATAATGAGGCCAAATTAACAGCAGCCCTGGCCTTGCTCCAGGTGCATTGTGGGTGAGACTAACAATTTGAAAGATGGGAGGGGGAGTACCTGGCCAGCTGAAGGTTATAGACAAAACAAGGCAGTAATGACTGGAAGTACAACACCTTAAGACTGCTTCCTTGGTCTCTAAATGACTTCCATCCACTATGCCTATTGTGCTTGTGCTCTAAAATTTGCTTTTCTGAATCTCTATTCTGCTTTTATTGCCTCGGTTGAATAAAAGCATAAAATTATTCAAAGCATTTGCCCTCATACCTCAGAGAGATTACACAGGAGAACGGGTGGAGGGAACCAATATATGCCAAAGCAGGGTGTATAGGGTGGGGTAAGGTTGAGTCTGGACGGGTGGAGACGACATGTCCTCATCTCCTAGTATGTGGACACTGCACAGTTTGGGTTGTCCTCCAGTTTACCCCAATGCCAAAGTGGATGCTGCCAAGGGCTAAGTTTTAATGAATCCAGGCAGCCATGGCAAAATCACAAACAAAAAAGGTGCTGAATGAGACACTTTTAGTATATATATGCCCTCATTCAATGTATTTTTTGTTATGCATCATGTGCCTCTTGAGCCAGCATTTAATTGTTACATTCAAAGGAAATGCCACCTATATCCAGCAAATATATGCATCCTGGTTATATGTGCTAAAATAGAATATATGTTTTTACTCAGCCACCAGGCAAAGAGTTTCTTAATTTAATGCTGTGCTGAAAAGAGAATGAATTGGGACTGTTCTCATTAATGTTTGTAAGCATTTCTTAATAAATTTGTTTTTAAAATGATCATATCGTGACTAATATCTTTGAAACCCAAATGCTCTTGTAGTACTATTCTGCAGCTTTTTATAGACTCTTCTAATTTTTAGCTTTCCCTCACTAATTTCCTTTCTTGTATAATGCAAAAGAAAATGTAAACATTTTTATTTAAAAAGAAAAATACTGTAAAGTTTTAAAGTAACATTGACAAATTAAACTTAACTTTGAAAACCAGACCAAAAGATTGGTTGACACAGGATGCTACTAATTGGACAAGAACAATGTGATTGCTGTTGTTTTTGTCTTGACTAGAAAATGCAGTTGCAGCGTGGGAAATGGTTTGGGTTATGGATAACCATCTATTATGCAGCAAGTGGAATGCTTTGTCATTCCTTCAGAGCAGGGTTATCTATTGCTAAACACTTGACTCATCAAGTGTTTTGCAAGTAATTTAGATCTGGTAATACTAGGGTGACACTTTGATGTGGTCTTGCTTACATAAAGCAGGATGGGGCTCAGGTTTAGAAATCTTTATTAGACAGATAACCACTAAGATAGTTTTGGATTTGAGAGAAATGTTTCTCTGAAAGCAGCAACACCTTCAGCTCTGTGGCAGGTGATGACACATCAGCTCCCAAAAAGCTGCACCATGTTGTGAAGAATATACAGTGAAGTGTTTGTTCACCTGTCAAAGGCACACATTGTGAGTGAGGGGATCGTGTGACTTCTGTTCTATCGTACCCCTGATGCAAACCTTGACCTTTTGACAAAGTTAGTTCTAATTCCCTTTGTGGAGCATTCAGGAAAGAAGTTCCCATTTTCTCATTTGCACTCATTTGGTGTAGTGACAGGATGTGCTTTATTTAGAAATCCATGTAAAAGCAAAGTTTTAAATTGCTGTCATATTAGTGCTTCGGCACACGTCAGTCTCTTAATGCAGCATACAGGCCGGAAGCGATGGGGGTACATCAGGTACATCAGGATTTGATCCAGCATTTGACGTGTATGATTTTTTTGTTACTGCAATTTATTCTGTCGCAGCATGGTGGCGTAGTGGTTAATGTTGTGGGCGCGGTTCGATTCCCAGTGGGGGCACCTGAACATGTCTAGGTTCATTGGTGACTTGATGTAAATGTATGTGGTGACCTGAGCAGCATGGTGGCGTAGTGGTTAACATTGTCGCCCCGCAATAAGCAGGGTGGGGTTTGATTCCCAGTGGGAGCACCTGAAATTGGTTAATTGGTTTCATTGTTTTATTGTTGTGTTTTTGCTTAATTGTGTGGAAGCATTAAAGTTTTCAGGTATAACTGAAGAAATTGTCTATATTTCATTACTTAAAACACTGTCTCAGGGTTAAATTTGTGTAAAAAGTTAAAAACGGAATTCTCAAAAAATTTAATCCGAAAAAAAAAAACAAAAAACGAATATGGGAAAAATTAAAACGGAATTTGGGAAAAAATAAAACGGATTTTATAGGGCTCTAGGTAAAAACAGAAATGAGTCCAAATCGTTGCCTTCGAAGAGGACAGGGCCAGTTGAATGTCCCTTTCCTCCATTATTGTAGTTTCCTCCTTGTTTTGGTGCTTACAGCGCATGCGTATGTTCCAGAACTGGCTCCGTGGTGACGTCAGGACGTCCCACATACAAAATGTAGGCAGACAGCCTGCGGATTTGTTTTATTTTAAACATTTTAAATTGATTCTGAATCTTAGTAAATTAGAATCGCGATTCTTATATGAATCAATTTTTTTGGCACACCTCTATGGCTATTACACAGATGCAAAAACGCTGATTGTCTGCAGAATTTCTTGTTACAATAAACCAAAAAAAAAAAAAAAGATAATTTTTTAAAATGAAGAATCACAACTTGGACTCCTTGTGTAACTATGTTCTCTCAGCTGCATATGTTCATTTTCCTTGATCCAGTTGTCAGCTGGCAAGCAGCCTGGCACATTCTAGGTAATTGTACATTTATCCCCTCTGGGTAGATGTTTTTTTACCAAAGCCTTTGATATTTTAACTTTTTATTCAAGCCTTCAATGTTTTCCAGCAAAATAACTCAGGACTAAATTGCCATTAAGTCAAATTTGTTTGCCTATCTGGACTGTGTAACATTCAGGTTGTTTCTCATTACAAAGAATACGCAACACTTGTATAAAGTCATTTGATGACTTGCAGGAAAACACAAATTATGTCATACCTAGCACTAATAAGGATAAAATTAGTGTGTTTAATCCTTCAGCTGTAGTGTGTAGTTGACTTTGACTTAGTCAAACTGAGAATCTCTCCTGCCCCTGGCAACTCACTGTCCATGTTGTGAACACAATGCTTTTACTGATAAATTGTTGTAATAGAAATTGAATATGATTTCAAAATAGTCGTGGTGTTTATGTATTTTATGTATTTAAATGACTAGGAGGCGACTTAGTGCCCTTTGTCTATAATTTTTGCACATCCATCATCATCTCAGTGCTGTGTGTGTATGTGCCTGTGTGTGTGCGTGTGTGTATGTTTCTATGTGTTTAGAACAGAGCCCCTGGTGTTTGGACAAAGCAAGCACACTATCATTACTGGCATGATTATGGGGCATTGAAAGTTTAAGCAAATATTCAAGAGGCTTTGTCTGTTTTTAGGATTTTTTTGATATACGGATGACCACTGAAATAGCTGAAACCCTGACAAGGCCAAGTGGAGCCTTTCTTTGTTCCCTGTTCTGAGCTAGCCTCCAAATGAATGTTTCAGAAACCAAAAGGGCTTGCAATCTGAATTCTGCCCAGACCACTAAAGAGCCAACTCACGTAAAGAAAAAGGAGTGCACGTTGACCAGAATGATTTAAGCAGCACACATCCTTTTACATTGCACATTGACTTTAAGTAGGATGGACTAATGTTTCTGTCACTGTTCATATGCCTTTTGTTTTTGATAGATGCTGAGAAATGCAACGTCACTGCAGCAATGTCACCCTGTATTATATTGAACTGGACAAAAATTACCTCATAATTTCTGCAGCTAGTTGATGGGTTATCTGAAAAGCATTGAGTAGCAGCAGCACAAATCCGTCCATTTCATTTTTCACTTTTCACTTCAATGGGTTTACAGCACAGTTTAACAATGTGGCAATCATAGGAGTGTGAAGTTGGTGAACTCTTTACTATGGATACAAATAGCAAGACAAAAGGAATTTACACAACATTAAAGGACTCCCATGTCTCAGTCAAAGTTAAAATAATGTTGCTCAGGATATAATCATCCAAATAGAATGAAGAAGGCAGAATTTGGCTCAGACAAAGATCACATTTCAAAGACTTTTGTCTGCCAGTCTCCACACCGATGGTAAGATAGCTAACATTTTAAGATTGTGTGCAAGTTAGAAGGAGAAAAGCATTCCTATGTGTCTGTGTATGATCATGTGCATGTTGCTTGCTCCACAAATAGTGTGGAAGATAATTGCCCACATTGCACTGTTATCTGAAGTTCAACTTGAACACTTATCCCTTTTTTCTTTTTTTATGATAGGCTTTTGAATTCACTTTAGAATTTCTTAGCCATTTGTATTACTGATGGAGATGGTTAGTGAGGACTTTCGATTAATGGGATTAATCAATTAATGAAAAAAAAATTACTTTCATGACTTGGATGCCATGGTCACATTAGCACAAATCTAGCATTAGCACATTAAATAACAAGAAATTAATTTTTGTGATACTAGTGATACAAATTTACATATGTTTTTTTGCATTGTAATATCAGAGATAGGATGGTAAATTTGGTCATTCCCCATCTTCTAGTATAAATGGGTAGACATTGAAGATCACTTCCCAACTTTTGTAACATTTGAGAGAGTCGACCTTCCTCTTGTATGTAAGAAAGTGTATAAGAGAAGAGGAAAGGCATCCTACCACTGACACGTTTACATGCTGTCAGGGCTGCAGAGTGCTGGGGGTGTGGCCTGATGGCAGCACTACTGTCTGAGTAATTACAGGTTCCCTGGTAGATATTACTAAGGTCCCAACGATCCAGTCTCCACACAAAGCCACTCTCTCACTGTAGTTAAGGCGGCAGTGGGAAAAATCTTGGCCATACTCGTGTGTGTGTGTGTGTTTGTATGTGTTTATTCCGGGGGCAAAGGGCCTCCTACTTCAGTGACGCAGTAGCGCAGTAAGCACCAGAGCTGTTTGGGTTCCAGCATATCCAAGGAGCCACCTCACATCTCTTCCTTATCTTAATGAACATTAACCACTTCTGCTCTGTGTCAGCTCTGCAACTTCAAGGAAGGGACAGGAAGAGAGAAAAAAAGAGCAAGGGAGTCAGAATAAGAGAGCAAAAGAGATAGTGAGGGAGAGAGAGAAAGAGGGCCTCTGATAGAAAATTCCTGACAGCTGATAAGAGGGAGAAGGAGATCCAGTTTACTGCACAGATAGGGTAGGAATGTGCAGCCAGATGATGATGACTGGGTCCATGACTACACTGCCCCTATCTGTGCCTGCCAAGACACATCACCACTGACTGCCTGCATGCAAGCCAGCCTCCTGCTTCCCAGAAAAATACTGGATTTGGTGTGCTCCCCCATGACTGTGACTTTACCACTCTCTGGATTTTGCACTGTAATAGCTTGAACCTATAATTAAGTTACTGCCATAGTTCACTGCTGTCTGTCCAAAATCTCAATTTTCTCTTTCATATACCTGACAGTTAAGTCCATATGCACAACTACATAATATTGTGGCATATGAAATATTCATACATGCCAACTGTTTAATTTTAGCATGATCAGTATGCACCGCAAACTGCAGGGCTAAATGAACCTTTCCTTGGAAACACACAATTTCATGTGAATTATTGGTCTGCTACAATAGCAATGAAATGGACATGAGAGGAAATGGAATCCAGCTCAGACAGTGGAGCAGGGCCAGGCAGTCAGAGAGGGCATTTTAGCTGTGCAACTGAGCTCCCAGCTTTTTAATTTATGATAAATCACAGTGAATAGATGTACCCTAAAAAGGCTTGCGTACACGCTGTCTCTCAGTCAGAGACAGAGAAAGAACTGGGTGAAGCAGATTGGGTTAGTGGGAGCCAGGGCTGTATGTGGATCAGACTCCTGCTGAGCTGTCTCCAGAGGAAATCAAACAAGCCTGTGCGGTTCATTATTTCGTCAGTCGACTCAGCAACAGAGAGCACTGGCGACACGGCCATTTACTGCAAGTCTCTACTGACCCCGCTTAGCATGGCTACAATCAGAGCAGCTAGTCAGCCGGAAAAGCTAAGGATTCACCTTGGAGTGTTGCTGTGGACTTATTTCACAACAAATCCACATTAAAGTTGTACTCTCTCTTCATTAGGTAGTGAAACTTAATTTTGTTTGAGAATAAAGTGTGTATTTTTTTTCCAGCTGCTGTGCACACACGTCTTATGTGAACCTGAGCATTGTCACTAGATCTGTAGACGGTAATATTTGGAAGGAGACTGAGGAGTGGGGGAGGGTTTAGAGCCTCAAGATCAAGTCTGTTTTTTCTGCTCTATGAATACAAAGTCCTGTGTGGTGACCCCATCACCAGACTACCAGTAGACTTACAGCCAACAGGAAGTAGCAGCACAGCAGAACAGCACTCAACTCCTGAACTGCAATCATGTCACCTTTCAACTGACAAGAAAAGTAAGGAAGAGGGATTCACGTATAGAGGCATGTTCTCCTGCACGTATTATGTGTTTAGAAACATCAAAATTAGTGGTAAAGTCCAGCAGGCTGACGTCTTTTTTTTTTTCTTACAAAAGACAAAAGGACTATCTGTCAGTCAAGCTGACAATACAAGTATGTGTCTCTGTGTGTGTGTGTGTGTGTGCGTGTGCGTGTGCTAATGATATTTAGTTGATGAGCAATATAGATTGAATGGCAAGAATAGAACTGATTCATGATAATTTTCCATTCTTGCACATCTCTATTTATGAACATAGAGCGCCTGACGGCAATCGGCCAACTCAGACGCCAGTCTCCACACTATCATCAGGGTCTGATGAAGCAGATAGAACTGGGAGAGTTCACTGCTTCACAGTGTGCAGCCGTGCGTGGCGATATGGGTGGAGTTGGGGGGGGCGGGTATTCAAGGATGGCTAGACAGTTTGCAATCTGCTGTGAGAAAAAGACAAGAATCATTCAATCAGCTGGTATGCAGAAGACAGAATGGCACCAACAGAGCGCCAGCCAGGCACAGAGCTAGCCTGAATCATAGGTCACAAATGTTATCACCCATCCTCTGGCGACATATTCACTTTATCCACACCATCAAGGTCAGGTCATTGTTTGCTTTGTCTTGGGATAAATTGTGGCCAGTACCCTGGATGGTAGTGGACATACAGGCTTGGGTGGAGTATGAAACCTATGTAATATATCAGCTTTAGACCTAAAGCAGATTTTTTTTTCTGAACCATCAATATACTGGTGCCAACAACCAGAGGATTTATTTGATTGACCTAAAAAAAAAAAAAGGAAAAAGGTAGCATCTGTGCACCTTTTCATGTATATTTATAGTGTTGTGTAACAGAGTGTGGGCAAGGCGATAATGGAGGAGCTGTGTCATGACGATAGCCAGCTGGCTTTCTTAGTTGCACCCCAATGACAGAATGTTCACTTAACTTGACTTTTTCATCTTTTCAGGTAAACATTGCCTCATTCTCTTCATGCGTTATTCTCCAACCAAAGCCAGCAACCTTGACTGACAATCCGTATGTTCCTGTCCCAACAAACACAATCCAATGGGTCATGTGAAATATGGAAAGTTGTGACGCACTCAATCAGACACTTTAATTTATGAGTCTCTAGATTGTGACTTTTTAGCGGCAGCAGTGAAGCACTGGAGAGTGTTCACAAGTATGCTGAATAATTTCCCTTTGAGACAGAAGGCTTTAAACTGTGACTGATGAGATGTCTGAGTTATGTTGTTGTTGAGGCACAGTGTTAAAATGTTGTGAATCAGCTAATTGCTCTGATGATTATAATGGAATGCTTGCTGTACAGAATCAGAGAATGCCATAAACCAACAGTGCTGTGTTTGTGCTTGGCAGAGCTGAGCTAGTCTGAGCTGGCAATGTTGTAAAAAGAGCCAAGGAATGTCAGCATGGGATTGTAATAGTAGAAAGGAAAACTCATAAATGTTTGGTCACCTTAATGCTTTTTAAGGGAAGATGGCAAAGACAGCAAAATAGAGATTTCGCTCATTTTTAAGCTTCAGCAAAATGTAGTCCATCTGTCCGTCTGTCCTCTTCTCGTAAACACGATAACACATTGAGGGAATTTCTTTAAATTTGGTGAAAAGGTCACTGGGATTCAAGAATAAACTAGTAGGATTGTGGTAGTTAAAGCTCTAAGTCAAAGTAACCTCACAAGTCACAGTTTTGGCCTCTTGACTGTGAACTCTCATAACCACCTTTCAGGGAATTTGTCAAAATTTCTTCAATTTTGGCACAAACACTCACTTGGACTCTAAGATGAACGAATTAGATTTTGGTGGGAAACGGTCGAGGTCACTGTGACCTCACAAAGCATCTTTTCAGCCATAACTCCCAAATTCTTAAACATAATTAAACTCCAATGTTTGCCAGGATAAAATGAAGTGATGACATTTTATATCCAAATGGTCAAAGGTCAACTTCACTCTGACATCATAATATTCTGCAAAAACACTTCTGGCTATTATTGAACAATGTAACTCAGGAAGGGTAGATTGTGAACATAGTTCCACCAACATGGCTAGTTGGCAAAGGCATACAACCACAAGGAGGTAATGTTGGCTTTATGCTTTGTTTTTTGGCAGTATCTGTTGTTTATATAGACATTACCTATCACTAATCTTATCATACAGCTACTTTGTATGTTTAGGGATCTCAAAGTCAGGGATTTTGCTTTATATTTGAGCTTTCATAATAAATCTTTATCTTTATCAAAATTTTTTCAGAAAGCATCGTCCCTCAGTCATTTACTCAAGTCCTCTAGAAATTCCACTTTCTCTATAGAGTGCTCATAACTTCCAAGTGGGACTGCAGAAATATCAGAGCCATTTGAAAAGTGAAATTTAAGGTGGTCTGAAGTCATGATGGCAGCCATACTTAGGAGGAAGAGGAGGAGGAGCTTAAAAAAATACGATCAGCTAACAATCGGAGAATAATCTGTAGGAGGTTGATTGTAATGTAGCTCTTTCAAAATGTGGTCATTGTTGAAAAAAAAAATACAAAGTTGCAACAATAGCACATGGAGAAAAGGCTGACAGGATGCCACTTTCCTTGATATTTACTATGGAAACATATCAATGGCAGATAAAATGTTTTGTTTTTTGTTTTTTTTGTAATTTTCTTCGGCCTTATGAAGACATTTTTGCCACAGAGAGAGAAGTTCAATCCTGGATATTGTGTAATCTCCTACTGCTACTACATTAAAAAAGTTTCTATAAATTTCAGTAATAAAACATCTTCTCTCAGTTTGGTTATTGATTCCATGATATCTTTGAGGCATATGCACACGTCCACAGAGCCTAGGGATCACTGTGACATCTTGTCCTTCATTCCTTTGGTGTGCCATTTGGGGAAAAAAAAAAAAAGTATGTTTATGTTGGTCTTGGCATGACTCCTTGTTTGTGAGTATTTGTAAGTGTCAGTGCTTTCAGAAAGCACACTTGATCATGATTGTGTTACTCTGCAGTACAGAGGCAAGGATATCAAAAGCAGATGTGGCCTCTGAACTTGAGTGTGTGTGGGTGTGTGGGGAGGTGTGTGTGTGTGTGTGTGTGTGTGTGTGTGTGTGTATGGTTTTGGGGGGGGTGGTCTGGGCTAAACATTCCCACATTATTGATTGCTGATCCTCTGGTATGTTTGGGCTATCAGCAGGGTTCTAAGGGCTGAGATGATAAATTGCAATAGTAGGAGGAAAGTTGTAGATGGGGAAAAGGAGAATAGAAAACACAATTTCAAGAGTTGCTATACTTCTTAAATTTTATTGATACTAATGTTAAACTTACTCAATTAAAATTTTAGGCCAAGACTATAAACAAGCTTTCCAAACATTGACAGATTTTATGTACCACACCTCACCATTTTAATGCCTCTGGATTACTCACTCATGACTCTGGATAATCCCACTATCACCATTGTAAACCTCAGCCATACACACACCCATCACCTTCTCCACCATTCACTATACAGAATTCATTGTTGTCGTAAGATACTCAGTCAGTCTTCTGCCGCCAACAAACACAGAGGCACACATACCCGCATTGTCTCAGAGCGACAATGGAAACAACACTGTTTGAGACATGTTTGATCTGTGGCAGGTTGCAGTGTGAGGGAGGGAAAGAAGAAAAACTTCCTTGTGAAAGTAGGAATGCAAAGTATTCCCCACAATGCCACACTGCTGCAATTACTGCAGAGCCTGGTTCCAGGCCATCACAATGAGAGGACAGCTCATGGTGTTGAGAGGGAAAGCATTTCAACTCCCATGTTTCTTCTGTGTGCTGTGGGCCTGCTGCAGACTTCTCTACACAATAACTTTTGTTTTTTAGACATTGACATGGATGCTTTATGCATCCAAAATAAATGTTATACCATCTGTTAGTTAGATCAGTTAGTTTCAAAACATTAGAAGCCAGTAAAACGTTGCCTTACATTGCAATGTGTCTTTTACAGAATGAGCAACAGTTGTGTTGAGAGTCAGAAAGATGAGGTGTGTGAATGTGCTCTGTTAACATGCATGTGAGGTAGTGCATGGGCACATGAAAATGTCAGTACGTATTAACTGGCTCCTGGATTCCCATTGCACTCTGCTCACCGTGCTGAGTTTTCACTCTCACTTGGAAATTAACTGGCTGGTCCTTTGTTGTAAAAAGAGACAGAAAAGAAAAGAGGTGAGATTAGACAGACTGAGAGGGGGAGTGAGGGATGTGGGAAGGGAGCTTGTTGCTGCCAGAGTGTCTGACTCCCCAGGCCTTGTCCACTGCCGCCAAGGGCCGCCCGCCCTCCCGCCACTGTTATCAGCTGGCTCAGCAGCGGCAAAGAAGCAGCTAAACAAGGCACTGTTTATCTGTGCAGACTGTATTCACTGCACATCCCAGCTGCTGGGTTGCGGCACCACTCAAATCTGCCTGGCTCTGCAAAGAAAGGGTCGGCAGACTTGCTCTCAAAAACAGTCTGCATAGAGGTGCCAGGGGTACAGATCAATAGGCGACAGTGTCTTTGCTCTGTCCAACACTGCAGACCAAACAGCCACACCTCTCCAAACCACCCTCTCTCAGCCACTTTCAGCAAAGTGCATTTATATGTATTCCTGAATTAGAACATTTTGAGGTATTATGAACTGGAGGTGCATTGCTGAAGAATGAGCCGGATTTATGCTCCATCAAAATGAATCCAGCTGATTGATTACTGCTCACCCTTTCAGCAAGATGCTTAATTGACAGTGTAATCAGACTACTGATCCAGAGTTTCTGATACAACTGTGCTGCACTGGCTATCAGTTCATTTTAATCTTATAACCTATTTTCCAAAGAGATTAATAATTCATTATTATTCAGTTTAACGTTTTGGGGTTTTTTTTTGTTATTTTTTGACATACACTTATCCAAGGAGTCCCTCAACATTGACATTTTTCCTAATTTGCACTATAGACATTTAACAAGGCTGACCTAGCACCCAGTGTAGTCAGCAGCTAAAGAAGGAAAAGTTGGCTGTAGAAAGTTTCATTAAGTTAGGTTCAGTGTGCAGACATACTGAATTCTTATTCTGTATTTTCAATCACCATTAGTCTCACAAAACCCAGTTAGGGCCTGCCCAGAGGGCTGCTCAGATATGTAGGATCTGTAAGTACTCTCTCACTCTTCTCATACACGAGCATGCACACACAAAACCATCCCTCTCTTATCTGTGGACTGAGGAGCCCTGACTCCAGCCTGTGCAGACAGTGCTATCTAACTGGGCCATGTCTCTGTATACACAAGGAAATCACCTACTCCTCGTGAAGAAATGAAATCTGCTTCAGACATCCTGGCCCTGACCTAAGGGGAAAAAAAAAAAAACAAAACACATTTTGAATGGCTAATTCAACTTGAGAATAGCCACACAAAAGTCTTTGAGGAAAAAAAACATCAAAACATGGATATTTTTTATTAGAACAAATCTGTCTTATTTCTTTGAGTATGTTAAGGTCTTTGTTGTGGCCTCCGTCCTGGCTCGTTTATCTACAAAGCGTAACACCAGAGTCACAGTGTTGACGTTGTGGTACTAAGATTGACACAGACAGACTGACAGATAGGTAGAGCAGAGCAGACAGCAAACTGCTGGAGGCAAGAAATCAGGGGTCAGAGGTCATGGGGAAGTGAGGATGGCTGACCTCTCAACAGGCCAAACTGTTCAGTGGTGTTGACTTAACATTGCCCAGACTCTGGTGTGGTTCTCACCGTCCATTTTAGCTGACCTGTCGCAAGTGCTCACCACAGGAGTGATCAGCAAGATTCCTCATAATAGCCCAATGCAAGACCCAACACAGCAGGGGTTCTTTGACACTGATACTCCCAGGATACTCAGTGATAGAATTTGCTGATGTATCAACACCACTTGATGAAACACACTTCAGAAGGTGTCACAGCTCACACAACTCCAGCATTCCTGCAAATTAAAAGTTCTGCTCTGTTTCATCCTTGTGCCCATGAGGAGGAAGGCGATATCTTGTCCAGTACAGTTTTACAGTTGAACTCGAATATTTATCTAAAGAGATACTAAAAGTAGATAAGAGGCTTGCTTTAGGTTTGTACTGTAAATGTGTATAAAAAGCCCACCATCATATATTTTCATTAGGCACCATATTTGTAAACAAACAACAGGATGAGAACCAGCTACTTGTTTCACTTTTGGGGAAATCCAAGGGGGAAATTAGTAAGTTTGTTTACAAAACAGACAAAACAGTCTGAGAGTCTTGCTCTGTGAATAATTAATGATTATTCAAAAGATGACTTACATTAGTGGTTTCTATGGTAATGAATAATTTTATCATTGTGGAGGTAAGTGAAGAATTAGGCCTGAATCTCTTCCCTGCCTCTGGCTAGACAGACGTTAAAGAGGCTGTGCACAGAGATGCACGCACAGCCTACTATAGGACTCCAGTGCTGAGGACAGGAAGTGTTGGGCATAACCTCAGGGATGGTGACAGGATGGTTGAGCTGTCTTACAATTGGGCGAGATGGCCACAGTATACATCCTGAATCATCAGGAAAAGGGCACTATGGTAACAGCGACTGCACACAAGTTGAGTGTTTGAAAGGACCTGTAAATACGATAGACAGAACATGCACTACTAGTCAGGGCTGGACACGCTTTCCCGTGAAAGTATGTTCAAGCTTTTTATTGAAAGTAAACATCCAGTGCAGTGGGTATATATGATCAATGTACAGAAGTTTCTGTAGACATTGTGTAGTATCTTCCATCTGACGCATACCGTCAGTCTTGTCATTTTTTTCCATACTTTACCCATGTGTATCCCTGGCCTTTTTCACTGAAGAGAATTTTAATTATCAAGGCTCATTATGATGTCTGCTTGAATGTAACTTGAGTGACAGAGCAGGTATGTAGCTGCAGAGAGGAGCAGGGCTTATTTTTACCACTGGTTTGGGAAACGCTGCACTGCAACATCTTGGTGAAAAGTTTGTTCTAAATACAGATCTCTCCCCTTTCTTTCTGTTAGTGTTTGGCTGTTGTCTGGCTAATTTTGAGTTTAGGCACAAAACATAACCATTTTATGGAGCTCTGTGAGGCTGTACTCCTGATCCTGGAGAGTTACACTCTCTAAAAGAAGCAAAGATGATAGTTCTGGTTCTGTCAAGCAGCTCTGCTTCAAGCTGCATTGAAACAACACCTGTGGCCGCACACCAAGCCAATGATAATGTTGTGTTTAAGCGATAATGGCTGTTTTCACAAGTTTCAATGTGAGATTGTGATGTACCGCTCTGAACTATGATGGACAGTGAAGGTTATGAAAAATTGGTTGCTGTTATTTCATTGGTCAGCATTTTATGGACCACCAAACATGATAAGGTGCCTCCAGAGGCAGATCTCCATGTACGTCTGGCAACTGTCATTGTATGGTAAAAAGTTACATTCATACCAAAAATCGCAGACAAAGATGGCGGATTAGAGGCTTCCAGGTCCCACAAAGGCCAATTTAAATGCTGTCCTTCAAGGAAAATGATTGGAAAAATGTGTGGAAAGAGAAAAATCTGAGAGGCAGTGGAATAAGGTAGGGTAGAGTGAGAGGTAAAAGGAATGGGATGGAGGCATTGCACTAGAGAGGAAAGGGAGAGGGAATGCAGGATTAGAGGCTAAGAGGAGTGTGGAGAAAGGGATCAGAGGCAGGGGGAGTGAAAAGAGAGAATGAGACATAGCAGAGGAATAGGCATCTGCATCTGCCAGCAGGCCATGGCTGTCAGTGGCAGGGCCTCTCTCCCAGCACCAGGGGCTCCAGGGCTATGGCCACATAATGAAGGCTTGTTTGAGTTCACATTCAAACATCACAGAGAGCGCCTGGAAAAACAGTGCCCCACGGGCTACTTTTATTAACCCGGTTAGGATTTTCAGCCTTCAACCCTGTGCCAAAAGGCTTCCTCACTCCTCACTCCTCATCCACACACACACACACACACACACACACACACACAATCTGTCCAGTGAAAACTTTGTCATGTAAAGCTAGGAACCTATAGCAGTTTAGTTGTGTCTCTGATGGAGACTTTCCTCTGTCTCCTGGGTGCGACCAAGATTCTTTTCACAAGCAAGATTAATTGAGAAAGAGACAGAATGTGGTTTAGTGCTTCTACACTTTTTGGCTGTTTCCACCTGATGCAGAAGTTCATCTGAGTGTTCTGTTTGTCTTTTTTCTCTCTTTACCTCCCTGTCATAACACACACAGCCCTGCTGAATGATGGCCCAGTTGAGATTCACAGGGGAGGATATTTGAAGCTTCCAACAGATAGTGGTTTTGTGGTAAAGGAGTGTGTGATTCTGCTTCTGTATGTAAATGCAGCAGCTGTTTGTGACAGCTGTGCTAAGTTTTGTTACTGGTGCTACCAAGATGATTTCGGTTCTTCATTTTGGCTGCAGCAACAGGCCATGTAGCAACTGAATTTTTAGAGAAACAGGGTTTTGTTTCAACTTGACTCTCAGTATTTGTTTTGAAAAAGTACTTCTCTCAACTGGACATTGAAGGACAAACAATAAACAGGAAAGGTTTGCTGTTAATTATTTGTAGTTGAGCTGTAATAGTGTTTTACCACCAGAGGTGGTTGAACTGCAGCATGGGAGAGACGTTTCATGCTTTTTTCCCAGGGATGCCTGTGTGAGGGGGGCCCATCAGTCCTTTGGACTCTCACAAATCCCCTTAAAACCCCCTGGAGTCACCGAGGGTGTATCAGGCCCCTCGATCTGCTATGTGCAAGGCTGGGTGATGGGCTATGGTCTGGAGCCAGGGGGAGAGGGCACCTACTGTTAGGGTGCCCGGAGAGCTGGGAGTCACTCAGCCACAGAAACCCTGTGTTTGTGTATGGAGCGCCGTGCTCTTATCTCCCGCCACTACTGACGCCACACTCTTCCTGTTTCAAATCTTTACTGCTGATTTTCTCTTCACTCTTGCCTCAGCCCCAACCAGACCTGTTGTTTTTTGTGTTCTTGTTCTTTTTAATGGAGATTAGATAGAGCTGCTGTGGCGACACACGAGACAGGACATTGTTGGTTTGACTGAACATAAAAGAAATATGATTTTAGGCGGTTTTAGGAAGTTCTTTGTTCCAATTAATCCTTAAATTTCTTTTTATGATGTTGAGACTGAAAATCTTTTACAAAAAAGATTGAAATTGCTAAAACATAAAATTAATTTTTGAAGTGCTTTTCACAATCAATAAGACCTATAAAAGCTATTTAAAAGGCATACAAAAATTCTTCAAAAGAACAGAAAATAAAAAAAAAATATGAGATAACCTTCATCTTGTTTTCATTAATTTTAGTAATTGTTCATGTTGTTTTACATACCAGATTGATTGCTGAGCTCTGCAGTGATCCACATAGTGTTTTGCCCCCTTTGACAATCACAGATATACATCACAGATAAGAGACAGGTTTTATAGTCCAATTTGACTCAGTTATCTTTGAATTGAAGTTCATCACAGTTTTCCATTGCATTGTAAAACAGTGTGCCTGCACAACTATATTATGTATATATGGTAGATCAAAGTTCAAAAAGTAAGTAACTCTGAACATACTGTACAGATTGATTCACGCTCCCTGGTCACCAGGAAAACCCAAATGCTGGGTTTTGATGCAACAGACCTTTAGACGCTGAGTACATACACACACACACATACACTTTTTGCCCACTAGATCAGTTTTTCAGAAGACATCCTTGTGTTACACTGGGAAAATTTCAGCTGTGGTGGGACATTTTGGTGTGTGTGCCCTGGAGTGCTGTGCAAGTTTAATGACTATGACCAACGTGCAATTGACTTTAGGCCTGGTAAAATGGTGAATGGTCTCTGCAGTTATTGATTTTACATAAACTCGTATGAAAAAACTCAGAAGCCAGTCTCTGCTGTTTCAGCAAGGGTTACTTTTTTCCCCATCAGTTGTCATGTAACACTAAAATTACATCCTTTTAAGAAGAGAGCTGGAAAATACAAAGTATGTGGCCAGATTCTGATTAATAATGGCCACAAAGTTACTGAATGCCTACCAGTAGCTACCTAATTTGCATGAGAACCATATCTACATGTGTAAATTAAATTAATGAAAAAAGAAAAAAAAACTGAACTCAAAACTGAAAATAAAAGTTTGTGTTGGAAGAACCTTGACTTGTTTTCTGATAATTATGAACTAGTAGCCGTTTCAAGTTCATAAGAGCTCAAACAATCTACACTTTATTTTGGGATTGAGTCTTGGGTTCAGTTCTTATGTCTAACAGTATAAGGCTTGATGTGCTTCCAAAAAGTAACTTTATGTTGCATAATTTGTGAACAAAACAACTCTAGTAACCGTGGTGATACATCTATCTTTCTTCTCCTGCTTAACAAAATCAAAAACCGCCATCTAAAATACACAAACACTGAAGGAGCTCCCTAACAGTCTTCTACTTGGTATTTGCAAGCGTCACTACCAGTCTTCCTCTCCCTGTCTGGTCTGCCCGGCTGCCTGGATGGCCGATTTTGATGGCGCCAAGCGCTCTGCAACTCTGCCGTAATCAGGAACAGCGAGGGGCAGTCTCTATCACAGAGAGTTTCTTTCCTTTTCCTTTGTTTTCCACAGATTTCCTTCCTCGTTTTCTTAGATATTCTCTCCCCACTGATGTAAGTCCAAACAGAGGCCTATTTAGAAAGTAAACAGATGAATGAGGGGAGGTTTGGGGCCTGGCGTCCATGGAGTCAGGCACAGAGCGGAGACGTCTCGCTCCACCCGCCCTGTGCTGACACAGCCTGTAAATATACGGCATGACAAATGGCATGGCTCTGCAGCAGTCTCCCAGCCAATCTCTGCCAAGCAGGCCTGATGCCGGAGAGGCTAGCTGACAGGCCGTGTCTGATTCACTGTCACAAGAGACACATTGTTTATAGGACAGAGAGACACTGTAGCACAAACACTAATATCCCTCGAGTGGGTGACATATTGGGAAAACCCTTGGTTTGTGGCTCCAGACTTGGCCTCAAGAAGACCATTGAAATGAGAAGTTTACTGCAGCGCCTCACTGAGAAGTTAGTTTGTTGTATATCTGCTGCTGATTAATCCAGTTACCCATCTCAAGTATTTTCTAGGCTGTCTTTTGTCTTCCACCAAACATGTATGGAAGAATATGATCGTAATCATGTGTTTTCACCTTATCAAATTTGTTTTCATGCTTGTTTCAAAAGGACATCTCCTGTTGGAAAATTCATCTCAAGACCTCATAAACTTCATGTACGTTTGTCTCATTTTTGGAAATAACATTTTGTATTATGCTTGCTGTGGTTGTGTAATAACTGAATATGTAAGTAACAGCCGTACATGCGGAAAGTATTCAGGTGTTGATGGATCTGAACTGTTTTGAAGGCAAGGTTTAGAGAAAGGAATGTCTTTGAGGAGGAGGGGGCTAAGGGGAAGGAGAGAGTGTGGGGGCCCCTGGGGAAAAGCTCAGTTTGACCTCTAAGGATAGACCTGAAAACTGAAATGGTCACACTCTTTCCGGCTATGCTCTCTGCAAGGATTTCCTTCCCTTCTCCAGGCTGACTTTGACTGAAGCACCAGGGACGTGGGCCACACTCGGCCACCTATTGTGAACTGGCTTACTAGCTGAGGTCACGCAGGGAGTCTGTGAGCGCCAGACTGGCAGGCGATCCATGGTTTCCTCCAAGATAGGAGATCAAGTAAATCAGAGTTAGAAGTCTTTACCCTTTAAGAGTCCTAATGACCACTGCTCCTTTCCCAGCCGCTTACTGCTATGTCTTGAGATGTGGAGCATTATGAAGATGGTATTTTGTGCTATCATCCGTTTTTCATTGACTGACTCTCCTTTCAGCAAACATGATATCATCCTGGTATCATGGCTAACTTAATGCAGCCAGTATTAGTGTTGTGTTATGTAGCATTAGCATATAGACTGGAGCTCCATTAGTCATGTTCTGGTCTTATGCCCCACATGGATACTGTGTTACCTCTTAAGAGGATCCATTTTTCACAGGCTGCCGAGGGCAATAAAGACAAAAGACAAACCAATTGATTTTAATTCGTTGGCAGCATCAGGGGAGCCTATTTGAATGGACACATCGAGATTCATCTCCCAAAGCACTAGTAATGACAACTTGCTGATCAGGACAGACTTTCTGTTCCTGGGACAAGCACTCTAGAGCTGGATCCAAAATCTGCAGTAGAAGTGATAAGTCCTTGCTCATACACGCCAACATGCCGTACTAGCACTTACTATGTGTTAAATAGCTATAGTACTTATAACTTTGTCCATGGTTTCCTACTGCACTGAAACTTTACCTTACTTTGAAATAGAAGCCTTAACAGTAGAAAACTTATACATTTATGATTGAATATTTGTATATTGTAGTTAATTTTCTATGGATTTGCATTACTGCCCGCCTCAAACTACAGGATCATTATCATATCATCTTGATTTTTGACTAAAAATAAAAAAATGAATGATGCATATTTGATCTCATTACAACAGCTCTGAATTGTTCAGGAGATTAAGGATTGTAATCCACACTTTGCTCCCCCCCCCAAAAAAACAATGAACAATTTATCACATCATGTAGGTTTTAGAATCTGCATTTCCCTTTTCTGATGTTTCCCACCTAAGAGGTTAGCACATAACAACAAACAGTTTAAGAATCTTTGTGAGTCAAGTGAGAGTTGGAACATTTTGTAACGTTATTTCCATCCTTGTAGTGTCATGTCTCTCAACTCATTAAATCCAGATTACAGGGTAATTAGCATTCAGACAATAATTTTTACATAATGGGCACTGTTACAAAAGATGTGAGGAATTCACTTAATATTTTTAAAGAGTTTTGGTCTTGTTGGGAACACTGAGTGATGTTACTCTGTGTGGTTATGTGTGGTTAACAGAGGACGACGAAACAAGGTCTTTCCTGTCTAATCTTGAAAAATTGTCTTTGACTCCTCAATTCATATTTATATCCTTTGTTGTTGGAGTTACATCGCTGCAAAGTTTAATCTTGGTGGATCTGCTGTGGGTGTCATTTGCCATGGAACATTAAATTTTGCTTATTTGTAATGTGAGCTAAACTGAGCTACAGGTACATCAGGAATTTTCAAACCTGCTCTTGGCTGTCTCAATAACGTGTTCCTTCTCAGGTTTAAAGGACTCACATGGATCATTCTCTTCTCCCCTCATGCCGCCTCACTCTGAGACTTGGATAGGTCCAGCATACACTGGAGTTTCCTTGTTTTCAGTCCATGCCTCCCGTTCTGCTCTCTTATTGATTTACTTTGTGGGGCCCGGTAGTGGATGTGGAGCATTAGGGACTGTAATTAGCCTTACTGTGTAGAATTCAACAAGTAGTTCTTAGTAGTGACTCTTGAGGGAGAACTTAAGCCAAGGTAGTACTTGGGCAGAATAGAAAGTGTGACCTCTGTGCACAATGAAATCATCACCGGGGAAGGACAAGGTCACAGAGCTGACCCTGCTGCACCAGCAGAGCTTAAATCACGCTGTCCCTGTATGAAGAGAGACATTACAGGATACATAATGAAAACAACATGTTCCTTTGGACATGGCTGCTAACTCAGCTTTGCGCAATTTGCTTGAAGAAACTTACCAAAATATTTCAGCTACATGTGGATGCATATATACAGTTCCAGTCAAAAGTTTGGACACACTTTCCTATTGATTTGAATGGGAGTTTGTGTCCAAACTTTGACTGTATATGTAATAATTATTTGGAAATATCTGAGGACGTTTGTCTCTTAAAGCTGCACAGTTTCTCTGTATCTCAGGTCTGAGAGCTACATGGTGTGCTTGTCCTCTTACCACAGACAAAGGGACAGAGCAGGCCTTACTCTGTTAGTGATAGCAATTGGCCATTATCAGCTCTGTGGTAATGAGTGGCTCCTACTCTGTACAGGCGACTCCATGTCTGACCTGTCTGTGGTGTGGCAAGACTCTGCTCAGAGGGAGGACTAAATACTGAAGGGTTTGGGTCACTCAGTGTCTGCTGTCTCCCATGAATATCTGCATGCCATTAACAGCATTGGCTCTGATGAAATATCCTTCCTTAGCTGGTCTTGTCTGAGCTCCTTTGCTTCGGCTGGAGGTGCCTTTGGCCCCTGGTCTTGAGGCACTTGTCTATTTTGGGAGGTCATTTGGAGCTGGACACTCTGTCTCCCCAATGCGCCCTGTCTCCTGATACTGCTATCAACTGCCGGCTTTTAACAGGGAGTCATGGCAATTTACTAGAGTGACGCCAAGCAAGGCAGTTATCAGGACCCTAACACCAGATTAGCTGGTTGGTCTTCTAATGAGCATCCTTGAACAGGGAAATGGGGGGTGGGGGGCTCACAGAGCATAGTAACACAATTATTGATGGTCCTGACAGAACAGGAAGTACTCCACAAAATGTACCATCTAGGAGAAAAATCTAAATCATCGGCAAGTTAAAGATAAACATTGTCCTTAGGGACCAAAGCACTATTTATTTTTAATGATGTCTGAGTTGAGAAACTGTTACATTATAGTGGGTGTTCGTGCCTTTAGTCTAAGGTGGAGAAAAAAGGATGTCTGAAGCATTTCCTTTCACATGTGGGAAAAGAACCTCTCCTCATGTTTTTTTCATCATGGGTAACTTGTCTGATATATGATTCTATATTTAAAATGTATGAATTTATTATGTATTTATGAGGTCTGTCGTTATAGAAGTCTGTTTCAATCACTGTGTTGGTGAAATATCTTTTGTTGAACATTTTATTCATCTTTTATTCACATAATGGGTTGAAAAGTTTAATGGATTCATTCATCAGTCCATCCACAGATCAGTTAATTTGTTAATCTATTGATTAAGTCAAACTTAAATGTAAAACTGTCCTTTAAAAGTGAAGCTTTTCTGTTGATTAGATATCATTGTAAACTGAACTCTTTGGGTTTTAGACTGTCAAACAATACATAAATACAAAGACATCAACTTGGAGTTTGAGAACTTATTTGCGTTTGATAGTAATTGTGATATTTAGTTTGTTGTATTTTCCTGCTTTTAAAAGAGTGACTACTTGATCTGATAGAGACTGTTAGTGGAGCAAAGCTAGGCCAACAATTAATGTCAAGAATAACTTCAAAACTCTACACAGATGAAAGGCACCCAAGAGTTTGTCTGACTCTGGGTGAGTAGTAAAAATGGCAAAACTCCACCACAACTGAAACTAACTGAAACTTCAGCAGATGTTTTGCATGTGTCCATCAAACTATGATGAGAAAATAAAACTAATCTCCACCACCTCCTCCGTTTGCCAGTCAATCTGGAGTGAATGACTCCAGTTTTTGCTGTTAAGTGTGGTGACTGACTTTTAAACTGGACTCTGTGGCATACCCAGCCCTGGTTTTTGTAAATGAAGTTAAAAATCATAAAACGAGTCTGTGCAAGGGTGATGTCATACTTGGCATAGTGTTTCACTGTGGATTTTAGGAGGTCTAGATTTACTAGCATTCGGGAAAGTGCCTATGCTCTCTGTGGTGTTTCCCCAGCCCCCTCCCAAATTCATGCAATATACTGCCACTGTTGGTGCAGAGCAGTAAAAACAGATATATGAACAAACCTTACAAAATAGAAATTGATACCACTAGACAGTGTTTTCAAGCAGGATTGAAATTTATTGTTGTCAAAACACCATGCTCAATTTTGTAAAGCTTAAACGTGGAAATAATGAGTTGCAACTAATATATGGAGGTACACTTCAACAACAAACGTTGAAGTGTATGCACGTGAATATTATGCCAATGTAATTTTACGATATCTTCCTGAGGTTTGAGAATCTGCTTACTGCCATCTTTTTTGTGCTCAAGTGCTCCCCTTGTGGAACAGTGTTTTAATTTTTACGTAGTGTGCATGGAAGGGGACAGACAGGCCATCTTTATTTTTATGACTGTATTGGGTACATTGACACAGTTAAAATTTAATTAGTGCACATTCAGGCAATTATGATAATGTGGTAGTTTTGATTTGGTTAATTCTACAGTGCCTCTCTCTACTGTAGGCAAACCAAAGTAGCATATAAAAATGCACAACATCAGCAGTGGTGTGCATTTCAATGTGTATGCTATTAAGTGTGGGTTTGATAGAGGCATCCTGCAACAGGAAAGTCCCCTGTGGATAGTTTGGCCCTTGGGGCAAGATGGTGCCCATACAAGAAAACCTCTTGCACCACTTGTATATGGCAGCCGGTGATTATGTTTCATATTGGCATAAAAGCATCCAACCACATAGAGATGTTCCAAAACAATAATAAGAAGGGTGGGGGTTTTTATCGGGCTGAGACAGGGTGTGGCTCCCACCACAAGGCTTGTTACCTTTGCTCTTAGAAACGCCTCCAATTTTCAGCCAAGAGGAACATAACAATAGTTGAGGTTAAATCACCTTAACCACTGTTAAAGACAATTTCATACATTTTTTATGTGTATAAAATATCCGCTAGTTTTTAGCATACAAAAAAAATGCTGATAAAGTCTCTGCTGACTGAATCCAGAAATACACTTATACATATTATATCACATCTGATCCATTATCATTAGGGAATTATGATCAGATGTGATGTAATATGTTTGCTGTCTACGTAGTTGTTGCAGTATATTTTGATTTGGCCTTTTGGTATTTAAACAAAATTCCCCCCCTTGGGTTAAAATGGCAAAGTGTAAAAAGTTTTTGGTTCTCATTTTGTGTTTTCTCGCAAAGTCTGACACCATTTTTGGCCAAGTGGGGTTGCCATACGTAACTGAACAAGATGCCGAACCCGACTGCACATCACTATACTTGTGCGAATCACATCAGATTCTCTAAACAACAAGCTCTGCCCATTCTGAATCACGGGAGTCCCACAATAGCATCAGAGTGGAAGTTAGAAAGAAAAACAATTTTCATTAAAAAAAAAAAAAATCATCCGAAACTGCAAATTCGAATGAATCGATTAAATTAATTTATCGCCCAGCCCTATGCAATTGTGTGTGCATGTGTGGACTGGAGACTATGGGCATACTTGTGTGATGTCCATGTGGCTGGTTGTGACTCCAGACTTTAATCTAAGTTTGTGTTTGTAGTCTTTGAGGTGTGGATTAGTGGGAGTGTTGAGTCAGGCCCCGGCGAGGGCCCAGGAGGTCAGCCCAGAGAGAGGCCCATGTAAGCAGGCTCCAGTGCTGCTGAATGGGCCGATAATGGGCTGGATCAGAAGGAATGTGTTCATGGAGCCTTGCTACTGACAGCCGGCCCCTAGGGACATGAATTACTCTGACTGATACAAAAAGAAGATGACAAAAACACCGCCTCAGGCACTGTCTCCTTGGACTCCTTGTCTCCAACACAGCTAAATGAATCAAATTGCCTCCAATTACAGATTTAACTATACTTCTTCCCCTTCGGCTGTTCCATTTTCTCTTTCTGCATTTCATGATACGAAAGCAATGCACTCACTGCATTACTATAGCATAAAAAAGACAAAGGATAAGCTTTGTAAAGTTTAAACCAGAAGAATAAAATGATTTTGTGTGTTGGAGAAAAGCAGCCTTGATATGCAGTAAGCAGGAAATACAGCAACCTGAATTTCAACTTCTGATTACAGTCTCTCAAAATTTTTCATTGGAACTGTAGTTCAATTTAGGCTTCACACACAGAGTATGTAGCAAGCACATTTTCCCTACACTGCACCTTTCTTGAGTGCCCTTGACTCCTTAAATTGCCACTCATCCATAGTTTGAGTAATTTGGAAATTTTAACCACGTTGTAATCTGCAATGCTTTCACCCTCAAGAGCCGTGTAGGTCAGGGTTTACTGTTATTTCGTCTCTCTGTACCTCACCACTCATGTTGTGGAGAATTTTACATCCATTAATCATTAATTTTTTTTATACATTATTGGATATAGTTAGGTCATTATAACCATAACATTTATCTAGTAAAAAGACCAGATGTCAAATACTTTTCCCAAAATATTTTAAAATAGTAATGTAAGAAATATTATTCAATATTGTAGTAAAAGATGAAAATGATGAAATTTTGTCTTTTGTATAAATGACTTATTTTTATATCAGTCACACTGATCACATTGAGCTGTAACAATTTTGTGATTATTACCATAAACAACATTATTGTACACAATTATGAAGCTACAGAGCAAGATCATCTGAAAATAAACAATTTCTTGATCATGTCCACGTTTCATCACCACATACTTGCCACTGGAGAAGTTCTCTTCTAAACCAACTCCCTTAACCTAATAAAGTAGATGGGTTGTGTGCTGCAGCTTCCATCAAAGGTTAAGGTTCTTCATAATTATGGTCACTATTTGGCTCCAGTATTTCTGTTTAACTGCAGCATCACTTCTTAGCATCATATGGCATAATTGAGAGCATGCTATATTTTAATGATGAGACTTATTTTGGGTGAGAAATCTGATTTGAATTCAGTTAGTTACAGATTTGGTGTAAAGAAGAAGATTCACAAACAATAACAGTGTCTTTCTTAGTTTTATTACCACACTTTGGGACTGTTAAAATAAAGATGAGTTGAGGCAACAGCCTCTTTCTCAAAATGTTACTTTATAAAGCACTATGACATATTGTCCTTGAGGAAATACAATAAAAAATCACACTTTGCAGCTGTGGTTTGATACATTTCATACATTAGTTAGACAGCCTTGCATACCTCTTTAATGAATAGCTTGATGACATACAAGAATGAAAAGGTGAAGGCCGTAAGCGCTAGTTTTATCAGACAGTGTCTCTCTACTAATGAAGCACCAATAAACCAATAGTCTTTGTCAAAGTCCTGATATCATATATTTGTGGTTTTTGGAATTGGACTTAAAGAGGTTTACACTGGAATAAGAAATAATAGGAAACAAAATATGTAATTTTTAAATAACGTTATCTCTACAAGATTTGTCAGTGCAACTTTACACACCTCTGCCACGTTTCTTGCCCGCTTTGTCAAATGTCAGTCGAGAGCTGGGCTGGCGTGACCACTGCATTATTACCCAGGGGTCTCCAGGGGTGCATGGGCCTGGACCTTCACAGGGAGAGGGGCAGGCAAGGGGACAGGCCTGTGTGAACAGCTGTGCCCTGTTTTAGATCCTCATACTCAGTTACCTCTTACTCTTTGAAGAAGTCTTTCCTTACACACTTTCACACATGCAGCACACATTAGTGGAGTATTGCTTGGATATGGTCATAGGATGAAAAGTTCAAATGCCTTAACTTAAAAATTTTAAAAAGAGCCAGATGGTTTTGGTGGCTTTTTCAATTGCACTTTTAAAAATTAATGAGCCTCAAAAAGCAAGTACAAAAACTGGCTGCTTCAGTGTTCGGCCTTTTGCTAATACAGGAATCAATTGCCAATCCATATAGCTGGTTATCGTACAATATAAAATCATAAAGTCAGAACCGCAAATTGTTCTATGTATAGCCCACAGTAGTTTTCACTGCACTGGAGCATGAGGCCATCATGCGTTACAAAAGATTGTACCATCATTTTGAGCTGCCACAGCAACATTTCAGAGAGATGGCCTCAATCCTATTTTAAGCAATGGTTGGCTTTACAGTTCTCTCTTCAAATGCATGACAGAAATCATCTGAAAAAAACTCTGCACCATCAAGAATTAAGTGGTGGTGTTTTTCCGCTGTTATTTTTCAACTGTTGTGATAAAATGACCAGCAGTGTTTATATTATATTCACATATCATTTCAGCAGAGGAAGGAAGAACATTTTTCAACCACAGGACATAGAGAATGTCTAGCACAATTCTTAAACATGTATAGTCATTGCTACAAGATCAAGAGTCTTTCTTCACAATTGAATAAAGATACCAAAATTTAAAGGTGATGGCACATTTCTTGTGTCTATTTGAGGTGCTGTATGAGGATTTGATGGGCCCAGTTAACTCACTGTAACAGTGACCGAGTCAAGACCCTCTCACTGGATCATCTGTATGTAACTTATGTTGTACCAGATTCAAAGCATCTAATATGTCTGCATGCTCCTGATGCTTTCAGACATTTGTCTCACGTGAATCTGTTCCAGCGGCAGCTGGACAGCAGAGCAGACGGACTCGGTGACTTATGAGCCAGCTGGGTTTTCCTTTGAGTTAATTGAAAATTGCATGACACTGATTTAAATGAAGCAGTACTCTGTAATAACAGTTTTCTTTTCCTTGTCTGACATGTGATTGAGTTACAAAGGGGAATGCATTTGCAACAGGTGCCTCTAACACAGTACAGGCATGAGGGCCCCCATGTCCACCCTCAGTAACCTCCCTCTGCCCCAGAGCCCTTAGCCTGCCAGGGAAACCTGATTCCAGTTCAGAGACTGGCACACTCTGCTGCTGCAGCCCTCCAGTCTCAACTGGTGCAACTCTTAGAGCTTCAGAGATGACCCAGTGAGTATGTAAAATTTGTAATAGTGTGTTTTTAGACCATCGTTTAAAATACTACTTTCATGTTGTGAGGTTTGTTGGCCTAAAACAAGTGTTTTTTTAAAAGGCAATACATAAACAACATAGTTAAAGTTATATATTACAAATGTGCTTTGCACTTAGAATCATTTCAAAGAATTTGAAGAATGGCCAGCATCAAATAAATGTCAAACAAGTAATATTAGTGAAGAGTTAGGTGAAGCACACCTTTGGCAGATCACCAGTGATTAAACAATTGTATTTCATTCATGACTATTTACAAATTCAATACTGGGTGTGTCTTTTTTATCTGGGGGGGGCAGGGCTTCATGGTTTCCCAGCCAATCAGCAGTGGCTATTCCTTAACTTTTGCTTCATGGATCATGTTAATACATTTTGGGGCGTGGCGTTGCCGCCTGATTTCTGAGAGGATTCATTAACTCTTACAAGACCAAAATAAACTAAACTTTGGCTCTTAAGCAGTATTTGAACTTAGCTGTTAGTAGATAGTTACAGATGTTATATACTACATGTAACATAACATTTGTCTTTGTCAGGAAAAATTGCTTTTTTCTTCTTTTTTAAAATAGTTTTTTAACATTGTGTCCCCGTAGTATAGCTGGTAAGGATCAGAAGAGAAACTAGAATTCCCCTGTTATTTACTGTTTGCCCTGATAAAACAAGACACATGAGATAAGGTTGAGACAGACTTGTAGAAACGTCAGTGCGCAAGAATCCACCTGTTGTGTCTCCAGTCAACATAAAGATCACTGCCTCTCAAGAGTGAAAGGTCACGGGGGCAAATTTTTGATGCCACCTAAAGCTGCTGTAAGGGCTGGGAAATGTTTCTAAAGCCTAGTCTATTTCCCAATTCATTATGTAAATATGTTTGTCTATTCCATAAATAATGTGTAAATATTAATAATATGTTGCAGACCAAACACAAACCTCTTCATGGTCTTCTCTCTTACGTACACATCTAGACGGTTTTCTTCTTCCCATCTCTTTCCACTTCGGTTATTCTTTGTAATACTTTAAAACTTCACTTTATACTGTCTGCAATAGAACCTGCCCTGTTTTTACCTGCTGATATATTAGATAATGGCTTGTGTACAAGCATCCAAATATAGCTGAGAGTTGTGTGTTTTTTTTATTTAAGCTACTCATCCAAAGTTTTCTCCCATTTCGTCATAAAGCCACATATAATGTAAGGATGTAAATATCTGTGGCTAAAATATTCAACTTCTAGCTTACAGGAAAGGCATGAAAAATAAATCTGCAAATGACAATATTATCTTGTGTAAATATTAAAGTTAACTTTTAAGATGTTGGGTTTATGGTCTGATGTTAGTTTATGCAGATTGGTTTCAGTATATTTCTGGTCCTATAAAGACAAAAACATTTCAGTACAGAAATACAGGAATGCCAAATCTGTGTTTGAGGTCATTTAAATAAAGTGCCTTTATTATCGCCATTTAAAAATGCGGACATTACTTGGACTGTACATCACACCCTTACCAGCAACCCTGACGAGGCAAGCAGCTCAACCCACCAATAGTAGTCTCCAGTACAATGACACTGATGTGAATCAGCTTCCCAGAAGTGAACACAGTTAAGCTCTATTCATTAAAAAACAGAGGTTGAGTGATTATGTTGAGTTTATGGAAATTAAGTGATTGGATCAAAGTTCCCACAGACCAATGAGCAAACCATTAATAATGAGCCCTGTGTGTTTAGCATGGCAGCAGACCTTGATCTTTCTTTAATTTCTTGATTGGGATTTTGAATGAAAGGCACTGGATCCACACATTGACCGCAGGTACATAAAAATAAAGAGGTTTGTCAGAACAGTCAGTTGTTTGTGGACATAACCACAAGCAGTAAGTAATTCATTCATTTTGTTCATTTAAATGGACAAATGGAAGAACCTCTATGTCCCAGCTCTGGTGTTTGTGATGTTTGATGCAGGAGTCAAATTTTCTCCAGATTGATTTGATTCTCTTTGCTTTTTGCATATTTTATCCTTATTTCACATACTCATTGAAATGATTCATTTAGAAGTAACTGTGGCTGTCATGACCTTTTTATATCCACCAGATATTGTAATAGGGACACGGCACTAATATCAAAGGAACATACTGTCCTGTCATGAAGTCAGTGGGTTAAAGCTGCATCCAGTGTAATTTCTTCCATTCTACATGAGTCGGCATCTTACATAATTGCCACCTTTATAGCTTTTTATGAGGGATGATTGATGCTACCCTTCTTTTCACGCTTTAGTTTTACTCTCCACAATTAATATACAAAGTTAAAACAAGGAAAAATCCAACATTTGGCCAGTGTCAATCCCCTCTAATATTTTTATAACTAATGTTTAAACATACTAATAATAAACTCTGACTTTTAGTGGGAAATTAAAAAAAAAATCTTGCCATACTTGGAGGTTTGTCTGTTTGTATTTTGCACTTTTTCTCTACTCGGAGCAGTTACATCCTACATGAGGCAAGGATGTAAATAAGTTTTAGTAACTTTAACTTAAAAGCGGGAGGTGGGTGTTTCGCCTTTAAGAGTTAAGAAACTTGAAACCTTGTTTGCGCAACAATCAGTGCAGCTCACAGCCGCCAAAGTGTCTAGACTAGCACATGATGGTAGTCAGCCAATGGCTCCACCGCTCTCCTCGGGGGCCCCGTGTGTGTGTGTGTGTGTGTGTGTGTGTGTGTGTGTGTGTGTGTGTGTGTGTAAGGAAGGGGGGGGGGGGGAACTGAGAAAGAAAGGGATCTGGGCTGCAGTTTGGTTTAGATCTGAGTAGAGAAGCAGGAGCACGATTCAGCCCCGGATTGATCCTCTTCATGTAGTTTCAGCTGGCATGGATATTTTGCTGGGATTGTTAAAAGACGTGCACATACATCTGAAGAAGACGACAAGGATCCTGACTTCCAGTGCATTTCCTTGGGATTAAATCTCCTCGAAGTACCTCATGCTCTACGTGCCGGTGTAGAAAGTAGATCTGAGGTTGTTAAAAGTCCGAGAACTGTTTGAGGCTGCCAGTCGCCGTGTTGGGTTGAAGGCTCCTGCCTTTGGATTATGTTACTAAGATTATTATGTTACGTTATTACACATTCTGGCTTTTTTCTGCGTTCGTAACAAACATATAAACAGTTCATTCCGCCGCGGTCCTGGATCATAAGTCACAGTTTGACCCGCTCGGTCATTTGGTCCAGTCAGTGTGTTTTGGTCGGAATGCTGCAGTGCATGTATTGCGCGGTTTTGTTGTAGATGCAACAAAATATCCTTCAGTCTAATGTTGCGGTTTTGCCACCAGTGCTCGTCAACTGGCTGTGCATGCTTTGCACGGCATTTCATTGACATTAATGATTTGCAACGACCATAAAGTATCTGTAATATTCTGATATCCGTACAAGAATAAAATCCTCATATAGATTTTCAAGTTGTCGTATGTTCAGGACGAAACGCTCAGGTCTTGTGCGGCGACTCTGGAGAAGCCGTTTGATCCCAGATAAAGAAGGGGAAGATGGAAATGGCAACACTAGTGAAGGCTGTAGAGACGATCTGTTCGGCAACAACCCAGAGAAAATTCCCAAAACGGAGTTCAGACCGATGACCCCTAGCGGGTCTCTTGTCGGGGACACAGGGGGTGTGTGCACCCGGAGCCCCGTGGAGAGCGGCGACTTGGGGGTCACGTCGGACCAAGATGGGGGTGCGGTGTGCGTCCAGGAGCAGGGGAGCCCCCGCTCCATACAGGACAGCGAATGCAGGACAGTGACTTGCTGCTTATTTAAAGACCGGGACCACTCCGAGTTTAGGGGTCCAGAGACGGCTCAGGGTACTGATCCAGGGTCGTGTCACTTCGTGCTGAGGAACCTTGGACCACGGGACAGCGGATCTCCTGAGGCGCAGGAGGCGATGCCCCGCACGGTGTTGGAGCAAGAACTGAAGTCAGCCACATACTCCCTTTTAAAAAGGCTAAAGGAAAAGGCGCTGGATACCTTACTAGAGGCAGTGGAGTCCAGAGGAGGGATGCCGAGCGACTGCGTTATGATTTCCAGGACAGAGCTGAGGTTGGCTGGCCATATGGCCTCCCCACAGCTCCTTGTGTGTAAACTGTACCGCTGGTCCGACCTCCAGCACTCGGCCCAGCTCAAACCACTCTGTGAGTGTAAGAGTTTTGGGGCCCTGGACAGTCCGACGGTGTGCTGCAACCCCTATCACTACAGCCGGCTCTGTGGGCCAGGTAAGAGCATCTGCCATCACTCAGGTCCCTGCAGGGAAACCTCCATGCTGATTTTGGGATAAGGTCAAAAGGTAGACCATGAATAAATAAGCTAACTGCAAACTTATAAGAATGTATACTCTTCTTTCTTTTTTTTTTGCGACTGTGTGCCCGAGGCTTAAATTCATACATCCGACAGATCTCAATCATTAAGGCCGCTTTTTCCTGTTGCACCCCGGATTTTCAATCATTTATTGTAAATAGAACTAAAAGGTCATCTTAATAGTTAAACGGCAGAAATGATCCCTCAAGATTTTAAAACTGTAAAGGGCCTTGAAATATGCTCAATCAATATCCAATCTTTCCCTATTGAACTTATTGTGTTTTTTGTTTTTTGTTGTTTTGGGTTTTTTTTTTTGGCGGGGGGGGGGGTTGTTCTTTCTTTTTTTACTCGTAAATTTTATCTTACTTCCATACAGAGATAGAGGATATCCCTGATTAAACTGCAATTAATTATAAAGGCCATCCATATGAAAAGGTGAAAGATAATATCAGTATAAGCAAGGGATAGGAGCTGAGGTTGATTTGTAAAACACAAATATGAGGCAGTCTAGTGACAGCTTTTTCTTTATCTTGTTTAGTTTGTAGTATTTGAAAAAATACCAAAATGCATGCACAGTGTTAATATGACAGGTTCATGTGTTTGTCATTTCTGAAACTATAGTTGCACTCACACAGCTGTGGTTCGACAGCAGAGAATTGCTGACAGCGGCCTGCAACATCTGGATACCTCCAATGAAGGAGTGTGTTTATTTGAGATGTTGTCTTTGCAGTCTTCTAAGTTTAAGTCTTTAATTTCCTAATAACATACAGTACCTGTGTGTGAACATGTCAATGTCCTTAGTGTGATTGTTAATACAGCTGTTCTCTCTCCTCCCTATTCATGGGAAAATTACCAGTTTATGACATGTATAGAAGTGTATAGACACACAGGGAGGTTTGGACTTAGTTCTATATGTTAGTTGGTGTTGTGGATGAACTAGCTTTATTTCCATAATCAATGAGCTATCTATGGCAGAACCTCTCTGACCTACATTAAGTAGATTAAATTTTGGCAGGGGACTGGCCTGTGATTTGGCACCACTTAAACTCTCGGCTACTTGACCCCACTGACTTGATGACAACGCGTGGTATCATGTGTAAAGATGCAAGCGTCAGTATTTCTGTTTCTCACTGGCACAGGAGGAGGATTTTCCATAACATTCATGTTTACTAGAGCCAACTGGCTGTGACAAAGTCATATATGCAACAATATCAAAATGTGTAGCATACAAATGTTGGAAACTGACAAAGATCTGGCCCTCATGTCATACCATACTCTCCAATCTGATCAGTTTTGGTTTTATAGTGCTCCAAGGTTGCATTGTGTTTGCTGTCAGAATAGACTGTGTTGAACAGAAAGTATTTCATTTTTTTAGTCCTGGTAAAATGCTGTATGCGTTTCTTTCCATTAAAATCAGCAAAATGAAATGTAAGAGAAGAGAGAGGGGCACATACCCCTTATTGGGTCTAAAGCTCGTAGTACACATAGCTGGCATCCGTTCATGCGTGGCCCGATAGAGCTGGTATTTCTTTCATGCTATTCAAGAAGGGGGGCTTTGAATCAAGACCTTAGCCACAGTTTTTTACATTGTGTGCTAATGAGGGCAAAAAAGAAAAATGGAATTGTATAACAGTACCATTCAATTCATCTAATGGATTTTCTGTGAAAAATCCTTTGTAAAATAAACTAAAAACATGCCTGAAATCTAATAATGTTAACAGTTTTTCCAGCTGTAACTCAATCAGATTGCGTTTGTTTTAGAGTCATTTGTACTTAGGCTTTACGCATCAGTTATAAATAAGAGTTTTTAAAGAACAGAGCATTGAGTTTTGGAATGACGTGTACAAAAACTTTTTGCTTTTATTTTGCCAGGCATTATACTTCTCGAATGAGATCAGTTTCAAGTTGCGCTTTAAAAGCCCTTTTGTCCTAAGGAGGTCCCCTCATGCTATTTAGGTGAAGGAGTGGTGATAATATACAGTTTGCATACTACTGGCGCCAGACTGACTAGCTGTGTATCTGAGTGACTGAGTTCAGATCCTGGCAATTACTGCCGCCACTCTTAAAGGACCCGCTGCTATTATGCTTTTCTTCTTCCCCTTTTCCCCTGTAGGCAAAGTCATAGTGTGCTCACAAAGATTTCCTTCGTTTTTGCTTTCCTCCTTGTGCAATTTATTCTCCTCATTTCTTTTTTTTTTTTTATTAGATAAAATTAAGGTCTTTGAACAAAGTGAAGTTAAAAAGCAGAGATTTACTGAGATTTATTAAACTACCAGCTAAAATTTATGGTTATGCTGTGGTTGTAGTAATGACTGCTTCGGTTAGACAGAATGTCCATAAATAACAGCAACAAATGTGTAGGTTTCTGTGAGCTTTATTAGGCTCTTTTAGCTAGCTTTTGAACAAAATGATTAGATTGTGCAAACACAAATTATTAGAGTAAAGATTTAGTCGACTGTCTACATCCTGAGTTCTGTGTTATGTACTTTGTTTAGGCTTTTTCATTACCCATTTAAAGTTTTTTGACAGTCACATGTTTTAACAATGTTGGGTTAAGTTTACATTACTGTAGTATGAAACATAAGTACACTTGGGTCTTTATGTGTACAAAGCATGGTGTTGACCATATAAGTACAGGATTTTGTCTGCAAGTTAATTACTGTTACCACCTGCTGGACATTTTTGCCACTGTCCAAGTGTGACTGATCGATCCTCGAGGAGCCCAAAATAATTAATTCAACTTTAGTAGCATTTGACTAACCAATGTTAATGCACCTAAAAGCTTGTATATTGGGGCAAAAGTTTTGTTTATCTTTGTTGCCTTTATCAAATTGTTGACGTGACTGTTTTGTGTTGCAGAGTCACCCCCACCTCCTTATTCAAGACTTTCCCCTAATGAAGAACACAAGCCACTGGGTAAGTGACCAACACATAAGTAAACGCGGTTGCACCTGAAGCATACAGTCTATTTTATTCTCAGTTATTGATCTTCTGAATCTTGCTATTAATATTTGATTCACAGTTATGACTTAATGATCACTAAGTTGCAGAACTGTAATTGCCAAGTTCTTATCTTTTTTTGTGATCATAATCGTATCATAAACTGCATCTTCAGTCTTCTGTTAAAAATGCACAAAAAGACACAGGCATAAAGCAGTAAGGAGAATTTTAATGGCTGTAATTGGGGACAGTTATGGTCAAAGAGCATGGTAACTTTTGGATGAGACCTAAGCATCTGGCATTATCTCAGCATACCAGCCAGAGCCAGTGTGGCTAGTATGGTGTCGGTAGTTTGTACTGTGGGGTGTTGGGACTCAGGAGCCTGGCTGCTAGCTGGGGCTGCAAGCCTGAGTACAGCTGAGGTTTCTGGCGGCATTATCAGGTAAAGCCTGCTAGAGAAGTTGCCAGGTTATCCACTTTGGGATGAAGTTGAACAAGTTGTTAATTGTACTGAAACTGATTTGTGAAAAAGAAAAATTTTCATGTTGAAATCAAGAGCTACATAGAAGCAGCCATTGTGGTTAGAGTTGTAGAGATGTTTCCATAGTGTGAACGAGGGCCTAATTTCTGTTTTCTCCACAGATCTGTCAGACTCCACATTGTCTTACACTGAAACTGAGGTAGCCAGCTCACCAAACATCACACCGGGGGATTTCTCAGGTGGGTGTGCTTCTCCAACTATCGTCAAACTCCAAATGAGGAGTTTATTTCAGATTTTTTTTTTTTACACTTTAGAAATTAATTATTACCTGATATTTATCATCACAATGGAGCCAGTCTGCCAACACTTACGTGTTGTGCCACTTAAGGAGTTTGGTTCCTCAGGGAACTTTAAAGTTGAGATATCCTGGTGTTCTGCTGCCTATTTTTTAAGAGTTGGGTTCATTTATTTATTCTTGCCGTAGAAGGAATGCTGAATTGTTTAGGGTGCTCAAATTCCGTGTGCAGCATATGTGAGATACCTGCAGCACATTGGGTATGGGCTCTACATGTTTAATAATGCACCAGAAATTGAATTAAAACTTTTACTTGATTTTGTATGAATCTTTTAGCAGCTGTCTGCAGAAGTGATGTTGGTCTAGTGCTACATCTACTAGCTTGAATTAATAGTAGCTGTATTGGTAAATTAAATTTTATACCTAGCTTGGTTGGGTCTTTGCGTCATGAGAATAACTATGCTAAGTTGGAAAGTTGCCAGGACTCTTGAATGTGCGAGTGTCCTTTTCAGATAATGAAATGGTTAAAATAAGAGAAAGGTGTGTGTACTTGAATTGAGAGCCGTGCTCTGCATAGATGTTGAGTGTATGTGGTTCAATACAGAAACGTATGAAGGTACCTTTATTTTAATATTGAACATTGTGCCCTCTCATTAAGGGGAATTATGAACAGAATGAGCTTTAAGATAAAGGTTTCATTGTGAGCGGTACAGAGGTTCAGCGGGGCGTGTGCATTGGCCATAGAGCCGGCCTCCCCTCCTCTGTTTTTCTTTCAGAAATATTTGAGTGGGATCAAACTGTAATAAGATCCAAGCTTGTTCAGAAACACACAAGCACACATAGTTGTGCAAATGCATGTGCACAGACACTTGTTCGTACAACTCTATCTAGCTTGTCTATAAGTGGGCTGCAGGGAGGGGTGGGTTCAGGGAAATGGAGTTGCTCCTGTGAATGGGGCCACACCAGAGGAAGTGAGTAGAAACAGTCCTATCCTCTTATTTGAAATGAAACACTCCTTTTCCCATGTCATAGAACAAGCATGCTTCCCCCTTTATACTCAGTATCATGTGGATGTGAAGTCAGAGTCCTCATTTTAGAGCTTATAGTTAGGGGCTCTGTCATTGCTCAGAGGCCTGGACACTGAGCAGCTGACATGGCTACCTGGCAGTGAAGTATTCAGTCAGCAAGGGCCCCCTCCTCCCACTGTCACCACCTCAGCATGGCCCGGTGACACTCCCTGAGTCAACAAATGAGGGGCTTGTCAGAGCCCGCACCACAGTTCCTTAGAGACTGTGGTGAAGAGGGAGGATCTAGACATACTAGGTTTTGGTTTCTTCCAACTGTGTTGCTGCTTATACAGGCCAGGTCAGATCACACTACATTGCTTGTGACACATTCAGCAACTTGGAATTGAAAGAGAGAATGACCAGTGCTCTACAGGGTGGTCAGTTTGTCTCCAATTTTGTTGCATTTAGATCTTTTGATTGGTTCTTTGGTTTCAAATACATAAAAGAGCCCATATTGAGTGAAACAAACCATCAGCATCTCATCATAGAGATTCTCTTCCAAGCATTTGACCCAGTTTGACAAAGCATATCCCACCATAAGTCAAAGCGCCTGAAGGCCTCCTTACAAAACCAACATAGTTCTGCTTTAACATACAGGCTTGTAATGCATTTTGTCAAGTTATCCTGTGTCGGCTGTGATGCTGACCTGGAGTTGACTTTCCCTCTGAGTTTCTCTCCAGCACGGGTCGAGAGAGTCTCTGTAACTAGAGTTGTATGGGATCTAGACTCCTCCTCTCAAGCAGGAACAAGTAAACCTCTTAAGAGCAGGTTTAGGGGGCACTGGTATGGTGGGCGGGGTGGAGTCAGAGAATAATCAACTACAGTCTGCAGCCCAGGGCTACAGAAATACACACTGAGCATTCTTCTGCACCAAACAATGGCAGAGAAACGATTAGAACCGGTTGGTTTGGTAGATAAGCTTGTTCTACCACTTCAGCCATTATTAACAATATATGTATGTATATAAGGGGAAATTTGAGTATTTCTCTACTCAAAATCATATAGGGCCATGTTAATAAAGGACATGGTTTCAACTAAATACAATTCATGCTGCTCAGTGAATGTTCGAGTTGAATTTAAGAGAAGGTTCAACTTTCTGCTCCCTCTGGCTGACTCTTGCATTTGTTTAACATGCTAAAATGTTCTTACTTGTGCATTCTTAAAAAGATTTCCCATGTACATGTACTTGTATTAATGTATTAGCGTAATACTCATGCCTTACATTATTGTGTAGTCACAAACAATCAGGCAATTCCCCATGATTTATTTAAACATGACTGTGTCATAGGCACATAGTAAACCTTAGTGCTATGTGTGTGAGGGAATGTGCCTTTGCTGGTCCTGTCCTCCCAGTTTGTCCGCACACCTGTTTCCTCACAGCCTGGGCCTCGTCGTGTGGACATCAGAGTGAAGCTCTTTGAAGCAGGTCTCATTGCTTCCTGAATGAGTGTCTGAGGGGGCGGCTTCACCCTAAACTTTGACTTCATTATTTCATTCATATTCTCTCTGACATTGGGGACTCCTCTTCATTAAAATGCTCTTTTGGCCAGCTCTTTCTAAGAATGTGAGGAAGCATGCTAAGATGTTTCGCTGTTGCTACTGCAGGATTTCTGTCATTAAAAATATGTTCTTAATGTAACTTTCCATAGTGATTCATATGTGAACAGTGTTTATATGGACCTTTCCTTCTGGCTTGGAGCATTATAAGATCATAGCTCCAGTCTGCCTACATTCTTCAGTTGTATCCTCAATCAACCCAGTGGAATTTGTCAGCATAATACTGTGTGTACACGCTCATGTTGGTGTGAGCTGAGATCACCGGTGTGAATGGAGGGACTCCCTCAGATTTGCTGGGTCAAATGACCAAAGGACATGCAGAGCGACCTGAGTCACTGTCCATTCCTTCCGGGAAGTGCAGGAAAGTTGGACTGAAGGACTGAAGGACTGTAAATATTAAAAACTTCTAAATGTAGATTGCACAGTGCTATAGCGCTTACTGGAGGGAAGACAGCATCAGCAGGTAGTCACAGTTCCCAAACAGTAATCATGAAGCGCTTGCCTCCCTCTGCCGGCTTGTCTCAAGAGAGAGGGCCAGTGTCTATCTGGATGTCTCGTCTGCAGCCAGACACTGTGTCAGGTCCATTCTCTGTTATTGACTGATTCTTCCAGGCAGAACAAGGCTGTAAGTATATAGATAGGAAGTACCTTATGTGAGTCATGCAACAGATTGTTGAGGAAAATTACAGTTCACAACACGCCAGTGCTTGGACCTTGACACTCACGTGTAAGTCTTTATTTCTTCCATAGAGTCTTCATAGTCCACACAAGTAAATGAAACAGTACAGTTAATGCTAATCACAACCTGTCTGTGTGTGTCAGGAAGAGGTCAGCACTAAGCGTTATGCCGTTTGCCCTGTCTCTATCAGGAATGGTGAAAATAGATTGAATATATAAACAGTTTTAATCAAAGCATGTGATGCTTCTCTTGATCAAAGAAGATCAGACTGTACCGATACTTGTTGATCTGACTTTGAAGGCATGTGATTCCACTTCTGGAAGGAACAAATGCGATAGCATCTACTGTACTCAAGACTTGGGAGAGACTGCACCCCTAATTTGCTCTAAAAGGTCTTGTTATCTGTTTCTGTACTATATCATCTATTCAATTTGTTATGGGACCATAGTGTTTTGTGAATGGGCCTTTAATGTTTTGGTCCGTATGATTCTGAGTGACATAATGAAACTGGCATCTTGGCAGCCAAATTATTAATTTTCTGCTTGGGAATAATCAGATTTATATAAATACTAATAGTTGGACTTCTATCCTTTGGACATTACTTTATAATGTAGTGTCTTGTGTAAATAAAATATCTCTATCCCAAAGACACCTAACTTTCTTGATGTTAGTAGCTGTATTCTGACTGTGCAGTGTATGGGCATAGGTATGGTATGATTGAGTGACATGTTAGCAATGTCCCCCTCCCCACCTAGAGGCATGAGCCCCCTCCTTGGTCCCCCCCCGACCCAAGAGTGATGCAGCCTGGACTCATCTCCCCCCGCAGCCTGGCACATGGCCTCAGGTTTCCACCGCAGCCCTGAGCCTTCCCAGCGCCTGGCCGCCCACACTCCCTCAGGAGCCCCAGTGCTCCAGGATACGGGATGTGGAAATAATGTGACTCGAGTGCTTCCACCCTGCCTCCCGAAATCAGGTTTTGCGGATTGTTTATTTGAGGGGAAGGAGGCCTCAGACAAACATCCTGTTTTAAAAAGCTGCCTGGGTTTTGTAGCAGTGCCGGGCCGTGAATTGCCCCTTTGACAGTGGGGGGAGACTAAGGAATGTTGAGGAGAAGGCCAGCATCTCGGGGGATGTGAGGGGGCTCTCCTCACCCATTTGTCATGTCCAGTTTGCAGAGTGAATTTTAAGCAGGGGGCAGTGGGTTGTAGCTGTAGATCCTGAAGGGTCTTGTAATCCGTTCTCTATGTAGTGGTGTAGGGCCTATACCCACAGTCCTCATCTCAAGTATCCGTTCCTGTCCTGGGGGGCTGGCTTCCATTTCCCCTTACGTAACACACAAACACGGAAAAAGACCCATTGATAACAGCGATAAGGCCATTTTTCATTTTTCGTTTCTCAGCATTGTTAGACTGTGTGATGTCAGTAATCCCTTTTCAACTTTCTATGGGAGGGGTTAGCATTGAACAGCATTATTCCTCAACTTTCTTCATGACCTATTGGGTCATTAATAAGTATATTTCTGAGTGCTTGTGGAGGTGTGTCATTTTCTTTTTTACTTTAGTTTTTGTATCTTCTTTGTTGAATGAGGTCCTCTAACATTTAGACTAGGGGGTGTGTTTGTTAAGAGCCTTTTTTGAGATTTGTAAAGACTCCAAAATGTGATGAAAGTCAAGATTTACAGCATTTACAACAGGGTTTACTTTAGGTTTATAATTGAGACGTCTCCATAGTGTGGGCCATTTGTCTCAAACAGCGGATATGTGGCTCCGAAGTAAGCACTTCTTATCATTTTAACTTGTCACATAGACAGGGAGGCAGTGGGGAGAGGAAAGAATCCAATTGTCATTGTGTTTAGATTTTACACTGAATTCATTCAAAGATGATTTTCAGTCTGAGGTCAGAACAGAGGTTCCCGATGAGGTGAGGTAATGTGACCTTTATGTGCAAAAAGACAGCCATGCTAATCTAAATAGGCCTGAAACTCCTTGCATGTCAACAGAAACTAACCTGCTGAGCTTAGTATTTATCTATGTCTTTTTGGCTGGCCACTGTGGTGTCAGTGCTGCTGGATATTTGACTTAACTTATGAAGGGCTCACAGATAAAGATTAATCTACAGCCTCATGCATGACTTTAAGTCCAAGCGTACAATGTGCTCGTCAGTTGAATTTATTCAGTGTTTTTGTGCTCGCTGATGATAAACTGTGTTTCATTTTAGGGCTTACCACACAGATAGAAAATACATTCAGTAAAAAAAGAGGAGGAGTGCTCAGGTCATAATTCTTGCCCCATATTCTACCTTAGCAAACAAAGTGAGTGAGCTAATCTTGTCGTGTGCTCAGGGAGGGCTGCTGTTGCCATCTTCTCACACCGCAGCGCAGCACCAGCCTCCACCAATAGCTCCATTCATTCAGCTCAGGGCACAGGGTTACAGCAACAAATAAAGAGCGTGCAATGCCATTAAAAATGTATGGAATGTCCAACTGTTAGTTTAGTGTTTTAGTATGCCTCCTCTCAAGGCCGGGAGGGGGAATAATACTCCATTTGAGCTTGCCACTTGAAATGTGTTAGCCTTGCATTGCCTGGCAAAGCGTGGTGAAGGAGATGCCAGTTGTAGATGCTGTTTTTATTTTCTGACCATTTTGCCCACAATTATAAATCCAGACACTGGCCATGACCAGCTGTGATTTAGACCTGTGGTTTGATCGCTGGCGAAAATAGATTTAACTTTTTTTTTCTCTCCTTTCTCCCCAGAGGAGCATTGACAGTTGTGCCTGAACCTATGGGTGTCAGTATTTTTAAAACTCAGAATGGCCAGTGCATTCTTTGAGCCTCCAGAATGCTGTGTGTGGATTAACTTGTAGGGGCCCATGTCATTGGACATCTCTACACAAGCCTTTTACAGCCACAGGGAAAGGATATGAGCTCACTGTGGATGGGTGAACAGTAAACTCCCAGTGAATGAAAACCTAGTTCATTTTCTTTTGTACACGTGTAAACTGAGAGATAGCAACTTGATTTTTTTCCCCTGTCCTTATCTTGAACTCGATCTGCTGTAGCTGTATCTTCATTCCCCTCTCTTGTCCTAACATGGGGCCAAGTACAATAGACATCAGTTTGAGCCTTTGATCCTCTTCCCAAAAGATGATGCCTTTAAATCTGAGCAGAGAACCTTTATTTCAGATGGTCCAGCAAAATGCCCCTGCAAATGTATTATTTCCAGTGGCTTGGCTCTCTGGTTTGTTTTTTCCAAGGGACATGTATGTATGTCCTCAGGTTCAACACAAAGTAAAACTTGGCATAAAAAAATAGACTGTTTGACCAGGTTTTTGCAAGTAGTAATCACAAATTGTACACATGCTTATGTGAAAAATCTCATTGATTATGTTCACCGGGAAAACTTATATTTACTTCTGCAATGTGTGTTTTATTTATCTTTTATTTGTGTGTATTTCTGAAGTCTTGACTGTGTGGCTCTGTACGTGCAGTCAGGCTGTCGCATTTCAGGGTACGGTTTAGATTAGAGGTCTGGCTGTAGCTTCCCCCTCTTCCCCTCTCTGTGACTGCCAGCACATAATTTACTTAATGAAATCCTGCCATTCCCTTTAGCATCAAGATCTTTTGCAGATGTTGACAGGGAAGGACTTTGTGAATTATTGGAAATGTTCACTCCTGCATTTTTAATGAATGTCTTGCTTGTTGTGAACGGGCTGACTTGTTGGAGATGAGGGAAACAGTTGTCTTTGTTTGTGGAGCTGGTGTCTGGATGCCCGCGGTGGACCAGTGTGGGTTACAGCCCAGCAAGTGTTGTGATTGAAACAGAAACTCTGGTGCCACATTATCCTGACAGAACACATTCTGCTCACAGACTCTGATCCACTGGGCCAATCAATAGGAAACCATTGTCTTAACGGCATCTCTGTCCATCATAGCTGCTTCACCTCCCAGCCCGATGGAAACCGAATACCTGCCTTTCGCCTTAAATTAGTCAGACTAATATCACTTGTAATAATAGAGTTCCTTGTTATTGTTCATTTGAAACCAAGCCTTCATAGGTTGGGGGGAGAGAAAAAAAAAAAATATATATATATATATATATATATATACATACACACACACACACACACACACATATGTATATATGTGTGTGTGTGTGTGTGTGTGTGTGTGTGTGTGTATACCAGCTAGTAAGTTTCCTCCCTAGCTGCCTAGCTGTCTAGCTGTACAGTCCTGAGTTCCCCAGAAGGCAAATGTGTCAAATCTGATGGGTGAATTAAAGAGAAGAATAGTTTTAAATTTGTATGTAGAAGTTTTAGACCACACACTTCCTCTCACATGTTTTATGATTTTTGTGGGACTTTTTAACCAAACAAGAGTCCAAAAGGACGAGAAACAAGCAACATCCTTGCTGCACCCCCACCCCCCACAGCCCTAACCAGAGTAGGAAGTTTGGAGGCACAGCGGGAGGAGGAGGGGGGAGTTCAGGAATGTGCAGGGTCTCCTCTACTCAAACGCTCCAGCCTACTTGTCTCAAACCTCCCTTGCACACTCACAAACAAACACACTCGCGCGCACACACAAACAGATAGGTTGTATGAGGAGGTGAAAGGGCACAGCCACCCAGCAGGATGTTCACTGAGGGTTTTGCTTTCGGTGCTCCTGCAGACTCCGCTGGCTTTTAACGCTGCCTCTAGATATGACATCCACAAACATCCCCCAGGGTTTTCACTGAGCTTTTACATGCCCTAAGGACTTTCACAAGGTCTTACTTGCATCTCCACCATCACTTGGGATCTGTGTTTATGACACATTGCAGAGCTTTGGAGGAAATTTAGAGGAAATGAGCAGCACGTTTCCTTCCACTGACAAAGAAAGTAGAGCCTTCTCCCTCAAACCAGTGGCCTTTTACTCATGCACCCAGACGGCTCCTCCATATTAGCCTGCATAGCTTCCTGTGCTTTTTACACCCTCTGTTGTTTATTGATTTAATTTATGGATTCTTTTATCTGCTATCAAGGGTACACCACTTTTCCTCCCTCATGGGGTCATCCCAAAACAGAAACGGAGGGAAAGTGGAGAGGAAGTAGATGACAATGTAAAGCATTCCCATTGTGACCAGCCAGGCTTGGTGACTGGATTACGTTTCTCTGGCTCCCACAGTGTTTTCTCCAAACACATCTCTTTCTTCCTCTCTTTCTATCTTTTGCTCTGTATCTCTCACTCTCCTTCTCTCAGCAGAGAAAGGCCAGACCTCAGGGAAAAAAATCTATAGACACATAAGAGCAGCTCCAGTTAGTGTGTCTGTCTGATAAAGCCGACTTTGATGGCAGCGATAGCCCAGACGCCAGCCTAAATGTGGTCTGCTCAGGGGTTACAGTCAGTCTGTAGGAACCTTTGTCTACAGAATGAAAGCTATACCATACTCTAAACAGGAGGGGGCAGGGGGGCTATTGCTTCAGTTCCACTTTGTTGTTTTAGTTGTAAAAGAAAGTTAAACCTAACAAATTATAGGACAGGGACAGAGGAATGCACAAACCACAGTGTGTACACACACACAGTCCTCGTACCCCCCTCGCCTCCCCGTCACCAGCCCCCAAGCCTATCAGTTCATTGGTAGAGTCTAATAGCTGGAGGGGAATCTAATCCTTGGCACAGGATGAGAGACTGCTGCTCCCCCTCCTCTCCTTGCTGCTCTCCTCCCCTTGAATATGCTGCTTAAAGGGACTGGCAACAGTGTTTTGTTTTGTTTTGTTTTTTGTTGTTGTTGTTGTTGTTGTTGTTGTTTTGTTTTTTGTTTTTTTAAGTCTTCAGCAAAGTTTTAGAGGAATGAGTTCATCTCTGTTGCCCGCTCTGGATTAGGAGAGATGAAGTATAATGGAGGTGGCCCCAGAGCTTGGTGGGGAGATGTTAGCACGGAGGGGAAGCTGTTGTTTGTCTGTCTGTCCCTGACACTCGGCCTCCCATTCATCTCACTCAAAGGCATTGGAACTGTGTTTACCCCAGGGCATCTCTTTTCTGCTTCTCTCTCTGCCCTTTTCTCCCTCATTTTCATGCCGTCTTTAAAAGCATTACTGGATGATCATCAAGGATTGCCATTGAAACTTTCAAGCCCTCATTTTTGTGTACTTAGTAGTAATTATCCAGACTCACCCTTGAGTGCTTGGAGCTCATAGCTGCTCTGCTATGATGTGCTTTTTTCCATATTTAAACCCTTGGAAAAGACTTGAGGAAGTTTTGTTGAATAGAGGTGTATTTAATGACATATTGGTCTTGACAGAAGAAAAAAACCCGTCCTGTAGCCATAACTATGATCAGTATTTGCTGCTTGTTTGGTCCATGACGGTACAAATTTCTTTTTTCCATTTAATTTCTTTTTTATTTTTTACTTCTGCTCCGCTTTAACTCAGAGGCATTTTATCTTTAAACCTCAGCTTTCTAGTAAACTCAGCAATATATGCAATTGGCTCCAACTTCATGAACTGAAACAGTACTGTTACATCACTTTGTCAGCTACAATAATCCAATAATACCATAGTGTAACTCTCAGAGTACCAGTTTTTCTGAATCAAAAGCCTAACTTATTTACTTACAATGGAGTATTTTAATGTTAAAGTATGGCTACTCTTAAGTAAAGAACCATTGATATTCTTAATTATTACAATTATTTACATTCAACCTGGTCCACTTGTAGCTGACATTTCAATCCTTTTTGCAGATGCTGCAGCTTGTATCACTGTTTGCGTTCTGAGTTCCAGTGAGCTGATATCAGTCCATGTTTGTTGTCAGATCTGATATCCTGCAGTTCATACTCTGAATTCATCCAATCAGGCCGGCGACAAGGAAACAGAAAAATCAACAGTTTTACATGGTTTCCATGGAGCTCGTGCCTTGTTATGGAAATCAAACTCAGCACAGCACACAGGCTTTCTGCTGGTGAAGTAGTGTTGTTAAATATCTCTGTTTACTGTGTGATTGTACAGAGACATGAGGTACGTGCAGATACAGGCCTCCAAGGCTACTTTTATATAACTAAAATGTGTGTGTGTGTGTGTGTGTGTGTGTGTGTGTGTGTGTGTGCTTGCTTGTTCAGTTCTGAATGTTGTAATCTGTTTACTTATTTCATGACGCATAAAGAAGCCAAATAGAAACAATACTAATCATTTTGCTTGAACTCTTGTTGCCGAACTATTTTGCACATTACCTGTTGGCCACAAAAAGTAAAGTAAACTAAAGCTCTATGTATCTCCACTTTTCTGATACTAGCACGGTGACACTTGCTATATAAGCATTGGAGTTGATTAACACCTTCACATCTTAAGATTACTGCCTCTGGCTGCAGGTAGAGGAAGTGGAGAAGCTATATTGGGCCTGCATCCATTGACTCTGAGACTGACACTAAGAGAAGAGGCTTTTGAGAATAAAATAACAATAATAACATGCACTACTATTCTAATGGGTAAACGGAGCTGTTAAAAGGTGGCAGGGTTAAATGGATGCAGAGCACCAGTAATTGCTCCCAGCCCATCATGGCTCTGCCTTGAACAGACCCTCTGAAAGTACAACATGGAGTCAAAAGGAGTTGGGTCTCTGCTGTGGTCAGAAGACAGGAGACACTCTCTCCTTTCACTGCATCGTGTCTGACTTTTAGGTTTGGGCCTGGCCACACCCGCAAGTTCATCATATACTAATAATTAAACCTGGCGTCAAACTCTCACATCAGTTTGGTAAATGGGCATAAACATTTACAGAACGTCCAAACATTGCTGAAGAAACAAGGTTTCCCTATTAAGCCTAAAGACTGACTACTTGATGGGTGAGCAGCAGCCAGCATGAACTCTGGACAATATCCCAACAGCAACTACAGACCCAAAACACCCTGACTATCAGAGCTGGCTCTACTCTGCTAAATAGATCCTAATGAGTTCTTCTGTCAGAGCACTCACCTCAGCGCCCCCGCCTAGCCAAAACACACAAGTTCACAGTGAAAACACAAACATGCCCGCTGATGTCCCTCACCATCCAAACTGTGTGCATTCAGGCCCATGCAGACGCTTAACACAACAGAACGACAGGAAAAGGCCTGGCTCATGGTGTACTCATTGTCCTCCCTCAGGCTCAGGCTTGACATTAGATACATTTCTAACCTTTGTCCTGTTGATTCCTCTTCCTGATCATCTCAGTCATTCTGGCTACCTTAATTCAAGGCAATGTGCAAGAACTAGATCCTATTGACTTAATGGTTTTTACTTTATTCTTCCTGTCAAAAAAGGAGGAGACAGTAGCCGGTTGGTCTTTTGTGTTTAAGTGAACAGTTTCAAAGTAAATTTACCTTGATGTGTGGGCTCCATTTGATTTGAGACAATAGAGGGCCATAAACAAGTTGGGGCTGAGTTCTTTGTGTGGTCAAGCCACACTGCAGTAAAAGCTGAGCTCAGAGTGGAGGAGCTGGAGTGTGGAATTTACTAATGGCACATGCATGTTGGGGCCCCTAAAGAGAGGGGGTCATTTCAGCCATCAGTGTGTGCGCAAACACATAGAGAGTCTGTCTGCCGCTTCCCCCCATCCCCACACCTCCCCACACCCACTCACTCACTCGTCCTCCCGCTCTACAACACAGAGAGCCTTGAACCAGCAGGCGTTTGTCTGTGCAGGTCTGGTCAACGTTTTTGCTAATCTTTGTATAAACTTTACTGGTGTGGGTCACTCAGCAGAAAGGTTTAGTTGGGTGGGAGGTGAGTGAGGCATTTTGTTGCTGTGTGGATCTGCGATGCTCCACCTTAAAGGCGTTTGTTAATGGGGCGGGTGGTCATTAAGCCCTGAGAGCAGAGAGACTGAAAGGAATGGGGCCACAGGCCCAGGCTTTAAATCCTCTGTGCCAATAGACGCTCTGAAGCAAAATAATGGCATCACTCTGTGTGTGAGTTAATGGGAGCTGATAGCATGAAGGCTGGGGGGTCAGCGGGTCACAGGCTTGTGCTAAGTTGTCAGGGAGCTGAATGCCGTCCCTGGGCCCACAGCAGGGGAAGAGCTTGGTGAGGGGGGGAGGGAGACCCCCTGCCTGGTCCTCTCCCATCACCCCCGCTCTTGTGGAATGTGAGGAAGATGAGGGAAGAGGAGAAAGAGGCACCGTCACTCTACAGCAGGAGAGTTGAAGAGACAGATGTGAGATCATGGACGTCTGTGCTTTTACCTCCTTCTTCACCAGTTTCTCTTTACTCTTCATAGCGCAGATTTTATGAGTAATAAAAATGTATGACAGCTATGAGCAGTGTGGACTCAAGCAGCCTCTGAACGCAGTCAGCAGTGCTGTGTGTTCAGTTTGGTGAAGATGGAAGTCTACCTAGGGAGCACTAACTCATTTTGGAGTGCTGGGGCTGTCACTGGAAAGAGTTCACAAACTGCAACCATGAAAACTGAATTAACAAGCTGATTTACTGGACAGATATGTTTAGGAAAGAGATGCCAACTTTGTCTCACTGTAACAAGAAGAAACTCTTTGCATGGTTTATTAAAATGTGCACAGGCTAAATGCAGATTTTTATTTATTTATTTGTTTGTTTTTGTACAAAACATTAAAAGAACATTTTCAGTGTAGCCTCAGCATACAACTGCAAATACTTATGTGCCAATTTCCAGTGGAAACACTGAGTGTAATCCTGAATTCATTTAGTAAACATGATCTGTTTTGGAAGTGCATGTGTGAGCAGCAGTGACCTGCGCTGTGCCCTTTGTTCAGTGTTCAATCATCACAGTGCCCTCCTGAGGCAGATTACAGAAGTGCAGGTCTTCAGCTGGTCTGACCCGACTGTACTCTCCACCCCCAGGATATGTATAGTAGCCTGTGTGTGTGTGTGTTTTAGATGGATGTGCATACAGTCGTATTTATACAAGGCTTGGATTTCAATACAGTGCCTCCCTCAGTATTTTTAGTGTGGACATCTGCTCTGAACAATAAAAAGAAATAGCTAATCCCTTAAACTCAAGCCCTCCTTTATACTAGTCCTGCTTGCTTTTGTTTATGTTTTGTTTCATGACTATGTCTTTGTCTCTTTTAGATGCCAGTATGTCGCCTGATGCCCCTAAGCAGAGCCACTGGTGCAACGTGGCGTACTGGGAGCACCGCACACGTGTGGGACGCCTCTACACAGTGTATGAGCACTCTGTCAGCATCTTCTATGATCTACCTCAGGGCACGGGCTTCTGCCTGGGCCAGCTCAACCTGGAAAACCGCAGTAGCACCGTTCAGCGCACACGAGGCAAAATCGGCTATGGCATCCTCCTCAGCAAAGAGCCGGACGGTGTTTGGGCTTACAATCGTAGTGAACACCCAATATTTGTCAACTCCCCTACTCTGGACATGCCTAACAGCAGGACTCTGGTGGTGCGAAAGGTGATGCCGGGCTACTCCATCAAGGTGTTTGATTATGAGCGTTTGTGCCTCCTGAGGCACACCACGGAGGCTGACCTCCTGGACGGACCCTATGACCCCAACAGTGTGCGCATCAGCTTCGCTAAGGGCTGGGGCCCCTGCTACTCAAGACAGTTCATCACTTCCTGCCCATGTTGGCTGGAGATCCTCCTCAACAACCATAGATAACACAGACGGACCCCACAAACTATCCCAAATATCATCTACCTAGATTTAATATAAAGTTTTATATATTATATGAAATATATATTATACTTGTACATAGGGAGTCATTTTTACAATGTAATTATTTATGTATGGTGCAATGTGTATATGGACAAGAGGAAAAAAAAAACGGAAAATGCACTTTGGCTTATATATATTATATATATAAATATATATATAAAGATAAAGAATCTTTCAATACCAACCTGAGAAATTATACAGCAAAATTAGGATGAGCCTGGATTTGGTGTATAGTTTTCATATACTATTAATATCCAGACAAAAAGCTAACACCATTCACACATTGATAATAAAGTATTCGCATAATAACTCTCTTTGTTTGGTCTGTATCATTAGCTCTTGGTTTATTACACATTCAACATGTCACACAGATTTATTTGTACAGTGTTTTAACATGTGCATTGACACCATCAGTACAACATCCGAACTGTGAACCTCTATTGTGAGTCATCTAAAATCCAAATCGTCACAAATATCAGTGCACCAGAGGATGCATGCTTTTTTTTGTGACATTTGAGGTGTAGGTTAGATGTCATAAAGATCAAAGTTGAACTTCTCAACATGAATTTAACTTTGCCAGGCAGCAGACTCACTTCACAGTTTTTCAAACTGCTCATTGCTAAGAGCTGAACGGTCTCTGCTCTAGCTGTTGGGATAGAGAAGTAAGTTAAAAAGCATAAGCAGGGAAACTGCTGTTTATATTTAGGTGACATTTACAGTGTCGCTCTCAAAACACAACTTCAACTTAATTTTATCCACACGTCCTTGAGGTCCGAAGGAGCCCCAAGAGAAAATGAGATAGAAGAAAATGATGAAACGCCTCCAACCCAGCCCTGAGGACGTCCATCCAAAGGTGACCCTACTTCAGCAACATAATCGCTGGCTTGTGATCGCTGGTCTCAGGCTTCCGCAGCCAGCATGTCTCATAATGGACGTTGTTATAACTGACCAGGGATGCTGCACCCTGAAACCGGCACAGTGATACTGGAATGTATGCAGAGAAACTAAGAAGTTTTACAAGCCTACTGGAATCTTAAAAACTACAGCCAAGGTGGATGTGGTTTAGCTGGCTTCCTTCGTAATTGCTGGTGTTGGGTTGTCAGATTGGCGGTGGTGGTAGTGAAGAGGGGGGGCAGAGGTCTCTGCCAACATTCAGCAATAGAGGCTTTCAGTAACACACTGATTCTGGTTTAATGAGCACTGAACTGTGCAGTTACAGGGATATGTGTTTTTAAAAGTGGGCTCTCTAAAACATCAAAACTGATGGGTGGCTTTTTGTGGGCAGTGCGAGAACAGTGTGTGTCTCAGGCTGAAAGACAATGAGAAGCAGTTGGGGTTTTTTTTATTTTTTTTATGACGGCTTGTCATATTTCTCTGTTGAAAATGGGATTTTCCAATCAGCCATGCTGCTGAGTGCAACGTCTCTGTCCTTGCCCTAGTCCATGAAGGCTCAGACAGCCTCTTCCAGGCCTGCTGTTTGTCTGGAGCCAAGACTGTGTAGAGTTCAAACAGCAGAGAGGAGTGGTTCCACCCCGCCTCTATCTCTGCCTCCGCTCTCTGCCTCCGCTCTCTGCACTATAACTGGGGGCCATTATCCTGCTCATTTGTGTCTCTGTTATGGGAAGAGGGCCCATCACCACTAGAGAGGAACTGGCAGACAATTATATTGGGTGGCAAGGAGCTAAGACACATAGTGGGCAGATTACACAAGCCACCACAGAGGGTATGAGAGGGGGCTTAATTAGACAGGTCTGGGGAGAGGCCAAGTGACAGTCGCATCCACTGAGGTGCATCTCTGGGAGGGCGCCTGCTCCACTCAGCTCCAGAGCTGGAATAGTTGTGGCAGAAGGACTGCTAACTCTGGGCAGGATGGAGGAGAGAAGGGAAAAGTCTTGTAAGCAGCCTTGTGTGCTCCATGAGCTCAGGAATGGTATTGATTAGAAGGCTGCAGCCCTCAATCATTTTCTGGAGAACTCCGTGTCGCTCCCTGCCCCAAAAAGTGAGCCGCCATTTTGTTCCACTGTTTATGTTACACCAAGCTTTAGCTGCTGTGCTGCACTGATAAGAAATGGGAGAATGAGAGAAATCAACAAAATTGCTACTTTTGTGCAGCAACACTGACATAAAGCTCACTCTGCATGATACAGAAGGGCTACATATGGCACTCTGCGTCTGTGTGTGGACAACTGCTTTTTAAAGCTCTGAGTTTCAAAACCCTGTTATTATGGCTTCTGTCTTGCCAAAGCCTCATTACATTCCTCAGACTGAAGATTCTTGTCTGTAAGCTTCTCCTCAGGCCTGCTGCTTTGTGTTCACAGTTGGCATCAAAGGATCGAGGCCTGACAGCTACAATCAAGTCACTAAATTTGTCTGCTTTCTTTAAACAAAAAGTGAGAACACCTGCAAAAACATCAGTTACATGTGAGAATAACTGTAAAATTATGAGAAATATTCTCGTATTGTTCTCATGAGGGGCAGCACGGCGGCATAGTGGTTAGCGCTGTTGCCTCACAATAAGAAGGTTGCCGGTTTAATTCCTGGGCCTGGGGCCTTTCTTTGTGCAGTTTGCATGGGTTTCCTCCCGCCTTCCAAAGACATGCTTGTTTAAGTTGCTTGGTGACTCTAAATTGTCCGTAGGTCTGAGTGTGAGTGGTTGTCCGTCTCTGTATGCTGGCTCTGTGATGGACTGGCAACCTGTCCAGGGTGTACCCCACCCTCACCCAGAGTGAGCTGGGATTGACTCCAGCACCCCCCACGACCTGGAAACAGGTAGAAACTGAATGAATGAATGAATGAATGAATGAATGAATGTTCTAATGAGGGATTAGATATGTAAAACACGCCCAAAGCCCAGTATTAAGGAGTTAGTAGGCCATTTGAGCCAGGCAGATGTGGAACTACTGCAGCTCGCTACTGCTCACTCCAGTTGATGACCTCGTCTTGCACATCTGGCCCCAGTAAAAACATAGTGTGGTAATAACACCTTTTGAAATGCAGAGAGATTACATAGAGCGCCTGAAACACTTCCTGCTCTCTCTCTCTCTCTCTGTCTCTCTCTCTCTCTCTCATGATCGCCAGCCCACGGAAGTCTTCTTACCTTGGTTGGGGGTGTTAATTACGGCTCCTTGCAGCTGCCATGCTCGCCACTTACTGGGCATGCTGGCGCTTGCCAGTGCACAGGGGATCCACGCTCTCAGAGGGGATTACAGGCCGGCACGCAGGGCAAGCCAGGAAAAGGAGAGTTTTCCTTTTGGGAGTTTTTCCAACTTCACAGACTGAGTTAAGGGCAGCAGAGGATGTGATGTGGCTGATGTGTCTGTGCTTTGGCGGGATTTGTGTGTATCTACAATGATGATATTCAAAGCAGTTTTGAATATTATTCTGCTGCTGAATTTTGCTTCCAGAATGACATTTTTGTTTTGTATCTCCCCGATGACAAACCATGATTCTGCTACTGTGCTGCAGACCTCCAACCAGGCCTGGAACAGACCATTGAGTAAGCATTTAGGTGGTTTTTTAGAAGCCAAAAGCAGCCCGGTCCTGATGCTCCTCTGCAGATCCCACCCTCCTTTCGGTAATTACAGGGTTCACAGGGGCCTCTCTGACGTACGAAAAGGATTTATTTTAGTGAGTTTCCACAGAGGTTAAAAGAATACCACAGTATGAGCACACACACACACACATGCACACATAGACACACACCCTTAAGCTCAATCCTCACAACATTTATCAACGGCCTGTTCCTGTCTCCTCCGGTCTAACTCATATCATAGGAGCACAGTGGTGCACAACTACGGGATATTAAAGATGTTTTGGGAATGTTTGGGAATCTCAATTGCTGCAAGGCTGTCAGAAAAATAAAACTTTACTACGAAACATCCGACCTGACTGAACAAAGGTGTCTCTTTTGTAATAACACACCTCAATTTCTGTCACTCAAGCTATGAAGTTTTCTGCCCTGATTTATTTTTCAGTTTACTGTCAATAGAGGACGGCCCTTGAACCGCTGCAGAAACCGCAACCAACTAAACTGTGATATGTACTTTTTTTTTTTTTGAAGGGGCAGAGCTCTGTCTTTTTATCTACACGGGGAGTTTTGCTGATGAGAAAAAAAGATGTATTTGCTGAGTCCTATGTGATATTGTTTTGTTTTCTTTAAATCCCTGTAATTTATACCAGCCTTTAATAGAGTTGCTTTATGGGCTATAATCAAATCCCTCCAGACCCCTCTATCTAAACTGTGAGGCAATAGCACATGAATGCAGTGAGCTACAGTGATGCTGAGATACATATTTTCATGCCTGCATGGCTGTGGTTGTGCTTGCCTATGGGTTTTTTGGGGGGCAATGTAACTCTTTGAATGAACCGATTTTACACTTTGTGCCAAGTAATGCAAAATACATTCACTTAACACTGAGTCGCACATGTTTTGAGAACTAATCTTATATATTAAAGAATGTCATGCTCATTGATCTCTCCAAGAGCTCAACTGCTTTTTTCCAAAAGCCCAGTTTTGTTCTTTTAGAAATCTGAGGTTTTTTTTCCATGGGGCTGTAAAAGAGGAGCTCTAGGAACTCACCCCCCCCCCCCCCTTTTTTTCTGCAGGGCTCCTAATATGTTCCATATTGTGAGTTTAAATGGGGTGGACTCAGGAAATGCAGTCACACTGCTTTGCCTTCCAAGCTTCCAGTCTGAGGTTTGGCCTGCAGTGCTGGTGGTTCTGTGGACTTGGGCTGATTGGCCGGCTGGAGTTGCCGAGGCGGTTAGGCCCAGCCATGTGGGCTTTCTTCCTCTTCTCCTCAGGAGCCAAGATGTCCACGTCGCTGGTTCTGTTTTGTTATGTTTCTCTGCCTGCTCTGGAGACCCGTCACAAGAACGATGCACTTAAAGGACTCTCATTCAGGCCTGCTTTCACTTTGTTTGCCCACTGCACCTTCCTCAGAGATACACTATTCTGCTGCTCTATTACACCATTTCTGACCCAAAGTATTTGACATTTTGCAAATCTTGCCCATGAATTGCCCAGTAAAATTTTGCCCATGACCTTTCTTGCCCTGGGTTCGATGAAAAGAACAATGATACCACTCTCATGTATATACAGTAAATATGAAGTTTGTCTTAGCTTAGCATAAACAGTGGAAACAGCTAACCTAACTCTTTATGAAAACAAGACAATCGCCTCAACAACAACACTCAAGATGACAGATTAACACAATATACAGTGGGGTCCAAAAGTATGAGACCATTAAAGTTTCCTCAGACAAATGGACCATCATGTTCCTCTTGAAGTCTTGTCATCATGAGGTTGTCAATGTTTGTGGGAAGTAATAGCCCATATATAACCCCCATAAAACTGTAACTTCTGTTTTCAGCCTGATTGAACAAATGGGTGCTGTCTGTTGGATTTTGGTATTCAGAGACAGCGCAAAACGAGCTCTACAATTTCCGATGTTTATGTTAAGATAAGCTAAGCTAACAAAATAGTAAAGCAGTTTTTCCCAGTGTGTCGAAGGTGGACACTCCAAACATATAGCATGGTTGATAATCACCTAATCCATTTTACTATTGAAAGAAAATCTGGCCAAATGCCAAGTACACCATGTAAAAACTAATGTGGTTCCTTGATGCTTATTTTGTGTAGTGAGAACTTAATTGACCTGGTGCCAGAGTTTCAGTGGTTGAGGGTGACACTTTGCAGCCGGTGAAAAGCTCTGCAGGACGGTGCGAGGCCCGGCCATGAGAGGATATCTCTGAGAAGAGTAAAGATGAGTGAGGAGGCTCAAATTCCAGCCCGGAGGTCTTGTTTCGCATTCCTGGGGCACACACCAGCGCCTGTCTCCAAACTGACATACCTGCTGAGTGTATGAATGCCAGCGAGGGGCCAGGAATGTGTGTGCATGTTCCAGTGTATTTGTGTACCCATGCACGTGGTGGAGTGTGTGTTTTTCATTCAAGCTAACGTGTGAAAATTGACATATTATATACCATTACAGATCATCCAACATACACAGAGGACCTTATCGAGGCAGAGGAGCAGGTTTTCTTTTCTCTCTCTTTTACCAGTGACACAGACGGAAAGACGCACAGATACAGAGAGGAGTTGGCTAATCAAATCAAACCAAACACTCAATACTCCATGCATGCCATTCACAATCAGCTCAAAGAAGCGGGTGGTGCATCCAAAAGAGCAAAATAAATAAATAAATAAATAATCAAGGCTCCTTCTAGTCTCATGTGAGCAGAGCTGGTGCTCTTGAAGCACAGAGGAATCCAGAGAAGGAAAACCGCTGCAGCTTTTAACTGCTCATGGTGCCTACTGGGCTGCTGTGCTGCATGCTGCAATTTATTTCAATTTCAGAGAAGCCTCAGTAAACAAAACTGACTTGTCTTTGTAATTGTTCAGTCATTTTGTTGCGATTTTAATGGGAATGAATACCAGTCCAGCCGCACACAATGGTTTTCATTATTTCGACAGTGGTGTTTATTTCTTTGTGTCTTTGAACTGAGCCTCTATGAGTAACATGAGGAGAAAGTAAATCACTAATTTGATTTAAATTATTCTTTCTTTGTCACAAACACAGTTATGAGATGAGATCGATTTTAGTATAAAGCAGGATTCAGTAATGTAGATGCATTGTTTGCCATCCTCATACTTTCAGCTTGAGGGACAGTATTTTGAATACGACTACTAAAAATGCACTAAACCTTATATGAGTGTGAACCCATGTAAAAGTTTTATAGGCTATGACATGGAGTTGGAATAAAAAAGTAGTACTCGTGATGCTATCTCAATTCCGTGCTTTGAATTCATGTCAGACTTGGCACCTTGTGAGCATAGTGTAGTTTTACATTCAATACTCACCTCTGTGCCAATAGAGTCGCATTAGATAAGGCGGCCTCTGGCCAGGAACTGTTGGCTCACCTGCTCGATACTATAGATCAGGAACAAAATACCTCCCAACAGTAAGTTAGCATTTGTTTCATGGTAACGATATGCTGAAAACTTTGTAATGCAGTTTACTTAGTGAATAAATTTAGCATTAGTCCCAGTTGAAGGTTGTCAAACAATGAATGAGATCATATAAAAGGTAATCAACCCAGAGGATGGGTGTTCAGTCGTCAGGCCAGGTGCTTTTGTGGGGTCCCCGGAGAACATAAGCTTCCCCTGAGGGTTTCCAAGCAAACGAGAGCAGCCAGTGTTAATAACATGTCTTACTCCTCGAGGGCTGTGCAACATGATCTCCATCTGACATTCCTGGCCTTTTGTTTGTCTCCAGCCCAAACTGCTTCAGTTGTCCCATGCCATCCCATATGAGGCTGTTTAACATCTTAATCTGCTGCTGTCTTTCATCTGGCTCCTGTTAAAGCCTTAACAGAAAGATTGTGAACGCAAACTTCTGTCAGCACCTCACCGTAAGAGAGCAGGGGAGAGGTGGAGCGACGGAGAGGAGCAGCGAAGAGAGAGCGAGAGAGAAACTGAGAATGGAAGATTCAGAAAAGCAGACAGAAGTATAATTAGATAAATGGAGAAGAGCACCAAAAGTTTCATTCTGCAGAGTTTCCCCTTCTATGATATATTACTACTACTGCTGCTTCACTAGACTCCAATAGTTACAAACCCATTCATACTTTGTATTTTTTATTTGTAAAAAAGACTTAATATTTTTACTAGTCTATTGTATGCTGGTCAAGGTGGATCAGCAGTCCATTGGCTAACAACCTTGGGCCACATCAAATGGCCAAAAGATTTTGAAATGATTGATGGAGTCTGAGAAAATTCTTCTGCTTCACACATGTAATTCAGTTGTTTGGGACTTTCATCTTTTTTTGGATCATTTTGCCTCTTTGGACTTGGACATATTTTAAAGGGTCACATTTCAAAGTTATAGCTTTAGCCCATAAAAAAGCTTTGTATTTCGCAGGACGATTAAATATTTTTTCATGTAAAATTGAAATCAGAAATGGTACAAATGTTACCAGTAACTCTCGCTGTCAGATAAAGAGAGCAACATTTTCCCATAAAATGTTGTGGATTAGTGCCATAGAAGTACACAAGTTAGCCACATTAAATCAAAACAGTACATAAGTACAGTACTTGAGTACATTTGGCCACTTTGTTTCTTTTTTTGAATTTGAATTTGCTGTTGAGTAGGAAAAAAAAACAACATGCACGAGGGAGAAAAAGAAGCGCACTTTCTGCAATTTTGGCCTTGATGCAATCTTTTCCTGCATTCCGTGCTGTTTTTGGCTTCACCTCCACCTCCCGTACATGTGAATTTATGCTCCTCTTGCTGTAGCTGAACATATATATGGTATACCTGGGTGTGTGTTGATTTCTAAATCCAGCCTCTGCGCTGCCATCGCTCTGACTCCTTCTTATGACAAAGGGAAAGAGGGGCCGGGTCCACTCGCTGTGTTATCTCTGCTGCTGAGTGGGACGCCGTGGTTCTCACAGATTCCTCTGTAGATTTATGTGGGTGCCCTTCCCCTTGCTTGTGGCAGCAGCCTGTCAGAGCTGACAAGCCTGATGATGTTCTTACAGCCATTAACATGGCAATCAATTGCTAATAGGAATGAGCCTCCAGCTACAGGAGCCAGGTCAGAATCAGAGCAGTGGAGCCAAGGATGTTTTTGTCGTTGGGAGGAGACGGGGGGGGTTGCAACATTTCCCAACGTAAAGCATCATAGATCAGTGCAGAGTGTGTGTCGCTGAGCATCTCTTCACTGGCATTCCTCTAATTGCTTGATTCTTTTTTCTGTGGCCTGTATGAACAAAATGAAGCAATCCAGGGGAATTAATATAAATGCTGTAATAACTGCTGCCAGGGCTACTCAAAGTCAGCAGGCGCCTTGTGAGCAGAAAGAAAAAAGAAAATCCTCATTACACTTGCTTTTACATTCTTTGTGAATGGCTGACATGCTACAGCTTGTCACATCTGCTTGGAAAGTGTTCATATTTATCTGCATTGCTGCCGTTCATTCCTCCTGCTCTCAAGAACAAGCTCCAAATTGGACAAGGAAGCTTGTGTTTGTGAGTGATGTTGTAAGATTCATGATTTCTTTAATGTGTCTTTATGTACCATGGTGCTCCGGTGTGAAGGTTGAGTTCCTTTCTCGGCAGTCCCAAGTGGCAGCCTTAAACTCTCATGCCAAGCTCTCAGTGTCGGGCATAAGTTTAAACTGAGGGCAAGGTAAATTTGGTCCTCGGTGTTGGTTTATTTATGCTGGCACACACACATTTTTGGGCACAACTAGGCATCTGCTTGTATTTCAGGTCTCTGGCACGCCCTCAGTCAGAGAGGTACAGTATCAGGGGATTTCTTCCCTCTGGTGATGGCTCGGGTCCAGCCTAAGAGGTCTGTTCACATCTGAAGAGAGGCCCCCTGTGTCAATGTGATCACAGTTTGAGAATACAAGAGAATAGGCAGGTGGTTGTTACCTCAGGACAAGCCAGAGACACGCTGGTGGAGGCTGATCAGACTTACTACACGAGGAGTCAAAGAGCTGTTTTATTTTGTTTTGACTGGACAAATATTTGCGAGTCCATTATGAGGTTACACCTACAGACATGGGCTAAGGAGACAGTAGGAGTTTGTTTTCATCCTTTTCATCTTTCCCTCCCTACTCCAACTGTCCCCCCCCCCCCTTTCAGCAGAGTTTTTAATATCAAAGTACGCTGTCTGACAGGGTTAAGTCCCAAACAAGAGCTCTTTTGTTGGGTCTCCCTCCAACCAGCCAGAAACGACAAGAACTTGTCAACCCTTGTTCGGTTAGAAAGGAAGATGAAGAGAGGAGAAAAAGGGTCGGGACAGAATTGGCTCTTACACAACGTACAAAAGAGATTATTTAGGTGTCTGGCAGTGGGTATGAAACTGAATAACTTAATTTCATCTTATTAAGCAGCAGACACACTGTAGATATTAAAACACCATTCATTTTTCAGATTCCCCGTATATTTAATATCATCACATACAATAAAGACACAATCTGTGTCTGCGGCTGTGGGAAAGAAGGAAGACTGTTGTGCCACTGCCAGAAAACAGAATGGCAATCACAGCCAGGGGAAATTTAACACACTTACACTCACTACATATGAATATCCAGCAGTGGGGGAAAATAACTAAGTACATTTATTCAAATACAGTATGAAATGCTATCAAAGCGGCAGCATCATCTTCACTTCACCTGTTAGAAGTCTTGAGCCATCAACTGTGAGAGCAGCTCCTCTCCCCAGAACCCCCACACCATAACATTCCTAATACACACTTCCTGTGCACATTGTCAGCATTTTACCTGATCTCCATTTGTATTATTAGGTCCCTCCCTTGAGAGGCAATTCGGGTAAAAGGAGTTTCACCAACAAGGCTGCAGTGGTGGCGTTGGGGGTGCACCTGACATAGTCTGTCCTCTCACAAGAGGTGGCGAAGAACACCCATCAACTTCTCTTTCTTTGGCAACTGAAGAAGTTTGACATGAAGCCAAGCAGCCTCAGGACATATCAGGACATATTGTACAACCAGGAGCCCTGTGACTCAAGCCATCTGGTCTGCTCATTGCACTGGACTTTTAAAAAAAGGAACTAGCCTCCTTCTTTTTACAATTTCAGCTAGTTGAGGTAACATACCCTGGAAACAACTGTAACAACAGTAACTGATCGCTTTGTTGTTTATGTCTTACAGCCCAGTCTTCAACCAAATTAACACATGCTCCTACTAAATAGATGCTTACAAGTTTACAGAGATGCTCAAGTGCCCACATCAATGTGCACACAGGCTACAGCTGGTGACTGTGAACTAGGCAGCCCACTAGTTTAAGTAGTAAAAACCCGAACAGCTTTTTGGTTTGCCACAACCTCATTTCCTGTGGATGCCTTTGGATTTTATGATGAAGTACAAAGGCTGCTCCTCACTTTCACAGAGATGCTCTTCTGAAATTTAGGCGTGTGTATGTTTTCCCTCATCATCATCTTTATCATGTGTGTCCATATATATATATATATATGAATATATGCATGTACATGGATGTGTATAGATATATATTACTTAGCTTGTGTGTCATTTGGTTGTTTCACTTCCGGTGCCATGTGTGCCCTGTTTCTAATTAGCCTTTCTCCTGACTTAGTGACTGTGTTCTCCTCATTCTGTATTTCTGCATCTGTGTTAAATATTCTGAATTATCTTGGGGACATCTTCTGAAGATTTGCTCGTATGATGGGAAAAGTGAATTGCCCCGCCGCTATTTTCATTCCACAGTATTTGTGGAATCTGTCTCTGTTTGTGAATGCCCTCACTGTGGCTTTGATGTGTCGCTCATCCAGATCACAGTGCTGATTTGAGGACTGATGTTAGTCTGTTCCCGCATTTGTAAAGTTCAAAGCTGAGAGATTAAACTGAAGATATAAGACATTCATGTTGCATTTTTGCATTCTTTTAAATTGTGTATTTGGTGATAATTGACCTCCCAAAGGTCACTGCCGTCGTGTCAACACAGTGGAATGTGTTCAAGCTCGTTGAAGTAATTATTGATGTTGAAGGTGACAAGGTGCCTGAGACAGTTGACATGTGGTAGATATTAGTGCTATATTTGGGCGAAACACAGCTAAAAACAAAGCAGGGTTTGCACAGAGGTGAGATGTTCCCATGCTATGTGTAAACTTTATTTGACCTGTGTCGACAAAGAGCATTTCTATGAGCTGTGGTTCAGTCTGTAGGTAAGAAAATGTATGTTTACAGTGAGCTGTAATGTGCACCAGGGAGAAGGAGAAGGGCGTGCTTGTGGCTGGTGGCCAGCTGAGGCCCCAGATGTGCGGGGTTGTTTGGACCTTGTCCTGTGTTGTAGTGTAGTGAGGAGCTGGCTACCGGACATACACTGAGGGATCTGGGCAGCAGATGACGGCTCACTATTCACAGCATGCAAGATAAACTGTGTGCTATTAAAGATTTACAGAATGAAAACTTTTTTCTTTTTTTTTTTAAATCCTCAGTAAGTGAGAGAGAAAGGTGTAAACTAATCAAGAAGATGAATAAACTGCAGCAATCTAGCATTTTATGACATTTTTGATGGCCTGTTTGTGTCTTCCTGCTGAATGTGTTTGTTTGGCTCGGTCAAATAAAATGATCAGATTAAATAGCTGTGGTGTAAAGAACTGGCATCACAGCACAAACACGATTGTTTACCCACAATTTTTACAACCCATAAAAATATTATTCCCATATTCAGTTGATAGGTGTTAGATGAAGTCATGTTTCTGTCGCTGTGATGAATGTGAGTCCAATTTCAGCTTCCCTTTAACTCTAATTTGGATCTCTGCTGACTCCAGATGGAAAGATCTGGCTCTTTAGCTCCACTGTGTTCAGCAGGTAGTCACCAAATTGAATCATCTCCTGTTTGGTGCTGAGCTGGTAACATTTATGAGAGAGCTATGAGGGAACCAAAAAAGCCAAGTTTTAGAAAAGCAGAAGATTGAGGTATGAAAAGGAGAGCTGCTGGGTTGCTCACTTTTAAATAATCCTGATCTCTGTCCACTGGTATAAAATATTGATTTGAGCTTTAAAATAGCAATGACTTCATTTTATACAGTTCCTATGTCCATGTCATGTGACCTTTCAGTTGCCTTGTCAGACAGTTAACAGAAATATATTAACACAAGCAATCATCTTGAGTCGTGTTCCTGATGCCTCTGACCGCCTCTCACTACAAACAACACATTTCACATTGCACACTGTCATATTTGCTGAAAGGAGCAACTGGTTAGTGCGGCTTCAGATATATTTAATACTCAGTTAAGCCAAGTGACCACTGACTGAACTTGCATCCACTTTGCACTAAACTGCTGTGGTTAGTCAAAATCATCCACACACAATCTACCTTCCCTCTGTTCCTTTGTCAGCAAAAAAAATAATCAATCTCAAATTTTCTCAATCATTTGTTAGTGTTCTTCATCCTTTCACATGTTGTAACGTGCCCCTGGTTTTAACCCTGAATGTGGGTCACCCAGAGCCAAATGCCTTTCTGTTCTGTGTATCTCCCCTGTCTCTATTTTCAGGTTTTCCCTTTCCAGCTTCCAGCACACGAGTCGGTGTTCTGGGAGAGTTCGGCCTCCTCTCTCCCCAGTTATGCCTTTTTCCATTCAGTCATAGAGATGTCCGCCCGTTCCCACAGTGACTTGTGAACAGAGACCTGAAGCAGCAGAGGTAACACTCATGTACCTTCCCACCGACTTGTTTGGTTTCCACCTTACGCTATGCACAGGGAATGAAACCTTGCTATTTTGAGACTCTTGATGGGGGAAAAATACTCCACCCAGAAGTTATGCAATTTAGAGACATTAAAAAATGTTCCGTATTTTGTTCATGGGTTTTTCAAGAATGGCAAACACTCCTTGAGGGCCACGTGTGGAGTCCATGAAGGCTTTGCTGGATGGACAGAGCAAACACAGCTTGGGGAGGGAGTGGAAGTGTTCTGTCATGGTTGAACGTTGGCGTCTGGTGGTGATTAGAGACCATTTGTTTCTGTCAGAGCACAAAGCTCCAGCCTTCTCTCTGCGTGATAGATGAATTAGTGGAAGTGAACTGGATGGAAGGATAAAAGGGGACATAATCACCAATGAGATACTTTGACACTGAGGTATTTGGTGATTTGGGGAATGTTTTTAATCGGCCAGATCAAATCAAAGAAAAATCACCTCTGTTTTTCTTCCCTGTGTGTGTCCTGTGATCTCATGGAACAAATTTTCCATTTGTATTTTAAGTCTTTGTATCTAAACTTGTTTCTCCATGTCCCTGCCCTCTTGTTTTCTTCTCTGACACACACACACACACACATACTGTAGTCACACATTTATAATGACCATATTAGTTGATGACCTAGCTAATGCTTGTTCCTTGACAAAAGAGCAAAGATAAAAACAGACAGGAAAGTGGCAAGTGGTGTAGCAGACCCCCCCCTCTCTCTCTTTCCCTCCCTCCTTCCCCCACCCCCTCCCCTCCTGTCCTCCCCAAGGGGATCGGATGTTCTCAGCCGTTATAAGCAAGCAAAGCTGGCGGCCGGCAGACCGTCTGGCTCCAGAGCAGCCCGGGCACACAGACAATGCCAGACCTTCTGTCATGAGGTTTGCTTTCACTGAGGTCAGCTAAACAAGCTTCTAGCCCCTAAACACAGCCATGTGCACAAGTACGCTTCCGTCCTCACACACACATGCACATCACAACACACTCACGATAACTTACTTTACCCCCCCCCCAACCTTAGTGTCCATACCTTGTTTGTGTTGTCTATGTCTGTGTTTGCACTGTCACTCTGTCCTGCTGTCAATGACCTGACTCTCTCTCTCTAACTTCGGGGAGATTGACCATCGATTGGCCATTTGACCTGCTCATTGTGCTATCATCTACATACTTTGTGCAACATATCACTTTAATTGGAGAAGCACAATAAATTACTGCGCACACATTGTTTACAGTAGGTTGCCAGGAATTGTTAGAGTGAGCTGATATAACACTGGCATGTTAAGTTTTAGTTGTTATGATAAAATAACATGAAGTCGTTTCTGTAAAAAAAAGTGCATGTACACAAGTGCTGCACCAGTGTATAAATTTGAAAAACTTTACTTGAATGTTCCAAATTTCATGCTATTTTATGCTTCTGCATCACCTCAATTTAGCAGTAAACATTGTACTTCTTACTCCCTATTATTACCTGACAGTTCCAGCTACCTGTTACTTTGCATTTGCAGATTTTTTTAAAACAAAAATCAGATGATAAATGTTATAATGTTACAGATTTAACCAGCCAGCTGAATACTGCTTACACACTCAGTGATAATGACCCTGGAAAACGACCAGCTTATATGAAAGGAGAGGAGATGAGAGGAGTCAGAATTTTTCAAATGGCTATGTTTTTACTTTTAACCTCAATACCTCTTCCAACACTGATTCAATCCAATATAACACCACCAATGATTTTGTCAACATCTATTAAGCCAAGTGTGTTAAAACCAGTCTCATGGATTGCATTAAATGAACGTATAATACCAAAAGGAAACATTTATCACTGTAACGTACTGAAATCTCTGACCTAACATGCAGTTTTCTCTCTCTGTTTCCCTTTAAGCAGCTTTAAGGTTGTTAAGAATCCTCTGACAGTCTCCTGTAAATCTGGTGGCAATGCTCCAGGTGTTTTAGAATGTTCTGTGATGGTTTGAGGAATGTTTTGTTGTATGAGTTTGTAATGACTGACTCGCCCACTCACATACTCTCTCCTGAGAGTCTGAGAGGAGCGGACGACTGCTGAATGGATCTAGACTCCTGTGTTTGGGGCTGTGCCAACAAGGCTGCACTCAGGACAGCAGAGTAACATGTGAGTGTGAGATATTCCAGCTGAGGCTTCTTTGTAACCTGCTGCGGCTGTTTTAATTTTGCAGCCCCCTCCTTCAAATCCCCACCCAGCCTCTTAGAGTGGGACCTCCCTCCTTATCCTTCGTTACCTCCCTACACTGATACTCACATTCACTCTCACCTGTTAAAATCAACTTCACTTGCTTGACTGTCTGCACGGGTTTCAGGGTGATTTATGAAAGACAAGAGGAAAGTAAGCATGATGGATTACACTGTGTTGCAGAGTGTGTGTTGTCTTTGTTGTACGAAGCTGCTGCCTGCAAATGTGAATACTTAGATCAGCAGCCTTACGCATCATATAGAGAAGATTCACATTTGTGTAAACAATGGCACTAACTTTTATGAGAAAAAGTGGCAAAGGGTACTGACGTTCACTTTCCTCAAGATATTTCTGAGGTCAGGGGTTTCATTTGTTAGGGCAGCGTTTGATGTTATCTGGGGGAAAATATTGATTTTCTAACCAATTTAAAGCTGAATCTGAAATTAATATCTGCATTTGCTGATGTTAACAAACAAATTTTAACACAAAGTGTTAGAAATGTAACACTTTTTGGGCACTCAGTACTTTCTTCATAATTTTACTTTGACTATAATACAATACAGGAGGGTGATAATGTCTGTCCTCATACATAAAATACTCTAACTACTGTGTATTCACAGAAAAGATTTCATCAAGACAGACACGCAAACTGCCATTTTAAATTGAGAAGTCTACAGGGCAGTCTCTGGAGAGTCAAATAACGGCTACACGCTCTAAAATGTTTCCTTTTATCCTCCCTCCCATTTAGTCTGCTCCCACTCTGCTCTCTAGTCCATCCTTCCCCCCTCCATCTCCTTCCTTTCCTTCTCACCCACTCCTGTTTTTTATCACTCCCTCTCTCTCTGAATGAGCTGCCCTCAGATTACTGGGGCTTGTGGAGGTCTATCAGAAACATGTGTGGAGGGTTGGAGGCAGCTGATGGGAAGTCCTTCGTCAAGCGGCTCACCCCCATTTCTCCCAAAGAGCCCTAGCCAGTGGGGAAGAAAAACTCTCAGCAAGTTCAAAGACAGAAACTCATTGGCTTTTTACAGGATATTATTTTCCACTGAATGGATAAACAGGAAAAAACTTCTCACTCTAAACCACTCGCTGTAAAATACAGGAGCCAGTTGGAAAACTGGATCCTCTGCTCCCCTCTTGGCAAAGCCTTCAGTCACTGCTGCCTCAGCTTTTAGCCTATGCTTCTCCTGTCCTCTCTGACTAATCCTGTATGTGTTTAACAGCAAATTATTCCAGGAGAGGCATGGCATGTTGGGATACTGGAGCGCCATCAATGACCGTGGATAATCACACACTAGTAAATAATTTATAACGATGCAGCTCGACCTCAGACTGCCCTCACAGATTCAAGCTCCTTGCTGACTGAAAAGTTTCATAACAATGCTGATGTATGTCAGTGGTAAAGGGAGCCACTTCAGGAATTTACCTCCACTCTGAACTCAATTTTTGTTGTGCAGCACTCAAACACTGCCACCTTGTGGGCTGCATGGTCCTGAGAGGCATAGACAGTAATATTTCACAAAAAAACCCTCTGAGAGTATGGACAACACTGAAGCAATGTGCAGTGGAACAATATTGGCAGATGACAAGTACAAAACCTTCATTCAGAATCCACTAAAGATATATCAGCTTTTTTTAAAATAAGGCAAAAGTACTTTTTTGGGCCATTATCCTGTTGTTAAGAAGTACGGAAAGGGAAAGTCAGAAACCATAAAAAATTGAATATTTGAAAAATTGAAAAAGCAATTCAAAATTGCATTCAAATTCAAATCTGCAGTCAAGAAAAAAGTCATTAAACATATAGTATATTAAACTCACAGCATTTTAGTTTTGGTATTGTGTGTTACTGTACAGCTAGTGAGGATCATATGCAGCAAAGGTTTCTGCTAGCTAGCTGCTGCTAGCTTCCTTAAGCAAATTTGCCTCCATCACTTCTACCCGATGAAGTATAAAAAGTTACTGTTAGTACATTACTCTCTGCCTATCAAGAAGCAATTGATGCAGAAGAATTCTTCAAACAAGGGAGATGTCTTTCCAGTCCGTCTTTTATACCAAGTAGAGGCTTAGCTGCCTGATAATGACCCAGAAAGGGAATGGAAAAATCCACAGCATTCAGGTAAAGCCATGTCATAAAGGCAACACTAATGAGCCAGAGTTTTTAAGAGAGGGAGAGGAGGAGGGAGGAAATGGTTTACATATGGATTTGAAAGAGTGCAGGCATCACAGCTATGTTGTGTATTTAATGAAGCAAAGTAATCCTGGTGCACATGTCTCTCCACTGTACATCTACTCTTTCACACTCACTTCTGTTTTATCATGTTTTTCATTCAAGTCACACTTTAATATAGTGGACATTTTGGCTCTTTCATTTGATAGGGCCTTTAAAGAGGTGTGTATCAAAGAAAAGTGTCTGAGCTATGGCACTCTAGTTTTTCTTTAGTTCTTCTCTGCTGTCTTAAAGCAACATCTATAACAACTGTGTAACGATATGTCCATTTTATGAGGCTACCTACACTAACGAACAATTTGAGATCTTTTTTTGTAGCTTCCATGGCTAATCTGCTGCTTAAGCTCAGCAAACATCCAGGTTGACCAGAGGCTATGTGCCAATGCATAACAGATAAATGTAGACAATTGCTGAGGAGAGAAAACAAACCCCATTGTTTTCTTTTCCTAAAGCCACATTAAATCATCTCCTAAGCCACATTAAACTCCTTTCCCATTACAAGGATAATAGGGCTGCAGTTTTAATGAGTGATAGATAAGAAAACCCATAGACATTATGAATATTTCAGACTCAGGCTCATTCTGTGTCTTCATCTACACATAAAATAGAGCAAACTAAAGGGAGGGGAAACTATGAAGATCTAGATTACCCAACAATAATTCAGGTGGATACTCTGTGCTAAGGAAAAAATGAGAATGTTGACGTCTAAAACTAAAAACAAAAATAAGCACTATGTCACCGGACAGTATCAGGGATTTTTCAGGTTTACTGAAACTAGCATGTTCACTTCATTAAATCCATTCATTCTGTACTGGATAAAACCAATGATCAATGATGCTGCAGTGTATGTGCACTGAACATGTCTAAAGTAATTCATTTAAAGAAGTGAGTTAAATTATTGTTACAAGGTAATCTGTACTTAAATAAGCTCGGCTTTGATTTCAAGTTACATAATTATACGCACACACAAATGACTTGACACTCAGTTAAATACAAGTCGGTAATTGGTACCTTTTTGTAAAACTTGCATAACATAATTGCTTCATAACATAATAATTTGCTCTCTGATATAAAAAAATTGATAAATAAACTACAAAATTCGTGTGTGTGTGTGTGTCAGTATAATAGTTGATGAACTGATCTCAGATCAGAGCAGTCTGTCATTCAGTCTTTGCCCCACCTGTGGCTCTTCCCTTAAGCTTAGGGGTCGCCATGGTGACACCTGAGTTTACCATGCCAACGGCCCCAGAGCTGAGGCAGAGAGCCGAAAAGGAGATGATTTCTGGCTCGGTGGACCTCTTAAAGCAGTGCTAGTTTTGAAAAAATTGTAACTCCTATCAGAAAAATTGTTGGACGGAGATCGCTGTAAGAGGTTTTTGAAGCAGTGGTGTGTGTCTTTTGATGTTTCTAGAGCCTAAAATGTGGACAGGACACTGATGTAAAAACCAGACACAGTTCTGCTTTTCTCCTGTCTTTTAGAGGCTCACTGACTGAATTCAGTTAATATCACTGTTAAAGTAGACATATTCCCTGAAACAGGACAAAAATCTGTACTCTGAAAAAAAAATGGTGTCTGGCTCAAACTGAGTACCTGTGAGGACAATTAAATTTTTTTTTTCTTCAGACAGTTTTCACTTTAACTGCCCCCTATAGCCGATGACATTACTACTCTGACACTCAACCTTTTGTGTAATGCACACACATGGTAAAATAAAAGTTGGACTGAAATGTCTTAAAACTGAGCCCAATACTTAAACAGTCGCTGATCAAAAGTGTAAAAGACATCAAAAAGACTAATACAGACATGAATAGACAGGACTTTTGTCAAGGTTTTAAAGTTTCACTCCCTTTGAATGGTTTTGTTTTTGCCACCATTTACGCCATAGTCTGTATTCTGTCATAGCACACTGCTCCCATTCAGTCTGCACATTCTCACATATAATTTATTTGGGTTTTCTCAAAACTGTGGGACAAGTAGAGAATTGAAATTTTGACAGAAGAAAAAGAAGAAAGACAAGAACAAGAATAAGAAACACGACCAATAACAATAGTGCCACCGAGGCAATGGACCTCTAAAGCTATGAAACAGCAGAAAGGTTGAGCACCATAATTTGTGCCTTGTGGAACGAATTATGGCAGCTTCTCAGTGTCACAGCCGTTCTTTACTTCAACCACTGAATTAAAGCAATCGAGAAGATTTGGTTGAGGGTGGGAGTTTTTTTTTTTAAAGTCACTGTTCTATTTGACATATAATTAAGGCAGTTTGGTCCTAATCTTGTAACACCCCTTCATGCTAAATCTGCCTCCACCCACATCCAAACTCTGTTGCCCCAGTATGCATCTGCCTTTTAGCCGAAAAACACATTTGACACGAGAAGTAAAGACAAAGGAACAATTACGTCAGCTAAGTTGCTGCCTCTCATTCAGACCTTAATATCACATCTATGTTGATCCTTTTAGTGTCATTTACTTAGTTACTCTGGTGCAGTTTCAAACACTTACATATGAATGTTTTGGTGTACAAATGTATGTTTCACAAGGGCTTTAATTGTTAAGATACTTATAATAACGAAAACCTATTTCCAGGATACAGTAGAGATGAAATACTTTACAACTGCTAGCATACTAATACTAATGAGAAGACATTATAGGGAAACACCCAAAACATTGATGAGTCCAATAAGAGCACTCCACTGCCTGCAGCTCTCTGAAATAAGCAAGTTTTAATGTTCAAGAGTAATGCTTAATTATCCATACATGGACATTTACAAGCATATTGCCACAGGGCTCCAGTTTCACAACAGTCCCCAATCTAATAGAAGATAGCATTATTGCGTGCAGTTAGAATTATTCACTGCATTACCCACGATTCATAGCATGTATTAACACAAGCAATTTCATGCATATGGATACAGTGGGTCTTAGCAGGGGAGCTCCTGATTGCTCTGAAACTAATTTCACAATCATTAGTTTTGGTGGTGGTGTGAGTGACAGAATGTATTTACCCGATTTCAGAAAATGACAAGTTCCACCAGCTTTGTGGAAGAAGTTGCACATATGAAAGCTGGATCGATTTGAAGCTCTAAGTTTTTAAGAGAAACTTTGCAGTAACTGAACCACTGTCACTTCAAGGGAATTTGCTTTTGTTTCCAAACTTTTCCTTTCCAAACACAAAAAGGACAAACTATGTACCATATATGAATTAAATAATCACAATTTTATAGTGTCAATCACTCATAATATCAATCTGCACCCATAAAATAAATATGTAAAAGTCACAGAGGTAGAGGTCCTTTGTAAATACAGGGCTTGGAGCTTGAGGTGTAGGCCCAACTGAAATCCATTTTAGCCTGGAGGTGAAGTTAATGAATCATGCCCAAGTACTGCATCCCATCCATATGTAAGATGAGGAGATATTTTGCAAAGCCTTTGAATCAACTTAATGCTGTTATGGGCCATTGTTCACAATAAACATGTAAATCGTGTTTATGGAATAGCATATAAATCAATGGCACTGATTCACAAATAAATTATAATCACAGTGAGATCCAACCATATTTATGAATAGTAAAAAAAAAAAAGCAAACCAAAAACAACAACACATACACAAACATCAGTGCATTGTACATAAATCCCAACAATAAACTTCCATAATGGGTGTATTTTACAATGTATAGATGTTTGTAATAAAAAAAAAAAGAACAATGGCTCTTTTTCTATCCAAATATCCAGTATGCTCTAATAGTGTGAACCACCATGAACACTGACGGGACACTGAAACTGAAGCAGCTCTACTCCTCCTCCTGCGACATGTCCAAATGTCTTTGACAGGACAAAAATACTATAGAAAAAAATGTTTCTTTCCTTCAGAATATACAGAAAGTGGATTCAATAAACAATATTCGTCCTATCCATTGAGAACCAGCTAAGCTTTGAGTCATTGTAAATGTTTTACATCCACTCCTGTAGTAATAAAATGTAGCCAGTAGGTGGTGGTAGCCAGCACATAATTGATATGGTTTGTACTTTAGTTTCAGAAAAAAGTAGCAACTTCCTAATTTGAAGGATTCATGTGGTAATCTAACCTCTAGGCCAGAGATTTAGGATAGTATTCTAATTAATAATGTAAACAGGCAGTACCATTATGCATAATTCATAAGACTGTACCTCACATTCCTCTTTAATTACAAGTGTTACCGGTAAAGCAAAAAATACACCACTTTCTAATATGGCTGTGCTTACAGAATCTTTATAATGTCTCCACAACTAATGGCATAACCACTAATTAATGACTAATTTGCTAATGCTTTATAGATCCATTTGAGACCAATGAGGAAAAAACTTGGTTGCCCTGTTTTGAAAAACACTGATGTTGATGCTGATGTTAAATCAGGTTACAAGTTACAAATGTTGTGTGATCCATTAGTAGGTTTTTATGATTCTCTCCGTCGCCAATAAGATGTCATGCTATTAGTCAATGTTACTGCTTTGTTGGAAGTAAATGGTTTTTTCCATTCGCTTCAGAAACGGTTCCCAGAAGGTAAGCGGTCTGACAGATTTGATTTTGTGTCACATACTGGAAGAGGATAAGTACAAACACAGCTACCTAAAATATTTTTTATTAACGTCTAATAGAGTGATAAAATATCTATTTATGATTTATTAAACCACTGTAAAAACAGTACCACCAAACAGTGGTACTGCAAACTTATATCTACGTATCAGACAAATGATGAGAAAGGAAATATACAGAATGTAGAGAAATGCTGTGGGGAGACAGGCAGAGAAGAGGATGTGATGATATATCACCTTACATGGGTCGGATGCCAGAGGAAGAAGATTTGAAGGTGCTTTGGTTCAAGCCAGAAGGAAGAAGGGAGGAGCGAGGTCACCACTGCCACAGATTTGGAGGTGCCACTGTCTGGGGAGAGATTGATGGCTGCAAGCAACAGATAACAGCTTGCAGTATGAAGGGAGATTAAAAAAAGAGTCAGAGATTGTAGGGAGAAGTGGACCTCACCCTTTTGGGGCTATGCTGAACAGCCATGTCTGATTGTAACACACTACAATCAGCCGCTGAGGCAATTACAGGTTGGTGGAGGGTAAATGTGAAGTGCTCCAACTTTTTTTTTCCCATCATACACTGGAAATACTTAAAAGCTATATTCATAACATAGAATATGTGGTTATAGGAAAACTGTGATCACAACCAGATGTATAGTTCAACTATATGTGAATATAGAATAATTTCAAAGATTTGTTAGAATTCATTAGTAACACTACAAACACTGCTGAAATTGGTCCATATGGACACACAAAGGGTATATTTACTCTAATTGCGCTCAATCCTTGTCTAAGTATTCTTGTGACAGCAGCACAGCTGATCTGGCCCCTTTCACCACATCCTGGTTGTTTCCCACGTAGGCTGTGAGTGGTCCATCACAATGCCATTGTTATCCATCCGAGTGTCCGCAGTCATTACTTATTCAGCCAGCCGTCAAACCTTTGTCCAAAATCATTCTTCAGTCTGTCCCTACGACCTTCTCCAGCATGCTGTGGCCCATCTGCCCCTTGTCTACAGCATGAGCCCTCCATTTCTCTCAATCTCACTCACTCACTCTTTCACACACACACACACACACACACATCCACACCAGCTGTCCAGCTCATGTCCCCTGGCAGTAAAAGGTACTGTCCCGGAGTAAGCCTTTAGCGTACACATGGCAGAGGTAGTCACCACTCTTCATCCTGTTTCATTTATCAGTGGTCACGAACAAAGAACAGATCCACACAAATTTACACAAATTGCTCATCCAAACTATTTGGTGGAGAGTCTAGATCCATATGCATAAATGCAATAGCTGTCAGTAGACTGACAAACACAGTATTCAATATCCAGCGAATGTATAAACACTACGAGCAAAATATTTTTGTTGAGCTCATAATTAGATCTGAAATTATTAGTGGATTCATTGATTACTCAATCATATAAGTAATCTGCATCAATATGTAAATCTAAAAAAAACTAAACTAATTCTCACCTCAAAATGTTAAGGATGTCTTGCTTTACTTAGTGTGAACAAAATGTTGTTGGCTTTTGGACAATTATGGCGACAAAACTAAATTTTTTCAAGTTGTCTTCTTCAACGTCATGAAATTGAAATAGGCAATTTATATTTAGTTACTGGTAGTATATGTCATTTATTAATTGGTTTACAGATGAATCCATAATGAAATTAATAGTAAAGTTTTACTGTAAACCCTTCAGAGTTGATCAATAATAATTAGTATTCAAAAGGCATATTTTAAGATAGAGTGTCCTTTCTTCTTATTTTTCAACTACTACTGCCAGGATAACTATAACGTTTACTTAAGAAAAAGGAAGTAAGAAGCAATGCCAAATAGATCTGTAAAAATATATGGCAGTCATTAATGGAAGTTATAAATAGATAGCAGGAAAGGGGCTGGTCCTGGACAGGGTTATTTATAGCACGCTGCTGTTTACTGGAGGCAGCAGCGAGGAGTGCACTTTTGAATAACACCATAAAACCCTAAATACGACTGAATGCAAGGCTGTTTCTGGGAAGATGTACCTGCAGTGAAATTAAATCACTTATATGAGGGAACCAAAGGGGGTGCTCCTTCTACTGTTTTCGTGGACACAGTAAATGCAAGAGCCCGCTCACTTCTTACCGTTGACATATGTGTAACATTTAACCTTTTTTTTTTTTGGTTTGTTTTTTTGCATCTTAACTTGGATGTGTATTGAAAAGGTGCATACATCGGGGTTTGTGGGTTGAGGAAAGGCAGGTAAATCTCTTTAAATAACTACTTCAAAGGAACAATTACATTTAAAGTGTGAGCTATATAGTATCTGAAGCTTTTTTAGCTAGAGGGACGTCAGTGCATTTTAGTTAAGTGGTTTAATTGTTTTTTTAATGGGTGTAAGCAGGGAGAGGGCATCTACATTTCTTTTTTATTTTCTGATTAACGATATTTAAGTGACGTTGAGAAAAGTGAATGAGGAAAGGCTTGATGCAGGTGGGGGACAGAGCAGCTGAGAGGGAAGCAGCCGGGGCAGGATGAGGATGAGGATGATGAGAAGGAGGGGGGAAGAGGAGGAGGAGGAGGAGGAGGAAGGGGGGCCGGCACAGACACCCTGGCTGCCTGAGAAGCCGCTTCACTCCCAACTTGAGCGGAGTGAAACCTCCGACGCCGCCGCCGAGCCCCCGGCGACCAAACCAGGAGTCTGTCCGGGAGTTCAGCGAGCTAAGCGAGCTAAGCTAACCAGCTGACCCAAGTCCTTACCACAGGAACCTACCAACCGTGCCATCTGCAAACCTGGACGGCAGAATTAAAGCCGAGTGCTGTAACTAGTTGTTTTAGTTCCAATTTAAAAATGTCCATACTGCCGTTCACTCCTCCAATCGTGAAGAGGCTGCTCGGCTGGAAGAAAGGAGAGCAGAACGGACAGGAGGAGAAATGGTGCGAAAAGGCTGTGAAAAGTCTGGTGAAGAAGTTGAAAAAGACGGGACAGTTGGACGAGTTGGAAAAAGCCATCACAACGCAGAATGTCAACACCAAATGTATAACCATCCCCAGGTAAACACACACACAGACTCACACACTCGCACTCATAGAGCGCTAACCAGCTTCCTCCGACTTAGCTAACCTAGCAAGCTAGCGCTCGTGACAGTTAGCGACAGCCGATTAGCCAGCTAGTTAGCTTGAGCTGTCGCCTCTGATAACGTCTCAACATTCATTTCAGCACGCTCTGTACCAAAGTAACCAAAACAACCCACATTGTTTCAACTGGGTTTGTTTGAACTAACGGTTAGCTTTTGTTTACACAGTAAAAACAACCATGTACAGTAGCTAGAGCTAACATTAGCTGCTCAAACTTAAGCCTCTATTTCTACCACACATCTTCATTTTAGTTCTGCAGACACACAGCAGCCGGTTGACATGTTGTCGGTGTGAAATACCGACAGATGGGACACTGTTAGGTCTGCGATGTCGCTCCGGTGGCTGACAGCCGCGACACATTTCTGTCTGTTATCGGGTCACACTCCGGCGGCAGTTTGCAGCACCGGCATGTCCGGTAGACCCAAAGCACGACCGGTGTGACACAGCCGTGAAGAAATGTAAGGGATGGCTGTGTTTGTCGGATGTTGATGTGATTTTTCACCTGCCGACAAGGCTGCTTTTGGTCGGACTAGTGCTCCACAAACACGGGTGTCCACAGTTCACACGTGTGGTGAGCAGGAGTGGGGGTGGTTTGGCCGGACAGGACTCTGATTCAGGAGGATGTTTAGACTGGAGCGGGTGTGCACTGTGGGAAAAGATGGGAGAAGAGCTGGACTTGAGATTCCCAGCATGGAACGCCCATCAGTCTGAAGCCAGTGTAGTTTGATGTATTAGCTAGTTTTATTCAAAGTGCAATGGAAGACCCCTGTATCCATTATAAGGCATTGTCAGTGGTCTTGGAGAGGCTTTATGTGTTATTGTAAAGTCTGTAAATGTTGCAGTTTTGTGCAGTTGGACATACTTTTCAATCAGTTTCAACACTGCAGGTGTGACAATGTTAGACAGAGTCCTTATTTCCACCTGTTGTTCTGGACTAGTGTTAGTGAACATTGTTAACAAAAAACTAAAGTTTTAACACAACCTGGAAAAGAGGTATAAAGAATACTATAGTATAGGCTACTGTAATGAATTATATCATTCCTACAATGTGATATATATCATATATATGTCATATACATACATTTGCTACAGTATAGATTTCATTGTCTGCCTACTCTTTGTTCCCACATAAAGTAAATAGGGCAGGTCCACATCCTGGCCTTATTGGAAATAGGCATTGTAGAAGGACTGTGAACACACCCTTCAGTGACTTACTGAAGGGCTAATTGTCCTTAGACGTTTTTGAAGTATTTCATGTTGGATGATTTGCTAATGAAACTGGGCATCCCCTATCAGGCTGTATAAAGAAGTCAGAGCATGGGTGGCAGCGTAGATTAAAAACCCGTTTATCAGCTCTTGGGAATGTGCTGAAGGCTCTCGGGAGGGTGTGGGTCACTGTTTGGATTGTCATAGCCTCCTTCAATCTCAGGGGGCTTAGACCACAAGTTTACAGAAGAACAGTTGTTTTGCTATGTTTTGCTGGGTATACAGTGATAACATTTACAGCAGTCCTATGTTGTCCTGTACTTTCACCCCCTCCCTTAAATGTGCCTTAGGGAGAAAGGGTTTGGCAACATTAAAAGAGTTCAAGTGCAGATGTAAGGTGCTTCTGTCCAGAGTGGTCTAAACCAGCAGGAAATTATTATCTATTAATACATCTGGATTGTGTTAGCATAGAGCAGCTCAAGTGATTACTCTTTGAAGTATGTGGAAAGACCTCCATGACCTTAGTGATTTGTATGTGCCTGGTAAAAAGGCAAATATACAATTATGAAATTGTAACTTTCAATTTCCAGAAGTGTGGAGTATGGTTATTTCTCCAGAATCTTATAGGGCAATGGATTTAGACCTTTGATAACTAAATGAACAGGAATGACATGCTTTGTAATTAAAGAGAAGAGATATGTTTAGAAACAAATGGGTTTATTTGTTTATTTGTTTGCCTTTGTTAGAAACTAATCAGTAGAGAAGACAGACAACGAGGAAGAAATTCAGAGTATGGGTTTAGCGAAATAAGTATGATGAAACTCTTGAAGCCATGAAATAACCCCCAACCACAGCATTACCACCCTTCATGTTTTTATAAATATGGAGATACTGGGTTTTACAAACTTATTTGTTTGTGTAACAGCATCAAAAGTGCTAGCTGATGTTACTTGTAGTATAAAAGTCTTGACCTCCGCTGACCCAACAAATCCACTCTCTATGCAGGAAGCAGTGCTTGAAAAGAGTCGGTAGTTATTTCCTTTGCATTAGATACTTCTTTTTATAAAGTAGGCAGATGTGGTAGTCTGTGGTGTGTGACCGGAAGATTTGTCCAACTATTTCAGTAACATGCTGTTCATTTTGCATTTATACTTTAATAATTATAGCATATCTGTGGCTTGATGTGGTTGTAAATTTCAATGCATGAAATCACAAAAACAGCAGAAGATCCTTCATATGAATGCATTTTTTGCAAGTACACACAAGGATAACAAATTACTACCCAGGGCAACCTGATTGCTTGCAGTCATCTGAGATGATCTGAATACTGCTACAACAGTTTTTCATAAAGGTTATTCTTCATTTGAAAACATGAAAAAATCTCAATTCTATGCGAGGTGACCACCTTCTTCAATAATATCTAATTACACTATAGTAACTAATAGGACAGACAATAATAATGCCTTGAATTGCCTGGTTGTTTTTTTGTCAGCTGTTTGAAGTTGCCATCAATATACTTTGTTTTTTGGAATTTGAAGTATTTAGGAATAAATTAATCAATAATACTAAACATGCGTTTTGTTAGTTGTCTTAAAAGTATTGCAAAGCTGCATTTAAGCTGTTTTCCTTGGACATATGTCTTCTCTGACATGCTTCACAGGAGGCCTAGCCATATTACTGAATGAAAACCATATGTCTCTTGTCTTGGCAGACAGTTTAACAATGAGTTTAACTGTTGTTATGTTCAGCTGGAAAAAAAACTCCACATTGAATTTTATATGAGATGAGATGAAGGATTAGTGACATTCCTTTTTACTTTTGAAGTCATTTGAGTTTCATGATAATATGGTTCTGCACTTCACAGGTACATAAACAATAATGTAGTTTCACACAATTACTGCAGTTTTAGCATCTTCACAGTAGGAGATAAACATCCATTTTTGCTTTGGACATAACTAACCTCAGTTTCAGTAAACCTTGTGTCCACACTCAGGCTTTCTTTTTTTAATTAAATGATAAGTTTGCATTAAGTGTTTGAATTTTTGTAAAAACTGACTGCTAATTTTGATCAGTGCAAACCTCAGTAACATATTAAATGTTTCACCTTAAAATTCAAAAACATGATGTCAGTAGTAGTCAGAGCATAGAGCAAAGCAATGCATTGTGATTACATTTATCATGAAAAACAATCTTTGATGGTATGTTTCAGGTCTTTAGATGGGCGTCTCCAGGTCTCCCACAGAAAAGGTCTTCCTCATGTGATCTACTGCCGTTTGTGGCGCTGGCCAGATTTGCAGTCCCACCATGAATTGAGAGCAGTCGACCACTGTGAATTTGCCTTCCACACAAAGAAAGATGAAGTCTGCGTCAACCCCTACCACTACCAGAGGGTGGAGACACCAAGTGAGTACAGTTAATTGCTACATGATCCAAATTACTGTATTTAAAATGAACTCTTGCCAGAAAGTATACACAGTTCAACATGCCCTCAATGAACTTGTCTGTGTGTCTCTAGTTTTGCCTCCTGTCTTAGTACCTCGACATACGGATATCCCTGCAGTGTTCCCACCACTGGATGACTACAGCCCATCCATTCCTGAGAACACCAACTTCCCTGCTGGCATTGAGCCTCAGAGTAACTATATTCCCGGTGAGAAAAACTGTACCTCTCATTCTGAAGGCAGATCTTACAAGTCGGTAAACTTGTATTCAGTGATTGTTCATTGTGTGCTTAATTTGAAGAGGACAAACCAAAGTGGTTATATCCCTGAAACCGTTTTTTTAAAAGATATTGTTGCAACATTAAATGCAGATGTATTTTTTGTCTCTAATTCAGGACTGGCGTAAAATGTACAATAGCAAAAAAGTAAATCCTTCATTAAGTCACACAAAACTCCTCATTTCAGTAACTGTTGAATATGTCTGACCTTAAAGTGAAGATGGTGGAGGGTTTCTATAATATCTTCTCATATGGTTGCGTTTTACAGAAACTCCCCCACCAGGGTATCTGAGTGAGGATGGTGAGACAAATGATCACCATCTTAACCACAGCATGGACACAGGTGAGACGTGAATATACACACAATTCAAGATCATACTATTCTAATTATGCCTTATGAAGATTATGACCCAGTCCTCCATTACTGCTCTATTTCAGGTTCACCCAGCCTGTCTCCTAATCCCGTGTCACCCACAAACAGTAATCTTGGTAAGTAAAACCAAAGGTGCTATCTTTATTTACAGGGTTCATTATGTGCACTCATGAGCAGCATGGCGGCATAGTGGTTAGTGCTGTTGCCCCAGAATAAGAAGGTTGCATGTTCAGTTAAATCTCAGGTAGTGATTTGTAAAATAGTGCAATAATCTCAGTAACCAGAGCTGGATGCATTATGCGTTCAGGTTGTCTGCCCATCTCTTCTCGTGAATTCAATATCTCAGTAATGTGGGTAGTGTAGTGAGGGAATTCCTTCAAATTTGGCACAGATTTTCACTTCAGGGAATCCCTTTCAATGTTCAGGATGAAGTGCTTATGAAATTAAATGGGTTTTTAGCCATAATGCAAGGATTCCAACAACAATTCAAGTTTTACAAGCATGGATAATATTTTATATGAGTCTTGATATAACAGGGATGTAACCTGAAGCTAGTCTAGAGACATTCATTTTTGAGGCTTATTCCTTAATCAAGGTGTTTTTCATACTGTATGAACTCTCCACAGACTGTCAGGTTAGAATATTTTTGAAAGGGTGAGTGAGTGTATGAGAGACAGATGAGTAATGATGGAGCAGTGGACGTCTGGGAGTTTTAGCCTCAGGGCAGTAACCGAGTAAGTGTGGTATGAATGGAGTCTTTTTCTATGGTCTGTTGTTATCTGTAGAAAGACTAGCTACAGATAGTTATAGGTAATGCAACAATAATAACATCCGGTTGCCAAGTCATTTCTATCTATATGAAAAGCCACCAAGGCGGTTATTGCTTAAAAAAAAAAAACCAACACAAAAAACACATCATGTCATGCCTTGATTATTTCTGGCTGGCGTCTTAGGATTGTGGTCAAAAAGTATTCGAAGAGAAATCAAAAGGAATATTAACAGTACTCTGCATGTTCACAGTCAAATGCTCGATTGACCCTGAAGCCATTTACCTGTTCACATGAAATGCTTTATCCTTTTTTTCAAGGACCTAACTGAAGCCCATTATTTCTACAGACTTACAGCCTGTGACATACTGCGAATCTGCTTTCTGGTGCTCTATCTCCTACTATGAGTTGAACCAACGTGTAGGAGAGACCTTCCATGCTTCCCAGCCCTCCCTCACAGTAGATGGATTCACAGACCCCTCCAACTCAGAGCGCTTCTGTCTAGGCCTGTTGTCCAACGTCAACCGCAACTCCGCAGTAGAGCTCACACGCAGACACATAGGTACAAATTTTTTGTAAAATAGTTACAATAGGCTCTTAGGATAGGATAGGATCTTATTTGTGTTTTTTTTTTTTTTTTTTTTAAATATATTGCACTTGACATAATCTGGAGGTTACTGTACACTGAGTTATAATGGCCTCTCTTCCCTTTCCAGGACGGGGTGTAAGGTTGTACTACATTGGGGGAGAGGTATTTGCAGAGTGTCTCAGTGACAGTGCCATCTTTGTCCAGAGTCCAAACTGCAACCAGCGGTACGGCTGGCATCCTGCCACTGTCTGCAAGATACCTCCAGGTTAACATGAGCACTTATGGACAAATGCATGAAACCAATCCAATCGAAGTGACAAGTGCATGACTGTGCTATAATGACAAATGTATGCTCACATAAACCTAATCCTAAATCTTTTGTGTGTTAGGTTGCAATTTGAAGATCTTCAACAATCAGGAGTTTGCTGCCCTGCTTGCCCAGTCAGTCAATCAGGGCTTTGAGGCTGTCTACCAGCTCACAAGGATGTGTACAATTCGCATGAGTTTTGTGAAGGGTTGGGGAGCAGAGTACAGGTACAGAATTTTTTTTATAATATACTAATTAAGTCTGTTCACTATAAATCTATTATAACTGTGCTGTATTCATAGAGTATATATTTAGCAATTGATGAAGTAACAGGATTTTAGTACAGTAGACTTATAAAGAGACCAAAAGATGTGAAAAGTAATGTTTAACTGACACGACAGGTCACTTGAGCCTCCTTCTGCCACATTCCTTTTCACCTCTTGTTTCGTCTCGTACATATTACTTTGATAAACACATATTGAATGTTGGGGGAGGCTGAGTAAGATTCAGTGTGTGGGTTTGCCCTCTATGAACCTGCCCATCTGTGCCCAGGGTTCATTTTATGGGAGATGATGTCATTTAAGCCTCTATGGACACACTGCCTGAAATTAAAGTAACACCAGGCCAATCGGCATGTTTTGTTCCTGCTTTTTTCGCTCTTTTTAGGGTTTGCATATGAAAATTTTTGGCCATTTTAATGATGTCAATTGTTTAATCTGTGTTTTTGGTTTTTGCTGCTGTTTTTTACACAGTACAATCAATTTATTTCAGTTCAGTGTTTTTACCATCATATCTGTATCTTACCATGGTTTTATGATAATCAAAACATATTATTTTATTCACACTGTTCATATGAAGTCCAACTCAGGACTCAAAAAGCAATAAACTATAGTTTCACATTCTGTTTTTGGAACAATGTGAAATGGCATCAGACCTGTCAAACACTACACTGCACATCATACAGGCCACTGTGTTTGTCCCAGACTGTTTGATGTTATCAGTAAACATTTTTTTAGTCTGTTGTGCTGCACATGTTTGATCAAACCGTGTACCCAAATTAAGAAGAAAGGGTATGAGAAGTTGGATATATCCATCCATCCATCTTCATCCGCTTATCTGGGGTCAGGTAGCGGAGTTAGATATATATATTTTTTTTAATGATCAGCATAATTTATTCAAATTTCAGGATGAATGGGTGTTGAACCAAGACAGTAACAGATTTTAAGGGAAAAACAGGGCAATGGGGGAGGGTGCAGCTGAGAGTTGGCAAGAGTGGTTTGAATAACAGAAGACAAATGCAGCAGGCATGCAGTGGTGTGTGAGATGAACCCATTTCAGACATGCTTTGCAAAACGTGCCAATGGACCATGAGTGATATGTGTTGTGTTTCTGCCACCACACTTCTTGGACAAAAAACATCTCTGACAGAAACGTGAGTGGCTTGGAAATGGATGACAGAATTAGCTTCTCTGCTGATGCTAATTCACCTTAAAATACCAGAGTAGACTGCATCTTCACATCTACTATAGTGACACTTATATTAACAATGAGGTGTCTCACAGGGATTTTAATTGTATTATGAAAAGTGCTCAATAAAGTCAAACCTAGTTGCTTTCTACTCCTCTGTATCCTGCAGGCGTCAGACAGTGACCAGCACCCCCTGTTGGATCGAGCTGCATCTCAATGGCCCTTTGCAGTGGCTGGACAAAGTCCTCACCCAGATGGGCTCTCCCAGCATCCACTGCTCCAGTGTATCATAGGAAAAGACTGCCATCCCATTCATACACTTGAATACAAACTGCATAGGAAAATCTCAAGCGTCTACCCATTATAATAAGGAAAGAGATGGCATTCGTCGAAATTGTCAATTCACTCTCCTCTGTTGCTGTCTGTAACATTTTGCTTCATATGCTTAGTACCTCCCTCACCATTTTGTCACCGTATGTGATGGTTATTTTGGGACTTGTATATTTTTCGTGTGTTCAACAGGAAGCCACAGGGTACTTGCAGTGGGTTTCAAAAGAATAACCACAAGGAGGCGGGGGGCAAAGGGGGGCATTTTGCTGAACGTCTCAGCCCCAGGCTGCTGTGGTAAGGACAGACGACGTGCAAGACATTATGTCTGTGCTTTGTGTTCTGTGTTTTTTCGTTCTCTTTTGTTTGTTTTCCAAGTTGATGTTCTAGCACAGTTTCACCTTGGTCATCATCTACATGTTTGAAAACATTTTGATTCTATGAATTAGCTCAATATTGAACATGCTAACATCACTGGGGTGTCAGTCTCCCAGACCCACTCGTGATCACTGAATTTGGAGACTTGTGTATCAATTGAACCATGAATTAACATGAAAAATGTCATGATGATTAACAGAATATATTTAGCTAATGTTTTAAGTACAAGGTACTTTTCCCGTATAGATTTATCTATATTAATGAAAGCATCGGCTGATCAATTAATTGGTATTTTATCGATTTTAAACAAACTATATACATTAACTCATTGAGAAAAACCCTTGTATGAAAACTATTTTGTTCAGTGAGAGAGACATTTTATAATTTATTTTTGCATACTGTCCTGCATGGGAATATATTTTTATTATTGCCTCAAAATGACTGTACATAAATATTTATAGCTTGTGATATCTTGTAGTCATGCATTGCTTAAACAGTGGACCTGACTAACCTCTGGCATGCGTAGATTCACAAAAAGACTTTGCTTTAATTACTCAAATTCAGCCTGGCTTTTCTAACCCAGGTCAGTTGGTTGTTAAATGTGACACCAGCTGTTACTGTGATTCCAAGTCATAGGACATACAGTACAAGTGATCATAGTGGACTAAGAAGGGTAATCAGAAGCACTGAATTTGTCTGTGGTTCATCCATAGATGGCATTGTGGAGTAAAAACATAAAAGCATGTTTTTTCACTTATTACCAGCTGTTAGCCCGTAGTACACTATGCTCCTTGTGGGTAAATGATGCACTTCATGTTAAATGTGTTGATCAGTGTAATGCTTTAGTTCTAGTGGTAATCTGCGCGTCCAATTGATATTGTATATTACATGTACATTTCTACAGTATATGGCATGTGTAATATGCTCGCTGTCCTTGGTCATTGTTCAAGAAGCCGCCATGTTAATCCTGCACTTATGTATAGTACATAAGACTGAGTCACCATGTTACATGTATGAAACGTGACATGGTGTGAAATACTGTGCACTACAGTGCATTAGGTAGTTGGTAGATCTATCAGTACTTGTGTTCCTTGATATTCTTAGTTGGTGGATTTCTATTGAGAGTCTTATGTACATGCTTATTTCATGTAGCCTAATATTTGTTCTCAAATGACCAATGTTTTGTTATCTGTGAAAAAAAGAAATTGCAGTGACATTAATTATCTGATAAGAAAAACAAACACCTCTGTACATTTACTGCACTAAAATAAAATTTCATCATTGAGAAAACATTGGATTGACCTTTAGAGGTTGGAGTTTGGTAATGTAGCTAATACTTCTGCATATTGTTCTTTATAACAATGAGTTCATCTGTAATTTGCAGATGTAGTGTGACACTTTTGTCTACATAGTAAACAAGCCAGACTCACACCATAGAACAGAACAAATTAAAATCACTTTCTGTCTTTATGTTGATTCAACAGAATGTGAATTACATCTCCTATGACTCTAGGGATAAGGCACATTATGTCACTTTAAAATATGTGTGACAACTGTACCTAAAGGACAAATACTCAAATGAAAGTCCACGCAAGTTAATTTCATTTTTTTCCACCTGCAACACCATCATTTGCTGAGGTTCACTGACGAAAGAATAGTGAGGGGACCCAGGGGAGATGATGGAGGATCAGGGCCACACAATGGGTCTCTTCTCTCCCTTTTAAGGATTATCCATCTGCTTCTCAGTATATACCACTATTACAATCGTTTCATTTTATATAATCAAAAGTTTCTAAACACGACTATGCCTACAGTACCATCTGTAAGCGTCTCCACATTCCAGGAACAAAAAGCAGGTCAAAGGGCGCTGGATCTTGTGGGAGTCCCAGAAGAGAAGAATCAGGAGTCACAGGCGCATACTTTTAGCTTTCCTCACCCGATGATAAGCCATCTATCTCATCTACATCACCTCCGATGGCCATCCAAAACGCTTTTGCTACCTAGAGATGACATTTAGTGTAATGTAAGTCTGATTTTAAGTGAACATGTTGAAAAATTGATTGAGTCAAATGTCTAACATCGTGTTTATATGGTACCTGACTAGTTCTACTGTGTGTCCTACGTTACCAATGCACCGGCTTACCTTCTCTGCATGGACCTTTCTCTGCTCATGAGGTAAAGAAGAAGCTTTGTCTGTAGGTTGAAAATCAGACCAAATTATCATAAATGAAATCAGCTGTGCAAAGATTTCACATCAATAGAGAAGCTATGGCTATTTTTGTTTTGTTGATAAAGGTGTGTGTTTCGTGTACATTTCCTTGTTACCTTTCATCTCTTTTAATTTGGTAAAGAGGCGTTCGAAGTTATCCACGTCGGCATCTCCAGCTGTCAGATTAGCAAGTTCCTGAATGTCCAAATCAGTCATTGCATCTGAGAGAATCAACAAATGAATTTCAATAACTAAAAAAGATGGGGATGAAAATGACTGGATTTCAGAAAAAGCTGTTAACTCACCAACTGAGTCCTCTTGTGTGTCTATGTTTGTGCAACTTTCTGTAGGGTTGGCCTCCTCATTAACAAGTGAGCCCTCTTCTAGCAAGCTTGATGACTGCCACAGAGACGAATGAAAGCTAACATGCCTCTTCAAAAATTTACATTTAGAGTTTCATTTGAATGAAAATATATAATGTAACAAAGAATTAAAAAAATATAAAAATCCAATTTCAAATCCAAATGACAATATGGTCAAAGCATAGGAAAGTGATTTAAAAAATAAGGTAACTTACTGGTGAATCGTGGCAGGTCCGTGGATTGTTGTGTCTGGAGGCCACCAAACTGCTCATCAGACCAAACCCCTGATTGAACCCTATGACACAGAGACACAAACTGTCACATGCCATAAATAGAGAGATAAATTAAGTAGGTAATTTTATATGTAATTTAGTCTCACCATCCTTCATCTCCACACTGGACCATACGTTTGCGTTGAGAGCCTGTACAATCCGCTTTACTCCTGTGGATTCTGGAAAGTCATCTGAGAAAAGGAGCATGATTGTACAAAAATGGACCAAAACCACAGATAATGAAAGCATGAATGTATGTAGTGTTGGAATTTCTGCTACCTGTAAAACTCACCATCTTCATCGGGCAATTCTTGAGGATTGAGCTCCACCAGTTCAAAAGCATGAGCCAAACACCACTGCTGTGCTGCGTGTCTGGTGACCCCTTAAAAATGAAACAAATGCCAAATGTCACTCAAAAACATGCAAAAATTGTATTCTGGTGCTCTCTGCGTTTCATTCCCACACATGCTGGCGAACTAACCATTATCAGAGACTCTGTCACAGACCAGAATGAGCACCTCTGGAGCAAGATCTTCCACCACTGAGATCCAAGGATGTAGTTTTTCCAGACCATCCTTCTGCATACATCATGGAAACATGAGATGTCAGTACATTTAGTTCAGCTTAAAGAAATTGTATGCTTTTTGCTGAACACCCATTTATGCTAAAGACACGTACCACTGTACTGTCAAAATAGGCGATGAAAGCTTGTATAGACTGGGCAATCTCTGAGGACATTTGGAAGGTGCTTGGCACAATACATAGCCTGACATCTGCTGTATAATATTTGTTGTTGATTGTCCAAGGATACCAGACTACTGTTTCCTCTCGCTTGGTCGGCTCGGGCAAAGTCTTCGTACTGAGAATCTCTGCAGCAATGACAATATGACATATGTCAAAACATCAAGAAAAACACACAATGAAATAGAGCCGTCACATTTGACTATGTTATTCAGCCAGCTAGGCTAAAACAAGATGTACTACCCCTGCTTCAAAAGCCGTCTTTATATCTACTCCACTAAACTAAATGACTTAGCAAGCTTGACAAAAGTGTTATTTACCTGTACTAGCGACATGCAGGCTAAGACTAAGTTAGCTGTGATGAGCCTAATATCCAAATCATACAAGTTAGCCTATGCTAAACTTACGCTTTATCAGCTCTTCTTCCTTAAAACCACTGTCACAGCTGGTGATGAGCACGCAGGGGACGGTCGTGTCTGTGGCTTCTTCTGTAGCTGACATTTTGTTGTGTTTTGGTGCGAGCTTCTCCAGCTGCTAGCTTAGCGGAACGCTAACCAACTCTGGCGACCTTTCAACTCTGAGCCGCTGCAACGGCCACTTCCGGTGAAACACAGCGCCAAGCAAACAAGATAGAGCCTTTAAAACATAAATTTATTTTACCAATGCATTTCTACGGACATCATCAGTATAATGCAATATATATATGCCAAATTTAATAATTTTGGTTAATAGCGATGTTTTATGATGACGCTAAATGTGCATCTGGTATTCATCCCTTATGGATTGTTGTTTACCCCTGAACAATATCTTTTAGGCATAGCAGAATCCTCCAGGTAAGACATTATGCATGCCTACGGGGGGTGCCTGACAGTCCAGCTCCTGGGAAAATAAACCCCATTTAGCCCTCTGGTTGTCATGATAACAGTAGTGTTTTCATGGATGTCCCGCTGCTGGCCTGGGGGTAACAGTAAGTTAGTGATGTTGGGTGATATCGACACGTCATGATGTCGGTACACACGTCTGAGTCATATTATTAAAGTCAATACGAAAAATAATGTCCGGCAGGTTTAAAAACGGAGAGGAGTTGGGAGCAGTTTTCATCAAGGTAATGTCCAACTTGGCTCAGCCAATAATTCAAACTTCCCTCGATAATACTTGACGCGTGCTCATATTTCTTGCTAATATTTCGTCTTCATCCGCATGTTTTTTAAGCTACATAAATATCCTGTTTGCTGAATTATGATTTCATACATTCGAGGCATTTGTCAGCGTTTTCATCTGCTTTCTCGAGTGTGGACATAAATGTTATTGAATTAGCAAAACACGAGAGCAAGTGTGAAGCTAAAAGCCACGATTGTTGGTTAATTTGACGCCAATTTTACTGAGATGGTAAACCTGCACATTACAGGTTCAAGATGATTTGACACAACTCAAATGTAATCTCGAGAAAATCGCTGCCAGTGAGAAGGACAAGACATTGGACTTTGAAGCATTGGACAGTGCCATTCGCAAGACAGAGAGGAACATCAGGGTGAGGATGTTTAAACCAGAACCAACGAAGATAATAAAATTAGACGTTGGACTGAGACTATTCACTGTGTTTTCAATATTTTAATAGAAGCATGCAGAGGATTACCTGAAAACTGTGACTGAGCAGCTACTGGTTCTTCCACGCATTGAAGACTTCCACAAAAGGACGGTGCAGATTCCCAAATGGTAAGTGAGGAACACCTGACATACTTTATTTATCTGTCTCAACAACGGATCTCATAGATATCTGCTTAGAAATGCACACAGTATGGTGAAAGATATTTTGAGCCTTAGAGAAAGACTTTGTACAGGAAACCTGCTCTGGAGAGTTTTCCAGATGTGCGTCCAAAAAGGGAGAATCTTCCAGGGGCTTCCACTGGGGAAAAGGTATATTACTATTCATTTCCAAAATCAAACAATCTTTTTTTTTACTTGATATACAGTGAAAGGTACAACATAAAATGTACCTAGGTAAGTTAACCACATAGGAACTACAGAAACTTTTGACTTTATAGTAAAAACTGAACATTTTTGGAAGTAGGATTCACAGAAGGGCTGCTGCATTAGTTTAAGCATGATGTACCTAATAAACTGTCAGCTGCATCAATATATACATCTCTGTCAATACTGTACACCGCGTGATAATTAAGATTTTGATTCTGTTCCTCTACCTGTGTCATTCAGCAAAAGTCACAAGTAGCCATGCGTTTGCTGTGTAATCCTGCTTATCCAAATACCCGAAAATGTGGAATTTCACTGCCTGATGTCCACAAGAAAACCACCAATACAGTGAGTAACCTGACTACAAATGGAGGTTAATGTGGTTTTATTTGTAAATTGGAAATATCATTGTTTAAGCTTTTAAAGTTATTATTGCAAATTGCAAATCACTTTCTGTCTCTTTGTTGTCAAGATGTATATGTTAATTTTTGTACACAAGTATGACATAAAAAAGAAACGATGATCTCAGTGACACTGCTGGTTTAAATAAAGGATTAAATACAATGTATAAAAGTACTTGAGTGGATTTCTGAATGGATTTTGGACTTGTCTGTATTATGATACAAAAGAATACAGTGAGATCTACCTGACGCTGATGGGCTTAATCAGCATTATTTGAACTCATTTACCAAGGGCTTGAATTTAAAAGGCATTCATTTATATTTAAAAGTCCTGCACTCCACCTTTAAAAAAAGCTACTTTTGTCTTGTCTACACTAGAGCCATCCATGCTCTCTGTGGGACTGATGTGAAAATACATTTTTCTCCCATTATCATGTATTGTAATTTGTGTCACATGACAATCAGAAGAGCCAGTGAGTCAAAGCAAGAAGTCTTTAACTGGAATGATAATACTGTAATGTCCTCAAATGATTAACTTTGTGCAGTGACAGATAGATTTCTGTGTCCTGAGTCTTCCTCGATATTAATTGTAACATTAAGCACATGTCTTAGGAAAGATTTAATTAAGTATTACAAAAGGTTCTTCTACAGCTAAGATGAATTTGATATCATTGTTCCTTTCCTTGACACTGCCCCCCTAAATCCCCAGAATGGACAGTTTATGCTGGAGTGAAGAATGATTGTACAGGCGTGCATTAAAAGCTTCTTCAAGTCTTATGCTCAGAGGAACAGTGACATAAAGGTCGCTCAGATTAGTGATGGCAGCCAACACTTGTCACAGAAAACAAATTAATCTTTGCAAAGGTCGATATTAGTTTCAGATATATTTTATACACTTTCTCTTCCAATATGTTTTTTCCAATCTATACCTGACATAAGAAATTGAGGCCAAGACTGTCAGTCTGATATAAAGGAGATGGAGGAACTGGCTGCAGAAAGCGGAAAGCAGCAGATTGCAGCGCATCAGCATTCTTCTAAAGAAACAGGCGCCTGATTGCTGTGCTATGGGCTACTGGTTTACAGCTGTCTCAGGACAGAAGTGGATACCTGGTCCAGCATGCCAATAAGACAGCCATAGCTTCCCCAACTGCTAACCACTGGCTCTTTGCCTACCGCCTCCTCCTGCAACTCAGGCCAGCTCTTCTATTCTCTGTACCTGTGCCAGGGAAATGAGCTTTTGCATTTTAGCAATTTTACGAAAGGTGCCACCTTTTCCCAACCCGATGTGAAACAGATGTGTGCCTTTGAGGGGAGATTTTCCCAACACCTGCCCACTACCTGTGGTCTGTCAGAGAGCTCAGTGGTCTGAAGAGAACGAAAGAAAGGACATTAGTTGTAAAGTCTGGAGGATCAACAGCAAAAACTTTCTGTTTCATGAGTAATAAGATATTTTAATGTAGTCATGAATTAGAAAGCTGAGGTTCTATAAGGACCTATAAGGACCTATTCTGTGGATCTTAAATTAACCTCTTAAATGTACCTTTGCATCTACCTGGTGCACATTAAAATGTAAACATTCCAGAATTGTATTTAAGATCTGTCTTTAATCTTAGCTTCTTTTAATTGCAACATGAACTGGTTTACAGGACAACTAACTCTTTTTTTTATGTTGTTTCTAAACTATATTGATTATAATATATGGTTTGTAATCATGTACCAGGTCTTTCTTCATAATTACTCTGCTAGAAAGTTAATTGATAGGTACAAAAAACTCATAAGAAAGATAAAAATATTCTTATTTTGTAATTTAGTTTTTGAATCTTAAGCCAAGCTTTTATTTATATCTGGTGGACAACATTTTTGTTTCAGGTTAAGCGTCACAGAATAATCACTGGCCCTACTGTGAGACTTCAAGCCTGTGGACCAAAGGCTTGTCATAGCTTGGCAATATCTGATGAAGACACAGCAACAGGTAAGACATTTTGTCTTCTCATCACCAGCTCCTTTTCCCTGACTGACTAGTTTGCTGTTTTTGTCACTTTAATCAGACCACTACTTTATAGTTTTACAATTACTAATTGTCATTTACATTACTGAATTATTAACACTGACAAATGAACATTTTTTTCTCCTTTGCCAGATACAAGTTTGCTTCATATGTCTCTCCACCACAAGGCTGCTTCTCTTCACTGCAGAGAGGATTCATATTCTTCTAAAAAGGGTCAGTGCCTCTCCAAAGAGTCAACAAGATAATTAATTTTACCCCATCTATAGAGTCCATAGGTGAGAATGTTGGTGTGAATGGTTGTTTGTCTCTATATGTCAGACCCATACACACTGATGACCTCTGTAAGATGTACCCTGCCTTCAGCTGGGATTGGCTACTGTTTTGCTCTATTGCCTTTTCCCTCCTTGTCTTGATTCTCTTTTGAGACTCAACTGTCAAACCAGTAGGGTTTGACAGGTGAGTCTTTTTGTGACTTTAGGCCTAAAAGGCTTGAAGGCTACATGTCATAAGCAGCTGAAATGGGAAACAGAACCTGCATCCACCTACAAAAAAACAGGCCTCAGATGCAGCAAGGCACTGCCTCCATCTTCAACCTCCAAGATCATGGAGCCCCAAAATCTGACGAATGGTACCGATGATTTTAGGCCTCAGGTAAGAAAAAAAAAAGCCCAAGAATGATGTTTTAACTCCTTTATCAGTTTTTTCAAAGTCTCAGTTGCCTCTCACTAGTTTCACTGTCTTCTGTAGAATCTACCAGTGGCTGTTCCTGTAAACATCAGCAAATACCCGTTTACCATCATAAAGGGAAACATCGACCCAATGGCAGCTGATTTCTGTCACTTTAAGCACAGCTTCAGCTTTTGGTGGAGCAGTGTGGTATATGCTCTCGAGGCTCTAGTAAAACTACTCAGGGAATATGATGTACCTCTGGCCAAAGTGAGCGGGGAAGGGCTGGTGAAGTTTGCCCATTTTTGGGATAATGGTTGGAGAAAAGGTGTTCCAGTGATTAGCCTGCTCTCAGTACTTGAAAACTGGGACGAGGTACAGGGTTTGGTTTTACGCCCAGGTCAGCGCTTCAAGGGAGAAGGTGGCATTGAGGCAGCTGCCATCCACATCCAGTCCTGCTGGAGGCGCCACGTAGCCCGGATGGCCTACCTGCGCCACTGCCGGCGCAAGTGGGCGGCAGGAACCATTGCCATCTCATGGTTGATGCGCACTCAGATGCGTCGTGTCAGGAAGGCCCTGCAGGCACGGCGGTTCAGACAGCTGGAGAACTGCCGCAGCAGAGCCCAGGTGATGTTTCTTATAACAACATACTGTTCTCTCTCTCTTCATCATTCTATTACTTCATATTGCTCTCTCTCTCTCTCTCTCTCTCTCTTTAAAAGCTTGCCTTTGTTTCTATTTTTTCACAATTTCAGAGTCATCAATTTATTCATGACCTCTAGTTTAAACTAGATGAATCCTGAATAAGTGCACGATTCCAGTTGACATTTTATTTTAATCATCATGAAGTGACATAATATGTAAATATGGCTCATTCATGCTTATGTAAATCCTGGTTCAAAGTGATGTGTTTTAATATATGAGTAAAGGCTCATTCAAAAAAATATATAGTTTAAGGTAAAAACTAAATTATGTGTCTGCATTTAAGTCTGTTCTAAGTTTGTTTCCTATTCAGTCACAAACATCACTGTGTTACCGAGAATCAATCAGAGTCCTGTTAGAGAAACTACGAATCTCTTCTAACAGTCCTGAGAAAATGACTACAAAAATAAGGACAAAAGGGTTGCAATGTTTGCAATTGTTTATAGGTTTAGCTAAAATGTTCCAGTTCTGATTTCTTGTTTGAGATTAACAGAACAGCAGACATCTGGAGAGAGACAGATAAAGTCAAACTGCAGGCACGCTGATAATAAAAAAAGAAGTTAAAAAAAACCCACTGGTTATAAGGGCTAAGCTCAAACTAAAAACAGGTATACAATTATTTTCTTATGGCCAATGAAAGTACATAAAATAGAAGCTAGATACTGTATATAATAACTACTGTACCATGACTGTTATAGCTATTTAATATATTTTACTTGTTGCAGTGATATCCAGTTTTAAAATGTTAACTGACGAAGGTACATTCTTGTTTTGCAAATGGAATAATTGTGAATACAGCACCCTAATATAGTTTGCAATACAGATTGTGCAGCAAATTTCTAGATTTGACATTTTTTGAGGGATTTATGCTTTAAAATGAAATTTATTTTTCATTCATTATTAATTGTGTATCAAAGCAGTTTTAACATATTTCTGTTGTAGCAAAACCATAACAACTGTGAGCTTAAGAAATAAAATTTTGTTCCCACTTAGCTCCTCAAGAGAGCAGCATGACAGCACATTTTTCTCTGTGAAAAATGTCCCATTCAGTGTAAATGTCGTGTCTGTGCTGTCATCTAGCTTGAACATCTTTTAGAGCGCTGACACAATATTAATTAGAGTCTACAAGTTCATTTAGTTTTAACATCCCTTTGTGTGTATACACGCACTAAATGTATGTTCTCACTCTATAAACATTCATACCCTGTTAATTAAGGCTGCTAATCTTCCCCTGGCAGTAGCATCATGTACCTTGCCTATTGAATTAATTGTGAGAAGATGTTTCTAAAGTAAACGCTTAATTTAATTAAGGTGGTATTTTATGCTTGGTTTGCTTCTGTTAGCCCAGAGAGAGATTGGCTTGATGCGTTTTAGCTATGCAGTGATGTGATGATTTGTGTGTGTGTGTGTGTGTGTGTGTGTGTGAGTGTGCACGCGCTCAGGCAGTTCCCTCTCTGATCACTCCTTTTCTCCATCCCTAGCATCTGGCAACCAACTGGAAACATATCCAGTCCTCCAAGAGGACCATTATCCACATCCCTTCATTAGGTAGCTTTCTCTGCCTGCTGCACACACGCACACACACACATCTGATATAGCTGCAGTCATCCCATGTCTCACCACTCTTCTGCCCCAGTCTGTGGCCCTGGTGGAGGCACTTTGTCTCGTTCAAATGACTCTCTGCAGGAAAGCACTCATAGGATGATGACAGTCCCCATGCCAGGGAACTGAACAATTTAGTCCCAATTGCCATTTAATTTGCAGATTAAGCAAATGAAAAGCCATTATGTCGAATATTTGCAAGAGGCACAAAGGTCTTGTTTTATTGCTTGGCAAAACAAAAACACATACACACAAAATCGGAAGAAGCCGCAATATTTTTGCACAGGACATACAGTGCAAGCTATGATTTGTTCTTGTTCTAATTTCACCACGGCATTCACATTTAGACTGTAATCAGGCATGTGCATTGTAAATCATTGAGCGATTGTCTAAAATTATTAAGCCTAATTACTAGCAGATGGAATGCTTTATTTGCACTTGGGGTGGCTACAGAGAGTGCTGTGTGAGCAAGGATAATTAGAAAGTTGAACCCCATTGTTGTTAATTAGCATGAATCCAATCATTTAATTACCTTGATTCAGTTGAGGATTCTCTCTCAGGCAGAAATCCAGACAGACATAAAGTAAAATCCTGGAGGTATCACTGGATGTGGCTCAGCAGTGGATGGACATGGTGCAACAGGACTCCCAGCTCACAACAGACACTGCACCTGCTAGTTATTAAACTAAATTAATCATCGAGTTGCGAGACTGTGTGATTAGACTTAACTACCCCACCCCCAAATCTACTAGCATGCACATCTGAGGGGACATGTACGGAATTACAGAGTTTGAATCAAGCCAATTAGAGAAAATGTGAATCTCTCTTTGAATGTCTTGGGCAAGTGTTTGTGGCCTTCTTCTGACAGGATACTCTCAGAGCCACCGAGTGAACTTGAGGGGATTTGACGTCCAGAACATCCAAATAAACAGGCTGTGTGAGATTAGAGGTAGGACTATTTCAACCATCAGCCCCACCACATTCTCTGTACGCTTCAATATAAATATGTCATTTTGTGAATTTTTTAGATGAAAATGTGGAGGTGATTTACGTATGTCCCCACCATCTCGGGGAGGACATCTTGCACTATTACACCAGCCTCCTGAAGTCTGATGGTACTACGGAAGAGGCTGATACCTGCACTACTGAGGTGTCATCCTGTGTCAGACGTTTTGTCATCCTCATACCGGAGGCTGTAGATTATTTCTCGGTAAGGTCAATGAAAGTCATATTTTGTTTGCAAAGGTAAACACTAAAATGATGGCTGAAAGAGTTTTTGCAGGACATTTCTTGTCAAGAAATTTGCTATTTTGCACTATATAGATGTAGTTTGTGAATTCTCCTCTAGAGGGTACTAGAGGAGGTTGTTACTATTCACTTGTCTTGTGAGAGGTACACTTAATATTTTTCACTCCCTTTTACCACTTTTGAACTTAAACATCTGTGTTGTAGTCAAAGAAAACACACAAATGGTGGATTACATTATAGTAAATTAAGATAAATTTATTGCGTGGTCTCTAGCTGGTGCTCAGTAAATAATCCATATTAGTTGGTTTAATTAACCACCCAGTCCATGTAAGAACTGCATTTTTCTGAATTCTACACTGTTTTGATTCTCTCAATACAATATTATCAACGCGTTGTTGTTCTTTTTACGTCCAGCCGTTCTTTTTATCTTTTCACATCTGTTTGTGCTAGATTGAATGTGGAACATGACATGGTCTTCTTCATCTCTTTCTATTGATTTTCCTGCTGTTTTGTTGTTAAACTGTGCCAGACGTGTTGCTGAGATGAATCACTGCTACCCACGGCTGGCAGCGCATTCTGCCAGTGACAGAAGGGATAATTCCATGTGGATCAAATAAATACAGATGTGAAGTAATTAGTTGTATTCCCAAGGAGCTCATTGCTAGCACACATTAAAGATGTGAAGGATAGGGGAGGCCTCCCACAGGCAGCTTTTATCAATTCAACCTGCTGGAATACAGGAGAGGTCAAAACCCTGCTGGCTATTACAATAATAGATCTGTTGTGTGTACACAGTGATGTCAGGTCAAGAGACAATCTTTGGAAGAGACACTGAGAACTCTGAGCTCCAGCAGTAATCATTCTCCCCTTTTCTCTTTCAGAACTATAACATGTGCCTGTCTACCCTCCTAAAGTACAGTCCACGCACCCTGAAGCGCATCAGGAACCTGATACATGGGAAGACAGCCTATATTGTGGGTGGAGTGGCTCATGTGGATGACCTGGCAGTGGCTGATGAGCTGGGAGTGCCAATCTTGGGACCTGAACCCGCTACTGCACAGATCTACAGCACAAAGTCTGGAGGACGGAGGATCTTCACTGGTGCAGAAGTTGATGTTCCCCCTGGTCAAGGAGACATCTATTCACTAAACCAGGTCAGAATCGAAAGCACAAATCCATACACTGACTGCATCACTGCTTGAGGTTTGTCATCGCTAACTGATAACCTGGAAGAGCATGTTTTTACTTCCACCTTAACTTTTACTTGTAAATAATCATGTGATTTAGTTTGTAATTCAATTGTCTCTCTTTTGGTTTAGCTCCATGAAATACTGGCTGAGCTTATGACTCAAAATTTTGAAGTGCAGCGCTGGCTCTTCAAGATAGACTCTGAGTATAGTGGTCGTGGTACAGCATACTGTGATGTATGCCATCTTAGTTGCTATAAGTGGGCCCTGCAGGAATACCATCGTTATGGTCCTGAGCTATTTAACACAAAATGGATTCAGGTAAGGATTTGACTTTGAGGATGATGCCATTCCCTCTCTGTCATAAACTGTAGGACCTCTTCTGAAAGTGCATTTAATACACTTATTTTAATTTGTTACCCTTTTGAATTAGCTTAAAAATAGGTTGCCTTTTTATTTATTTATTTTATTCATTTCCCTTATTGCTTCTCCCTAAATTGATGGCTTTTACTATTATGTCTTTATGGCTCCCTGGTTTCAGAGAAGCCATATGAATAAAGATTATTAATGTTATTATTACTCTCACACCAATGAGAAATCTGCCATTTGAAGCCTAAACATGCTCAACATGAAAGCAACTACATACCTGACAGTGACCTGATAGTATTCGAGTAACTGGTTGATATTAAGACCAAAAAGAGATTTGCTTCTGTCCTTGAATGAACAAAAACATAGGTCACCGTGGGGTCAGACAGATGCCATTATTTAGCATCCAATAGGATGTCTCAACCTAACAGTCACAAGTTTGAACACTGTCCCCAGAGCCAAAGAACATGAGATCAATACATAAATTATTTGTTTATACACAGCCATTATCCATTCTCCGGAACACACACATCATGTGTGATCATCAAGTGTCGGGGCTAGCAAAAGCCTATCCAGTATACACAGCCTAACTCACCTGACTATTACAATTAAATTAGAGTGCAAACATTCTGGTCAACAGAATATCTTCTGTGTATATATTTATGTAAACCAATTGTGCAGATTTACAGCCGAGTTTAATTATATTACAAAAGTAGTGACAGTATATTGAAGTGCAAATTATGCTAAACATTAATTATATCTAGTATTGCTGTTTTGAACTGTTGTTCTATGGCAGCATTGGCCTATCTGTCGTTGTTTGTCAAAATACTCTCTGGATAAGTCCAAGCCATTTTGTGCCCAAATACTGTGTGTATAGTTAAAAATGGGACATTGTAATCATCCTATAAAATATCAACATTTGCTTTTTCCTCAAAAAATAAATTCAGATTTATTCATAGTCCCATTCAAAACAAATAAAACATACTTAATTGTTGGTAAACCATTCATTTAGTACAGATGCAATCTGTACACAGCTTCTGAGCCCCTGGCTTTTATTTCTCATATGCTTACATAGTAGCCTTTGATTTTCTGTCATGTGTTAATTACCGTATTTTGCCATTTAACTCTGAGCTTTGTTTAGACTAATTACAGGCTAATGATTGTGGGCTTGGAGCACAACGATTTTACTTTTTATTCCATTTGAAAGAACAACAGTCATCTCAAGCTTCTTATGGCTCACTCTGTTTTGTTCCTATTAGCCTGTTCTTTGATTCATAGTGTATGTGCAATGCAGGGCTGTAATTGTTGTGGCATTGGTGCTGTTAATTATGGCAGAGAGTGGCTGAGCCACAGCCAAGGTCCATAATGGTGGCTGAGGCAGCACAGGAAAGTAAATGGGGTTTATTTCACCAGCTGGGGTCCCACGGAGAGGGAAGAGTGCCGAGGCCCCCAGTGTAGGCTGACAGCCTCAGGGCTTCTGGGCCATATGGACACAACACTTTAACTGGCCTTTATTCTACACCTTGCTCTTTTAATCAAAGCAAAGCCCACGTCCTGTGCTTCTCATTGCGTGATTTTTTGTTATGACATTGTTTTACCCTAAAATGTATTAACCCCTTAAATGTATTGCATTGTTGTTCCGCTGTTGTACTAGTTATATTGAAGGTATCAATTTGGCTTTATATGCTGAAAGATTACAGAGCAATGTTGGTGATTAGATCCAAACATATGAATATTTTATATCAGAGTATCTCTTCGCTGTCATCTCCTCACAGCAGAAACTGTAGATGGATGCTTAAACGTGGCAGTATATTTTGAGATATAACCCTCATTAATGTGGGAATTTGTCAAAAAAAAAAAGTAGACCTAATTGCAGTAGCCATGACAGCTAGTGAATAGGATAGATATCCACAATGCTCAATATCTGCACGCATTTAAGCATTCGGTTAATAGATGTGTAAGGCTATGTTTATGGAGATAGTAGCAATTTAATTAATTATTAATGAAGTACAAATTATCAGGCATTTTAAATATTAATTCATAATTTAACTGTTTTTCTACCAAGATTATTGTTTACCAAAAAATAAGAAATAAGTGATGATTAAAGTGTATATTATTCAGATATGTTTCACAGTACTTTGGGATATCTCACAACCTTTATCCTCACTGTTTATTTTTATTACCATTATTATTTTAATATTGCTTTTTTGAAGGACTCAGCATGAAGAAGCCTGACTCACAAAAATACCATGTGGTCTTTCAGAATAATACCAACAATCAGATCCCTCCAGGCTATGCAAAAGAAAGACTAAAAGGATGCAAGACAGAGGAGGAAGGATGAAATCCACACTGTGGGATCTTCTAAAGAGTTGTTAGAAATTGTGTGCTTCTCTAAATATTGTGAGGCCCACAGCCTCCAGCACAATGTTTCAGCCTACAGAAAGCCCCCAGGCCTCTTTTAGCATTTACACAGAGAGAGGTTAAAGACATGTAGATCTGCACCCATGCAATGCCTGAAGGGGGCCATACACACACTTAAGCGCTCACACAGCTTGCATATGGATCATTAGGCACAAGAGGGTAAAAATTACACCTAATAGCGTCAACAGATGGAGAATTTCTTTTTGTCATGCTGTGTACAGACAAATCTTGAGCAACACCTTATTTAGGTTAGGTTTGTCAACGAAATGGGTCATTTGATAATCAATACAACCAAAGAGGTAGAGGGACATTTTATACAGATGTTCTCTGTATAAATATTGTGCAGTCTGTGCATGCATGGAGGGGTTTGGAGATATAATTTTCTACCTTAAAACAGTTCAACTGAATTCAGCATAATAAGTTTTATATTTTTTCTGTACACTTTTTTACCAACATTTAGTTAAGTGGTTTCTTCCAGTTCAGAAATCCGTTTTGTGCAGTTTTTAAAGTGAAGAAATGTTGCTGCCTTTATTTTAAGATGTTAAATTCAGCCGGGGATGACAGGAATGTCATTTTTTATTTAATGGTACATATGTAATTAGTCATGAACTGCAGTAGAGTGGGGTTGAATCTTTGCTGGGTCAGTGTCACAGAAAAGGAATCTTCAAATAAAACTGAAGACTAATCACATTGTGTCTCTATTCCCAAGATTTACTGTAGTTTTTTCACTTCTTTCACTATGTAAAGGAGAGATGAAATGGCAATCACAGAGGCAGGGCAACATCTATTTTATTTATGACCAGACTGCTTGGCTTTATATGGACGCACAGTAAAGCTTGAATCCTATCACAGGGTACTGTACGCAGTTTAAGTCCAAATAATTTATTGCAAAATACCGCTCTTTCTTTCCCCCCTGTCCTGCTGTTTCTGTGAACTGCATAGGCAAAGTCCTGGGGTGAGTTTGCTCTGCCGTTGAAAATGACAACCGTTCCCTTACACTTTTTGCCGCACCATTGTGTGCTTTATGGCTTGTATAGGGGGAATCACTGTGAGCATTTGACCTCGCCTCTTTCAGTACTTGAATATGATGATGGCTGTTACATGACTGGAATATCAACAGCATAATCTCCAGTCCTGTCTCCAGTGAAGCCAGACAGCATATACTCAAACAAAGTAACGCTCTGGATAGAACAATGGAAGAGGAGATATTATTTCCATTCAGAATTTAGTCAACTTTCAGACAGTTGTCACGTATTTTATTGTTTACGTCCAAATGGAACTCCTCTCTAGTAGTCATATAAAGACACTATTACATTGTGAACCCTGTATTTAAAAGAGACCACAGCACTTGCCCCATACAGTTAACATATACGTTCAGTTACAAGTTATACACTGACAACTGAAGCTTGTAACTACATCAACACTTTGACAACATCAATAATTGTATCATTGTATTCCTGACAAAAGTTGTCAATAAACCTAAACCTAAAAGTGGTGCCAGAGGGGGGAAAAAAAGGTCGACTGGAGTTGCTGAACTGTTTAAAAGACACCTAAAACAAAAGTTTGAAATTAACAGCGTAATTAACTGGCGAAACCATTATGGCATTTCCTAGTTACAGAAACAAGAGCAGTATCGATCCCAGTCAAGCCCTGATTGATCCCCAGATAGATGGGGTTAGCTTATGTATTCATCAGCTGCCCAGTGGAGAGAGTTGTTATTGAGGGCAGGTGCTGTCTCTGTGGCTGTAAGCTAAAGCCATTAGACTCCTGAGGCCTTCTGATAATAGGCTGTCACTCACAGATAGACCCTACTGCAGTATCCATCAGACACTTGCACAGGAATTGAAGCAGCCGCCAAAGGTCTCAAGGATAACAAGCTGTCACCGGAGTCATCTGTAGGACACAAGGGGACTTCCAATAATATAGTCAAAACCTAAAAAGCTTTGATAATGGGATGAAATAAATTAGCAAGGATTTGTTATTGACTTGTGTTTGAGTGAACAAACGTACATGTCCTGAAATCTGTCACCAATTTATTTTCAGTGGTTTTCAATGTAACTTACTTTCTGCAGGAGTCTGTGCTGCTCAGGTATTTAGATGAAATCCCAGAGTGGCTGGCCTGTTACGCCCGACCTGCTAAAGCCTACTGCTATCCCAACTGGGCCTGCTTCCTGAAGACCTTCCTCAGGCAAGGTCAGATACCCATTGTCAGGCACTGTGTGCTACTCACCTGCTAATATAGCAGTTTGAATATGCTAACAGTCATTTCCCTCTTACTTACCAGATGTTACCTCTATGAACTGACAAATAATAGTTATTTTATTTTATTTCAGTCAACTGTTCAAACTAAGACTCTTGAGACAGCTGGAATTGCTGAATGAGGGGTAACATTTTGCCTTCTGCTTTCATTGCACCCAGGCGGTGTGGTGGAGGCGTACCCCCCTTCAGACAGTGTCACCTGTCTGACAGTGGATCTGCTGCTTGAGCCCGGGGGTGAGGTGACCATGCTGTCCTGTGGAGACCAGCTTCATGGCTCCTGTCAGCTGGAAGCTGTAGGCTCCACTGTTCCTCAGACCTCTGTACACCCAGAGACTTTGTACTCCATCTGCATGCAAGTGGGCCAAGCCTGTCTGCAACGCCTCATCGTAGGTTATGTCTCTGTGGACTTGGCCACCTTTTTGAACCACAACACCATGGAGCAGAAGGTGAGACACATCCAGGGAAAGACAAGACCTTAGCTTATGCTGCAGTGATGGATATGGCTCGGGCTGTTGTAAACACATGGTGTCAAAGCTCTCTATTTCACCATGGGTGAAAGAGATCAGTTTTTAAGTTAGATCAGGGATCCATATGAACAGATAGGTGCCTCCCATACTGCTCCCCAGGGATCTGGAAAACAGGGAAAGCAAACTGTGGGCACAGGGACCAAATGTGTGACAAGGCCATCTAATAAACTGTCAGGTCTTATTGTGTCGATACACTGATTCTACCATTTAAGGCTTGCCCTTTAACCTTACTATGCCGAGAAATTCAGAGGCACCTATCTTTCACACAATAGGTCATTCTAAAGTGATTTGGCATCACGGGGATGCCTTGTGAGTGTTTAACCCCTGCCTGGTTACCTGCCTTGGTCTGTTGAAATTTGTTTTTTTGTTATTGCAAAAAGAAGCCTTTGAAACCATATCTGATTTGTCAGGCGTACTTTTTGTTGAATCCTCCTTGATTTATGAGATTGGAAATGGGCCACTTTATGATGGTTCAAGCTCTAGTCTTAACATGTGGCTACATTGACTGCTTATTGATCCACAGCTGTAAAATGAAATGTTTTGTTTACAATATAGTGTATAAAATACTAATCCTGTTTAACAGTGGCGAAAGCACTGTTGCTACCCTACAGTTTTATACAGGGTATGAAAAATGACACAAAGTGTTCAGATGTTTTTTCTTTCATAAAAAGAATATAAATCTTATAAAATTATACAATTTGTTTTAATCAGGCTATCTCAATAAATCTTTATTTTCTTTTTTCATCTTCGCTGCTGAAGCTTAATTCATGTTTGTATTCGTGATGGATTCCCAATAAAAATAAAAAACTAAACAAAACTGGAGGTATGCAGTAGTTAAAGGCACACTTGCCACTAGAGGGTAGTATCTTATGGATTAGGTACTAACGGTGAGAGCAAAGCAGTGCTTGGATAATGTTATTTATTTCTCTTAGAACTTATATTTGGTAATTAACAGATATTTTTATTTAACACACTGGTGTTTTTGTTTCCTTCAGTATTTTAAATGCATCGCCATTTCTCGTTTACACTACATCATTATGCTCATTTCTTGTTTAAAAATTTATTTTCTACATTTGAGGATTTCATACAGTCACACTAAATTATCCTTCCAGGGACAAACCTGTGACACTCAAATCGGAAAATTTTCTATTTCATATCTATAATAGGGGCAGAAGCTCCCCTTTTCCTTGACTGTTTAGAATGATATAATGACAGTCTTTAAATTAATTTTCAGTTTCAATGTTGACCTGAAATTAAATGTGATTCACTGACAGCATAATTAAGAATCGACTATAAACTGCATGTGCTTCAATAGAGGCAGGAACATTAGAGACAGATTCTTAACCATCTCCCCACACACACAGCTCAGACAGAAGAGAGCCACATGGGCAAACCTGTCTGGATTTAAACATCAATTTAGATTCAAACCTGTTGCTAAAAGCTGCCTACTTTATTTGATGGGAAGAAGTGGGTCACATATGTTTGCCCTTGCAGTCTTTCCTCACATTGTGGAATGGTGGGGCCCCAGCTGCAGCATCAGGGTTTTTAATGAAAATTCAAGGCAATAGAAAACAGGTGCAATCCAGGCTTACATTTCCCACTGCTTTGTTAAGAGCGACAATAGGACATTGGAGTATGATTTTTAGTGAGTCTAGTGAATGGCTCCAAGGAGTGCGTCCATCACTCAGACCCAGGTATCTGATGCATAGAGACTTGCATCTATTCGGTGTTAATTCTTGTACAGGAGGTCCAGAGACAGTAGAGGTGACTGAGCATAGACTGAGAACAGAACTGTTGCTCAACGTGAGTGCACACTGATTGCAACTGTTTCGATTGTTATGATGTGTGTTAGTTAATTATGTGATTACATTCTCTTTCTTTTACATTCTTTTACACACTAACTTCAATCCAATTCAGATTTTTATTAGAGACGTTGAAATGACTTCATTTGCTTCTTCAGTTTATAAATTTGGTCCAGATTACCATTTCATATTCATAAAATACATACATAACATACGGATATAATTCAATATGTTTTGAACTTGTTATGAGGTATAGATAAATTAATAAAATAAAATAAACAAACCTTAGCGTCAACAATTATGATGTTTGATTAATAATTTGAATATTTAAGATATGCCGTTTTTGCATATTTTATCATTGGGAGATTAATATCATCACTTTGGATAATGTGATCATGGATATTATCTGTTCTGTGACCTTTGATTGGAAAAAAAAAATCTGATCAAAAAAATGACTGTCACATAATCAATAAATAACAGAACAGTTTTTTTCAACCTGAACTATTACCCATATTTCTCCATATATTTTCATTTGATATGATATAAAAGACAATCACTGTTTACAGTCAGACCTCCGTGTGTTAGTGGAGATAAAGTGCTCAGGTTACAGAGACTGCGGGGTTCAGACAGGCAGCGATTTGCATTCAGTGGCAGGAACGTTTACTTTGACAAATAGGAACAGCAAAAGGAGGCAGCCGACTGCCACTTAGTTATTAACAACTCCTTCACTAGTGATTTATTTGCCACTTTTGAAGAGAGGGCAGAGCTATTAGGTTATTATCGGCAAAATTAGCCCTGTTTAAGCAGAGGGCTATGACCATATCTGACCCCTTAATATACTTATAATGACGCCATTTACCATACATATCAGAACTTCTCTACACATCAGACCTGAGCTAAACAAACTAACCCAGGGCTGACTGAATTCAAATACTGGGGAAGGATCTACTTTGTGCACATGTCACTCCACAACTGAATTACCTAAATCTGTCGAGCAAAGACCATTAACCGTGTTTTCCTTTCCCCCGCCTCTCAAAATGGATAACATTGTTAGGATTAAAAGGTACTGACCCCTCTCTTTATCAGGATTGGTGGGTGAAATACTTTGATGTTCCACTTTGTGTTTAAATTGGAATTATTAAGTTTATAGTCTTTATTTTTCTCTACTGTGACATGGAGTTCATAATGTCTTGTTTACAGGTGTGGGCTATTGATCTGGACCTAACATACAGTGACCATCTGGCCATGACCCAGATGCTTCTGATGATTACCGGAGGAATGCTGAATTGCCACGCAGGCTGTTTAGAAGTCCCGATGCCAAGACGAGAGAAATGTGATGAGCAACAGTCTATAGCCAAAGTACTGTCTTATATTTCTCATAATGACAGCTTTGATCATGCCCTTTTTCCTTAGAGATAAAAAGACATTTAAGAAAAAAATATTCAATAAGTAGATTTTTAGTTTTTGTCTCTAGCCAAATTGTGTTGCTAATTTTTGTCGTCAAGAGGAAAGAAACCACGAAACTAAGCTGACACTATAGAGAACCACAGTGATCTTGGCGCTAGATCAAGTTTTGCTCCTCATTTTTGTTAAATACAACTAAATACTGTAATTATGCACTGAGCTCAATTGGTGTTTAGGTGCTGAATTCATTATCATTTTGATAGATGAGCCTAAATAATCAACACATTAATAATTCATACCATTTTCATTATGCATGTGTATGCATGCTTGAACACCTCATCAACCTGGTGCCAGGCCTTTAACAATAGCATTCTTTTATTAGCAGTATGCCTGAGTTTACGCTTGTTAATCTGCGACTTGTATTATTTTATCAAACATTCATTTAGTTGGTGGCCTGGTGTTTCACTACAGCAGTTGGGCCACTGCAGTGGTTAATGGCTTTAGCAGTGGCCGTCATTAGGGGGCTGCATATTACAAACACAATTAAATCCCTGTTGGACACTTTTATTGTTGTGTGAGGGTCCTGTGTTTGACAACTGCAAACACTCAGCCGTCACAGCAAGTTATGGGCTATCTCCTGCGCTCACAGGGGCTTAGGGCTATGCTTTTTGTCTCCCAAAGCTGCCAGAGAACCAGGCATTTTTATCCTCTTGAGCCCTCCTCTTTTAAGTAATCAACACCTCCAGTGTTACTTATGACACTCACATGCGCTATTATGGTGATATGTGTTATGTGTTCAGAATCCCAATTTGCATTCTGTATTGTTTTTGTCTAAAATTGAATGCAAACATTTGCAGTCCATAAACTGTATTTTTTTTTTTTTTGGTTTGTTTCTCCAGTTGAGCTCACCCTGTGTTTTGTGTGTTTTAAACATTAATTGTTCTTCCCTGCAGTTAATTAAGTAAGGCCCACCAGTTTACTACACATGCCCAGCCCTCATGATCACTGATAACACACACCACCCAAACTCAGCAGTGACCTGTGGTGTCATATAGCAACTCTTCTTCTTTTTAAACCCCAAATGTAGTAAAACATAGAAGAATTTGTCCTATTTCAGGTGAACAAACCTTAAACCATGTACATTCGGTGTCTCTCTCCTCCACTCTGACCTTTTTACAGCCTCCTCTGGTTAATCGTTATGCAGTTATCGGGAGCCACTTGTTTCACTCTAACCTCTCCATGTTATACCATCATGTGTTCTTTAAGATGTGCAAGGCTCATGGCATAAAATTTAACATGAAGGTAAAAACCATTATGATTAACATGTTCAAGTTCTTGTCATTTTTTGCAACACTATACAACAACACTATAACACTGTACAATTGATTATGGGGGCTCTTCTTTAAACTGTGTGATTGTGGCTCTTAATTTGCAGAGGAAACAAGGCACTGCCTTTTCTCTTTACGACAACAGTGAACGATGCAACATTGGAATGATGTAAGTATTTCTTCTTGCATCAAATTCATACATACATATATACACACACAGCTTTGGAAAAAAAAAGAGACCACTGCAAAATTATCAGTTTCTCTGATTTTCCTATTTATAGGTATATGTTTGAGTAAAATTTATATTTTGTTTTATTCAATGAACTACTGACACCATTACTTCCAAATTCCAAATACAAATATTGTCATTCAGAGCATTTATTTGCAGAAAATTAAAAATGGTCAAAATACCAAAAAAGGCCCAGTCCTTACAGACCTCAAAAAACGCAAAAAAACCCCCAAAAAAACCAAGTTTATATTCATTTTTAAACAACACATTACTAATGTTTAAACTTAGGAAGTGTTCAGAAATCAATATTTGGTGGAATAACCCTGATTTGCAATCACAGCTTTCATGCATCTTGGCATGCTCTCCAGTCTTTCACATTGCTGTTGGGTGGATTTATGCCATTCCTGGCACAAGAATTCAAGCAGCTCAGCTTTGTTTGATGGCTTCTGACCGCCTGTCTTCCTCTTGATCACATTCTAGAGGTTTTCAATGGGGTTCAGGTCTGGAAATTGGGCTGGCCATGACAAGGTCTTGATCTGCTGGTCCTTCATCCACACCTTGATCGACCTAGCTGTGTGGCATGGAGCATTGTCCTGCTGGAAAAACCAATCCTCAGAGTTGGGGAACATTGTCAGAGCAGAAGGCAGCAAGTTTTCTTCTAGGGTAACCTTGTACGTGGCTTGATTCATGTGTCCTTCGCAAAGACAAATCTGCCTGACTCCAGCCTTGCTGAAGCATCCCCAGATCACCACCGATCCTCCAACAAATTGGGTGCGACACATTGTGGCTTGTAGGCCTCTCCAGGTCTCCGTCTAACCATTAGACGACCAGGTGTTGGACAAAGCTGGAAATTAGACTCATCAGAGAAGATGACTTTACTCCAGTCTTCTATGGTCCAATCCTTATGGTCTTTTGCAAACTTTAGCCTGGCTCTTTGCTTCTCATTGATGAAGGGCTTTTTTCTAGCCTCCACGACTTGAGCCCTGCCTCTTGGAGCCTGTTTCGATCCGTTCTCGCTGTGCACTTCACCCCTGCCATTTGCCAGTCATTTTGTAGGTCACTTGATGTCATCCTATGGTTCCTAAGTGACATTCGAATGAGGTGACAGTCATCCTGGTCAGTGGAGAGTCGTTTTCAGCCTCTGCCAGACTGTAGCTTTGTTGTTCCCAATATCTGCTGCTTGACCTTGTTCTTATGAACCGCCGTCTTAGAAATTTTAAGGATGGAAGCAGCCCGACACTCACTGTATCCATGCCAGTAAAGCCAGAATTGAACCCTTATTTTTCCTCACACAAAAACTTTTCATTTCATTTCTTTTGGCATGGTCAATATTTTTTTAGTTCCAGTTACTTTTGATCAACTACTGGCACTGTTTTTGCCATCCTGTTGCAAGAGGATAGTGATAACCACAGCAATGGTTTTTATACATTTCCTCGTTAAATAAAATTTGGCTCAGCTGATTACCTCATATGTACCTTATTAGGTAGAAACAGGTGTGCTTGTGTTGGAATTCAACAGACACTGGAATGGAATGACTGTCATATATGTAGTGATACTGATTTCTGAAAAATTTGTAGTGGTCTCTTAATTTTTTCCAGAGCTGTATATTTAATGAATTTTAGGGTTCAACTCTGGGAGAAAAATATCTGCTAAACAAGTGTTGTTTTCTCTGTTCAAATAAACAAGCACATGAGAAAATAGTAGAGGATGAGGTGGTTGAAAGCCTTCTCTGAACTGAGAGTCAAGACAATTCTTTAGGAGGATTAAGATGCCACCTCTGGCTTTGTAAATGTTGTCACAAACTCTGCAAGTTGTTAAGCAGAGGGTTATTTAGCATATTTGTCACACAAATCCTTTAGCCTACAGAGTGCTTTAACAGTTAAATCAAGCTGTGCTCATCCCCCTAAAGACTGAAGATGTTTTCTGCCGAAAGTTTCGTTTAACCGACACCATCAGATGAACAAGGTGATTGTTTCTTAGCTGGCAACATGGGGATCATTAGTAAACTCGTTTGTTTGGTGTGTTGTTAATAGAACAGTCTCTGAGGATCTCCAGGGAGCTCTAGTGACCTTTGCTCAGAATCTGTCAGTCATTCATCAGGAAATATCATCCTCTAAAATCCAAGGGGAAACCAATTTCAAGGTACCGTGTTAATGACTTAATGATTTCTCCTCATCTATATCATGAGACCAGCATGTTTAGTGAGGATGCTGTCAGTGGCAATGTCTTTGCTGAAGCGAGTGTAAGCAGTCCGTTTAAAGAAAGATAACGGAAATATATTTTCAAATAAAACATTACTGTGGAATAATAATGAGCAGCAGTATTAGATTGTGAAGTAGTGATTTAAATTCACATGTCGTTTCTCTTGGAGGAGCTGATCAAGGACATAGAGGATGTACTGCAGATGACCGTGCAGAACAAGCTGCAAGCAATGACAGATAAACCTGCTTAGATAGATGCTTCACTGATAAGGTGATCTTACTCTGGTCAAGTAAAGTCGTCATGTCTTTGGTAGCTTGTTGTCATGGTGTCATTCAGTCTGAATATGTCAATCCTGTAGATGAATCACTGTTGAACAAACACAAATTGCCAAATAAGTACCTGAAAAATATTCCCAGAATCTCTCATGAATTTTTATAAATAATTCTTATAAATGCTATAAACAATTTGTGATGCATTTCAACAGTTTGAATATATTCCAGTTTCATTTTGCACTGTACAGTATCTCGACTCTGTGCCATGATAACTATTGCATTGATACTAGACAGACTCAGTTGGGAATGTGATTCAAACTGGCTGTAACTAATTTCAGAAGACATCTTTTGTAAGTTGACTACATTTATGTCCTTATTTCTCATTATCAACATAACTTGTCATGAAAAACTACAGTAAAATGCTTTCTAAAATAAAATCCATGCTAACTAGACTCATTGTGATGAGTAATGATCTCATTGCCTACTTTATATATCTAGTAGCACATATTAGTCACTACTGCAAAGACTGACTGTTTTATTATAAAGTTTGACTCATAGTATAACATTTTCAACATGGATGTGCATTTTTTTATTACCTTGTCCAGCTGCTGATGAGGTAGCAAAGTTAAAGCTCAAAGTTGGTCCACATCCAAAAGGCATCTGTCAGGGTCATTTGTGAACAGTATTTCTTCATTTTCATATCCACCTTATATTTTATACACACATTTGTATCTCTTTTTGGATTCACATACAACGTGTTTAGACAATGATTTCCTGACTAACTCTATGAATTTTATTTGGAGAATACCTTGATAATAAGTTGTTTGAGCCTAACATGCATGCTTCTCAGCTGTTGTGGTTTTACATTAGAACCTGGACTGAGGAGAGTCCCCTGTAGTCCTGATCGGTGTCCACAGGACTCAGGGACTGAACAGGTGAGTGTATAAAACACACAGTCAGGTGGAGCTTCAGTCTGCTGTCGGAGGAACTGGCCACTTCGCGCTGCGTTTCCGGCCGGATGACTTTGTGAGCAGAACCGGGACACATCGTGAAGGACCGGGACGCCGCAGCGGGGGAGAGCTGCTCCTTTCACAGGTCTCTTAACTCGTGCAGATGAATTGTACTTGTGTGTGTCGACATGTTGTGTTGAGCTCTCCCGGAGCGTCTAACTTGCCTAACCGGCTGCTCTCGGACGGGTTTGTCCGGGCTGTCAACTTCGCGCTCTCTTGCTTTAAAAGTCGCGTTGTCCGTAAACACACACCATGTTTCATCCGCCGTCTGCCACAGAGCAGCTAAGAAAATGAAGCTGTCGTGGCTCTGCTTACGATGAGGCGGATTTTGAGGCAGATCCACAGCGTCTTCCTCCGGATCGCCCTGTTTCCCGGCTCATGGCTCCGGCCCGGCCGGCGGCCCGCCGCCTCGGAGGTGCTGACCGGCCACCTGCTGCAGCGGCAGCTCCCGGCCTGGACCTCCTACTGTGTCCGCTACAGCTCCGTCCACAACGACCAGTTTGGACTGTCCAACTTTAACTGGACGGTCCAGGGAACCAACTACCACATCCTGAGAACAGGCTGTTTCCCCTTTATAAAGTATCACTGTACCAAAGCACCTCCACAGGACCTGGACTTTGAGGACAGGTTCTTCACCATGCTGAAAGTCATCAACCTGGGTCAGTAAACACATGTAATACCTTGTTCAGAATAATACTTTAAAGGCTGCCGGCACCACATAATCACTGTGTGTCTCTCTTTGTAGGCATCCCATGTTTGGCCTATGGCATCGGCTGCTGGATGGTTGTGGGAGCTGCTGAAACAGTGCAGACGAGTGTTGGACCTGTCACAGTCTATTTTGCCTACAAGGAAGAAGAAGGCGCTCAGTATTAAAACAAAATATAATATTATTTTGAATTTGATCTACATAGCTGTTGTATTTACATTATGCCCCCCAGGTGATGCTCTGTTGACAGAAGTGCCACCGTCTTGTGTGACAGCACAGCTTCATTTGTGTTAAATTATTAAAGATTTAAATATGCACCAGAGTCAGTTATGCCTGTTATTGCAGTGACATACAATACTGGCAGTGTTTGTTTGGACAGCAAACTGTCCATTAACATTTTTGGAAAGTTTAGGCTTTCTCTAAGAGTAGACCAGTGACTTTCCCCTCCATATTTCATTTACAGTAAATGTGTGCTCTCACACTCAATTCATTCTAAGTTAATTTTTGCAACAAATAGCAATGTGTGAAGAGAGAGTGCAGGAGACAGCACTGTTGTTGTTTTTTTTTAAAGCCTTTGACTTTAAAGATAGTCAAGAAAATCCATCTTGAGATTGACAGAATTTCCTTCACAACGCTAGTATTAATGTAAGGGATATCACATCGAATTATTTAGCTGATACTACCACGTCCTTCGCTTAATTTTGTGTGACAAATACTGGAATCTAAATAACAAGAGCTCATTTACTTAAAGGTAAATTAGTGATCACTCTCCATGCAACAGATAGTCAATAGCGTTAGTGGAAAAAAAGTGACAAGACTGATCTGATAAAATAGGTTTTAATTACCAATGTGTAGCCTCTGTATAGAGACATCTACATCCTTTCCTTTAGGCCCTCACTGGCCTTTGATTTCTTGTAATGTGCTTTGCTGACAGGGCACACTTACCTCTCCTGCAGAGTACTGCTTCCTTCGAGAGATGGGTTGACAAACTGCCATATTGATTTCTTCACCCCGCAGCATGTCCTACTAATAGCATTTATCAGCGACCTCAATTTTCTGGCCTTGGCCTCTTCGTTTTTAGCAACAATGAAACTGAACGAATAATTTCTCATTGTACGTGTTAATCAATGCACCTTTTGACCTCTTTTGCACTTGAAAGCAATGAAATACAGATACATGCTGTTTGTCATGTACAGCTTGTCTTGAGTATTGTATTGCGTATAGCTGTTAGAATATGGACAGTAATATTTAAATTGTATATTTTAAATGTGCAATTTCATATAAAATAACATTAATAAGTCTCAAGATGGGCATCTGCAAACTTAGACTAGTCTATACTTACAAACAAGGTCCTTGTGCATTTGCACGTTTCTCAACTACATTTCAAAAATACGACTTTTTATTGTGAGGAAAAGGACATTAAGTGCATCCACAAAATGTTTTAACCTCATGCAGAATTCATGTACAAAATCCCCTGAAACAGTGCAATGACACCACATTATCTCGTAATCATAGTAATTGCTTTAAACAAGGAACATTTAGACACACTTATGGAAATCTGATCCATGGTATCAAGCTGCACTTAAATCCTCCTCCTTTCATTTGCAGCCTTTCATCAGAACTGAAAGTGTGCATGGGGAATGCTCAGGCAACCATGTCTTAATTACTCATTGACCCTTTGACCCATGAGATGCATTGATAGCAGCATACAGCCAGACACAATTGCATGGGCTTGCAGCTGACTGCAGCTTTGTGTGTGGCTCTTACAGGATGATGCGAATCAGTGAAATCTAAACTGTGGAGAGGGCGAGTACATTGTATTTGTTTTCAGGGCTTCACCTTTGAGTCACTCTAAACTGCAGGGGAGGGCACCCCTTCAGCTCAGGCAAAGGCTTAGCGTTACACATTGAATCTCTTTGACCACCAGCGCAGGTTCTAGGGTGTCTGGACGCCAAATGAACTTTTCTAAATCAACAGAATATATGTGCATTTGTTGTGAGATTGATGCTTTTTAATAGGCATGATGGTTTAGTCCAAGAACTGAAGTGCCTAAATTACCTGACACGCATCTAATGTGGTAATGAACGAAGAATTAATGCCTGTTTGGCAAGTTTAATTGCATGCTGGAGCTGGTAATAAGTTTTGTCAAGGTGAAATCTTTAAATACTTGTACTGTTTAGAATTAGGTAAGTAAAGCAAAACAAGTGCTGAAATTGAGTGTAGTGTTGCTGTAAATTGTTAATGTTCAACAGTGAAATTGCTAATCAACTTGTAGAGACTTGTAATTATCTTTTAATTAGCTAATAAATGCTCAGTTTCTAAAGTGTGGAAAAAAAAACATAAGCCATGCTGATATCCTTGAAACAGTTGATGCAGACGATTGTTAAATCAATTATTAAGCAGGAAAGTCGCAGCAATTTTTTCTTTGTCATATAGATATATGGCTTGGCAGAAACAATTATTTTGTGAACGGCCCCTGCAGCTAATGCTGGCGAGGTTATCGTTATTAAGCCTGTGGATCAGCCACCAGCACCGTCTCTATGCTTGCTCCACGAGCAGCAGGGGTACGAGAGCCATCACTCAGATCACTTTAAGGATCACGCTGGAATTATATCTTAATGTCGAGGTGTCAGCTAATATTGACACCACCCTCTTGGTGAAAAGGCATTCTTTTTAAATTATTCTGTGACAGCTGAAACATGCAGCTGATTACTTTTGCATTTGAAACATCTCCATCTGCAGACATCTGCATAATTTGATCAGCTTTGACAAAACAATAATCAGGAAATACTTGTATAGGTTTTTGCAAAAGCAATATCTTGTAATTGATAGACAATATTTTCGGTAGTTGGTCACTGCTGACCTCTCGTCATTGTCACCTATATATTTCTTTTGGTTGGTGATCATTTGTTCTGAACCCATTAAAATATCAGGGTGTGTTTCTTCACCCACGGGATGACAACCCTTCTCTTTACGTCCCACATTCCTTCTTTATCCATAACATGGTGTATACAGTATGTAGGGGGAGGGGAAGTATTGAAAGAGTTTTCCTGCTGTGCCAATCAGTGTTGCCGGAGCTACAGTCAGTGGGTGGCTGGAACATCTGTCAGTCACATTTGCGGGCTTTTCTGCATCCAGACCACTCCCAACTGTGATTAGGACTCAGTTGCAATGAATAGAAATGCCGGATAATTTCATCAATGTCCCTTATACTTCACATTAAGAGCGTGATAAAGAAAAAAAAAGGGAAGTAAATTTTGTATATTTATTGTAGATCTAAATTTATATAATTTAATATATCATTGGGAATGCTTATTTTGTGTTCCGTCCATACCCTTGAGCCTGTGCACTTATGTTCACAACCAAATCCCTTTTTCCTTCCAGTTCAAGTTGATTATTGCTTTGTTTTCTTTCTCGCTGATGATGTGGCATCATGTTCACTTCATTCATACTTAATGCTTACTCTGTTGACATTAAGAGAGTAATGGATTTTAATAGTTTTTCCACGACTTATCGGGAGAGTTAAATGAACTATCCATTTTTATTATATATTATGCAGTATTTAAAGTTTTGGCTCATTAAAAAACAGACACCCTCCACACCCCCCAGGCTGTCTTTTACCCCCCACCAGCATGCAGTCAGGCTCCTCTAGCCACAGGCAGTGCTTGATCTGTTTTTTCCTAAGTCAAAATTGAAATACTCAGAAATATTTTTCTTTTATTTGTTTATGCTTTTTCTTTCACCAAGCAGCAGCTTACTGCCTTTGTAGCATAAACAAGCAGCATTTCTGGATCCGAAAGGGGGCGTAATAGATGGTTTTGTTTGATCGGTTTAATTTATTACATTGCATGCAATCTTAGACGTAAAATATCTTATGTATAAAGAAATGCTGTATGTGCCCACAACAGGCCCCTTATGTTATTTGGTTCCCTTGCTTCTTACTTGCACAATAAGCAGCAAACTACACAGCAGCTCAACACTAGACTGGAGATTTACATTAAATAAACTATTACTGATGCTGCATACAAACACAGAAATGGAATAAATCAATTTTGCTCTCAGAAATGCTTCACATACTTTTTGATGCAGTATGATCTCCAATCTTTCTGCAAATGAGCTGCAGTCCCTTGTAATGGTTTCTGCTCCTCGTGGGAGGCTGGTGTCTCAGAAAAGCTGCTGATTGAAGGGGAAATGTAATACAGGTGTAAAGCAGACTTGATAGGGGTCTTACATGAGGGTTATGCATTTTAACAGTGATATACATACTGTTACATATTTATCAAAGAATATGGAATTTGCTGGGTTGACTCTTTCTGGCCTTCAGAGATTTGTAGGTTTCTGCCAGACTGTTGTTAACTCAAGCGGAGATGGCGGCTATCATGCTGAATTAATCGGAATTAAGGCTTTAAATTGGTTAAGTAAGCACTTCATTAATTGTGACTGAATTGCCTTGAATGAGAGGTTTATATGCAGTGTAGTCTGCCAGTACTTAGATGAAATAAGGAGCTCTGGGAGTTCTGAAATCGAAATCTGGTGCTTATCAGATATAGAAATCACAAATATTCTATATGATGAGCTGAAAAGATGCAGATCAATTAATTTGTCCATCAACAGAAAAAATACAGGCACCCATGATAATGTCTTTTTCATTTCAGACATTTATGAAGCATAAAATAGTAGAAAAGCTTCACAGCTGCTTTGGTTCAAGCTTCTCAAATGGGATTATTCTCTCTGTCTTGTGTTTGAGTTCTGGTCACATTTCTGGACTTTGGGATGTTTTAATTTGAACTCTTTCAGACTTTTCATACACCAATAAATCGGGAAAATTAAACAGCAAAAAAAAAAAAAAAGTTTTTATTTATTCTTATGCATTTCAGCCAATGTAAAAGTAAAATGCATGTAGCAGCTCAGTTGTCTGTGTATTTGCGTCCAGCTTTACTATTCTGTACCTGAGGGCCTTTTGTATACATATGGTGTACAAGAAACAAAATGAAAATTTAGGGATCTTATTTAATTAAAAGCTGTCTTTGAATGCTGACTCCATTATCCACTGGGTGAGTGTTCAATAAAGTAATCTTTGGCCCTCAGTTTGGACATAGCATTAGATGCTACAAGGGAAGTTATGGCATAGGTCATTTGGAAGCAACCACCTTGCTTGATGTGCTTCCCCCAGCAGAGGTGGACTAATTGAGGTATGTTTTTATCTGGGCTTGCTAATGATGATGAGGGTACAGAAGAAGTAGTCGGTCCCCTTAGGCTGAGGAATAGCACGACTTAGTCAACCTTCTGTACTTATTGTCTAACAAAGGGGGAATTCACTTAATGCATAGTTTCAGAAAAGTGGATAATTGTGGCTGCGATCAATAAAGTAACAGAGCAGAAAATGAACGGTGTGTGCAGTGTTGCTGTGTTGTAGATATCTGACAGAAATCGAAAAAGGCAAGGTTCCTGGTTTTTGTGTTTGTTTCAGCCAACTCATCAAAAAAGAAGTCGATTCCAGTTTCAGCCCTTACTCCACTTGTGCAAGATGGCAAATCTGTACTATTTACATAATGAACATGTATCTGTGACCGTGTGTGTATATATATATATATATATATATATATATGATGGGGGGGGTCGGTTTGGTTGGATGAGCCACATTGTTCCTGTGCGGCTCAGTGACATCGCTGGAGGGCAGAGAGGGATGGAACCTGAGAGGGGTGACAGTGATAAATAGCCCTTTTAATAACAGCTGCCCCACTTGGCCAGCGAGTCTCAGTCAGTGTCCTCTGTGTATTTATGCCTATGTTTATTTATGCATCCATAGCATGCAGGAAATCACCACCGCGGGGGTACAATCATTCTTTTTTCGTGGTGGGGGGATTGCATTGGTTTAACTTGGAAGGAGGGAAGCTTTCTCATCTTAAACCGGGCAGATATTCGTTTGACCCTGAGGTTCATGTGTTTGTTTATGCTAAAATATACAAATACGCACTACTCAGAGAGGTCTTTTTTAGCTCAAACAAACATCCTGAAAGTACAAACAAACAAGTTTAATACTTTAATCAAAGTAATGAAATCTGGGATATAACTACAGTGATGGCAATAGCAGCGGGTCCCACAGAGACGAAGGCTGAAATTTACTGTAACTTTTTGTACATTAAGAAAGTGTAAGTATTTTTCTGAGAATACAATCAGGTTTGTAAAAACCATGTAACTCTCCTGGATGACCTATTACTTAATGCCACAATGGCTTATCTGATCCACCTTCAATCTGCATGGCTTTTTACATTTTTGCCTCATTGTTGCTCTTTTGTCTGCTGAAATATGACTTCATGCCCAGGTCTGTGAATAGGGAGAGGGGAGGCTGTAGATCAGAGGTGTCAAAGCCTTTTCCCGGAGGGCAATGTCGGCGCTGTTCTCACTCAAACCACTTCCCTCCCTTTAATTGGTTCAATTAGTTAAGTATCCATATACATTATTGTGTATGCATTTTTCATGACTCTTCTCAACGCTCTGTTTAAACTGAACAACTTCCGGCTATGATTTGCCATTTGGATGAATGTCAAGGAGACTAAATGATTGCGCTAATTGAGTAATTAAAAGCAGATGCTGGAGCAAGAGCCAACAGCGCACACTTTAAACACTTTGCCCTCCAGAAAACCTACAGTGTTTTTGACACCCCTGTTATGTATGGTTATCCCAGAGGTGCCTCTGTAATAGTTACAGTTTCACCCTTGTGATTATTCAGTTGAAGTCTTTGCTATTGAACCAAAATGGTGTTTTTATGCTATTTTGACCAAGGGAAATGGTCTGGAAAAGAAAAGCCCATCATGCTGCCTAATGGCCAGACTCAGTGGTGCGCAGATTCAACACAAGCTCTAGACAGGCAAAGCATGATATCTCCACACTTGCTCTATCACTCTTGCCCCCCACTGTCCTCTGGTGGGACACTAGTGGCCTGCACGAGACTCTTTTGACAGAGATGATGTTATGTTGCCGGTAATTAACATTGGAAATGTGCCAGTAAAGGAAATCAGCGTGGCATCAAGTCGCAGAGGAACAGAGTGTAGTTCAATGGTTTTGACAGCTGTGGTGATTGGAGCATTGCTGGAAGGCTTTACAAAGTGCAGATCAATAAGTAACAATTTTCCTATTAAAGAAAAATTACTTGGACATTGCACTAAGATAGCTTGTGGCTCTTTCACTTCAGAGCAGTTGTGGAGGAAGGGTTTATATAATTTTGTCATTACTGATGTTATTTCCTTTTCAGTCATAGTACTGCTCAATAATAACCGTGTCTTTGTTATTTGTGTTTTTTTTCTTTTGCATGGTTTGAAAAAAGTGAAGCTGATGATGGGAGCCTGAACTTGGATTCAAATAAGAGTTCAAAATAAGTTTTTACATTCCTTACATCATAACAAACATCCTGACATCAGGTAATATTGTTTCACTTTTTCTTAAATGTTCTGAAATCACAGAAGCCAAAAATCTTCAGTGTTTTAAAGAAGTATAGGACCTACTGCAGTCTGTATGTTGCCATCTTCATTAGGATACTGTATAGGAGTATAAATCTCATCCTGAGCTGACCAGAAGATTTAAACGCCAGCTCATGTTTCACTTGGTACAAATATGAAACTGTGCTGTCCTGATAATAGATTTCCAAGAGTTTACAGGGCAGTTCACTTGTTACCTGATGCTTTTTGCTCAATCCTTTCACTGAAGAATACAAAGTAAATAATGTTATCACACATTTTCTCCTGAAAACTGATAATACAGGCCCCTGACGTTAAATTCATGTTTTCAGCTGTCAGCTCATTCTCGCATATTTGTTATTTTGACTGTTCACCTATAAAGTCCTTAAGGAAGAATGTAATAATGACCCGTTTAAAAGCCAAACGTAGTCAGTTAAGATATTCAAAAGCAGTGGAGAGAGTTGATGGTAAATCTTGTTTTAATAAATCTCTAGGCCACTAGCGTGGCTAATGAACTTAGTAATTACTCATCACTGGTTGGAAGAGTTTAGCCTGGGTGAGATGAAAAGCAGTGGCTGCTGGGAGCCACAGGAATGGCACAACAGGCAACAATCAACACAGTGTCTGCACAACAATCAATCACAACTGTCAGGCCCCTAACAGTCAGAGGTGTTTCTGGTGTTTCTCAGAAATTAGTACACCTTGTAAAATGTAGCTAAGATCACTTTCCCAAGCACCTTGCAGCACAATATGTTTAAACCAATGAGATTTGCTCCATATGATTTATCACACTGCTCTTAGAAGGGAGGAAAAATATTTTTAGCTAAGAAACTGTTTGATGGGCTCAAATTATTTCATTCGAGCCTGAAGTTAGTTCCTCTTACAATACAATGTGTTGTGTGGCTGAATGTTATATTTCTTTGCAGTTTTCGGCTCAGTGGTTCTTGTTATTTGTTTTGCTTTGTTCTTCACTTTAATGTCTAGTCAATCATGTATTTTATGTCCCGAGTTTAAGACTACATTACACTTTGGTAGCAGCTCGACAATCCAAAAAATATCGAAAAACATGCACGAAAAGGCAGAAGTTTATTAAAAGGTTCAATTTAAAGAAAATGAACTCATCTATCTATCTATCTATCTATCTATCTATCACATTTTATATTTAAATATGAATTGCAGCGTATAGCTGAGTGTCTGTTAAACCACAGTGATATTTAAGTACGAGTCAGAGCAGGGGGTTGAGTAACAGTGGACTATTCACAGATGCTCCTTTCTGCAGAGCTCTAAATCATGTTTCTTAATTCCCAGAGCCACATCTCAATCATACTCCTTGCTAATTTGAGAGTCACCCTCATTTCATTTTAAACGATTCATTTTTGGCAAATTTGTAAATGGCCCCGATGTCTTCTACAATTTAGTCAATTACTGTTTCAGCCAGCAGGACTCCGGGGACCAGGAACATACATCGCCTGGAGGTACTATCTCAATAATTGTTTCAGAAAAGTTGGGAATGGATTGCTAACGCTCTGTTCCACTTATTGAAATGTCAATTGGAGCCGGGACCCTTTTACTTCTCTTCTCACTCTTTCCTAGTAGTCTGACTGCGTCACCTTTCCTTCCCTGAGTCCTAACCATTGCTAAAAGATTAAAACTGAATTTCATATATCCTCATTTTAAATCCTAACCTCGGCCTGTCTTTCTAATGAATCTTCTAATAGGTAATATTATTAACAGGAAGTCAACAGCTACTCTATTATCTTCCTGTTAGATGAGACTAGTTAAGACTTGCTTCTGACTGTTTCTCTGAATTGATCCATGACACACAGCTTTTCTGTCATTTATAAAATAACATGTAACACAATTTGAACTCTACTGTATACTGAAATTGTAATTAATTATTAATTAGTTGGATAAAATTAAGAGATGATAATAATCCAAATTAGGTCTTAATGGGTACTAATTAAGAGGATAATCCTTCTTTATGGAACCAAACTGTGACCCGCAGACCCCAATTAATTAAGTTATTATTAGCCATTTCCCTGAGTCTGACTGATCTGGAGCTTGCTCGACTGAAGACAAAATATGTTTCAAAACTCTTGAAAATGTCTTTCTGTTTGTTTTGCCACAAGGTCCCTCACCCGTCCTCAAATTGACCTGTGATAAGCCTGTAGGTGCAACGCTGCTTCATCAGAGCCGGAAGGAAACCAAACATGAAGTACTGCACAGTGACTTGTTCATGTGGCATTATCTCAGTCATCATACAGGTTAGACAGGCATCTTGGATGAATGGCCAAATGTCCCGTTTGTTTTGGGTTTTTTTTTTTTTAATCCCAACTTAAAAAAATACAAGGTAAAACTAATTTTCAGGTAAATTACTTTCTTAAATTAAGTGCTACAACCATCTGCAAAATGTAAATTCAATAGTGGTTCGATCTCACTTGGCAGATCTCAATATAAACGTCATCATAAAGTCACACATCACAATTCCAAAACATGAATAAAAAATTAAATAAAAACCAAATAATATTCAGCTTCTATAAATAACAATTACTAATTCTGTTTGATTTTTTTCTTTCCACTGAGTTGATGTTTTCTTTTAACCTCGGCACATTGATTGTATTTGTTTTGTTTTTTTGGATCATCGTGGCCTTAAATGTGTGATAAGAAAAACCTTTCTGACCAAATGACAGCAAAACTAAGTAAAAGAGAGTTTCTTAAAAATGAGCAAATGACTAATATAAAACATCAATGTGTCAGTCTGGCAGCTTTAAACAAACTTTTCTCTGCGGTGCATATTACATCCATAGTCCGTAATAGAGAATAAGTGTGTGTGCTGTGGGTCAGCTGCATGTGTCTGCTCTGATTACTGGATGGGTAATTCTCTACTTCTGTGCGTAAGACCTTCAGCTCTATTCTATAATTAACTTTTGCCTGCGCCCATCAGGTTTCATTCCACACTTGATGTGTCCATAGTGACTGTTACATGCAACCAGCTTGCCATTCAGTATGTATTAAGCTGTCAAAGTGGGCTGCTCTCCCAAGCTGCCTGTCTTCACTGAACAACCCAGCCTATTAACTCCTATTGACTGTGACACACATGTCCCTCCAAAATGAGCGGTTCTGTATTGATTTTTCCTGAGCGCTGCTCACTTCCCCCTTTCACGCTGCCAAGGGTGAGATCTTTATCCTGACTGATTGTATATGTTCATCGTATCAGAGTACTGTTGTGCAATTGCCATTTCATGGACCCTCCTCTGCCCTCCCCCTCCTTCATGGCTACTTGTATGCAGCCAGGTCTCAATGAGACAATTAAAAGGCCCAGGTCCCCAGTGTCCTCTGAAACTCTGCGGTCAAATGGAGCTGTAGACCTTCCACACGGCCTGTAGTCTCCTTGCAGCTTAATACAGTGCACAACATAAGACATGACAGCCAGTTCTTCTCCCCCCACAAACACTCCGCCTCCCAATCAATGGCGCTGAATGGAAGAGTGCCATATCCTCTTGGTGACACTCTTTCTAACTGCTGCAGCCAAAATGAACTCTGACAGCATGTATCGATGTCAGATCAAGCCTCACCATTGAGAGAAAAATTATTATTTGCTGCTAGAATCAGTTATTGACAAGCTGTGGAATAGCCTCCTCTCCCCCCATGGGATTTATTGAAACAGTTTATGGTATATAAATATTTATCTAATATGTGTCTGAAATAGATTTGTCTAGTTGAGATACACAGTGCATGTGTCTGTATTGGTCTATTGCTGACCTATAGGGGCGTTGAACACTTTCCTCACGCTCCTCTGCCACTCAACCATGACTCTGCCTTTCCCTCTTGTTGAATACTGTTTTTACAGGCAGCATGAAATTGCTTTGGCTGTTGCAACTCTGTCCTGAAGTTAATAGTAAAGCATGTTATAATTATATTTCATAGCCTCGTTCTCTAGAAAATCAAAATGGCTTTACTGAGGCCATCATGTTGTAGACGTGTCCACTTGCCACACCATTACTGAAGGAAGTAGTCAAACCCTCAAACAGGAGAAAAAACACATGTACCTTGATGGACTATTACTCCAGGTAATGTAATAGTCCCATATTCATTTTAAAGGTTTATGTGATTTCCTTTTTTTAAATTAAAATATTGTAGTTAAATCTATACAATGAAGCATATAGTCTTTAGCACATCTGAATTTAGAACTGATTGAATTTAAAGCATTTAAGAGAAACAAAACTGGTTTGAAGGAAGTGAAACACTTTTCTCTGACAGCTTAGCTCACTGCGTAAGATCCAACCCTCACCTTTCCCTGACAACACCTAGCTACACATCCCCAATCACAATAACATTTATGGTAATAAGTGGATGCGGATTTATCTAGTTTGAAAACATGATAGCTGTTCACTATGTAGAGGAAGTTGTCAAATATAAAGACAGATATTAATGACAACTGGTATGTGCAGCAGGACAAGACAAGTGTTTATTATCAGTTAGATTGCCCGGTGTTACTATAACTAAAACTGGGTTAGGTTATTAATGCTCAACATGCCACTGTTTTCTTTCTGGCTTTAGGGTTTGTCAGATAGCATGTACAGTATCTAATGTTTTCCACTCTGCAAATTGTAAAGTCCCTTTAAGGAATATTTGTGATGTTTGGCTATATAAATAAAATAAACCTGACAAACAGAACAGAAATAGGTGGTTTGAAAAGCTGTGGGGACAGAACATGGTGGGAAAAATTTGCAAAGATGTGCTTGAAGTTTAGAAGTTTAAATCCAATGTTATATAGTTGGGTTCTTTTTTTTTGTTTGTTTGTTCTTTTCAAATCATAATTTGTCTAATGTAGCCACGTGATGACCACTTTTTCTTCTTGGAGCCTTTAAAGTATTATCCATGTGAAAAGATAAATGAAAAGACAAAGTGTAGTCATTGCATTTTGGTGCTTTGCGTCAACATCCAAGAGACTTCTCACCTATAAAGCTTTTTTTAACAGTGACTGAAGATTCACACTAGACACCTTGTTTTGGTGAAAGCTGTATAAAGTAAAGAAAATTAAGAGTCCTCTATCTCTGAGCTATTTCATGGGATTCTTTTTGTCCCACAATGCCTCTGAGGTGACCTTGTTTCATCAAATTTGCTCTGACAGCTTTTATCAAAATCAAATGAAACATATTTGTCATTAGATTTGTCCATCAGAATCTTCTCACTGGTATTAAGTTTTTATTGTATATCAGATGCTGTATTGATCTTCCACCTCTCATAGCAGCTGAACTTGAGGTGACCTGCTTTGCTCTGATGGTTAGAGGTGGGGAGATGCATCCTTGGCGTTTTCAATCATCCAGCTTGACCTTTGAAAATTTCCCTTGTTAGTTACATCTCATTTTTGTAAAAGTTGACATTCGGTCGAGGAAAAGGTTTTAAGCTCCTGCTCCGGCAGCTAAAAGCAGCAAACTAAAAGACTATCAGACAATTCCAGGGCCTACTTTTTTCTGACAAAGATGGGAGATATATGGCATGGAGCGATGTTGTATGATATTGATTTTTGTAGTATGTGGCAGAGTGACTTTTTCTCCTCAGTGATGCACAGCCGTAGCCCTTTGAACATGACAGGAAGTCTCAGGTCAAATACTATCCTCTGCTGTGTCTCTATTACAGTCTGTTGTCTCTTTGGCTGACTTATTGACTAGCTCTCATGCTCGTTACTCAACAGAGGAGTAGTTTGCAGTGATTGATACCATGGCTACTCTAAGACCTCTCTTAGGCCCCCTCCTCTCTCCTCCTCAAATCCTATCTGCGGTTTTAAAGCCATGAGTGGGTTTCATTAATGGTCTCTCCTGTTTATGACACCATAATTAGAGTTGAGGAAAGGCACCTAACTACCACCGTTCCACCATACTGAGAAAGTCAATAATGCAAGCCCAACAACATCTCACACAATTGAGCCCTGTGGAAAATCTATATGCTCTGCTGCTCTATGTCTTTATGGTGCTGTTTTAGCAGAAGCTGTCTGATTTGTTAGTGTTTTGCCCTCCACTTTTAACTAATCCCACAGAATTGATTATGAACACCAACAATATCATTTAGTTTCCAGCAGCCTCCACAGAATAGATGCTGTGTGGGATGTTTCCTTGGTCTGTAGCTGCTGCACAACATTGTCTTCAGTACATCATGTGAGGCCAAGCCTTGTGGCCATTTACCTGCTTTATAATTTGTTTTGTGCTCCACCTCATGTACATGCAGCGGCTCCTGTAAAAACCCAACCAGGCTGACCGCTACGCCTGGGTTATTTGTGTGGAGTAGGTCATGGGGGATACTACATTAGATTGCTTTCCCAGAAAATAATTCTGCCAGGTAGTCTATTGGGCTTTACTCTGTCTATCTGTCAGGCAGGATTGCATGCAGTTACACAGAGAAAGAGAACTGTTTGAATACACACAAATACACCCTTTTTTTTAACTCACCCATCTGTCTTTTTAATTAAAACAACAACAAAATACAGCTAAGGGAGTGCTTGTGCTTGCAGAAGTGTGTGTACTATTTCAAGCTGCACCTTAGATGATAAAAGAAATATGTAATTTTATTTAAAGCGACTTTCAGGTGAACGCTTTATCCATGTTAACATAGATTCAATCATTCCAGGAACACACTGCTACTTAAAAATAATTTCCCAGTCTGCTACTTGTGTCAAGCTGTTGATGTATGTTTTCAGTTTTCTTGGTCACAGGTTAGTGTGAGACAACAGCTTTTCAGGAGGAAGTGTGTATGGTCTTTAAATGCTCAGCAGATGGTGTTCCTTTCAAGTAAAGACAAGTTAGCTTTTATTTATTTATAGCCTACCAATATTGTAAGTGTGCGCAAATGGCCTTCTCAAAAGAAGAAGGTGGCAACAGTAAAGCTTAAAAAAAAAAAAAAAGGAAGATCAGGTTAATATAAGAGTCTTGGTCTTGGTGAACTGGAGCATTTGTAATTGTAACACATTCCCTTGTTCTCTTGGGTCATGACTGTCATCTGATGGAGGCTTTAGAAAGCACCATTAATAGTTGATGTAAAAGCGTTCTCTGTGGCCTCAACATGAATGTAAATAAGATGCAGGTGACGGGGACACGACCTCAGGGGTCAGGCTCACTGCAGCTCTATTTCATGAAGCTTTACTGTTTCCACATTTGGCCCAACAGTATCAACAGTAACGATGTCCTGTCCAAAAGTAGTAGTAAAAGTAGTGGTACATTTTTAAGCAGCACAACTCTGTGTTATCTGGCACTGGATTGTTCAGTCACACACACACAAGTGCACATGCATCATATAACATTCTTCTAATTACCTTGCCATCTAATAATTGCGGCCGTGATCATTTCCTCAAGTTTTAAAATCCTCGCTGCAGTGTTTTTGGCTCCTGATAAACCTTCAAACTCAATAATGTGTTACTCAGACTCCACTTCCTGGACTTCTGCTGATGCCTAAAGTACACTCATCCCCTCCTGTAACACCTCAGTTTGTATGTTGAACACCGTTCAGAATCTACACCGATGCAAGTTGGCTCTGAGAGGCTATATGAGGACAAACAGTGCTCTGAGCTACATGCCAAACATAGCATGTAAAAACAACGTGCAGTTGAGACTTGGAGTGTAATTTGCTTTTCAGGTATTTGGTCATAAAACAAATAATCACGCACATATTTTGACATTATTGACACTGTTGCAGGGATTAATCCATCCAACAGGTGATTTACTACAGTATCTCAGTATAATGCTAATAGAGAAAGTAACCACTCCTATAAGTTAAAGTTTATAGGTAGCAGTCATGTTTCAATCTGAAAGCAGTGTTAATGAGGCCAGCAAAACATGTTGAGATGACAGCAGTCTAATGACTTCCATGACAGTATACAGGCGCTGGTGGAATCACAACTAAATGTCAGACACCATAAGGCCTGGTGCATAATGGCTCCAGATTGATATCGGCCTCTTTCCTTAATTAACAAATGCAATTTTTGCTTAAAGGTATTGATTGGGGTTTAAAAGAAAAGGAAGCTGTCAAACTAAAAAGTGAAGACAGGACCCTGGAGTCATAACACACTGCACAGTTGTGCGGGGAGGGATTAGCTCTGACAAACAGAAGCCAAGTAGCCAATCACTGGTTGGGTACATAGCTTTGTCTTACATAGGATGAAGCTGAGTAAGGTGAAGTGGCGTTACAGCAGAGTTGAATATCAATTTTGATAGTTACCGCTCAGACTTTGGCCATTAATTAAAGCAGTCAGTCAGGAAACTGTGAGGCAGTTTTCGGAGTAACTGAAACCCCTGGAGGAAAGTGCGTCACTCACTTTGCCAGGCATGAGATGAACTGGTGCAGGTAGAAAGACGGTGGATAGTTATTTATCATGAATAAACTAGGCCTGTGAGAGTACAGGGACAGGCCTGGCCACACAGAGCTAAGTGGGACTCCAGAATGTGACTTTCTCCCTCCAGAGACCTCACACCCTCTAGCCAGTCTTCCTGGGAGATTAAGTGCTATCTGCTTTGGAACCAACATGTGCTTCTGTAAACCTAAACCAAACTTAGCTCATATCAGTTCACCCTTGTCTGGAAACCTAACCTTGGTGACTGAATGAACCAGTATCATAATTAAATCATCACCGTTTCGCTTTTACTGTGCCTGCAACCCTAACCACAGCGGGAGAGGGGTAAGAGGAGCCCCAGCTCTGCTGGCTGGTGATGACAGTGAAACCAAGAGCTGTGCGCCTCTCTGAATGGCCCAGCATGGCAGGAGCTGGTGGGGCAGCAGCCACCCCCTTAACACCCACTAAGACCTTATCTGGATATCTGTGCTATCGCTCCCTTACTTACTCCTACATTAGCCTTACTTACCGCACTCTGTTTCATTACCTTTGAAGAGGAGGGTGCAGATATAGTTATTAACCTGCAGATTACTTGCATTCTCTGAAACCTATATTCAAGGCTGGAACATCATGAGAGAGTGAATGATTTTGAATCCCAGCCCCAATCTTCAACAAACAGTGCTGCAGCCATGCAGTCATGTTTCTTCAGGTTACCTTAATGCCTAGTGGCTTGTTGCGCTGCTTGTGTAATGACTGTGGAGCCATCAGAGCTTATCCTGTTGGACTGAGGATATTAAAAAGGGTAGTTACAAAGGCCAGACTTTAATTTGACCCCTGCCTGCCCTCTTCTCGAGTGAGGTGGCTCAGAGAAGCAGGCTGGTGGTTTGGGCAGTTGGTGATGAATGACTGTATTTGGTGGGCAGATTGTTACAGTTCCACACTAATTGAGGGGTCAACACAAAGAGCAAATGTGGTAATTGAGTCACTTGACTGTGGATATAGAGCTTACCATTGCTCTTTTGACCCTGTAGCCTGCACTGAGCCTACGAGAGAGCACTCCTCTGCCTTTATTTTTCTATTATGCCATCTCAAAGAGATTATTCTCCTGTTTATTGTTTGTCTTTCTATAAATCAGAAGCCCTTTTGAGATCGGTTTTAGGAGTGTGAAGGATTGGTTTGCCTTGTTGAGCTGTTGCATCAATAAGCATTTACATCATCAGAATGTATTTCTATATGTTGCAGTATGTGTGCAGTGGATAGACTGTTCCCAGTTTTCCAAATAACGTATGTTGGAAGATAATATGCGTGCTGCAGCAACATCTTTGTTTTATGTTGTGTATGCACATCTTAAAAGTTAGTTTGGTGTTTTTCACTTTGTCTTAGTACAATAATCACAGCAGAATTAACACAGTTGTTTTTTGTTTTTTTTTAATTCAATCACCCTGCCGGGGGCCAAAAATTGATCTTTTCCAATGCAAATCCAATCAACGTGATGGAAGAAAAAAATTCTACGGTCCTCATTCTATCATGTTTTCAGTTAAAGATTATATTCCAAGTCAAGTGGACATCCCCTCAAGTTCCAGACTTTTAGTTCAGCTTTTGTTTCCTCAAACACGGAAGGCTACAATAGGAAGAAGAAGAATTTGATACGCACAATAGTTCAGCTTTACTCACATTCAGTACAGACGGGAGGAAAAACTGCTGCAGTGAAAAACAGTTTGTGTGAATACGTGTGTTGAAGGAGATTTTGATAAAAATTATTCAACTGGATCTGGAAATGTTAGTTTTCATCAGGGAAAGGCATTTTTAGCAGTCTTTATTGCGAGACTATTGACATAATTATTACATAGGGCTGTAAATTGTGTATCCATTGGATTATATTCATATTCCGAATGGATAAATCCTGTGTTTGTAATATCTTGAAGTATCAGTGATATCCTCCAGTGTCATCATGCTTATTAGTCTTTTGGCCATTTTTAGTGTTCCCCTTTTTTCCTTGTCTGTTTTGTCAGTGAAAAATTATTGTATGATGAAAAGGTTCATGATGAGTTTTGCCCATTATCTGTATCAGTTAATCTGTCCATTTTTCTTCCTCAATTGATTGGTGAATAAAATGTCAGAAAGTGAACCGTGCTCATAATATTTCCAAGACTCAAAGGTGATGTCTTTAACTGTCATGTTTTCTCCAGTAAACTGTTTAAAACCCAAAAATGGATTAATCCTCAAACTGATTGGACACTATAGTGAAATAAATGTTGTGCTGTGTGAAATAGAAGTGCATCTGCTGAGATACTTTGGCTTACTCTCATACTGGTGTTATTCTGCAAGTATTAGTCAGTGTGGTGGGGAAGGCTCCGGTGTTATTGAATGGGTTTTAATGGATCTGTTGGCCTTTGCATTTGCTTTGCTCCTAAAACATGCGCTCAGCTGAGACTTGGGCAGAACACCATCCATTTACAACTAATGGCTATTGCCTTTGGATGTGGTGAATTGTGAACAACATTGTGTGTGTGTGTGTGTCTGTGTGAAAAGCTACAAGGACAAATACATTCTGCATTTAATGAGTGTGGGCGAAAGGGAACCTGGGTAGTTAAAACTGAGAGTTGGTGAGACTATTTTGTCCCTTGTTACCTGACTCTTCTGTTGCACCTTTAAACTGCACCATGCCACTAAACCACTCTGATGGTCTCACAGGAAAGATGTAGAGGCTACAACCCTGTGTGAATGGGATTGATGGACCACATTAAACTCTGAGCTTCATCCTGCTTAAATGCTTTTGCACTCTAAATCTTTTCAGTTGTATCACTGTGGGAAGACCACAGACTGTGGAAGATTTATCCATGAGATTGTTGGGGTGTCATTTGGTATATATTTGGTTGATGTGTGGGTTAACAATAGACGGCGACTTTTGTCTATTTATTTTGCTGAATGCCTGGATGTGAACAGAAATTAAGTTTCTTTGTCTACCTTGGCACATATCCCAGACGTCTGTTTAAATGTCCACCATGTTCCTCCAGCCCGTCTTACTCCTGACTAAGATGTGATTGTTTTAACGCACAAAAATGTGGATGGTGTAATTACCATTTGCACAAACAAGACAGCAGCTTCATTGATTTGCTGCCGCTGATAAGGCAAGAGCTTGGCAGCGAGACAATGGCTGAGGCCACCAGAGGCTCACCAGCACCAGGGACATGGGACCGTCCTGCCTCCTCCGTCAATGCTGACGACCAACAAAAGCAGCCCGTCATTCACTGCACACTAGCGTTTTTAATTAATTTTCAGTCAGTTCTCCTCGGGGTGCTTATGTGGTGATGTTGACCCCCAGATCTGCTCATGAATGTAGCTTTCTCTTCAGCCCTGGCTGTCAGAAGGTCACCGTTGCTGGCTCCCTCAGCAGGAGCCTCTTTTTCTGTTCAGAATATGTATGTATGAATATGTTTGTCAGAGGTTGGTAAGCCAATGCAATCAGAGTTGTGTAATCGCATGCTAAACATGATACACAACTGATTCTGGATATCAAAGCTTTGTGTAGTGTTACATTGTATGTGGCCCTTATTTGGGCAGTTGCCATGTTAATTGACTTCATAATGGCTTTAAGAGTTAACCTATTAAGATTTCAAAAGACACAATATGTTGTCACATTCTCAAGTTGCATTTAAAGTCGCTTTTGCTCTCTATGCACAAGCACAAATCTGGGCAGCCTGTGGATAAGCTGGATCAGAGTTGATCAAATTGCTGTTGTCTTAAAGTGGTTTTGATCTGGATTAATCCAAAGAAGTGGTCACACCAGCATGCTCTGTAAGTCTATGGGTCCTTATGTTTCCACCTCGCACCCCCACCAGGCTTTGTGATCTGCCGTGGCTTTGGAGGATGAAAGGAAATGGGATTTGTTTTTTTTTGTTGAATGTGCCAACTGTGTTCAAGGGGGCTTTTTAAATAAGTGCCCTTGACCCATTCTTAGGTTTATCCCAGTCTCCTTGTTAGCCCTATTTTCTCTCTGTAGGGGGCTAAATTTAGTCTGATTAACTAATGGGTACAACGATGTTAGAAATTAGGGTTTTTGGGTGACGGCAGAGCTGTCTTCAAAGCCCTGTAATGCTGGTTGGCTTTACCTTGGCTTTCTAAGAAGAGATTCGACCAGTAGCCCACCTGATCCGCTCACTTATACCTGACTGATACTATTAAAAAAAACGTGTTTTGATTATTTCCTCTTATGTTTCGTTACTTTTATTCAATTTTTTCCTCTTTCTAACAAAGGCAAAAGATAGAGAAGACTTCAACAAAAAGATCAGTTAAATTTTCATTTATACAGCACGCATTCACACCAGACATTATCTGAGGGCAGTTTTCAAATCGAGGAGGTCTACAACTTGTCTTTGCAATAAAATTTACAGAGACCCAACAACGATGAGAGAGAGAGACAGAGAGACTGGGTGAGCAGGAGCGAACGAGGGAGCACAGCAAAACATCACCATAATAGCAATAAAGATAATAATAATAATAGCAGTGGCAATAAGAGCAATAAAAAATGTTAATGTTAACTGTAATGCTGTTAATGATACAAACATGACAATAATCACAGTAATAAAACTTACTATAAATTGTCATAAATTTGGCAGCAGGTGTTGAACAGGATCATGGAAATATATTTGATCTAAGACCTGGTTAATCTACGTGTTATCAGAAAATGTAAAAATTGTACGCAAAAGTTTTGGCTGATCTGTAGGGGCATCTTTTCAGCAAGATCTTTGAATCTGGCCTTGGTGGCAGGGTAAGAGATCCTCTGGTCTCTAAAAGCATTAGATCTAATGGTGGACCATTTTGTTCACAATTAATAGGGCTCCCCAAGAGACCAGGAGCCTATAGACTTGTGGAAATACTCTAGCAGCCTTCAGGCAGCTGGCTAGATGTGGCTTTCTTCCCCGTCACTCACATTTGTCGTAATGGCACAAGAGCCTCACTGGCTATTCCCCAATGCTGTGTGTATGCATGAGTGTGTGTGAGCCCACTGCCCCAAGCATGTCTCATTTCAAAGTGCTGTCACTCCCTGCTTCCTGGCATCTATTAACACCCACCATTATCATGCTAATCTACATTGTATGATTACATAAAGTAATTTATGCACAGTTCTATTCCATGGCTGCACAGGGATGTGTGCTCCTGTTGTTGAATGTTAAAAAAAAAAAAAAAACAATTTGCGATCATCAGATTCCTTTTATTTGCTCCTCTTCTTTGCTTTCTTGCACTTTTTGCACTTGTCTAACATACTCTGTCAACAAATACGGTAAAAACACTCACAAAGATTTGAAGGACTCTGCCTACTGAGAAAATAATAGCTAAAATCACTATCTGAGCCATGCTGGCTTGTTCATGAGGAGACGATGAGTTGGGATCACTTTCCTCACAGTCCTCTTTAGCGCCATATCGAAAATGGTAAGAATGTGTTTTGTGTTGAAAGCAGAGGGCAAGAGATGAGCTCTCTTCCTCATTTATTCACAGCTAGTGGAGTAATTAGGAATGCAGAGGGCTGTTAAATTAAAACTGAATTGCACTTATTAACATTTTAACTACCAACCCCACCCTCTTTAGACACTAAACAAGGACAGTTTCAGCTCTAATATGCCTGTAGAATCCCGCAGAGGGGACTCTTTATGTATCTCTAAAACAAAGACGTTCTTTAAAGTAAGATCTTCCTTTTGTTTAAACAACCAAGCATTTAACATTCAGTGTAATATGCCAAGGCTTCCTCCATGCTGTCAGGAGACGCACCACCAGAGCTTCTCAAACTCTTTGCTTAATGGAACACTATTTGTGGTCAGATTGGATAGCTAATGGTGGTCCCTTTGAGGGTAACTCTCCAAATTAAATAGCATGGATTCACATCTGTCAGACAAAACCAGGAGGCTCTTTGTAATCAATGACCCAAACCAAGAGAGGCTCTACATGGGGTGCCTCTGCTATGATGGCAGCAAGCATAAGGAGCCACCAGAGACAGAGGCAGCTCACCTGCACTAACAGCCACTGTGCTGGGCTTTTGGAGCAGACTACAACCTGGGAGGGAGCACCAGCAGGGTTAATGTACATTTATAGAACAGGTCAAACTACTTAAGCCAGGCACTGATTTATAATAGAGGAGTGCAATGTGACTAAACTGTAAAGGGAATTCTTGTTTTTCTGTGCAAACATTGCCGTCGGTGTTGTGTTAAAATGTTGAACCCCATTAATTTTATCACTCCCCCTCTCTTGTTTCTCTACGTCTTTAAATTTTGTTTGGAGGAGAGACTAGCAAGACCTCCCGCTGTTGTGGAGAATTTCGTCTCGTTGTTAATTTTCCCTGCTCCATATGGCGCCACAGACACTTCACCTGCAGGCTGTAGCAGGCCGCGCGGCAGCCAGCAGACATCCTCGGGCTCAGGCTGTCATTTACACAGGCCTGTGCATCTGTCTGAGCAGAACAGAGCCCGACAGAACAGAAACAGCTCTTCCCTTCACCTCACAGCCTGAGTCCGGCACCATCCACCTGACAAAATCAGATGCTATTTCGGAAATTCTGTGAAACAGAAAGACGGTGGCAGGTTTAGACAAGAGCCCCTTCATGCAATAAGCTCACGTCCTCAATACCACTTTGGAAAAGACAGGCTGGAAAATAGCCAGACAGATCATGCCAAAATGTGTGCATGTGCGTGTTTGTCTGTCAGACTGGCTTCTCAGTTTGTGTATTTATTTGTGTTTGTGTGTGCATGTGCGCGCATGCTTGCGTGTTTGTGTGTGTGTGTGTGTGTGTGTGTTTTCAGGGGGCTTGAAGTTTGCCTATGGCAGAGCCATGGAAGAGAGGGTTTCATCCTGGCTTGTCATTGATTAGAGAAGGGTCTTTAATTCCATCCCACCCCATGTTGTGATTCATTTGCATTCTGTGTCAGGAGGTAATGGAGTTTTGCTCTACGGTTTGCTCTGAAAATCTTGAAGATGTGGTCTAATGTGCATGCAGCCGCTAGCAAAGAGCTTTCTGATTTATTATGTCTCATGTGTTGGCACTTTTTTATTTTTTACAGGCCAGATTTACATCCAAAACTGAAACACATATTTGTAACAGAACTTTACAGTAGTTTTCTGTTCGCCTTACAATTGAACCATATATGCTACCATCCTATGCGTTGCTTTGACAAATTATATAGACTGTCTGGTCATTTCAGAACCATTAATGCAATTGTGAGAGTTAAGTTTCAGTTATTTATAATTTTGAACTCAAACTTACGACTTATTTTACTCAGTACTCTCAAATTATAGCGTAAATTTGTGAAAATAATTATCATGTAATTATTATCAAACGTAAAATTATTTTTATATAATTTATTGTCATTTTAAAGATATTAGGACAATTGGTATCATTCTTTTCTAAAAAAAAAAAAAAAAGGGGGGGGGGGGGACAATTTGGTAATTACAAGTCTTTCTATTAATTTCATGCAGTAAAAGCTCTGAGCACTCACTGTCCCTTGTCACTCCAGCACTTGCCCTTATTTTCCATGAATCTTAAAAGATTCTCGTTCAGAGGTCTGATTTTTCCATTATGTCTGAGATGGGATATGAGGTTAGGGAAGCTACTGGTGGGCCTGGATTGGCCATGGGTTTGTGAGTCAGGTTGGTTTTCCGCAGAAAGTTGAGAAAATGTGGTGATAAAATTTGTCAACCTCTGGGGGAGGCCATGTTCAGGGTCAAGACTAAATCTGTGTGCCGCGGGCAAACAGGCTAGCCCATAATTCCAGCACAGACGAGCAGAGAGCTGACCTCAGTACAGCTGAGGCCAAACCACACTGATTTCTGCCCACCTGCAGGATCATCAGTAGGATAACAATGAAGGCGAGGGGACTGTTGGGGGTCCCTCTCCCTCCTTTTCTTTTCGGTCTGTCTATGGAGACACCTGACTGTCGTTGCACACTGACTGCCTCTGCTTTTTTTTTTTTAACCTTCATTCCTCCTCAAAAGAATACAGCTGTTCACATAACAGTGTACTGCTTTTGAAGCAGCAAATAGAATTTTCAAGGCATACTTAGAAATACAGAGCCTGTCAAAAAAATAAAGTATTTCACTTTTGCACTAATATCCATTTTCATCACTTGATTTTTTTATTTATTTTTTGTATTAAAATGTTGCATCAACATACAATCATGTTAATACGTCTTACCTATTGTGAGTCATGGCTCATTCAGCTGATAAATATGTAAATTAAAATGTTTTATAGTTGATAGCCAACATTAATCTCATTTGGATGTCTTAAACCAAATTAAATGAGAAAGTCTAGCACATAGCAGTTTGGAAAGTGTGCTGTGAATTCATCTCTGAATTAAGAAGGAAATGAGCAGGGGCACAGAACTTGCATTTTTTTTTATTACAAATGTTAATGAAAAATGTTATTGACTTGAACAAATGGAGAATACACCTGGAAATGTATATTAAAACCCCTTTCCAATTTCTCTCTCTGTGTAGTTTGCAATTATAGTTATTTCAGCAATAGTGGGGGAATTAATTTTGCGTGCAGACTGATAATGTTAGCGGTGTAAAAAGAATGGATATTGTGTTGGATAGGGGGTCTCTAGGTATTTACAAGGAGTAGAGGGAGAGCAAAGCTTTATTTAATTGAAAGAATGAATCAATAACAGCTATGGTGCTTTGTCAGAGAAGGCCTTACGAAATGAGCAAGTAATTTACTGTGGACAATCTGAGGCCCAGTGGATAGCTGATTGAAAGCGTGTATTCTGGGTGTAAGACCATCAAGCAGATGCAGGTGAGAATCTTAAAAACTTGACAAATTACAAGAACAAGTGTTCCCGCGGACGGTTAGCTTTGGTGCTGAGGAGTGAAAAGAAATCATTGGATGATTCTACCTTTTCCCCTCATTAGATGATAACAAAAATGCTGGATGCTCATTCATCACCCGTTGTAAGTTGATTGGTCTTTAAATCCGTAATTCAGAACAAGTCTTCCAATCTGACACAGCCATTCGAAATAAGACATCATTTTTCTCTCATAGTATTTTTGCAAAGGTTTCAAAAGTTTGCATTGTTTCTTCTTTTTTTTTTTTCCTTGTCACCTTTGTAAGTTTGGAAAAACTCTTTTCCTCTGTAAGAAAAGCTCTTCGACTGTACAGGAATACAAGGAAAATTTGTTTTCCCTCACTAGTTACATCTTACAATCCATTTTCTCACATACGCATCATTGCTCTCACGCCATCACTGAGACCTTTTCTAAAAAAAAAAAAAAAAAGTAAAAAAATCATTCTTTAAGGTAAATTAGTCTCCCTGCACACTGGCAGCCATCCCAGTATGTAAATTCATGTGCTAATTCACAACATGATTTCATTTCATCTTCCAAGCAAATGAGATTTTAATTGAAAATGAGATCTTCCACAGAGTCTCTCGCTGGAGATGTGCGACAGGGGAATGATACTTCTCACAGATTGTTTTAAGAGACAAGGAGAATTTTTCTTTTCTTCTTCCAAGCCATTTACAAAAAGATTGTGTGTTTTCTCAGCCTGGCCTTTCGCTGCAACCAGCAGGTTAGTGAAAATACACTTTGAAATTAACATTATGCTTCAGTTCCTCACCCGTACAAAGAGGTGGGCTATTAGCATTTGTGTATTTTCATTATGTTAATGGTGTTAACACATGCCCACAGATTGCCACCAGTGGTGCAGTAATTTTGTCTTGCTGATCATAAAGTGTCCGAGTGGGTCATTTTGATTATGACATGCTAATTACATATTGCCTTTCCTCTCTGTGTATTCTTCCGCCAAACTCAGAGCAGCCTACAGTCTTTAATGGTAAGCTTTTATGAGTTGGAGGAAAGAAAATGGCAAGGAGAGATCTCTGCCTATGTTCCTGACGGCTATGCTGCACGCATGCTTCACTGCTTCCCTTTAAACTTCCTAAATTGTGTTTCACAATAAATAGATGCCCAAGCCTTTAACTGCCAGTATTAGATTAGATACCATTAGATGTAATAGAAAATTCTCTCCCTGTAATATTTTCATAAGAGTTTGAGGCATTTGATTAATCTGACCACATTTTATTGCATTAATGATTTTTTTCCCTTCCCACTCCGCTGTAAAGACATTGTATACTGGCTAATGCTGTTCCCCCCACCACCACCACCACCTCCCCCTTCTCTGCTCCCTCTCATTCATCCTCAGCCGTTATTGCAATGCATTGTTGATGAGGTGAGTCGGCGTCTTATGTGCTTTCACTCCTAAAGTCATTCCTAATGGAGTGGAAACCTTATATTTTGTTTCCTAATGAAGCACAGGAGTGGCAGACAGCTCCGCTTGGGCTGTCCTGCGGCTGCCTGCAGGTTGAAGCCACCGGCCCGAGCCAAGCTGCTCCGAGGGAGCCAGCAGGGGATGTTGGGTCCGGGGCAGCAGTCAGCTTAAACATGAACTTATAAACAGGCCTGAGTATATGTGTGGATATGCACAAAAAAGTCCTACATTTAAATTTTTATCATCTGATATTCAGCAGGATGACCTTTATTATGTCCATGCATTATATTTTAATGGTGACACTTCAATGTTTATTCTGTGAAATGTTATGAACCGATCACATGTGTGAAATTATTGTCAAAGCTGCAGGCAAACAGCTTAGCATTAAGACTAGAAATATGGAGTATGGCTTCCTGAGTGGTGTCAAAAGGTAAGAAAAACTGCCAACCAGCACGTCTTAAGTTCATTAGTGTGCCAGTCATACACGATAAAGTAGCAGTTTCACAGGAGGTCATGAGCCACAGTTTGTTTTTCAGTCCTTATGTTTTGTTAGCTTGTGTAGTTCAGTCAAAGTGAGCAGATGCCTTAGCAAAATGTCAAGGATGTCACAATGAAGTCCAAGCCTGCTTTTCATTCCATCGCTGCTCGAAGTGAAAAAAAAAACAAAACTGCATTGATGCAGTATTCTAGACAGTCAGCTCTATTTATTTAGAGGTCATATAGAGACGATACTATCAAATCTACAGGTGAAACATCATCAGCATTAAACTCACCCAAAAATACAATTCATTCCACGTCATGCACACAAGGTAAAAAAAACAAAAACTATTTACAGGCTAACTTAGATGATGAACTTGCAGTCACAATCATTTAACCTTATTTATGAAACTGTGGTGGCTTCAACCTTCTCATCTTATTCTCGGGAAGAAAACGTGTAAGCATATTTTCCACAATGTTGAGCTAGTGCTATCTGCACAGTAACCAGTGGCTACAGCTATAATGGAAGCACTCAAGTAAATTACAGTTATCTCTGAACTGCTCTTAAGTGCATTACATGAGTTACAGTAGTTGGTTACACTCAGATGGAAAGAGCCATCATCATCATCATCATCCTTAGCTTGACTTCTGTCTGTATTTGTTGCTGTGACCAGTCCAACTGCATCATGCTATTAATGTATCATACTCTGACTAAAATGAAAAGCTTTTAATCAGCAAAAAATTAGGATTTGATGGCCCCGTTCTCCGCTAAAAGCTCTGTTTAACCAGAACTGAAGTAATAAGAGTGTGCACTGAGAGTCCATGGAAAGCTAGCTGAGCTATTCTGAGCTGAGGTTTCACAGCAAGGTCACTTTTAAAACAAAATGTCTCCTCCGCTATCTAGGTCAGAGCACATTCTGTTACTTTCTCCGAAACTTGCTTCCTCCCTTCCTTCCATCCTGCCAGGGATTATAATTAAACACACACAATTATCCCAAATTTAATGGGATTTCAGAACCAGGCTTTTATTTAAGAGGTAATGAATAATATTTTAATTGCATATGTAACTGTAAGATCGAAATGTGCTTCTCTCATCACTTGTAATTACTATGCCACATTTTTCTAGTGTGCTGTTCTGAGAATGCAATCAATAGCCGAGCATTGTCTGTTCTTTTCTTCTTTTTTTCTATATTTTTGAGGTCACTGTGTAACAGTTACTAATTGTGAAACGATCCAGCAGGGAAACAAGGAGGCATAAGCACACTTAAAACATATGGACAATGTCCTATTGTTTATTGATGTCTGTAATTAATGATATAATGCATGTCACTGAAGTAGTTTGACCTCTGAACCGATCATTATTCAGAGTGTAGAAGCATCAATCAAACTGTGCTTTTCTCAGATCTATTTTTGCACACCCCTCAGGGACAGATGGAGCACCCACTGTATCCTCATTTGTATTCAGCTGACCAAGGCCTTGGCATGAATGATTTAGAAGTCTGTATCAGACATAGGCTGGATGAGAGGAAGTAATGAGATTTTACAAGCTGCTGCTGAAGTTCATGAAGACTACAGCTTCTGTTTGCCATTGCAAATAAAAAAAAAAAGAGGGTCATCTCCTTAATAAGATTTTGCTGTATTTACTGACTCTTCTTCTCCCCGTTCCTTCTCAGAAAGGACACGCATATAGCCATCCCTGGGAGATGTAGTTTTTATGTCCGGTAATGACCGGCTTAGTGGTGTTATTCACCCTCTCCACATCATTATGATCATGTGCCTGCCTCTGAATGGAGCACTGGCCCGTTTGTTTGGGCTATCTGGAAAAGAGCGACATGCTTCGCTGCCCGGCCTGAGGTTCAGAGGTGGTGTGTGGTGTTGATGTCCCACTTCAGCAAGCATCATCTCAGACTGTACTCAAGACGGGTGTATTAGAATAAGTCATTCCATTGTTAATTTAAATGGCTTAATACATCACTCTAAGGTAAGAGAGGGAGGTGAACAGCAGTGGAGAAGAATGGGAGAGAGAGGGAGAGTGATGCCAAGGGGTGTTTCTTTAATATCAAATGAAATTGAATCCTGCATTACCTCACTTGTGCCGTTTCTCAAGCAGCTCCCAGGCTATTAATGGAAAGCTGTAACAGGATTGGTTCAGTCTTTCGGTTCTTTAATTTCACTGCAGTTCCCAGATGTTAGGTCTTTGTCTCATTGCTGATCCCTGGCTGATCTATGGTTGTTGTCTTTATCCCGCCTCGAGTCCATTGTGTGGCTGTGTGTTGTGTTATTGGGTCAGGTGAATCTATCAAGGACGGAGAGTTGGACAGTTCACACACCGGGGGGATAATTACAGGATGATTGGTGTCCTCACGCTCTCTGCTCTCACTATCTTTGTCTCCTCTCTGTTAGCCTCGCCCTCACATAAATGCACACAGCATGTCTCACACTGGAAGTCCACCAAATAAGCGGCTCAGTCCCTGGATCCTGGCCCTCTTACCTGTTTGATCTCCGGGGCCCCGTTTTAAACAGCTGTGTTTGCTTGATAGCAAAGGTGTGCACCATTGTTTACAGATGTTTGTGGAATTATTTACACCAGCGGATTGAGTGAAACACAGGAGACAGCAGACTTCAAAGCTCCACCAACAGCTTTTGCTATTATTAACTTAACCTCCTCCCATAGATAATTCATCACATTTGCCTTCCAATGTCCCACTCCGCCTTGAATCCTCACATCTGCATGTCCTTTCTGGGTCATAATGACACACTCTCACAAGCTGCCGTTCAAGTTCACATGGAGGGAACACCAGTTGAATTAATAATACGTAAAAGTAGTTCCAGTTTTGACCCTTAAAGGTATAGTTTGGCATTTTAGGAAATGCCCACTTTCTTTCTGACATACTCCTTAGAGGAGTGATGCCACCCTCACATTTGTCCTTGAAATATAAAGCTACAAATAGCAGTTGGTGATTTTGACAATAAAAGAAAAAACTGGATAGCGTGGCTCTGTCCAAAGGTGATAAAAAACAAATCTACCTAATTCATCTGTGGTTTTACGTTGCATTAACGTGCCAAATAAATCTCTGCTGGGCACGGTGTCTTTGCCCTCATAAAAATCAGCATGCATCATGTTTACACACTGCAAGGAACTAAGTGCTCAACAGACCACCACAAACTGCACAACCAAAGTCACATGAAGATAGCTTTGTACTCTATGCTTTGCTAGCCTGTCTGCTTATGACTTAGTTATCAGTGAAAGAACGAAACTGTCTGTTTGCTGTACAATTTAATAACTATACTGCAAAGGCACAATCTGGAATATTTATATGATTATGTTTGAACGAGCAGTTTGCTTTACTGTATTACAGTTCATTTATAACAAAATTATTCACTTGCATGCTTTAGTGTGTGGATTTGTAGCCCAGTAGAAAACTTCCTTGAACTCTATTTAAAATGTTTCACACCAGATAACAAAGAGGGAAAACTGCAAAGCTACTGAACTATTTCCGATATGAATTCCCACTGAAGTACATCCATTGTAACACTACGAACTACATAAAAAGACATTGTTGCAGACAGAATGCTCTACATAAAATAACAAATATATACTTTCATATTTTATTAAAGTTGTTTTTTTCTACAGTAGCTGAACATACACATGCCGACAGAGTAGCTCATCATCGGTGATGGGTCAGTGAAGTGCCCCTTGTCTTAGGAGGTGTCTCCAGTTTAAGGTATGAGAGCGATAGGCCTGTCAGTACATTGAGTAGATCTTACAAATGCAAGATAAATGTTAGATAGACCTTGAATTCCTGGGATGTGTGCTCTTGTAAAAGATTGTAACCTTGAAAGTGCAGATGTTTTATCCTCTTTTGTGTGTGTGTGGGGAGGGGGGGGATTGTTTCATTTGTTTGTTGAGAGGTTTCCCCCAATTTGTGGTGCTGACAAGTGTGTGGCACACTCTCACACCTGCATGGGATTTTGATGGAAATCTCTGGTCATCTGTTCACACACACACACACACACACACACACACAGAGAGAGAGAGAGAGAGAGCTGGAGCTCTTGCTATTTGCACTTCCTGACTTTGAAAGCTGTCGGCAGAGCAACAGTGAGCTGTTTCAGTACTCTGGACAGTTCCTCCACAGGGAGGTAGTTCTCACCCACCGTCTGACTGGGGACACCAACACAGTCCAACACTGAGCTTTCCCACTTTCAGACCAGGGCGTGTGTGTGTGTGTGTGTGCGCGCGCGCGCGCGTGCGTGCGTGCAGATGAGTCCACAGAGTCACCCAGCCCTTCCCCCATATACACATATCATCCACCCAGAGCCATTCTATCTGTATGGAAATTTGGGCTCCACAGCTGGAATCCGACAAAGCACTGTCATCTACTAATAGTTATTATCTCTTTGGCCTGCTCCCTCACAAAAACCCTGCAATACAAGCACATTGCATCTTTATGGTAATGCCCGACAATACAGCCCCAAGCTATGGTGCATAGACCTTTGTTATCATTACGATAATTCCCATTCTCACTTGACTCCTCATTACACCATTGAAACTGCTCAGGGTTGGATATAGACAAATTCCTGCATCTTTCTTTATTACACTGTAGCATACACAGTGTTGATAAACGAAATAAAACTCTCTAAATACTCTGTAAACATAGTGAGTCAGTCAGTGTAATGACAATTAAGTGTAGGAGTTGTCATCATGAACTAGCAGAAGCCTGTGTGCTGTTCTTATTTATTGTAGATCAGACTAAGTAATAAGTCAATATTGTCATAAACGGACTTTTGGTGTAATGATATGATGACACTATTATTATCACTGTGTTGTTTTGGTCCAACTGCATTTGCAGAGTTCATCATTTTAAGCCAGTTGTAGTCAAAGCTAAAAATGACTTGGCAATGGACTTTTTTGACAACTGCTGTTGCCGTGGTCAACAATGGGCTCAAATAACACGGTGTGAACCAAAGTTCACTGTGCTGACATCAGTGAAGTATGATTATTGTGAAGTTGATACTAGCCATGTTTCCCAGGTATTGTCGCAGATATACTTTGATATACAATAAATCATATTTCAATAGTTTTCCAATAATTTGATGCTTTGGTTCAAACAAGGACGAAAAGCAATCTTTCCTCAGGCCATCAGGTCCCTCCGACCTCTGTCCTCTGTATTTCCTTGGTCATGGAGCACATTGTCTTCACCTGATCCTTTGCACTGCCTTTTTTCATGTATGTGTGTGTGTATATATATATATAAATATATTGTTACTTGCGTCACCATTGAATCCTTCGTCCAAAATTTTATTCTCTTCATCCTTGCTGATGGTTTGGCAGTGGAAAAAATGGGGGAACTTTGCCCCGTTGGTTTTTCGGTCAGGTTTTCAACAGTGGAATCAACAGAGGAGCAGGTGATTTACTATACATTTCTGCCATGATGAGCTTTGGGTCAGCTCGATACAAGAAGGAAAGCACACAGAAACGTGGACCTCACCGTGGCCTCTTGCGTCCTTGTGTCTTCCCATGAATGCCCTCACAAGGCCCCTGGATTGCACAAAAAAGTAATTGCAGAGTGATTGGCACAGCTTGTCCTGTGCAGCCTGCATCCCCACACTTGAAGGATCTCCTCAGAGCACCCTCATTGTCACACAGCCTTTTAGCACCTTTGTTCCTCCTTTCCCTTAGGACCTCACAGCTCACCACTGGCAGATGAGTCCCTCTCTGTGACAAAAGGGTCCCTGCACTCAGCCTCATTTGATGCAGTGATGAACTCCCCCAACTCTCCCCCCTTCGCTCACACTCACTCACTCTCACAAACACACATTGCACACCACCTCCTGTGAGAAGAAATGTTCTGTTTAGTGGTGTAAGATGTGGGGGTCAGGACCCAGGGGTGGGCTTTTAAGAGACAAATAAACATCAGCGCAGGAGAGGGGTGATGTCTTGTTTACATTAGCAACCATTTAGCAAGTATCACTGTTTTCACTGTGTCTCTCCTGTAGCCCTTCAAACAGCTGATCTTTCTCTTTTGTTGTCCTTTCAACTGAGGATCCATCCAGGACCAACTCTGTGGTCAATGGTGAGTGATCTGAACAGTCTAAATTCATCTGGATTGGGATCTGTGCAGTAGAACAAGCTATGAATCACATATGCATTAAATCAGGTTTCCAAGATCTGACTGTGACTCACCCACTAACAGATAGCAAACACCAGAAACATTCAGAGTAATTAGCCAGCAGCTCTTTTTTTCACCACTGATTGTCATCAAACAGTCTTACCCATCTACTGTTAATTTTTGTGATATCCAAACACACAGACACACACACACACACACACACACACAAACTGCATCTTTCTCATCCATCTAATGAGGTGATGACCAACCACTTGTTATAATTGCTTCAGTCTCCTTTTAATTTTCAAGCTTATTAATCATATGTAGAGTTATTTAAGAATGCATAAATTAATCTTAGATTAAAAAGCCTATCAAAGCCTCAAAACAATTAAAGAGTAAGGTAAGATTTCCCCTGGGTTGGCACTTTTATTTTAATAGAGTGTTCAGGTGATTATCATACTTTGATGCAGCACTGTGATTAATGCAGACACACTTTTAAATGAGCTGTTCTCTCTTGCACAAAAAGGTAGAGTGTGTATGAGCCTGATAATGACCTCACTGACTTTTTAGGTACTTTTCCCATTTCCTTTCCCAGGTTTATTTGAATTAGAGTCATTACACGTCACTTCTTGCAGTGAATGAGTCTGTGGATATTCCATTTAATCCGAAAATACAGATTTCATATAGGTTAGTGCTGACAGGATGTGGCTAGTATTGTTAAGCGATTATGTGTAAGATCTCTCTGCAAATGTTTTAATTCGTTTCGTTCTAGCTGCAGCTCACTAAAACATGAATTTCATCTGAAAGTAACAGACGTTTAATGAAAAGATTTGTGTTGCTGACGAAGTTTAACAGGCCATGCCCGTTCAATAATCAATAGAAAGACCGATGGGCGGTGATAATGCTGTTTAGTTTAAATTTGGTGGCGAGGACGAGGCGCCTCAAGTGGGACCAGTGTGTGTTCACTGACCCGGACTGACACGGCCTTTTCATTGAACACTTATGCTGCATAGATCTCAGTTATTTCTGATCCGATGTCTTTAATCCCAGGGCGAGTGTAAAATGAGGACAATTACTAGACAGACTCGAGTAAAAGAAAATTACAATTTTAGTTATGAATTTGGTCCAAAGTCATATTCTTATAAGTCTAATGTAAATATTTTTCATTTTTATTATCAAATATAACAAAAACAAGCAAAAAAAAACCCCATAATCTTAATAATTATCTTTTTGTACTGGGTAGCTCTTCTAATGAAATTATTATTATTATTATTATTATTATTATCATTATCATTATTATTATTATATCCAATTAATGTTGATTTACCTATATTTTGGGTTGCAATAATTATGGACAAATAGTTCTTGAAGCGCAGTCAGTCTGTCCCTGGAGTCAACAGGACCAACAGTAGCGGCTCCTGTTACCTTCATCAATATTACATCAGTGCTCAGCGCCGTGCGTGTGCCACATGTAAATGATTAAGCCAAACGTTTATCGACTTTAAAAAGTTGAATGCTCGTCTGTGATGGAGAAAGACTGGGAGAAATTGGGGGTGGGATAGGGGGCGACTGAGCGCAGATCACACAGACTGACCTTTGGAGCAGCTGGTTATTGTCAAAACGCGTGTAGGCGAAGTGTAAATCGTACACGATGGATCCGTGGGAACCCCGCACATGATGCAGGCCTGCACGTCCTGACTCCATAACACAACAATGTGTCCACGGGTCCCTGCTGTTTTTAAAGGAAAGCCAAATCCCACTGCAGCCTCCTCCATTCATAATGGTTTTTTTTTTCTTTTAAATAGGAAAGTGCAAAAGAATTAATTAAAACGCATAATGGTTTGCACCATAGGCTACAGAGTAATGAAAGATTAATGTGGATGTTTTCTTTTTGTAAATTAGAATTTATTTAAAACTGGCATTGGATTAAATGTTTAGTTGTTATTATTATTATTTTAATAATGGAAAGATTTCAATTTCTCCATTTGCAGACAGCGCCTCCTCCACATGTGTAGACCTGCAGGCTACCGTAAGACACCCGAACCATCTGCATCGGTCATGAATCCGTAGTTAATGCAGACCGCCTGTATGAGTAGTGGGAGTGCCTCACTCTAAGTTTTGCCGTCACTTGATTGCTGTGGATGAGGGGGCCGTGCTACAGTCTGGTCTGCAGGCCATGTGGCCACTGATGCTGCTGCTACTGGTGAAACACAAACCCCCAGCACACACTGAGAGTGGAGAGGGAGAGAGAGAGGAGGAGGAGAGAGACAGTGAACAGCAAAGAGGCGGCGCTGCACGGCCAACTGCGTCCCATTCGTAAAGCAAACATCTTTACATCCTCCAACACAGGCGTCTTATCGCGCAGACGTTCAGCCGATCCCAGCTTTGTCGTTCACGGCGGAGGGAGCTGCGCGACGTTAAAGGTGAGACATAGAAACCGACCCAAAGAGCACTTAACGCTGTGTGTTTATGGTCTTTTATAGTGTCGTCCGTTAGGCTGCAGCTTTTTTTTCAGTGTAGGCTACAGTCTGTTAGAGACCCGACAGGATTCAGAAGTAAAACCTGCCGACGGAACAGAAGTGATTTAACAGTTTCAACCAAAACTGAAGTTGCAGGCAAATACAGTAAATTGGAGTTGTAGGTGGATGACCGCTGATATGTCTGCAGTATGTCGGACACATATAAAAAATACACCATCGAGTTTCAACAACTTAATTAAATACAGGCCTGTGCCTGTCTTGTCTTTTCTCTTTGGTGCTTTTGAACTAACGGGTTTAAACAGCATAGCTTTTACATACAAATTATAAAGTTTTGCATAAACTTGTTAATAACAAAAACTGACATCTTTACGTCAAACGTGGTCTCTGCAGCCTCCAGGCCTCCGAGGATGGACTCCATACCTGCGGGGCGAGACTCCAGCTCCTCGCCAAGCGCCAAACAAGAACTTTCCTATCCGAGCAGCAACAATCTGAAGCCCAACCAGGTCGGAGAGACGGTGCTGTACGGAATACCCATCGTGTCATTGGTGATAGATGGCCAGGAGAGACTTTGTCTTGCCCAGATATCTAACACCCTGCTGAAGAATTACAGCTACAACGAGATCCACAACCGGCGCGTTGCGCTGGGTATCACCTGCGTCCAGTGCACGCCAGTCCAGCTGGAGATCCTGAGGAGGGCCGGGGCCATGCCGATCTCCTCCAGGCGCTGCGGGATGATCACTAAACGCGAGGCCGAGAGACTCTGTAAGTCGTTTCTAGGAGCCCACTCGCCTCCTAAACTTCCAGAAAATTTTGCCTTTGACGTGTCCCATGAGTGCGCCTGGGGGAGTCGAGGCAGCTTCATCCCGGCCAGATACAACAGCTCAAGGGCCAAGTGCATCAAGTGCTCCTATTGCAACATGTATTTTTCTCCAAATAAATTCATATTTCACTCGCACCGCACCCCGGAGTCTAAGTACACGCAGCCAGACGCAGCAAATTTCAATTCTTGGAGGCGGCATCTTAAATTAACAGATAAAAACAGCCTGACTGAGATACTGCACGCGTGGGAAGATGTGAAGGCCATGTTCAACGGGGGCAGCCGTAAGAGGACGCTGCCAGGCAGCGGGTCCGATTCCAGCTCTCCATTAAAATCACAGGGACCGACCCGTCCCCGGGACTCACCCGAGATACCCGCAAAAATCCTCAGCTGCGAGGACAACCGCGGCAGCATGACGAGCGCACGCAGCTACCCGGTCATCCCGGTGCCAAGTAAAGGCTTCGGGATGCTGCAAAAGATCCCCCCGCCGCTTTTCCCTCATCCTTATGGGTTCCCAGCCTTCGGCCTGTGCCAGAAGAAAGAAGACAGTATAATGGGAGAGCAGAGCAAGGCGGGCCTCCCGGGCGTCTTGTGGCCCGGCACCAAGGACAGCGCCTACCACTCCTTCCCCATGTTCTGGCCCACGGCGGGCGCGCTGCCCATGGCCCCGTACCCGCAGACTCAGCACAAACCTGCACCAGAGCTGCTGTGCCCCCCCAGGCAGACTGACATGGACATATCCGAGCACAGCGACCGGAGCACAAACACGTCCAAAGACAGCGTGGTCGAAAACGACCGGTGCTCCAGCACGCAGTCCGTGCGCAACGAGGACGACAAGTCCGGGGACGAGGCGAGGCCGCCGGAGGGGATGACGCTGGCGCCGCGGAAAATCAGCTACGTCTCCGCGTTCAGGCCCGTCATCAAAGACGCCGACTGCATCGCCAAGCTGTACGGCAACCGGGGCGCTTACAACGGGTGTCGCACCGGCTATTTATCGCCCGACTTTTTAAGCGAGAGCTCGAGTTACCGTTCCGTGTCCCCCTGCGTGGACAGCGAGGGCGAGCCGGACGTGGACGTGGAGACGAATAAAACGCCGGATGAGGATGAGGAGGAGGACTCCAGGCCTCTGTCGTCAGTGTGTCCTCGGACTCCTCCCGGCCTGGCACACAGTGTCTCACCAAACCACTCGGACTCTAAGGGCATGCAGGACAGCAGTGTGGTTGAGTCCCAGAAAATGAGCCTACACTTGGCCCAGTCCTCGGACAGGGAACTGCACAGCAAGCAGTTATCAGAGCCGCACATAGCCGCCCCCTTCACTGAAGTGAGTGACTCTTAACTGAGAAACACTGGCGACAATACCATCTGTAATATTTCACTAAAGTTTTTCTGCAAGTGGGTTTGTTTTTTCCTTGCCCTGTGTGTATTTTTTTTTTTTTTTTATCAGACAAATCTTTGTGTCCTTCTGGGTGAAATCTGTCTCTTATGTTCCAACAGTGTAACAGCAGTAACAAACAGCATGTTCACAACATTTTAGGAAAAAAATCATATATGATCTCTTTAAATAAAAATATACACACTTCAACTTAGAGTATATTTTTAATTACTAATTATTCTTTTTATTTGAATCATTTAACCAAGCCTCCTGTAATGTTAAGAGCAGTGGTGATTCTTTCTTCTTTAGGTTTACACATCGGAGAGGGCTGAGATGCAACAAAGGAGCAATCCCTATCAGTTCAGACCTGCGAATTACCAGACTGGAGTACTCACAGCAAATGGTTAGACTTTTTTTCTGTTTTTATTAAAACATTTAACTTAAAAAAAAAGAAAAAGATCGAAAAGCGGCGCAATCACATCGATTTATTTTCTCTTAAGATGAGAGCGCGAGTAAAGAGGAGCCGTCTTCCACAGTGGAGGAGATCGAAACGAAATCTTTTAATGAACAAAGCAGCGAGGAGAACCAGCGAGAGCCGGACGACGGTAAGTCACACCGAGGTCAGCCAGGAGGATTTCTCTCAGTGTTATAAGATCAATTTTAAGACCCGGGGGGGGGGGGTGGTCTGCTCCTTTTAAACTCCACATAGGAATATTATTACTTTTCTGTGTATTTAGGCGAAGATGCGCCAGCCAGAGTTCTGCCGTCACAAAGAGACATAGAAAGTCTGGCAAAAGGTAAGATAGATACGTGTTAGATAAAAGAATAATAGGGTTCTTCCTCATTTCATTATTATTATTATTATTATTATTATTATTATCATCATCATCATCATCATCATCTTTACACATCACCTATTGATATAACAAGAAAATGTTCTAAAAGGACGGGTAATGTCTGCAAGTTTAAGCCTCAGCATATTGTAATTTTACATACAGAATTAATTGTACCAAAGTCCCTTCATTCATCTCGATCTGCTCCCACCGTGAAGGCCTTGGGGCCAAGAACAAACCAAACCCCTCTGTATTTCAGACTTGGACCTTTTACTTTTAATTAAGAGTCAAAACGCCACAGATGAGACATTTTGTATCTTTTTTTAAAATGTTTTTGCATTGAGGCAGATGCTGTGTCCTAAAAGCACAGGGGATTTGTATTGATTTTACAGCAGGCCCAGGAAGACCTGCTCTGAATATTCAGTTGCTGACGATGTCCTCAGTGTCAGTAAAAATAGGAAAGTGTCCTATAAGAAAGCTGATACAAAAACATTCTGTACCTTTCCCCCTCAAACCTTCTCTATTTTTGTCTGCTTTTAGAGGAACTACAGAAACAGCTGTTAGAGCAAGTTGAGCTGAGGAAAAAGCTGGAACGTGAATTTCAAAACTTGAAAGGTAAGCTACATTCTGCTGCGGTCTTCTGTCCACAGATTTGGCTTTTACCACTGACACTTCAGAAGTCTTTCTGGTGCATGTTAACTTTTCTTCTGCCACCTTTGTGATTTGAGGCCAAAATGTGACCCTTACCATGCCATGACCAAATCCACTCCAACACTGGCATGCTTGAGCTCTCTCTGTAGAGCAAAAAATCTGTTAAAGAGCACCATTCTTCCAAAAATGCTAAGTGGTTCAGGGACACTCTCCCCTGGGAATAATATGTGTAATCAGAGCCCCTTTTAACACTGGCTTGAGAGAATTATGATTTTAAAGTTATATGTTCAAAAATACCCATGCATTCTTAGGAAATTGTTGTTTTTAAATTATTTGTGCATATATATATAATATACAGGAGCATATCCATATATATGGACATGTAAACATTTCAAAATGTCAAATCTTTCTGTCAAATCACTGTTTTAGCTAAGGGGAATGCCATTTTCTGTTATAATAAAATATACAAATTGATATTATGCTGTTTTGAACGCAAACACAGTGTAAAAAAGTTACAGAAAATATCTATCTGTATTACATTCAGAGTGATGTATTCAGATGTATTACATACAATTTTTAAATTCTCATTTTTTCCTTTTAAGTATTTCATATTAAAATGGTGAATGAATACTGGTAAAATACCAACAGTAAAAATAAATAAATAAATAAACCAATAAAGAAACAAAAAAGCAAGCAAACAAACAAACAAAGAAAACCTCTGTCCAAAGACAGTATGAAATTTTATAATAGTCACTGGTTACTGACAATATGATCAGCAAAATCTCTCAAATTTGAACTATTGATTTAAAAAAATTGTCTTCTCTCACGTATGTGCAACACGTTATATTATTATCTTAAAGTAATAGAGATTAATTCAGAAAAATTAAATTATTGCAAAATTGCAAATTGTTAAATAATTTTTAATCCATTCTATCTGATTTATTTTTTCCTAGTGTGTATTTACTTGGTCCTTCACATTTTATTTTTGGATCTGAATATTATTCTACCATCGCTTCTGATTTAACTCAAACCTCAGTTCCCACTGATGCATCTCTGTAAAATTGAAAGCTGTGTAGTAAACCTATCTAAATATCGACAGATAAGTTGTTTTCTCTGTACTATCACTGGTGGACACAAAGTATAATCTGGTGACAAAAACCAGCGAGGTGAGTTGTCAGAGGATAAAGTCTAATCTTAGTCTTTGAACAAAACATACTGAAATTAGCGACAAAAGCCTTTTACGTCAACATAAATGCCCCCAAATGTTTTGGGGTTTTTTGTTTTGTTTTGTTTTTTTTGTTTTTTTTTTGTTTTTTTGGTGAGGGGTTCAGTTTGAATTATAAAAAAAGGATTTTAAAAAGTGTCACTTCTTCATATTCGTTTTATAGCTAATTGGAACCCTCACTGCTTCATTCACTTTTATTTTTGTTTGAGACCGGAAATGACATTAAGTCTCGTTTAGTCATTTACACTGGATCATTTTTCAAAAACGCCAAACCTTAACATCCAATGTGAAGCTTAAATGTTTGTTTTTTCCCTCACACAGCGGGACACAGTGTTACCACAGTGGTGAGGGCTGCACTTTGTTTGTTGCTTTAGTTTGAGAACAGCGCCATGCAGAGGCCAGTGCGTCTGCGACCACTTCAATGCACCGCGTGTAATTTTAAGGCTCAGAGAATATTTACGACTAATGTAAAAGCTAAAACAGCATACACATTACAGGTTTTCCATGTTTGTTGAATTTGTTATAAATGAAGAGTTGTGTTTTTCATAGAGGCTCAGCTGCCACATGACTGACTGTCACTGTCCCTGCCATTTGTTCCTCAGACAATTTTCAGGATCAAATGAAAAGGGAACTTTCCTACAGGGAGGAGATGGTTCAGCAGCTTCACATCGTCAGAGGTGAGACTAATAAAGCAGAGGGAGTTGATACAGCCCATGCCTTCACTTTCCATCGCGCTCTCACACATTTACCGGCGGCCCTCGTGTGCTCAAAACCGGTCTGTGCCTACAGGATGTGGTGGGTTTGTCCCGGGTAGTCTGTAGGGAACCATTAAGTGTTTTAATACACGAGGCAGGCTGTTGAACGGGAAACACTTCAAACTGATTTCCCTCCACTGTTTACTGACTATCAGTTTAGTCATTTCTTCGCATGTATTAGGCAGACACGTGCCTGTAACCTGATGGGGATTAACAGACGTTTGGGGGGCTATGAGGCACGGAGTCGGGCTGAACATGTCACCACATTTTATGCACCCAGAGGCCCACACATCAGCACAGACAATTCAATTCCACATCCCGACTAAAGACTGCACAGAGTCGATCCAAGCTTGTTTCATGCCATTTTTAGCGCATGGTTGTTAATCCTTGGATCCTGTTATTGTGCGCTATGCGCTTGCTGCAGACATATTCCATGTGTTGTTTTCTGTATCTGTATTTAGTGTAATGCCCAACAAGACACGTTTACCCTCACACGCGTGCACTGTTGATGGTTTTATCTCCTTCTTCATAGAAGCTCACGACGCCTTGCACCATTTCTCCTGTAAGATGCTGACGCCTCGCCACTGCACCGGCTCCTGCTCCTTCAAATCCCCCCTGCTGCCCCCCTGAACCACAACAAGCCACATGTCTAGGACACAGAGACAAGGGACGTCCACAGCTTCTGTCCAACAGAAAACCGCGGAAAACCTCCAGAGACACTCCGAGGAATCAAGTGGAAACTTGTAATTACTTCATATTTTAAAATGTGTATCTACACCTTCAGCGTTTATGTAACCATCTTACATACGGTGAAATTTGTTTTTCCCTGAAATGGAATTGCTGATATTTATTATTTGTGGCAACGTGCAATGACAATGTATGTATGTTGTAATAGTTCTAGGTTGTTATTTCGGTTTTCTGTTGTCACTAATAGCAGCTTTGACTAACTAATTCATTGCTCCTTATTAGAGTGAATTAGCCTACTACTTTTGCTGTGTTCTTCCCTGCAGGCCATTAGCTTACTTTGGATGTTATGCACTTTAAACAGTGATGGGAATTATGAATAAATAAAAAGCCTGTGCATTGAGATCGACCCTCAATTTTTTTTTCAGCGGTTAAAGCATATCCCTGTTTGTTTATTGTTTTTTTTTTTTTTTTTACTTGACAAATACAGATTTTAGTAGGCTAAATTAGTTCATCAGCGACCTTATGAGTAGCGACATATTCTATGAGAGTAGCTTATTTGGTCATGTAATATTGGTTTTCATCGCTAATGAATTAATCATTTTATTAAAAGAAATGTGGATTTCTTGCCCTGCACAACTTCAAGAGAGTGGAGTTGTTCCAAACGATTTAAAAACGATACATTTATTTATAGGCACATTGTATAAATTATACGTTAATCCTATTGTAAAATATGAGCCTATGAATTCAGGCAATTTCATCCTTAAGAGTTTGGTCACTGAGGTAATGGCACAGCATGAAGAAAATGGTAAAGAAAAAAAAAAAAAGCTTCAACTTTCCTGGGCTGCACCAAGAGAGGTAAATTCGACTAATGATGATAGAACCAACAAACATTTGCCGTTTGTGCTTGATTAGCCATTAATTTTCTGCCAGTTTACTCATCAACAGTTGCGAGGAATTGCACAGATCCTTTACTTAAATTAAAGTAGCAGTGCCAGAATGTAAATAGTCCATTACAAGCAAACGTCCTGTGTTCAAAATCTCACTTGGGTTAGTAAACCGAGGTAAAACAGCCAGAGTGTTCAGAGTAAAACTAATTTTGCTGTAAAAGGATCCTTACATCCTTGGCTAACATAGGCCTGTATTACCCAATAGCCTTTTACATAAAGAGACTGTTTATCCAAAACCCTGTGAAACGCATTTTACCGTTGCAGCTGGTCTTAATTACATTATATTGTGCTCTATTTAATAGATGTAGGCCTAATAGAAGCTTTACAAAGATAGTCCAGTGGTTCCCAACCTTTGGTCTCCCTGTAAAGGGTCGCTAGATAAAGCTGATGGGTCGTGAGATTGTAAATGGAAGTTTTATGCATCAGTTTTTTTTTTTAATAGAGAAGTCTGTTTTCAATTTTTGCCAATCTCTTTAGCTCTTTGGGTGCATTCATCTGTTTTTCCGAAATACTGGAGGATTTTATATTCCTTTCATTCTCAAACAACTTGGCAATTTTGGAGTCGGGTTGAACTGCTCCCTTCTCACACCTGAAATCTGAAAGGGGCCATAACTTCATTTTAAGGCTGGAAAGGTTGTCATCCAATGTTTAAACTTGGAGAAACATGTTGTAGGCCTATGTTTATTCTTATCTGATAAATTTAAATAAACAATTGTTGCATAGAAATAGAAATAGGCTGCTCAATCGAAATACTAAATAAGAAGGTTCGTAGCCTAGTGCATGATTAATATTATATCGTTATATTTCCTGTTGCGTATTAAACATTTGAGTATTGGGTGGTACTTTATATAAAACAAGTTTTGTTTTGTATTTTTTTTATAAGAGAAAAGTAAAATCCAGTGGGAAACTAACGTGATGGGATGTTAGTGTTGAGCCGAGTCGGTCCGGTCTATCCAGGATCCGGTTGGATTTGTTTTTGTTGTGGCAGCGCCTCCTGCCGTCCATCACTCGGAAGTGCCGGATTATTTTGAATCAGCTCATTCCCTTGAGGGTGGCTTTTGCGCCTGCGCAGCCAGTAGAACAAGATGGCGGAGAGTGCGGAACTGAAGGTAAAGCAAACCCCTACATTAGCTTGACAAATAGACGTTTCACACAGCAAGATTTGAATTTCAAAGCATACCACCATTGATACTTGACAGTAGATACCCAAGGAGTGTTGTTATCAAGGCATTTAATAAGAAAACAGACAAGCGGAGGATGCCAGACAGATTGTTAGCTGGCTGGCTAGCTCGTTAGCATTAGCTTTGTTATTGTTGCCGACGCTGCGTTAGGCTGCCCCTGCTGAGCCGCTCACCTGCAGATAAGGCCACATATCTCTTTTAGGAAAAGACGAAAGCCACATTCATGGCAGCGTTTTGAACCCGGTGGAGTTGTAGCGTGAAACATCGGACAGTACCGGGAGTTCACCGGCGAACTGCGGCGTATGTTTAAAAAATGGGCTCTGTCTATTCCCTGGATGGCAAGCGGTGTTTAGGTTTCATGAATGGTAGCGATGTTTGTGGCCAACTCTGGTGTTAATCCCTGGAATATAGTTACTGTCCACAGCCTGGGTGTGTTGGCCCACTGTCCTAACACATGGCCTAAAGTGAGAAATGTTAAAGTAAGTGTCTGAGTCAAAGGACACTAGCATCTTTCTGGCGCCGTTATCTCGTCTCCTTTTCACTCGCTATTTTACAATCGGCTACTATTTATTAATAAAGAGAAACAAAATAATTTAAGTTTGATCGTTTCATTCCCTCGTTTTCATTTGTACTACTGACACCGAGGCTGCTTTTTGACCTTAAAATACAAAGAACAAATGTGAGTCTCCCACAGTTATAACACATTTACATACACAGATACAAGCTCTCACCTCATCTATTAATTATATCTAAAGTTGCTATTTTTGTCTGGTATGAAGCCATCAGTCGTTTGGCATTGATATGTGTGAATAAGTTTCATGATTTCCGATTTTTTTTTTGTTTGTTTTTTTTTTTTTAAATGCCCACAAGTGTTTCTTTTGTGTGTGGTTTCATTACACGTTTTAACAGGTACTCATAATTGGGGGACCATGCCATTATTACATATTGGGTGGACTGTGAGACATGATTGTTGTTATAACATAACATTAATTTGTCATTGATGTTATGGTACACACAGATGTGTAATACAAGGCTTGTAGCTTTGCTTTGATCTTATTGCATTATACTGAAGGGTATTTGTTAGTTCTTGTTTAAATTGCATTTACAGGTTTCAGTTTTTTTAAGAACGCCCTGCATAACAAAAACATCCTTTTATAGTATTGCAATGAAATGCATCACACTGCACTTGCTGTATGAATTAACATTTATTTGACATTAGGGTTAAGTAAAGTGTCCTTTGTATTGGGTTCTACTGTAATGTTCAGACAGTGATATTGTCCACATTCTTCAGTTTTACTTGCAGCATGTTATGGGGTTTTATAAATACAGGCTTTCAAAAACTGTATTGAGTGTTTGAAATTTGTAGTCTCTGCTTTTAGCCAGTGGGCTATCTTTGAGTGGCTGTATTAGTATATTGGATATAGAAGTTCATACTGTTGGTCTTTAATTGGAATAGTACTGGGATAAAGGCCAAAGAAACTGTATTAACTGTTATAATTTAACTTCTCCAAGCATATCACAAAAATTACATGTAATGGGCTTTGGCAATTTGCAAGACACTAATAGGATTTGAATAATATATGAAAGGAATCAGGCAAGCTTCAACACTGTATTTTAAACTTGATATATGAAAAAATTAATAATCTTTCTCAGAATTTGTTTACATTAGGGTCAGAAAATGCATGTTCTATGGTGTAATAGTCCATCTTTCCTGCTCTTTATTTTTCACCAGCAAATGGTAATGAGCCTTCGAGTTTCTGAGCTCCAGGTGTTGTTGGGGTATGCTGGGCGAAATAAGCACGGACGCAAGCATGAACTTTTGACCAAAGCCCTCCACCTACTCAAAGCTGGTTGCAGTCCTGCAGTGCAGATGAAGATCAAAGAGCTCTACAGACGGCGTTTCCCAACCAAAATGGTTTCACCAGTGGACCTTGCCCTGCCCAGTGTTCATTCTGCCTCTAGCCTGCCTGCTGGCCTTGCCCAACTGGGATTTGACAGCCATGGTGCCCCATCGCCTCTGCTGCCTGTTTCTTTACTTGGGCCTAAGCATGAGCTGACTCTGCCTCATCTTCCCTCTGGGCTCCACCCTGTACACCCTGATGTGAAGCTGCAGAGACTGCCATTCTATGATGTGTTGGATGAGCTCATTAAACCAACCAGCCTGGGTGAGTCCATCATTTCTTGCTATGTATGTATAGACGTATACATGTTTTGATGTTACGGCGCAGTGGTCATGACTTGTGAAAAACATCCCCAATAAGAGTTCAATATGAGATGACACAAGTGACCAGTAATTTCTTTAGGTTAAGTCTCTGAATTAAATTTTCTGTTTCTGATCTCTTTTTCATAGCCTCAGACAACAGTCAACGGTTCCAGGAGGCATGTTTTGCCTTCGCATTAACACCACAGCAAGTTCAGCAGATCAGCAGCTCCATGTAAGTGAGAAAGAACTCTGACGTCAACTGCCTTCTGCAGTCAAAGGAGAAGAATGTTTAACTACCAAAGCCTTTTATAGCTAACACTTTACATGATTTAGGAAACAGGTGTTGTTTGAAACAGTAAGCAATCAAAGTGGACCATGTAGTTATTAAATGTCATATTCTGATCAGTCTGATCTGAATTGGTTTTTTTTTCTGTAGGGACATATCTGGAAACAAATGTGACTTTACAGTTCAAGTCCAGTTAAGGTATGTCTGACAAACATATTTTACATTGAAGCATAAAAACATTCTATTTTAATGATGATGTACATTTGTTGTAAGGAAATAGGGTGTCTGTTTTCAGCTGCTCTTGGTTTTGAAGCAACTACAAAATCCATGTCACTTGTAATTCTTCTAATTTTATATTTCTTTAGTTTAAAAACTGCTCTGTACATTGTAAAAATGTTCCAGAATACCTGTGATGATAAATGACAAAGTTACAAATGAATGTGATTGGCAGGTCCACAGCTCAAAACGAGTTTTGAGCTGTGGACTGAGAGATGTAGGTGACTTTTGTTTCCTGGATGCTCATGCTCTTATTTGTAACTCACATTCAACTTGAGTGATTTTTTAAAAGTAAACACAATGTAAAGTGTTTCACTCTGGGCATATTGACTATATAATGACTTTAAATATTATTCAAAGCAGTGGTGGTATTATCACCTTAATGTTAAAAATTTGGAGTTAAATTCCAGGATTATAGTTTCTGATAGTTTACATGAAGCAAATCTAACTTTTTGGCACTATTTTAACCTGAGTAACACCCCAAAACTGGTTTTAATCTCTGCAGTATTAAGTATTCACTGTTTGGATGAATGCCATCCTTTAAGAAATGCTCTCCTATATATCATAGATGGAGATGGCTGTACTTGACACAACTGAAATGGTAAAATAAGCAAGCAAGCCAACCTTTTTGTGAAAGTGGCAACAGAAACAAATTATTGGTGACATTCATCACCTTATGAAATCTATTCTCCTCATTTTTAGATTTTGTTTATCAGAGACAAGCTGTCCCCAGGAGGACCATTTCCCCCCTAATCTGTGTGTTAAAGTCAACAGCAAACCCTGTAATCTCCCGGTGAGTCCAGACAGCCTGCTGTTAATCTATTTTGCCATATTTTTAGTGTATCGCACCACCAGTTAGTGACAATAAAAGCCACTGATGTTTGATGTTTTGTTTGCAGGGATATCTTCCTCCTACCAAAAATGGAGTTGAACCAAAAAGGCCCAGCCGTCCCATTAACATAACTTCTCTTGTCCGACTGTCCACCACAGTTCCCAACACAATTGTGGTGTCATGGACCTCAGAAATTGGGAGGGTAAGGATATCCAAATTAATCGACCATTCCAAGGTTTTATGGAACAGCTGACAAAAGATTTAAGAGCACGTGGTTGATCCAGGTGACCTCAGCGGGACCTTTCACTTTTTTTATTTGTCTTGTCAGAGTTTTTCCATGGCTGTTTATTTGGTAAGACAACAGTCTTCTGCAGTGTTATTGCAAAGACTACGGGCCAAAGGAATCAGGAACCCCGACCATTCGAGAGCCCTGAGTAAGTACTTGCTATTGTAGTGAAATTGTGATTTGGTTTATGGGTTAGGTAAATTAATAATATAATAAAGTGACTTTTTTCTTATATTAGTTTCTTTATTTTTTTGAGTCCTGTACATATACACTTAGACATTTAGAAATTATATTTCTTTGTAAGTAATGTGTGGTCTGTGTGTGTTAATCAGTTCTGAGGTAGTTTGGGATCTTATTAAATAGATCAACGTATTGCTGACTTTTTTCTAAGTAGTCTTAATGCCGTATTAAGTATTTGTATCTTGCTTTTCCTCTCACAGTCAAAGAGAAACTGACCGCTGATCCAGAGAGTGAGATCGCCACCACCAGTCTACGAGTCTCACTCCTTTGTCCTGTGAGTACTATTCTCCATTATACTGTTTAATAAAAAACCTTTTGTTATTGCAGTAATAGCCCAGAACTCTATGTTATTGTACAGAGGGGAAAAAGTTGTCAGGGGACTGTGATTGTAGTGCATTATATTTTAGAGATATTTTATGTAGTATGAGAAGTGACATTTATCTTGTGTGTTCTTTGTTTTTGCTTTAAAGCTGGGGAAGATGAGGCTGACGATCCCTTGCAGAGCAATGACATGCTCACACCTCCAATGCTTTGATGCTACACTTTATATCCAAATGAATGAGAAGAAGCCGACCTGGGTTTGCCCAGTCTGTGACAAGAAGGCCCCCTATGAGCACCTCATTATTGATGGGTGAGTACATTACTGCTCCACATTTTGTATGATTTCTCTTCAATATTGTATGACTGAAATACGTTTCAGAATGTAAGGTGTGAATCAAATGGTCTGTATTTAGTGTTTGGATTGAGCGTACGTGAGCGTAGTCAGAGCTTCTCTCCTTTCTGTACTTTTTATGAGATTGTGCTAATTGTCAGGGATCCAGCAAAAACATACAGTGCCCTAACAAGTTGAATACCATTCAAATTCTGAGGCAATGCAATTTGATATAACACATTCCTGGTCAATTACGTTCTAAGCGGATAATACTGCAGTTAGCCTGAAAAATAAAAATAAAAATCATTGATGCTGTAAAAACTTTCTAGAGATATAGAATCCTCCTTTACTATGTGTAAAGCAATATGGAGCCTACATTCAAACTCACGGATCTACAAGTTTAAATAGACCTCTTGAATTGTTTTAATTCGTGGACTATTGTAGTCCCCTCTAACTAAGAGCTCTTCCCATTTTCAAAGACAGTGCTGTTTTGGTTCTGAACATCATGACAAGAAATGTAGTTTTGAAAAATTCCAAAGTTGTAAAGAGGTATACTGTTTTCACAGTTGTGATGAAACATAGTGATATTTTCACAGGTTATTCATGGAAATCTTGAATAGCTGTTCCGACTGTGATGAAATCCAGTTTAAAGAAGATGGAAGCTGGTCACCCATGAGATCAAAGAAAGAGGTGCAGGAGGTGTCCTCTGCTTACAATGGTGTAGACAGTGGTAAGTGGCATACAGGTTTCAGTCTTTCTGTTCTGCTCTGGATTATGAACAGTGGGCAGTGTAACATTTATTAATTTATTGTTAGATTCATCTCGGACAGAAGCACATGAAAGCAAACGCGGATCATGCAATGACAACAACAAGAAGGTTGATGTGATTGACCTGACACTGGATAGCTCTTCAGAGGAGGAACTTGACGATGAGCCGCCTCCTAAAAGGGCCTGTCCTTCACTCTCGCCTGTCTCTCCACCTGCAAACAAGGGGTCAGTCCTAAAATCCTACACAGGAAGTAGGGCTATGCAATCTGGCTTGCAAGCATTTGTACATACATGCCAATGAAAACTATTTAAGGGGAATTTAAGTATACGTTCATTCAATAGTATTATTAGCAATAATAAATCAATGGATTCATGTCAAAACAATCCAAATACTGTCTTGACATTGACAGAGGTATAAGCCTTCTCTTGTGCATTCACACCCCATGAGGATATCATTAGCTTTTTTGAGTCACAACGTTTGTCACTAACTTGATATAGTTTTTTTTCTTCTCAGAGTACTGAACTTACACAGCCAGGCTTCACCTGTGACCAGAGCTCCCAGCATGCCCCCTATGGAGACCAGCTACATTCCTCCTCCTCCACCTCTTATCCAGGACTATCGCCACTATTACCACACAGCTAGTGACCTGCCAGGTAGACCTGCCACCTGCCTTAAAACATTAATACAATCATCACGTGGTGATATTATGTTAAAAAGTAATTGATCACTGTAAGAAGTGAAGTACACTGTAAGGAATAAGGGACAAAAGTGCACAATATTTGTATAAAAATACGTGAAACTCCTTCAGTCTGATTTAGCTGAATCACACTCCACGGCAGGTGTGGAAGATGAGGTGGATAGCGATAATTATTCTCTGTGTCTATAAAACATATTTCAATAAAATGAAAGTTTTGTATCAAGACAGATTTGAACACAAGTGTTTGGTGCTTGTCAATGGCCTTGTTATAACAAGATGAATATATATCCTGAGTGAAATAAATTGACCAGCTCTTCTTCCTTCTTTTCTAGATCTAAATTTCTTCTCCTTCCTCCAAGGCGACAATCAGGTATAATCTCTCAGACATCTGGGGCTTAAGCCTAGGTTTACCTTGATTTACGAACAATAGATTTCAATGACAAATATTTTATATATTTCATAAATTGTGTCATATGGTTTCTGAGTGAGTTTACCAAGCAGATAATGTCCTGCATGATGCACCATCTGTATATTGAAGTGCATTCATTTCCAACCATCCAAACCTTTATTATTTTATGTGATAAAACTTACATTTAACTCTAATGTAATTAGATATATTTCTAATTTATTGTAGTGGCACAAACCAAATAGCAAGGCTCAGTCCATTTTTTTTGTAGTCCTGAGTCAAATCCAGTCTGGGTCCTTTGTCACATATAATGCTTCTTTCTCAGAAGTTAGCTCTACAGAAGACATTTGTGATGCAATGAATGATTTTATAAATTCTGACAAATGCACAGAACCTCAGTATCAGACTCTTCACAAATTTCACAAAGAGCTAAATGTTTGGTGAATTACCAAAAAACCAAAAACAGAATCTAAAATTAACGTTGCTCTGTATTTTTCTTTCTTTTTTGTGTGTGTCTTTTATGTTTTGTGAATACACCCCTGAAACAAAGTGGGTAGCATCATACTACAGCATAAACTTGGCTCTTGCTTAACTGTCACTCTTCTCTGTTCCATTAGCATTACAACATGGTGATGGCTGCTGCAGCAGCTGCATCAGCGTCTGCCTCAGAAGACCACAATGTACTCCTCAACCGTTTCTTGCCCTATGGCTCCTCTCAGATGTTACGGGAGCAGCCGGGCACCCCTGGGAGCAGCACACTAACAGCTACCAATGGAGGTAGCAACAGTGGCAGCACCAGTAGTTTGGTATCTTCCAGCAGTCTGCGGGACCGTGACAAAGACAGAGAGCGAGACAGAGACAGAGACAGGGACAGCCACACCCTCTCAGGATTGTCAAGGTCCTCGGTGGAAGCAGCGGCAGCAGCCATTTATGGCTCCATATCTGACGTTATCTCTCTTGACTAGATCCACCCAGAACTGAAAGACAAGGGAGACCTCGAGAACAAGAGTTCTTTGTAAATAAGGAAGAGGAAGATGAAAGAATACAGTCCTATGTACAGAGAGGAAAATCTATTTTCAATTTCACTTATCATATGTATATAAACTTAGGACGCTTCTTGTCCGGTGAGTTACTTCAGTTGATATTTTTCTGTGAATACTGAAGACTTTTTCACACCTATTCATGTGGTCCTTTGATTATATTGTACCTTTTGTACCTGGTTTTTACAGTTTTATTTCGATATTCCATGTCGATGGCATTATTTCAGTATGTTGTGTTGCACAGAACCCAATGAGTTGACACCTTATGGAACATAATATTTAGAATATAAAAGAAAATGGGCATTGTTATAAATGTACAAAAGGCAAGTTACAGCAAAACCAGAAAATGTGTAACAGTTGCTTTATTTTCTGAATGGCAGAAATGTCTGGCTGGTTTTTCCATCACTGTAGATTTTTCTGTAAGACATTCATGCTGTGGTCATTGTTTTTAAAGAATTATTTATGATAAGTTATATTGGATGTAAGCTGTTTTTTAAAGAAGCATTCCCTATGCCTCTAGGAACTATTGCCACTATTAATTGCAGGAGCAGACGCTACATCCCTCTGTTGTCATAACTCCGCACTCTTTCCCTTGTCCTTTCAGTCGAATCATATGTGAACATTTAATTACAGAATGTACTTAAAATGTTTAAAAATTGTAGTTAAGACAGTATTGCAAGATCAGGATTTTACATTATGATTGAAAGGCATTTGTCCAGCAAGCAGCCTTCCTCCTGCCATGTAACACAATTGGGTCTTTATTCACAACAAAGATTTGCAATATATTGTGAATTTTTCTTTTAAAGAACATGTTATGTTGTATACAACACTTTAAAAAAAAATATACAGACCGACAGAAAACTACTGTAAAGAGGCCAGTCGACATCAACAAATTTCTGCTCCACTTTGAAGACAAGGCTAGCTTCTAGTCCACTTGAAGCATTTATTTAATTGAAAGGCTTAAGAAGTGTTCAGTGAGAGTGTGGGTTAATGACATTTCATGATATGGTTTTGTTTGATTTTAGCACTTGCATTTTTATATAAAAGTTATGTGGAGCAGTAAAGCATTCACAGTTGCAGTAAAAACCTCAACAGTAGTTTTCAGCTTTGCATGTCTCTGCGAATTTACCTGAAGGCTCACCTGTTTGAGCGCTATGTTGGTCCCTAATGACTCCACTGGACACATAGCCCTTTTTTGTCAGTAAATGTATTTGCAACTGCCTTTTAAGATGACTGTGATAGCTTAGTCCTTGAGTGTATCACAACATGCATTTTGGCCCAGAAGTAAGAACCATTGAAGTTATTATAGATACCTCCCCCTCCCTTTATTTTTCTTGATTTGTGCTTACAATTAGGATTATTTATTATCATATATATTTCCAGCATTTGTTTGATTCGTGAATATGCATTGCTGTCATTGTATGTGATATTTCTTTTGTAATTATATAATTAATGCTATTTAAAGATGTCATTGTTGCTTGACATACATTGTAACATTTTTTTGTTTTTCTGTCTGTTTTACTATCAGATGATGTCAATAACTCAATAGAGGCTTTGATCACTTTGAACCGCTACAAGGTCTACTGTGCTGTTTGATATTTGTAAGAATTAAACAGATTAAGAAAGTGTATCTTTGTAGTTGGTCTAAAGAAAGATTTTTAATTGTTAGTTGTTCTTTTAAAGACTTCAATATGACTCATGTTTCAGTGGAGGTATCAGGATTATTATCAAAAGAAAAAAGTCCTATCTTTCCAAAAAGAAACTTTACATCTCCTTTCTCCAGAAGAAAGATAATTAGCCAATAATGTGTTTTCTTGTTTCCTCTTTAGAATATGAAGATTAACAGAATTTTTAAAAAGCTTGTGCAGAAATTAAAAAGCTCCCTGCTGCTGCTCTGTATGACAATCCTCATGAATGAAATAGCAATGAGGAATCTTTAAAAGCTCTTTACAAATTAATTTTGTGGTTTCATCTCTAATTATAGAGAAACTAATACAACATTAATTGTCAGTCAATAATTATTATAATTTATTAATCATGTAAATGGAAATGTTATTTTGAGTGTGTAATAGCGAATGTATTACTATATTGACTTATTTACCGTCGTCTGTCTTTTGTGAAATACTGACCTCGTTTTGAAGATTTGGTCTGATGATTACTCTGCATGGGCAGAGGTACATGCGCACTATTTACAAAGAATACGGTGCTGCTACATGAAGTGGTAAACGGATCAGTAGGTGTTTCCCTACAGGGATGTGCTCCTGTGTGTTTGGCTCATACATTTTTGAAGATTATATAACCACCATGTTTAAGGAGCAGTTCTATTATGCACAAGCAGCTTTAACTGGAAATGTTTCCACTGGTAAAGTGGAACATGAGAAACTGTCAGAGCTCAGAAGAGGTTGGAGCATCTTTGCTGCACAACATTCAGTTATTTTGTAACAGTGCAGTTTTAGGCAGCACACTGACTCAGCCTTCTCATGCTTCTCATCTCAAGATAACTTGTGCTCATCTGATAATATCTCCTGCCTACTTTTTGACTGTGCATATTGTGGTACCTTTCATTCTATCAGCTGATGGCTGTTGTGGGTTGTTTTGTGATGTGGGGTAGAGGCCTAAATGTCATGCTTGCTCACACTCTGATAAGAAGCAATGCTTCACCTGAATAAGAGTCCTCAAACCTGACCCCAACTGGACATCAGCTCCTCCGTCAAATGACCCAGCGTTTAGTCTCCCAGATTGACTTCTGACTTGGACCTTTACCATAGTTCCTGAATTTGCACTTCTCATGGATTTCAGCCTGGATCCCCACTCAGCTCGCCATAAGCTCCCCTAACCCTCCAAAATGTACCTGTCAGGAGGAATAATTAAGTAATTAGGTCAAAAGCATTATTTTAAGATAGATATTTAATTTTAGTTATTGAGATATTAGACTATACACCTTTGCAAAAACATTTACATGGAATAAAATACCATACATAATTATAAATAATAAATATAATAAATAAATGCACAATAGAGAGATATCTGAGTGTGAGGTGTCAACATTTGTACAGGCCTCTCTTTTGATATTGTGGCTTTCGGGGATTTTCTTGCTCCTCTCCGTGCAGATGGTCCAGGACTGATCTGGTCTGATCTGAGCTGGGCGGCCTCACGAGTCTCCCCGAGGTGCGTCTTTAGTCGCGGGATTAATACGTCACCGCGTTGGTCATGACGTTTTCAGAGAGCGGCGCCGTTTCTGACTGGAATGGGAGCTGGCAATTTTTCCCATATTTTGATAGTTTAATCTGTGAATGGCGCCGAAACAGGACCCGAAACCCAAATTTCAAGAAGGTAACGAGCTCCGTGTTTCCTCCGGTTGGTCTGCGGCCTCAGGCGGAGCCGCAGCTGTTAGAAACGTTGGCTGGCTGTCCGTCACCCTCGCCATCGAGCAGCTCGCGCTGTTAGCTTTCATTGTTGTTGCTACCGACACACGAAAATACGTCAAAAATATACCTGCAAAGACTTTATTTATCGCTACAGCTCCGTGGTCATTGTCTGCCCCCACGGCACAGTGTATGGTGAGGGCTGGCGCTGCAGGAGCTCCGGCCGGACCGGGAATCTTAATGTTGTCGGCAGCTAGCTGAGAGCAGCGAACTCATTCATGCAGGGGCCGGTCCTCAGCGATACACTGCCGCCTCTCTGCTCTCCGGGAGCCGAAAACGTGTGCTCTCTCATCTCAGCACCGCTTCCTGTAGCTGACCGACCATATAATGACTGCACCGGAAGGCCTTTAGTGGCATTTGAGGGAAATTAACCTTTCACGAGTAAAATTAAAATAAACCACGGACCCATCGTATCAGTATCCAACTGCGATAAAGGCCGAGACTCCGCTTTTGTCTCTGAAGCTGAAGTCCAAAGTATCTCAGTCTCTTCGATTTAACGTTTTAATTTACATCAGTGAAGTAATGACTGTATAATATTAAAATTGGAACTCAACTCAGTAGAGTAACCGAAATCAATTATCGGAAAAGATCAGACGATTCATTACTGATTGAACTGTTACAGGAAATTGTCAGCAAACTTGATTTTCAGATCATCGTAGATAACTTGCCACACAAGACTTTACCAGTTTATGTGATGTGATGGTTATGGTCTAACTTTAAAGTGAATATCTCTGCCTTTTAGAAACAAAACTGTTAAATTCAGTAAGGTATTATATTGTTCAATAATAATGGAACAATCATTAAGACCTACCATCTATACAACAAGTGGAGTCTTGTCTCTAGTCTTACTTAACTTCATTTAATGTGTTCATTTAAATCTTGTTCTTAGCCGCTTCAGCTGAAAGAAGTTTGTGTTAGTTAATCATTTCAACTCATTGTTTAAATTGAATTGCCACTAAATGCGTCGGTTCAGGCCAGGCTACATTAAGCCTATTCTCAAATCAATCAGCATGTCTGTGTGAAAGTAGTTTAGTTGGTTTCACAATTTAATTGTTGTATTTTTTCTAGCATTCATGCTGACTTTATTGACCGTTGCTCTCTTCAGGTGAAAGAGTGCTGTGTTTTCATGGGCCATTGCTCTACGAAGCTAAGGTAGGCTGCCAGAGTTAACCAGACTCTTGTGAACCCCTTTTTTAGCTGTATCATTTTGTAAACAATGAAAACTGTTTCTCTTTGCAGTGTGTTAAAATAAACATCAAGGACAAACAAATCAAATATTTTATTCATTACAGTGGATGGAATAAGAAGTAAGTTATTTGTTCATATACATTAAAACTTAAAGATTTCTAGGGGAAAATTTTGATGAAGACTTGATTTTATTCCGTCTTCTTTCAGCTGGGACGAATGGGTTCCTGAAAGCAGAGTGCTTAAGTATGTGGACAGTAATCTGCAGAAACAGAAAGAGCTTCAGAGGGCAAATCAGTAAGTCAAGTCTGTTGTTGTTGTTGTTGTTGTTGTTTTTTTTAAATATTAGCTTTAAATAACTTTGCAGTTTCCACGTGCCAGGGACTCATTAGAATGCCCATAAAAATGACAAGTTCAGAAAAAATACATTCATATTAAATCTTAGTACAATGAATAATATTGTAATATTAGTAGAAAACACATAATGTTTTTCAACACAGAACAATGCATATTGTCCAGATGCATTATTGACATCACTAATGAAAGACCAACAAAATACAAATTACATCCAATGCCTGAAATCTTCTGAACATGGACTTTGATATAAACAAGGTATTCTATATAATAGAATTTGTGTTATTTTTTAAATCCAGAGACCATTATGTAGAAGGAAGAATGAGGGGTGCTGCGCCGAATAAGAAGATACCTGCTGCATCGCAGAAAAATGATGTGTGAGTGACAGCGGTTGTGAAGTCAGCATCTTGACTGTTTTTAAGACGTCCTATGTGTTTTTACCACCTGTTATTTTGTTTCTCCCTTGTAGGAAAACCAAAAAGAACAAACAGAAGCGTAAGTATGCAGTGCCCCCCAAAAACCCAGATTTGTACAAATGTGTTTTCATTTTCTTTCCAAGAGAAGTTGGAACTGATCAAGACTATAAAAGCGTTGCTAGAGTCCTAACAGATTGTAGGAATAATGTCAGACTAATCGCTGTATTACTTCTAGGATTTCAATAAGAATTAAGAATATTTCTATCTGCACAGCTCCCGGAGCAGGTGAAGGGACAAGTTCAGGAGGAGACCCGACTCACCCTCCCCGTAAGAAGAGGGCACGTGTTGACCCAACAGTTGAAAGTGTAAGTTCATGAATGCATTCAATTGCTTGGAGTTATTATTTTTCTTGTCTGTAGCTTCTTTAATTTTTTGTAGTTCGTGTCAAATAATCCTGAGCCACCAAGTAACTGAGTAAGATGTGTAACTCTATAGTTGCAGCTGTATGGTGGTGCAACTCAGATTATTGAAATGTCTTAAGGTAAAAACAAAACAACTTCTTCTCATGGATTTATGCTTAAATATTATTCTGTCTGCTCAGGAGGAGACCTTCATAAATCGAGTGGAGGTAAAGGTAAAAATCCCAGAGGAGTTGAAACCATGGCTTGTGGATGACTGGGACCTGATAACACGACAAAAACAGGTGAGTAAAAGTAGATTAAAAAAGTGAATTTAAATGTTAAAGTAACAATATGGTCAAGTACAAGATCCAAATTGCAGGAGCTGCAATTCTTTGATAAAAGGCAAAACATGCAGCCACATACAATTTCTAAATTGTGTCCATGGGAATGTGCTTGTTTGGTTCAAGCTCTAGATAATATAACATCGTTATTATTAGATATTTTATGATGCTGGTGACAATCAGTGCCAGAGGCTTTGTGTCTTCAACTTTTCACAGATCTCCATAAGTGTTAAATGAAGTGATGAATTAAATCCTTGGACAAATGTTCAACTTCAATGGCTATTATTCAGTCCTATAGTTTATGAGAGGGAGTTTGTTGTTGTTGTTGTTGTTAATCACCAGTGATTACATTTTTTGTTTAACAGTTTCTTTTGTCAATATGTCATAGTATTGATATATCATATATGTCCTGTTTTTGCTGTGTGCAGCTTTTCCACTTACCTGCCAAAAAAAACGTTGATGCAGTCCTTGAAGATTATGCAAACTACAAGAAATCAAGAGGAAACTCTGACAGCAAGTAAAAATACACATTGTTGCTTGTCATTTTTTGTCACCCTATCACTCAGACATCCAAAGCCTGTCTTGAAATGCTGGTTTATCCATTTCTGTGTGTTGTAAAGATGTAACCTTTTTTTTATCGCTTAGGGAGTTTGCTGTGAATGAGGTGGTTGCTGGTATCCGGGAATATTTCAACGTCATGCTGGGGACACAACTTCTCTACAAATTTGAGAGGCCACAGTACGCAGACATCCTGGCCAACCACCCAGATACATCGATGTCTCAGATCTATGGCGCTCCTCATCTACTCAGACTCTTTGGTACAAACACTGACACAACATCACACAATTACATTATTTGGTATACATAAAACATATTAAATTCTGTTAATGTAAAAAAATATATTGGCTGATATAGAGTAAAAATTTTAAAGACAGAAATCAGAAATTCTGTATTGGTATCAGCCTCACCAACAATTCCTCTCATCCACAAAAGAGATAAGACACTTCCATTTAAGCTTTTAAAACATTTACTGAACACTGAACTGTAGCTTCTCCGTTAAGTGTCAGCGCTGGAAATGAAGATGAGTGAGTGTTGTGCCATGTTTAGGAATTTATTGTTTTGTTTTGTTTTGAAAGTGAGAATTGGAGCCATGCTGGCGTACACTCCACTGGATGAGAAGAGCCTTGCACTGCTGCTCAGTTATCTACAAGACTTCCTCAAGTGAGTATTCAAGTCCTGACAGAAGGTGTGACTAAAACACGTATTGATTCATCTGCAGCCAAAATGAGTCAAATCTTCCTCCATTCTAGGTATCTTGTAAAGAACTCTGCTTCACTGTTTAATGCCAGTGACTATGAAGTTGCCCCCCCAGAATATCACCGCAAGGCTGTTTGAGGGTTTTTTTTTTTTATTTTTATTATTATTATTATTATTTTTAAGAGCCTTTGCTGAAGTTTGAAGGTGACATTTTTACCTGTCGAAAGGATGGGATTTCACAAAAAGCCTTTGGAGAACTGATTGTGTGAGATCTGTCGCTTATTATCAAGGAAGAGCCGGAGCAAGATGTCACACGAATCCCTGGACAAATGTAATTTTCTTTCATGTGGAAAGCTGCTGAGTACGCTCTTCCTGTATTGGTATGTTTTTCAGTACCACCTTTTAGTTTCTATGATACTTGTTTTGTCTGGTATTTTTCCAAGATCTCTTGAAAAGGAATTTCATCATGGTTTTTATCTTTGTTTTGTTTGTTTTCTGTTAGAAGTAGGCTAAAGTTGTCTTGTCATCATTTTCTAATAAAAGACTTCATTCTATTATTATTGGTGTGCCTTTTTTTGAGGATAAGTAGTTGGTCAATTTGCAATTTTTTGTCCTTCTATTCATCCACACTGAAATTAAATAGTTTAAATGTATCTTGCTACCCTGCTCACCACACTAGTAAAAGTTAGGCTTATGGTCATTTTTAGTTATATTGTGAACTCTGACTAACCACTCTGTCAGATTTACTTACTGGGGTGTGGTTATGGACTGAAACACATGAACCTGCAGCTGCTGCGGGTTGGGCCAAGTGATTAGAGAGGGGGGTGGGGGGTAGAGAGTTTTGGTTAAGTATGGGATTTATTTAGTGTTTCGTGAGTTGGTTGTGCATAAAATGTATCCTGTATTAGGCAAGAGTCCAGTGTATGTTGATATTTGTAATAATTAATTGTAAAAAGGTGTGTTTTAGGTAGTGGGAGTGGTCAGGTGTCCCCCAGGTTAGACTGGACTTGGTAGGGTGTCAGGTATATGTCCCTGTGAAAATGTCAGCTATGGTGGACAGAGGGAGGGGGTCAGGTTGTGTCACTGCTGCTCTAATGGAAGGTGTACCTGTTGTCCACCAGCCTGCTGCCTGAATGTAAGTTTGTACAATATTTTTTGAACCCTTTTGCACAATTTAAGAAAAGGGGGAAAAAAAACAACAAAATAGACCTCTGAAACAAAATGAAACCCTGTCTGAGGGGTTTTGCTTGTGCACCTTCTTCCAATCCTAATTGTAAAGGTTCCCTACCACCCTGACCATTACACCTCCCCTCTTTATTTCACTGATAAAAAGTTGGCTATATTATGATATGTTGACTGCTGGACTGGAAATGTTGCTGGTATTCATTTTGGAAATCTGGTCATCTTGGAGATAGTTATTTATTTCCCCCCTTAAATGCTAAAACTCTTAACTAAAATGTCAGTGGTGTTTGCTGACATACATTGATGCGGGCGAAGTGGCTCTGATGAGGTACGCTGAGGGAAACCCTGCGTGCTGTGTTGAGAAGTCGTCTAGTCAGTCAGGGAAAGCACCTGTGTTCCAACAGAAACATTAAGCATTAACATCAAATTAAAACCTGTTTCCTATTAACTGGTCCAGTTGAACAGTTTCACCAACCTGTTGATCCACTTCATTGTTCTGCTGAGTTTGTCCAGATGATCAGCTTGTGTCCCCCGTCTGTCTGGTTTGTTTAGCGAACCTGACTATTGAGCAGCATCGTAACGCAGACTGAAGCCTGCTTTATTTCAGCTAATTGTGGTGTAGCAACTGCAGCCAAAGTTCCATCTTTGGAAAAAATTTTTTTACTGTAACTTATGACTTACTTGCGGTTCTTGGACATATGGTCATAATTTAAACATTTACGAGACACGATCTTGGGCCTGTGCAGTAGTTCTGCCTCAAAGATTTTATGACTCCATTTAAAAATAATTTCAAGCAAATTGGTGAATGTGATCAGTCTCTGGGGTTACACAGACACCTGCAAGTCCTTTCTTTTTTTCTTCTTCTTCTTCTTTTTTTTTTTATTAAATTGGCTTGAATGATTTTTCCTGCTCTGAGGATTTGAATGAGGTGAACACAGTGGCCAATGAGAGAATAACATCTCGTTGATGGAAAGCATGTGGTGCAGTATTTTCTTGAAGAGAGAAACATGATAGGCAGCTGAAATGAGGCCAGAGCACCATCTTTCTGTAACTACTCTGCTACAATGTGTTCAGCAGAATCGCCTCCAGCTGGCATCTTTTTACTGTTGTGGTTCACTTTACATGGAAAAGAGAAGCTAAATATTAGTTTCAGACTGATTTGTGGCTTCATCTGTGTCAGCCGCTCACAGTTGTTATGGCAAGAACAATTCAGGCTGCTTCAAGAAGAATTTCTTTAATCCAATTTCCCCCTGCCTTAACCAGGACCATATGCGTTTTCATTGGAGTGTGCTCTGAGATCACAGCGCTCCAATAGCTTTTAACAGCCCATCAGGAAGACTGACACACAGGACATCTCTGCAGATTCGTTTGGGGAGACATCTCGGTGCCTTTCTTGGCTCCGTTTACTGCTGCAATCGACACTTGATTCTCCACCATAGAGGCAGGGTCACCTGGAGGCCTTCCCCTGATATGATGACTTTCATGTGACCCTGGAGCCTTGGTGTTGTCATTACCCTATGGATGAGAGAGACATATACATGATACAGCACCTGCTAATGAGACCAGGTCAAGTAGAAGTGATAGTTTCTGCAATATTTTAGCATCTATATATGGTTCTGTTTTATAGATTACAGCAAATGACCGTCGCTCTTTTATGTGTGTCAGTGATTGAAAATACATCAGTTGTGTCAAGAGCAAATTTATGGTACTCAAATCTTCCCACTTTTCGTGACTGTATACATTTCTCTTTTCATTCGTTTTCTTGGACTGCGCTACAGCCACAATTATTTCACAGTTCCTCCGTCACCAGTGAAAACACATGTAGTGTTGTGTGAGAGCCTTCAGATGGCAGGATTGGACAGAATTGCTGTCAAAGCACGCAGTACCAGCAGTTAACTTATGAGTACTGAGGTTCACAGAGAACAGTGATATTTCTTTGAGGGGATGGGAAGCCGTTACTGACACTTTTGGCTCTTTCATCTAACAGAAGCACACAAGAGACAGTCCCTCCAAGAAAATATTAAGTTTCTGTGAAGATGTAATGCCAATAAAAAGACTGTCATCCAATCTTTCTTGATCTTTAAACTTGTCTGAGACTGTAAACTCAAAGACAAACTCCTACAGGGACCACTGAGAACACCCCCCCCCCCCTTCTATTAGACAACAAATGTCATCGGTTTAACTGACTGATGAAAGCTGTTTGTGCTCTATAAGACTCCTCCAGTGCGTATCCATCTGCTTTGGGCTCTCTGAGGTGAAAAACCGTCAGCGTTTAATGTGGTTGCGAATGTTTCCCCAGACTAGGAGTTAGTGGTAGACTAATTACACAGTGGGCACGCAGCCGCAGTAGCACACGGCTGCCAAGAGCCTTGTGTGACTGTATGTCATTAGTATTGGAAAAGTGCATTTGCCACAAAGGGCTGTGGTCACTCAGAGCCATTAAAACATGAAAGAACATACCCCGCTCTTCTGGAGAAGGAATTTGCAAGACATAAACAGCCTGTAAAATGGAAAACTACATCTGTGTCCATTTGTTTTTCTGAATGGCTGCCAGATTTGGTAATTCTTACTGAATTTCCTTCCAATAACACAGAGCAATCCAAATAAAGAGAGAAAGACTGTTTGATCCATCTGTTTTCAATACAGCGTAGTAGGTTTTGTGCACAGGATCCCAGCCCGGTGGAAGACTTAAGAAACTGTGGAGGCTTCAGAGCGCATTGAGACCTTCACTTGATTTACACTCTGGGTTTATTGTCTGTGATGAGCCCCCTGCGTGTGGAAACATGACCCTCCACAGTGCAAATATCATTTACTCAATAACAACACAAAAACACCTTTTTATATTAAAAAATATATATATTCATAACATTATGATGTGTTACCTTTGAATAAACTATTTCCCAAGATATAAAGTCATAAAGAAACCCTTCAAGACCAGTTGCTTCTATATTGACCCGTTTTTAATATGATGTGAATAAAATTTAAACTAAACTCCATTTTCTTGTGACAAATTCAGCATCCAAAAACAGAATTTTCACTGTTGTCTTATTTCTGATTCCTCTACTTTTTTTTTTTTTGGGGTAGGTACATGAGGATGATCAGAGACAAAATGTATGGGTTTTTGTTTGTTTGAATTTTTTATGAGCTGACAATGGAATCAGTGAATGAAACTAAACAGGCCTGTGATATTTTCCGAGCCCATTAATAAGATTTTTGACAGTATGAAACAGTCAAAGCTTTTTTTTACTACACACACTACTAAGTTTCAGTTTCTAACTGAGGCGAGCTCTCAACACTTCCACAGAGTGCAAATGTTAATGAAATAGCTAAATGTTAATTTAATCTGCAGGGACCTCACTATTGTTAGACATCACCTGGCCAGAAATTTTTGTTTTCTTTTGATGTTGAGCAAGGATGTAAGAGGCTGTGAACTGGCAACTCCTAACATCTAATAACATTACCTTCCATCTCTCTCTCTCCCTCATTAGGTTGAATCCTCAGCTGAAACACCTTTTCATGTCACCTTAATAAACAGGTTAATGTTGTACCTCTTTCATCTGCTGTTCCCCCACGTCCGCACACAGCTTTGATCCACGCCTGAATGTCTGGGTGTGATGGCATCGCTGTGCTGTAGATCTGTCTCAGTGTTAATTTTTCTGATACACTATTGCCCTTCAAAAAATGATGCAGGGCTGAGGTGCCATCTAAACTTTGACACCTCAAGATGAGTGTATCTTCAGCCTCAAGTCTTCTAATTTTTTTTTTGTTTACTTGGAGCTCTATTTTTTTAAATATATATTTTTTACCCATAATCTTACAGGAAAATAAATATAACATAAAAGCGGAGTTATTTTAAGATCAGCATAAGATCGATAGAACCATTTTATCGCACTATTTGTAGCAAGACATGATATGTCTCTATTATATCTCTGCAGTTACTGATGTCAAGACATTTTATGTTATCTATTTATCCAGCAGCTTCTACTTATAACACAGTTTAGTGTGCTATAAGCCAGTAATGAGATGTTTATGTGTGGCTTATAAACGCCACACATTGACACAGAAATAGTCTGTCATTGTGCTATAAATACTGAAAATAGGTGTGTTTAATGCAATATGAACACTAAAATAGAAGAATAAAACATTAAGACAAAAATAAACCAATGCTGCATTTTTTTTTTTTTTTTTTTTTTTTTTAGCTTTCATTAAATATTGCGTTTTCATGATCATAAAATCGAGAGTCTTCATTAGGCTTAACTAGTATTTTATATTAGAATGAAGCTATATTTAATGAGATTAATTCAAGATGTTTGAGGAGGAAAGGAAAACCGAAACGTGTAAAATCGTGCTGCTTCTTGTAATTTCGGCACAGTGGATTAACTGTGGTGGAGCATAGTGTTCTAAGATTACTCAGTAAATAATGAAATATAAACATATATTACAAAAAAAATGAGCTTCTTTACTGTGGTAGACCAGAGTTTTCCCATTTTGACCTGCAGAGGGCAGGCTTAACTGTGAAATAAGATGTTGAGTTGAGAGCAGAGAGCAGGATAAGAACCCAGATTATTGGATACACCAGGATACAACTAAGGCAACCTAGCACAAATGCCCTGCAATGAATTGACATCAATTAAATTTGTGAAAGTCATCTGCAGTTTAATGTTCTGCTAGACTAAATATTTTAGACACCTCTATGTACTACATAATCCAAAAAAGCCTCTGAAACAGCATCAACAACAGCAGTAAATATTATGGCCTTCATGAAGAGAGGTCTGCTTTACTAAACTGCATTTCCTGTGTGTCCCTAATAAACCGGCAACTGGGTGTGTGAGACATTTGTAGATGGTGCCAATAATGTAACAAGACGAGAATTTCCTGTTACAAACTGGATTCAATTTAAAAAGACAGTGACAGTGTAATGCTAGTTTTACAAAACTCCTCTTTTCTGAATGAAATTCTGAATAGAGCAGGCAGCACTACACTTTCCATTAATAGAAATATGAATGTGATATCTCATTAGGAGTCCTGAACCATGACAGTTACATCTCCTCCAACTGTGCTGCTGGTCAGGAGCAGGTTGAATGACTCCTCCTGACCTCGGCGTGCCACAGCTTTGCCCTCAGCGTTCAAACTATCCATGTAGCTTGTTGACAGCAGCTCCCTGGCCTGATGCTGACCTCCTGCCAGTCGGCTGCAGGAGAGCAGGGGAATGGTTTCGACTGGGGGAAGAGGGTGAAGACGAGGGGAGTAATGAGGAGGGGAGGACAGTTTCTTGACAGCTTTTGCCTCGCCTGATACACTCATACACACACACACACACACACACACACTTGGCAGAGTTAGTCTGAGGGTTTTGTTGGCTTTCTTCCCAAACACTACGACTGAGTGAGTCAAAGGACAAAGTGTTCATTTATCAAATTATTATTTACTGTTTACTTCCTGCTACTTTTTTATACATTATAATTAGATCTCAGATGTATAACGACACAAATATTTTGAAGATTGTTATCTAATTTGCAAGCTGATATAATAGAGCGTGAGCTGGCTTCATGTCCAACAGGGTTTGTTGACTGCAGGAACAGAGAGCAGTGTATTATTATAATTTTAGAGGAAAATGATAGGTTCTTTCTCTGCTCATAAATAGTCAAGCTATCACCACCAAGCAGCTGAATTAGCCCAGAATTTTCTGCCTCAGATCAAACAGAAATTGCAGAGAATCAATTAATGATTAATATGCCATCTGTTGGAGGTGGCGCTTTGAATATCAATACGACTCCCATCGGATGTTTAATCACCTGATACCATTGTGTTGGAACACAACAGCAGAGCTGTTGGAAGTGCCGTGGTGTCAGTGAGCTCAAATGTTTTGATCCACCTTTCGATTCTCATAAGATATTCAGCGCTCCAGTGGAGGAACATGTCTACAGGGTCCCAACTGAGATGCGCATACAGATGTCTGCTCAGCGTCTGGGGCTGCTGTGGAGATCCCACCCAAGGCAAGACTCCATTCATGCTGCAGCGTGGAGGATGTTATGGTACGGCCTTGACAGCACGCTGTAACCCTGAAGCCTGAAGAAGGACAGGAAACAGTTGGCTCTCTGTCGACTGAAGTGGTGCCTGGGACTTTCCCACACGCCTCAGGGTCCTACTCATTCAGCCTGGTCTGTGGTTGGAGCGTGTGTCTGCACCACTTCACATCAGGGAGGGGGAGGCGGCAGTTGTGGGATGGGGGGCTCGTGGGGGTTGAGGGGATGGGGGTGCGCAGGCGTACTGTAGAAGTTGGAGAAAACTTTTCAGAGGGGATTCACTGCCCCTTAGCTGAGAGAACAGCATAAATTATTTGCGCTGGCAGATGTTCACAGACCCAAATATGCATGAATTTGTAGAGCTGGCAGGCTTCCCTCAGCCAAACGTACTGGTTTTCATGATGCGTGCAGGAGCAGTTGTTATTCTGGCTGTTATACAGAGAGCATTAATCTAAGCTGTCAGCACGACCGACCACTTTGGTGGAAATTATTTCACTCCTTAATAAGGGAACTCTGGTGCTGTATTACATATGGCGGTTAGGGCAGCATTCCTGGTGGGTCTGTCATCATGTAGCTGTTCTCCAACAGTGGGCCTTCTGTGTTTGGCCTGTAGCACACTTTGCAACCCAGAGATGAAAAGAATATACTAACCAGACATTAAATGAAACCACCACCTCTCACATCCTCTCTGCTGGTTAAGATGAAGACTAGCTCCTGCCAAGAAGTGGGGGAAATCCAATATTATATTGACTTGTCTCTGAATATCTGCTCTTTCTGTTCCATTGTTCAACAGAAATTTGGAATATTATTTTGGCAACAGGACGTCTGTCTTTTCTTCTGTATATCTTTGCAAGCAGATATGCTTCTGTGTCAGGTCATCGAGTCAGTAAGGGAAAGGGGTGTGGAGAAAATAATGAATAACTGCTAATATAATTTGCTATCAATTACGGTAGAGGTTTTCAAGCTTTCTGGCACTGACAAAAGTTCAAACCAACCACTACTCCATAATCATTATCCATTACAGACTAATAGAACAGAGTAGATATTGAAATGAAGAAGTGAAATAAAGTTCACCGCTGCATAACGTTAAAAACTCTTAATTCTTCCTAATTGTGTAAATTCAGCGTAGTGCCTCTCTGTATTTTCTGCTTGTTGTCCACATCCCCCTCCAGGTACCATAAACTACAGCCTTAGAAATCACCAGCGTTTAAAACCTGAGGAGGCAAATCCAGCTGGGAACTGGAGTGCATTGTTTTTCTTAAATTGCCGTAGTTCTAAAATTTCAGCAGTTTAATGGTTTGTGATGACTGAATGTTCGCTTAAGTCAACACTTCTCTGATATATTTTCCAACCGTCTTGCAAATGTAATATTTGTGCATGGCTGCGATAGTCTGTTGGATTAGACAGCACATGTGTTTATGAGTTAAAGTCTCCATATGTGACTACTGGAAAAAGGAAGAAGAAAATACCTGTCTGGGCTCCCTGGGGTCATTGATGCTGGCTTTACTCTACCATGGTCATTATATCGGCCCTAATGTGCAATTTGTGAAACATTAGCCAATGTTTTTGAAATATTACTATTTTTCTGTCTTTTTATAGGTCTGCAGTCATACACTAAAATTGTGTCACACCTGCGTTTGTGGCACTTAACAACAGGCATTGTATAATCAAGCTATCATCAGGACTCCAAGATGCAAATAACAATAATAAAGGTGGAGTGAGACAACCTGTAACTGTCATGCTCTATCTCACTGCTGAGGGAGAAGTGACTTAGAGCCTTTCCTACAGGAGGGCTTTGGCAGACTGCCACTAAGTGTGGTCCCCCTGAGGGCTCTTACTCATGAATCAGAGAAAATGGGAATTACACATATTAAAGAGGGTAAACGTCAGTAATCACAGCACTGGGAGGATGCTTGAGGACTCATCAGGCCCGCTGCAGCTTTTTTAGAGACACTCATTTCAAGGAGCCACCGTGTTTAACAGCTGACAGCACCGCTGCGATGGGCAAAATGAGATGTTTCAGGAAGTCATACACCGATGAGATTTACCATCATCGCACCTGTATTTACCCTACAACCATCTCGTATGCACACACTGATGGCAGGCACTGTGATGATAACACCACTTGATCTACTGATCTGAGTCACGCAGCAGCCAGGTGAGGTCACAGCCCGCCCTGTACGTTATTGCCTTCTGCCCATTGATATTTCCAACATGTTTCTCCTACACTGAGTGCACAGACAGATGAGGGCTTGGCAGTTTTTACACAGAAAAGTTAGTTTGTATGTTTGTTTGCTGGGAACTCATTAGGGACCCTTCCTCCCTGTGTGTTCCTCATCTGCTTGGAGATGTCCAGACAAACAAGGCCCTTTACTGTCACTTCCAGATAAGATGTCTGGAGTTGCTCCATATGACTTAGTGCTGCTGGTACATTGACAGAAAACAAAACCCTAAGGGAAACTCAGGCAACCATAAATATTTAGGAACCAAAGAGCTTTATGGAGTTTGTTGGAAAAGGATTTATAGCAACTTGGTAGGTGATGCATCAGTGTCAGAGGGCTTGAGGCAGCCAGTGTTTACAGCGTCACATGTGAATCCTCCCACACCTCTCGGCCAAGGATGGAGAGCACCAAATAAGCACTTCAGCATTAGGAATGCAAACACCACAACGTTCCTAAACAGGTCTCAAAAAAACAGGTGTGAGCTCTGTGTCTTCTTGGCTCAAAAATTTTAATTGCGTGCAGAGATGACTCAAAAACAAAACATGTCAGTGGCCTTATATGGGCCGTTTTGAAAATACTGGTGTTGTTGTGCCTCTGCAGGATATAATATAATTATTCACTAACTGAAAAGCTTGTGATAGATCCACCTGGAGTTAAAGATGGATATATCTGATATTATATGTGAAGTGTTTACTTTCAAAGACTAGTTTGACATGAGGAAAAAACATTATTGATGTAATTAATATTATTTACTTTCTTGGCTGGATTCCATTTTTTTTTACTGTGTCTGCTTTGCATAGATAAGCTAACAGCAGTTGGTTTCATTGTGCAGTTAGGTTAGCATAAAGACTAAAAATGCAAGAGACACAACATCCTGGTTTGCAAGTTATACAAATTCTTTTGGGGGGCATTTGCTGAAACAACTGATGCCCTGATTTCTCACAGAAGCACAGTTTCCTATCTTCATATTTGATGGACAGATATCACCATTGTGTTGATCCGATCATCTAATTATCTGCAACAACAACAACAACAACAACAAAAAATAAAATCAAATATTTCCCAAAATGTTGAACTTTTGCTTCAAGCCTTGGACAGCTGTTTGATATTTAAATGTTGACCCAACATGTGGCAGGGTGATTTGTCATGCAAAAGTAATCTGCAAATAGACATATGTTCATATAACAATCTCACATGAACCAGTTTCAATAAATAGTCTTTCTGGGTAGCTGATTATTTCCCCAGTGGCAATCCAACATTGGACTGTAACATCTGCACTCCTATGTCCCAGCTAAACAAATCACTTGTAGCACCAAGCTGTCTAGGCAGCCTCCACCACTACTCTTCTTTTACCTTCAGTCTTCTCATCAATGTTGCATGAGATGTTTTCTGCATCCCTCTCATCTTTGCCTTCCTCCCCAGGTTTTATCTACCCCTCGTCTCTTTCATCTTTATCCTCCAGGGCAGCTGGACATCTTGGTCTCCACCATCCATGCCACCACTGCTGTCCTCTCTGCTGTCTGCTCTTTCTGCCCTACTTCCTCCCATCAGGGTCACAGGGCTGCTTTGTCCCAGATTGCCAGAGAATCAGGATTCCTCATTATCCTGTTAACTGTACATTTATCTGACAAGACAGAGGAGAGAGAGCAACCCCCGGCATCATTAAGCTTTAATGGACAGCCTAGAAATGAGGGAGAAGCCATAAAAGCAGGAGCCGAACCACAGTCTCTCTTTAATGTCTCTGATCGCCCTGACAGGATTATTAATCAGGAACTAAAGGAATTTAAAACCTTTGCTCTTGGCTTCCTCACTTAGAGTCTTTAGCTTGCACCATTACATAGCAACCCAGGGTCAGGAGGTCTGCAGCTAATTGGTTCTACAGGGTTTTGAATAACAATGAGCTGAGCCCAATTACTGAACTACAGAGAGGCGGAGATGAGAGGAAAGGGAGGGGGACCCAGTGGAACAGGCACATGGAGGGAGGAGGAGATGGGGGAGGCTTTTTCACGGCTGCTGTCTCTCTTCTCCTCAGAGCAGGGATATTAATGAGATCAGTAAATGAGTGCTGGCAGAGATGGGGATGTGCTGCTGTAGAAAAACAGCCACCCTGCCCCTGCAGGACAGCGGCAGCAGCTCCACATTCTCTATTCCATTTGACTCACACAAAATATGAGCGTCTCATCCTTTTTGTCCCAGATTTTCCATTTGTGTGTGTGTGTGTGTGTGTGTGTGTGTGTGTCTCATGTTCATTTATTAGTGATGTATTTTCTTTTCTTTCCTCCGACACAGAGGATCTGTTTCTGTGGTCCTTTGATAGTAGCACTCTATTCCAGCCTGTCTTGTAGAGGCTTTAATGTTGTCTTCAGGGGTTTGTATCCAACAATTGATAATATAGTTAGGCCCAGCAGTTTAGAGGCAGTTTGGCAGTAAATTTGTACTCACTCCGAGGTATAACGGCTACTGACTGTTGCTTATTTTTGTGACCCCCGCTGCTTCGGTCCACATCAAGGCATGTTCCTCATCCTCTTACTCATCCATCATTACATGCTGCTGCATACATGGCGGGTTGATTAGGCAGTCTCCGCACAGTATCTCTCCACTCTAGTGTGTCATGTAGTGTAACCCTCGTCCTGACATTGCTGATGAAACTAGTTTGGATAGATGCATTATCAGATTTAGAGAGTTAATTTGTTCCAGTAGCAAAAGGGCTTTTCAGGCAGTTGAAATGATGTCTTTTTTTTTTCTTTTTCACTTGGCCATGCACGCATTTTTTTTTGCCCTTGAAACATTGCGGCAATGTTCAGTTGTAGGACTTTCAAACTGATCTCTGCTTAAATAATCTCTTTCAAATTCATGAATTCACATCGAGCAATCCCCTCTTTGGAGCATTCATCGCTTTCAATAAACCCTGGAGAAGCTGTCATTATGCCTGAACCTCCTCATCCCGCTCTAAACTGCTGTTCAAGGGCTGCAAATTGGAAATGTGATTTAAATATTGCCTGAAATGGATAGCTCATATTCACCTAAGCCCCCCCATGCCAGGCCCTGTCATGCGATGAAAGCCGAGGATGTCGGCTGATGATCACTGTACTTCCTGCGCTGTGAGTTGAAGACATTAATTGCTGCCGGCAGAGGGTTTAGCCCTGACCTTTCCAGATCACAAGGCAAACAAAATTCTTCGTAGGTCTGCAGCAACTCCACATGCTTTTGTCAGTTGTTCTTCATGGTTGGAGTTCTCAGAGATTAGAAGGATTCTCTTTGCTTACACTTTTAATCGGCTATAGAGCAGCGAAATACTCCAGCTGGAATGAGAAGGAGATAAATGCCCTCTTAGCTCCAGACTGCAAATGAACTACAAATCCTTGAGCTGGATGGTTGTTCATTCTTCAATTATGTAAGCTTCCATCTTTTTTTCCTCTAAAAAAAAAAAAAAAAAAAAAAAAAAACCTCAGCTGTGTCAGTGTGTATATGCAAATATATTCTTCACAGACACCATTTATAATCTTTCACAGATTTCAAATTCAAACCTTAATAAGAGCATGAGTCCCTTTTTAACACGGGTTTCTTAAGCAGTACAAACATTAAGTAAGAAATGCATTCTCTTCTGATTATCACCTGAAAAAGGCTTTGAATATTTATCTTTATTGATTGATTGACTTCATATAGATTCATTCAAGGCTGTCTTGCAAATACACTTTGGAAATTCCTCCTCAGCACTGTGCTTGGATGTGGATTATGTGTTGAATCTCATCATTTTAAAAATGGTTGCCAATGCCATTCATTCCAAACAATCCTCTGAGCCTGTAATGTATTCTTGCACTCTCGTATCTGCATATTTCAATACTGTGACAGAGTTACAGCTGCAGTCTCAGAAGAGTTTATCATTATTTCACATTTATTTTGTCTCCCTAATTACCTAATTAATTCTGTTGTTTTGATTGTGGTGTTTACCGTTTGCTTTGTGGAGGCGTAATCCTGTTCTATTTGTCTGTTTGAAGAAGGAGCAGTCTCAATGAATTATTCATGCTGCACTCCAGCGACAGCACAGCCGTTTAAATGATGAAGGCATTCGTGAAATCCTCTCTCTCTTTCTCTTACACACACATGCACACACACACGCACTCGCACTTTCTCTTTCTCACTCTCGCCTCTCTTTTCCTGTGAGCGCCGGAGGCGGTGGAAGTGGGATGTAAGGAGGGGAGAGGATTTCATGAGGCTCACAAGAACATGTCAAATGAAGCGATGGGAAAACATGTCCTTCTAATGTGTCTGACCGAGCACCGAGAGGACCAGACTCAAAGCCATGTCTAATCTGACACCATAATGTGACCTTTCATCTCCACTTCTCACAGGAAACAGTGCTCCACCCTGCTCATTGTACATGCCTGTGTCAGTTTGTGTGTGTGTGTGTGTGTGTTCCTGGCCCGCCTGAGCACCCACTGTGCAGGAATGTGGACACTTGAGTCGACACAGGCCCTCTGGAGTGCTGCTGATGTGTCAAAGCCCTGCTAGCTGATTGGATATCACTGTGTCATGTGGTGGATGGATGTCCACTTCACACCTTCAGCTGTGACTTTTTCCAGTGTTGAGGATACTTGATAGAGCACAAGTCAGCAGACCTGGTGGATCTATTCGAGGGTCACGGACATCTGGTTTAACTTTTTCAAAGAAATGCCGTGTCTCTGCCCTCGGTGTGGTCCTAATGGCGTTCCCTCTCAGAGAGCACTTCCTCAGAGACAGGAGGAGGAGGGAGGTGATGGGGCTCTCTAGGGATTGTCTGTTTGTAGTGTTTACTGCCAAACCCTTAAGGACTTACAGGCACTTTCATCAGCACTCAGTAGTACATAGTACACACTTCCCTGCCTGTGTTCCCCGAGCTTTTAATGTCTTATTTCTCTCTCACACTCCTGTGCTTAAAAAAAAAAAAAAAAAACACCAACTATGTACAGCACCTTTGAGTCCTGGGCATCACTTATGCGTGTCTGTAAAGACTGATTGCGATCTCTGAGTGGCTCTGCAGCACACTCTCATTATACACTCATTTACATGAGGAGAATCATACAGTAGCCATCATTTGTTTGTAGCTTCTTTCATGATTTCCCCTCGGGATGGCATTGTCCTTAAAATGCACCAATCACAACCACGAGCTTTGGTTTGCTCGATGCCTCTTTCTTTTGATGGACGTTATCGGCCACCAGACTCCGGGCTCAAACAAAGCCTTGGGCATACAGTATGTATGGTTTTATTTAAAATCTTTTTTAATGTGTTGTTTTCTCTCTGTAGGCCTGTAGATTCTGCATTCTATTTGATCTGCCCTAAACATACATCTTTAATCTTTGCTGCAGGCTGTGTGAGAGGGAGTGTGTCACTGCTTCTCCTCTGAGGCTCCAGGCCTGGCTCTCACAGCCCTGCAAGCCCTCTGAGAGGCCTGCAGAGGGCAGCATACTAAACACAGCATCACCTCCTGCAGCAGCTTTTTTACACCTGCACCACCAACCACAGCAATCTTTATTAACATATATCTTCATTAACCCACTAGAGGACTCAGGAAAAAGAGAGAGGGAAAGAGAGGGGAAAAAAACCTCCCAAAACAACAGGCTGAAAATGAAACCGTCATGGGCCCGCAGGGTGTTCTACTGTTTGTACTGACACAGAGGACGAGTTATGCTAATTGAGAGTTCTTTGCATAATTAGGAAGAAAAAACTTTATCATTATTATTAGTGGAGAATAGCTAGACAGAGGGTAATTTCAAGTTTCCCAGCAGGGTGCTGCCAGAAAATAGAAGAGAAAAGGACACAGTCTCAATGTTATTCCTGCTGTCTTTTGTTGCAGGGAGCATAATTCATCGAAGATACTTAGCCCGAGTATGCTTTAATGATGATGACTTTTCCCAATGTGATTTTTCAAAGTGTTTTAATGTATTGTCTTCATAGCAGATCTGTTTGCTGTGGTAAATTCGAGGACTGCATATTAAGTTATCCACCTAAATGAGTTTTTTCTTTCATGTTTAATGAGCCTTAACTTTTTGCCACTTTTTTTGTGCAAATGTCTTCATGCTTCTCCCTGTGTGTTGTGCTTATGGCTCTTGTGCGGCTGTGTGTGGAGAATAGGGGAGTGGTGTGCGTGATGTGACATCATGTGTGATACCACTGAGAGATAGCTGAGAGGTGATGTGACTGGCTGGCCGCTCAGCTACATACAGTAGAGCCATAAGTATCGTGGACCGTGGGTAAAATGGGAACACGAGTGCAGTCACTACAGAGTGCTGAACCCTTTTGTCCCTCAAAAGGGTTTCAGCAGGTCATTAAGGTTCAATAAGATCCTGTGATATCTTGTTATACACATTTCCCCTTCACGTAAATCTGATGATGCTACAGCCAGTAGACACTGCACACACAATGCTGTCTCTCATTCAGAGCAAAGAGCTTCATGTGCTTGCTTGAAGACTGTGAACGATAGTTTATGCTGTAGTAAGTATTCCTTTCAAAGGCTTTACAAGGCACCAGGGATTAAGAGACTGTACCACACTCATCTCATTTGTGTCAGAGCTGGGAAAAGGGAGCGCTCTAAATACAGGCTGCACCAATAAGCTGTGAGGAGCAGAATGTAGACGAGGGCTCTCAGATGTGAGGGAGAAACACACTGCACCTGCCCCAGTTGCTCTCCACCAACATGGCCGTCTCTGCAGCCCCTGCTCTTCATGAATGCAGGGAACATTGCCCCGCTTCAAAGGTCCCCCCCCCTTTTTTTTTTCCTTTTGGTTTTTTTTTTTTTTTTTCATTTCTGTGCACCAGCCCATGGCCAGAACCACAGATTAATATTTCAAAACATGTCCCCCCTGCATACCTTCCCACCCTCCTTTGCCCCAATGATTCTCCTCCCCCTCTAACATCATCTCTCACACACACAGCCCATTCCCTGTTCACCACTTATTCCCTTTCTACCCCTCACCACCCTCCCCATCCCCACACCACAAACTGCCTGCCTGCCTACTTGCTTGCCGAAATGTGTGATCCCCCCCACCCACATCTCATGTTTTGCTGCTTCAGTGCTCCCTTCAATCCAATCACCAGTGCACTATGTTTTATGGATTAATAAGAAATGATCCTGGAAGGTCCAGTCAGGCAGTAGAGCCAAAACAGAAGGATGAAGCGATGAAATGGAGGAGGGGAGTGGGGCAGGCTGCTGTCTGCAGATGAATTTTAATGAGCACCAGGGGGAATATCCTTTTTTTTTTTTTTTCTTTCTTGGGGTATCCTTCTGGTGCATCGCTCTAAATCACTGTCACACAAACAAGGTATTTCCCATCATGCCTCTGGTTTGGCTTGGTAACTGTGTCATCCTGTGGCACAGGCGCCTCGCCGGCACACCTGCTCTGCTATCCTAATTGAACAGATGATCTGCCAATTTGTCATGTTTATCTTCAGAGGCGTTCTGGCGTCAATGCCCTGCTCTGCTCAGCCCCCTCAGAACACAGTGCAGATGTTAGCAGAGCTTTTTTTTTTTTTTTTTTGACAGATCTTGTTGTCATTACTGAATAATTCATCACTGCATTAATGTCTTTAGATATCATCTCCAGTATCTTGCTCTGCTCTTTTGGCTCCTTCTTTTTTGTTCCTTCTCAAGCTCTTCACAAGGGAAAACTTTATTATTCTCCCCACTGACAGCAAAGTATATGGATAAAAGATAATTGCCTGGCTTGACTCAGCTATTGATATGAAAATAGGATTGGAATTATTCACTGTGGTTTAAAGGTTAGTTGAAGGTTATATTCAGGGAAAGGCGTAGAGGAGAAGAGGCTCTATGTACAGCCTGGTGGCAGGTCTGACAAGACATTTGTAAAAGGCTAATATGCCGTGCATGCTGCAAATGCCATTCGCTGAATAAACCAATCTCCTGAGATCTTAACACTGGAGAAGTCGTTTATTTGGGAGCAAATTATGGTTCACTCTGTGTATAAACACGATATACTCCAAGTAAGATTGTGAGCTTAATTTTCAGCCCGCTCCAGTATCTTTTATTCAGATTATTGTTTGTCCTTTCGTTCAGCCTTTCATGCATGGTGGAATGTAATATGAACACCATAATGAAGAGGGAGAGGGCTTTCTCAACCAGTTTAATGTATTTGATCTGCTGCATGCTTATAGGCTTGTTATGGTTCAGATGGACTTTGAACACAGGCTTAATAAATAACCTCCTCCAGCAGACGTCTGATGTTCCTGCTTAAGAGCCGCTCTGAAGTCTGTGGTTGGCCTGTCACTACTTACGCCAGCCTCTATTACCATGGCAACTGGGGGGACGTACGCAGGTAGCGTGCTGTAAGCTGGAGGAAGTCATGGTGTGCTGCTTGATAGCAGCCATACAGCAGCAGACAGCTTTCTCTGCTCTGTCTGTCAGCAGGCAAATAGCCCTCTGCACATTGCTTCCACACCAATATGTTGAAGCAGCTGGCTAAATATTCACTCAAATTCATCTTGAATTAAACACAAAGATCCTGTTGGATCTTGGGGGTTTCTGAAAAAACGTATTATTATAGAAATTGCACGTTCTATCTATTCAACCTCTATAACTTTTTTCTTTTTTGCTGCTTTTAAAGCATTATTTCTTGCTGTAAATTAAAAGTGAATTTATTGTTGACAGCATATTAGCTGTGAAAACAATATCCTCTGTAGCATATCCTAATCAGTTTTTCATTCAATGCAAAAGAGTTTGGCTCAAAGGGAAGTGAGATAAAGATGAGAAATCATCACACGCCTCCATGGGGAATGCTGTAGTTCACACCTCCTCTTCACCCGTTTTCTCACTTGACCCTTTTTCTGTCGGTCAAGGTTTGCTGTCTCTGTCTAGAGATGCAGGTGTGATCATTCACCCATTCACGGTTAGTCAAATTCATCTCTCCTGCTCCCAAAATAGACAGTGATTCAAATTTCCATCATCAGGAAGCCTTTGTCTATTTCTTTTTAATAGAGTCCACACTCAGAAAACACCAATCTTCGCTATACGAAAACAACGGACTCAGAACTTCAGGAATGGGATGTTACATTCCCCAGATGTTTGTTTTTTGTTTTTGTTTTTGTTTTGTTTTTTTAATCACATGTTTTACCGCGAGGTAATGAGTCCTTTGCTTCACTGATTGTACCAACTGTAAGGGTAGGTTACTGGATACCTGTTGTAATGAGGTCTCACAAAGTTCCACTGGGTCATAAAGGGCAGATTCAGGCCGCCAGTGCTGATTATAGACAACATGTTATCAATATCTACTCTTCTGTTTCAGGCCTGTAGTAAAGATCACTGACACCTTATCTCTCTCCCTCCTTCCTTCAGTCCTCTCCTGCACTGTTCAAAGAAATTGGATCCTGTCCTTAAAGCTAAGTACTTCAGGATGAAGTTTTTCTGAGGCCCAAACTGCTGGTGTGATTACAGACAGATCAATAGATTGTGGTGTCCCCAGCCAGTTCACCCTGCTAGCACAGGAAATGATGCGATCCATGCAGCTCTGACATTGACAGCCCCTAGAGAGGCGACAGCTTCACTTACTAGAAAAATGCTCTCGATTAGCTTGGCTGGGTGGCTCTGCCCTGTCATTGTTATGCTATTGAGGTGGTGACATTTGTGTTATGTGGACGGCAAATGCCTTTCTAATCATCTGCTTGTAGCGCAATTTGAATTTTCATCAGCTTTGATGGACAGCTTCTGAAGAATTATCATCAAGAAAATGAAATCTTCCCTGACCCTAAATGCCACGGTGGCTTCCACTCCCTGGCGGTGTCCCACTGTGCTGATGACAAAAGCTATAGACGTTCGCACAGTTTCTCCCTCCAGGCTGCTGCCCTTTAGCTGTTGTGCTGCTGCTCAGAGGTTAAACCTCATGACTTTTCTCATAGTCGCAAAGGGGCCTGGTGAGAGGCCACGTATTTTTCTCAGACCTCAACAACGCAGAGAACCTCTGCCCTCCCCTCTGCCCTCCCCTCTGCCCAGGAAATGGTGCTTATATCCATGTCAGAGAACAGCAGCACTTTAGGGCACAATGTGTGGTTTTTTTTTTGGTTTTTTTTGTTTGTGTTTTTTTATGGCTGAGCCAGCGTCTCTTAAACCCAACCACTTGTATTGACCCACCTCCCATCCCTCTCTCTCACACTCTCATCCCCCACTGTTTCCTTGTTTGAAACAATATAGCCTGCCTGTTGTTATTGATTCCAGAAGACTGGGCCCCGGTAAGTGCTCCTTTGAGTCTGGTGTTATATTAAGCAATTGTTCCAACTGTGGATGACAGGGCTGGGAAGGTTTTGCCTGGCTCTAATAAGCTTGGTATTACCTGTGTGTTAATTGATTGGGCAGGAGAAGGAGGGAGGAATTGACTGCACTGGGAATTCACGACTAAGCAGCTGATTAATAAATGCTGACTCAGAGCATTTACTTACAAAATATGACAAAAGAACCATGGTAGAAATGAAGTCCTTTGATAATACCAAGCACTCTCATCTTTGTATAGCAGCAAAAGTACAAGAGTATATTTGAAGTGTCTGCGCCGCACAGTCAGTAGCCAGACATTGTCAGCAGTATGGGGGCAGTATTGCATGGACGGCTGTTTTAGGGAAGCCAACCGAAGTAAATGCTCCATTCATCCTGTCTGTCTGCACTGGCCTCCATTTCCTCCTCTGTCACATGCATGATTAAGACCAGCTTGAAGCATTTATCACAAGACCTGAACATGGGGGGCGCGGGGGGCGTTGGAGTTCAAGCAAAAGGAATTAGAGTCCACCTTGGTTTTTGTTCCCCTAAAATCCAAACATCTCTTACTGCTCTTACTTGTCAGTAAAACCTCAACAATGAAATCCCCCCTCAGTTCTGCTTCATGCTGTCAAAGCTACACGGTAATTCAGCATCAGCTTGGCCTCTCTGGAAGTGATGACATTATTTTGACAGCCATAATGCATTATGCATCTAATTCCATTTGCGGTGAGTGGTCATCGCTTGTTTTCAATGAATTCAGTGTGTGTGTGTCTGTGAGTGTGTTTACTTTGGTCAAGTGAATCCCATTAGATTCTATTTCCAATAACAGCATGTTGTGCTGTGGTTGCATTTCAGTAGAGAGGTAATTTGCTAATGGCAAGGCCTTTATTAGAAAGCAATTATTATTAATTACCAGTGGGTGATACAAGAGCGGATTTAGTCCTTAAAGCCCAACGTTTCACTGCCAGTGTGCCCAGTGTGTTTGTGCATATTTGTGTGTATGTGTGTGTCTATGCTGTCTTTCTCAGAGATGATTGCCAGCCCCACACGATCGCCCTCACCTCCCACTGGCCTGCTGCCAAGCAGCGACATTGTCATTATCAGTGTGCCAGAGGGCTGGGTAAATGTCATTATTGTAGCATGTGGATTCCTCCAGGGAATCAGTAGCTACCCGTTTAATTTCTCTAACAGCCCGGGAAATATTTGTTGCATCACCAGCCCGGTTCATGGCAAACATCTATCGCTGCTATGCAATTAACGACATAGATCATTTACATAGTCACAGGGCTCATTTTCATAATGTTCCCTTTATTATCAGAGGAAGAAATTAACCCAGGAATTTATTTACACACCCACTGCAAATGGTAACAGTGTGCTAATTGGCTGTTAGATGATTAATAAGCTTATAGCACATGCTAATGAATGGTGCACTCACTGTTTCAGAGGTGCTCTAGCACAGTGCTTGTTTTTTGGCAGCTTAATTAGACAGATAATGATATACTTGTGGCTTCGCTTTCAAACAAATACCATCAAACATTAAAAAAGATTAAACTGGTTTGTATTGCTATGAGTTTGTATTGACTCTTTGAGTTATATTTTTATATAAATGTGCGTGTTAAGTCTTACTCTGTAAGATCTGTTTGCACCCGAATGTGTCCCTCCAAGTCAACTCCATGTATTGTCTGTTTATGTGAGTATCAGGAAAAGAGTATAGAGAATTTGCAAAGGTGTCGTTTGGTCTTTTAATAAATAGTGAATAAGAAAGAAATCCCTAAAAAAAAATACTTAATCTTTTGTTTAGCTAAAATGCCTCAGCAATTTGTTGAAAGTACATGATGGACTAGGAAGAAAAAATCTCCTGCTCGGATCACTAAACCTTTCTTATTGTTTCACTTTGTGATGATGAATTATTCATTTTGCTGTCGCACTTAAAAGACTGTGTCCACTGTTAAGTTACGGCTCAGTTCTGTGGGGGGAATTGTGGAAGACCAAACACTTTGCGATGACAGTGCTGAGTCTGTCTCAGGAGATTGCTTTTATTGACTGTATAATATTTTTGTGTAACCATGTTTAGCATGTTGTTGGCTTGCCATACAAATGTTTGTTGCAGGGGGGAGCATGGCGAGAAAACCATTTTTCAGTTTAAAGTTACATAAAGCAACACTTTGTAGATAATTACTGCAGTTTGCAACTTTCCTTACATAAGACCCAATTTAGAACAGCTCGCTCTTTACAGGGAATTCACTTGGTGGTTTTGTTTTCCATCTGCTCTATATAGAATAAAAGTCTGTGGTTGTCTGTGGTGGTGAATCCTCTGGGAAAGCTGGGCTATGAATATTTAATGTAAATCCTCCTTTTTATCATTGACATGGCTCAAAGCAGGAATCCTCATTGATCTGGTGTTATAATCACAGATTAAAAGAACTCTCCCTGAACAATTCCCTGATTTAAGCTCTGTTCATACACTGCGCTCATGACCAAGTGAGATTCGCACACAGGCATTGAAGAGAGCCCCTGCAGGATGAGCAGAGCAGTGAGCACACGGTCTTTAATGTATCTCCCACTGGCTATTGTGAACATCAAGTCTCTGTATCTTTTTCAACTCATTAGCTCCCAAACTTGGCCTGAATCTAAGATGTCATGCTTATGAATGGATTCCTCAGAGAGATGAGGACATAGAATGGAAACAAATTTGGAATGAAACTCTCTCCAAGATATTCAACAGATTTGGTTCCTGTGGAGTTTTTTGTCGCCTTTTTCAGACTATATGCACACTGTTCAACAGATGATGGAGCCCATCGCTCTTATCTTACATTTGTGCAAATCCTTATCTTTTCCAGCATCTAATTTCAAATTCAATTACAGCAAACATGTTTTTGGTTTTCTCTCATATATTATAGCTTGACCTTTACTCTGTCCAATCCTGAATGCTGATTGGTGAAATGTAAATACTGGCTCCTCCATTCTGCAGAGACAGACAAAAACCTAAACTGCAAGCCAATGGCTTTTCAGTGGGCTCTTGGCCCCCTTTCAAACCTCCATTTGTGAGTTTAAATGATTGCTGAATTTCATCTTAATTACAACAAAGATGAGCCAAGCCAGTAGTTCATTCTCATCTTGTTCAGTCTGCCAATTATGGATGTGGCTGGCAACGCGGTGGCTTCCACCTCTCATTTCTCAAACCTCATGTTGTCCCCGGAGTAGAGAAGATTGGTATGTACTCAGCGTCCTCCTGCTGTGTTGAAAATGAGGCAGATGACATTACCCTGTGTGTATTGAGATGGTTTCACCTATATCAACTACAAGTCTACCTCATGCATACTAATCATATGAGCAGGGAAAGGTCTTTCATACCAGCTAACTCCCATCTTAATTAGCGTTAAAATGGAGCATACTTAGTTTTTTATGTGATTGAGTTTACCAAGTCAGACACTTGTGAGAGTGATAGCTGTTACATAGCTACTGTAGACTGGTTATCTGGTCCTGCCTGAGTCTGTCAGGGCTGAAGAATGCATTCACTACACAGCACGTTAACTCATGACAAATCAGGACAAAGAGGTGTTTTTGGTCATATTCAGATGCCGTAAGAGCCACTATTAATTCATGTTTTTCCATATCAGATTAAATTTGCTTTCTTCATGCATGTTAAAGGTAATCTGTTCCAGTGTTCAGAGTTATGATTATCCTAGTGGCAAGGACAGAAAGATAGAGAGGCTATAGCAGCTCCAAGTAATTAAATTAGCCCTGAATGGCTAATTGGATCAATTTGGAAGGCAGACACTGTCAAGGATAAGAGTAATCATCTATGCAGTAGCAATCTTTTTTAGCTCAGACGCGTCTTGTAAAAAGACAAGGTGTGATCCCGAAGGTTAATGTAATTACTGTCCAATTCTCTCACTCACTGTGCACAATAATACTAATTAATCTAAGATCTCTGGACTATAATGAAGTGCGACAAGCCAGGTAATGCTGATTATAGTATTTAGGACATGACTGAACATTCTCTGTTATTTCCTCATCCTGGGTACAGTGATGATGCTGCAATTAGCCCACTCATTCCTTTTTTACAAGACTATTGGTGTCAAAGCATTTTGAGCGACTGTGAAGTGAGTGTATTTTGTTCTCACCTGCACTGTGTTTTAGTATGATAGTCATGCATTTTACTTCAATAAAGCAGTGATTTACATTGCATCCAAGGCAAGCTCTCTGGGCCCAGCGAAGTGTAAAGTGATGTAATGAGAGAGAGACTCGACTTCCGAACAGAGCATTCATATTCATTAGCAGCAGAGATTAACATATGATGCCTGCGACAGATACGCAATGCATGTTTTATGAATGCAGTTAATGGCACGGTGACAGCATGGCAGGCCATAGAGGACCAGAGCAATCCACGGAATGAAAGTCACAGAGCAGTGGGACGATTATTGATTCTCCCCTGTGTCCTATTGATCTCTAACGTTTTCATCTGGCACAGAGCTGCTAATCTGCTGTGTATCAGAGAGACACCCGCAGAGCAGCCCATTGACTCTGCTATCAATAGCCACAAAGCTGGATATCATTAAATCCTCATCACTTTGTTTCCCTCGGCCAGCCGCCTCACATGACTGAGCGGCTCGGCGAGACCTCTGAATAACAACTGTCCACTAGCTTGTTTATGGCCCCAGCATTTGGTAGTAGACATTTACTGTCTCTTTTTTAATAGGCCAGTGTAACAGCTCTGCTCTATGAATAACTGATATTGACCACTGCCTCAAAGCATGTGACTCGACATGGTTGGAAAAGTCCTGCTCATCAGTTCTCACATGATGTCCTACAAGGATCTGGAGCAAAATCTGTCCTCTCCAGCTTGTTTTTTAATCTTGATCTTTACATGAGCCATAAAGTAAATGTAGCTTTGCCTGTGCTGCTTCAATTTCTATCTTTACATTTTTAATAATGATTCTCCAACATCCCCTTTATGAAAGTGACAGAGGTGAAGAGGCCCTTTAACCTAAAGAGTAACCTTTACGATAGGAGAAGGAAAGTTATGAGTCTGAGTATGAGTGGTATGAATATATCATAGGTCAGAGTATGAGAACACATCCATCATTGTTTCCAAGTTACTAGGGTAGTTTCTAAAAGGACGGTGAAGAGAGAGGAGGAGTCGGCCTCTCCCAGAGAGCAGGGCACCAGTGGGACAAGGACGGGTGACGCTGGGATCCATGGTGCTTAAGGTGTGGGGGTGACAAGGACAGGTGCAGAGGAGTGCCGTACCATGGTCCATTAGAGACAGAGGCTCCCTCCTGAGGGCAGACAGCATGATAAACAGCTTCAGCTCTGATAATAGTCTGGCTGATCAATAGCCTGTCCGCCTGCTGTCCCTAAGGGACAAACAGGAGCAGCAGCCACGACAGCTGACCCCCGGGTCATGTGCCTGTGTGTGTCTGTCTGCTTGTGTGTGTGTCTGAGTGTGAAGGTGGGGGAGACAGATTTGGGAGAAAACAACCACTGAATCAGATGAAGCATCACATTGCCCTCTTGACCTTTCTGCCTAACCTTATCTTCATAGTGTAATAGAATCAACCAAGCATATTAAATTAGTATCTGCATGTCCTTCACTTAAGCTCTAATGGTTTATTCATAGTAGTACATGGGAGACATTTTCACATCCTCCCGTGTCACTCTCACAGTGTATACTTTCTCCCAGCTGCCTCTGTCCTGCCTCCTCTTCCCTCCTGCCCTCTTTTCACTTGTATTGTGCAGTTGAAGTGCTTCGGCCTGTAAAGTGTTAAGCACTAGCCATTTGTTTGATCATACATAGTCTCTGAGGGTCCTCATTGTGACTGTGAGGGGATTAGTCCCAACTGTTCAACAATGAGGGATCATAGAAATAATATCAGTCCTGATACACAGTGTGGCTGTCTGACCTTTGACCTGTTGCAGTTGACATATAAACACTGTGAGACATTATTGAATTACAGAAATAAAAGCAGATGTGAGGCTTAGTTGTCTTGTAGTGGAAAATGAATATTTACTCATTTATCCTTCTTTATATTCATTGTGAAAGTACAAAAAAGATATATCCCCAGTTTGCCAGCAGTGCTTTGTTATTATTATTATTATTTTGTCACGGGGAAATGGAGAATAAAAGATGTTTGCAATACAAGAACCTGGCAAGTGTATGAACTCAAAAATCAGCATGTTTTGGATGAAAGCGAGTAGAAAGAAGAGGAAGCAATAATGTTTCAGAAAGCGGTTACAGTACTGCATCAGTGGGCGGATGTGGAAAAACAACATGAACTAAGGTCCATGTATGCACGTGCACACTAACACACACACACACACACACACAAACAATGTAGTGTTGTCACTCATTGAGTCAAGACCACATGTCTGCTCTAAAGCCCTTTCTTCTCAACGTGCCTGCGTTATCTCACAGCTACAGTTGTGGCTTCAATGGCTGCGAGACATCCTGACTTGGAAAGTGAGACTCCATATCTTCAGCAACCCTACAAGCCATAAACCGCAGGCAGCAGCTTCTGCAGACCAGCTAGCTGGGACTTCAAACACTAACAAGCCCGAATAACATTTTCCTTGGGGTGGCTTCCCTTGACGGCTCACAGCTGCTGGCAAGCTGATGGAAAGAAGACAAGATTTATTACAGGCCTTGTCGCATTTGGATAAAACCTAACCACATCGTATAGAAATTGTGGGATCACTGAATGTGTCATTACTGCTTCTTTCTCTGTGGCACAGGATCTAGGGAGGAATCAATCCCTTGGAAAATCAATTTCCATGTCTGAGGTTGCGTCCTGCTGTCAGTGGTTCTTGAAAGCTGTGTGTGGAATTAAATTGACATTTGAGGTTGATAGTGAATTACTTTACAACCTGCTCCAATTCAAATGACACTGTGAAGCTGAAATATAATGCTTTAGAGTCAGTAAAAAAACCAAAAACACTGCAGTTGAGTCTCACACTTTTGAGATAAACTTCCTTCCTATGTATTTTCCACCCCCGCTGTTTGTTAAGATCTGTTTTACACTGTGCTGAGTGTCAAGCTATTTCATAACAGGAAATGTGAGGTGATGATGAACAAACAAAATGACCTACAAACACCCTCTCTGTGGGATTGCATGAGTACAGATGGGATGACAAAGTGCAGATATGTGCAAGAATTTATACATATTGGCCCGAGGACAGCTGTGAATTGTCTCCACTGAATCATCTTCTTAGGAATGAAGGTCTAATCCACAAAAAGGATGCTCACCTTAAGTCAACAAGTCTGAACAGAAAGTGCTGTCACAGTTCACAGTGTTTCTCCATACCTGTAAGACAAGGAAGTGAAAACACAAGTGAGCAACACAGTTCCACCACAAAAAAAGGAAACGAGAAGTGGGTGGAAAGTATATGATGAGATTTTCAGTTGCAAGAAGAGTTTGTGAGCTGTCATAGCTGCTGTTGCTAAACTGATGAAAGGTCAAGTAGAAGTATGTGTGTGTGTGTGTGTGTGTATGTGTATTAATAATATGTCTGCATATGATAAGACATCATCTGTGCTCGGCTGCACACACTCCAGTAGAGCAAATCCACCACAGATGTATCAACAGACAAGCAGCTCCAGGTGGGGAGATGATATGACTCTGTGCCTCCATATAGCTGTATTGTTTCCGCCATGTAATCTGTTTTACCATTTCTCACCTTCACTCCAGTGTGTAACCCAATCCAGCAGTGGATCACATTTCCATAGAGGCAATAGCTGCATGTCTAAGTTAAACAGCAAATTGGCTTTTTTCGAATGTAATGAAATTATAATTGGGTGGTTTGTTTAAAATATAACAGGATCTGATTGTTGCAGGAGTCATGCTGTTTATCCTCCCCAGAAGTGAGCACGAGAAGACACCAAGACCACCCACCTCGACCCGAATATGAGGGAGTCAGACTGTGGCTGCAAAGCAACGAGCCCTGTCTAACCAGATAAATCTCTGCTTTCATAAACCACATGAGAAGGTTCTACATCTGCAGAACATTTCAGACCACGTTGGGACTTAGTGCAACTTACAATTTAAACATCAGAGAGCTGTGAAGAGGTGGAAATTAGGGATTTGGGCCTGCATGATGGAAAGTTGTGTGGCTACAGAAACAGGATGAGTGAGGGACGGGCATTCATCTGTACAGGGCACCTGCCCACGTCGGCAGCTTCTCTTTCCACTGTATCTGTAAAACATTGTGTTTGGGTGGGGTGTTTTTGTGTGTGTGTGTGTGTGTGCGGGGGGGGGGGGTTATCCTCTTCATATCTCCCAGATGGCTGAATGAAGTTAAGAAAAACAAGGTGATGTTGGTAGATTCTTTTTTCTTTCCACATTATTTAGATTTATAACCGCAAGTCAGGCTGCATTGCACTAAAAATAACAAAGGAGCAGAAGCAGCACTCACAGTTCTGTGATTGTATTGATTTTGATAGCTTGCCCTGTGTTTGTGTGGCTTGAGGCGTATTTTATTGGGAGCATTAAAATAACAAAGGAGATGGGCTGGAAGTTCCCTATGTATACCAATCAGAATTTATAAATTGCTCCATTACCTTTATTTCCCTTGGTTACTCTGGGAACATTAGCAATTATTCTCTCATGGGCTTGGCTCATAAAACTAATAATCTGGTGATTTAGTGCCTCGTGGCATGGTGCACCCAGTCTAGCCCACTCTAATCCATTCATCTTGCCACCCATTAGTTTTATTTTGGAGGGACAAATTGCTTTCCAAGAGAAAATGGGTCAATAGGTGTCCTCTATTAGAAATTGCTAACAATCTAACTGTTTTTTTCAGTGCATATGTGTTTGGTAGAGTGGTCCTGGCTGATTATCATTCTATTTGCATACTGGGAGGTTGCCTCAATTATCTTTCGTAGGCTGCATGACAAATTGCAAATAGCCAAGGTTATATATGCAATACTCAATTTATTCTGTATTTGCTTCTGAGCAAGTGTGCATGCCTGCAAGAGTATGTGTAGTTGTGTATACGCTGCAAAATGAAGTCAAAACTGTTTTTTTTTTGTTTGTTTGTTTGTTTGTTTTTTTTCTTTTTGTGTGTGTGATCATGAAGATGGATGTCAGGTCCTGTGAGTTGAGAAGATTTCTGCTGCATGGTGGCTCCATCTCGCTGTCCCATTAGCAACTCCCCAGGGAGACAGAGACCTGGAATCTGGGGAGACAGACCCAGATTAGCTCATAAATCACTGCCCTGGGGACCAAGGCAAAACAGTGACATCATCACTCTGAGACCTTCTGTCCTGTGATCCAGCTGACTGTGCAGTCAGCAACAGTCGCCTTCAGCTGATATGAGCTGGCAGTAGACTCTGGCAAAACACATTCCACCCAAAACGTTCACATTTATTTAATATATGTGTCATTTTAGCACGTTTGTCATTTCAGTGACTTAATCTGTTTGTCTATGAGAAGTGAAGTTAAAGTTTATTTTTCTTTCTCCATGTAGAACCCTAACCCCAGCCATGCAGTTAAGTGTGCATTATAGATATTATACACTAGGTATACCTGTGATTGATAGTAACACACAGACATTCACTTTCATGCTGTCACAGCACAAATCCAGCAGTGTTACTGCTGCTGGCTGTAAAGTAGCTGTTTGTGAGGCCCAGTGGTAGTTGGGTCTGTAATAAGGCCTGTGGATCCCTCCCTCCTTCCCTCCTTCCCTCCCTCCCTTCCTCTCTCCACACACTCAGAGGTCTGTGGTCACACAGCTGGCCCTGTCTGGCCAACCACTCCAACCTCACCACTTCCCCTCTCTGGGTGGGATGACAGAAACAGGGAGCAGGGAGGGAAGAAGGGGGAAGGAGATGGACTTCTATTGGCTGCTCCCCAGATGTGGCCTGTCTATCTGTCTAGCTGGAATGTACTGTACATACAGTAGACCGATAGACATTTAGACAAACAGGGAGGATGTGTTTATGTATCCCAAATTGAACCACTGACAGTCCCGTGGCACCTCTGGACCACAGAGGGCCTGTCCCACGTCAGCTGCTCTGTTCTTCTCCTATCAGAGGCCACACCTCCACACAGCTGTTTATCCAAAGTGAAGCATGCTGTCCGCTAATATCACTATCAGCACACACAATCTGCAGCTGACAGGAAAAACAAATGCTATGGGGTGAATGTTTTGGACTAAATGGAAGTTGACAGTTTTAATTCCACTTCCTCTGGGGACTCACTTTAACTGGCTGAGGGAAGCCATCTCCCACAGCATACCACGGCCCCACTTTGTTAGTCCACGAAGGGTGGAGAGGATACGTTTGTCGCATGAGAGTAGTCATCATGGTCCTCCGGCGGCCATCCTCTGTCCCCAGCAGGCTCTGCTGATGTAATCTGCCAGACTAAAACTTACATTTACACAGGATCCACAGATGAGATAAGAGGCCCCAAGGCTGGCTTATCTGCTACTATCAGACGAGAGGAGCCGGGCCAACTTTCCTTCTCCTTCTCCCCCTGTGTCCTACAGCCCTGTTTCTCTGTCAGACTGTAGCAGATTTGTGTAATGACATCAGAACGAGACTGAGGCCTGGCGACAGTGGCCCAAAGGCGCCCAAATCGTAAACCTAATTGGTGGCTGTCACAAGTTAACTACATAGCAAATTTCCACATTCTCCCTGTGCTGGTTTAGTATTTGAATTGCCGTGAGCTGGGAATAGCTATTTTAAACAGCTTGAATCATTTGTAAGCAGCTTCTGTATATGGGGGGGTTGAGATCTATTAACACTGAAATATTTCTGCTCAATAATTTTGTTACACCTTTAATTGAATTTGGTAGGATCTATAGTCTTTGCCCGGTTTGTCGCATGCTAACTTTCCTTGTAGTGAGGTTTTGGGAACATGAGGGAAGGTAACTAGGACATAATGAGGAAAATGATGTGCACATTTATGAAGGATCTTTGGCTTCTTTGCCTGAGGAGTCACTATAATGATATGTTGGCTGTCTTGGTTACACAGCCATACTACTGCACGCAACCACAGTGCCTCTGCCGGAGGCACCCACTACGCCACCACATTCAAAAATACAGTGTTTAGCCGAGCCAATCGGCTGGCTCCACTGCCCAGGGTTAAGCAGCTTCCCGACCTCAAAGCAAGGGGTCAGTGTGGAGGAAAAACATCACACAAGAGCCACAATTGCAGCCCTCAAACATGAAAAGTCTCTTTTTATTTTTGACAGGCTTCCCACTTTTAATGGCCGGGCCTACATGCTGGATAAACAAACAGTGAGGCTTGGTCTACGCAGGCAGCCAACAGCGGTGGCTTTGGTGGTGAGTTGGATTACAGGCAACGATGGAGCTGTGGTTGAGATGGCACACACTGAGCTCCACTCAGACTCTGACAGTCAATCGAGCTCTCCCCCACTTTCTAACAGTTCAGTGGTGACTGCAGCATTTCCAGATGTCAAAGCTGTGGCTTCCACAGGAGCCAGTCCACACTGTAGGTTCAGTTAGGTGTAAAATTTCCAGCATCTGCTGTTTCATATAAGCTGTTGACTTTAGACCTCATATCTTCATATCGCAGTAGAAATGTTCGTCTTTTTTTAGTTTAAATAAAAGTAGCTGCTGTTTTTGACTAAGTCACCTTCCAGGAGGGCTTATCTCATCATATAAAACTTATATAAATGCCAAGTCAGGAGTGCCTGATGTGCTATAGAGTTATGTCTAACCTCCATTGTCACATACAGCCTGTGTTTGTGTGCTGCTCTGATGGATCTGCTTGATTCTGCTCCTCCCATTCCTGCTGCAGCGCCTCCTCTTTCCAGCACTGCTAATGACAGTGAGTTTAATTAGTGCCAGCAGATCCCCCCACTAACTTCATTAACTGCTGTCAACAGGCCAGGCAACGCTGCACATAAACACAGCTCATTATGACTCTGCCCTCTTTTTTTCTCCTCCCTGCTCCAGAATCCAATGCTATTTATCTCTATATATCTATCTCTTCATATACATATATAAATCTCATGCAAAAATGAGGGGTCCTCCAGTTGGGATGGATAGCCAGCCGTAAGGTCATTTTTCACTCCCTGCACAGACTGTGAAGTGGGGGAAGCATGCAAAACACAGGCTTTTGTTTTAGTTTCCCATTAAAAGATGGAAACAGCTGCGATGTGGTCTGGTGTGTGTTCCAGGTGGAAATCCCAACATTTGGCAGTTATTATACAAATGGTAAATGTGATGGTTCATATCAGAGGAGTCTTAATCATGAGACAGTAAATTGGAGTCAATCAGGCAGTTGAATAGATAGTGGAAATCCATCAGGAGTGTGAAACCCATCTCATATTGATTCATTCTCTGACCCATAAATCTAAAGCATACCACTATTAACTTTACAGCTCGCATCAAAATGCATTGACTGACCTCCACAAACCTGATCAATTTTCCCTAATAAGGATCTGTGATGCTCTGTGTAAGTATATGTATCCCTAACAGTGGTTCTGGCAGTGTAATAGTGAAGCAAAACTAGGCCACTAAATCAAATCTCAGCCCACAGAGGAGTTATTTATGAGGCTGTATAGGGTGAGTATTCGTGACTTTACTTTCTTTTCTGGAGAGCTGTGTATGTGACATGTAAATGCGATCATTTGCCTGGTCAATTATCCTCTGTCCTAACTCTATTTGGCTGGCACTGCGCAGTGGTTTCAGCACTGTTTGGCTCCTGATAGAGAGATAACCCCTAGCCTCGTTAGACTCCTGACAGGCACGGTTTGTCAGTCTGTGGTTCTGAAACCTCCCTAATCAAAAAATCTTTTGGAATGAGTGTCATCAAAGCCTTTCATGTTCCCTGGCTAAGCGGAGAGGCAAGGAAGGGGAGAAAGCTTCATCAGGTACACTGTGCTCTGTGTTTACCCTTTCTCTTACCAATCTGGTGCACAGATGGCCAACAATTATTTCTCTGTGTGTGCATTGCCACTGGCAAGCCACCAGCTTTTCAGAGATTGGTGTAATCCTTTATTATTTATGATTGTCTGGGATTTTTGGATCAAGATTGAACACAATCTGTTGAATAACTGAGAGGAGTGGGAGGCAGCAGAGTGGAATGAAATGCAAACAAGAGTGGAAATGGAGAAGTCAGGGCATCCATAATGAAGATGTGATGCTCACTGTTAGTAGAACTGCTCCTGAATCTAGCACACTTTAATCCCATTAACTCTGACTAAATATACCATTTGTTTTAAGCTTGCCAGTGGTGGTGTTTATGCTAATAACCTGGCTGCTCCAGGCAATTTCAGAAGACTTTTGGAGGGCACCGGCTAATAATTAGATTTAATAAGGAAGTCAATTTTCTATCCTTATTTGAAATAAAAATAAGAGGCTTAGCCTCTCATAGGACAGGCATTAATTTGTTGATTTGGTCTTGCTTTCTCTCTTAGGGCTTCTGTCTCCATAATTCTTTAACCCTTCTGTTTCCTTGCTTAGGGGACACAAAAAATAAAACAGAACAACAACAATAACAACATTGGTAGCATTATACTGGAGACCCTATGAAATCAATCACTTTGCTTATTAAATGAATGACTTGATGATATGAAAACATGTGAACTGTGAATAATGGAGGAATGTAATGTAAGTACATTTGTTTTACTTAAGCACAAATTTGAGAAACTTGTATCTATTTTACATATCAGTTCCTCTACATTTCAGAGGGAAATGTTATAACAATCACTCCAATGCTATCTCCAGCTCAAACAGCTTAATGCACCACTAATTCTGATGTTATACGGTACTGTGTAATATATTTCATACTCTAAGTATATTTTATTGATAATACTTTAATACATTTTAATTACCTAAATACAGTGATTAAGTATTCAGATCCTTTATACAAGTATTCCCATCCAATATCCACACTGCTTATCCTCATGGCTGGAGCCAATCCTAGCCAACCTTGGGCAAAGGTGAGGTACACCCAGGACAGCTCACCAGTCTGACATGTTCACATACACCATTCATCTTTTTTCATTCCTCTTCTACCACTTACCCGTTTCCGGGTTGTGGGGGGTGCTGGAGCCAATCCCAGCTCATATTAGCCAAGGGTGGGATCACCCCGGACAGGTTGCCAATCCATCCCAGGGCCAACACACAGATACAGACAGAGACCAACAACCACTCACACTCAGACCTACGGACAATTTAGAGTCACCAATTGACCTAAACATGTCTTTGGATGGTGGGAGGAAACCGGAGTACCTGGAGGAAACCCACGCAGACACACTGATATCATGCAAACTCAGCACTGAAAGGCCCCAGGCCTGGCAACCGAATCTGCAACCTTCTTATGGTGGGTCAACAGCGCTAACTGCTGTGCCACCGTGCTTGTTGCATTTCAAGTTTTCAATTAACCCAACCTGTGGGCAGGAAGAGTACATAGTACAAGAACTTACACATTAATACATAACCAGTATTTTTGGTGCTATTGGCTATGAGGTGGAGGTGGTTAGCTAATTTTAATAAAAGTGGTCTTAAGCAATCTGAGATGTATGAGGGACATGTAACTTTTTTCTCACTGGTACTGAGAACAACTGGCTTAATGTGTTGTACTTCATTGGGCTAATCAGCATGGTTTTATGTAAAACAGGGGCCTGGAAATTAAGTAAGTTTGTAAGTGAAGATACTAACACATATTGTGGAGTAGCATAAAACGCATATACACAAGTTAGCGACAAAATTCAGTGGTAGCATTTGAATCCTTCTATCCATGCAACGCTGAGGATGAAGTGATGTTCTGTGGTGTAGACTTGGAGTTGATATATGTTGCAGTACATAGGGGTGTCTGTTCTGACCTGACCTGTACAGCAGAGTTCATCATCCTGGTCGACTGCCGTGCTCTACTCTGGCAGGCTCATGAGCAGGGGTTCCAGTTGGAGGAGCTCTGTGATCTGCTGTCAGATGGCAGGCCTACTCTCCCCTGCCCTGATAACTTCCTCAGCTCTCCGTTATTCTCCTCTACCCAGTCGAGCTTTCTTTCTCCATACCAGCCACTCGCTCTGTCTCTTTTTCAACTTAATAATGGAATCAAGTACCCCTCCAGAGCAAGCAGAAATGCTGGCTGCTGGTGAAAGAATCATTTTCAGCAAGCATGTTTCAGTCAGCAGGTATGGGAGTACTTGTAGAGTCAATTTGGCATGGAGGAGTAGAGCTATATTACTCTGTGCCAGGGAATATGAAATTCTTCTCAGTGGGACAGAAATGGTGAAATGTAGTATATGAAGACTGAGGTCTGCAGTCCTTTAAGGACACCGCTAAGATACCACAGAGCTCGCTTTGAACTGGTTAAAAGGCTGTGTTTACAATTGGTTACACTCAGTGATAATTTCAGCTCAGCACCTCTATTAATCTACTTCATTACAATTCTCACAGTTGAGGTTTCACCCCGCCATACACTGAGACATCTCTTTGATATAAATGAATGTAATGGTCACTCTCATGAGACACTCAGCCAAACAATTCCCAGACTCTGACCTCAGGAGCAATTGCACTTTTCTTGCATTGGCTGTTACCTTAACAACATATTTGGCAGTCATGTGAACTCATTCCCATGCCATGTGAATGTAATCATGAACCATAACTGAGTTTAGGCCCAAAGAATCTTTTTAATCACATTAGCCATTTAGAAAACTGGATTAAAGTAACAAAATCTTTGTTGAGCAGCTCAAGGCCTTTTCAATCAATGTGTACCACTTGATCCTCTGATCAGTCTGTTGAATGTCGACTCTTTTCATAGTGCTAGCATCCTGAATTATGGCTCACTTCAAGAAGTAGCTTGTCAGCGGGAAATAATTCAGCATGCAGGCTAGCTGTGAGCCTCTCGACTGTAGCCAGCTGTAATCTGCAGTTTGTTGTCAAAATAAAAATGATTCAGCAGCTATGTTTTTCCTGAGCTGAGGGTATGTTAAACAAGCTCGGATTCTTGATTATGTAAGAAAAAAAAAAAAAAAGTTCAGAGGGATTCTTGTGTGCCTACATCACCTCTCTGGTGTTGCTGTTGAAATGAAATGGATAAGAATAGCTTTGTGCAGTGGACACAGAACAATAATAACATAGCAAGACAGCAACTTTGTGTGTGAGGCCGAGATCAGGAGGAAATGCTCACCTATCTGCTGCGGAACTCAGGCTGAATACAAAATAGAATTTTTAAGGTTTTTGTATTTTTGTGTAGAGACCCACAGTGTACATGAATATGTAAGGAGTAAAATGTCAAGAGAAAAGTTAGTAAATGTTTGTTAGTAAACTTTAATTGAAAGATGATGATGTCAAGGTTTCCAGTTGCATGGAAAGGTTAACAAACACAGCCAGTAAATGGTTTAAAGTTTTGTTGGTACTCTCCTTTTTTATTTATATATATATTATATTTATTTATATTAGTATGTTGACACTTTGAGTGAGTTATTTTAGTTTGCTCTTTATTTTTCACTAAATAAATTTTAATATGATATTATTTACATCTCATATAAAGTGAAAGAGAAAAAAAATCATTCTTGTATTAACAAAAGCACATGTATATATTTTCATGATAATTTCTCACGATTCTGACAAATGGTTCTAATTTTAGTTTATTATAATTTAACTGTCATGATCCAATTAACTGTGAATTTTAACTGTGGCTCGTAATAAGAACAGGGAACATGTTGTGGAAAGGAAAATTATAGGACATTTTGTCTATTTTTGAGACACAAGACAGTTTTCTGATGTGACAAGAAATTTGTATGATATTCAACCTGCAGGAAAATAGTAATGCCGTCGTACTGTTTGGGAAATGGATCTGATGGAAAAATGTTTCCAGTGCCAAATAAAGAGGATTGTTTAAAATTAACAATCCATCAAACACTTTATACTGTGAATGAAAACATACGTTATACCTAAAATCTCTGAATTTTTGTTCTGCATTGTATGCTAGTTGATCTTACACTTGCCTGTTGTTTGCAGATGTAAAACCACAATAGAATGCATGAGAATGAAAAAAGCACCAGTTCTCTGGGAAATCGTTTTAATTAACACTCTCAAGAGTAACATGTATGTTTTACAATTTCTTGAGGTTCTTGACTCTTCAAGTAAATTCACAAACAACTTAAGCAACGTCTATCAGGTAAAGCTCAGTGTATTGTTATAAAGCAACTGACTCCACCTCCTCCCTGTAGCTTAGAACAACTCCAGATTCCTCCCAAAAGTCTGCTTGTTTTGTTTTGAGACACTTTTTCTCCTTTGATAAGGACTTTCATCCTGTTTGCATTGATCACTGTCTGATGAGTCACCCTGATAATACAAGACCAGTAATCTTTCCACCACACACTGGGGCCTTTGTTGTATGGAATGTGTGTGTGTGTGTGTGTTTCTGCCTCCTTCTTGTGAATGACATGCCTGCGATAGCTGAGCATGTATGTGTTTTTGTGAATGGATAGTTTGTGAGTCCGCATGCATCTCCATATATCACAGTGGCACAGTGACTTGTAAGTCACTGGAACACAAACTCAAGCCTTTGCAGTAACACAGCCCTCATTTTCTGCTTCATGGACAGGAAACTCAGGCTGCATGAGAGAGAAAAATACGCAAGTCATTTATTAACGGGAAGTCACATTAATGAGCTAGCGCTGCGTTATCTCCAAATACATCCAATATATGTTTAGGATAAATAGTTCCACCATAACATTGATCTTTGCCTTATTTCCCGGCTGCAACATTATACCTCAGTGGACTAAAACCATTTTTCCAAAGAAAAATGCAGAGTATGAAAGAGTAACAGGTAACTTTGGACAATATGATCTTAATTGTTCTTTGGAAGAGGCAAAATATTGGCTCACTAGCTGTATCAGAGCTATGTGGGAAGTGAGTTGCAACTGCGTTCAAAGTGGCTGGAGGAGGACAAACCCTGCTCTGTGAAGAATTAGAGCCACCTCTGCAAACAGGCCTGTGTGTAATGCCTGAGGGTGGGAGTTTCACTGAGGCTGGGGTTTCCGTGTAAATAAACAGTGTGGGGGTCTCAGTGGGTGGAGGGCCCCCTCTCCCTTGGGTATGGCCTGGCCTTTGTTGCCTTTAATCCAAGCACTCTCTATTGAAAAGCATGAGGGGGTGCCTGGCTGAGATTAGCCTGCCAGCTCTTGTGTGTGCTTGAGTTTCTCACAGACTCCCTCCATACTTTTGGAAATAACACAGTTATCCCACATCCTTAGGTGGTTGACAAGAATGACAGGTAAGACGACTGCAGGGCAAGCTCAGACCTTAACATGGAAAAGTAACCTTAGCATTCTCAAAAAAGCTAGTGCTATACTTGGGGCAAAACATGGCTGGCCTGTTCAGTTACTTTGTTGCCTGGGTTTTGTTTCATTATAAGACAACCTGCAAATAATCAAAACATTTCAATATTCAAAAGGGAGAAAAGAAAGGGAAAAACACAAAATCAATACAACATGAAATATACAAAGAAAGAAATCACAAAATGAAGTATTTTACATTAAATTGATATTGTTTCAAATTTTTTGGACTATGCACTGAAAACATTTAGTCCCAAAAGCACCGTGTCTCCATGTTTGAGCTGAATCTTGACTAAACGCGCTATTGTACTGATGTTAGCTCAGACAATCATATGAATGTTCAAGCATATGAATTTTTTATAATATACAGTTTTTATAACATTCACGACACAACAAATCATCTTATTGTAGCAAACTACATGTGTAGGCTGTTTGTTGTTGGTGTACAGACTGTACTCTTACATAAAGACTTGTCATTGATTTAATTTTGTTTTAAGGGCATGAATATAATTAGGTTTAATATCGTATGAGTACGTGTCATACTTGTAGATTCCACAAGTCTTGTTCATTTCTCAGCTTTGACTGTGTTATTTATTAAAATACTGGAAATAATATAATTGGTCTCCACTTTTCATGCATATGGCGTTTTTTTCTCGTTTCACAGCTTTACAGTCTCAACTGACACACAACACACAGCTAATTCAAAATGTTTTTGTGTCCTTCATAAAAAAAAAAAAAGATTATTAATTTTTGAAATGGTGGATCCATTCAGATCCGCACACACGCAATTAACATTAGATCGGCGTTTTATGTTAAAAACAAGTCGACTGGCCGGCGACAAAGAAAGTAACACAGGATCCTTTTGTGTGCTCGTTGCATCGGTCCATATGTGCAGGAAAACTACAGGTTGTAATGTTACAACTGTTTGCATGCTTCCTTTCTTCCTTTGTTTAATGTGGGCTCTCATTACCACGTGGTGGTAACAGATTGTTTGAACGGGAGAGAAAAGCCATTCGGAGCTAATTAAGCAGCCATTCCGGCTCTATTCACCGGCGGAGGACGGAGGAGCACCGGCATTTGTCAGCGCTTGACCCCGCGTGGTATTGATTGACAACGCTGCTCCGTGAATGACAGAGCCGACGGCGGCGGGCCAATGGGAGGCCGCGGAGTAAGTGCACCGCGCCGCCATTGGACTAGAGGCCTTAAAGCCGCAGCCGGATTCCCACGTGGGGCAGAGTTGAAAGCTTCAAAACAAGGCGGAGAGGCGCAGCGCTCAGACATGGCTGATGCTCATATCAGACAAAGGCAATCACCTCCTCTCTGCCCGCAGTGCAACGAGCGCCCCGACGCTGACAGACAGGCCCGGGCGTGTTGTGCAAGGATCAGGAGAAACTTTAAAGAATAAATAAGTAAATAAAATAAAAATGTTGGTCGGGTCGCCCCCGTGTCTCCGGTCAATCTCCGGTGCCGTCGATCGATTGGTCATTATTGTGTCCTTCACGGTGTGCGGAAGTGGAGGTGCTGTGCGTGTGTTTGTTTGTGTGTGTGTGTGTGGGGGGGGGGGGATCAAAACCCCCAACATTTGTACTCTTGGCGGACTCACTAGATGTTTCAAAACACATTTTCACATTTTCTTACACCTCCCGTCTTTGTGGTTGTTGCCCCCCAACGTCCCGCCGGTGGTGGTCTCACCTCCCCCCCACAAAAAAAAAATCATCAACTTTATTTCTGAGGAAACAACAACAACAAAAACAACAACAACAAAAAGGGGACCCAGAGTAATGAAGCGAGAATGTGGACTTTGTGCTGTTTGTGTTCAATGTGGATCCGATCATCGGCCGCTGTTGTTGTCGGTGGGACGGACGGATGATGCCTTGTAGATCCGCGGGATGATGTCATGTATCGCTGCACCCCACGTGGGGTCTGTCGCTCCCCGATAGGCAGATGTGACCGTGGTCCTTCCGAGTAATCCGATTGGACAGATAGGCGCTTTCACGGCAGTTCAGCCCTGCTGCCTGTGTGTGGCAACCGGGCTAAACTGGACAACTGGGGGGGGAAACGCGAGATTGTGGAGAGTACCATGTTACGCCTTTAAAGAATCTCCAACCTACTCGAGTCGGAAGACAGATTTTCTGAGCATATTTATACATCTGTATAGCCTATATTTCTTTTTTTCCTCCTCCTCTCTTGGATTAACCGACCACAAAAAGGCGCACATTCCTCGGAGGTTCGCGGCGGAGAATAAAGTAGTTTCATCGAGACCGACCGCACCAACATTTCCTCCCAACTGCTCCGCCGGTGTGGCGGGGTGCGCTCCGGACGGAGGGAGAGGATGCTGGTCGGAGATCTGCGTCCACCACGCTCACATTAGGACGGATTAAACGCATGAATTACAGCCTGTTCAGTTTTTCCCTTTTTCTTTCTTTCTTTCTTTCCTTCTTCTTCGGGAACAAAAGTCGGGCGGACGGTTAACACGTACTCACGGGTATGTATTTAGAGGTGTTTCTTTTCTGACTCTATTTTTTGCGGAGGCAGGGACGGGGTGGTGGTGGTGGCGGTGGCGCGGTGGCTCAACAGCTCACCGCCGCTTCCATCGCCCTCCACCGGGTCGAGGAGAGGTGGAAGCCCGGCTGCCATGGCCGTGGGTCGGCCTGGAGACGTCCGGCGGGGTGGGGGGGTGGTCCATATCTCCACTCTAGTCTTCACTCATGTCTGTCAAAAAGAGCTGATTTGATGCAAAGATTTTTTTTTTCTTTTGAACCCATGTTGTGTTTGCATAAATTTAAATAATAATGTTTGTATATTGAGTCTATGGCTGACCGAATAAGGTCACCAGGAAAACAGAAGCTTTTTTCTTTAATAACCGAGGTTAGTTTGCTGTCTTGAATACTTATTGAACTGTATTGTGTTGGGTTTTTTTTCTGCCCTTCTCGTCTTCAGATTAAACCGCGTCATATTTCATTACAGGGTTTTCTCGACCTCCCCCGCCCCCCCCCCCTCCATCCCCCCGTCTGCTGAGACTGGCTCTGAGCAAATTTGAATCATTTTGCCAAAGGACCTGCACGCTGGAGAGATAAACAAAGGATACATTTCAAGATGTATCCACAAGGCCGACATCCGGTAAGAAGTGCTTCCTCTATTCTTACTATAGCGCACATTTTTCTCCGGCCACGCTGATGTTGACATGGCTCCTGACTGTGCTGATTCCCGCTGAATCTTCCCCCGCAAAGACTCTTCCACCTTTAATGCAGCTCATCACATTTCTTTCTGGTCCTATTACAATGCATTTATGCTACATCAGAATGTGCACTTAGCGGTAAATGGATGCAGATGGTTTGCATGCCTGGAGATGTTTACTCAGCCATGCAATAACATATGAGTGTGCTGAATATGAGGACAGGTGGTGGTTTTAATTCATTTTTCAAACTGGATTTCATTTCCAGAGTGGAAGCCTTTTTATGTTTTATTAGCTTCGGGAGGTGTGAAGCAAACCCACCTGCTTAGTGTGTTGGTGTCTTACTTACTGCAGAGATGTGGTCTTGAAAGTAGTCTCTAATGTGAGAACTATTCAGCAGCATGGGGCACAATGGAATAAATGATTTATAAATCCTGGTATTGTTACTGGACTGTTCTGATTTGTGTGTTTCTTCCTCCCCCCAACCCTCTTTTAGCCTCCACATCAGCCTGGTCAGCCTGGCTTCAAATTCACCGTAGCAGAGTCTTGTGACAGGATTAAAGATGAATTTCAGTTCCTGCAAGCCCAATATCACAGGTAATGAATACAAAGTATATCACCAAAATCAACACTTACTCCTAGCTAAATGGTAATGGTTAAGCTTGATATTTGGTTGTTAATTTCAGCATGACTTAAAAAAAAAGCAGTTTATTTCTATCTCCCATTCACTGCTGTCAACTGTTTAAGTGTGAGTGTGTTATTGAAGTGATAGAGACGCCTGAAATTGACACCTTGTCTTCTATTTTAGTCTTAAGGTGGAGTATGACAAACTGGCCAATGAGAAGACTGAGATGCAGCGCCACTATGTCATGGTAAGATTATGTTACAACAGGGAGCAATTATGGCTCCAAATTGCAAGGCTTGTTGAAGATCTAGTTGGGGTGGAGCAAGACAGGCTATTGTGATCACCTGTGTGGTGGTTAGGGCGGATTGAGTGTCAGGTACAGGCCTGTGAAAGCCCCCAGGGGGGTTTGATGTAGCTGGTTGTTATGGGGAAGCTGTTCCTGACAGGCAGGCGGCAGTGCGTTGAGTCTCCATTATAGCACGCCCCTGATCTCCAAGGGTCGACTACAGCGTTGCCCTCTGTGTGTACTGATCTGATTATTCTCCAAGGAGACTCCATGCTCAGACGTATGCATGGCCATAAATTAGGTGCGAGCCAGTTGTGGAGGGCCACAGCATTTTGTGGGAAAATGCACCACAGCAAACAAAATGGAGGCCAAGACCATGCTGCAGTTTACCTTGCAATAAGTTGTTCTTAGATTTGTGCAAACCTTAATTATTAGTTCTAAATTTTGCTACTATATAGCGCCTGTAATGTGAAAACTGAACTCAAACAGGACACAATCTGTAGGTTCCTCTGTGGCAGTGTACTTTGTTGTCCCAGGTAAACACACCAGGGATGACTTAAACCAATACATGCTGGTTTAAGTTAAACATTCTTTACACAGGAAAACAACATGTCAGCCTGACATGGAGGAGGTTAGGCAAACATGTAGAGAAGTATACCACAGCCAGCAATGGGTGTCAGGTTACACTACGGCTGTGGGGCTCTGATCTCAGACAGAATGGCTCTCTTGTTTGAGAGTAATTTTCAAAGAAGCTAATGGACTGAATAATGCATTGGCCTCATCAAATACACGCTGACTGGAAAGCCATTTCTGCCCTGGCTGCCACTTGTGGGCTCCACGGATTACATTTCAGCCAGACAGACTGACTTGGCTTGAAATATCAAGAGTGTTGAGCAATCGCGTTATGCTAAGTAAACAGACATCCTGGAGATCTGGGAGCTTCAGATGGTAATCAATAAATCTAACTCTTTCTTCTCTGTGCTCTCACCATAAACAAAACATTGATCTATTGGATATTCGCTGTCAGCTGCTCAAAAAACTTCTCTTTTGTCTGATTGTAGTTTATCACCCTTATCCACAGAAGCTGGACTGTATTTGGTTCCAATCATAATATTCAAAACCACGAGCTGATCCAATTAGAACAGTAATCAACTGAAATATTGATTAGTGGCTGTCTGCTGTTTATATTTTATTCCCTACGCCTAATGCCATGACTATAACTTAAAAATAAGAGCTAAAACAATCTCTCTGAAACTGGCTTTAGGAAGAATTTGCACAATTTAATTGTAAATGTGACTTTATCGACTTTGTTAATCAAATCCAAATCTGCTTTCATTCCAGTATTATGAGATGTCCTACGGGCTGAACATAGAGATGCACAAACAGGTAGGTACCATCATGTCCCTCATATTTTTCAGCTCAGTGATTTTCCACATTGTCAGGGGATGTCAGACCCAGGAGGAGCTGCTTATAGACTGTGAACTGAACTGAGTAACAGCAATAGGCTATAAACAGATGGATCTACTGCAAACAAACAAGGCAGCAAACTTGTATCACCACTTGTATAATTGCCATGTCACTTTTGAAATTTGCAAGTGGTGTAGAGACAGGATTTGTCCCAACCGTTTGATAAGATTAAAGGTAGACTTTGGCAGGCTCGGCCTTTGACTTGTAATGATTAAGAAGAGACGATTGCTGATAGGTCTATATTTCTTTTTAAGAGGAACTGTAATTGCAAGAGGGGCAAAAGTCCTTTAGTCATTTAATGTGCCCTTATCTTCATCAAAAGATCCTATCACTTATTGCTTCACAGATCAATCACGCTGGTGCTTGAAGAGATAAAGACTGTATGAATCAGTAATCCTGAGATTCCCATGCATGCTGCTCTTACACCCATGGGGCTGTCCTCTGTCTTGTCACAGCCTAGCTTGGTTAATGACAGCATTGGAGGCATGGCGGATTGGAGTGGTAGGGTGATCTATCAGTGTCTGGGCTGTGTGTCACGCTGCCACATGTCTGTCAGGGCTCGGGCCGCTCTGATAGCTTCTGTCAGGCACTTATCGCCAACCAGAGGAAAAAGGAGGGGGATGGGAGCCAGAGACAAGTTGGAGAATAGAGCTGGAGGAGGGGCAACAGCCCAGCTCTGTGTAAACAGGTTAATCGACTGATCCATTTTAGCGCCTGACTTTTATCAGGAACCTCAACAGAGCTGATGGAAGCGCTTGAATAATTCATCAGAGGGGCCCTAACCTGCTGAACGGAGTGTTTGTGAGCAAACAGTGTGGGCCCGTCCATGCAGACTCCCCCAGCTTACGGCTCAGGAGGGGAGGTGGAGAGGAAGGGGAGTGGTTAACAGGGAGGGTTGAGATGGATTATTGGATGCACATAGGCATATTATTTTCCTGCCAGGAGATTTATTCCATAGTGAGGAAATCCATTCCACCAAACGTGCCTTTTTCATTACTGTGCAGGGACATAATTCAGATTTCAGAATGCACACACTGACACGGCTCAGATGGACTCATGTGGCACTGTTATTTGATCCTGCTCTATCAGACGTGACAGCCTGTAGATGCAAACAGCTAATTTCTGCTATGTGATGTCAGCCAGTAATTACTATCATCTGGTGCTTGTTTCCAAGAGCTGCACAGGGTTTGCAGGCCTAGGTGTTGGTGTGGCTCAATCAGATCTGGCTGTTATCTGTAGCTGTAACATAGACATGAGGCCCATGGAAGCATTTGCTAAGCAGCAAACTATCTGCCGTATCCAGGGTCAAAGCAAATGTGGTCAGTCAGTGCACTGTCAGCGGTGCTCTTACAAAAGAGGCGTGCAGTGAAAAGTGACAGGAGAAACTTTTTGCTCTCCAAACTGTCAATGCTCACATATCCCATGTCTGTCATGAGGAACTGAAGTTTAATAATTACAGGGTGTGAACTGTTGGGTGTCAGGTCCACTTAAATAAACAGTAAATGATTCGATTTTAAGATGTGACGTAGGGAAAAGGGTTATGGTTTATGCTGTTTTTGTTAGAAAGTTTATTGTTTTAAGATTTAAGTCATATGTTGTATGCCAATAAAATCAGCTGACTGACTGTGGCTGACAAGATTAATCCTACGAGTGACTCATGTATCCATTTAGCCAGGCTTTTGACCTGATAATGTCAAAAACTAAACAATTTTAACTCTGGATTTTTTCACATTAACAGTTCTGAGGCTTGTTCCAATATCTCAGTTTAATGGAAACATATGTTGCTGTCAATCTTGGACAAATTGGAGGTCCTTTAAATCTGACTAGTCAAGTATTGTTTATAGATAGCCACCCGTTGTTTCTGTCTGTATTTAATCCTCATCAGTGTCTCGGCTCCATTTTACCACTGCTGATAGCAACAGGCGAATACCTTTCTCCACACCATTGACAAGCCAGGCTGAGAGTGCTCTTAAAGTGGTGCTACACAGGTCCGAGTACCTGTAATTGTGTAGCAGCAGCGCAAAGCTGGCCTCTCAAGGGCCAGGCTGTCATCTACTTAAAGTGGCAACAGCCCCATTTTTATCTGCCAGCAGAGCAAAAAAATACTCCCAGCACTACACTGTATCTATTTTGACAGCAGTGGTGAGCTGAGTTGATGCCTTTTCCATGTATTTACATGTTGTGTTGTGAGACTGTAGAGGCTGCCAGTTGTTTAGGGCCTAGTGGATCAGGCACCTCCTGACCTTCCTAGCCAGCTGTCACCATGACACTAAGCTACAGAGGAATGGACTGTGCGCTTTCACAAATCCTGTCAAATGTTCGACTGCTATTGACATGGCTTATCTCAACAAACATGGATTATACAGGCTCTGTAGCTTTTCAACTATTTTTAAGGACCTTCTTGAGCCCTTGCTAGAGCACTTACTACATTGCATTAATGCTAATGCCCACAAAACCATTATCTAACCCTTTCATTACTTCATTGGTTGAAGATCACATCACATTTTTTTTGTCAGGGGACACTGGAGTTCAGTGTCTTTCTCTGCAAAGAGTAATCAAGTTATAATCAGCATTATCTTATGAATTGTTGTACTTTATGTAACACATGTTGCCATATATTCATTTCCCATTATTGCCTTTGATGCCAGGTTTTATTTTGTTTCTTCTGATATTTTATCTTTACCTTATTTTTTGTCTTGCTGGCTTGCCCGGCTAAATGGCTATCCATGTTGCAGCTTAGGTCAGCAGGTCTCGTTGTGTTGGACATTACTTTCCAATCTCTCTGGCTCTGCTCAGACGTAATATGTCTGGCTGCCAAAACTGCCTGGCATTTCTGCCATGTGTAATAAATAAGCTGGCAGTCTGCAAAGTACATTGTGTGTGTTGCTCCAAATGAGAAATCGGAGAAAATCCCTGTGATGTGTTTGTGTTCTGCAGTGGCCCTGGGTTGAACTGCAGCTCATAAATTCCATAGATGATGTAGCTTTGGCACTGTTATTTTTCTGCTCCCAGTGCTGAGCTTGAACCCGAGAGTCTCTTCTCCCATTCCTGGAGGAAGAGGGAGGCAAAGCACATTGACTGTGCTGTGTTTTTGCAGGGGGGGTGGATCACACCCCCCTTTGCACACCTCCTCCCATTGCTCTTTTATCCACCATTCATTTGCTTCATTCATGTGATCGACAGGCTGAAAATTCAATCTAATGACCTGCCTCCAAGCACGTAATATGATTTTAAAGCCTGTTACGGTCAAGCAGAGGTGCCATTTGCATAATGATCCAAGCAAGATAGGGTTGCAGCCGTTGCTATGGTAGTTGGTAGACAAGCAGAAGAATGGAGGCAGGCCTTGGTGCCTGGATGGGAGGTTGGGAGGGCGGTGGGCCGGGCAGTTCATTGCAGTAAGAAATGGCCTGGCCTTGGAGAAGCAAAGGTCTAGCACTGCACTCTTACATTTACAAACTGGTCATTGTCTTCTAATGGTATTGATCTAAGATTTGAGGCGTGTTACCCTTGAGGTCGTTATGGTTTGTAATCTTTGCTCAATTTTCAGCTTAATGTAAACTGCCTACCCTGTCACATGTAAGTAAACAGTGGTTAGTGTGCCTCACTTCCTGGGGTGTGGTTGCATGGGTTAACTTGGAGGTTAACTGCAGGACAGCACAGTTGCAGATGACGGGGAAGGAAGGCAGAGCGAGAGAGGATCCTCTCAACACAGCAGCACTCTGCCTGCTCATATCCGTTTAGCATGGAGTGCACTCTCAGCACAGCTGTGCTCCATCCCCCTGGGCTCTCCTAATGTTTTAAATATTTCAAATGTCAATATCACGCTGTTTAGAGGATGTTGAGTCAAGCAGTTCTGATTGCCGCAGCAATTGACTTAATCGGTGTAAACATTAAAGGCGGGGTTATATGAAGTCACTGTCTGTTTCATACTTTACCATCTCATTTTGCTCTCCTTTTGTTTTGCAGACAGAGATTGCTAAACGGCTCAACGCAATTTTAGCTCAAATTATGCCTTTCCTGTCACAAGAGGTGAGTTTTCAATCCGACTGCCAAGTAGTGTCACAGTTGAGTCCTAAAATAAAATAGCTTATTGTTGTATGTATTCCAAAGATACTACCTCAATCAGTTTTCAGGTTAAGCAATTTGGAGTTATTGTATTTGGCATTTACCTTAAATTTCATATCACTGCTGCAATTTTAGCATTGAAATGTGACATTCATGGACTAGAGAGGTGGCCTAAGTGGGCGTGGGTGTGTGATAGATGTTTGCTTGTCCATTTATCTCTTTTTTTTTTTTTTGGTAATTGTCTTCCCACAGCACCAACAGCAGGTTGCTCAGGCAGTGGAGAGGGCTAAGCAGGTGACTATGACCGAGCTGAATGCCATCATCGGGGTACGTGGACTTCCCAATCTGCCTCTCACAGTGTGTATACCCCCTTTTATTCTTTTATTTCATCTTGGCTTGGGGCAAACCTGCACATTAGGTGTTTACTAGCTATAAATGTCTTTTTTCACATCCATGTCTTTACCATGTAGTCTAAACTGTGATTTAATCTACCACATCGCATGCTAAAGTTATCGTGCAGATTTGCCTCTCATTGAATCTAATGTCTTAATACATTTTTTCCAGTTTATCACAATATTCTTCAAAAATGTATTTATACTATATGCAAGTTTAGCCCTCAGTTTTGGTCTCTGTGGCATCTTCACTGCCTTGTTGTGTGTTTATAAACGTGAGCCTGAGAGCTCTTGAGATCCCCTTCGCTGCCTGTATTGCTTTAATTGGCTAAGGTTTTAACGAGGAACCTCATCCCTCACTGCTGACCTGGATAGCTGTGGGAATTAAGAGGCTGAGGGTGAGCAGAACACAGCCAGCACCGCAACCTTGCAGAGATGGTACAAACAGCAGCCAGCAGCCTTAGCTCTGCTGTAGTCTTCTTGCACAACACGGCATTGAGCAGTAATGCATGGTGTTCATCGCTGCCTCCAAACACCATCTGCTCCTCATTGATCAGCTGCACTCAAATGGCCCTATTAATAGAGAGGTGATTGGTTTCACTCTGAATACAAAGTTCAAGCTATTAGTGATCTTGTTACTACAGTTGAATCTGGTGGAGTCTTTAGCATGCATAAGAGGCTGGCCCAAAGGCTGACTTGATGACTGGAGGCACATATTGGAATTCAATGAATGCCCCCTTGGTGACCTTTTGTTTCAGGATAATTGCTCCCTAGAATTTGTCTGAGTAGGTGTCTTGAGGTGATGGAGAGCTGTTTATTTTTTTTTATCTGTTGGACTTGAGCAGATGCTTTATTACACTTTCACCAAAGCTGAACAGCTGCAAGCAGCAGTTATTCCCCAAGAAAAGCAAATCTGATTAGTGGCTCCTTCCTGTGTATGTGTTTTTTCACATTTGGATCAATATTATATGGGAATATTGCTGTACTTTTGAATTTCCATCTAACCATCTGTTGGTCTTCATCCATTATATTATAAGTGACAACATAAAAAAAATCAGCATTTAATACAATATTAGATGAGCCAATTTATTATTCTAATATATTGTCATATTAGTCACTTGGTCTGTTTCAAGAAACAGTCAAGCCACCCAAGTCACGCTAGTTGCTCAGACCAGAGAAGGTGGAAATGTTGCCACTGTATGTTTTACGAACACCCGCCCATTAGTTATTCATTGAGGAGAAGCTCTGTAGGCATGCCAAAATCCTCATGCATATTGTAAAGCAAGGTGGGGGTGAAAGAGCGTGCCAGGCAGACAGGCAGCATCCAGGAGCCAGCTGCATGTCTTATTGATGGGGCTGAGGGCCATTAATAGGATCTAACTAGGGCAACTGGTTGCGTTGAGATGAACCCAACTGGTGGTGCTTCCTGTGTGATGAGAGAACAGATGAAAATATTCAGACAAGCCCACCGTTTTTCAGTCAGTGGCCAGTAGGATAAATTCACTTCAAGGCTTTTTTTCAGAGTGCTGAACAATAACTAAAAAAGCTTTTAGATTTTTTTTTTAACCACGCCTATTTCAGTTTACAGTAATGTAGAGAGGGCATCCACAGCACCTGTAGCCCCCGTCCCTTTTCCTTTCCTCATGGTCAGTCACATCTGTGTGTACCGTGCTGTTGTGCATACATCTGGGCCTAAAGCACTCATGCATGTGGGATTGCACTTCTCTGTCCAAGTGCTATGCATGTTATTCAAGTTAGTTTTAGTTACTACACTAGATAGCATCATAATACATTTGCTCAGTTTTGCCCATCTGTTTTTTGTCCTTTAGCGACACGCAGCCTGCAGGGGGAGGAAAAAAAGGGGCAAAGAGTCGGTCTTTATCATGGAATATTAAATTAGAGGAAATAGGCCAGACTCCTTTCTTTATTTATTATTGTCTTCATTTATGGCCCTCTAATGAGGGCTCTTGCTGATCACCCATGCATATTACCCATCAGTGCCTCATTAAACACAATAAGCAAGGATGGCTCTCCCCTGCCAATGAACTGGCTCCTTAATTTCCCTCATGGACACAATATTATAACACACTCGCTTTCTCTCTTGCTCTCCTTTCTCTCTCACTCTTTCTACCCTGGGTATTTTTTATAATTGGATTGACATCTGTCCTGTGGAGCAAAGGACAAGGTTGCAACTTAAAGACCTCCCTATTTTTCGATCTAGTCCTCTCTACCCCCAGGGTAGATTCCGCAGAAAGCAAGAAGCAATTAAAAATGGCCTCCAGATGTGATTTTTTTTTTTTTTTTTTGAGGACATATTTGAGTTAATGTGTCCTTTGTAAAAATCCATTGTAGATTAATTTAAAAGCAAACTCTTACTTTAAGTATTAACTGTGTTAGTATAATGTTGTGGACGTGTGACTGTTGTACCACCAACACAATCCAGTCATTACATTAAGTGCCTAATATGCCTGAAATGGCCATAAATGGTCACTGATTGAGGTCTGTCTTGTAAAAGAGAGGAGGTGAATGCTGTAACAGCTGCTGAATTATTCAGCTGGCTTGTAGACGGGTAATAAATTGCTGATGTTTTTATTGGTGTCTCAGCTAAGTATTATTTAACCTTGCTTTAAACTGCTTACTTCCATGCTGAGTGCCTTTTAACTCCCATCCATTTCCCTGTGCCTTTCAAATATTGATGGTGAATATTGGAGGGTTGACTGAGTGCCAGCATGGGGCCCCTGGTCCTGGCTCCTGGAGCAGCCTTCGGACAAACACACACTCAAATGCTTAGACTGAGTGAGAGAGGGAGGAAGTGCCAGCTTCCAGCACTTAGTGTTCCCTCCATCTCTTAAAGTTTGGGTGTGCAAATGATTCATGTTCTGTTAATCCAGGAACGTGAATATGAGAGGAGTAAATAGATGCTGGTTGTGTTCTTTGAAGTCTTTCAAAAGCAGATAGTTGTTTAGCCCACAGGCTGGCAGATTCCTACACAGCTTCATATTCCTTAAGACAATTGCTCAGCTTAGTGATGGCGTAGGAATGCCGTGGTGCTACAGTGTGCGGATTTACCTGAAGTGAAGTATTCCCTTTGTGTAAAGCAGCGGTCGAATCAGACTTTACTTTACTCTTTTCAATTCATCTAGAATGAATAAAATCTTTCTTTTATTCTGTTTTCAACGCATCATGCACTGCTTATGCTGCGTAATCGAGGGTCTCGAGCCCTGCCTCTCATACATTAGATGCACTGAGCAGTTGATTATTAGTCATAACTTTGACTCTCCTCAGCACAGACCTAGGGCTTATGCCACCCTGGCCTGGTATGAAAATAGCGGTGAAGGGGATAGCTGCCTGAACCTGACAGTAATAGATGTGTGAATGTGCTAATATCATCTCGGGTTTAACTGATCAGCCTCATGTTTAGTGCGTGGCATCTTCGCCTCGCCTTTTCCCTCCAACCCACTCGGTGTCTGTCTGTCTCCCTGTCTCCTTTCAGCAACAGCAGCTCCAGGCGCAGCACCTCTCCCATGCAGCTCATGGGCCTCCAGTCCAGCTGCCACCTCACCCCTCAGGCTTGCAGCCACCTGGCATCCCCCCTGTGACAGGCTCTGGATCGGGCCTGCTTGCACTTGGTGCCCTGGGCAGCCAAGCCCACCTCCCAGTGAAGGACGAGAAAAACCACCATGATCTCGAACACAGAGGTGGGGAGTTAATCTCAGGCATATGGTGTTCCATTTGGGCATGAGCTGCTAAACTGGTTTGTTAGCCAAAATTGAAGTGTGTTAATTTTAACATCATCACATAGATTAAATAGTTAGACAGAAAAAAAAAACAAAAACAAAAGATCATTTAGTGCTGAATGCTTCTCTGTTTCTGGAGCATAGTCCTGGGACCTGTAGGTGAGGAGCATATCCTGTCTGTTCACATTCTGTCTGGGTAATGAGCTGGTACATTCCCAGCCAATGACTGTATAAGCTATTCAACAGCTCTAACACACAGTGATAAGAGGGGCCTTGTGCCCTGCAGTTGATTCTCACACATTCAGCCAGAAGCATCTGTTATGATATCCTAACTAACTTGTTTTTCTCTTTTTGCTCTGCTTGGTTTCATCATCGCCTCGGCCACTTTTGTTATGTCGACAATACAGAGAGCACGGTGAGTATCTCAACCCCCCTTCTAGCTTTTATTTATGTATTCATTCATTTTTTTGCCAGTCAATTTTGGTTTTCTAATCGATTTTCTAATTCATCACATCTGTGCCTGCACTGCGAATGTCAAGTAGAAAGTCCTGCTAACCAAATCCTACTGTGACGTTATCATGTTTTAATCTGCTTTCAGTAAAATTATTAATTAGAAAGGAAGTTTGAAATGGAAGTCCTGTGTGTTCAATCCAGAAGGGAAATGATGGGTATCATGTTGAAGAGATTAGAGGCCTTGTAATTTCATCACATTTAAAGAAAGACTTGGACTTCCCCTTCTTAAAGGATTTGTTTGATCCCTTCTACTGTCTCTCTTGTTTACCATCTCACTCTTTCTTTCTCCTCCTTGGCATGTGGTGAATATTTATGAACAAAAACGGAGGATTGTTTTGTTTTCTCACTCTCCACCCCATCTGTCTGGAGCTGCTAAAGCATTTTATTTAAACGGCTGTGATCTCTGATGGCTTGTGATGGGACTGTGAGATTGTGTTTCTGTAGGCCGGGCCAGCTGAATGAGTGCAGTCATGTCTGAAGAAATGGAACTTCTGGGGCGATTAGCAGGCCTGTTTGTTTCTCTGCTCTTGTCTCAGGTCATCTGATAGCAGAGTGGTGACTTTGGTTAATGAGTCATGCTAAGCATCTCTTTAAAAGTCAGCCATTATGCAGCCAGTGGCTCTCTGCCCGGACTGCTAGTCCATCGGCCATTGTCCACCTCTCTGGCCTGCTGCTGACTTGGTCCATGTTGGTGCTTTCGTCCTCAGAAGAAGGGACAGAGTGAATCAGCAGAACTTGGCAGGTTACAGGCAAATGGCAAACTCCTGTGAACGCTGTTGGATGCCTGCCTAGTTCCTCCCAATCTGCCGGTGTCTGGAGTGAGCTGTTCCAGCTTGTGTGGGCAGGAAGGATCCATGAAGAAGCACTAGTCAGTCCCACGCTGCCATGCCCACTAGCAGGATATAGATTCTCTTGCTTTAGCAGAGCTCAAAGTCAGAGCTGACATGGTGCTTAAGCGCACTGTGGCAATCAATGCCCAATGCCCACAACATATACTTTCTCTCTGCATCTCAGTCTCTTTCTTCTTCTCTGTCCCTCCTCCCCCTTTCTCTCTCTCTCTTATGCCTAGCCTGACTGACTCTGGAGAAAAGACCCTCTGTTTGGCCACAACACACTGCTCATGTCCCTGTGAGCCTGTTTGTTGTCCAGTTATGAGGAGGAGGGAGCCCAGCTCAGAAAACAAGCCCTCCTCCATTCAGTTCAGATAACAGCCCATTCTGTTGTGTGTCCAGGGAGAGGCTTGTGTGTGGGATTGGGTTTGGCTGGTGTCAGGGTGCTGGTCAGTGCTGGCCTACAGCTGCATTTTAAGAGTCTGCCGCATCCATTGTTTAGTGAATGATGCATTTTTAGTATTTGGATTGGCGCGGTGTGTTCTCTGTGAATTTGTGATGGTTGAATAAGTCACTGTTCTCTGTTAGATTGGAAGAGGAAATGCTAATAAAGTGTTTGGGGTTTTATCTTTTGCAGAATAACTCCATATCCCCATCAGAAAGCTTACGCACAGCCAGTGAGAAGCACCGCAGCTCATCTGACTACAGTTTGGACTCAAAGAAACGCAAGGTGGAAGAGAAGGACAGCATGAGCAGATATGTGAGTCTTCAACATTTCTGGAAATATGTTTAAGTACTCCATAATCCCGTCTGTAGTCCGAGACGTTACTCCGAGGTTTTATATGAAATAAGATTCGCTGGGGTCACTAATTTGTCAAGTGTCTTTACAGGACAGCGATGGAGAGAAAAGCGATGACTTGGTGGTTGATGTGTCGAATGAGGTGAGTTGTCTTGCATGAATGAATCGTAAATGGCATAATGAGGTGACAGATTGTTGCACTGATGTGAAACTCTATTGCTATGTTTCTCCAGGATCCTGCTACTCCGCGTGCAAGCCCGGCCCACTCGCCGCCTGAAAATGGCATTGACAAGCCCCGCCCGCCAAAGAAGGACACACCCAACAGCCCTGCATCAGTGGCATCCTCTGGAAGCACCCCATCATCCAAGGCCAAGGAGCTCAGTCATGTAAGACACAGAGAGAGTTATCAACAAACTAGGACAGAACAGGTTTAAATGAGAATTGCAGAGAGAGCAGACGGATATGTGGAAATAAATCTAGGATGTTTTCTGCAGTGGATTAGGAATGGCTGTCGGTGCTTTAAGTGCATGACTAAACGTCAGGATAATGTTGTCCCGCATCAGGATCAGTTAGGTCCTCTCTGTTAATAGCTCAATGTATTTAACTATTCCAGGATTTTTTCCTCTGCTTCACCAAAAGATTAAAGCTGAAGCAGTAAGGGGATAAAAACGGCCCCATCTCCATTGTGGCCATAATAGGTTTTAGAATAAATAGCAGTTTATGGCTCTGCAGGACTATGCGGGTTGTCAGAACTAGATTGGATTAAGTTCAGTTTGCTCTCAAATAGTCAGTCTGTGCAGTGCCTGCTTTCTGGGATTGTGAATGTGCCTGTTCTCGTTCTTTTTTCGCAGAATGACAAATCCTCCACGCCTGGACTCAAATCCAACACCCCCACCCCCCGCAATGATGCCCCTACCCCTGGCACCAGCTCCACTCCCGGGCTCAGACCCATCCTGGGCAAACCACCAGGCATGGAGGCTCTTGGTTGGTACCATTCTTTCCTCTATGACAACCAGGATAATCTTTTTCCATCCTCTTCCAGTGTACCATTATGTTGACATACCAATACCCTTCTCCTGTCTATCCGCAGCAGCCCCAGCTTTGCGTACCCCTCTGTCCATTGCAGGGTCTTATCCTACCCCTTTTGCTATGATGGGCCATCATGAAATGAACGGTGGCCTGACTAGTCCTGGTGTGTATGCTGGTCTGCACATCTCCCCTCAGATGAGCGCAGCAGCCGCTGCAGCCTACGGACGCTCCCCTATGGTAACACCTTTTCCTGCCTTTTTATGTAGCTATATTTGGGATCACCTAGAAATGGGACTATAGGGGATCCGTTATTGACCAATCTTGTCATCTTTCAGGGGTTTGATCCTCACACCCACATGAGAGCCCCAGGCCTTCCAGCCAGCCTCACATCCATCTCTGGTGGTAAACCGTAAGTGTTTCACAGAAGAGGTGCTATGCTCATACATATTTAAAGAGAGTATAGCTGTAAAACACGGCTCCACCTTTTTCTACAGCGCTTACTCCTTCCACGTCAGCGCAGATGGTCAAATGCAGCCTGTGCCATTCCCACCTGACGCCCTGATTGGCCCTGGCATTCCTCGCCATGCACGTCAGATCAACACACTGAGTCACGGCGAGGTGGTGTGCGCTGTTACAATTAGCAACCCCACGCGCCATGTCTACACTGGTGGCAAAGGCTGTGTCAAAATCTGGGACATTAGCCAACCTGGCAGCAAAAGCCCCGTGTCCCAACTGGACTGTCTGGTGAGAAAGCTGCTGAGCCTTTTCACACTTTTTTTTTCTTTTTATTTTTCTTCTTCTTTTTTTTTTTTTTTAATCTATGTGCAGTTGTTTTAAAGGTTGTGAACTGTTTGTACGCAACATTATTTCATTAACAATGGGATAAGCCTTTGTTACACACAAGGGGACATATCCCACTGCCAGTTTCATAACAAATGTACTGCTACACAACTCAAGCTGATTCTATTACTCTGTTTTAATGTTAAATATTGGAACGCTTTGGCACTAAACAAGGAAGAAAATTATAAACATCACCAAACATTTCCTAAAAAAAGTTAAGACTTGAGATGTAAAAAAAAAAAGAAAAAAAACGAATAAATGCAATGAAATAAGAGCCTGTCCTCGAAGTCCTGGTTTGAGAATACCCCAAGGTTATTTATCATGACAGATCCCGTTTCCCCTGAGTTTTCCGTAAATCCGTCTCTCCCTCCACTGCCCTGAGCATGAATTGATTCGCTTTGTCCTCTGTGCCACAGAACAGGGATAACTACATCCGCTCCTGTAAACTACTGCCCGATGGCCGCACATTGATTGTTGGAGGTGAGGCCAGTACATTGACCATCTGGGATCTGGCCTCTCAGACACCGCGGATCAAGGCTGAGCTCACCTCCTCAGCCCCAGCGTGCTACGCCTTGGCTATCAGTCCTGACGCCAAAGTCTGTTTCTCCTGCTGCAGTGATGGAAACATTGCCGTGTGGGACCTGCACAACCAGACTCTCGTTAGGTCGGAAAAACACTTTTTCACTGTGTGGTCTTTTGCCCAGTAACAGAATTTGCTGTTGCAAGTAATTTTCAAAACTCATCAATATATGTTGGACTTTGGTTGTAGGCAGTTCCAGGGTCATACGGATGGTGCTAGCTGTATTGACATATCCCATGATGGCACTAAGCTGTGGACAGGTGGTCTTGACAACACCGTTCGCTCCTGGGATCTAAGGGAGGGTCGACAGCTGCAGCAACATGACTTCACTTCACAGGTATGACACGGATGAATATGAGCAACACAGAAGAGAAGCACCCACGCCCTCAGACCTATTGTACAGGATTTTTTCTTCTCAGCCCAGATCTGTTGTTAATTACTGTTTGGACCCATTTCTAGATCTTCTCCTTGGGCTACTGTCCAACTGGAGAGTGGCTTGCTGTGGGCATGGAGAGCAGCAACGTGGAGGTGCTCCACCACTCAAAGCCTGACAAGTATCAGCTCCACCTTCACGAGAGCTGCGTTCTCTCTCTGAAGTTCGCCTATTGTGGTATGAAACACACACATGCAATGAGAGGGAGATCATGCTGGCTGTACTAAACCAGAGGGAACTTAGTCTCACTTTTTTAACTAATGCTAAAGCTGCAGAGCACTTCTTACAGTCCTGAATGTCTTTTGTGTTCTTAAAGTCATAGACCTGGCGACTTGGAGAAAGATATTTTTCACACCACCTCTTAGTCCAACAAGGTTGATTGCGTGGTTGTTTTCCTTGCAGGTAAATGGTTTGTAAGCACTGGGAAGGACAATCTGTTGAATGCTTGGAGGACTCCTTATGGCGCCAGCATATTCCAGGTATGCAGATCAATACATTCTGTCTGCAGCCAGTCTAAAACTATTCAGAGTTGTATCTGGGAGGAAGGGCACAGTGACCGCTGCCTGACAGGACTCTCCTATCAGTGAAAACTGAACCTGAATTATTGACCTGACAGAGAAGTCTTTTTGAGGGGCATCCGGCCAGAACTTGTCACCGCAATCTAATCTTGCCCTGCAGTCAGCTAATCTTCTCTAAATGTAGTTGAGCTTGCTAACTCTCTCCTAAACTAAAATGTTTTTCAATCCTCTCTTCAGTCCAAGGAATCCTCATCTGTCCTGAGCTGTGACATCTCGACAGACGACAAGTATATTGTGACAGGCTCTGGTGATAAGAAGGCCACTGTATATGAAGTGATCTACTAGAGCAGGACTGCTTTGGATTGGAGCACGTTCATGTTCATGAACAGCGAACTCTTCCTCCATCTACCTTCCCTTACACAGACAGCATGGATGTTGCCTGCAGCCCCAGGGTGGATGGCCAGGAAGTTTGGCAGTGCCAGACTGAAATGGATGTTGGTGCTGTTGTGGCCCTGGATGCCGTGTCCTTCGGCCCTGCCCTTCCTCACTCATACAGCTAACACTTGTACAGTGAGTGCAGTTCCCCAAGGCACTAAGAAGAAAATAATGTCTTGCTGTTTTTCTGTTTGTTGGATATTTCTTTTTTATTCGTCCTTTTTAATGTGGAGATAAAGTTCCATGACACAACCAGAAGCGGCGCTTCACTTTGGAGCTTCTCCTTGGAGGTCCTGTGAAAAGTGTACATAATGGAGAAATAAAAGGCCTTTTATAGATTTATATTTTGGTGTCCAGTTACGCTTGTGATGGTTCTTTCTTGTTCTCTCCGTGATTTTCTGTCCCCTCTGGGGATGGAAATTAGATTAGGACTTTGTAAGAGGATATTCTATTTCAGTTTTTGCCTCCTGCTTTTTTTTTTTCTTTTTTTTTTTTTCCCATGTTCGTTGTCCAGAATGACCTTTTTGGAAATCTAATTTGGATTTTTTTTTTCTCCCTGACAACGGCTTTTTTTTTTTTTCTTCTTTTTTTTTTTTCCTCTGTCCTTCGCAAATTGATGTAACACAGAACACAGACGTTTGTCCAATGGATTTTAGCAGTGGAGAATTCTGGAAATGCCCATTTTCAGACTCGAAGAAGTAGGAAATCGTGGTTTCCAAATACTTCATCCCTTTGGCCCCAATCAGCAGAAATCCAGCGTTGAAATGAAGACCTATCCCTGAACACTGGCTGCTTTCAGTAACATTAAAATGGATAATTATCACCTGGAGGACTGATGGGTTTTATGGAGAAGCAGCTGTGAATTGAGCTTCGTCTGGTGACTCGACTATTGAATCTTAATTTTTCCACTCAGCATAGTTTAGTCATAAGTCTGTAAGAGTTAATTATTGCCTCTCTTGTTTGACTCTGTGACTGATACGCAAGACTTACATGGTTACTTATAAAGGTGGCGGGCAAAGCCATTACCACATTTGACATTTTAGGTATGCTCTGTTTGCTTTCTTCAGTAATTCATAATATTCCATCACAGTCTTCTCATAGGCAAGACTGGTCTCTGCAGACACACATTACACTGTGTAGCATACACGTGTCATCATCCCTAAGGATTGTACAGTTGACAGTTGTTGATAAATCAATAAACTGTTTTTATATAAAAGCATCTTGACTGAATTTCTACAGTGCTGGTGCCTTTCAACTAGTGTTGTAGGTTTTAAATGACGTTTGAAATTTTTGTAAATTATGCATTTGCATTTTTTGTCAGGAGGTAGATGTGATGATCAATACTGCTGTCATGCCTGTACCAAAAGGAAACAGCTAGATAGGTTCCGTTCAACTGCAAAAAAATGCCAACATTTCATGAATTAACAAGATGTCTCTTGTAAATTAGTGTGAACTGATTTTTTTTTTTTTTGGGCTTGGTGCAATAATGGTGTCTGGTGGTTGGCTAGCAAACATCAAGGTGATGAAAAGACTATCAGACCAAAACAAAGTCTGACAAATGACTTGCTAAACAACCACAATGTTATCTTATTCTACTTCAGTTTTTATCCAGCGTTAAACAAGTAACCATTTGTTTACTGTTGTAGTTCGGAGGTGATATAAGGTTGATTTTATTACCTTTGTGTAGAGCCTGTCTAGCTGTTTTCCCCTGTTTTCAATCTCTATGCTTAACTATACTGGCTTGCATTGGTCACCTGCAGCTTCGTAGTCACTGCACAGGTTTGAGAGTTTAGATCATCTCATCTAACTCTTGACAAAAAAGGCGAATAAGCATGTGTCCCACAACATCAAATATTCTTTAAATAGGGCAGATTTGGATTTATAGATATATCTTATTTATGGGGCAGGGAGCCTAACCCAGCTAAAGTTGCAGGTGCACCAGAAACTGGCTAGTGCTGGCTCTACTTTTCTCTCCTCTCCGTTATTGCCCCGTGTGCTGCCAGGGAGAGCGCTAGTCAGCGTCTGCAGCACATACAGATTTACTTAGAGGCTTTACTTAACAGTAAATGGACGTCCATCGGTAAATGGCTGTAAATGCATCCAGATAGGAGTTGACAACAGTCTCAGGAGAGCTGCAGAGCTGAGCTATTCTGGGTGCTGTTAGAGAGGCTGGTAGGACTGGCTGGTGATGGCTGTAACTCAGAAAGTTACTGAGCTTACAATAGTATTTTAGGGCTCAGCTTGTTACTTTTTTTAAACTTATGGTGTACTATCACTGTGGTCACTGTCATCTACCACTACATTTTAGGTTGTATCGTTGTAGGGTGTTCGCACTGAAACCGCACAACCGACTCAATGAGGCAGAGATTTTATGCAGTGCCACTTCACAAATATGACGCAAACACTGCTCTTGAGTTCTCTTGAGTGTTCTTTTGGTAGTTAAGTAGTTTTGGGCAGGATGAGGTGAATGGCCCAGTCCTTCCACTTTAGCGTGAGACTCTTCTAGGACTGTGTATGTGACGCTGCGAGCCCTTCATATGGCTGCCTCTTCAGAGATGTTGTTGTTAGATTACAAAAGCAGGGCCGGATGCTTTCAGCATGGAGCCAGCCGCCATGCTCCGCTCTCACAGGCTCATTTGTTAAAGGCTATAGTCTTTCTTTTCCCACATCGCTGAAGTGTGTACTTCCTGTGTGCATTTGTGGCTTAAGCTCCTTGCTCAAGTAGAATTTTCTTCCTCACTTAATCAAATAGTAGAATATCTGCAGATGAAAGGTTCTACCTCTGAGTGCCTATTGCTGGACACTGAGGGGTCATTGTCTCGCCTTCCACTGATCTACCTCACAATGGAGGGCTTTCAGCAGGTTCTCATGCGAAAAGACCAAGTTGCCCCGTTCTATTTAGAGGAACGCTACAGTGCGGACTGAGAAGCTAGAGTGGTCTAAGTTTTTTACAGCCTCTAAAAACACAAGATTTGTTACTTCTGTTCTAATTGTGTGAGCCAAGACCATACAGAAAATCAAAGGGGGTCTGTAATGCAAATATGTGGGTTTGCACATGCAAACCACTCTGACTGCATTTTTTTTTGTTTTTTTGCTTATAGCTGCCAGGCATTGATCACAGTCCACCAGATTCCTGGCTGCTTCTTTTAGCTGGCATTCTGTTTTCTGCCCTCCCCCATCCATCATGCAGAGAATCAGGGTTTTTCTTTTTTTTACCCAGCAGTGAGGAACTGGCACCGCTCTGAAATGCAGAATATTAATCCCCTAATCACCTGAGTATTGCCAGTCCTAGGTTTTATCTGCAATGGATGTGAAAGCCCCCAGTGCCTAGTGATTACAGAATTTGATCTGGGTAATAATGTCTTCACTGTTGCCCTGCCTAGGGCCCGAAGGCAGTGCAGCTCTAATCCACAGTGCATTCTAGTGGAATCGCATTACACAAAGACCACCAGGGTTCGGCTCTAGAGGGGAGGAGTGGGGGTGGGGGTGGAGGGGGTTAAAGAAGTAGGTTGCTATGGAAACAAGCTTCTCTCTCCCCCCTCTCTCCCCCCCCCCCTCAGCATCTCACACTACCTCACTCAGACACACATACACATACACGTACACACACACACACGCACACACTCTCCTGGGATATAGATAAGCAAAGGACAGGTTTTATGTTTACTTTCCATGGGCCCTCCAATCCCTGAGCAGGCTGAGCCCTGATAACACGAGGCCTGTACAGCCGCCGACCACTGACAGCAGATAAGCACCCCAGCAGAGCAGAGCAGTCATCACCCTCCAAACAGGATGAAGAAACCTGGGAGACCCAGATTCATTTGGATTAGGCTGGATTGCTGCTGCCGCCGCCTCTGCCGCTACCACCACCTCTGCTGCCACTGCTGTGTTCAGACTACTGATGTTCGCAGGACTTTCTACATGAGAACTTGATGTTGCACTTCACCGTGTGGAGTCTCAGAGCTTAGTTGGAGGGCACAGCCACAGTAATGGACTGGATGCTATTTTAGATATTGAGGTCAAGGGACTGTCTGCACTAGGCAGGTTTGAGTCACGGCAGCTGGAGGGGAACCTAAATTCCTCCTGATGCATCCTGAGTAGCAGAGAAACACACATTATCAATATGTTGTTTCTCCATCTTTTCATGTATGCCCTTTTCTAAAGGTTGTTTTTAGCTGGAAGGCCGGAGGACTGTGGGGACACCCCCTTATATTTGTTCCAAGTACCCACTAAAATCCAGTAATTCAATACCCAAAGTAATTAGATTTGTGTGATACTAATGCCCTGAGAAGGACCCAATATGCTCTTTGATGTTGAGATCAAAACGACTACAAGTACTTCTTTATTATGTGCATTATGCAAACATACTAATTATATTTCCACACATACTTTGATTAAGGCACAGCTGGAGGTGTGTATGCTACATGACTAATTACAGAGGAAATGGTGGTATTGAGGTAAAGTGGTAGGAGCTCGATTTCCCTTTGGCCCTTTTTACTGCCTGTGTTTACTTCTGAGATATCCTTTAGTTTTCATAGAGCTGAGTAACAGCCTGATCACTTACCGCAAAGTTAAAACTGTAAACTGTCCATGGAATATCGAGGATTTGTAGGCCTATATTCACAGCATTGTCAATGTGGATTTATTCCAGTTTATGTCAATAATAACTGCCTGAATTCATTCAACACTACGTCACAGATGTAGTTCAGGGCCATAATATTATTCACCTCTTTAGCTCCATGGTGCTTTGTGTCTGTTATTGTTAAATAAGATGAAATATCTGTGTTAATATAAAGTACTGCGGTGGTATTTAACATGTCCATGTAATGTGGGACATATTTATGGGCTATTACACCATGGTTCGTCCAGCTTTATGGATTAACTCATAGAAAACTTGCAATCATCAGTCATTTCTACTTAAAGGAAGGAGCTGCTTTGTTCGGTATTTTTCTTAATGTAATGCAAATTCCATGCAAGAGCTGAAACTAATAGTGTGTTAGCCCATCTACCATAACTTCATATTATATTTTATTTAGTGGATGTCAAATGATTTTCTAAAACAGCTGGGCACAGCTGTGACAAACAGCTGTGATTTTTAGTCAATACAATTCAAAGAGAAGCAGATATTCTACTTGTTAGGGACATTTTTGGGTGTGACCGCCAGAAAAGTGAAGGTGCTTTTCCAACCACTGATGTGTTTGTAATAGTTGTAGAATAACAATGGCAAACGACCAGGATGTGATTACATGGGTCATACTTTCATTTTGTCCATGTCAGTCATTGACAATAAAACAAAGATTACCTGCCTTATCCTTAAGGCTAACCAATCTGTTTTTCAATCAAGCTTTTTTTGATGGTTGCACAAAGTAAATGTTTGTTTAACTTTGTTTAACCACAGTCTTTGGGTATATTAAAGCTGTTCCAATGGTGTTTGAGACAGGGTCATAACAAGCTGTACGTCACAGCCAAGGCATCCATACATCCCTTATTTTATCAATGTAAATGTTCATGTAATATCTAAAGGTTATCAATTAGCAAAATAAGTTTTTTATGCAATAAATTTGTTACTAACATTTTCTCACCCAGTGCACTGCAGCTGTGCACCTGTTAACCCTTCTTCTGCTATCTTGAAAGTTTCCATCCAGCAGCTACCATCCACCTGCTACTAGATAAGACTTCACCATCCAACCTGATAGTGTTACATAAGTTGTAATGAGGAGAAATTTTTTTTTTCAGTTTTAGACTGTTAGCTACATATAGTTGTGTACAACACACCTGAGGTAAGAGAAGAAGACCGCCATCGACACATTGATCATACAGACTTCCCAGTGGGGTTCTGGGCTGCAGGGAAGATGTTAGTTGTTAAATAAAAATAATCAACAGTGAAGTCGAGCTATTGCGCAAGTCATCTTGATTTGACGGAGCGCAGGGGACCGGTCTCAGTGATGGATCATTTTGAATTTATAAATTTTTGTGGTTCAGACTTAAACCATTCAACAACACCACATCGTGAAGTGTTGGAACAGTATTAGTCTGTCTTTATCAGAAATGTTATTACACTTAATAGCTTCATTTTAGTCGAATCCTGATGTGGTGCCACATTTTTTACTATTACACAAAATGTACTATTATCATAAAAAGACAGTAACAACACAGCAAAACTTTGTGTGCCATGGTTTTTTCAGTAAAGTTACAAATATCGATTTGATAAAGTCAAATATCTGTTTTTTAAATACAAAACAATTACCACGGGTGATGAATTTTTGCTTAGATAAACCAGAAAAAAGCAACCTGAAATGAAAACGCTGATTGTACAAACTTGTGAAAGTGATTCCTGTGCTGGGTGACTTTGAAAAATGATTGATTGGAATAAAGTCTTTTCTCAGAATCCAGGAGTCTCTGTCCTACTCTGACAGCAGAGTAGATAGTGAAAGGCCAGTTTTTACCCACAACCTGAGAACAATAACTCTCATATGTAACAGCTTCGTACTCTATTGGGAAACACTAGACCTTTTGCTGTCCTCACAGCAGATGCTCTCATTTCAGTACATGACAGTCATAACTGGAGAGGTGCAGAGAGCAGCCAGCGCTCTAAAAGGCATATACTTTGATCACAAGATTGCTCTCCCTTGTCTCTGGGCTTTTTGGAAAGCCCTTATACATACAAGTCATGAAGTGGCAGCATGATCTCTGTGCTGGAGCACTCAGCCTCGTCCAAACACTCAGTTGCAATGCTCAAGTGTTATTCTCAGCCACAAAGTGATATATGTGCTATCATTTAGTGGAGTGGATAGGCACACCTGCTGCAGGAATGAAACTTTTCATTTTTTAAAACAGTCTGATGTTTCAGTCTGTAGTAATCTGTCCAGTGGTCAATAATTAGTGTTAGGACTGTAACTAATGAGATTTGTTGTTTTAGATTAATCTAAAAACAATATCATTCATTTATTGATGGCCCAATAATTTATTACTGTCAGTTATAATGGTACAGTTATAATTTCCAGTAATACATTGGAATATATTCTGATGTCTTAATTTACTCCGAAATTACTTAAATGAAGATATTGAGTTTACTATCATATATGACAAAGAAAAGCATCAACTGGTAATTCTGACATCACTACGTGAAGCTAAAATGATCAATTACTCTTCTGTTGATGTGTTAATGAACTAAAATAAATTTACTTGTTTCCTGCATTCTTTATTGCGATGTTTGCTGTAAGTACAACCAAGGACATGTTATGAGTAAAAAAATGCTTTTGCTAAAATGACAGCCCTGCATGATATTGACTTTAACAAATACATTTAAATAAACCTCAAAACATTTTGACACCAAACTAATGAGATTTGTTTGATGAAATTGTTAGTGAAACTAGATTTCTTTGCCCCTGCTTCCGGTCTCTGGTGATTTTTTTTTTTTTCCCTGGTAAAACACTTTATTTCTATTCCTGTTTAGTTCATTGAAGCATCTGTCATTCCTAGTGCTCCCATTGTGCCTGACAAAAGCAGAGCCATGTTAGATTGAAAAGACAGAGGGGCAATCTTTCAAATGGATCTCTTTTCGAAAATATATTATGACATAATCATGTTTTCTCCCTAAAAGCCCAGGGGAGGCCTGTCTGTCAGATTGCAGTCCTCTCTTGGCCGCCTGGCCTGAACAGAAACAGCAGTTGTGTGTTAATAGAACCCAGAGGCACTCTGAAACCTTACCCATTCTGCTTTATGCTCTCAGCCAGGAGATTAAAGTCAGGGAAACATTACAGGAGGCTGGATAATTGCCCCTGTGTCTCCAGCAGACAAAAGGCAACGCTCCGGCAATTCCCTTGGTGAATTGTCAAGAGAGGCTCAAGGATCCTTCAAGGCTGTAGCAAATTGTACAGTGCTGTCTAACAAACTACCAATCTCTGGATATTATGAGGCTTCCATATATCCTTGGCCGTAATGACAGCTTGCACTGCTTTAATGGAGTGCAGGCACAAGATAGCTTTTGTGAGCTCACTTCCAATAGAAAAATTACTACCTTGTTTCCCAGTCTGTGCTTTTCTGCTTTTTTTTTCTCCTTTTGTTCCCATTTGTATTTTGATTTATTCTGCTATCGTTTTTATTTTCATTTTTATTCAGAACATGAGGGCTGGCTGCTGCCACCAACAGATGATTGCAACCTTTACTCCAGAGGGCCACTTGATCCCCTGACAGGAAAAAAAACCCTGCAAGCAGTTAATGAGTTGCCATCCATGCCTACTGTTAAGGGTGCCTACAAATTAACAGAGGCTTTTGTCAGAGCTCTCCTTTGCTCTCTCGCTCTTTCGTGCTCTTGCCCCCACCCCACCACCAATCTCATGCTCCCTCCTGCTCTTCAATTTTCTCCTTCTACCTGCTTGCTTCACGCTCTAGTAGCTCTGTTGCGGGAGCAGTGCTGTCTGGCTTTGGCTCTGAGCAGTGTTCATGTTTAGAATTAGCCATTTAATGAGAACAAAAGAAATTAATTGGTGGCTTAAGCCTAATGAGACGTCTGTGAAATTAACGGGCCTCATCAATAGAAACAAATAAAATCCTTCAGCTTGTTGTTGGGGAGCATTATTCTGACAAAGCTTTTGACACAATGATGAATAGCAGGTCAGGAGAGACCATCTGTGCTTTTTTAAACCCCTGCAGGAGGGGGATGGAATGTGGTCTGGCTCGAAGTGATGGTGATAAAAGAGGGAGAGAGGGAAGGAGGGAGGGGGCAGGAGAGAAGAGAGGAGAGAGAGGGGGAAAAAAAGCTGAGAAAAAAACATATTCACTCGCTTTATTCATCGCCCTTTAGCATGATGCTGCTGTCTAACCATGGTTACAAAGGAAATAAAAATCACGGGCATTAGCATGTGAAAGGCATCAGGTCTCTGACTATGCGTCCAGAAAGCCAAAGAGCTCTGATTTCGAGGGATATTTAACCTCCATTCAGACGGCAACAAAGGCCTGGCTGTCGCACTGAGAGCAGCGGTTCAGCCTGATTGGGGCTCGGGGGAGGGGAGTTGGGGGGGGGGGTACAGGCAGGATCACAGACCTCATTTGTTCCCCCTCTTTCCTTTAGCCTGTCTCTATTCCCAGTGAAGAGCAGCATTTCCTCTCTATACGCCACCCTCCCCACCTCCTCTGCCACCCCCACCTCCTCTCTCAAACTTGTAAATGTATGACCTGAGAAATAAATTGGGTGGGAAGGAGGCGAGGAGGCAGCACAGAGAGGAGTAATACATCTCTATCATGTTCGGTGACCTTTATTTACAGCGCATTGAGCAACATCGTTGTCCATGTTATGCGTCTGCCTCGCTTCCTTTTGCTTTTAATGGCCCAGCATGGAAAACGCGATGGGGGTGGTTATCTGCACGTCTTCAGCCCAGCCAGCAGCTCGGCCCTGCCCCTGCTCTATGGCCACCCAGCTGGGCCGACCCACCCCAGCCTGTTTGTGTATCATGGAGAAACTGTTTGCTTTCCTGCACTGATCAAATAAACAGGCCATGTCTTTGGGGGCGAGAGGTTTGAGGAGTGGTGTCTGTGTGTTGTTTAGCTCTCTGGGTGTAGATAAGGAATTGTTTGATGGGGTAGAGAGAAACGAGAGCGATTTAGGTCAGCTAATCTGATTTACACAGAGATGGCCTGGCCATTGCAGGGAGCAGTAATTACATAGAGGGATTAGAAGCCCCCCCCCAAGCTCCTAACCTGCAAAGAGGAGAGAGGGGTAGATGCTTAAAGGCCTGAGAAACTGCTTGAGTATGTTGCTGCAACAACAACAGCTTGAGCAGTTATTGGTGCAGATTAAAAATGGCTCACATTGCGCCCAAAACACGGGGGGACTTTGGTTAAAGTAGTATTACTTAACTTGTTTTTTTTTTACACGTTTACATCTGTTGCTTGTGATCCCACAATTATTAGAGTTTGTTTTCTGTGGCCAAATATCACAGTTGTCTCTGTCAGCAAATCCAACAGCATGAGCTGATGTCATCAGTTGAGTCATCCATCAGATCGTTTCTCTCCAGGAAGCTGTTTATAGAGTAAGCAGCATGGTTATGTTTCCCTTACCCTGGTTCACCTTCTGTCATTGCTGCAGCTATTCTCATTTCAAGTGTGCTTTCTGGGATACATCATTTCCAAATTGATCACTTTCAGCCTTGACATTCTGTTCACACAGCTATTTTTCCATGTTTCAGCAAGGTGTACAGAGCAGATATTCAACACTTCTCTCGCTGCCATTTGTCTGCATATTTAAAATGCACAGCTGAATAATTGCACTGCCAAAGCCATCACTTCATCCACAGGAATGGCTTGCACGCTTGGCTGCTGTTTCTAAAGTGTGCTTGGCTAATCCACTCGTTGCTTTGTGCATTCAGTGCTGTGAACCATAGGGCACCCGCTTGGATGCCCGTGCATAAATTACTGCCATGGAACATAAAGTGCTGGGAGGATTTTCCTTAACGATCGCCAACACTTTAAACGCTTCTGCTTCAACAGTCGATACTGCTCAGCCCATTCAATTATTCAGCGGCCCATCCCTCATTAACAAAATCCTGACCTTGACATGTCTGCCCTGTTTCTCTCTCCTGACAGATTCAGCTCTCCAAACGGCTCTGTTTGCTCTGATATTGGCTGGGAAATCCATGCATATTGATAAGTTGTTTGCAGTGTAATTGAAAATGTCAGTTATGAGGCCCATGCAGACAAAGGTCGGCCCGAAGAATAAAAGCTGACAGGCTGCTGTGTATGGAGCAAATAAGGATTAAGGAGAGCAGGATCAAAAGTGGAATAAATTTTGACTTATAAACTTTTATAAATAACCTTATTAGTTATATCCTCACTGTCGGCCAAAACGGCTGATATAAACCGAGGTCAATTTGAGATGTTTTGAGCCTGAGATGATTTCATGACTCTGCTGTTCATTTTCATATATCTTTATGGATTGGTTTGTGGTCACTTGATTGAAATTCTGATCTGTTTCCAAAGGTCGAGTAGTTCATCATTCATATCTCAGGATCAACATCTTCAGCTCAAACATTCAACAAGACTTATGAATATGCTCAACAAAAACTGTCGTCTCTTGAGGAGTAGCAGGTGTCCTTTGGGTGCCCTCTTATCTCAGAGACGTTTTGTACCTTGTGCATTAGCGTCATGCCATGTCAATCAAAGGCTGCCATGTTTTGCATCTCTGAGCACATCCTGCTCATAATCTGACTGTTTTAGTCTGCTCTGCAGGGGCGGGATCTGGGGTTAAAGTTCTCGCCACTATTTCTACATAAACAAAGATTTGAACCTCAATCCCCAGGAGCCTCTGCTGGCCGACAGGCCCCCACCCTGCCACAACCCATCCTCCCCGCAGGCACAGTGGTGACTGCCTGCTGGTTCTTTAATCGATTGCTAATGGGTTCAATTCCATCGTTGAGGAGCTGCTTGGAACCTGGCCCTGAGACTGAATGAAGTGGAAATACCATTTGCGGCTTTATGAGCCGTTATACTGCAGCGAGAGACCTCTATTCGGCATGCTTCATAGCGCTGCAGCGAGTTTTGCACCACTGCTTGATGGTTTTTCTTATGCTGGCTCCTACTGCTTTCATCTCAGTGCTTTCCATTTACACTGTGCCCTAAAGCATTTACATCCATTCAATCTACAACAAAATAGCTTTGCTTTGCTGCATTTTTCACAAGGCTTGATGTGTAGGGTAATTACCATAGTATATTTCTTTTGTACACATGAGAGCACAACAGATTCATTCATTTTTATCACTAGCATGTACCTATGACTCTGTGTAACTCAGAGGCTTCTGGGATCACTGTGTCTTATTACCCACAGCAATGAGTGCGCAGTTCAGGGAGTATGAAATATGCGAGAAGGTAACTTATGAAACTGCAGTTGCTTTTTTTTTTATTGCAGTAACGTGTTTTCACTGTCTGAAGAAGTTGCAGAGAGAAATAGAGGCTGTACCGGGTGCTCCGCTCTCCCTGGTTTACAGATCTGACCACATTTCTGCAGTGCTCTCATGAGCTTGCTCTGGCTGAAATGCAAAGCTAAGCAGCCAGCACTGCTCTACATTTCACAGCCAGTCCCAGCAGACATTTGCTCTTTGAAGCATTTCTGGGCCAGGGATACATGTCTTGTTTGTTCAGTATTTCTGGAGAGAGAGAGGGGGTGTGGGGGGGGGGGGGGGGGGGGAACAGAAAAATATAAGCTATTTTTTTCTTTCACTATGGTAGAGAGTAACATTCTTTGACGTCTCAACAGAAAGCCTTGTATTACAGCACTTGCTGCCAGATGCCTTGATAGAATCACCCATGTCAAACAGGAAGAGAAATAAATGCTTCATTGAACTAGAGCTTAGTTTAGTGAAGTAGGAAGGAGGAATGACGAGGGAGAGAGAGGGAGGGGTGAGCAGGCTGCTATGTGGGTGTCTGTGGGTGTCAGCTCACAAGGGGAGGGATATATTCTCAACTCTGGGTATAAGCACTTTCTTAGATGTGGTGTGAATAATTAGTGTGCTTGGCCTAGATAGCCTCATCAATGGACATCCAATCTTCTGAAGACTACGAAAAAAAAAAGAAGCTGTAATCAAGGAAACCGACCATTTTGGTCGTCGACCTGGTGCCAGCAGTTGCAGTGGGGCACAAAGCACATATTTGTGTTTGTTCTTTCTAGTTTATCTTCCAGTGCCAAGTAGAGTATGACAGGATTTACATGCAGGCTCCTAATCTCTGTAAGCGAACCTGTTTCAGGATGTAATTCACATGGTATGTCTTTTGATTCGGATTAGTCTGGGCAATCCTCTTACCCGTGGCTCAGTATAACTTATCACTGACAAGGCCGTCTCTTGGAGCAGTGCAAATCCTCATATCCACCCCTCCCAGACTTCCAACTCTTAATTCTAATCTGACCAAATCTGATCTGAGACTTTAACTTCCAAATACCTCTTGAAAGCCAGAGCTCAAGATGAAGTTCATGGAAAGGCTTTGGATTACGTAAATTGAAGTTAGGGATTTCCAATATGGCCCTATGTTTGCGAATAGAGCAGGATTTGGTTGTAGGTTGCGATGGAAAATCTTCTGCATTTTATTATTTTGTCTTTTTAATGTTGAATCTGTAATGAAGGAGTCATTACTCATATCCCAACCAATATCTTTTGGTAATTGATATTGCAGCTTTTGCATGCATTTAAGCAAAAGAAGCCCTATTCTTTACCATAAAGTTCTACCATAAAATTACCATAAATACCATAAAATTCCATATGTAGTCCTTCTTATGTTATTGCAGTCCAACTATATTTAGGAAATTAAATTTCTGGATATTAAAAGTTTTCTAAACACTGCAGTGTGTACTTTACTTGATGATGCACTTTGACATGAAAATGCCATAAAATATTTAAATGTATGAGTCACATTCCTGATCCTTTAAGGTTCTTTATAATTCAATAAACAGGATTTAAAGTAGAGCAGGCATGCTCCACTTTTTCTGCTTCAGCTGGAAGGCCACAAACGGGCTCGTATTAAACGTTGTAAGATTATGCCTTAATCTCACTGAACACATGTTGGGCGGAATAAAAGCAATTTTATTTCTGAAACAGTACTCCACACAGCATTCCCTCTCCATAATCTTATCACAGCCTCTGCTACAGAATGAAAAGTCTTGTTGGCATGGCAAAGCAGCTGTGTGTTTTGAGGAGGCTTACAGATCAAGGTCCTAATTGAGAGTTATAACCCCTTAATGTACCTGTGCCCGACTTGGATTGCCCCTACAGCCGAAAGGCAAACTTGGTTCCCTGTTGGAGAGGATTTGGAGGCCATGTTCTCTGCTCTTGGTGAGACGGTGGTGTGAAGAAGACGATAAGCCAAAACTCTAAATCCCAGACTCAGCTGACTTATCTGGAGCTGCTGGGCCGTGTGGCATGCTTTAATGGAGGCGGCTCACTGTCTGAGCTTTAGCTACAATCGCATTAAGATTCCCCTTTACCTCAGCTACGCTTGTTTGTTGTCAGTTTTTGATTGAATCTCGTGAAATAAGGTTTCATCTTGGTTAAAGTCACCCCATGGTTTAATTCTTCCGACTACTACGTTCTGAGCAAGAAACAGTCAAATTTAATCTCTCTTCATGTAGGAGAATGACAAGAGCACAACAGCTAATAATAAACTAACAGGCTGAAAAATAATCAAACTTTTAATTTAGTGGAAGACAAAAGATTTGCCTTTTCACCTCCTTTGTCGGCTGCAAAGTAGCAAAACATACAAAGAAATTATCACAGATTTTATACTCATGGAACAAAACCATGTTTTACTCCAAACAAAACATCACGTCTCTGAGCATCCAACGGCAGGACAAACTGATATTTAACAAAACCTTTTGGAAACAAGAATAATTAGTGTTACTGAGCAAGAAAGCATATTTTGCATTTCGCCTACAATGATCCATTTTATTATAAGGAAAGACAGTCTGAGACAGTGTGTGTAAACATCCAATCATCTGATTTATTTGTCACCCATCCACCCAGACCTGAAAAATGCTGTTGTCCATTACAAGATAATGAAAACGTGTCTTATTGTTCCTCACCGGTTAAAACAAGTAGTATACACACCTGCAGAGCTAAAAATAAAAAGCATTCACATGGTGTCAAAACACGTGGCTGCACAGGGAGAAGCAAAGCCATATGCTTTATTTCAGCCGTCTGCAGCAGCTATGAGAGGACAGAGATATTGTCATCTGTAAAGTGAGTGCCTGGTAAAGATTACTTTCAATATGTGGCAGCCATTTTTAATTAGTCAGCCTCTGTCCTGACAAACAAGGAAAACTGAAACAGATGTTCCACAACTGTTCCTAATGGGTTTGTCAGATATGCTGTATGTTTTTATCTGCCGTACGTCAGATATCATCCGATTTTATTTTCACAATACATCACTGCTGGAGATTTGTGCGTGAATAAAAACAACTTCTTCAACCTGCTTAATTAATGAAACAGGATTTTATCAGTCAAAAACGATATGGTAAAACAGGCTTAAACAATTACATGATTAATCTCTTAGTCAGTAAACAAATAATTTGATAAATGGTGTAATCGTGTAAGCAGAGCAATGTCAAGCACTCCGACATCAACATCTGCTTCTTTTGTTTGTTTTTGCAGATTTTGTTAATGGAATATCTTTGTTAAGGACCCTTGGTCGGGCAAGACCAAGACAAGACATTTAAAAACCGATCCTATGTGATGAGCATTTTCCTCTAGCTTCAGGATGTGAGTGTCCTGTACAGGCTCTGTCGGCAGCTGTTCACAGCCATAAAGTCATACACAGCGGAAGCAGGTTGGATTGACCTTGTTTTGAAGCGATAGACTGGTCTGGCAGTACCTCTGGCATCACTCTGCTTTTGATATTACCTCCCCTCTGTTTATTCCAGTACCCCCACCTATCCACTCACGTGCACATGCACACACATGCAGCACACCCATACCCCCGGTGTGTCCCAGTCTGTTTACTCAGGTGCCTGCTCGCTCGCTGCAGTGATGAACTCCTGTGCAGACTTTAACACTCCGTTGCCTCTCAGGCAAATGCCAAAACAAATCTTGTCATAATTAGCAGTAATCCTGCTCATTACCATCTGCTTAATTATCCTATTAATAGCACTTCCTGGGAGAGCTTGTTTGCTACGCAGGCAAATGTTTGTTCCTAAATTAGCAGACAAGAAGACAGCTCCATTGTTCAAACAGCAGCTTTGTCAAAGCAGAACAGGCAGGATTAACAGCAGACAGAACGGGCCACAAGCTCATCTCCGCTTGGCGCTGACAGGCAGGGAGGAGGCAGCCTGGGCCAACAACAGCACTCTTATCCTGCAAGCTGCTGCGTAATCTACATAGTCAAGTACACACAATCAGCGAAAGCAACTTGTCATATCAGAGCTTGCAGTTGGTTATAAAATAAGCATGAGTGACAAGAGTAGATCAAGGTACAGGTGCATGCGGATTAAGAGGATTCAGCCTGATTCCACCAGCCTGACAGCCTTAAGAGCATCACTGGAGCACCCTGAAGACAACAGTCCGATTAACCTCATTACACTGCAGGTAACAAGACACTAATGCGGACTTACAAGGCTGTCTGACTTTAAAAGACAAACTTGTGCCCACTCCCACAACGATAAGGCGATAGGCTCATCATTGTAAAAATAGAAGTATTAGTGAATTGGATCTGTCTTATCCATCCCGCCCCCCAAGTTTCTAAACAAGGCTCCAGAGGGAAGCTTTTAAAGTAAATAAGGCAAGTGCTCTGAGCAGGGGTAAGACCAGCCACACAGAGCTGTGCACACTAACCCAAGCAGACCCGACACCTCATGCTCCAGCAGGCCTATACATTATAAATGACCCTCTCTCTTTCCCCCTCATGCACCCACCCCCTATACATACACAGTGTGCCATAGCTGGAGTAAGCAGAGCCCGGCTTGTGGAGCCTGCAGCACTGTCAGCCCATTGATGTACAACACTCTGCCCTTTGTTCCTTGTACACAAACACACTTTCCACATTAATATTTCACAGGAAATGTACTCCATGCTTGTGATTTAAAGCCTTTTCTTGTTAACAATGCTGTTTTCTCTATTCTGTTGCACTGAATTATGAAGGCAACTTGTCAGGAAGAAGACATGCCCATTAGATTATAATACTACCAGAGATAAATGATTACTGGCAAGGCACATGTGACTTAATCCACTGTGCTTCGCTGTGTTCTAGTTCAAACATTTTCCCTGAGGTTGCACTGGAAGCTATTAGTTAAGAGCATGGTGATGTGTTTAATGTGGTGTGCATACGGTATGTGTGAGTGAGCATTTGTAACGTGTGTACACGTCATGCACATATGCATATTATGCATCGCCTTATTGCCAAGGCATTTTTCTCAGATCTGTTTGTCGGCGTGTGAGTAAATGTACAGCCATGTGATGTCGCTTGTTTGTTCTTGTTGTCAAGGAGAAGGGAAGGATCAATGGATTTTCCTTGCAAGAGTGAAACATGACAGACATAACGAAAGCCTTTCATGAGAAATGAATGAATAATTCATAGGCGCTCTCTTGCTGTGCTTTGTTGTGTCTCATACAGATGGGATTACAGAAGGCTAGATCTTGGAAACATATGAAAGATTAATTTGTGATCTGGGACCCTGCTTGCTTACAAAAGGACTAAATAATGATTTTACTGAGAGTGGCAGGGATCTGGGGATGGTCGTGATGTGCACAGGGGGCTGGACACAAAGAGCCTGTAGAGAACAGAGCACACAGCAGTCAGAATAATGTGACCTGACAGATATTCAAAAAACTTTGTGCGAAAAGTGAACTGCTTTCAGCTCGAAGAGATTTCTCTCATTGCTTTGATTGATTTGTGTGGTGATGCAATTAAAAAAAAAAGAAGAAAAAAAAAAGCCTACACTACAAGACAAGTTAGTGATAGAACAGCAAAGTTTATAATTTTTTTTGAATGAATCCCTGAGGTGAGAAGTCTGTTTGATTTACCTCTTTTTACACAGGCAGGCCGGGCACATGGCAGCCACAAAACATCTTCCATAGCTGCAGGAGTTTCCTGTCTTGCTCAAGGCCACTTCATGTGTGCGGATGCTTGTTTTCTTTTAAATCAAACCCCTCCGGCTAAATGGCTGTCTTCAGATTAGCATCCTGCTGTCCAAAATTGAACAACAGTAGGCTCCTGTCTTCATAGTTGCTGATTATGGCATTAGAAGGTTGGCTGAAAATAACTTGTATCTTTTCAAAAGAGCCTTCAAATAATTCACCAGGGAACATGAAAATCTGTTGTCTACCACCGCCCCCTCCCCCCTCCCACACACACACACACGCACTAACTGCTTGTTGTTTTTGATGAGCTGTACATATACAAAAGCAAAACATCTGGAGCCACCATGTGGCCTCTCCATTTGGCCAACGTCATACTTCCCTGAGCCAGATGCACCCAAACAACTGTGAGCTAAACAGCATGAATGATTCATAGAGCAGTGTGAGGCACAGCTCACACCAGAGACCTGCCAGCCACTTTGATTGGAAATCTGAAAAAGCTATGAATATGCACGAGACATTAAGCCTGCTAGCAGGGATGATTTGTCAAATGATCTGTATTTGACCAACACAGAGAAAGCTCCTGTGGTTTTCATGATTAGAAAATAATAAATTTAATATCCAATTGCCAGAATCATGAAATTATTAAGATGTGTAAATTGTTAGCAAGGTGCAACAGAGACGTGATGTGGGCTTGGCGCTGGATTGCGTCCCCTGTCAAAGATAAACAGACAATGTGTGAGAAAAATTCACACCTGCTCAACTCAATTAGATCAAACTCACTTAGGATCAAAATTGAAGACACTTTGCATCTGATATCCGACCATTTATGCAAAAATATGTGAAAATATAACCAGTCAGAGAGAGCAGAGGTTTTGAGTGGAAATAGATGCCATCATCAGACTTGAGTAAATGATGAATTTTTTATTTCATAGATTAGGTATCTTTATATCCTATGAATTTTTTATAGGATAGACAATGAAGAACTACACATATTTTTCAAAATATATAAAAAAATATAAAAAGTACCAAGTGTCATACTTGTTTTACTCAGTTTCATCTCAGTTTAGGATTAAGTTTACTATATTTATGTTGTCAATATTTTATTTGTGCAATTTGTAGCGTATGCATTAAAAAATTTGTCATATTGTATGTATCGAGGAGGAGCTTTGGCTTATGAGTGAAAAAGGGAAACTTCAAATTAGTTTGCAGAATTTGGGAAGGCATGTTCACTGTCACTGTCAGTATACAATACTGAAGACATGAACAGCTACCGAAGAACAGAACAGAACAGGAAGCACTTAAACAGAAACTAAGAATGGTTTATTCCTGATGCTTCCTGTTCTGGATTTAAAAATGACTTGACCCATAAGTATACCCAACAAGAAAAAAAGAAAATGGGAAAAATGCTTAAAAAAAACCTTTTCATTCACACTTTCGGATTTAAAGGACTTGGAGAGAGATCCAGACAGCCAGATTCAGACTTGTGGTAAAATTCTCCCTGGTATTGTATACGGAAAATATTATATAACCTTACAATATCATAACGAAAATAGTTTTTAACTTCTTGACATGACATGGATCTCGTGGTTAATGCAACCCTGTACACCGTAACAGTGTAACTGTAGTTACTGATGAAGTCTGATTTCTCATACAGGAAAGATTTTATTTGTGTTGATTTTGAGAAAATAAAATCACTTCTCCTGATACTACAGAATGAAACAAAATATGAAAAAGAGGAACTTCTTCTGTTAGAAAACTGCCACATACAGTACTCACTGTGACTGTAGTTTTAGGCTTGTGTTGTACAGAGACAAGGGGCATTACGGAGCTGTCACCTCGACCAGGTGGGCACCACCTATAAGCACACCAGGAAACATGAAGCAGGTCTGTGGAGGAATGAAACATCGGTGATCTGACAGCATGCTGTAGACATGACATCACACTGTTCACTGTCTAATAACATGAGCTTTCACTGCTAATGAACCCATCCCTTACTCCCTGTGCTCCACTCATCAGCACATAGAGTTTGATGAACACAGACACAGATAGCATGGTGTGCGATGTCTCAGTAAGTCCTTTCAGAATGAAGTGAAATGGTTAAAAGTGGAAGTCAATATAAACAAGTTCTTCAGAGGCGTGATTCGGTTTTCAAGTCATGTGTTCATACCTCACACAGCAATAGGTTTAGGATGCTCTCATTATATGGGGGAAATTTGAAATACCAATGCAAGAGCATCCAAAACACAAAAGGGACTATTTGGTTTTTATTTGCTCAGATCACATCTGGAAGTAGTAGAGTGTCTGCAACAAATTAACTACAATACAAATTACAAACAGCATATTTACTGTAAACAATAGCATCCTGCACAGCAGCACTACTATACTGTAAGTGATTTATTTGTCAAGCTGCCACTTTGATATTATGTAAACGCTAATCTGTTCCCTTTTTTTTATCTCTCCATCCAGCATCAGAATTGATCTTGCCTGAAAATGTACATGGCATAACATTCCCGTGCTCATGAAGCAGGAGGCAGCTTGTCTCCTCTGCAGTCAGTTGGTTAGTTGCAGAATATACATTTAAGAAGAAAGACCAGTGGAGAAAAGTAAGACCAGAGATTTCTTTACACGGAGTAACACAGAGGAGGAGTCATCTTATCGAAAAGTCAATGTTTCTGTCTAGACTTTGATCTTTGGAAAAGAAAAGTTGCAACTGGGTATTCGCAATTTCAACTGGAGAGGTTCTCATTACAAGACACAATCGGGATGAAAGACACTGAGTCTGTAAAAGGACTAAAAAATGTTAACTTTTGATTCAGAGTGTTGGTTAGTTAGTTAGTTTAGCTTCTTCTGGTCCTTTGCATTACATCATCAACACATAATATTGCACATATCTTACATAAGAAGTAGGAACTGCCCAGTCTTGTGTTGACTCTTTCTCTTTCTGGCTTTATTACTTTCACTCATAATTCTCTGTTTTAGCATCCCCAGTGATCGTGAAAGAAGAAATTATTTGAATTATATGAATTAAGAAAATCGCCGCTGTAATTTTGATTAATGCATTAAAATATTCTTAGACTTCCCCAGCTGGAGTCACAGGAGTTGTTTCCTTGTCAACTCCATGTCAGGTTGTGCGAAGGAGAAGTATAGGTGCAAAATGGAGAGAAAAAACAACACAAAAGCCCAGTACCAATTTATCTTACTATAAATATGACTTGCATGGAAACTGAAATGTTTTGAAGATCAAGGACTGATATTATGGAAAATGAAGTGTGGTTGCAGTTAGTCTGCAAAAAAAGTCATGTTTGGGGAGAGATTGTGGTTGCAGTAACTGTGACAGGAACTGAAGGTTGGTCTCCTACACAGAAGTTGAACATGCACAACAAACCTCAAACCCTTCACTTTCTTCTCACAACATTAAGGGCAACATTACTTTCTGCACTGGCACGAAATGTTAACCTAGCATGTGAATCATGAGTTCTAGATTCATCCAATCTGAAACTAATTTTTAGGGATTCTCCAGAGTCTGTGTTTGTGTGCATTGTTTTCCCTTTTTTACTAGTGGAGTTCATGTTAATGGTCTAAACACTCAACTCAGTGAAATCTGAGTTTGAGGGAAACTGAAACAAAGACAAACTAACGATATAATGGCCTACTGCTGGAAACTTTTGTGCTTCTTGTCTGTTGGATTCTTACATTATTCACAGTTTAACAATAGTATCCAGTTTTCTAGCATTTCTTTTTTCTCAGCATTGCTTTGCAGTGAGAGACACGGACGAACAGCATTAGTGCCCTTGTATGAGAATTAGATTGTGCCCTTCTGGTTGTATTTCGATTCTGGTTTATTGCATTGATGGCAGCTTTCAATTTCCCTCAGTTCCCTTTGGTTTCAGAACTAAGCTGCGTAAAAAAGGATTAAGATTATGCTTTGAATGAGTCATCATTTTAAACTACAGATGGAGTTTACAGTTCAAAAGGGATTATAAATATTAAAGAGGGCTTTTTTTCTTTTCCAATGATTGGGTTTTGCTTCAGTGCTTTGCCGAATCACATAGCATTCACAAATTCAAAGGATTAGGCAAACATAAATCTCCAAGGTCTCTCTTATGACTAGGTCTGCATTTGAATTACCGCTGAATAATATCCAATTAAATAATGCATTGTTTCTCAGACAAACAGGCTTGTCACAGAAGCTGAGTGAAAGCACAGGAAGTCCACAGAAAATCACTCTGCTTTGATTTGCTGCGGACTTCATTTGATCAAACAGTTTGGGAGCTTTTTCGCTTAGTTCGAAGAGACGACACAAGTGTTGTTTCCTCAGACAGAACACATCACTGCGGTGATCACACAACAGTTTTGGAGAAAACTTGTTAATTCACTTTGTTCACTTTGTTTTATGGAATTTCTCTTCTGCATTCTACAGAATGATTTATTTATTCAAGTGACTGTCATTGTAGTTCAAAATAAAAGAGCAAAAGTAAAGCATCAAGTCAATAAAACACATGGCTAGCTGTATATACAGTCTGCCTCTAAATGTGCCGTGTTACCTTTTTTTGTAAACATTGTTAAACATTAAAATTTGGTATAAACATGTGAAAGTATAAGTGGAAACTCAGGTAAATGACTTTTCTTAATGGTGTACAGTAGAAGAGCCACATCTGTCAGCTTGTACCTGATGAAGCTTATACCTGATGAATTAGTTAATAACTGTGTAACTGTGTGAGCTTATATGTGTATGTGTCCTAAAGGAAGACCTATTTTTGAGTGGACTTGGTGCACCTCACACTGTTTGTATATGACTTCCTGGGACACTGCTATGGAATTAAGTCACCGTTATCACATATTTTATAGAGTCACAGCTGGACCTGACCCGACCTGACCTTTGATAGGCCTTTGCTGTACGCTACAAAGCATCTGGTGCCATATCCTAATCAGGATCAGCCAAATGTATTGAAGGAGAGTACAGAAATGATAGAACTTTTTCTGTCCTTTCACTGAGCTAAACTTAGAGTCACACATATTTCCCAAAATATCAATTCATATGCATCAGATGAGTAATATAATTTTTACAGATTAATTTTTCCACATATTGTATTAGCATGCATTGTGGCAACTGACGTATGTATATATAACTGTATATATAACTCATTTGACGGGAAAATAAAAGACTCACTTCCAGCTGTTGTTGAGTCATTTTACACGATTCTGATCAGCATATGAAGTCATTGTAGATATAAATCAGTAAATTAGTTTTTTTAAATCGAAATAACTCAAGTAATCTTTTTGAAGTTGTGAATTAGTAAATTGTTAATATTGAACATAATATAAACAATTTCAACAACATCTCTCTGATAAGAATTGTGTATTAATGAAAGCTCTGGATTGACCTGGTAGTGAGATGTTCCCACAAACTAATATATAATTGTACTTATTGAAAAACGTCTGTTGTGTGATGACTGGAGTCTTCCATCTTTTTGCTTATTAAATTGTGAGACATGGTTGGCTATTTAATAACACTGAGTCAGTGAAACCATTTCAGTATTGAAACCCTCAGCTCTGTGGGTGTAACATACAAACCGTCATGGAGTAAAAACCTCATCGCTCAAATCAGTTTGGGAGCAAATTGCTGGCCGGGTCGATGACCAGTAAGCACATGAATGGATCAATATCTTCACTCTGAGGGAACAATATTCACTTATAATGACAATGTATTGACTTTTTAATAACTACTCATGTTTCAGCAGTGCTAATCATTTTGTTTCCCCATGAAAATGGATCCTCAACTGTGTGCCCTATGCTGTGTGTGTGTATGTGTGTGTGTGTGTGTTTGTGTGTGTGCAGTGAGTGCAGGTACACAATGTGCTGTGTATGAATTAATGAATAGTTGTTGTGAGTGTGTGCTTTTGTTTATGTATGAAAGGTCATGCATGCATAACTGGTTGCAGAGAACATGCGTGTGCATTGTGTTTCCACAGGGCATCTGTGTGAGGCTTGAAGGAACAGTATAGGAACGTGCATGTGTATAAACATGTGCCGGGGTTTTATTTATGGAATTAAATCAGACATGAGTCAGCTAATTGGCCCGGTCTTGCTGTTGAATATCTCACCAGCTGTTTAAATTACAGTGTGTTTTGGAGGATACAAAACAACCACCTGCCAGCACACTTGGACTGCCCAGGTCAGAGATCCAGGTCTGCCCCATCCACCCAGCAGTCCACCGGTCCTGAGCTGCAGGTTTGGAGGTCTAGTGGCCAACATGAGCCATCCTGTTCTGAGGACCGCCCTCAATGAATAAATGATGGACTGAGTGTGCAGCGGTCAATGACTATTATAGCAGATCCGCGTGCGTACGCGTTGCATTCATCTCTCCCCTGTTTCCACAGCTTGAAGGGCAGGTTGTTCATACAGTTTCACCTGGACAGCAGCAAGTCTATACAGCAGTGGATATTTATGACATATCAATATAAGTTTAAGATTTGCTTTGTTTTGCTATGGGCATTAAAAAAAATTTTTAAAGCATGGCATTTTCTCCTCAGAATATCAGATTTAACCTCTTTTTAGTCATCAAGTGGTCTTTATTTGGTCCCTCAGTCCAAAGCTTTGGTTCAGACAGAAATTTCACGGTAATAACCGGATGTTTTGCCAATGAGTTTTGCACAGACATTTGATGAGAACGATGACGCTCTCAAAAGATGGTATGACTGCATTGATTTTTTTATTTATTAAGTATTCAGAGTTTGGACCTTTTTCTAACTTTGGGTTTGGGATAGCCACTTGTTGCTGGGGGCAACATGAAAGGAAGATGAAAGTGTGAAAGCTGTGACTTTACTGTGCAGCTTTGGGCGTGTGTGTAGGTGTGGGCGTGTGTGTGGGGGGTTGGGTCTATACGTGGGGGTGGGAGGGACGGGCTTTCATTTTTTATTGTTGTATGTTTTATATTTGGTTTGTTATTTTATTATGTGAAGCACTTTGGGTTGCATTTTCATATGCATGAAAAGTGCTATATAAATAAATAAAGTTTAAAGTATGAGAACGACCCCAGTGTGATGCTGCTCAGTTTGCTACAGCCAAAGAGCTAGCCACCTATCACTAACACTGTCACAAATTTGAGGCTCGTATTCATAAGGCTAACAATGAGTCTTTAGATTTAAAGGTAGCAACAACTAAGTGGAGCTTGGACTTTTGGTTGAGAAGCGCTGCACTTGGAGCTGCCAAATAAACAAATTCTTGGCATAAATTCCTGCCTAGGACTGAAACCATGCTGCCTAAGGTCATTTGCAAATTTGGACAGTGTTTTCTCTGAAGTTGTTCTATTAAAAAATTTTAGCAAAAAATCAGATTTCATTCCTTCTGAAATCATGCGGCCCCCTGCAAAAGTATTGTAAGGCTCCTGATATCACCTTCTAGATATAATCTGAATGGCAGATGGATTTGTACATATAGGTAAAAAGCAAATACAACCCGGAGTGCAATTTTCCCTCAGCTACTTGTGTCTACCTCATTGCAGTATTCAGATAGACAAGAGGAGAGGAGCAAGGGGCCCTGTGTTAAGTGTCTTATTAGTGGGAAATGACTGCAGTGTCAGACGAGCCCAAGCTGTCACAGTGCAGCCATCATTAGAATAAGCATGAGAAGCTCTTGTCGTGGATGGAATCACATTTTAATCCGCACCACATTATTACTGTGGTGAAGAAGGTCAGCACTCAGGCACATTTAAGCAGGAATAAACCCCCTTGAGAGCTTATGATAATGTCTTCCCTCAATGGGAAATATTGGTCATATTTTAGTTTCAAGCTTTTTGTAGAATACGGCACGGCTAATGAAGAGCCTAATGTAATGCAGCTGTGTGGGCCGCCATGGTAACCATGAATAATTCAGCCTACTTGTTCTTTGGTTTCCTGGTCTCAGGAGGGTTCTGCCTATATTGTCCATTATGACAGGCCATTATCCAGCCTTCAGCCTGCTAGCTCTCAGATGGTGCGCAGAGCCCATTTGTTACCCCTCTTGCCCCTGGTAACCTTCAACCAGATGGAGAGAATGATTGAGACTATACTGTTATATAAACATGAGAGCAAGAGGTGCAAGAGGCAAGAAAACGAAGAGACCCCTCCACACCGGGGAATTCAAGGAGGCCTTTCCATTTCATTACAAGTGCATATTACATCTGCCTTCAAAGCCATCAGTTACTCTTTGAATACAAATTGCACTGACAAACCACTATGATATATTACTGTGCACTGTGCATGTCTTCTTTTGAGCAGTGGTGGAAGATGTACTCTTATAAAATTAAAAGTATTAATACAAAGAAAGTAAATTATTATTTTTATGAAATTCCCTGCAGTCATCATTTAAGTATTAAACAACTTTCAAACATTTCTGATGTGCATATAATTCCTAATTAGATTTTTTTGGGGGGGCTTTTTTTTTTCCATCAGTACAGACAGACAGGAACAGAAATGAGCCAGTTCATGGTTTGTTTGTTTTTTACCCCTCCACAACTGGTTTTAAGTTGTTTTTTCATTGCAGTCTCACCTACATTTCATTCGCATTGAATCATCAATGATCAAATCAGTTCCTATGGATTATAGTATTGAAGGACCGAGGAATACATTCAAGAGTCTAATAGGGAATTCGTTGAGTGATTTTATTTGGTGTGGACTGTACTCAGTATTGGATCAGCCAGTTGAGGAGGTGAGATGCATTTGATCTAGTCATTAGGACGGGCAATGTGCTCTGCCCTGGTACCTCAGCCATTTCAAATCAATGCCTGTGGTGGTTTTTAAATCAATGAGTGTGTTGCATCTCAGAGTCTCATCAGTGGAGCATCCCCTGAGAGCCTGGGTAGAGAATAAGACCAAGAGGGAGATAGACATTGGGAAAGAGGAGGAGGGAGGGAGTAAACTCTTAGCTACTGACCTCCGTAATTACCCTGTGCTATTGCCTGAATCCAAATGTGATCCGATTGAGATAATTGCCTATTGGAAACACCACTGAGCCTCACTGCAGTCACAGCTCTCAATGATCTCTGCCTGGACAATCCTGAACCCATGTCATGCTGCGGCTCAGCTGCTGCTGTGCTAAGGCCTGATATTTAGCAGAAGAGTGAATTGAAACTGATGTTTGTGTTCTTATGATTCCAGCCTAGCCATTGTCCCAAGGGCACAGAAGTGTAATCAGGGTCATGATAACATCTCTTGGGGGGAGAGAGAGAGGGAAAGCAGGGCCTGTGGGCTGATCCAGAGGGCAGATATATTTATCTAGGTAATGAGAGCCCAAACAGTGTGGCTCTGTGGGGAGGGCCAGGGACATGGGCTGGTGCGCTGAAAGACCCACCGGTGCCATGGCAGCGAGGTCCCGGTGCTGCTCATTAAACTTCCATCAGCGTGTGGTCACCATGTTCCTGCCAGGCCTCCAAAGTGCCCGTTATTAATTCATGAAAGCACACTGCACATGTGATTGAGTCTGGTGAGCAGTGAAGCATTGAAGGCACAAGAGATGGGGGAAATATTGTCTATGTCTGAACACCCAGCCCACGACCAAACCCCTCCCACACGTTCCCTCTGGCAGTGTGCCCTTGAAAAAAAAAAACAAAAACTGAGGCATAGACACAGATACACTATGTTGTGAAACATTAATAGCCGCTGCTGCAGTTTGCCTACAGCTGAAAAGAGAGCAATGCAAGTCATGTGAATGTGTGTGTATGTGTATGCACATGAGTATGAGAGCACATCTATGAATGTATATGCAGGCTGTCCAAATGTACATGAATGTGTTGAACCCATTTGCTTTAGTGTTTTAGAAATATGGACGAGGTGTTGTGTATTGCTGAGACGTTTTCTGTGAATACATTACCAACAAATGTAGTGTTGTTTTGGAATGGAAAGCTTGTATATACAGCGAGCCAGCTGCTTTTATCTTCACTCTACAGATGTGCTCTCTAAAGCTTGTGTTGGGAGGGTCGCCTTTAAAAAGGAGAAGGTAAATTGGCCTGGATATGGATTGTTGCAATTGAATTTAAAACATTAGCTCCAGGATAATAAGGGTTGCTATAGAGAAAATCTAGGAAATGCATTGGTAGTCAGAGCATGGAAGGATGGGACTAATGGTGTAGCGGGGTGGGCTGGGGGTGGAGGCAAAAAATGATGAAAACCATTTTTAGGATGAATAGGTTATTTCAGGGAGAGAGTGAGAGAGAGAGGAAGTGAAATAAAAAGGAAGAGACTAGGTAGACAGCAAGAGAGAGTGGTGCTACATGATTTCAAATTAACCATTATTGTAGGCTGTGACATGTATTATGTCTCCTGAGGCTCCGAATCTTGAGCTCATTTTCACAGAGAAGAGGAGAATAAGAGTCCACTGTCACAGTTTGAATGTGTACAGCTGGCTTGAGCTCCTCATCTTACGGCCAATTATAACTCCTCTTCTTCCAAATCCTTACCCCGGCTCTCCGAGGCAAATCTCACCACGCATAGCTTATTGTCAGCCTCACTCGATGTCCAATTAACAGAATGTTCTTCTCCCTCACTCCCCTCCTCCTCCTGTACAGGAAAATAAGACACTGACCACTAAAACTGTGTTAAGCTGCTGCACCATTCTTGGTGTAATGATAAGATAATAGCAGTGAGAATATTAAGCATTTTATTATGTCTGTGCAAGGAAGAATACACCATTGTAGCTGTAGGAGTTCCTGATAAAGACGTTTAATCGCCAGCACAAGTGAACTGTTATTAGCATGTCCCTGCTATGTTTGTATCGTAATTAAAATGGCAGATCAGATATTACACTATATATATCGTATCAATTGAATAAATATATGAGTAAAAATAGTTTTAATAATTTCAGTAAGACCTTTCATTAATCAACAGTTCATATCTGCTCTTCCAACAGTAATTAAGCGCCTCTTTGTGCAGTGAGCTTCAAGTTATATGTCATCTCAGGCTCAACTCATAATTTGCATTGTGAAGGAGCACAGAAAGACAGAAAATTACTCTGACTTTGTCATTGGCAGTAAGGGAGATGGGGAAAAAAAAAACAACCCTCTGCATCAGAAAACTTTACATGGCTACTCATGCAGAAAAGGCAAAATGGCAACTGTTGAGACAGTGAGGCAGTCTCACTGCATTACATTAGCTTGCGTTCACTGTCTTGAAATGTGAAATGCAGTGGAAATAATGTGCTGCTTCCCAGCCAAGAAGCGCCGCTGTCACATTTCATCAGTGTGTAATTAATAAGACAGACTGAAAAAGCTCCTCACGTATTAATAGCTGCATTAAACAGCAGTGTTGATGATATCATTAGGCCAGTATGCGCTATCATTATCAGATGGGTGGAAAATGTAACACTAAAATAATACAGAGAGGTTGATTCACTGTAGTTCTGCTCAGCTATTCTTAGGTGTTTTGTATGTGATATTAATTAAAAGTGAGGTTCTGTTTTCTGGCTCATGCATGTGCACAGCAGCACCGTGCTGTCTGCTGTGGTTAGTCCAGCATAGTTAGTATTAGTATAGATACAAGATATATGCACAATGCTGAGGCCAAAAAACAGCTTGAGCGCAGTTACATGTCCATATCTCCTGGTGGGGGTGCTGGAGCCAGCTCGTAGGGTGGCGTCACTCTGGACAGGTCACCAGTCCATCACAGGGCCAAAACATAGAGACAGACAGACAGACAGGGACAAATAACCACTCACACTCACATTCAGACCTACGGACAATTTAGAGTCACCAATTAACCTCTGGAGTACTCAGAGAAACCCACACAGGCTAGGGGACTGCACAGAAAGGTCCTGGGCCCAGGAATCAAACCCATACCCTTCTTGTTGTGGGGCAACACCGCTAATCACTACTGCCCCCGATAAAGTACATAGAACTCAAAAATGAAATGTTTAAAATAGCACAAGATGTAATTTACAGCCAATAACACACAGAGGACATAGTGTGACTGGATTAGTCTGAATTTAGTGCTTGATCACATGAGGCTCTTCAAGCTACTGTTACACAGTTAGTGCCCATATACTTTTCTGTTTTGGTAATTTGGCCGAATGTGACTAGCAGGCAAAGCTGATTTTGGATCATGCTGTAATTTCATGAGGCCTCTACAGAGTAATGATCAATTATTTTTTGATCAGAATCATAGAAAGCTACAGGCGTTCTTCAACCGGATTAAAGATTCCTCTTTTTCAGCAGACAATATTTTTAAAGTAAGAAGATAGAAAGATGTACAAAGTAGCACAAAGCAAAAAGGTCCTAATGGCAGTGCTGTCCATGTAGCCCACAAAGGTACAAGAACATGTAAACTGCATTGGATTGTTTTGTTTATATTTTTGTAACTTTTAACTCTAATCGTTCTTTTTCCTTTTTAATACGCCGTCCTTTCTTCCTCAGAAAATATTCAGATCCAACACTTTTAAAGGGAAAATTAGTCTTTGATTGATCTGCTTCAACTGCTTCCAAATAAACCTGTGGACAGTGTGGCTTCATAACAATGGCCCAAGAGTGGAAACATTTGGAAGCCTTCTTTTTGGAAAAACAGCACCATATTTCCTTATTATGCAGATTCTATAGTGACTTATGTTTGGTGGCCAAACTGGATAAAACACAACAGTCCCAGGATTCACTTGCTGTCATGACGGGCTTCATGACAGAAAACTTTTTGCTTTGTTGCTGAAATGCGCACGTGCATATACAGTATAGGAACACACATGTACAGAGAGACTCAGACATTGCGCAGATGTCATCTGTGCTCCTCCCCCTTCGACTCCCCCAGGGAGTGATTTCTCATCTCACCTTCAAAGTGAGTACAGTATTAGTTCACATTTACAGCAGCAGGGAGAGAAGAGTGCTCTCTGCCAGCAGAGCAGAGATTTACCACAGCCAAATGTTTGCCACCTGTCTGACCTGTCTGTCTGCCACCAGGACAGCTGCCCAAGAGGAGCCATTAGCGGGCCGCTCTGCCACTGTCTCAGCTCTCCCTGGCCAGGACAGTTAGCATGCGAATGATCACCTACTTATTGTTTTAACTTTGTCCTCATTAGCAGGAAAAATACACATGCATATGTTGCAGTGCCGCTAAAACATTTTAACGTCAGAGAGTTGGCACCTGCCGGTGAAGGTTTCATATTGTCACCTTGCACAATCACTCAACAGTGCAGGACTTCCTGTGGCAGAAGGACGCCTGTTTAATATGTGCCACAAAAATGTTAGTAATGTAACTGAGTAATCACAAGGGGCGCTGTGGAGGAACAGGTCCCAGTGGGAGATGGCAATGGCCTTAGTAGTACAAGGCATCTGCTGGCTCTGCACATTCACTGTAGGGCCACATCTTAACACCTCACCACTTTCGATTAATCAAGCCTGCCTTGGTTATTTTAGGCACCTGATTAATCATGCAGGATAACAGAGGTGATGGATTAGGGCTCAAGGTAAATTTGGAGATTTGAAGACAAAAGGATTTATTTAGGGTTAGTCTGGCACTGTAGCTAACAGTCGTCTGACCACGAGGCTGCAATCAGTGTTTCTGTCCTTTTTTTCTTGCAGTGAATTTACTTTTCATCGCTGAGACCAGTTCTCTCGAGTCGTGATTACTAGTGTGATATTTTGATAAGGTGAGCTGTGTCAATGCTGTGTGTTCACGAGTAAACAAATAAAGGTCACAGACTACAGAATGTACTTGAGCTACTTCTCTCCGTTGGTAAAATGGGAATTGCACCAAGTGGTAATACACAGGTGTTAATACAGGAAATGCCCTTTTGCAATTTATTATGACGCTAAAGCTTCCTTAAATATTTTTTTTTTACAATCAGAAGTAACATTAAGTGTTAATTCATTCAGCTGGGAAAGTGAGAAGGCAAGAGCCTGAGAGCAGTGCACTTCAGGCCTCTTCACTGGTAATTTAACTGCTGTATGTGAGAGGACATGCATACATCAACACTCAACACCTCAACACTCGCAATTGGCACAGGCTGAGGGAATGTATAAGTGTATGTGTGTGTCTTTCTGCAGCTCAGCAGAACACTGGCATTGAATCTGCACAGGGAGCCATCAGAAGAACATTTACTACGCGACAGACATTTGATGTCAGGAGTTGAGGAATCAAAGTTGCAATTACGTGTGTTTACAAAAACGTGGTTTATGCCATTAAGAGGTTCTTTTAAGTAGCAGTTCTGTTGTACTGAATAAAATATATCTTGTGCATGAGCAGGCATTCCCCTCTGTGTCGCTATAACAAGTTCTTGGTTTGCTAATGAGAGTCTAAAGTGAGAAGGTCTGGTGTTGCTGTTAAACGGCAGGCAGAGCTGTAAGGGTCTTATTCTAACACTTAAAGCTGACTTGATCTCCCGTCTTCGCCCCTGCCAGCTGCTCTTTGCTCTGACGGACACAAGCAGATTCCTTGGAAAGAGGATTCGGCTTGTGCCATTTACCTGCCAGTCAAATTTGAAGGGGTCAGCCCCGCCAGAGACAGTACTCTCTCACAGCCTCAGCTCTTCATGCACTGTGAGTCTGCAGATGAACCCCGCTGTATGTGTGTTGATGCAGGATCATTTGAGCATGTCTTTGTGGATGACACCATGCAGTGAGTACATCGTGTCCATAAAGGGTCTCAGTTAAGTCTACACTAATTAATGGGGCTGAACTTTTCAAGGCAATGCATAGCTTTCCAAGCAGCGGGACCCAATTCTATATTTAAATCTGAGATGTAGCAGGGTTATTTACAGCTGGGAACATTATCCAACTCCTCATTTTGCTGAATCCAAATGAAAACTGCAACCTGACTGCAGAGAGTGGAGGCTTCGAGTTTACTTTGAAATTACAGCGATATCAGAACATATCAGAAAAGGTGTATGGATTAACTTGTCAATGTCAAAAAGGAAATAATTAAATGAACTACTACTACCTCACCATTTAAGGCTATTGTTTTGTAGTATTTAAATTATTGTCTTATCCTGGTACTATTTAAACTTTAGACAGCTTTTGCCTTATGTTAATGCAGATAGCCAAATCTGTTTCACATTTCTTGTCTGTGACTGTGAAGGGATATAGAGACAGGTTATAGTTTTTATTACAGTGCTTCAGTGGATGGATGACTGTATTTCACATAAACTCTATATGTGTACAAAAGGAAGGACACACATATAGAAACATACTGTGACATTTAACAATAGCAGTCTAATCTGAGCTGAGGCTCGTAAACAATGTAGCACCTGATTGTTGGCTTATCGTGGGGCCTGTGGTTACTGTCACCCAGCTGGTTCCCTGCTCTCCCGGGGCTGTAATGAAGTCTCATGGAGGGGAATTGGGAAATGCCTTTTGAGAGGGGTGGAGAGCCCAGCAGTGCAGGGGTGCTGAAATTTGTGCTGTCATAAGACTCTCTCCCTTTCCCCTTCTCAGCGGGGCCCTGTTGCCACTTCTCCCTCCCCTTCCCCCTCTACCACATGACACAGGAGCCGCCAGAGCAGCTGGGGTTAGGGATACTTGTCAGCAGGGTGATCGTGTGTCCTCTGAGTCTGTCCCCTGTCTGTTCCATAGCCACATCAACTGACAGCCAGCATCAGCTGATTATCGCCACTTTGGCAGTAAAAGAAACCCACTTTGGCAGTGACAGGCTTATGACCTGCAAGACATGCTCATATTGAGTAACCAACACTTCATCCAGAGGCTCAGGCTGTGACACCTAAGCCTTGAGAACATACTACTGGGCAGATAGTCTGACACATTAGCAATTTGTTTAAGGTTAAAGGATCAAATCATAGCCACGGTCATAAATTGCATCTGTTACCCGTACAAGATGTTTATGTGTTTGAACACTGTAAGTGAACTTTATTACCTCTTTGATACACAGAGCAGAGCAATTGCACAAGCCTAAATGTGATTCCAATCACATCCACAAAAACATGTCTAAAAGATCATTAAACTAAAAGGTTTACTCATCATTAAACTGCTCCTTTGCTATGTTTGAATAAGTTATATTGCTGACTGAAGGCAAGTGTGGAAACAGCAGTATATGAGCACGGCACTCGTAAAAGTTATTTTAATCCCTCCTGGCCAGTCGTGCTTAGTGTTTGTGTATTTTGAGAATCTCTGAGAGGTTAACACCCCCTGTGCTCAGAGGCTCAGACAGACTACTGGTGTCTGGTATCAAGCTGAATTAAAGCTATGTCAACACATTCAGTCAGCCAGGCTTACATTACAGAGGCACCCAGTCGTCTCTTATCTGAGGCACAGACATACAGTCAGCTACATTATATATACACACACACGCACACACACAAGCACAAACCCAGATAATATAGTCCACTGTTCACTATGTTTATTCTCTAAATATATTTTTGTGTTGAAATTTAAATGAGTTTGGAACTCTTTCTATTGTCTGCCGTGAGGACATGTTTGCCTTGTTTACAACGTGCAAAGATTAGAAAGCACGGAAAGATATTATTTATTGATGGAATCAAATTAAAAGTCTCATCCTTGTACGCAAAAACATCGGCGTTAAATTATTGAAAGAAGTTTTTGGAGTTGTTTGCAGGCTGCAACATTGTTCTGGAGTGGCAGACATTGTAACTTTCCTTCCTGAATCAGTGTGTTTTTGTGTCAGTAGCCTCAGGGCCTCAATGCTGCAGACTAACAGTAACTGACTAGCTCGGGCTTATTCTGTTATGTAAAGACGCCTGGTCCAATGGGAGAGGTGGACTGCTGCTAAAAGGGGTCTGCTAAAATCAGCGTGATCGAGGCGGTGTTGCTGTTGTCATCAGACTCATGTTGTTCTGTTGATTGCCTTGTGTGCGGAGCTTGTTAAGCTTCTGAAGCCATTGTGTTTAGCCCTAGAGATAGTGGCTTGAAGGTGACATCTGTCTGGGAGGTAGAGGAGAGAGGAGAGAGGAGAGGAGAGGAGAGGAGAGTGCTATGCCATGCTTCTATAAATACGCAGCAGCCGTGACAGCTCACAGAGGAAGCAGCTGAGAAGAGGAGCTTTGCTATGCTGCATACCTCCTAGTGACCCTGTCACTTCCACAGAGGTCTTAATTATTCTGCACTGGCAGCTGCTCTCTGCTCACTTCTGAAGCTGTGACACACAGGGGCCTGTCAAAGGAAAGACCCACACTGTTCTCTCTAACATACTGCGCCCACAGAACATGTAAACAGCAGTTCGTTTCAGTGTGTATATGCACAGTACCCTCCTGATGCATTGTCACCGACATCAGCATAACATACACTTCATGATTTATACCGTGATTATTTTGTACGTGCTGCATGCTGATAAACATAACTTGTCATCTTATACATCACAATTAGTTGGCTGGCTCTGTAACTTCTTGTTCTATAACATTGGAATTATATATTTCTTTGTACCCTCTCTTTTAATTTATGCACAACCCATTATTCATGATTATATACCCTTCTTATTTGCTCTCACAAGATTGTTTTGTTGTCGCCAGAGAATTCATTCAGTTTGATGTGCAATTTTTCATCTTCTAGTCAGGGTTGCAGTCCATAAAACAACTCATATTTAAGCATAGTGCGAATGACCTCTGTTACCCTGTGAATGACACTAGTAGCTTTAACGGCTGGTACTGGCACGGAGGCGCATCTTTATCACCTTTGCAGGCTTAATGGCAACTTATAAATGGGGCTAGTGTTTCTGCACTCGGGTTTCAGTGTAGTCAAGGTCACAATCTAGTTCCTGTTAGTCGTGCAAGTACACGCAGCAGCAACATGCACATATATTACAGAGCGTACACATGCATACCTCAAATTTCCTTATACTGCTGTTTTTCCAAGGGGAATGATAACAATGTCTGCAGTACGTTTTATTACTGAGTAATCTGATTTTAAAAACATCCTTGTAAATGTACAGTTCTTCTAACATTGTATACCACATAATACCAAGCAGCATTTTTGTTGCATTTGCAGTTTAACTCTCCATCACTGGCATGATAAGTTCTAACCACTCACCCTGAAATAATTCCTCATGTTGCTCCTGCAGAGCCATAACCAGCTCTCTGCCTTGACAATGACTGATACTGTTGTGTTGCCTTTATCTGGGGCCCAATTGTGTGTGTGTGTGTGTGTGTGACACTAACTGGCACCAGTGGATAGATTACCTAATACAGTCCAAGCACGTTATTAGACCCCAGGGCGCTGGCTAAGTCACTCTGAGTTCTGTTTCTGGCCTTTTAATTATTCATCAAGGTATTGCCTGGGATGTAACCTCAATTACTGTGGGCTGCGGGGCCAGGTCACGTGTTGTTAACACTGTGCTGTGATCAGAGCCACCACAGGGAAGGCTGCCAACTGCAAGAACTGCTCTGTGGCTTGGCACTCCACCCACCTCCACTGATTGGCTCAAATTTAGCAGCTTGCTGGCTGGGCTGAGGGCGAGGGGGGAGGGGCATTCCTTAGATTCCCTGTTGCCACAATGGGGACAGGAGGATGGTGTAAATACTGTAAATCAAGTCTTGATTGGTGTGATCAGTGTGGTGTGAGCAGCCGTATGAGGCGGAAGGAGGAGGAGGAGGGAGGGGAACAGCTGAAGGTTTTAATGAGCCAAGAGGAGGGTGAGATGTGAGCTGTCTCCTGGGCCCACCTGTAGTGGGCAGACAGGCTGTACACCTGCAGTCCTGGAGCCCTCAGCACACAGAGCGGCAGGGAAGAGAGGAACTGGCAACCCTGCAAGACTTGACAGAAGGACACAGGCATGAGATGCTGGTCTTATTGCGAGTGGCTGGAAGGTGGCAAAACTAAGGATATTCAAATGCTCCCTGATTTTAGTGCCATCACCTTGAAACCGGTATTATCGCACCTTTATTGTTCGTGTTTAAAAGCGAAATAGGAAAATAAACCCAATGAAAGGTTTCTGCCTCTCAAATTGCACCTTAATAAGGCATCTGCACTTCCATTTGTAATACCCATAAAGTCAAACAGGCAGAGCTGAATTTCTCTACTTGTGTCAGGTTTGGTGAGAGTGATCAGACATCCCATTTCTCGGCTGATTTGTGGCGATCATGTGTATCCGTCCCCTGTGCCTGCGTCGCTCTGACAACCATGCCATGCATATCCAGGTAGTGATAATGAGAGCTGCTGTCATGGCGATCTATGACTAACAGCAGTTTCACGCTGTGTTAAATCAGGGCTGCTGCTTTGTTTGAATCTGCTCCCTCAGGCCACACCTACCTTTACCATCTGATAACGAGGCCTCCAAATCCCAAATATAAACATATGAAAAGATGGTTATCATAAGGTGACAAATATACAGATACTTTTGCCAACAGTGTCATCTACACACTAATCCACTGTCCCTGAATGTTTGGCTGCTGTGATCCAGCTTGACACCCTCCAATTTTGCCAGTGTGAACCCCCTGTATTGACTGGGCAGAAGACCTAAAGGAAAAATTATTAGCCCAAAAGAAATTGGAAAAATTAATTATTTTAATAATTTTATTAAATATTTACAAATACTCCTGGTTGAAATATTCCTAGGTTTTTGGAAACACATCATGGTGATTTTCATCACATTTCCCAGGATAAATCAAGATATCTGCAGGTGATTAAAAAAAACCCAAAACAAAACAATGGTTATTTAGAGCTTTACATTATTACTGCTGGGAGAAATTTACCCACAGTTTTATTGTTAAATTGGTGCCAGACATTCACCTAATGTGACCTGTAAAATGTGAATATTTGGTGCTTTTCTGTGGTTGACATTATTGCAAATTGAGTATCTTTGGACTCAATTTGAAGATATATACACCATATATACATATGTATATGTACAAGCAACATATTTAATAGAATCTTTCTGCTGATAGTTTTTAAGTGATTAACTGATCATTTCAGCTCTAGATTAAGTGCTCATCAATTTAAATGGTCCATAGTCGCAGCAAAACATTATATTATCATCTCTGATGACAAACTGTTTTCTGCTGCAGGCAACTGTATTGCATTACCCCCAAAGGGGATGAGCAGATGTCCCAGAGAAGTGTTACCAGCTTCAGGCGGCCCATCGAGGGGTGGGGGTGGGGGTGCATCAGCAGACAGGAAACATCTCCAGATGGGACATCCTGCGTCATAAATACTGTGTGAATTGTAGTGGCTATAATGGCACATGCCTATTTCTGCTGTGTGTCAAAGTAACCTTGACCACCGATTTACAAGTACAGACATAAATTGTGGGGAATGATCTAGAGGTAGTAAGAGTATTCAGTGAAACATGTGAGCAATGTGTTACATCCTGTGAGTGACATATTATTTTTAATTTATTCTTTGCAGCAAAGCTACATAGCTATATAGTCCTTGTTTTTTTCTCTCTCATTATGATGCAGAATAGCTGAAATAAGTAGTGTCTACATGGAACAAAAATGCACATATTAATTTACTACCCGACAGCTTTCCTCCCTTATTACTTTTTATCTGCAGGTTTAATTACGTCTTCTCTCTAAAGGCCTTGTTTAGATAATGTAGAGGATGCTAATTAAGTAGCTTGCTCTCCTACTTGTGTCTAAGGTCACGATATTGCTTTGTTCGTGTTGATCCAGCAGCTAAGCCAAAGCTCTCTGCTCTCCATTATGCTTCAAACCAGAGAACACTGAAGTAAACCTACAAAATGAATTCTAGGGCAAGAAATGCAAACGCTGTGCAAGCTGTGTGATCTGAGTGGATTATCTATAGCTGCAGTCTTCTGCTTCTCTTGGATACTGCCTTTTATTATGGAGTGTTTTATTGCTGCCAGGAGTAAAGCTGACAAGGAAGAGGCAGCTATAAAGCGAATCCTCTCATTTTTGGTTGTCTGCCACCTCCTTGAAAGCTCTGTAGCCTGTGTGTTTGTGTGCGCTGTATGTGCATGAAGCACTGATGTGCATTGTGCGCTTTGTTTATGTGTTCATTTGGTATAAGATGAGAGGAGTTTCTCGAATAAATAAGGCAGCACTGATGACTCATGTCACTGTAATCTACGCCACTCTGGTACCTAATGTGTCCTCGACTTCAACCACAGAGTGCACACACATTTTTTTTTTTTAATGTGGAACAGCATCAAGGAGGAAGTTTGAGAAACGATCAATTTTAAGTTGCTGCTGCATCTGTTTTCATGCTTGCAGGGTTCTGGCTTAACTTAAGTATCCCAAATATTTTTCCAAACTACACAACAAGCTTATGGCCCCATCCATAAAACAACATTTGAGCAGTGTTGTGTGTTTCAGTGATCAGAGAAGTGTGGTTGCTTTTCACCTCACATCTCATGCCAAAATATGAGGATCAGTAGATACAGCTTCCCTAGTGGACAGTAGGACACACGCAGAGATGTTTTCTAAACTGTGTGTGTGCATGTGTGTGTGTGTGTGTGTGTGTGTATTCACATACCTTGCAGTGGGGAGCAGCAGGGATCAGTGGAAGCAGAGCATTGACAGGTTGACCCATACCAAAGCCCTCTGTCATTACAAGGATCAAACTGTTCAAGGCCACAGACTTTCACTTTTACTCCCCCCACTGAAAAAGTGCTGCCCCTGCTCTCCTCACATATACAAGTACAGTTACACAATCAGACAGTTTAGTGGCCATATTGTTGTGATTCTGAAGTTTAGCCATTGCTCTAGATGGTCCCTGTTTTCAGTAAATTGTGTGTGAATAAGTTTACACACTGCATGGTTCAGTAGATCTCAGTCATTCATGTGGAAAACACTCTGAGAAGCTTCAAAGATGTCCGGCATCCATAATTCCACCCTCGTGAAAATTATACAGATGCTTATTTTTGATTAAAATACTATATCAGTCTGCAACAACCTGCTGGTTTTTTTGTACTTGAATATTAAATCTTTTCTACTTTCATGCTTCCAAGAAATGAATTTTCTTCGTTGGCTGCATTGCCTGTGACAAAACGTCTCTGAACATTTTCTGCAAGAAAATAAAGACAGATAAGAGTAATGTGCGTTCTTTGAAAATCTTCTAAAACCCTGTTTGAGATAAATTATATTCACGTACCACTTTTTTTTTTTTTTTGGACAGATATGATTAGAATTAAATATGGTTACTGTATGGATTCTTATACTGGCAACGTTTGTTCCTAGTTGAGGAAAGGTAATATTTTTGTACCACGTAGATGTCATGAGGAGCTGGATGGTGGACACTGGACATGACTGCTCACATCCCACCTTTACCACTGTGCGGGGTTAGTTTTCAGTCTCTAAAACATTGGGATTTAGTTCAGTACAGTAAAATTATACCTGGTTTCTTATTCAAATCAGAATAGCTTTTTCCTATGTTTAACCACACTTATCTTGACATAATCATTTTTATGTGATAAGAAATTAGTGCTGACTGATGTGCAGAAAATGAATTATTGCAATTATTTTGACAGACATAGCAATTACAGAATAAATCAGAGTTTTAGTGTGAAATGTGAGAAACATTACCTCTTCTCTAAAAAATTATAGCACCTGTGATTTGAATATTGCACTGGACTATATCATGATTTTGATTAATGAACATACATTTCAATTTGTTCAGTCCTATTGAAAATGTAAAAGTTAAAGTTGGGTGTCCACACAGGACAATTCATTGGTGGCAATGTGAGTACATTCTATATCTGTGATCTGGAAAAGGGTCAAACTTTGCAAAACCCAAGTCAAGAAATGCAAAAAACTTTTTCCACCATTTGGGAGGGTCCCATTCGACTACGGTCCGATCCCCCTGCAGTGTACGCTGCACACCCAAACTGGTCGCACTAGCACCCAAGCACACACACACACACACAATCCTCTAACAATAATGTTAGTTCAATCCCCAGGAGCGCTTGTTCCTTTATGTAGTTTCAGTTATTATCTGATATGATGACAGCTGAAGACAAAACAGGCACACAGAAAGAGCCTTTTCATATTTTACAGTGAAAGACATTGTGCCAGTTGGAACGATGGAAAATCATGTTTCAAGAGCAAATGAAAGTAGTTGATGCCTCCATTATCCCAAACGGCAGTTTTATATCTTATGCCATGTTGGAAATGGAATAAACGTCTTCCCTCTGTTGTATATGCCTTAATATTACCATTATATACAGTATATATACATATTATGACAGGCTGTTTGGGAAACATATTCCAACTTTCATTCATTATATCCAATCCTCATAATAAATATACATTTTTTGTTAAACACCTTCCCATTACATATATATATATATATACGTATTGGTGAATCAGTGACAGGGTCATGGGCAACTGAGGCCAGTTTGTTGCGTATGGGGCTGCATCGCAGCAGAGTATTCAGGGTGCCCATGCTGACCCCTGTGCACCGCCAAAAGGGCCAACAATTGGAACATGAGCATCAGAATTGGACCACAGAGCAATGAAAGAAGGAAGAAATTATACCGGACTGGTTTTTCTTTTGTTTTGTTTTGTTTTTTTAGAAATGGCCTGAGCCCATCAAATATTCAGCAGTTGGTTGAAGAGTGTATCTGATGCAACTGAGGAGTAAGTTATATGTGTACATGCGTTTTTGTGTATACATGTTCAGAGGGAAAAGGAAGGTGCCTGTGGCAGGAAAGCATGTTTTCTCTCCACTCTCCTTCTCTTATTACTGCTGTTGTGGCAGCTGACGCCCAGTAATGGAGACCTGGCTGTCAGGGAAATTTGTAGCTGTCTGCTGTAGCGCAGCTCTTCATTCCAATCAGCAGCTGTCAACCCAGCCTAGGCTGTTATTAATGACGGCCACTAACTGCCTCACAAATTCTCAGCACTATTTGGGAGCCAGCGTGAAATAAGGTTACACTCTCCCAGTGTGCTGCTGTGGGTTAATGAAGAGGTCTCAAATATCAGACAATGGCACAACTACTTCTGAGCCTTCTCTCGCTTACAGGAGCTCAAACATCAAATAAAGATAAAGCTTTGTGATTGATGAATGTTAACAATAATAGAACAACAAATAAAAGTTTTGCCCTTGAGAGCAGTTCAGCTGTTGGAAACAGCTTGGTCTTTAAGTCATTGTTATTGTGCTGATGGCTGCGCCGTCATGTCAGAGTGTGCATTGCTGAAGTAGTCATCCTGCTTGACTGACTGAGATAACAGCATCACAAAAACTTTGTATATCCTTGTATGGTTGAGGTTTCACTAATAGAATTGTGTGAGGCCTTAAATGCAACCATGACAGAAAAAGCATGTGTTTGTCAGCTGTTAAACATGGTGCATGGGCACAGGGGAACAGCTGCCATATAAATCACTCACCTTTGAAATGCTGCAATTAGCTCACCGCCCTCACCGTCACTCTGTGGGTGAAGAGAGGAACAATTCAGGGTGTGTGTGTGTGTGTGTGTATGTGGGGGCAGCTGACACCTAGGACATGACACCAACACCCATCTGCCTGGAAGACAAGGAAGCAGAGACCAACACCGGACACCTCCTGTCTTCCTTTTGCACTCAGGCAAAATGGTGTGGTGCCGTGCAGCACCTCCCACATAAACCCCAAGAATTTTACCACAAGCTGCTTCACTGCGTTGACTCACACAGTTTCCCTCTTATCCTTCATCTGCCAGATTACTTATCCTCCCATTTAGGTTGATGAGTTACTCAGTGGAGAAGATTGACACTCTTGGCTATTATGGGCATTGTAAAAGACAGAAGATTCCTGTCATGTGACAGGTAGCAATTAAATCTAAAAGGGGTGTAACAAGGTCATGGATTATCCTTGTCAGAGAGTATATCAAAGAACAGCATCTCTGCTATTTGTGAGTTGCTATAGAAGGATAAAATAGATGGAGTAGAGTTTGTTGGGGATTATGCTTTCCTTTGACCTTTGGTTCACAGGTAATCCTTATCTCAGGAATCTTGAGCCTCAAAGGTGCAGCGGTTTCCTACCCTCATTCACAGGGCAATCTTTCCATCCTTCCCCAGTCTGCAGAGGAATGTTCACACCTGTAGCACTTCATCCGAATGTGAAGTCTGTTGTGATAACTCATCTGGTCAAACCTTCTGCTAGCGCATGCTGATCACGCCTCAGATAACAAGCTCCTGTTTTGGCAACAGCCACACAATCTGATAAATGAAAGAGCAAAAGAAGGAAGGATAATAACAATAATAATAATAATAATAGTGACTGTTATATGAGGAGCTGGCGCCCAAGAGTCCTGTGGCTGTTTGTGGTTCATTAAGACTTGCTCTCTCCCTGCTTTAGTGTCGAGCCACATTCCACAGCATGTTAAGCTGTTTGTTCGTGGCTGTGTCAGTGCAGTGGAGGTTGGAGAAAGGGATGTGTGAGTCAACAGCTCCACTGATCTGACGCTGAAGAAAGAGTTGTATGACATTCAGCTAACCACTCAACCAGCTGTCAATCCACACACTGTTACCACCCTGCCCTGCAGGCACATCACTGAGAAACCACTTGCAATTACTGGATGCTCTAGATACTATTTCCCATAAAAAGAGGAGTGAACAATGTTCAGTGGTATTTGACCCAGTGTCAGCTTCATGATTTAAGTGCTATTGCGTCAGTCTAATGCCCCTCTGAGGATTCATCTGCCCCCGGCTGGAGATTGACAGGACAAAAAGCAGAAGAAGAGTAACTCAAATTTAGATTTGAGAGGTTATCTTTAGCAAAGCCTTGTTGTGGCTTGGGGTTATTAACACCCTGCGTGTTTGCACAGGACAATCAAGGTTGAACAGTTCAACCAAAGGGTTGCAGGAGCCCAAGGACACGCTCACTCACGTGTTTGAGGAAAGAATTAGGGCTAGTTTGCCTTACCCGTCATTCATGGTCAATCAATTTGACTAATTACAATGTGTATTGAATATATGTGTGAAGTGTCTTGGTTAGCATTTTACTTTTTGTTCCTTTTGTAATCACAATCAGTCCTGCAACATCATCCAAAATGTGAGGAGATCAAGGAGGAGAGTGATGTGTTAGGAGGTCACAGAGCCCAGGGCGTGATGCTTCACACACACTCATAGCAGTTCTCCTAAATATGGTGAACTTTTTCCAGAGTTTGTTTTCATGCACCCACAGTCAGTGTGTTGTCCTCCGGCCAGAGTTCAGACAGATAGGTACATCAGCGGTGACATCGGTGCCTTATCTCTTTCTGCTGGTTCTGCAGCAATGGTGGAGACATGTTGACAACTACGGGCTCTGATGTACTGTACTTATGCACAGTTGTGCCTCACTTTAGAAAGCTGATGCTTACAAAGAAAAAGCTTACACACCAATATTTAGCAGGTCTATTCTTCACGCTCGTACTTTGGTGTGTTGGCAAGTTTACTAATTAGCCCTGAACACTAGGCGCAACTGAAGCTGAACCAAATTATAGACAGACAATGGTACTCATTGAAGGAAAAGGTGTCACCTACTCCCACTATCGTCAAGTCCTCCTTGATATAATATAATAAATAGAAATTATTGTTATTACATTATTTTCATTACAAGAAAAAATATTTCATCTTAATTTCAGTAAAGTAGCTCCTCTAATTGAAGCTGATGGAAAAGTACTGTTTTTATTTCTGGCTTGTGTTGTAAATGACTTGAATAACTTGATGAAATGAACAGAAACACGTCAACGTAGTCAGAGCATTTGAAGAATCCCACTGTGTGGAAACAAATTGTGGATTAATTGATCAGTGGATGAGGAGAACTTTTTAGCAACAATTTTGATTATGAATTTATCATTTCATTGGTAAATTGATGAATTTCAATCATCAATGTCAAACAAAACTTGAGACATTCTACTTCCACCTTCTGAAATATGAGGATTTGGTGCATCTCATTGTCTTGTGCAAAGACAAAACAAGCAATAAAACTCTGGAAATGCCTCCCAAAATTACAAAGAAACTGCTGTTGACTGTAATTATATAGACAAAGCAATCAATTCATTTATTCAGAAAATAATAAAAGAACCCTAACCCTTAATCAATAATAAAAATAATTGCTGAAAGCAGGCCTACTTTAATTAATTCGTCTGCACTTGTAACCCAAATTCTGAATTATGTCATGATTGATTGATTTATTTTTATTATGGCTGAAATTTGCTTTGATATTGTTCCGTAAAATATACCATAAATCTCTTAAGGGGAAAGTAGATGTTTTTCCTTTTAAAATAACACATAGAATCCTCCCCGGAGTCAATATATGTGAACTTAGAGCTGTTAAATACATCACCCTTTGTGAGTGTAACAAGAAAGAAAGTAAGAAAGAAGAAGATGAACAGCCATGATGTCACACTGTATTGAAAGTTCACTTTTCCCATGTTGCCTTGCATGGCGTGTCTGCAGCACCACAGGACTATAACTCATGATGCTCCGTGAACTAATCACTTCCTGGGTGTCCTCACTTTGAGGTGAGATTGTTTCATCTGTGTGCAAATGAAAAATCTGGGGTTGTGAAACTCATGCTCACTCATATATAAGCAGAGTTTTTAATTCTCAGCGGAGAAAAAAGACATTTCATGAGGTAGCTGTTATATTCATACAGACTATGTTCTGCTTTGCACTTTTATAGATTTAGTTTCAGGTGCATGAAATAAAATTCCTCTGTCTGGGTGTGATTGAGACAAGGGTGGCTGTAGGTGTCAAAACTGAACATCTGGGTGGCTGGGAAGCTGGGTTAGCTCAAGTCTCCAGAGGAGAAGCCATAGTTAATAGGAGCTATGGGTACAAGTCTAAGTAAGGCCTTCCCTACATTTACACTGAAATTCATTTTTATTGTCTGATTGAATGAGCACTTCAAACATTTCATCCTGGCCTCATAACTGACATCATCTGTTGAAGGGGATTGGTTTGATCTTACAGACCTTGTCTTTTCACTGAAACACCAAAATGAGGATGTGCTGAAGTCATTTCCAACAGTTCAACATTCATTCACCAAAACAAGGTTGTCAATCCAGTGACATGCTCGATTGTTCACTCTCCATGTGATATGAACGATGGATCATCATGAGGGCCACATCAAGTTTATCAGGAGACCAACACTAAATGATGGCCATGTTATTACCATTTCACCAGCTCTTATCATCACATTATGTTGAAGCTGGAAACACTTTGAAGTTCAACTTCTAAAGTCCTTAAAGTACTCAGAACAGATGGAAATTTAAAAAGCATCAACATTTACAATGACATGAAAACACATCATACGATCTCCCGAGCATCTACTAAATGGACTTGGAGCTGAAATAGTTTTCAACGTTTCTGTGCACAAACAAGCAGAAAAGACAAAACATAAAAAGATCAAAACAAAGTCAGGGCATGACATTTTAATCATAGCCCAGAAGAGTTAGAAAGAGCCACATAGAAAACGAAATGGACAAATAGGGGAATTAAAGACAAAGAGAAAAGCAAAATAGCAGGGTTTAAAGAAAAACTTTAGTTTTAAGGCTGGATCTGGATCTCTGTTTCAACTCATATGGCAATAACATAATAAAAAATAGGGTAATGCCCATTGTGATGTTAAACGTAGCCACTGAACATTTAATTTAAAAGTTATTTTGCCTTTAGCTGTTTGAAATAAGCAATTACTAAAGTTATTTTAAACAATTTATTGACTACATACATTAAAATGTGTGCCACAGTAACATGTATGCATAAAACAGTGATGTGTTTTAGTCACAGGCCTACCTCACTTTCCCTTCCCGTCCTCTGTGGCCTATTTAGTCTAAATTGGCTCATGGATATCAGCCAGATCTTAAAATCAGTTGTAAAATTAACAGGAATCTGGAATGAGGATAATGTGGCAGCTAATATGTCTCCTAATCCCCTCTAAAAGTGTGCTTATGATTAACCTTAGTGCAGCCAAATCGTTTCATGGATTAGATGACATTATTACAGCGCACATGTTAAGATGGCTTCCAAAAAGGCACTACTATTAGTTATTAGATATGACAGGAGTATTTATCATGGAGCACAGTGTTTCACAACAGTCTCTGTGACTATGGTGGTCACGCTTTCACAAAGAGGCACCAACTGTAGCCGTCTGTTTCCTGAACGTTTTGGGGTGATATCGCTGCTAAATGTGGCCGAGAAAATTTATCATGTGCCACACGGGAGGCTGACATGAGGAGGAGTATTGATCAATTTTATAAACACGAAGAGAAGTCTCAAACAAGAAAAGGAAACCATGGAAATTAACAATTTTGTGGCTGCACTATTAGTGGCTTTTTGGCTGGCAATGCTAAAGATGGATAGCTTATCTGACTTTAATAGCTGGCGCAGCAGCATTAGTGCTGAGCTGGAGCGAGGAGAGGAACAATACAGCACATTAGAGGAGCAGCCAGCACACGCCAGAAACTGCTCCAGACTTCTAATTAGCATTCATTAACAGTAGGGAAAAGAGCGATTATGGTCTTTAAGTAGTGCATTAGCTAATGTTGCTTTTTCTCATGTCAGCAGATTTAAATAGGAGGGGTGTGCTGCCACATCAGAGCCAGAGCTTTGTGCTGACTGGGAGGTTTTGGTTTATGTTTGCGATGACCTTAAAATACACTGCTGCTGTTTGTTTACACTAGTTATTACTGCTAACAAGGCCACAGGCTCAGTCAAACAAGACTGCTTGTTTTGTTACCATCACAGCTGCTGCAGGAGCTGAGTGGATTATGTGACACTCTCACACTAGTTTCGTGTGCATTATGTTGACTTGCATGACAAGTGCAAATGAAATGTAGCTGACCATGTGATCAGTGAGCTTGATTCTACAGATTATGTTTACATCTAATTTAAATAGCCAATAATGACATGAAAAATATTTTCTCTTACTGTCAGAGTTTTGTTTTTGCAATTATGGATCTCATTTGTGTTAAAGGTAGAAAGATGTATGAACTACAATACCCACAAGCCTCAGGTGGGGTCATAAATCAGCGTGACAAATTCGAATTTGAAGAAAAATCACAATCAAACCAGCTAATCACCTTATATTTCATGACTAATAATTCACGTGTACATATTTAACTGATGAGTCTAATGAGGCTGCAGGACTCACACTGTGAGCCATCTAACATTGTATGTAAATAAACAAAATACTGTATATCTGTATTTTTTCTTCTTATTGATCACATCAGAACCCCCACAGACTGAGAACCACTGAGGAAGGTGTTTATCAGGACCTAAGGAACATGCTTACAAGGAAAGCATGGAACAGGAATAATCAATGCACCAGCATGCTGATTGTTTGTCCAATTCTTTATTCTAATTATTTTCTGAGATTGCTAGATGCAGAGGCTCAGTAATTTTTTTGTTTGTTTTTTTAGAATCTCCTTAAGATAAAACTGTGCTGAGCAAACAGAAAGTTTGCTCAACTGATGGCTTTATAATTTCCTCTTACTTCATAATTGCAAATGAGGCAAAACTCAAACATTATTCAGCTGCCATGCAATTAAAGTTTTATTCAGCCACAAATGAGCTTTATGCCACTGCATGTTATATGTGGAGAAATCACAGTTAATGGCCTTTTGTGCTGACTTTCACTTTCACATTCATCTACACCACACTGACTGAATGTAAAAGCAAACGCTGTGAAATCTCATAGTGACAATGTCATAATGAGACTGTTGATATCGGCATCTGTTTGAGCTTGAACACACTGAAACATATTCTCCTTCAAGACCAAAACATTGAGCTGAAGTGCTGCGTGGTGGGACTGTCCGCTTATGTCGTTTCAGAGTAGATTAGGCCAGAAGAGTTAGGAATGAGAGAGGCCGACTGTAGGAACCGCCATGTCTAACAACAGTATCCACACAAAAGACTAGTGATAAAAGAAATGTCATTCACTCAAAACATGGAAGCCACTAAGGTAATGGTAAGCTTAAGTTTGGTTTCTTCCTTTCTCCTATTATCTTTATTGTTATTACTGCAAAGGGCAGTCAAGGTTCACTAACAGAGCACACTTAACCGTGTATACTGTCAGACACACTCCCACCGACTTACCACCACACACACATAACTCTCTGTTTCTCTTCCAACACCAACCCTGCTCTGTGTGCTCTGCCAATATTGACTCTCCTGACTAACACTGCCTCTATTGAGTCAAACACAGAACTGTTTGACTAGAATTAGAACATCATTGAGATAACAGCCATGGACCTGTCCAGGCTGGAGCTGTGGTGCTAATGTAAAGAAGAGCAAGAGAACTGCTGCTGATGATTGTCACTGACAGAGCTAAAGTTGGAGAGGTGGAGCTCGCAATCTGCTAGCTACGCAAATGTTTTCGCACTCTGCAACTTTTATCACCAATGCACAATAACAGCCACTTGTGAAATGTCTTCTTGTGATATCGCAAACAGTGTTCTGTCATTAAGCTCATTGAAGCCTCGAGGTTGTAAAACTGGCTTGGCACTGCGGGGGCTATTGAACCGTTTGAGTCTGTGTGATGAAACAAAATGCTGTCAAACTTGCTGGCAGCAGGAATAAAAGCCTGCGTTATGTGCCAAAGCACGTTTTTAATCTGAATGCAGGTACTAAATTCTTATCTTTAGTTACACATTGCTGCTGTAATGTTAAAAGCTCTACCAAAGCATAAAACTAATGTGCAAAGTACAGTCAGATAAGCAAACCTCCTTGACTACTCACTACATGCAGGCCTACTCACTGACTTTATTTGTCTGACTATCACATGCCTGTCTGAAGTCACTCCCTTTACTACAGAGCACATTATGTTTACCCCCTGCCATTTTATTCAAATTAATTATGAGTGTAAATTTATCCACCATAACTCATCTACAACCGTAGTAGAACAACATCATAGGCATTGATATTATGTACTGTACTATGCCACATTTTATACCTCCAAAGATGAGTTTTGTGACTTTGCACCTGTGAGTGATAGTGCCAAAAAAGGACAATGATCAGTTAGAGTGTAAAATGACAATTTACTGCTCACTGAAGATAGGTGAGTGTCTATAGAGGGAACAAAAGTAGCATTGATTTTGCCAACTGGCATGTCATAACAGATTTTATCAGCAGTGGCTTGCTTGTTATGTGAGCTAATGTCACCTCCATGAGTTGGCTGACGACATTGTTTCTGTGGAGTTATGCTGTATGTTTGTGTTATGGTATTTCCAATAGATTTTTTTTTAAAATATGCACTTAATGACATCATCGATGGTATTGTAGCTAATGCTAGCATTTCAAAGGGCCTGACGATCCATGAAAATGTTTTTGATATATTTTTGTATTGCAGAGTAGGACTAGTTAGAAGGTATTATAAGACAAACTTCTTGGCTCACACACTACAAGGGTTTAGGAAGAGGACTAACCAATGACCTTCAACACTGGCTAAATGAGCACAGTGTAAACATCTCCAAATCCAATAAGAGCAGGACCAAACTGCTAACTTGAGTTAATCTCCTAATATTGTCCAGGACCAGCCTCCACACAGTGGAGAATAACACTCAGCAGATGCGTTAGTTGTTGGCGTGTACAACCAAAAATGAATGCACTCAGTTAATGATGTATTCCACTCAGTTGTTCCTGTAGGTAAGCCATGTAGCTGGTCTCAGTTATGTGACCAGCTACATAGGAGGATTAAGATTTGTTGCTTATATAAGAGCAGATAAAAACAATGTTGAATCTTTCTTTCTGAATTCTTCACATTTTTCCTCATGGGTTTTTGGTTTAGTGCATCGGAACTTTACATACTAAGTCCTTACAACACGAAATCCAAATCACAAGGTTAGGAAAAGTCTAGCTTAGTAGCCTATTATGTAACTATGACTGGACAATCACAGTCTTTGGGAAATTACAGCAAAAGCAATGCATTTTCACCACATTCCTGTAAAATATCTCGGTATTTGACTGATACACCGTGTTGTGCCCAGACTTGAGGGTCATCAGCAGTCCATGTTCGTCAACCACGTGAGAGGCAAAGAGCTGAATGAAAGGCTGGTGCAGATGGAAATGCAGCAGTTCTTTTCTGCTTGTGTGATTTCATTTTATCCCTACAGGCCCTCGTGGTATTTTGAATTGCCCTGGGTTATGTATTCACTTGGTCATGTAAGCTAAATGAACCATCCATAATGTAAATGAGAAAGAAAGAGGGAGATGGAGAGAGAGACATGGATGCAAATGCAGCAGTGCCCCTGGTGTTGAAAAGGAAGAGAAAGAGATGTCAGCGTTTTCCCATATTTCGCTTTCAAATGAGCCACAGCTGACTGGAGAGTCAAACCTTGGCACTGCATATACCAAAGAGTGTAATTACTTAGCAAAAGATTCAACAATGCGTGAATTCAAAAAAGTAAAACGCGTCACAAACGGTGGTTTATTCTGTAATTTATATGAAAGGGCTTCTCATCCTTGTCTTGGATTTGCATGAACAGTCTACAGCCCCGCTCCATCATTTACAGAGTTGCTGACTGTCGTGACTTGACTGGCTGGCATTGGTTATGTGTGTTAGTGTTTATTGTGGTTGAACCTCCAGCCCCGCTGCTTCTACCCCACCCCCGCTCCTCCTCCTCCTCCTCCTTGTCCCACAAAAAGTCCCAAGTGCGCTGTTTTCCATTTAGGAGAGCACCCAGGTTGTGTTTTGAGTGCAGAATAATTACTGTTGGAAATTCATGTCTGCCTGTTCAGGTCACAACACAAGGTAACCACATAACAGCACTGCTGCTGTCTGCACTCCATCTCATTTCAATCAGTAATTACCCAGCATATTTGCACTTGGCACTGCGAAACATGATGCAAGTTATTTGGTGTCCTCGATGAGAAATATTTCCTGGCATTTCACTGCTTCTAAAATGTTACAGCCAATTTGATATTAGATAAATATTTGAGCTGGCATGCAATGAAGCGTATGTCAGATGAGCAAAAAGCACTGGCACTATGGATGCATTTAGCTGCTCAAAGGGAGGAAAAAGACAAGGGAGAGGCCTTGTCTGTTCTCCATTAGAATCCACTCAGCTCTTCCACAAACAGAGAGGATGCTAGCCAAACAAGCTTATTCAAGGGGGTTCTGTGTGGACTGTGTTAGCTCAGCAAATCCAGCTCCACAAACATGCTTCAAAGAATCCTGCTATCTCCACAGGGCCTTTGATGTGGGTATTGATCACGCAGCGGCCTGTGAGAAAGAAGGATGCAGGGAAGGTTTAGTATTCTGTTCTGGCTCAGATGGAATGGATAATAGCAAAAACATGCACTCCCATCACACTGCGCTGTGCTTCAGCTATGACAGCTGCACATCTACTCTCTGGCGCTGTGGTAGACGTGATTAGTAGTAAAAGACAAAGGAGGAGCAAATCAGATCTTTCGCCCTGAGGACAGGTCATAGCACGTTATGTTTACCGCTGTGGACGAGCACAGGCTGAATCTAAATTGAGTCAAGACATCAGTTGACGGAAAGGAGGACCTGACCTCCAGGTGACGGTAGGCAGTCTGAGATTTGTCCAGTCACTTCTCAAAGCATGAATGCATGCAATTAATGCAAAAGGTTGCTTCATTTCCTCGAGGATCAGAAGCAGGACAACACTTTTTTTTTTTGCTACTTCCGGGTGTTGCTACACAGGCAAGGAAAGCAAAGCAAAGAAAAACATAGCACCACACAGTTACACTGCATGCTATAGAAAGACAAATAAAGTCTGTTTCCCCCAGCATGGTAAAACAACCACCCACAGCCCTGCTCCTGTCTCACACTGAGACCATTAGTCACAATGATTTCTCTGCCAGCTGTCCTGGTGTTTGCTTAAGCTAGCCTCACAAGCAGGTTGTGCCTCGTTTGAATTCTCACTTAAATTTATTAGGCGTGCGCTGGATCATTAGTATCCAGTAAGACTGATGCAGATGTGTTCCTCAGGTAATGTTCAAATGCACAACGGAACAGCCGCTAACCATGTGGATAAACATACCATGAAAAAAGCATGCTCTGTTAATTACATGACCCAGCAGTAATCCAGTGTTTTTGCTTCTTGGAACTGTCCCCGTTCACCTTGTCAACAGCTCTAATCTCATTTGTATGCATGGAAATAGTAATATCACCCCCGATACTCATACCTGAGCTTGTGTGATAAAACTTGCTGCTTTATTTGAATGAATGAACTTTGCAACTTTTGCAATGAACTACCTAATGCACCATGTGTAATTGCCTACAATTTAAAAAGCGCAACGGGCAAGGCACTGGATCAGAGAAGTAGTGTAACAGATTATTTTAAGATAAACAACTGATGTGTGCGCTCAAAGAAGCCTTTGTGTTGGTGTGGGATTTTTTTTTTTTTGTGTGTGTGCAAAGACCTGACTGAGTGTTACGCAGATATGAAAATCACAGGGCATTAATTCACCCTCTTCCAAATGCCACCTATGATTGTTCACAGATAAAATGGTTCCAGTGTGGGCAATTTGCATGAAAGAACTGGCAAGACAAAGGTTTGAAATGCCATTCTTCTTCTTTGTGGAGCAAACATGGACTCAAGATATCAGTTTAGCAGGTAAATAGAAGGTATTATTGAAGCTCATTTATTTATTCTTTTCGCTGGCAGACCTGAAGCTAGAAAATTCGTGTGCTGTGTGAAGTTGACTCAATATGCTCTGCATCCAATAACCATTTTAGTCGTTGTACATCACATGGCTATGCAACATTGTCAGTACAACCATTCTGGCATTTCTTCTCTTTTCATTTCATCAGGAAACTGCTTGGAGTGCCGCTTAAATAATCAGCCAACTGCACGCAAAGCGTGGTTACGCTGCGGCGTTAACTGGATGAGATCAACCACTTGTAAAAAAGCAGTCAGATTTTTGTATGAGAGACACATTGTGGTTAATAATGAAAGTGAGTTAACGGAAATCAGTCATGGCATACTGTCATCTGAGTGAGGACACAGCCAGCTAAACATGCAGCCAAGCCACATATACTGGGCAAGGAGAATACACTCAACTGACAGCTGCAAACACTTAGGGGGCTGCCAAGAACAGAGATAGACAGGAAAAAACACTAGTCAGCCCAATTTGGACATAATGAGTCTACACAACAATGGCTTCCAATATTTTCAATAAGAAGTCATGACTTTAATTGCATTTGTCAGAGGTCGGCTCTCCATGTTGATGTGTAACCACAACAAGCACAAGTACAAATGGATTCCTCTTTACAATTTCAGCTTGAAATGATAAACTGGACACGAGAAAATAAAATGGGTAGAGACAGATCTAACTTTTGTTGTATTCATCTTTGGAAAAATGTATCAACTGCGTAAAGTAAGATATCAGATTGGTCAAGATGTTTCCTGTCAGAAATACTCAGAGTGAAGCAGCTAAGTGACACGAAAGGAGGAGGAAGAGGAGGGGGCAGCAGCAGATGGGATGAGGTGTTCTGAACCACTAACCACATGCACTTAAGGGTCAGAGCAATTCTCATCCAATGTGCCTCTAAACAGCTGAAAAAAAACAAACTTTACCTCCGGGTGTCTTTGCGAGTTTGTGACTCTTTGACCCATCTGCTCATCTCATCACAGGCCCACTGGCAGAAGTGGATAGCATGGGAGCCTTTATCTCTTATTAACACTAAACACGGAGCCTCGTGCCTCAGCCGTGCATGTTAGTATGCATTAAGGCAGAGGAGCGTGAGGTGAGAAGAGGAGCCCTGTATAAAAAAAAAAAAAAGCAGTTGAATCCCAAACGGCTGGGAGATGGGCTGAATGACAATTGACTGGCTGTCAACACTCATCTACATTCACATATCTTTCTGGCCCGACACGTTTAGCTGGCAGACAGCCACAGCCCTGACATATGAAGACGTAATGCGCAGAACCTGCTCGACCTTTTACTTCAGAAAGCTCTGCTCCGATGAAGTATTTACTTGTGTTCCCCACTAATCGACTTGCATCGTCAGGAATTGTTACCCTCTATCCTAAATGAAGGCAAAAAACCTGGTAATGAGTTCTGGTTTAAAGGACAGCTGTGGCTGCGATTGAGGTACTTGCTTCAGCACGCCCCTTCGAATCAGCAGCCATTCAGATGTTATGATACAGCCTTGGATGCGACTGAAACCACCGTCATACCGCAGATGCCCCACACAGCCAAGTATAGAGTGCCGCTGGATAAGGTTACACGTTCATCACACCAATTTAACCTCGTGCCCACTTTTCACAGCCTGAGTCAGTACAGCATGTTAATCATGTAAGCAGAAAGAGGCCACGAACCGGCTGCTCAAGTCATATTTACCAAAATAAAGTGGCTACCTTAAAGCTGCTATGATTAACATGTTTATATTTATAATGTAAATGGCTGCGGAAAGTGAAAACTGTAGGACTTTCATCAAAATCTCTGTACATTACCTTTTTTTCCAAAGGAGCCGATGGAGACCAAAAACTGAGCTAAAAGTGGAAGATAGTCTAGAAAATCATTTATTGCAGTTTTCAATAGGCATATCAGTGACTCCAATGACGTTATGGAAGTCTAAAATATAATTCTGATCAGATAACACTGGAAGGAGTGATTAGCTGACATATGACAATGCTATTTCATATCACTGGTTTATGAATAGTCCTCATCAACATCACAGATTGGTGTGAAAATGATTTCATCCTGGCTGTGCCAAAAGGCAGCTTAAGAACTCTTTATCAGAGTCATTCAAGCAAAGAGTCAATAAAACATTGCAATTAGGCTTGCTCTTTTAAAATGTGTGACGGTCTAATTGACTGTGTATTCAAGTAGAACTTCAGAATTCCCTCCAGCTAGTTTAATAACACTGATAAGCAGCACGCTGTGTAATCATGAGCTTGAAGCTTCAAAATGTAGAAAGACGTATTCCTCCCGTACAGCTGGATGAACAGTTTTCCTTTAAGTCCTGCATTATGCTTATCCCTCGCCTATGTGTGTAGCTTTCATTTATTTTCTTCAAGTGTCTCTTTGAAAGTAGTAATGTTGATCAGGGCCTCAACAAGAGTTTCATGATAACATCTTTATAATGCTTGTGCCACTTGGTTGTGGAGGGTTTGCAGTGAGAAGCTGGGGGATAATAGTGTGGTGCAGCACATCAGAGCCTGTTAAAAAACCAAAGCACTCTATATCTCATAGGAGTGAATTTAATGGCCACTAGTTGCTCTGGACTCTTGACCCTCTCCAAGAGGCTCCATGTTAGTCACTCTCCAGTGCTTTTCAATGGAAAGCCAGCCAGACTGGTAGTGGATGAGATTTCAACTGTCTAATCAAAACATGAATGATTGTACCACAAGCGTCAGTTGGTCATTCCAGTGGTGAAGCTCAGCTGAGAAGCGACAGTGGCACCGGACATTGACACTTAAATTAGTGGGTGTTCTGCCAGACTAATTTCCAAGAATAGGACTTTCTCACACTCCTGTCATGTATCAGACAATCAAAAGATAGTATAGTTTACATGTATATAGGATACAATATCATTTTACATTTTATGTCATGATTGGAAGGTTAAATATACTTTTCTTCATAACTTTAAAAAAACAAAAAAAAACAAAAACCCCAACACAAAGTGTTGGAAAGTATTTAACTGCTCTGCTACTGTTAAGTAAAGGTTTGTTTCTATTTTATTCTAAATATATTTTCCATTCAATTATGATCTGATGAAGCAGGGTACTAAAGTAATCTCAATTAATTTTTCATTAAACCTTTTAATTTACAATTCTTATTTAAAATCTATACAACTATACTTCCACATCCAAATAAAAGCTTAAAAACTCTGGACTTTATAGATCTTTTTCTCCACCCGCTTGACCTGGCTATTTACAGAGACAATTTTGCCACCCGAGTATTTTCCTTGGAATCTGTTCTAAATTATTCATGCATCACTTTTACCTATAAAAAAGTTTTGTTTTTTTTTAAAGGACAGTGTTGCTACTTTGGAATAAAGATTCTCCATACTTTTTTCACATTATCAAATTGGTGCACACCCCTTTGTTTGCAGACAACTGTCAAAACATTAAAAAGGCACTTGTGGCCAAATTGAGCTCCAACTCACCATTTAATCTCCTTTAAGCAATCATTTTAAAATGAAAGGGAAATTTGCTATTCAATCAACAGTGCTGTTGACAGCTTGGGATTTTTTTTTCTTGAAACAGAGTTGGTTTTTGCAACAAACACTTAAAATCATGCTTGTCTTCAGAAGATCAGGTCATATCATTACCTTGCTTTAAATTCAATGGCGTATGGGGAGACCTCCACATCTAGTTGCCAGGCATCAGTTTCTCTCCTCAATCTGAACTCTTGTTGAGGATTGATAATGTGCTGCTGTCCTCTGCTGCCATCCAGTGTTCAGAAGTTGTCCTAGAGTTTTTCGTTTCATCTACATTACATTGCGGTCTTTGTTTATTAACACACAAAAAAACTGGTGCTTCGATGGAATTGTATTCTTGCATGCACAGAAATTCAAAAAGAAGCACATTGAAAAGTTTGAAGCTCAGTATAATTCAACCATCAAGAGAAACACAACATTGAAGACAAAAATCAGTATTGTGGCAGCTACACAATGTCTCTGCATGCATCAGGCAAGTGACTACATTTCACACAAAAGTGCAAATATTCTTTTCAGCCGTAGGATTACAGTAACTTAATATTTTCCACCATGTAGAACAAGTGGTACTGATTCAGATACAACATGTAAAATCTTTTACACAAAAGCTTTGGTGACCCATGTATATACACTTACGCAAACATAAGAAGTGTGGAAAATGTTTAAATATTATCACTAGAGCTAAAAATAAAAAAAGTTAGACTATTGCACAACAGCCAGGTGAGGATAGTTAGGAGGGGAGTCAACTGCAGCAGTTGTTGCCTGTTTTCAGGGTTTCCTGCGCCTGTAAGAGAACAAAGTTCATCAAAAACTCCCAGCTGTGCACTGCTGAGGAGAAATAACATTTTCAAATGCACTCTGTAAAGATGAGAGCTTACTTGGTGATCCCATGATGCTCATAACCAGGACCCATGTTTGATCCAGCCCTCATCTCCATGGCCACAGAACACTGAAAAAAAATTGATGTGTAATGTACTATATGGATGTATGTATTACTATAAGTATATGCAGTATAAGACTGCTACAGAGTCACAAGCAAACAAAACTATTTGATGAAATCATATGTGACAAAGTATTCAGTGTTAGTGGAGAAAGTATTTAATATAACACACAAAAGTATGATCGTTGGTGATAGTTTTTCCTAAGCGCTTGATTTTATAGTTGCACCGAGAGCCATGCACTTGCATCTGCATCATATTCGACACCTTTACCGTGCAACTGCAAAGAGGTCAGGACACCAACTGTAACTTAAAGACACTGCTAATATAATTTTACCCTCGTCTCCACATCAGTCCAGACTCCATCTGATCGATCTCCATTGGCTGGAGCACCTTCTGAGGATTTCCTCTTGCGGCTACAGAGACAAATGTAAAGGGTTGAGGAGATGTTAAACATGATAATATAACAGCTTTTAGACTATGACTTAATAACTAGCAGTGACCAGCTACCCAGAAACTGTGGTGAGCTCCTGTTTCAGAGTCTCGATGTCTGTGAACTGGACAGCTTGTCCTCCTCCTCTGGTTTTAATCACCTCCCCCTGAAATTTTTTTACAAGTATGAGTTAGCAGCCAACATTACTTAATCCGAATAGGACATTATATTCTTTTTTTAACTGGTGTTAAAGCACGAAAGCATAAACAGGACGTTATGCTTGAGAAATTAAATAAAATACATAGAAAAAACATTGTGACCTTTACACAAAGTTTTTATTTGTAAAATCTGCCTAATATCCTGTCGAGGCACACTAACCTTAATAAGTTTTGTCTGTATCTCACCATCAGAAGCAACCTCCTGATGTGTTAACACATATCTGTCACACTTGGACAGAGCCTTCTCACTGGGTGCAGACACTTGGATGGCATTGGGAATGACAGGCTGCAAAACTGTACCCAAGTCCAAACTGGAGGCAGGTTTATGGTCGACCCACTTCTCAGCGCCAGCAGACCGGGAACGACGGTGCAACGGGCGCACTGGTGTTGCTGTCTACTCAGATCAACAAAGTGGGTAAGAAAAAAGGCTTTGGTTAAATACATATATATATATGGAAAAACCTTGTCAAATAGTTCACTTGATTCGAGGAAGGGGGAAAAAAAAATAATTACATTGCACTTTCAACTGTAATCACAGAAATTCCTTTCCTCTAAAACTTCATACTGCTGCCTTGAGCTAATTCACTGACCCTGTAGCTTTTCTCAATTAGGTCTACATCAAACATAGGCAATGGGGAGCAGGCTTCTTCTTCATCCCTAGCCCAACATAGAGCTCTCCTCCGGGACCGGCTGGCTGAAGGAGCAGTTGGGGTTCTTGTGGGTGTGGTAGGTGAACGGATACCCAGCCTGATATCCTGAGCTGCCCTCTGCTCCCATGCAGTAATGGAGCTAGCCACTGACAAAGAGCTACTGGCACTGGGGATGGGACTGGTGGCCCTCGGGTTTGTCTCAACTTCCTCAACTCTAGTGTCACTGAATGAACCTGACCCTGGCTCTGGCTCAACATGGGGAGAATCAATGGAAGACTGGGAGGAGTTGTGGCAAGTCTGCACAAACACACAGATACAGTTAGTAAGGCATGCAGAGAGTTAGATGCCACAGTAGATTAAAGTGCAGTTTGAAAATGTTCATTTTTTGCTGAGATCATGTGAAAGGATGGTGCTATTTTTACAGCTCTATTAATTATTTGAGAATTCATCAATCATTAAAGTTATTTAGGACAAAACAATAAATATTTCGTGAAAACAGCTTCTCAAACAGCAAAATGTTACACAGTTTCTTTTTCTTGCCTGCCTTGATGGTAAATTGAGTACTAAATATATATATCGAAATGTGTCCCAGTGGGCTGAGAGAAATTGTGATGGGTGTTTTTTGTTAAGTAGTTGCAACCCTGATAATCCTTATCAGAAATGAAGTTGTTTACCAGGCAAAAGTTTTAGGAAGTATTAGGAAGCTGCTTCTTTAATTGATTGATTTTCTGTTTTATAGAATTACAAACTGAATATCTTGCGTTTTGAATTATTGGTGAAACAAAACATCAAATTTGAAGATGTCACCACTGACTCTAGTGTAGTGTAGTATTATTAACCACAGAAAACAAGTCAGTGAACACTAAAGCATATGAGGGTTAAATAAACACCTCTGTTACATCCTCATCAAGAATTTTATATTTCTGCCTCACAACGGTAGTTATTTTTACAGGATTAGTGTTGAATTATATCATAACGTAGAGGAATTGATAATTGCCATTGCAATACGCTTAGTAATGTTCTTACAGTGGAGTATATTAGTTTATACAGAAGGCCAAAGTAACTGCTAATGTCAAACTGGGAGAAATGTGTTTAACTTTGATGGTAGGACAACAATGCAATAGTTAGAGGACAACATAGGACAACAATGTGCATTAATTGGAAGTTGGGTCGTATGTGTGCATCATTATAACATACAGGAACAGGTGAGGGTGAAGCCGATCTCTTTGCAGGAACACGTTCCTCTCTAGAAGGCCGCTGAGGATGAGGATGAGGCTGAGGCTGAGGATGAGGATGAGTCTGACGCGGTGGAGGATCCGGTCGACCTGGAATTTTGCTCTCTGTCACGATGGCCTTGAGCTGCTTCAGCTTCTCATCTTTCACCCAGAGCTTGTTCTGCATCTCCAGCTGCATCGCATTAACGCGCCTTTCCTGCACAGCAAGACACATAATGTTTAAGTGACACAGCTGAGGTAAAAAGGACCTCTGGAAAAGCGCAGAAATGACTGAAATGATCTTAAACAGGGAAGACTAAGCAAAAGGTTATATAATTTAATGACATCTGTGAAATAAGGAGTGTAACTCACACATTCTTTCTCCCACTTATGCTGGGTGTCTGAGACCACACCATTCATGCGCTGCTCCATGCGTCTCTTCTCAGACAGCTCCCTCTGCAGCCTCTGGTCTCTGGTTTCCAGCTCTTGCCGTAGTGTACGTTTGTCACCCTCATAGATTTTAGTTGTTTTCTGCAGGATGTCAATCTGCAACAGAAACATTTCAAATATTTGATAAAACAAAACATATCTACATACAGCATTCTTGGGGAGGTTTGAATGTTTTAATTTCACACCTTGTGTTCTTGCATCTTGGTTTTCTTCTCCAAGCGTTCGATCTCTGTCTTGTTGTTCTGGATGATTTTGTCTTGCTCTACCAGTTTGCCATTTTGTTCATGAATAAAGTTGTCTTTGGACATTATATTGCTGTCCAATTCCTGAAGCATAGTCCGCAACATGTTTGCTAAAATAATGAGGAAAAACTTGAGCCACAATAAGAAATCAAATTCAAAATCCCAAGATGAATGTTGAGCTAAAAATAAGAAACACCTGCTTTGTTGTATTCCTCAATCATCATTTGTCTGATTGTGTGTCTGTTCTGCAGTGCTTCAATCAGCCTGGGCAGGGTAACATCATCGTGAGGGTCAGTCAACTCAGAAGAGGGTATAGGTGGGAGGCTGCTCACCAGGTGGTTTATAACCTCTGCAAAAGCACAACATTAATACCACTCCTAAAAGCCATTTTGTATTTTTGTAAACATTTAAAATAGTCAATGGATGGAACATTTACAAAGTAATGGCAGCATTACATATACTGACCCAAATATGTCCTCAATTTTAGGACTTGTGTTATTATGTATTTATATGAGTAAAAGGAGCAGTTATTCATCTAAGATATTAATTTACTAGTTTATGGTGATAGTTGAAATGCTATGGTTGAAATTAGACATTTTTGTGGTTTGACTATGGTGGTGTTTTAATGAAATAAGTACTAGTAAAACTAGTACTACAGTAAATAGTACAAATGTTTTTTTAGTTACCATTTTGGCAGCACATTAGGTGTTAGTCATATATACATATGTTTATAGTGTAATTGTAAATAGGGTTAATCTTACATTCAGATCAAAATGGATTTCAAAAAAGCATCATTATCAACCATAGTCTTATTTGGGATATTGGCATTACATAATACACCACTTTTACCTCTGTCTATTGGACCACCACGTTCCTCCAGCTTGCGAGACAGTTCCTCTTTAAAGGCCTGGTTTCTATTACGGCGGCCTGGTGTGAAACCACAGATGGGCCTATCCACCGGTCGAGCTATCTCCACCTCCTGGGTCATCTCTGCAAACCGCATCACCAGCTGCACAAGCAGAACACAACTTGTGTTAAACAATTACTTACAAGTTTGCGAAGGACCAGCGAATAAGCTTTAGGAGATCTCTCTGTTTTCATTCACGTATAATAACCTCAAACTAATAATTCAGTTTTATTTTGGTTTTTTTTTAAAGCTTGGAATGAGCCTTTGATATCCAGATAGAGAGTGAGTTCTTTTACACACATCATCTGAAGGTCAGCATAAATTTTCCTGGACTGCTAGAAAGAATGGGATGAGGGGAGGGAAATTCAGTTGCTTGCAATCTACAATTCCGCTAAATATGAGTAAATACTAAACACAATCCATTTGTATTAAAGGAAAGTATGATAAGGGTGTGAAATGAACTTACGATTGTTTCTTCATAGTCATCAGCCTTGGGATTCACACAGACAATCATTTTGACTTTTCCCTCTCCGTCAAAGTAGTTCTTGAACAGATGGGTTACTTTAGAGTCTCTGTATGGCACCATCTGTAAAAGAAAATATATATTACCTTCACAGTCCATCAGAGAATATAATGACTGTTTAGTTTTATTTTGGTTATTCATACCTTGTTTGTGCCACACATCTGGTTCTCTCTAAGTATTTCAATGCACGTCCGCAAATTCAGCAAAGACTGATTTATGTTACCTGCAAGAGAAGCAGTTATTAAATCTTACATGAACTTCAGGGTATGTGGGAAAACTAAATCTTGATGGTCAGGTAACAAACCTGCTTCGCGTATACGTGTGCCTTCTGCCCCTGTCCTACCAGTACGCTCGCTTCCTGCCAAGTCTACCAGGCACAGCTGACTGACAGTCACCTGGCTCTTGTCCTGACAAATCACAAAAAAAACCCCAAAAAAAACCAAAAAAAAAAAACAAGACAACAACAACAACAAAAAAAAAAAAAAAAACACAGACAAAACTTTACATTTCAAAACTGCTGCACACAGTAAATCCAAAACATAAATTATAGAGCTGCACTCAACTCTGGGCCAGAAATCTGGTTTCAATTTAAACTGACCTGGAGAATATTATCTCCATCTGCATCAAGAGGAGCCTGAGCCAGTTTAATAATGAATACACTGTGGGAGCGGCTGGACTCTCTGTTCAGACGGGTGTTTGCAATCTTCCTCTTCTTCTGACCTGGAACAACACAGTAGAGGCAACTTGTCAACCATGTTTACTGAGAGTTTTCTGCAGCAATTACTAAGTTAAATAAAGAATGTTTTTAATACCCATTTTATATTAATACTGGCAAAGGTATTGAAAGAGTGTCAAGGAAAATCAACATGAACATTATGCCTAGAATTATTTGTCAAGTGCATAAATCTGGCATCACATTTTTCACTCCTTGGCTGTATACATCACGATTACAGAAAAAGTTATAACATTAATGTCCTAACAGGATAAGAAATATTACATTTGGCATGAACACTTTTAAGTGAAGTCAGTACCATTAAAGCTTTTCAAGATCTGCAGATACCTTGTTTTTCACACCTAGCTCCTTAGAGTAAAGATTAACTAAAATCATTTCCTTGTGAGAGCCAAGCAAGAGGTCAGCCACATGTACAACATCAGTATAGTATTTTTCCTCTTCCTCAGCCCTTAAATTTAACCCATTCATTTATAAATGCAGGTCTTATATCAACTTACCTCTCCAGAATATTTGAAATGCCTCCTCAGCAGACTTCACTTCAACTTCCATACAACCAGCCACATACATGTTGTGATTCTGATCCTCTCTGAGGATTTTAGACTGTGGAGGTCTACATTCAGAAGATAAACCATTAGTCACTGACGACATAAAACTACATTGTTCTTTCAGCAGATGTGGGGTATGAAGCGTTTGAAAGGGTGATATTATTATTGCTCGATTACAGCCAGAGAAAGTAATCACAGTTACAATCAAAGGGTCATTCAAAGCAAGACAGAGACATCCAGGGACTTTGTCATGAAAAAAAAAAAAAAAAAAAAAAAGCAGCAGGAAGAATGATGTAATGATTTTCAGGCCTGAAGAAACACTTATCAACACTGGAGACATCACCTGGTGTAGCCAACATGAGAGGCTCCGTCGGTCTTGCTTTTAGGCAGGACTGACAATTGGACCTCTATATTTCTTATTACTGAAAAAAGGTATGTGTAGCAGTAATCATTTCAGCTTTATTTAGCTTTTTGTAATTAGAAGACATCAGCATTTTATGCCATTATAACTCAGAATGTAGTGTTAACTATGACTACCTTGGTCACTTTAGCATATTATTCTTTGGATTAGTGTGCTCTAGACAGATAAATGGATGAAAAGTGCTATTTTGTTAACAGCACTGATTGTGTCATCAAATATCAGCTCAGGGCCTCTGGTTGGCATTTACAGCATCAGGGAGGGGTGTTTTCCACTACTGGAGATAAAGTTTGATACCGATCTCAGAAACAGCTAATAATGCTGACAAAGTAATAATATCAAAAACTTGCTATTTAATAATAATAAATCTCTTTGAAGATATCTCCAATGTTGATGACATTTCATTTATAACCTGTGCATCTGTGTGTAACAGGGAAGGTTAATCTAAATCAGGCCAATACTCTGATGTCTGATGTACGAGTATTCACTGGTCACATACACGAACTCAGTGTTCTGGCGCACAGGTGTGCCTCCACCATTCCACCTAGTGAAAAAAAAATAATAAGAATTTTGTCTTTAAGCTACTCTGATATAAAATAATGAAGCTCTAAACCCACTACATTTAATATTAATGACTGACTGCTCTTGACAGTTAAAACATGATGCTGTGCACATTCAGACATGTATAAATATCAAAGAAATATATTCGTATCAATTGACCTTATCTGAACTCACTTGGGTTTGATTGCATCTTCCTGCGTTTCCTCCAGGAGATCATAAATGTAGTTGTTGTAGATTTCAATGTAGGAGACGAAGATGCTGTAGCTGCTGTCCTCATCCACACCATCTGCTTTATAAGCCTCCTCCAGATTAATCATGTCAGCAATTTCAGGATCAAGCTTTTGTCTGAAATCAAGTTATAAATCTGTTAATTGCATGTTATATATTAAATTATATTAGGATAAATAACTGATAACTGCCTTTTTCCAGGTCTCAGACTGACCTTGAAGACGTCACTTTAGGAACAGGCAAGTTGTTTTCCCGCCTTTGGCGCTCCAACAAAGCATCAACTTCACTTTGGACATCCATGCCATTTTTTTCATCTGTCTTAAAAACCTGAATACATGGGGGATTGGATAAATACATCAACAGATTTAACACAATATTATAAACTGGATGATCAGTACAATTCCTGCCTGCTTTTCCCTTACATATCGTCTCGCCTGGTAGGGTCCTATGCTGTTGAAGATCATGTCAAGAGAGCGAGGCAGAAGTCCGCCCTGGCCTGGGGAGCCCGTCATAGTGAACGTCTTTCCGCTTCCTGTCACCCCGTAAGTAAAGAGCAAGCCTGCAACAGCCAGTAGAGACAATCAGCTGCAAATAATTCTCAAATCTAAATATTGCCCTGGACATATTTACAATGCAGCAATGGAAAATTCAAATGTGGCAATACGAGAAATTAAAACAGGTGTACTGATGCTGTAGTTGAAAGTCTCTCTGAGCTAGCTGTGATGAAATGCTTCCCAACCCCATCAGAGACCAAATGTGCTTTTACTTGTTCTCAATAGCCACACTCAAAAATCAGAGTGAAACACCAATTATGAAATGGAGAGAGGGGAGACACAATACTATTAAAAAAACCTACTGTCCGGTTTTCTTACCATTTTTTCCACGGATGAGGTCATCAACAAGAGGTTTGGCCACATAATCAAACAGCTCCACTTGTGATACTGAAACCCCAAAGACTTTTTTAAAGGAGTACTGTGTCTGAGAAACAAAAAAAAATTCAAAGGAAGCATATTTAATCCCATAAAAAAAATTTACATTGAAGAATCACTATACTTTAGTGTGTCAGTTTGTCTCTCAGGATTTTGACTTCTATCATCTTTATATGTGTAAATGGACAATTTCAGTTTTACAGAAGGGTTACATGGTCTCCCACTTGGACAGATTGTTAAAAGCTCCACAGAGAACCAGCCAATATTATGAAACCACGAGGCTTCTTCACCCACTACACTACATTAATTACCTCTTTGCATTCTCCATTGCGGTTTGTTTTGAAGCCTTCAGGGGCATGCAGCTGGATGGTGGTGCTACTGATGACCTCAATGCAGCACTCTTCATCCTCCACACCCAGAGGACGTACACGGCAGTATACCTTAATAAAAATATATCAGTCAGCTGTGCTCTAAAGGAATGACTGCTTCATTTAAAACTCTGATCATTGTAACTGTTCGACAAATATACCCAGCTTAGTAAAACAACACACAAAAAAAACATTTTGTAAGAGTGCTCCAATTTGTAGTGGTTGGCTAACACATTGATAACTCACCCCAACTGGGTCTTTCTGGTTGCTGGAGGGCTTTTTTGGAGGAGGCCTGCGGGGGGTTTTGCCCTTCCTGGATTTTCAAATATTAAATCACAATTAATTCAGTACAATGGTTTTCTACCAGTTAAGTGTATCGTTTTTAAAAAATTTATTCCATTCAACATAAAACAAATAGGATCAAGCTAGATTCATCTTTATTATATCACATTTGTTTTTAACATTTCACAGAAATGCTGTTGATGTAACTAATTGTTGCCTGGAGCCAAAAAAAGCACAGAAAAGGGACGGATGGATTGAAGGATAAATAAACCAATTAAAGTTATTTAATTCCTCTTACTGGGTACACGCTTCCATTACTGCTACTTTTGATTCATAACTACATAAGTAACTTCTCACACAGAAACATTATATAGCCATTACTACCTACAGGAGGCAAGAGGAAACATTTAATTTGATTTAAGAATTTTTTATATACTGTAAGGGTTCTTTGAGAAAACTAAACAAAAACAAAATATGTGTAGATATCCCGGTGAACTTTAGCATTTTTCAAAGCTACTTGTTAACCTGCTTGTTAGCCCCCAGCTAATGTTACGGCTAAAGATGGCTAACTCTGTTCTTAAAGGAAGTAATGTGTAAGTATTCAAAACACCGACGTAATTCAAAGCTTGAAAGTGGTATATTGTTACAAAAACAAGTGAAAAACACTAAGTCACAATACTTACGCTTGTCTGATCATTGTAGCTCTTCTCTTGTGCTTTTTTCTCTTCCGTTTCTGTTGCTACAGGTTTGAACTTTCCCTCCGCCTCAAATCACAGGACGTTTTCAAAAAGGGCCGTAGGCAGCCAATCAGATTTCAGGAAGGTCGACACGTATTTCCGCTTCCACTTCCGGTAGTGGAATAACAACAAACTGTCAGCAGGTTGGCTGAGGCTGACTGTCCAGACAGACAACACAGAAAACTGACTGACTGACAGCCAGAAAAAACAGATATTGATTAATATGGTTTCAACCCATGTTTTTATAATGAGAAAATATCAAACGCATCAGTGTCAGTGGTGTGATGTTACAAAGAGAACTTTCTTTTCTATGGGCTCTTTTCTCATGCAGCGCCTCTGTACAGCAAGAAACAGTAGGTGGCGGTATACAGTTGAAAAATTGGTTTGTAGTCCGCTAATAAAGACGAAGAAGAAAAAGATCAGCCACTCACAGGTTACAAAACATACGTTCACGTGTCTCTCACTGTTATGCAAACCACGGAAACCCTGCTCTTTTTCCACGCTGCACAGCAAACTGAACAGCACCGAAAGCAAGCAAGTTTTCGCTCTACTGGTGCAAACAGACAAATAACTAGTCGGATCTAAAGTTCAATGCAGTGCTGTGCAGTAAGAGTGACCTGTTTTTAGTTGGGGAAGTTAGAAGTAGACCCAAGAAGTCAGGCTCGTCTAAATCAATGAATAAAGTGAAGAAAAGACCTGCGAAGAACTCTGGTCCGACTCTTTCCAAAAAACTGCGAGACAAGAAAGATGGAGAAGTCTCCTCCAAAGCAGGTGTGCAGACCAGTAAGGTCAGAGACGTGAAATGCATTGTTGTCCGGACAGATGTGAAGACTGACTCTTACCGTGTCTTGCAGGGCCTCCCCTCAAGTCTGCAGGAGTCCAGAGGAGAGGTGGCCATGGGAGCATCCTGCACTATATTTACAGAAGCACCCTGGGACAAAGTGTCCACTCACAGATGAGACAGGTGAGACTCCTGGGATTCACAAGCTGAAAGAAATTTAGTTATAGTTACAAGTTACTCCTCTCAAACAGTAACTCAATTAGTAATTGAGTTACAGAGGTATAGAGGTAATTAGTAACCAGGGAAAGTTATTATTGCGTTATAATTTCTTTAATGTACCAGTATTTCAAAAAATGTGAATGTTTTTGGATGTTAAACTTTTGATCTGCTGAGATTTACCATTTACATTTATTTAAATTGTCTCAGTCCTGTTCAAGGTCAGCCAGGTCAATATTGCATTTTCTTACAAAGAAGACATATTTTCAGCAGTTGCACATTTACCTCTCATTCAGTGTCTCCAGGAGCCGTTTGTTCGTTCTCTGTCATCCTATCATTTCCGCGGAGCTGCCAGCCCCTTTGACCGCAGGATCACCTGCCTGGAGTGGAATCCCGTTCACCGCACCACTCTGGCTGTGGGGTCAAAAGGGGGAGACATTTATCTGTGGGACTTCAAGCTCCCCACACATAAAGCTTTTATTCAAGGGGTGAGTTTATTTAACCTGATATTTTACCTAAGTAATGAAAAGCGCAAATGTGTTCAAATAATTTTAGTTTTTCTTTTACTATGCTATTATTACTTTTACTATGCTAGCAGTTATTTTTTGAGTGAGTTGGTAATTTCCAAACTGTCTATTTAGTCTAGGTTTTCTGGTTAGATGGGGGTTGGAGACTCAGTTACAGACATTAAGTTTAACCAGTTAAACCCAACTCAGTTGTTCACCTTGTCTATGGGGGATACGACAGCACTTTGAGATTTCAGTGGGACAGCCCAAACAGTGTTTGCAAACACTGATACACTAAAGTAAGACTAAATAAAATAAAGATTTAAAAAAGGGTTTTAGATAATTTTTTTAGGTCTGCTTGTTCTAGCATCCATCTTCTTATCATGTGACCCCTACTGGTTTATTTCTAAGCATGTGGTAGTGTGGAGCTAGTAACTGTCTGGTGATCGGCCTGCATTTTTGTTCGTGTGCACAGAATGGTGCAGGAGACTTTATAGGAGGGATGAAGTTTTGCCCTACAGACCTTTCCAGAGTCTATGTAGCCTCTGGTGAGGGCAACCTGACCTTGCAGAGCTTTGAGGGCCACAGACCCACCATACTCTCTCGAACTCAAGACTGTTCCCACGATCACCACAATGTTTGGTGAGAAAACTGCAAAGAAGACAGAAGCTTTAGAGATAATGTGATCTTTTTGTTTGTTTCATACACATCATGTGTTTTTTCCTAAGTCAAATTTGGTGAGCTTACTTTGTTCTCTGTTGTTTTCCACAGTCATTGGTACTGCTGTGTCGACGTGTCTGTGAGCAGACAGATGCTTGTGACGGGAGACAATATGGGACAGCTCTTACTCCTCAGTTTGGATGGACAAAAGGTGGTAAACTCCTCAGTGCAGTAGATCCTTTAAGTGTAAAGAGATTAATTGCATCTGTGTTGTATAAGACAACAGAGGAATTCTATTGTCTTTGAGGCAAATGATCTATATATCTCATACAAACCAGAACATAATTTAATAACATAAATAATAGGTATTATATTACATATTATATACATTTCTCATCGCTTTATAGATTTTTAGTAACAAGCTGCACAAAGCCAAAGTGACCCATGCAGATTTCAATACCCGGTGTGACTGGTTGTTGGCAACAGCCTCAGTTGACCACACAGTGAAACTCTGGGACCTGAGAAACATAAAAGACAAGAGCAGCTTTCTGCATGACTTACCTCATGAGAAGGCTGTCAACTCAGGTAACACTGTCTCTTAGAAAAACATTATTCTTACAGATATAGACTTGAATTTCAATCTTTCTCTAGAAATGCCCTAGTTTAGGTCATGTTTGTGTTTATAAACTATTAAATAAATTAATAGTTATAATTAAATAATAAATAATATATTGAGTTTCACGTCCTGTGTTTTTAAGCAACACCTGATGCTATGTTTCCTGTTGATATAGATGATAAATATAGTTGTAAAATAGTAGTTAACAGTGTAACTTCTTCCATTGGTCAAGATGTAAATTTTGTCTGGTTTTTAGTTCTGAATGCGCTGATGTAGAGATATGATTAGAAAAAGTTTTACGTAGTTGTTATGACCAGATTGAAAAAAGATTAATTTGACACAAATGTTACTGTCATCTCCTCACAGCTTATTTCAACCCACTGGACTGTACCAAACTGCTCACCACAGATCAGTATGACCAGCTCCGTGTGTACTCCTCCCCTGTTTGGTCAAAACCACAACATATCATACAACATCCGCACAGACAGTTTCAGCATCTCACACCCATCAAGGTTTGTTTCTGTGCTGTCTCTCTCTCTCTCTCTCTCTCTCTCAGTCAATGAGATGGAGAGGAAACACGTGCAACAGCAGCATTTGAACAGGAAAGACACAACAACACGATGCATTCATCCTATTTTTGTGAATAGAATGTGCACCATTTAAACACAGGACACATCTCCATGGTCAAGCATGAAGAGGCTTTACTCTGTTAGAAAATCCCTTTTTATTTTTTACAGCTATTTCATCAAACCTCTGCCAAATCATAAGACCAAAAAACCATAATTTCGGTACCATTTCTTGAAGAAGGACAGGAGGATATTCAGGGGAATCACAGCTTCTCTTGAGTAAAAACACATTTCGTCTTATTGCCATTCAGTTCTTACATGTGTAAGAGTGGGCAGAAGCTGCTTGAAGGAGGAGACCAAATTAATATGTAGCTGTGCTAACCATCTCTAGATGGGTATTAAAATTTGTAAATATTTCAATGAAATTTGGTTGTGAATGGTAGGATTTCACTTGAGGAAATAAAGTAATCTACTTGATAATTGCTTTGTAGGCCACATGGCACCCAGTTTACGACCTGATTGTGGCTGGCCGCTACCCTGATGACCGCGTTTGCCCTGGTGATCAGAGGACCATCGACATCTTTGACGCCAACACAGCAGAGCTTGTGTGTCAGCTGCACGATCCCACCGCTACAGGGATCAAATCTGTGAGTATGTTGTAAAAGCACTGGAAAAATCGTGAAGATTCTAAAACCAGATTCATTAACACCTGAAATTTTGTTCACTCAGATTAACAAATTCAATCCAGTGGGTGATGTGATTGGATCTGGCATGGGTAAGTTTTTCACAAGCAGAATATTGATAGATAAATTGACACCTATTGCTGATTTAAATGACTTCTGCAATAAAATGTCAAGTTGTCAAACAAAATCCCCATCATGTTCACTCACAGGTGTGACGATGTTGGTCTGGGATAGGAATGATTCATTGATAGGCGATCAACCCACTCTCAAGGAGGAAACCTCAAACTCAGCAGGCAGGCTCAGAGGTCAGAGGAGGAATCGGCAGCGCTCCAACATGGAGAGAGGAGGTTCTGCTGTAGCTGCAAAGTTTATGAAAAAATTGGCTTCTCTGGAAGAATCTGAGACCAAGACCAAGACAGGGTGTACAAAACAAAAGCGAACGCAGAAGCGGAAGTGAACTGCAAATTAGTCAGGGTCCCCATGTATATATTTCTGTGTTTATTGTTTGTCTTTCCTCAAACTGCAGGGATCATTTGAATGTATAAGAAAGTTAACCACATTCTTTTACAAACCATTTCATAACTAGAACTCTTGTATGTTTTCACATATGTTTTTTCTACTGACTGGTAATAAAAATTTGCATGCTTTGTTAATTATTGAGTTCTTCATTTACAAATCTTACTTCTTTGTCAATTCGCATTACAGGAAGATTTAATGGAATAGATTTATTGTATCCTGACTGCATTAAGTATAACTGAAGAGATGACTTCCACGTAGCTCATGCACCGTAATGTTGGCCAGCTTGAGGAGCACTCCACCCCAGGCCTCCTGTTCCTCTCTCCTGTCCTGATTCCAGGCCTTGTGGGCAGAGTACACCATGCTCAGGATGATATCCTCAAACTCTGCTTTAGTCAGCGGCCTACTCCTCGGCCCCTCTAGTGCAGCCACCATCTGCGCCATGGAGCTCAGGCTTTTGGGAATGTCATCATTGATCTGAGACAGGAATGCACGCCCCTGCCTCATCGATGCCATCTCTTTATCAACTAGGACGATGTTGTTGTCTTGGTCGAGTTCTACCCCACCCAGCAAAAACTGTACACAGGAGAGAAGAAGATATGCTCATCAATTACTCAAGTAAAACAGTAAAGCTGATTCTGAAATTAAGACTTCTGTAGAAAGTACCTCAAACATAAGGTTTGCATCAGAAATGGATTTGCTCGTCATTTGAGAAGTTGGACTTCTGCCTGCAGCCACATCCAAAGAAGAAAAGATTAAAATTTAACTGTGACCTCAATTAAATCAATTTCTACTATCAAGTGCCTATGCAAACTAAAATTAAACAAAGATATGTCTACTTTAAATGCATCTTGAACAAAGTATGCAGTATTTTTATGTAACAACATAAAGTCCACTGTTCTGTTTGAAGATCTGTCAGCTCTACTTACCCCGAACTAATCGCTCAGACCAAAACCACAAAATGACCTGAAGGCAGATATTCAGTCGTGTTTTCATGGTCATTCTCTCAGTTGTTACCAACAGATAAACCACTGCATCCCTCACCTCTTCTCTTCTTAGCTCACTATTGTGAGTCCAAGCAGAGGCAACTCAGGCAGAATACCGTGCATTTTTCCAGCTTGGAAAAAGGCAACAAAGCCAGTTGGCTGTAATGAGGAGCAGACAGCAATATTTCTGAATACTGTTTGTTCATATCCTGTGCAAAACTGTGAGCCTGTAGAGCTCAGAGGTAATATGCCCATTTCACTTTTTGCTGTACAAAATTAGAGAAAGAACATGCACAGCTTCATTACAGTGATAGATTTTACTAATATATTGATGTTGAACAATCCAAAACAAAGACAAACATTCATGAAATTAATGTAAAATAATTCATAGTCACTGCAAATTTTCATCAAGTAGTTTTACTGTGCGTTCAGGGATATTTACAAATATCAATAAATGTTATAATCTTTTTTAATCTCTCATCAAGATTCTAAAATATTTTTCACAGACACCACATTCAGTGGGTGAAGATTTAAGAAGAATGAAAAGCCCCTGTACTCATTTAATTTGAAATGGTAATACTGTAAATATCTCACCCAATCCAAAAAATTATTTTTGCATCAAAATACAAAAATGAATGAAGTTGTTGCTCTGTAACAAAGATGGTTTTAGCAATCCATAAATAAGTCTTTATTTGTAAAACACAAAAAGACTTAAGAGAATAGAGTAAAAGTGAAAAAGCTATGTTACAATGTTTCTATTTGGTTGTTCTGGTTGTTCTAGGTTTTTTGTGTAGTGTATAAACATGTATAAACATGTATAAACATGTATTCATGTTTTATTGTTTATTTGTGTTGCGCCAAATTTTATAATACTTTGTTCATAATGCTAAAAAAATGGATAAGGGATTTTAACTGCAAACCGTTAACATGAGCTGAAATGGTAGGCTCAATAGCGTTAGTTTTATTTAGTTATTTATTATTATTATTATTATTAATTTTTTCACTCAGTATGCAGTGACTCAGTTCCACCACACGGAGTCAGTAAAAACATTTGAGGCTCGTGAGTCGACTTTATTTACTTCCGGTTAATTTGCCCCTGAATGAAAAAGTAGTGAAGAATAAGGTAAAACCCTCATATTACTACTCACGATACTAATCGCTAGTTTTTTAGGATAAATAATCGTTACACGGTGAGAGTAAAAACTCTACTTGTTTATATCTCGGATGAATTTGTCACCAGAGGCAGCGTTAGCCTGTTAGCTGCTGTGGAGGCTAACAGCAGCGAGCCAACGTAAACTCACAGTCCGTTAATATCCGCCGTCTCTAGGACTCAGAAAATCAGGGACTGCATATCGTCTGTCGTCTGCTGGGTTAGATCAATAAAGTCACGTGAGAAAGCGTGAAAGTGAAACTCTAAAGTTCAGTCTCCTACCAGCTTTTCAACCATGACAGCACTCTGTTCCTCTGAAGACTGTGATTAGTTTATTAAACGGGAGTGTGATTGAAACAAACGTACGAAGAGCTCTGTTTATGTTTTTGCTCGTTGTTATTTTGTACAAGCAAGTTTAACTAAAGTTTACTGCCACAAGCTGTCGTCCCCCAAACCACCCCTGAGGTGGATATTAAAGTATTTTAGAAATACTGCTTTGATATATCGTCTAATAGGTAACAAGGAAAGATGGTCTTACATAATTTACTGTAATTTATTTGTGAAAAAAATTCCAGGTTACAGACAGATGTGTAGGTTTTATAACAAATGCACCGATCTCCAGTGTCAGTAGTAGATTTATCTAGGTGTTCCTAATAAACTGGCCTCTTGGTGTGAATGTTTGATCTGTTTGGTGGTCTTTGAGCAGCAAAGATGGAGTCAAGTGAGGAGGGGGGCCTCAGTGTCGGCGGCTCTATGGGAGAGGATAACTACTTCCTGGGATACACTTTCACTGACCGCTCCCATTCCAGCCGTGTGGTGAAGAGCATCATGGATCTTTGCCTGGAGGACGGCCTGTTTGCTGATGTTACCATCACTGTGGACAGCAAGGAGTTTCACCTGCACCGACTTGTGCTCTCAGCACAGAGTAGCTTCTTCCGCTCCATGTTCACTTCGAACCTCAAGGAGTCCCGCAACCGTGCCATTGAGTTGAAAGATGTCAGTGCCACTGTCTTTCAGCTGCTGATCGACTACATCTACCATGGCACCATTAAACTGAGGGTGGAGGAGCTGCAGGACACTTATGAGATGGCAGACATGTACCAGCTGACTGCGCTGTTCGAGGAATGCTCCCGCTTCCTCTCCAGGACTGTGGAGGTTAAGAGCTGCCTGCAGGTATGTCACTGTTTTTCCTCAGACCTTTATCATGTCTGATACTTAGCCATAATTATGGTGAATCAGTTTTATAATTATCTGTTTTGTTTTGGGGGTTTTTTCAGGTGATGTGGCTTGCAGATAGACACAGCGACCAGGAGTTGTACACTGCTGCCAAGCACTGTGCCAAAATCCACTTAGCCCAGCTGCATCAGACTGAGGAATTTCTCAATCTGCCCCTCTGTCTGCTCTTGGACATCATCAAAGGTGCCCTGTTAGGTCACTTTGTACCAGACTAACCAGTGTTGTTCTGTATTAAACCTGTTTACTGCAGCATACATTTCACTTTACTATTATCCTTTACCTTAGAGCACCCTTCTATTTCATGTGTTTGAATTTACGTACTGTTACCATCCTATAAAACCTGTGGGTTCTGTTCATCGTATTTGATGTAAAATAAGAACAAAGAGAGTACACAAGCTTCACATAGACAGTCATGGTGCATCTTTCTACTGTGTCTATCTTTGCTTTTAGGAAGCTCTGATGTAAAGTGTAATTCTATAACAGTTCTCAATTAACTCAAAGGTAGCTGCTCAGTGAATTTTATTCATAGAGGTCTTGTCCTTGTGATCAGATGGCGTTCCAAGTTCCCAGAATCCAACAGTGGCTATAGAGTCGTGGATCAACCACAACAAGGTGGAGAGAGAGGAGTTTTCTTGTATCCTCCAGGAAAATCTCAAGGTAATTTAATCAATAGCTGAAAAGTATTTCTAATTTCATGTCTGTTGAAATAGTTTGAATTTGTAACAAATGACATTGTTTTATTTTGTATGGTGATAGGAAATTGGTGAAAATGTCCACATCTACTTGATTGGAAAAGAGGAAACGCGGACTCACTCCTTGGCTGTGTCACTTCACTGTGACGAGGACGATGCGATCAGTGTAAGTGGCCAGAACAGTTTATGCCATCAGATCACTGCAGCCTGTAAACACGGAGGGGACTTGTATGTGGTGGGGGGGTCAATCCCTCGCCGTATGTGGAAGTGCAACATGCACACTATGGACTGGGAGCGCTGTGCCCCTCTGCCCAGGGATCGCCTACACCACACCATGGTGTCTGTCTCCACCGAGGATGCTATCTACTCCCTTGGAGGTAAGACGTTGCAAGACACACTCTCTAATGCCGTCATCTACTACACCGTGAAGGACAACATGTGGACAGAGACCAGCCAGCTGGACACTGCAGTGTCTGGGGCTGCTGGCGTTAACCTGGGAGGTACCATCTACCTGCTTGGAGGGGAAGAGAATGACATGGACTTTTTTACTAAACCATCCCGTCTCATTCAGTGCTTTGATACCTCCTCCCAGAAGTGTCAGATTAAACCTTACATGCTGCCGTTTGCGGGCTGCATGCACGCTGCTGTCCACATGGACGTGATATTTATCGTAGCAGAAGGAGACTCCTTGGTGTGCTACAACCCTCTGCTGGAAAGCTTCACTCGCCTTCGCTTCCCTGAGGCATGGAGCTGTGTTCCTTCACTGTGGAAGGTGGCCAGCTGTAATGGCTGCATATATGTCTTCAGGGACAAATGTAAGAAAGGTGATGCAAACACGCTAAAGTTTAACCCAGCTACATCGGTTGTCTCCGTTATCAGAGGTATTAAAATCCTCCTCACAAACTGGCAGTTTGTTTTGGCCTGAACTGCCTCTGGATCCTCACACTGTCGTCCAGGGAGAGTCAGAGAAGACTATGGGATAAGCTTCCATGACTTCACTGTTCAGCCATCTTGTGAGGATGCCTGCTCTAAATATGTATTTACTCAGCTCCTTTCTGTGTCACTTCATTCCATTCAGGCTCCACCGGCTGAGCAGTAAAAACAGATCAGTGGTGTGTTTCACCTACTTGTGGTACAGTGTGTTTCATTGTGCATCCCTTAGCTGAGAATTTAAAGAAGTTTGTAATGATGCTGTAACCAGTGATGAACTAATCAACATTGTTTCCCTTGCTTGTTAATTAACATGCATGAGCATTTTCAGTGTAAAACGTTTCTGAACATTAAACACTCCTCAGTATGTTGTATGCAAAGCATATCATGATGTAGGCTGAATATCCTCAAATGTCAACATATTTAAACTCAATGTGCATAAACACGAAAACAGAAGAACGTTTTATAACTTTTCAGATTTTCAAAGTTTCTTGTCTTAAGATTGTTTTGTTTTTTTTTATTTACAATGTACTTGTTCAAGTTAAGCTGTTAACATAAATGTCAAATATATTGATGTAATTATCATTGTTTGTTTTGATATTTATGGCTCTGTAGCCTTTCTGCATTAACTCATTTACTGTAAATACCATGTTTATTAACAGGGATTTGGGAGTTTTTATTATAGCATTTATACAGTAAGGCATTCAAAAAGGGTGCATTTTGTCAATGAGAAGCTATTGACACCCTTGACTCAACAAAGAAATAACCTCTAATTCTATTTATCTCTGGACTGGTAATGCGTCTTGTGAATGGTGAGGTGGTAAAAGTGCCTGTTTGTGTCCTTGGAGGAGTGGGCGGGCAGTGGTGAAGGAGAGAAAGCTACTACAGGGAGGCCAAAACTTTGATCCCATTGATGTGTTTCAGGAGGCTGTGCAGCTGAAACCCAAGCCCAGTAACATGTCAGACTTTGCGAACTATTCTAAGCATCAGTTGCTGACGCCGAGATGAGGGGTGGGGGTTTCTAGGGGCACATATGCGCCTCCATAAGAACTCCCAATAGGAACTGACGGCCACTGAAAGCACCATCTGACATGCACTCACTTAATGTGGGATAAATAAAGCTGTTTATAGCGCCCATATCACAGTTCACCATCTTATCAGATCCATTTGTGGACAAGGGTTTTTAATGCTCCAGAGGGTTGTGATGAAAAACCTCACTCTGCTCAGCGAGTGAGGTTTAGTGTGAAGGCAGATCGCTAGGAGCTGTAGTGACCTTGGGACTGCTTGCTGAGGGCAGGACAGAATTCCTGAAGGGACACATGGTCTAGACTGACAAGGCCATCTGCTGTAGCGCCAGCAGTAGGAGGAAGGTGGAGGGGGTCGGACATCGGGGTGCTGAGAATTCCTTTTGCTGGGGTGTGGAGGGAGTAGATATTCTGGGATATCACTACTTGCTCTCCACCGGGAAATGTGTTTCTTTGGCGTTTTTCAAATGGAAATCTAAGGGGGAACTTTATAACACTTGATGGTGAGTGGGGATCACTGCAGGGTTAAATGGGGAAGATATTTTCCTGGCCCTCCAGCTCTCCCCAACGCGACTGGTGATAATGGTCTTGGTGTGTCGCTGTTTAACTCTGGTGGATCCAGTTTCCTTTCCATCTCAGCATAGTCGGAGCTGAGAGAGCAGGATCTGGTAGGCCCTCTGGCACGGATCTCTGAGAGGATCATCTTTACGGGATCTTCTTTGGAGTTGTACTGTGCATGGCAAGGATCTACTTTATCGCTGCCTCAACGAATTTGCATGGCCTAAACGAATGAATATTTTTATGAAGCACCTTGTACCAGAGATGGGCCAGGACCAAACCAAGCAACAGATAGAGAAGGGTCTGAGGTTGTATCAGTCCAACCAGACAGACAAAGCCCTACATGTGTGGACAAAAGTACTGGAGAAGACCTCAGATCCTGGTGGGAAGTTTCGGGTGTTGGGGTGCCTGATCACGGCTCACTCAGAAATGGGAAAATATAAAGATATGCTCAAGGTAAGCCCCTGAAACTGCAATACGCCACATACAACAAGCCACTGCAATGTAAGATATAATGGTTCTACATATATAGTGTATATAGTAATATATTCATATAGTATATGAGCATAAGTGTTTATTCTTTACAGGTGCAGCGTTAGTTTGTCTGAAATTCACTCTAAAAACTTTGCGGTAACTAAGTTTGGATAATTCATGTTATGCAACCAGCGGAAGGATGTGTGTCTGTGTGTGAGTGAGTGAGGTTGCAATCTTAATCAGTGAATGCCATTGAGTATCCTATCAGTTTTATATGTCATCATGTCTGCTCAGGACTGGTGCAGTTCATGCTTCTGCAGCATTTGAAGATTTTGCTAAAGTCCAAGTGATTACTGCTCAATAAGAGGTCAAAGGTTACTTGCTTTCGTTCCATCTTTAGGGATTTTGAGAAGCACGGGTTAATTTGTGGCTTCCACACGATGCAGAGTAAATAAGTGCCCTGCAACATGAGTCTGAGTGTGGGGTGTCTTGTTGACATAATCATCTTTACTCAAGCAGCAGCCTCTCTCACCATTAGGAGGTTATAAAGTGAGGGCTCCATGTCTGAATTCATCAGATAATTTCTCGCTTGTTCCATATTTACGTGAATTTTAGTCTTCCTGTCAGATTTTTTTCTGCATCACATTAAACAGTTTCTGTCTCCCCACAGTACGCCCTCGATCAAATCGATACAGCCAGAGAAATGGAGGATCCGGACTACCTGACCGAGGGATACTTGAACTTGGCACGCAGCAACGAGAAGCTATGTGACTTCCAGAAAACCGTCTCCTACTGTAAGACCTGCCTAAACATGCAAGGCACCACTGTCAGCCTGCAGCTCAATGGGCAGGTATGTCTTAGCATGGGCAATGCTTTCTTAGGCCTCAGTGTCTTCCAGAAAGCTTTAGAGAGCTACGAGAAGGCCCTTCGCTACGCACACAACAACGACGACAAAATGCTGGAGTGCAGAGTCTGCTGCAGTCTGGGAAACATCTACATCCAACTCAAGGTACTAAACCTTTAACCACAAAGACTAATATGGCTGTGGGCTGACTTTGATTAGACCAAACTCTGCTCCTGCATGTGACATTTTAAATAGGGAGACCGATTTAAAGAAACATTGAATATTCAGATGGGTGCAGACAGCTCAGCTGTTATTTGGGCGAAACTGTCATTGGACTGCACGTGTGACTTGGTTACGCAATCAGTACTAATGTTGCCAGTGCATTTGCAGGGTATGATAACACTGCTGAGCATCCGAGCAAACATCATCAATGGTTAGCTCATGTAGTACTGGGCATTGTAAAACAAGGGCAGGGTGACGAGGCTGGTTGGCAGGGGGCTTATGTAGTACCCTTGACATCAGAGATTTGTAAGAGTTATCCCTTCAGCTTCACAGGGAGGATTGCTTTCAGTGGCATTGTGATGAAATAGTGTTAGAGGAATAAACTCATATGTCACATTATCAAACAAAATATAATATGTTAGTCTATGATATGGGGGGATACACACTTTCTCACAGTCAGATTGTTTACTTTTGAGTCATCTTCTTAAAGCAATTGGAGACTTAAATCATCATGTGACTCATGTCTAAATAGGATATAGCGCCATACGTCAGCAGTGTTTCTCATTGTTCACGTCTTCCAACAGGACTATGAGAAAGCCCTGTTCTTCCCATGCAAAGCAGCTGAGCTTGTCAATGACTACGGCAAAGGTTGGAGCCTCAAGTATCGAGCCATGAGCCAGTACCACATGTCTGTAGCCTACAGGAAACTGGAGCGCCTGCCAGACGCCATGGAGTGCTGTGAGGTATTGTATTATAACCGTCCAGCACATGACTGACGTCCTCAGAGGCAAACTTACATAACTTACAGAGAATGTCACAGTTTTGGTTTCCTCTACGACACTCTGCCCCCCCCCTCCGTGCCTTTGTCTGTTCCCAAGTAGGAGCTCCAGAAACAGCCGATGCTGTGCTGCTGACAGGTGCAAGTACCAGTTGCTCTGTTGTACCCAGCCTCAGACCTGGATAAAAATATGCTCATAGAGGCACTGGTTTATCATAGTTAAGGAAGAGAGTGGCTTAAGTCTTTGCTCTGTTCTAATTATGTTCTGTGGGTGAAGAATAACTTGGTGTCATTGCCTCGGAGTGTAAAAGCATAGTAACAAGACAGCCGGATGCCTTGCAGTTTTATTACATTTGCCAAACACATTTTTACAAATAATTACCTTGTCTTGTTATGATAGAAGAGCAAGAGACGGGTCCTGAAGGTGACACAACAATGGTTTTGTTCTCCATCACTGTGGTTCATTTGAAAAATCTGGTGATACTGAAACTGCAAAGTATGAAATGTGTAAAGTTACAGTACTGTGTTTAAAGGGAGTTTGTGCATATCATAAACACATTTTACAAAAAATATTAGCGGTACCTTATTGAGTTGTACTGCTGGTGGGTGAAAATTCACTTATTGATGTAATAATCCAGCAATTGCAAATTGCATCTTAATATTTTGGTGGCGTCACAGGAGAATGAGAGACTGTCTTGAATTGTTTAGATTTTTATCGCGTCTGTCTCTTGCTTCAACAGGAGTCTATGAAGATTGCTCTGCAGCATGGTGACCGTCCCCTGCAGGCTCTGTGCTTACTGAATTTTGCTGACATACACCGCTGCAGGCGTGACACTGATGTAAGGTGCCACCATTCACTCCAACTTGTTTGTCTTTCAGAATTGGTTTTTAATATTTATGTCTCTGCTTATTATGCTTTTTTAAACGCTTTTCATGGTGGTATTTATCTTTTATCCAGAAAGCATTCCCTCGCTATGAGTCTGCCCTGGGTATTATGACTGAAATTGGAAACCGTCTTGGACAAGCACACGTCTACCTGGGCGTTGCCAAGTGTTGGCTTCTGCAGAAAGACTTTGATAAGGTACCTTTAATTATATTTTTAGAAATACTTGGTCTTCTGAATTTCCATGCAAAATATACATTTGTTGCTCAATTCATAAACAACATAATGATGATCAGTCTGATTATCTGGCTGATAATGTTGGTAAATCATTGTGTATAGCTCTGTGAGACACATTGCTTTTTAATTCTAGTTCAATTAGTATTTATATAGTAATCCTGACACATATTGTTCACTTTACACTTCCAGGCTCTTGACTCTTTGCAGCAAGCACAGGAATTAGCCGATGGAATGGGAAACAAGGTATTTGATGTTCTTTGCCTACAACGTACAAAACAAATGGCTCAGACCTTTTTCTGATAACACAGATTGTTCACGTTGACAGTGTTTTTTTTTCCTGTATGCACCCTAAGCTGTGTACATTGAAGGTTCACTGCCTGAATGAGGGGATTTTTCGAAGCCGGGAGCAGCAGGAGGAGCTCCGAGAGCAGGTGGTGAAGTTCCTGCAGTGTGTCGAGGAGCTGGAGCTCTACTGTGGCATGTGTGGAGAGTCCATTGGGGACAGGGACCAAAAGCTGCAGGCCTTGCCCTGTTCCCACATTTTCCATCTCAAGTGCGTGCTTTAGCACTGTGTATTTGTGCCTTTCATTATTTTTGACATCTGCTTTCCACAAATAACACATTTTTGACTTTTAATGCTTTCTGGATGAAAGAATGAAGAATGCTTACAGGCAAAGCCGTTTACGCTGCTGTTTTATCCCTTTAGGTGTCTGCAGACAAACGGAACAAAAGGTTGTCCTAAATGTTTCAAGTCCTCCGTGAAGCCCGGATTTGTGTGAGTGTGAGTCTGTGTTTGTGCGTTGGATTTGCAGACACAGCATGATGCCTCACAGGCTCCTGACTGATCTGAGAGACGCAGGCAGCCTCAGGTAGTGCCGAAGAGGTTTGAGGATTCCCTGCTCTGTGCAGAGGATGCTGAACTGGACCTAAAGAGTCTAGAGAGAGCCGCTCCGAGGACGCAATTAAGGCGTCCATCATATGTACAGACGTCGGTCTGTGAAGGACTGAAGCTGGCTGGAGAGGTTTAACTGACAGTTACATTTAACATATAAGCTGAAGAAGAAAGAACCTACATTGCCTCTGTGCACTGGCCACGTGTTGCAGAATTTAAACAGAGAGGAGTATAAACGCTCCAAAGAGCATTTATAACTTGGTGTATTTCTTATTTCATGCGTTAGAATTGTTTAGTAAATATGAAAAGGTGAAATCTCTGCGATCTTAGTCACAGGGTCTGTCTTTCAAATTCAACATAACTTTTTACACTTCATCTGCTTGTTCTTTGCTCAACGTTTTTCAAACTTTCTTTTTTTCATCAAAACACAGAGCCATTTCGGATTTGAACTTCATTTCATACTTGGTATTTTTATTATTGATTTATAATGAATGTACATATTATTCTCATGTGCATCTGTTTTAAAAGTTTGATTCATTTATGGTGTTTTGTAAAACCTAAAACTAAAATCTCTTAACCATTCAAAACTAGTATGTCTTCACAAAGCAGATACATGCAGCTGTTTTTGTCCTTCTTCACAAAGAGTGAGGAGCAGACTCAACACACATTGTGTTCATAGCAATTCCTTTTCCTGGAAATGTTTTACTCTTAACTCTGACATCAACATAGTATTGTTGCAAATATTGAATATTGCTGAGAAGGAATGGGAATACTGGGAACGGATCTTCTTTGACCAATGAAACATTTGTCAAATAATGATTCAGAGCGGATGCACAAAGTAAACTATATTTGCAGTCATAGGTAAATATGAATTAATTGGTACAATTTTAATAGTCATATTGAGAATATTTTCTTGCAAAAGTACTGTCATGTCGAGGTGACTTTGAGGGCAAAAGCCAAAAAAACTGAGGTATGTTAGTTGTTGCATGTTTTATTGACAAAGCAGAGCAACAAGGTTCAAATACATCAAATTATGTATCTATATAACTACGTATTTACTTATTTCATGGATGTTTGTTATAGTATTTCTTAATATTCAATGGCTTTTATCATTCATATAACTTATATTTGCTCCATTTATTTTAAACATTTGATTTCCTGAATTGGAAAAAAGCCTCATTAATCAAAATGCCTCATAATATATTTCATGTAGGTTTGCATCAAAAACTTTGAGCTCATTGTTCTAAATTCCTTCATGGTTTTCTATAAAAACACTGAGAAGTTCAAGAGCTTGGTACAAACTAATCTGAACAAATACTATTAACCCTTTTTGAAACTGTCATAGTTAAAACAAAGATGGCAAAATTGAGAAAGAGACATAAAGAAATTGCTTTAAATTGTATTTTGTTTTCTCTCTTGGTTACATCATGGAAGTGTGTTGACAGCATGAGAAGAGAGACCAACATATTTACCTTTACTGTGAAAGTACTTATGTTTCTCACTATAAGAACACATCAACACTCGATCCCTCACTTGTGAACAGCTCATGGTTTTCCTTCTCCTGAAGCCCCTTCATCCATAATAGTGTAAGTAAACTGTTTACTTGTTGTACGGTCGATGTTAAACTCTTGTAAAGCACAAATATTATCTATACTGTTTATTCTTGTCGTGTGGGGCATCGAAAAGATTTTATAGACAGTACAGCTACTCATCTTTAATGGTTTGAACTACCTCTGTTTTTGACTCCTCCCCAGAGGATTAATGCAGTAATAACACAACATTTAAATACATGTAGAAATGTTGTGTTTTTCTAGTCATCATGTTAATTTAAATTATATTAAGTCTGACTAAAATGCATTGTTAATATATTTATGCATTGAGTCAATCCATGATCCTGCATCAAAAATGGTGACATTTCATTATGGAAAATAAAGTACACCGAAAATGTCTTGCTATTCTGTGATTTTTTTTTTTACATTGAATATACCTTTAACATCATATATGTTTTAAATTAATTTTGTTGCAAATTTTTTAAACAAAAAGTGAATCTTTGTGAGTTGAAAACAGTGAGTTAGTGCACACTGTGGTGCTGAATGTGGAGTGCTTCATGCAGATTTAACCAGTCACACAAGTTTGCCAACATTTACTGGAGTACCAATCAGGTTTTCAGGATTACACTGTCACAACCCCTGAGAAGCTGTTTTCCTGTAAGTTTTCCTGTAAACTCGCATAACCAGAAAACTTCAATCTGATGGCGACGACAAGCTCATTTTCGGTACAAGACTTAGTTTGTCCTCAGTGCTCTGAGATTTACTGTGTTCCTGTTCTTTTGAATTGTGGCCACAATATCTGCAGAGTTTGTTTACAAAAATTCTGGGAATGGAAAGGATGTCAAGAATGTCCTGTGTGTCGCACCGTCTCCCTCTCTAGGAGGCCTCCTATCAATTTGGCACTAAAGATAGCAGCAGATGAATATCAAGTGTTACGAACCGACAGGAATCAAGAGATTTGTTTTCTTCACAATGAGAAGCTGAAGATTTTTTGTCAGAATGACGAAGAGGCCATCTGTCTTGTCTGCCAGACATCAAAACAGCACAAGGTTCACGAGTGCTGCCCAATGGAGGAGGCTGCACAGCAGAAGAAGGTAAAAATAGAAACTGGGAAATAACTTGGCATTTTGCATGCAGTAAAATGCAACAAACACTAATTTCAGCCTTGGTCTGTGTGACCAAAAGATTTGCTGCTTCTGTGATTGTAGTGTATGGCCTCAAAGAAGTGATTGTTTCATTTTCTTTATTATCTTTAAATATCATAAAACTGAGAATCCTTCACAGTTTGACTAAACTCAACTGTGACATTTTCATTATAAAATCATGTGGATGAAGATGAAGAACTTAAAAGTCTGATATTGAGCATCAAGAAAGGAGTCAGGTACTTAGCCATTGTTTTATTTTTACATTTTAACCGTTGACTTTTCTGTGAACATACAGAAAGAGATCTCAGACATGCTGGAGTACTTAAGGAAAAAGCTCAAAGAACTTAACAAGACAAAAGACCAGTGGGAGGATACAAAAACCTACATACAGGTAAAAATGAGCACATTTGATGTGTCCACCATCCTGGTTTTAACATCTGCTTTGCTGTACAACTATTTACACATTTTACTATTAATTTTTTAATGCTGAATTTTACAGTCAGTCACTCGACACAGCATAAAAACTTCCCGTTATGGCTATAAACTACTATTTTTCCTAATATTGCAGACCCAAGCAACCCAAGATGAGAAAACCATCAAGGAGGAGTTTCAGAAGCTGCACATGTTCCTCTGGGAGGAGGAAAACGCAAGACTGAAGGCACTTAAAAAGGAAGAGGAAATCAAGACGCAGGTGATGTGCAAAAAGTTGGACAGCATCAAGGACCAGATCAAAGCCCTCTGCTGCACCATCAGTGAGACTGAGATAGCCCTCAGAGCGGAGGATCTGCCATTTTTACAGGTACATTTACCATGATTATCTCATTTCAAGTTGGCCTTTCATGATAATTTCCTATTACCACAGATAGAAAAACAAAAAAACTGAATTTAAGAAGAAATGGTCCTCTGGGGACTATGAATGTGTGAAGACAATTTTATGATATTCCCTTAAATTGCTGAGATTTTTCAGTCTGTGTCTAAGAAGTTGTTGATAGCTTTTGTTTGAGCTCTTTTGATAAACATGTACTTCATGTATTGGGATTAATTTGGCGATTTTTTTATGTGTTTCTTTTGGTGGACATTTATCTCTCTGGACAGGTTTTAATCACATCTGTAGAACCTGTCAGCCTATTGGTATATACACTTGGACGCCAACGGATCTAGAAATAGTCCAATACATGGCTCCTGCAATAAATCCTCTCTCAACCAGCTTCTTTATCATCTGTATGAATACTTTTGGAGCTATTAGGGGCAATTTTTGGCTCTTTTGAACTGCACTGTGTTATAAGAAATAATATTCCCATTATTTATTTCTGTAGTATGCTAAATAGAGGAAATAAAAGCAGTAGCTGTGCACCACTCATGTGGTGTGCATAAAACTGTTTCGAATTAGTCCAAGCCAACACTTTGTAATGAGCTGTATTTCTACACTTTCATTCTTCAACTAAAGGACTACAAGCAGACAAAGAAAAGGTAGGCATACCCTACTATCTACTAAAATTAGCTCCAACTCCATGTCTTTGTTAGACAGCTGTGGAATCACAGTAACCATTTCATGTTTTAGGGTCAAATGCAACATTCAAGAGCCAGAGTGTATCAGAAACATCTTGATAGACTCTGCAAAACATCTGGAATTACTTAAGTATGGAATTTGGAAGAAGATGGCCAACATTGTCAAATATGGTGGGTGAACAGACAAACAATGAAAGTTTAATATGGAATATGAGTGTTTTGAATCTAATGAACCTTGTGCACACTTTCAGTTCCTATTACTCTGGACCCAAACACAGCTCAGTCTAACCTGAAGCTCTCTGAAGAGCTGACTTGTGTGGAGTACAGCAGAAGGCAGGTCGTACCTGACAACCCTGAACGTTGCACCAGCCGCATCTGTGTACTGGGAGCAAAAGGCTTCAGATCTGGGAAGCACAGCTGGACTGTGGAGGTGAGCCAGAGCAAAGAGTGGTACATTGGAGTGGCCCGAGAGTCCATCAAAAGGAAGAGTGTCGTCTTCCTCAACCCTGCCGAGGGCTTCTGGGTGATCGGCCTGTCTAATGGAGACTCCCTCTGGGCTCAGACCTCACCTCGCAGCAAGGTCATGATGAAGCAGAAGCCCGAGAGGATTACTGTAGAGCTGGACTGTGACAAAGGAAAGGTGGTGTTCATCAACGCTGCTGATTTGACAATAATACACACATTTAAAGACAAATTTACAGAGAGGATTTTCCCTTGTATCTCCCCTGGATTGTGTGGGGAGGGGAAAATCTCCAGCCCACTGTCAATCTGTCCTCTGACTATAAAAGTGGATGTAGAATAGGCTCTCACCAAATAGATCCATTTCTCTACAACAGAGGTTTCCAACCTGTAGGCAGAGGCCCACTGGTGTGCAGCAAAGATATTACCGGTACACAGACAAATGCTTTCCAAAAAAAAAAAAAGAAATTTTTTTAAAAACTCCTTTGTTCTTCTTTCTGTAATCAGGCTTACTACTGTGATAACATGTAGATATGAACATTTCTGTTGCTGCCAAATCGCATCATATTCTTCTTTGCTATCTCCTTCTGACTGAATGCTAAAAGATTTTGCGCATGACAAAAGTGGAGGCATATCCAAATAGATACTTCATCATTTATAAAAATGATAATCATTCAATAAAAAAAATGCCCTGTGAATCCTTTATTTGTTTCCTGTATTATGTTATCGTGTGCGATAACTACAGCTTTAAGAAAATAAATTTATGAGTCACAGATTAAATTCAGCAGAACAGTTACTCAACAAAATAGTGTATGCAAGAAAGATCAGAGGAGCAAAATGGATTAATAATTTCTTAAACTAGACTATGACCAGATAGTCAAATAGTTCAAATATCTGAACTGTTTTATCTTGTTCAAAACAAAAGTATTCAGTTCTGTTCATTCTTTTGATGAGTGAACAGCATCAACTGTCCTTTTCTTTGTTTTTTGGTTTCCTCTGCGATGCCATATCTTTCAGTTTAGAGTCCAGTCGTCTTTGCAGGTAAGCTTTCTTGTTGGGATCCATGGACTTGTCCTTCTTCCCACTGCCAGCATAAAGAACACCCTCCTTGCTTATTCTCATCCGAGCATGAGACTTGGCCTTATCTCCACAGCCGTGAACCTGAACAGGATTTACATGATGATTACATTCATGGAAAAAAAACAAAAACAAAACAATACTTTCTTTCAGCTTGTTAAACATTTTCAGTATCAACTGAATTACCATGTCTGATAAATGTCACATTAACAACCTACTAAGAACACAAACCAAACAAATACTATTTGGATGCAGTTTGTTGCTTACCTCTGGTATGTGATGACTGAGACAGTACTGTCTGTTGCAGAAAAGGCAGAGCTGCCCAAGGGTTAGAACAGAAGCTTTACACTTGACAAAACTACACACAGTGTCAGCCTTCATGACAGCTTTAATGAGTGTGTCAAAGTCATGGTCAGGAGCAGCAGCTGCAGCGATGTCGCAGGCCCCTGCTTTGGTTCGCTTCTTATCTGGGAGAGAAATGACAGTATAGAGATGTTGGATTTAGATTTCATGTTGCAGATGTATAAGAACCTTATGTCTTGATGTAATGTATGACTTTATTTGTGTAATACAAACCTTTGGCCTTCTTGGATGACATGTTCTGAGCAGGTGGGATGTTGCTCTGCTGCTTTTTCCGTTGAGCGTTTTCTTCTCTTTTCTGCTGTTCCCTCTTCATTCGCTCCAGATGTAAACTTTTCAAATCTAATGGAGGTTGAGACTGTAGCTTACTTGGGGACTGTGAGATAGCTTCTTCTTCCAGGGTTTTTTCTTCTTCCTCTTCTCCTTCTGCTTGTGACAACTCGTCAGCAGGTGCTGACTCCAGCGGCCTGGACACAGTGATACACCTGTCGTTCCCTTCACCTCTGCTTTCGTGCACGAGTCCCAGCTCCTCTGCTATCCGGTGGACCAGCAAGCGGTCATGGGAGTTAAAGGATGATGGGAATTGTAATTCACTCTGATTTAAGTCCTTCAGAAAGTTCTCCACCAGCTGTCTGATTTCAGCATATCTGTTCTTGTTCTGTTGTTCCTCTGCAAGTGTCGATACGCTGGGTTTTGTGTGTTTCTCTGCACAAGCAGGATTTTCCTTACTGCTGCTACTGGTGGATTTCTTCTGTCCTTTCTTTGTCTTGTTTGGAGCCTGATCTTTGACACTTTGTTTGGTAGATGTAGAGCTGCTGGCTGGTGTATTAGCCTTAGTGTCTTTGTGCTCACGGGTGTAATTCTGTGGCACAATATCTTGCATATACTCAAAAGCTGTTCTGACCTCCCCAAACTCAGTCATATGATCAATCAGGGACTTCAAGAAAGCATGATTCTGTACAGTTTGTGTGTCGCACACAACAGCAATGTGGCGTCTTGCACGCGTAACAGCCACATTTATTCTTCTGTCCTCTGCCAGAAAGCCAACTTCCCCTAAAATAAAGTATGGCCAAATATGTTTGCATGTATGTAAATTAATTCTGCTATATTTCAAAAGAAAGAAAAGGAACAGTTATGGCAAAAAAAGAGGGAAAAATTACCTTTTCTGTTGGATCGAACCAATGACAGCACCACAGCCTCTTTCTCTCTGCCCTGAAATCCATCCACTGACTTTATCTCCAGCTCTGGATACCTTGTAGACAGTTTCTGACGCAAGAGATCAACCTGTGCAGAGATGAAAACGTTAAAACTATCTACCGAAGAAATTCAAGACACAGGGGAAAAAAACGTTTTGATTTTGGCTAAGCAGTGGCAACAGTGGCCTCTGCAGTCATAAGTGGTAATCACAGGATGCTGGTGCATTCAATTCTTTGAGGTTCCAAGTCATACTGAAGAGGTGTATGAGAGGCAGAGTTCCCATGGAGGCTACAAGCTCATACCCAGAAAACTAAATCTACCATTTTGTTCCAAAAACAAAAACACAATAATCATGTCAATACAAACCAGCAATCTTGATGATTCCTCATGTCAAATCAGCATTCAGCTAATTTGATGGACTGAAAACATCTGAACTCAAAGGCTTGTCTCAAAACTCTGCAATCACACCCAAACTGAAAATATCAAGCTAACTTAGAGTTAACTGAAGACTGATAGTTGAAGGTATGCAATGTAATAGAGAAAGTGGCACATCATTCATTCCCACTCCAACATACAAACATTTTGAAAATAGCACTTTATGGCACTACAAGTCAGTGAGATGTGGTATTAAGAAACATAGTTGAATAACGTTTCATGTTATTGATTTTCTTTCTTTGTAATTTGGTTTAAGTACTGCCAAAGTCTTTAATTATTACTTACTTGTAAGTTGTACGGGGCAATGACAGCGATGTCCTTAGCTTTTATCCCAGCTTCAGTCAAGGCCTTTATATGCAGTTCCACAATGTCTACCTCACCTGAGGACACAGCAAACACACACACACTCAGAGCCCATTCAACACAAATAATTATTTTAGCCTTTAGGTAATAAAAAGCAAATAACCTTGATTTCCTTTGGACTGCTCATCTGTAGCCTCCATTTCACTCAGACCACAGCCTGCCGTATCAATCAGAAGAAGAGGCGTGTTGGTTTCTTCGGCACATGTAACTCCTGGTAGATCTCTGTTGGGGTCACACACAGCATATTTAAGTTATTTCAATTAATTATTCTTCACTAGAATAAAAAAGGTGATTTTTTTTGTGAACTAAACTGATTCTCACTTTAATAAATGTCTCTCCACGGAGCTGTGCGCAGTCAGTCTTCCCTGGTACATCTCTTTGGAGGCCCACTCCATGATGGCACTGTTCATGCGGTATTGAACAGTGAGCATTCGGACCACTGAGTCCCCATACATCTGGATAAGTCTCTCCATTAGACTGAGAGAAAAACCTTTTGATGCAGCTCTGTGGCAAAAAAAAAAAAGAGCAAGATTTTTAAAAAAGGTTTTACCAACACCACAAATTCAATATTAGATATGTAAATATAAATATGTAACTAGAAAATCTGCTACGGTAAAATAAAACACCATTTTGCTATGTGATTAATTTATTTTCATATGTCAAGTCAAACTGGTTTCTCAAATGTCAGGATTTTCTGCTTTTGCTTATCAAGAGGATGCTCTTTATGGAAAAAACAATTCAATGAGAAAATAAAAATATGTTGACAGCTGTGGGGTTGATGCCAGAATTGTCTATAAATCTGATCAAATGACACCCACACAGCTCTGACAATGCAGACAGCCAGAGTTTCTAAGAAATAACTATTAACAAATAACTTTTTTTAACTTTAGCCCCACTGTTGCTAGTTTAATCATTAATACTCGCAGCTATGGAAAAAGCTTCATATCAGAGACAAAACAAATTTTAAGGATGATTACTAAGCTGCAGATGAATATTAAATATTCAATATAAATGATTAAAAAAAAAGGAAAACCTGTTTTTTACTTTTGTGATTTAATAGTAGGCGGTAACTGCTTGTAGTCTCCAGCCAGAATACATTTGCGTGCTCTGAGCAGCGCGATCCAGCAGCTGCTCTCCAGGGCCTGAGCACACTCGTCTATCACCACCCAATCAAAATGCTCTGCTGGCAGGAACTTAAGGGGACCGTCATCACAAGCACCTGCAGACACAGATAAGTACACACTGATTGCCTTTTATCGTCACAGTTACAAGTGAATGACATTGAATGACTGACATTTTCTTTCCTCAAGGCCATTACTGACCTGTGTTGGTTGATAGCACAACATCAGCGCTTTTTAGGATCTGGGAAATGGCTGTTGCTTCCCTCATTTTCAACTCTTTTCTCAGCTCCCCTATTTCTCTTCTGAAATTCACCCGCTCACCTTTTTCACAAGGCTTCTTCATTCTCATCTAAAAAAAATAAATATGGATTATAAATCACATGAATTGGCACAAACACTTGCCTGAGCTCAGACTACAGTAAAATACCTACAAAAGCTTTATCAATGTCTTTACGGATGTCCATGATGATATATGCGTTGTCACTCTGAGCGAGGATGGCATCTAATGAATGTTTCTGAATGGACTCCAACAGCCTGGCAGGGTGGCCGAGCCTCAGGACTTTGGCCTTGCATTGGGCTAATCTTTCTACTAAATTATCCACAGCCACATTAGACGGGGCACAGCACAGGACCTGCATAAACACAAGCACCCTGATGAAAGTGAAATGAAAATCATTCTGTCTAGGATGAGATACTGTAATGACAAATGCAAACAGTGACAAGTACACACAAATAAAACTAACCGACTGGAGGCTGTATGTTCACATATATAATATTACGTTCAAACTTTATGCACCTTCTGGCCTTGTTTGACTGCTTGCAGAATGATCTCCACTACTGTGGTGGTTTTCCCAGTGCCTGGGGGCCCATGAATTACAGCCAGCTCTCTCTGAGACAAAGCAAACGTCACAGCTTCTCTCTGGGAATCATCCAAGTTCGCGTTAAAGAATTCAACCTCATCTGATGGGGCATAAATGAAACGTAGCCAAAATTAGCCTTGTTGATTTATAATGCTTTGAAATTAATATTAACAGTGTGCTGCTTACCACCAAGCCATAGAGCCAAGTGAAAGTTTCACTTACTTGGCTGTGACTGAGAAGAAGGTTTTGTCTCTCCAAAAAGAACACTGATCAGATTGGCTGCTGTTCCATTGCTATATCTGTTTAATGCATTCAAGGCACTGCACACACAAAAACACACAACACACATTAGTCGTTTTGAGGTTTCTCATCTCACTTTTATCTGTATGTGCTTTGTTACTCACTTCTTCATTCGTTTGTAGGTGATGTCATTTGCCAACTTCAAAAGGTTGTAAAGTGCATCTGTATCAAAACTCAGCCCATCCTTTAAATCATCAAAGGCCACACTTACAGAAGTCTGGCTGACCCTAGTCACTATCCCTGTGGTAATCTGAGATGCCTCAGTGCAACCGCCAGAGTCATACAAGCCAACTATATCACCTTTAAGAGAAAACAGAAACACCACATTAAGCAAATATGAAACCAAGGAAACAAAAACGCCAATCAAATGATTTATCTTTCCATCTCACCAGGTCCAAAGCTGTTACTTGGTAGAGAAGAGAAGCCAAGATGTTTTCTTGGCTCTAGGACAATAACTGTACGGCCATACAAGCCTGTGGACTGACTTCCTATGTGCAGTTTCAGCAAGCAAACTCCTTTATTTTGAAGATCCTTCATGGAAATGTTCTCCTTCCATTGCCTGTTGGTACAAAACAAAGATTGTAATTATACAAAGGCAAATACAGATAATATTTTTTATATGTGGGGAAAACATTGGATACACATAATCCACATGAAAGCTTATATACTTGTTTTAGAGACAACCACACAATTTGAAAAAACAGTTGCTTGTGTGGCTCCAGGGGAGTTTTTTGTCAACTCTAGTGCCTAATTGCCACTTCTATACAGCTGTGTCATGTTATTTCCCCATGTTTTCTTATGTCTGTGCAGACCATGCACAAATGAATCAGATGCATAATTCACAACAGCACTGACAAACACTTATGAACATGTCCAACAATGCTGACATCCAAGGTAGTATAGAAATTGCATGCATTGATCTCTAGAACTTGGGGAAAAAAACCCTGCTGATGTTGTCATTGTGATGATCAGGGTAATCTTGGCTTGGGTTTGAAGACATCAAATTCTTTACAAAGTGCCAGAATTACATACTGAGGCGGTGGAGTTTGAAAGACATGGATTTTCTTCTCTCAAGGATATGTTATGGATGTATGGAGGATCGAATAGTTTTGGAGCTTCATCCCTATCACTCACAATAACGGCTGCTTTATTTATTACTAGTGTCTTTTTTTGTTCTCCCAAAACCACAAACTTCATGGACATGTGGAACAAAATTGCTGGTGTGCCCCATTACACAGTCTCTGGATGTTATTTTACTTACCTAGTCTCCTCAATTTCAGCTTCCCTTTCTTCCTGTAGGAGCTCGAGTGTCTTTGACACAAACTGTTCAACTGCCATCATTCACTGAAAAGACCAAAATCATCATAATTGTTCAAGCAGTTTCCAATATAACTTAATACAATCTCAGCTAGGCTACAGACAAAGTGGAACCTCTCCTGTTTGTCATTTAACAGTCACTGTTACAGACATCATACACACTGGATTATTGAAGCTTGACGTTGTAAATGAGAGATATGTTTATTTAAAATTGCTTGACATCAGCACTTTCAACGTGAAACCCTGCATACACAGTAATGTACCAGCAACAATAATCCAATACAGTGGGATGATCATTCAGCCCCAGATTAAATTATGAATCATGTAACCAAGTAAAAAGATGAATTTATTTTCAGACTCTGTTGCTAACTTAAGTGAAGCAAGACCTTAAAGACCTCTTCCATCTCTCAGTGTCAGGACATGCGGTCATGTCCAACGGGGTCAATGGTTAAACTCGTCTGATCTCTCGTGTATTATTATTATATTCCACTGAAGCCAAGTGTCGTGCATGAGGTAAAACAGGCCTCTTTAGTATCTTAGATATAAGCTGAATTATTACAGAGACAGCCCCAACGGTCACTTAATGCTCATATTAGCTTGCTAAGCAATCTGCACTCAAAGTATCTCCGTTAGCTTCAGTAAAATGGAGACTGGCACTCACCAACTAACGACAGACAGCTGAAAACAGACAGGGAGCAGAGGACCGACCAGCTGCTGACATCTAACCGTGCCGGACAGGTTGACAGCGTCTCGGTCTTGTCTTGTTTTCACTGGTCGATGTGTTGGTTTGAGTCTTCTTTGACTGTGCTAGCCCGTTAGCATGTTAGCTACACTGCCACCTACCTGCTCAGATGACTCCCCCCTTCTCACGCAGCCGCTGTGTTGCCAGGTTTGACAAAGAGAGGACCTTGTCAGAACCGAGGCACACGGGCGTCTTAAAAAATAGTCACATTTCTTTGAAAGGCCAATATGAGTTTAAACACGAGTGTTAACAAGAAAAAAAACAGTGGCTACCACCGCAGCACGGCTTTTTTTTAGATTTGGCCTACAGTTATTTTTATAGGTGATTATATCTCCATAAGTGTGTTCAAATTCGTAATAACTCAAATTTTTAAAAGAAATTACTGAAACCTGACGTTAAACAGTCCAATCTGGCAACACGTTTCGACATTTATTTTGAAAAGCCCACAACGCGGAAGTTACACAGATAAGTCCACCGAGCAGAAACACGTTGATCTAAGTTGTCAATCAAACTGGAACCAGCCACTCGACAGTTAGAGGCAAGTTGTTGGACATAAATTCTGGGTTTTATTAGTATTTTTCACATTATGAACGGGTCCGTGTCGGCTGGCAGTTCTGCGTGGTTTCAGACCGCCGGAGAATCTGCTGGTTTTTAATGGAGCGGATCCCAGTCAGGAGGGAAAGCCTGCAAACCTGCAGACCCGAGCTAACCCATTTTTATTTAACTGCTTCACGACGCCTTTTCGCTGCCTTCGTTAAAAAATGAGGACGACGCTCGTCCTGTTTCACGCCCTCTCATGCTGCTGCTTGGCCGCTGCTACTCTCTCCAAAACTGATGCCAAGAAGTCTCATAAAGCTGAGACGGAGGTGAGGAACTTTGGCCCACCTGGATGTTCCTGTTTACCTGCTCAGGTCCCTCTCATCTGTGATCTGTCACTGAAATGAGAAATGTGCTTGATCCCATGTCTAGACATCCCCAGCTGAGTTATCCGTGTTGGAGAGAGGCCTGGTTGTGTCAGATCCGCACTGGAAAGACATAGTGAGGGAGGAAAAAAGACACTGTGCTCACATCAAGAAAACATTTCAAGGACCGGTGCTGGGATATGTCACCCCTGTAAGTGTGAAGTCCACTCCCTGCTGCACACACAGTCCTCCTTATAGATCTGTTACTACAGCCTCAAAGGAGAAGCTCAGAGGGTTTCAGTCCGTCCACGTACAAAACCAACATACTCTTATGTACATCAGAGGAATCTGACACTGCAGTTTTTCCTCACCAAACTGGTTGTAAAAAGATTCTGTTTATAAGAAAACTGTAGATATGTCTGTGTGTCTGTGTGTGTGTCTGTCTGTGTGTGTGTGTGTGTGTGTGTGTATTCAAATATTCATAAGTCTGAGTCAGAGTTGGCCAGATAAATGGGGTATCTCTCAAAATTGTTATTGTTATCTCCTTTTGGCATGTCCCTTTATTTGCAACTCCTTATATCATAATTTAATCATTTATCGTTTTCTGATTCCTCCCCCTCTGTGTAGGGTTGATGCAGGCTCTGTCTCTTGTGTGGCAAAATTTTGTATTGTCTGCCAATGTGCGAGTTATGGACTGGCCACCTGATAAAACAAGTAATTTAACTACATCACCTTCAGCTCTGAGAGACCGTCATTGTCTCAATGAAGCAGCAGTAATAATGATTTTAGTTGCAGTTGTAAGCTTTGGAAGATCTCCAGTGCCACCAAAATAAAGGAACGAATCCTTGAATGCTTTGCATGTATGTTTTGACACAGTATCTGAATTATATCTGTCTTGCTTTCCCATCTTGCAGTGGAATTCCCACGGCTATGATGTGGCCAAAATATTTGGCTCTAAACTGACTTCATTGTCACCAGTGTGGCTTCAGCTCCGCCGGCGAGGACCTGAAACCTTTGATGTTACAGGACTTCACGACCATGACCCAGGTGAACAACCCGCATCGCTGACAGCCAAACAGGAAGCACTTGACGAATGGACTAATAATGTATGTAAAGTAAAAGGGTCTCTTTGTCTTTCCAGGATGGGTCAAAGCTGTGCGCAAGTCTAACAAAAAAGTCAGGATGGGTGAGTGATGTCCTCCTCCCTCCCCACAGCTCAACTCAGGTCTGTTGATTTGGCCCAGTGCAAGAGGCTTGTGTTCATCATTTAAACCCTCCATTCTCTGTACACTCAGTTCCTCGGCTGTTATTTGATGGCTGGTCTTACCAGGACTACATGAATGTACTGGGGAGCGAAGATGAAATCGAGGAACTAGGAAGTGAGCTTGTGGATGTTGCAAAGGTAATGAAGCGTTTTTGTAGCTCCATGTCTCTTACAACAGTGTAAAACTTTGGCACTGTTAGTCTAACGAAACTGCGTCCTTGCAGACAGAAGGTTTTGATGGTTTCACCTTGGAGCTGTGGAGCCAGCTGGGAGGCAACAAACGAAAGTGAGTGAGTTAATGCCAGACCAGAGAATCCTAACCCTAAAAAATTTCTTTTTTTGGAAATTAAATTAATCAAAAATGTGATATCCTTTTTTTCCAGGGAGCTGGTGCATTTGGTGAAACACATATGTGAGACTTTGAAGGCCAAAAAATTAGACTGTGTGCTTGTCATTCCACCTGCTGTCACCAGGTGAATGAAAATAGTTTTATGTTCCGTAACTAGAATTGTTTGAGGAAAAAAAATGACGTTGGTGTTGACTTACCATCCCCCTTTTTTTTTTTCCACTTTCCATCATGATCAGTACGGGGCAGCCAGGAATGTTTGGCAGGGAGGAGTTTGAACAGTTGGCCCCAGTAGTGGATGGATTCAGCCTCATGACATACGACTACTCCAGCGGTGCCCGGTGAGCCTTCTGTACAGACAGAAGTCAAGCATATTCACTGATGTAGAAATGATTCAGGTGGTTGCAAAAGATCCACAGCATCAGTGCAGACTCTATCTTTTTTTAATAGACCAGGCCCAAGCTCTCCTTGGCCCTGGGTAAGAGACTGCGTTCTCCAGCTTGCACCAACCACTCAGTGGAGGCAAAAGATCCTGTTGGGACTCAATTTGTATGGCCTTGATTTTGCAAGTCAGGGAACAGAACCAATCTTGGGAGGAAGGTAAGACAATTCGGTGACGACAGCTTCACTTAGAGATGATAAGCAGGTTATAGAGGCCTGGTAACCTCACTTCTTTCTAACGCCATTACGTGAGATCTTATTCGTTTTCCAATTTATAATCTTAAATTTACTGGACTTAATGTAGCTTTCTACTGGAGCTGCAAGAGACTTTATTCACATCCATAGCAGTAATACCTCAGAATTGCAAACAGGGTTAGATACGTTCAGGGCTCCACTTTAAAGCCTCTTAAAACTTTCAAATCTCTGTAACATTTCTCTATAACACACATTATCCTGTGACACAGCCCAAACATTTGGCAAATTAAGAAAATGTGTTCAGGGAGCTAGGGGAAGGCAATAGGATGTCAGGACCTGACACTTTTTTTCTTTTTCTGTAGGTACATTGAGATTTTGCGAGAACACAGGCCAAAGCTTCTCTGGGATGAATATTCGGCAGAGCATTACTTCACTTACAAGAGGTGATTAATAGTGTAATAAAGTCAATGAGCAAATATCCTCCAGCAGCGTCTTTTGACAAGTTCTGCCTTTACTTCTGTGTTTCAGGAACAATGCAGTTAAGCATGTGGTGTACTACCCATCACTAAAGGTAAAACTCTGCACATTTTAAGTTAATTTTTAGGTAAACACAGATACAACATTACGAATGCTATGATTAGGAGCCATTATTTATAATGGCATTAAAACTGAACTGTATATTAACATTATTTTAACTATGTTTACAGTCAATCAACCTGAGAATCTCTTTAGCCACTGAACTGGGAACTGGAATTTCTTTATGGGAATTGGGACAAGGACTGGATTATTTTTATGATCTCCTATGAGAGTTGGACTTTTTAAAGATGGGGGACCATGGATTATCAGCACATTTGTATGTGTGTGTGTGTGTGTGTATATATATATATATATATATATACATACATACATACATACATACATACATTTATTTTTTTTTCCCCACCCAAAAACTCAGGTGGTGTATGTATGTCATTTATCTTTTTCAGACTGGCCAATTGATATGAACTCTCAAATGAGCCACTGACGAGGTTTAGTTAAAATGCAACTGGTCTGAGGGTCATGAAAGTGTTGAGAAATCTTTGTTGATTCAGTAGGTTCCCGCAGCAGCCAACGGGTACTTCAGTGTGTTTTACTCCTGTTCATCATCATGAAAAAAAAAACAAAAAACTTGTAATTCGATCAGAGTGCAGTAACACATCATTCAGCAATAGAATGTGCATGATCATCAGTGTGTATAGAGTTTAAGTAAAGGAGTATAATCCTGTTCAGAGGCTGTCAGACTTCAGACGCATCGCAGTCTTTAGTGCTCAACATCACACACAAACAGTTCTGCTCTTGGGTGCAGCTTTGCTTGCTGTGAAGATGCATTCCGTTTTCAGTCTTTAAATATCCATCATCAAGGCTGCCTCTGCTCCCGATACCAAGCTCATTTCTCAAATTTCAGTCGACATTTGATTGTGTGGTTTTTATTAGATTTATAATAACAGTAATGAAACAAGTAATGAAGTGACATTTACATTGTTGCCAAACATCTGCTCTGTCATAGAATCTTCCAGTATTTATCTGAGATGAATGTTTGTTTAATTATCTGAATATAAATGTGAAACAACTAAGCTGTTGAATTTGTGACTTTTTTTTTTTTTTTTTTTTTTTTACTTGGCACTACAGAGGAGGATTAGATTATTTACAGCAAGTAAGGTTGACTCCATGTTCTGACCGGTTATCAGGTGTCTGTCTATCACAACATGTGCAGCATCTTCTTGACTTGCTAGAAAACAAAGAGAGGGAGAACAGAGGTTTAGGTTTAAAAAATTAGGATTAAACCTTTTACTGGGCTTGTTTACTATCTGCGCTGTGCAGGTCAGCTCACCTGTGTACGACCCTCCACTGTCCTTCACAAAGTCCTCCACAATCAAGGGAAGGTTAGCAAAGTCAGGCCTCCGCACCAGTTCAAACACAGATGGCTGTTAACAAAAACAGTTATGTTAATTATACTGGACAGAAATGTGTTCGGGCACACAGACTTTCATGATTGCTTGAAGAAGACTAACCCCTGTTAAACTGTAGCCACTGAAGATCCACTTTTGTCCCTCAGTGGCACAACACAGAGCTGACACACCATGTCCCACTGCACAGATGGGTTCTTCACACATGGAAAAAAACATGTCAACCCCATAAAGATGGTACACAATACATACTGGCTGCTTTAAAATGAGCCTCACTCTCACTTTGGTGCGAGATGAAGTGTGAGAGAATGCGGTGCAGGGAGCCGCTGTGGGCCAGGTCATTTAGTGCCCCGGGACAGTCTGGGATGAGGAGCGCCTGGTATCGAGCACCTGGAAAAAGTCAACATGATATAACTGAGCAGAGTCCAACCAACAGCAAAAGCCAAGGAGCTTTGGAATTAATACTCTCACCATCTATAGACTCAAGCTTGGCCGGTGTTGCATAAGGTTTCACATTGAAATCCTGCACCCATCTGGTGGTGCTCTCATCCACACCAACAAAGTCTATTGGCTTCCCCTGCAATTCAGAGAGAGACTCAGTCGCTTTATCTCTGTACAGAAAAATACATGATGTTCAGAGTTTACATGTGTACAATAGATTAGTGCTGTCTTCATTTGTATGCATATTCAACTTACACGTGCAACTTACTGAGCTGATTAGTCAATTCTTTTTTTTTTTTCTTTTTTTTTTTTACAAACTTATCAACAATTTTCAAATAAGATGTCCCATGTTTTCCAAGCAGCATCCAGGCTTCATTAGCTTTAATTAATGAATGATTGAGTGGGAAATAAATGATTTATTTAGGCTTTATTACTCAGTTACCTGGCCTCTAATAACAACAACAGCCTTTGGGTTGTCAGTCCCCCAGCATGACACTGTTGACATACATTCAATCGTATAATTCTTGACAAGCTGTCAGTAAAAGCACAGCCACCAATACAGTGTAGTAAATCATTCATGAATAGACTCCTATTAATAGCTCATAAGGCCATTAATAGGGCAGCTTTTACACCCTTTATAAGTGTCTTATGAATCAGCGGTGTCCATGTCTGTGGGTGAGCTTTGTCTTTTTTTTTTTTTTGTCTTTGTCCCATCAGGACATATCTGATCCCCACTCCCAGTTTTCCGTCACTTCCAGCCTGACAGAATAAAACACTCGCCCGAGGAGCATTTTTCATTGCTATTATTATTATTATTGTTATTATTGTTGTTGTTTCATCAGAGCGGCAGACGCCCAAAGCTTCATTAGAAGAGAAGCTTTGGTGAAAGTTTTTGTCGGCTGCTGCTTGTTCACCTTTTTTTTTTTTTTGGGAAACAAACACAGTCTTACCCCCGGTGTGGCCGTCTGCAGATTGAAGGCTGAGGTGCAGAGACTGAAGGACTGATGGAAAGACTTGGCTGACACACCTGAATAATAAACAGAGCTCTCAGAAACACAGGACAGTCGGTCTGTGAGCATGGTGTGATAAATGAGGAACCAGCAGACTGAGTCGGATCCACAGACCTTGAGGCGAAGAGCTCGACACGATCAGACACGTTGACTTTGCAGCCATCTCACTGAGCTTCGTGTTTCCTCCACATGAACAAGTACGACCGTTCACAAGAATATCAAGAAAACTGTTGCTGAAATCACCAGGAAAGAAAAATATGCAAGGAAGAAGCTTCGGTCAGCTGACAACAACATCCGCCCAAAGAATTTCAGAATAAAAGTTAAATGTAGAAATGTAATTACGCGTACAGAAATTTTTATTTGCATTACAACAAACAATTATAACTTTAGTAAACACTGATTGATATACATGTAAAAGAAAAAAAAAATTAAAAAAGAAAAATACAATAAAGCCTATCATGTTTGAAAGATTAAACACTTAAAAAAACAAAAACAAACAAACGTTAGTTACAAGTTCATCCACACATACTTAGGATTTCGTAAAATGGAAAATTCCAAGAGTAAGTATTAGCCGAAAAATAAAAACAGTGCTGTCCAGCAGCATTATAGTGTCTCTAGTGTTTATTCTCTGAAAATCATCACATCATTGTTTTTGTGTCAAATACACAGCACCCAGAACTGTGTGAATAAATTGGGGAATTCAAATTTCTTATCAAACACAATTGGTGATGTGATACATTTTGTGTTATTCAATAGCATCAATAAGGATCTTCTTTCAAATTTTGATAAAGGCAGCAAGTAACCATCATCCCCACAAGCTGAAAGAAAAAAGACACGAGGAACTTGTTAGTTACGCACTATACACAGAGACAACTTTTGTTTAATATTTAGCTTTAAAAACTAAATATTATGCATAAAAAAAACTCTTAATAAGCAGTATTTTGCAAAGGGGTTAGGGTTTTACCTGGAGAAATGCAATCCCAATGCCCACTGCCCCGAGAATATATAACTGACTCAGGATGAATTCCTCTAATTTCTTGATGCAGCCTCCCTGAAAGCACAAGAAAGGCAAAGAAATTACAATTTTAAAATAATCCAGCATTTAGCCAGATCCTGTTGAACAGCTCCACATACCTCCACTTTGTATATGTTGGAAGGATGGTCCCTGCGGCCACAGAGGTCACTGGGAGTTTTACAGCAGCTGTCAGGGACAATCTGCTGAGTATCTCTAGCTTGGATCCACAAGCTGTCTCTCCAGTCTGAGAAGTTGCCACTGCCACAACACTTAAACTGAGAGCATGCCAGTAAAAGGAGGAACAGAGGAAAGAGAAAAGGATGAGGTATGTGAACACATGCAGGCTGGATTGGCCATCACTTCTGATCACAGAGTCTGTCTCAGGTACTGAAGCAGAGGGCATGCTGTGATTTAAACATGCAACACACGTGCAACATTACTTCCACACCTGCTGCTGAAGTTTGTCAACAGCCTGTGTGACACTCTCTTCTCCTGGCTGTTGGTATTTCAGCTGCATGGTCCCCTTCAGGTTTTGTCTGAGCTCCTCATCCAACTGTGAGACAGGAGATGCACTTCAGTGATCACTCAGGACAAAACAGATGTGTCACTATCCATTAAAAACTTCCCCCCATAACATTCCTCTGTACCTGTGCAACTCTAAATATGAGCACAGATCATCTGACCCCCTCTCCCTGTTTAATGATCACTCTTTAAATTGATTTGCAAATCTAAACACTTTCTTTCTAGACTGACAAAGTGCAAAGAGTGAATATAAACCATCATATATCAAACTGTTAGAGAAACAGTTTGATACAAAATGGAAACAGGTTGCAGCAGATTACCTGGTAGCAGAGAGGGAAACACTGGAGCCAGAAAAAGGATAAGAAAGAGAGGATGAAAAACAGGACAAATGAAGGACATGCACAGAGGGACATGCAAGATTTCACAAAAGAGAGAATGGCAACTAAAGTAATTCCTGGGTGGTAAAAATAAAATGATTAAGAAAAAGGGAGGGTGGTTTAAAGAAGAAGTACAGTGGGAGTGATAAATCGTTTGCATAAAGTACAAAAGGAAAAGAAAATAAAAAAGGTACATTAGTAATTTGAAATGAATATAAGCAGATAAACGAAATCATGAAAAAGCGCATACCTCTTGGTAGTTTATGTAGGCCAGCACACCAGCAATGATTTCCAGCAGGAAAATGCTGAGCAGCAATATCAAATACTGTGAAAAGAGAAGGAAATAAACAATAGCAAAGTTATAAAAAGAAATCAGTTGGAAAACAGAAATTCCTGCTTTTTTTCAGATGGTGGTTCAGTGCCTTTCTGTGCTCTAATAGGAAATTCATTGTGATTTCAAATATTTCCTCTGCACTGAAGCTCTCTGTGTTTTTCACTGTGGGAAATGGAAGTTATTCATTACAAAGTTCGTGGCAAATATGGAAACAGGCACAATGTGCCAGAGCTGGTACAGTGTTGCTTCAGTATTATATCCTCTCAGTGCGCCTGTCTGTGCCTCTCACAGCCTCTTCAGTCCAGGCAGCTGCTTGTGCTGGCCTTCATTCCTCTGGCATGAGCCACGCTCTATATCCACCCTCTTAAAGACACACTCTGCATGACTTTGTCTGTTATTTCTGACTGCAATGCCCGTCTGACATAGTGGGCTGCATTGAACGCAGGCAGGCGAGACAGAAGGTCACCAAGGATTAACTTTCAATTCACGTGTGTGTAAACAGGAACGTAATGTCTGTCATCATTTGCTGTTTCCACATAATTAAATGAGGTTTCGAATGGATTGGTGGACTGGAGTGAAAGTAAGAAGAGAAAAAAAGGATTAAATAAAATGTTTTTTGTCGGTTTTTTTTATCCATAGGGCAATGTTTTGTGCCAGTCATCTGCCTCACCACAATCAGAAGACTCTTCATCTCCTTCAGAGTGGCACAGCATCCGATAATCCCGGTCACTATCACGATGATCCCAGCAGCTATCAGGATATAAACTGAAGCAAAGTAAAAGCTGGAGTTCAGTAAACTGATGTAGTCGCTCTTCTCCACCAGAGTCCACACTCCCACTCCCAGTACAGCTCCTCCTGCCAACTGAAACAACGGATCCCTATCAGCTCAATTCAAACCAGATGCTCCCTGTAACAATGTACCACATTGTTTTAAGCTGTTATAAAATTTCTCCAAAAATGTTATAGTGATGCAGTGAAGGTAACATCTTATTTTTACTTCACAAGCCTCAAGAGACATGCAGCTAAATTTGTTTTATGGTGCTCATAAAGCTCAGTTTCATATCAGAGTTGATACATGCTGGAAATGAGCCATGAGAGATGAGTAGGTGAAGCAACATTTGTTACTGTTATTGTCAAATATTAAAGCCTTAAGGAAATTAAAGTTATTGAGCAAAGATCGTTTGAGGGAATTATATAGAGCATGATATTACATAATGTACATATTATATATACATATGTATTGATGAGTTACACTATACATTGTGTTTCAGTTTCATAAAGTCCTCATTAATATCTGAAGCAAAGTGAGAAATGAAAGCTCCAGTCAGAAGTTCATTATTCTGACTAATTGTATTACTAATAATCACAGATCACATAGAGCCTTTCACATCTTCACATTTCCCTGTTAACTCACCCAGAAAAGTATATTGAAGAGAAAAAGGAGATATTTCAGACATATTGTCCCACAGGTAGGATTTTTTTCACGCCGAGCCTCCATTCTGAAATAAAAAGTCAGCTTGGCTTTACAGTGTACAGCGATGCAGAAACACGGAGGAGATCAGAGAAGATCAATTTTCACAGATGAATGTCCCCCTAGGGAACAAGTACAGGATGCAGAGGGCACGTCATAGCTTCCAAAGCTGTTTTAATGCTAAACTTGAGATTTCTATCACATAAATCTTAGCAACTGTGTTTTCATGATGGCAAGCTTAAGCTTATTAGTACCATATCTGATGAAGACTTTTCAGTTCCTGTTCAAAACATGTTTCCTCTTTTGGTCTGCTTTAGTTCCATCTTTGGTGTGAAAATGTGATTTATTGAGTGGAGCTTAAAAGTAATAACAGAGTATATAAGAGTTTCTTTTTCAAGCTTTTGTATGTGATAGCTACATGAAAAACAGTAAACAGCGGACTAAATAAATAAAATAGTGTTGTTACATTTGGAACTTGCAAAAAGTCGGCATAAGAGCTCACTGATGAAATCAAATATGTTGTGGGGAAAATATACATGTCATCCAGCAGATATACATGTCCTCCTGTATCTCTGTCACCTAACCTGATCTTCTCAAATGCTCAGACTGCAGTTATATACTGTTGACATGTAACTATTTACTTAATGAATTAGGCAATGTCTGTTTTTACCCCAACCTGAACTGCACTTTCTTCTGCTTCTATTTTAGGAAAAGTTGTGACTCAAGAGCATCACAAGAGATGGTGACTTTAAAGTATCAGTGGACCTCTCTTTGAACTGAAAAGGAAAGGATTAAGGGACAAGTATAAAATAACAACTGCATTAAAAAAAAAAACCTTTCTTTTAGTCATAAGACAAAATACTCTGTGCATGTGACAGTCTGGGAAAACAAAATCTCCCAGTGGTCATAATCAAGTTATTTTTAACTCATTGTGTCATGGAAAAACTGCTCTGCCTTTTCCACTGAGACCAGAATACTCCTACCTGATTTTCAGTGGTGGGCCTGAAGGATGTAGATTATCGGGGTAATGGCTTCCAAGCTCCCTGTAACCTCGGGGTCAGCGTGCTACTGTCTCTGACGGTCAACTGCAACAATGTCCGTTCTCAGCTGACACCAAGAGCCGAGCCTCCCACCCAACTTTCTAAGTGCCTGTCCTCTTTTGGCACAACAGACAGCTCACCCCTTCCTGGGCCATACAAAGTACATGTCTGCCCCCCACTGGTTTCTCACCCATATAAGCTTTTTAAGCACCAAAAACAAAAGCTTGGCTTATAAGTGACAGTTAGAAATCTTTCCAAAAAGATCAGGGGAGTGATAAAAAATATATTTTATTGAATAAATTTTAAAGATGCACAACAGTAAACTGGTTCAGTAAACTTATTCACAGAAAAATAGCAGTGGAAGGAAATGTAATACCCCAGCAGAACTTTTTGAGAAGTTTTTCCTCTCCTGTTTATGTACAGCAGCCTCTTTTTGATGCATCTTTGGTTAGTGAAAGTGTGTCTTCATGCTGTCGATCATGTTGGGCAACCAACATCCTAAAATGAAGAGAGGTATAAAACGACCATTCAGCAGAGACTGCAATGTTTAAAAATATGAATAAACAAACCATTTTCATTCATCAAGCAAAAAATGTTCTCTCAACAACAAAATGTGTGATAAAGAAATATGATGTCATACCCAGCTAGGTCAGTCATCAACTCCTCCATGTTATATCCAGTCTTGGCGCTGCACTCATAAAACAAAGCTTGGTGCTGCTGTATAACCCCCCCCCCCAAAAAAAAACAAACAAACTAACAAGTCAGGTTCAAGTATGATTTTTTGTCATTTGCATGTTTGTACATGAAACAAAATCTGTACTCAAGTCAGTTCTCATTTCATTTCATTTATCTCCAAAACTGTTTTGGTCTGTTTTGGAAATATTATAAGAAAAAAGAATAAAAGAAGAAAAATCACTGATTATTCAAATGAACCTCACCTCTGCCAGCCTCTGCCCCTGTTCTGCTGTCACCTTTCTGCCGTGTGTGTCTGTCAGGTCCAGCTTGTTGCCCAGCAGCATTAACACCGTGTCATCACACATCTTTTTCTGTGACACAGAGCAGGTTATCATACACATATTATTAATCTGTCAGTTCTTAAACACTGCCTAAACTGTGGTACTGAATCATCCTTCATCTGACAAAAATTACCCAGACACTGAAGAAAAATAGTGCTTAAACGGCATATTATTTGTGCCTACTGAAGTTCATCTTGTACTGCACTGTAAATAAACAGCATGTATATTTAAATATGGGTAAACTGTTTTGCATGTCTCCAACCACCTGTGATATCTCCACCTGCTCACCTTTACAGACTCCATCCATCCTCTCACCGCCATAAAGGAGGGGGAGTGCGTTACGTCATACATGGCAAGGACACCATCAGCCTTTCGGTAATACTGCTCAGTGATGCTGCGAAACCTGGACGAGCAAACAGTAAAAATGAAATAGAAATATTAACACTTGAAAAGAACGACTTATTAGGTGGTGGGAAATATGATTAAACAGCTCAGATGCTATTGTATTGCATATGTAAGGCCATGAAAGAAGAGAATGCCTCTTACCTCTCCTGTCCTGCAGTGTCCCAAAGCTGCAACGTGACATTGATGGAGCCCAGAGCTAAAGTCTTCATCTGGAAATCTAGACCTAAAAGCAAGAGGTTGAATAACTGATTCGACACAGAGGAGCAAGTTAAGGATTAAGAAAGTATGAAAAACAGTGAAAATCTTACCAACAGTAGCACTCATGTTACTAGAGAAGCATCCTGTGCAGTAGTGCTGGATGAAGGAGCTCTTACCCACACCAGAGTTCCCCAAGAATACCAACTTGAACACTCGTTGAGGAGAACCTACAATTTTTCTCTAAAATGCGGGTAAAAGGCCAAATTTTACAATTTGATTTAGCACGTGTTTTTTCTGTAACATTTTTTCCCTCTTAATGGAATGGAAAAGAAAAACACATGATAGTTTATGCTCTGTAGTCTACAAAAATCTCATATTCTTGCTTTCTGAATAAATTGTATATATTTTTAGGTTTAATATTTCCCCCACCTGAGTTTGAGTCTGTTCAACATTTTCACCCCTGACTCTACATGATGGTTGGTGTCTCTTGGTTGTATTTGTCATGGCTTTGTCTTTGTCCTGCTTCAACTCACCAGATGAGCTCAGCCGTCTTCAGAATCAATGAATACACAAAATTAGTGACTTTCTAGGGCAATCTTGTTCAATGCAAAGATGATAAATCTCATATCAAATGCACTTAGTCATACAAACCTTTTCAGTGGCTTGTCTTGCAGTAAGTAGTTACCTATGACTGACCCTCTCTTCTGCAAAGTCTTTGTGACATTTGGTTTCTAAAAAGATGTTTTTGTAAAAAGTGAGGCAGAAGATATGAGCAGCATTAAGATTTGCCTGTGTTAAACAGACTGTGTGCAATGGGGGGTAATTACCATTCAAAGCCCCATTACCATTTGTTAGTCTTTGAACCAACTAATTTACTCGGATTCTTGAAAAAGCATGGATTCAGTTCAGTAATGACATTTATTCTGCTACAAAATACTTTGACATAATGATCATTTATCAGCAATACACTTATTTGACTTTAATAGACATTAGAACAGGCTTTGTGGCAGATTCCTTTGTTCATAAATGTCAACACTAAATTAAAACAGACTTGTGGAAACTCAATCCCAAAAAATGTACTAACTAACAGCTTTGGCAAAATCGCTATAATTTTTAAGAGATGTGGATGGGATGAACGCATATCTGCAAAGAATGGGGAAATTGTAGGAATAGGACTTTATTGCTTAGGTAAATACTGACTCACTTTAGTTCACTTAGATAAATAATACTATGTACAAAATCTTTTATAGACACATTAATATAACATGTCCTGGACACAGGGCAGAATAAATGTCCTTTCAACACCCCCCCACAAAAACATTGCTGATGTGCAAAATTCATTTACATTAACAGAAATTCAACTAATAACCAAAAAATAATAACAGATGCCCATATAATAATAATATAATGAAAATATAATCATTGTCCAGGGGGTGGACTTAGCTTAGGGCGGATAAATCTGCTGTGTCCATGGGGTACAAAGGTCTTCACTGAGGTAACAATTTAATGGCAGGGCAGGATGGCCAGAGCTTTTGTGACTAACCCTCTTCTGACACTGTTGGGCATCTTTCTCATCTCGCAGCCTTTTGTTCATATCCCTGATGCAAGAAGAGAAAAATCACTTAGGACCATCCACGCACTCTGTTTGGAGTTGTGAAAGTTTGAATAAAACAAAGACACAAAGTGACATGAAATTTTCATTACAAAAGAATGTGACCCAAACAGCAAACATCAGCTGTTCACACTTACCTCAACAGCTCCAGCTGTCTCAAGAGACTATCCTTCTCTTTTTGCATGTTCCTTGACACTTTCATCACATTTCTACAGAGAAGCCAACAAGAGATTTGTACTTTCTTTGATTGCATATACATAAACACTGTCATTTACTTGTCCATGACAGCTAATTTGCTTCCTTAAAATTACACCACCCAGCTTTATGGTTTAAGGTTATTACTTAACAACCTTATTTAAGAAATTAAACTATATGTTTACATTAGATCATGTGCAAAGGACCTGGGATTCATTTTACCCTAAACATAAATTCAGAGGATAGTTTACAGTAATCATAGTTTCTACACTTTTTCTGTTGAGTATTTTCTATATTTTTGCCAACATGAGCATCATTAATATTAAGTATGGTGATTTCTGGCCAGCCTTTCATTGCCTATAAAAAGTCTAAATGGAACAAGAAAGAGTGTTAATATCACGTCCATGTGTGAATTTCCTAAAAATTTAGCAATTATAATAAGGTAATGAAGTTAAATAATGTCAGCCATAGTGTTTTGCCACTGACTTTGATCTTATACTTGGGCCATTCGGGCTGCAGTCTGTGCTGTTGTCTACTCACCTCTGTCGGGCCACTTGTTCCTGGGCAGCGTTGAACTGCAGCAGACTCAGCTGGCTAAGCGCTGCTTGCAGCTGCTCTCTGCTGCTCTCCACCTGCTCCTGTAACTGGATGTTGAGGCTCCGCAGCTGCCGGTTCTGCTCCTTAATGCTTGCCTGCTCACAACTCAGCTGCTGGATTCTGGTCTCCAGCTCAGGATCAAAGAGAATTTTGTTGCTTCCCTCAATAAACTATAGCTCACTTCAGATCTACCGTTAGTCCCATTTTGACCCACATGCTTACCTCCTTCTGTTTTGTCATTGTACTCTCCAGCTCTTGCTCCCGTACCTTCAGATCTTCCTCAAGTTGTTGCCCCCTTTGCCTCTGTCTAACACTGTCCTTGATTTCACAACAAATTCATTAAATGCCACTATGACAATCACTTTTGCTGAGTTGTGCAAATGTTGAACTAAAAAGCACACATCTGCACCTGAACCTGGAGTTTTTGTCGCTCCTCTCTGATTTGATTTTCCATGTCCTCATAAACTGACCGAACCACCTGATCGTGTTCATTCTCTCGTCTAAAAAAAACAACGACAAAGATCTAAATTAATGAAGAACTCACAATCACAGTACATTTGGCAAAGCTTGTATACAGTATATTGTGCTGACGTGAGTTGAGACCTGTGCAACGCTTGTACCAGGTTGTCTCTCTCTCTGATGGAGTCCTGTAAGTGGGACACAGCGTGGATCAGGACCCCCTCCAGGACACTCAGCAGCTCTGGTCTGTCCCTCTGGAGTTCACACCACAGAGCACAGAGCTCATGCTGCCTAACATGACATATTATGACGATTATTTTTTGATTGATTAATAATTTCTTGTTCTGTCTATTCGACGCTCCAGAAAATTACAATCATTAAAGATGATTGATTTATGATTCATTATCAAACTCGCGTTTTTTTTTTTCCTCTTGATCAAGTAGTACATTAATTGACTGATTGTTGTGGCTCTGAAATACATCATGCGTTTTTTATTAATTGTTTGTTATATTTTCTTAAGTGGAGCAATGCATTATTTTGAAGTCTTGGTAACTTTAATGAAAAACATTGGTCTTACTCTTGAAAAAGTTTGTCAGCTCCCAGTTCCATCAGTATGTTTACAAATCTGACTGATGCCTCGTCCTGTGAACAGTCCAACTGGTTCAGATCCTCCCCTGCTTCATCTTGACTCAGCTCGGTTGTGTTGTCCAGTCCCATCAACTCCCCTACACCAAAAACAATCAAAGACACGGGAATTAGTTCAAACTGTATGAGAAATGTTTTTCAATGAAGAGTAGCCTTACCCGTAGACACTCACCCAGTCCCGTGTTGAACTCAATGGGAGTAAGGAATCCATTGCTCTCTCGATCCAGACTTTCAAACACAGTCTCCAGCTGTTCGGGGGACAATGGCAACTCCCTTTGTAGCCTCTGACCAGGAGAAAAATGGAAAGTTCAAGTCTGCAATCAGGCTAAACCTTTTTTAATCTACCACACTAGATGCTCACCTGCATATCCCGCTTTGTAATGAACCCTTTTCTCTCTTTGTCACAGAGCACAAATAACTCCTTGGCCTTGCCCATGGTCTCTGCCTGCGGGCTTCCCGGTACTCCTTCTCTTGGCGAAGAGAGTGGGCTTCGGCCCCGGCTGGGCCTGGGGCTCCTAGCAGGTAGGTCTCGCAGTCTGGGGCTCACCGACATGGCCTCACCACTGCCTTGACCCACAAGGACCTCACCATCATTCAGCCACATAGCCATAACTGTACAGAGGAACACAGGTATGGGTGGACACACAGCGTATGTGTCCATGAAGCAAAATAATGAGCAACTATACTGATAATCAAATGCTTCAAAAAATTGTGGGAAAAATGGCAATCATGCTCAATTTTATCTTTTCAAATGAGAAATTTCACTGTTTTTTGTCATTATATCATTTTTAGTAGCTCAGCTTTGGTTTTCAACCGGGGGCCAAAGAAGACAAGCTAATCAAAGACATCAGCAAAGACTAGCAGGTTTTTTAACATTTCATTGACTAAACAATTCATTGATTAACATAAAAAAATAACCAGCAGACTTATTGACAGTGAAAAATAATATTTAGTAACAGCCCAATGAGAAAATACATTAAGATTATCTATGACAAGGAACAAGTTTTGTTTTCATGATAAACTTGACTGAATTTAATGATATTGTGGGTCTTCTCTCTCAGTGCTCCAAGCTGCCATTACAGGTCCTCCCTAGTCAAACATGGGGTGAAAAAAAAAAAAGTATGTGTACAGTCACTAAGCTGATAATCCACAGCTGCTGGATATATCTACACTCAATGGCATTTTATTTGTTTGAGAAATCCAACATAATATAAATTACTTGACATACTTCCATCCAAAATGTCAATATTCCCAGGAAGGTTTATGACAAAAAGGCAGTGCTGCCAGTGGGCCTCTGTGTTTATTCAGTAGGAGAAGATTTAAATGGTGCAAGTCATGTACATGACTGTCTACCAGGATGTGTTGAGGGTTAAAAACAGGACAGTGTCATGTGAGAAGAGTTACTGTGTACTTTGAAGGGGAAAGTGGATAGCCCAGAAGGCGGAGATGTAAATCAAACATTTGCATTTTCAGAATTACCACAATTACAGACAAACTTCACTCTCAAGAGCTCTGAGGAATTAAGCCTTTGTAGCTCCATGATAGTTGTAAAACAGTGATTTATGACATGATTCGTCATATCCAATCTAGTCTTTAGGGTAGATGGCAATTCTATCACAGAGGACGATTATATTAGCATACATCTTAAATGTATTTATTAACATAATTTAAATAGAACTACAAAATGTTTCAAGGTCAAGGCAGACGACAGATATCTCTGGATCTAATCAAGCCTAAAGTACGAAGTGAAATCTGCCTCAATCTGAAATGAGATAATCTGTCCAGTCCTGTTATCTATGAAGGCATAAAACCTAAAAAGCGCATACTGATAATGGCAAATTAAGTATTTTTAGACGATCTACGAAGTCTTCAAATTTCCTTACAACATATAGATATGCAGGTTTTGCAGATAGAACGCACATGTAAACATCACATGTTAAAATTGTTGAACCAGTCCCAGTAAACCAGCAGCCACGCCAAAGGTCAAATAAACTTTAACACACCTCAGTCACAACTCAGCAAGGTCGGTGTGTGTGGTGAGGCGGAGCCGCTGTCAGGATCAGGGAAAGTGGCTGCAAGTTCTTATAGAGTTTACAGCATGTAGTAGGCTGCAAAACTGCCAATAAGATATCCCATGTTTCATGCCACCATGATAACACTCCCAACAATACGTTGCTTTCTAACAACTCTCAGCTTTCAATAATTATAATAATAATAATAATAATAACAACAACAATAACAATAATAATAAAAAACATGTTAAACAGAGAGTGGGAAATGACATCTTGTTTGGCCTTTGGATTATAACGTTCATTGAAGTGCAACTTGGTTCGCCAAAAAAACATGTTGCATTAACACAACTCGGTCCTGGACGGGTGACTAAACTATGGAAAGCAGCACAATGCGGCAATGTACATTTATTGTTAAAGAGCCGCAGACAGCTACAGTCACAACAGGAGCAACGGAAAGAAAACAGTAACACTAACCTAGTAGTTGTCATCAATGACTCGTTGTCTTCAATTCACAGTAAAAGAAAGGCAGCTGAAGAAAATCTGTGTACTCACCCACTGGGTGCTGGACGCAGGTTTGAACCACCTTTGACCACCTCAGCCTCTCTCACACTGACTGCGGCCGCTGGGTGGCAGGCAGGCCCCTTACCGTAATGCTCACAATAGCCCACGGCCTGGAGACACCGTTTTTCCTCTCGAGAACCTTTAAGGGGGTAATTACGGTAGAGAGGGAGCGTTACCATGGATTTTAAGGAAATACATAAATTACCGCTTCCAGGCGGCAGTGGATGCTAAAAGCGGGGAGCGCTGTTTGCTAATAAAAGTAGGACTGGTAGCAATTTACTGACTTTTTTATTTTGTAAATTGACTTATTCTCACCCTTCGCACGTTTTGAAGGTAAGTAAACATTGGTTGTCTGGAGTTTGTGAAGCCTGCTTATGTAACAGCGGGAAAACGATGTCGCGCTGGCGATGAGGTGGAAAACGTGTCTGGAGGGAGTTCCTCGAAGTTAAAGTCCGAGCTGGGCCAGCTCCCATCTGAGGTCTGTGTTGTGGAAATTAGTCCGTAGGAAGTCTATCATCTCCGAGATTATCCGCAACCATTGCTCCAAAAGCACAGGCTGCCGTCATGGGAAGATTAGATGCGTAAAAAGAAAAAGGAGCGCTAATACAGCAACAACAAAAGAGGGGTTGGTCGCGTCTGCGTAGGTCAAAATAATCTGTAATCCCAGCCTTGACCTTCCTGCCTCTGTAACAGCCCGGGTATATTGACCTTACATGGTTAGGTTTACTGCTGATTTATCTGCGTGAGAAAGCCGACTGGTTACATCAACTGCCGGTGCTGGAGAAAGCTAGTTCTGGGCTAAACCTAGCAGATAAGGCTGCTGCCCTGGAGTCTATTTTTCTGCCAAACGATACGATTGAGATCTCTGTTTTTTTTTAACTGGCTTCCTGTTCTTCCTCGCAGGGAATAATGCAGCAGATAAGGAGACTTTCCGGGGCAAAGATGTCAACATGCTGCATTTGAAAAGGTCCACCACTTTTCATATGATGTGGTGGGCTGCCAGCAGTCATCACAGAAATGTATCTTCTCTGTGGACGACAAAGAGCATGTTTTTTCACAGAGGAATCATCGGGAGCAAATAATACATAAAAGAAAAGAAGGTTTATGGAAAAGAAATCTTTCTGATGATGTGATTCAACAAGCTGATATAGTGGTGTCTGTCTGCTTGTGGACCTCTGCTGTGTTTTTTTTTAGTATTATTTTTTTAATTTTAGCATGAAAGGTAAACTGACCAGATAAACTTGTCACCATCAAGCACCCGCGTTTGGCATTTTTTAGGAATAGCTGCCGAAAGAAAACAGGAGTGAGCAGATTGTGAGGTGGTGGTTATCATTATCAGGCTCCTGAAAATGCTTCAGACTGGTAACTACTCACTGGTGCTGCTGATCCAGCTGACATTGTTGTCCTATGACCTCTTCGTCAACTCCTTCAGTGAACTTCTGAGAGGAGCGCCTGTCATCCAGCTCGTCCTTTTCATGTAAGTCACTGAATTATAGCCTGAAAAGGTTATCTGGGTTATCAGTATGTTATCAATACATTTTAATTCATGGTTAGTGAACTAATAAGATTTTATAACTGATTACATTATTCACATGCTTACTAGAAATTTAGTTTTCTTACTAAGACCCCTTTCACTTTGTTTTTGTCGAGGTTACATGAACAGCAGTGTTTTGTTTTTACAGTTTATATTCTTGAAATCAGTTTGGTCCGCTGCTTTCTAAGTCAATGGTTACTGTGAAAACCCTCCTTTGCTGCCTTCTGTGTTATTTGCAAAATACTGAGGAAATGCCTTTTTGCAGCAGGACTTTATTCACAGATTATTTTTAATGATTTACATAATTAGTAGCCAGCAATAGTTCAAAAGACTCAGGCAAACTTTTTCTTTAATTTTGAGAAGTCCTGTGGTCTTTATATTAAGCAAAGAGTTTTGGCTTCAGTAACATTGGCTCTTTACCCATCACCAAATGACCTGGAGAGTGAATGAAGACTTGTAGAAGTAGCCAGTATTCACACAGGGTCTATATTAATTTACCACTCTATCTGCTGAAAAACAGCATCTTTGTGTGTGATAGAATTATTTAAGGCACACACTGCTCACCCTATTAGGAACCAATATTGAAAAAATTGACCAGTTAAAATCTGTGTCTGCAGAATCCAGGACATTGCCATCCTATTCAATGTGATCATCATCCTGCTGATGATGTTCAACACCTACGTGTTCCAGGTTGGCCTCGTTTCTCTGCTGCTGGAGAGATTCAGGGCTCTGCTCATATTCTCTGCCCTTTACCTGACACTAAGCATCTGCTTCCACTGCTGGGTGCTGGTATGCTCCATCTCACCTGACAGTTACATGTCAACTCTGGACTAACATTAACTCCCATTTTAACATGTTTCCAAGTGAAATATTGATGAAAATGATGCTATATATGTATAGAATGTCAACTGCTATATATCTGAGTGCAAAGTGTTCATTTATATAACCTCTAACTGATCAGAATTTCTTTTTTTTTTTTTTTTTAGAACCTAAGGTGGCTTGAATCAAACCGCTTTGTTTGGACTAATGGTCTTCAGGCTCTTTTTGTTTTCCAGAGAACAGGTTGGATTTGCTCAGCAGCGCATTTACATCACAGCTAATCCATTTTCTGTTTGTAACTGATCTTTTTTATGTTAACAGGGGCAGTGTTGTATTACTATTTATACAAGCGCACAGCAGAGTATATGGGAGACCCGAGGCTGTACGAGGACTCCCTGTGGCTGCGTGACGCCTTTGCCAGAGCTCGTCAGTGAAGAAAGAACAGGTCCGATGAGATTAAAAGTAGATCTGCCAAGAAAACTCCAAGTACCCTGACAACAATGTAAAACTCATCATCACCTTTCGCTTTTAAGACCTACACTATTTTCTAACATTTCTTCAGAAAGCCTGCACAGAGAGCAAAATAATGGGCTGATGTTGAGTGCTCATGAACTTATCACAGAGAGGATGAATCGAAGTCTCAACCACACATTGCGTTTGCTGGTTCTCCATAGCCAAGTGGGCAGCCAGTTAAATGGTTTACAGTGGCAGTTAAACCAACTGTGGCATGTGTGTGTTATTGTTTTAATCTGGATTGGGTCTGTTAATCTATGTGGCCCTTGCAAATCATCTTGGGTTGTGAACAGAACACAACACAAACATTAGGAAAAGTTAGTTCAGGTGTTGCCTCTTATGGCAGTAGTTTACTCTTGAATGTACAATAATTAAATAATTACATGTAAGATAATTTTGTTGGAAAATGTTTCCCTTGCAAAGAAAGGAACCCACTGGTTTATTTTGCCTTATAAAAGATGATAAATGTTTTTAATAAGCCAATTTTCATTTGAATCGTCTGTCTTTGAGTAAGGATCTTTGAATCCTGTTATTGTTGTTTTTATTAAATAATCCTTCTGTAATCCCTGTGTAATCCTTCATCACTGGAGTAGTCAGTATTATCCTGGAGACAAGGTGAGACAGACATGCTCTATATTTAACACAAAGATTAATCAGGGATTGAGGTTTTAGGTGCCACTAGTGAAACGCACCATAAATAGTCCACGCTGCATTAAAATAAACCTACTGTAAACACTCAACATGTTAAATTGCAGCACACTTTGGCTCTTTCTTATAAAAACAGTTAACCAACATTTATATAAGTTACATTTAAGAGATTATGAGAACTGTGAATAAATTTGGAAAATCAAAGGACACCAAAAGTTGTAGAAATCCCCTTTACTTGTGAAAACAAAATCAAGAGTCCATTAGAGCCCACAATGTCAGTGCAGTCCAATTGAATCCAAAATCCAGTTTGTGTTGGGTATGATGTCCCTCATTCCACTGGAATGTATCATATCATTACAAGTCGGTCACCCAAAACTGCAAGAAAACAAGAGGGAGAGGAAGCACTGTTAGCAAATACAAAACAAGTTTATTGATTTAAAATCTAAACCTTAAGATTTAATTATTTCAACTGACCTTCATACATAAATGCCAACCCAGAGTAGCAAGAATAGCACACCGAAGCCCATGAAAAGTGAAGCCACAAGGGAGATCAGCAGCTCTTTGTAGACATCCCTGGTGTACTTTGTTGAAGTCACCTCATAGCTGATGAAACGTTAAGGCAAGCCAAAAAAAAAAAAAAAAGAAAAGAAAGAGAGAAAGTCCAACGACCTGCAACTTTATGTGCTCCACTCTTTTCCTCTGTTGCTTATTATGTAATGGGATGTATTGTTGGTGTGTTATAGCACACTGTGTGTCAATCTGTATTCTTAATGATGTTTGCATTAATCCCAATGAAAAACTAGCATTTAATTCATTGACAAAAACAGGCATTACATCAGTAATAGCACCAGCTACAAATGAGTACAGATGTATTATCAAATTGATGACGATGTGTTATATTTCCTTGTGTTATTTCTATTTGTATGTGTTTTTTTTATTTTATCTTATTATTTATTTAATTTTTACTGAAGTGGTTTGAGCTCTGGTACAATCAATTGACTGATTAAAACTAATCAGCAGCTACTTAGCTCACAGTCATTTTTCAAGTCCCTGACGTTAGAGACATTACGGCAGAAATAAACAGGATAATTGGAAAGTGTGACAGATATTTTCTGATATTTCCTTCTCCCGAGGTAAAACTAAACCATTGGTGCCTTGATTGATTACAGATCAGAGTTACTGATGTGATCCATAACTTCATCTTAAGGTAAGATATTACTGCAGGTTGACTGTATTTAATGGTCTGTGGAGCAAGCAGTGAAAGGATACACAAAAAACCAGGCAGTGAAGAACATGCCGATGGCCAGCAGGACCACAGTCAGGTGGGGGAACACAGCCGGGTTCACCGGACTGGTGTATCTGGTCATGGCCTCAAGTTCCTGCAGCCACAGAAGCAGAGAGAGCACATACAGGTAGGTCAGACCTCCACAATTTAGAAAGTAGAGCAATCAGTGAATACAGATAGTTATATGCACCCTTTTTTTTTGTCAGCAGGATAAGACAGTACTGAAGTGGTTTGCACAGGAGCCAAAGGGAGAGCCTCACATACTGATAGATTACACACATGCTGCTAATGTTAATGTTATATTTTTTTTATTTGGATGCACGTTGTTGGACATCGACCCTGCAGAGCGTCTGTGCTCTCTGCAGCTCCAGTTTACGGTCAGTTTTCTATTTAACAAAGCGGTTGAATCGTGAATTTAACATGAGACGCTAACGATCCTCGGCTAGTCTGTGGCTAACCAAACTGCTGTTTCATACAAAGCGCGGCTTTTAATGCGTTCAGCTGGGAATAACATGGACACATGAACCGCACATGAGTGTATATTGGAGCTGAATTTATAGAAAACCGTATAAAGATGTTCCATTTTACCATTTTGTAGTCAAGCGGGGCTCCTGACTCTCCAGTCCAAGATGATAGGGCCACGTACTGACTATCGCTTCCTGGTACGTAGGACTTACGTATAAATGTATTGCGTAAGATGTTCCCTGACTTTGGTCTGTCAGGCATCTCCTCTACACCGGCTGGGTAGAAATATTAATAACATAAGTCATGCATCAAAATAAAACATCGCACTTCAGTAAAATTATTGGAGTCTAATAATAATTTTTGTTTGTAATATGATTTGTACTTTGTGTATGTACTCAATGCACAACAGATGCATGTGTAAGCTTTTGAAGTTGCAGCTGGTTCAGGTGGAGCTAATTTTGATTATTTAATGTAAAAACATCTTCAGTTTTTTTAAATTAGAACAATTACACCGAAAGTTGGCAGCTAATCGTCACACTGGCAAGAGAAACAGGCATCGTCGTTTTGTTTGGTAGTGAAAGATTTATTTATTTATTTATTTAAAAAAATAAAATAAAAATCTTTTAACCTAACAGGCAAAATTAAGGGTATAATTTTGATATGCTTCCTTAACAAGTCTTATATCTTCTACTGCCATCTAACGGACAGAACAACTAACTGATTTTCAGCCCAGAACAGGACAATCACGCAGGACACAAAATTCAATCACAAATTTATTTACTGCATGCACTCATAGTATTACAGCATCATTTTGACAAAAGGCTTTGCAAATGTAATGATAAAATGAGATAAAAACAAAAAGCAGAGATACCTAAGTGAGTGAGGAGTTCTGGTGTTATGGCAATTTGTATTAACAAACAGAGCAAAATTTGTGTTTTTATGTTAATCAATTGTTTCTGAGCTCCAATAGCTAAAAGTTAATATATATTATTGACAATACAACAACCCCCCCCCCCCCCAAAAAAAAGAATCCACTGTAAAAACAATATGATAAAACACATGAGATAAAAAGGGGCAGTGGTAATAACAAAATGAAGTCATACAGTCACATGTAATGCAGTTCTACCCGAGTATTTGAAACCAGTCTGGTGCACTGGATATAGCAAAAGCAGTTCATATATACAGTGCAGAAAGTGCTACAGTGGTTTCATTATGCTAGCTGGTGCCTTATAAATAAGCTAAATAGTACACTATACCCACTTAAGTAATAATAATTATACTAAAAACATTATACAGTGTCGTCAAATAATGATAAATTCCATAAACTTTTGTCTGATGGCTGTTTTTCCTATACTCCTTACAATAGTGATTTTACATTTGAGACGCACAATTTTGTGTGTGTGTGTGTGTGTGTTGCGTGTTTTTTTCTTTTCTTTTTTTTTCTGAATACATACAAACATGTAATGAACATGTTTAAAAACAATTTTGACAAAAGCAACCAAAGTTTGATGGTGTAAGTAAATGAAGAATGTTTTTAAACAAGAAATAATTACAGAAGGGAAAATATCGCACAATTCAGTTATATCAAGACTTAGCGCTGTATGTTAATAGTATAAGCAAAGGAAAAATATATTTAAAAAAAAACATCCAAAGAAAGTGTTTCAGGTTATCATATCTAATTTTGTCTATGCAGTGTGCATGAATAAATTCATTTGAGTTTATGATACCTGTTAGATGAGATGTAACATTTAAGGGGAATGATTGGGCATCACCTGAAGCAATAAATGCCATTTATTACCATACCACCATTCTGTCCAGTTAGGAAAATACAGTGTAAGCTATTCCAGTGCTTCTTGAAATATTGTCAGTGTCTGACTTTTGTCATGCACATTATAAATCGTGTTTCTCCACGTTCATTTCCAGTGAATTGCTTATTTATCCAGTCTTATCACATGATATCCACTTAATCTGTTGAAATTGATGCTTGCATTTAAGGAGTGGCCACGATAATTAATTTTGAGTTTAATGCATTTGCATAAACATTTTTATAGAACAATTAGAGTTTTAATTCAATGTCACAATTGAGATAGAAATACTGCACAGTATTTTCCTGTCAGTACAGTGTTCAGACAGATGCTGCATGAGGAGACAGGGACAGTCTGGCTGACTGCTGCAGTCTATAACACAAAGCTCCACTGTAGAGACCCAGAATTTGCCAGTGTACACTACTGAGGTATATTTTCAATGTGAGTCGCAACCATTCACTGAGGCCTTCAGAAAAGGCCAAGGATCTTCTCTCCAGTGTATAAAACTATTGAAAAGTGTTTTTGTTTTCAGCTGATACTGATTTCAGCATAAATACAGACTCATAGTTTTACAAAACTAAACAAAAAAAATGCAGTATCTTCTACAGTATTTAAGCCTGAACATGGATTAGAAACATTAATTCTGCCAAAAAAAAAGTAATAATGGCTTGTTTTAAGTATGGAAAACATGGTAATCAGCAATCAACTCATGGATGTTACTTTCACAATTGCAGTTAACAGTGACACAACAGTCATTAATTACAACGATCTAAAACATTTTCAGTGACAGAAAAAAAAGAAAAAAAAGAAACTTAAACAGTGTTTGAAACTCCAAAAAAAAAGAGATGTCTTAATGCATATACATATGGATGGATTACAGTGAGGATATAGTTTGTTCTGTATTAAATCTCTTTAAAAACAATGTACAAGAGTGAGACAAAACCTTTTCCCATCACAACAGTGTATAAATGTAACCAGAAGTGAGTATTTGAAGGCACTTGGGGCACCTCATCTTTTTCCTCACACACAGCTGCTTTGAATGAGAAAATGGTAGTCAGAGTATGACAAGGTTTCTCCTTCAGTGGCACAACTCACTTCACCCTGTCAATGAAAGGCACGTAGAGATAACAGTCAACAACAGTGTCCGTACTCAAACCAATTAACATGGTAAATCAGTTTTGTCCACATTAGGCATATTCATAACTTTACTCACAGACAGGGAGACGCGGAAGTGATAGATGATGTCCTGGAAAAACAGTACAGACACCGACCACAGGTGACGAGTCCCCTTAGAGAAAAGTAGGAAACATAAAATAAGTAATTTAGCCTTAAGTAAAAATACTAGTTACACATTCTGGTGTGACACATAAGGACAAAATGAGGAAATGTGTTTTAATTATGTGACAGCTAATGAGCAAGTGTATGATATATACCTTTGTTGATGTACTATGACCACCATAGAGCTCTGCTTCTGTGTGGTTTGAGCATAAACGTCCCCTCGTGACTCCACATTGTCGTACCCACACGTTGTTTGTGGATCTGCAATGAGTTGGCAAGGTTTCAGTTTATCAGTACATTGTCTCATTGCAAATTTCTACTCATCTTGTAAAAAAAAGGGAAATAATTACGTAATTCTGAATTTATTTGAGGTAAAATATTAGTTGTAAATTGTGTTGAGTTTATGATTTCTAGTAGGATTTCCTTGACAAAACAGCTTAGAGCCAAATACTTAGAGCAATTTATGATTGAAAATATCATTTTCATATACAGTATGAACAGAGTGAACACACTCCCTGATAGAATGGACCCAAACTACACAGCTATTTTTCTGGAAAACTGTTAGGAATTGAATTTTCACTGTCAAAACAAAACGTCAGTGTTGCGTGTGTGCAGTTGTGATGATAGTGTGCTGTTTATATACTCACGTCATGTACAAAGTGATTTGTGAGAGGGAGGAATTTCTTTTTCCATGGAGTGATACTGTGTAGCTAAAGTCAACACAGAGAGAAGTAGTATCAGCATACAGTTACCTGAGGTCAAATCTGGATTTTGGACTCAAGGTGTTCAGAATATACAAAGTGGCAAATTAAAGTTAAGGAATGAATAAGAGGACACGATAGATTCAAATTCTCGGTGTGACGAGTCTGAAAACATCATGCAAAGACATTTTAATTTGACTTAACGTTGTCATTAATCTGTTTGGCATCAGTAAAAATATATTGACCTGCAGCTCTTCGGTGTTGCACAACTTTGTGCTGTGATCTCTTGGTTCGTCTCCACAATATGCAGTCTAATCAGAGAGGGAGCTGACCTTCCTCCTGCAAAAGTGAGAAAAGCTGCATTAGTAACAATAACATCCCTTTGTACAGCCTGTAGACAAGTTTTGTATGCTGCTTTCAAACAAATGGCTTTATTGTGTTTGGATACTGCACATTATGTGTGTGAAGAAAGACTTACCCTTTGCATGTAAGCTGCGTTGTCTTCGTGGTAATTGCTGACCCCCGGGCAGACGGTTAGCAGTTCCCCCTACTTCCAGGTCTGTAGGTGCCGGTTTTTTGGATTTAGCAAAGTACAAGGGTGCTAAGGTGTGACTCAGTCGGTTTCTACCATGGCCATCTTTCTCCAACTGTCTGGACTTGCCCTTCTTATTCACAGTGCCTGGTGTGGGAACCAGGCTGCCTACATCTAGAGAAGGAGGAGAATTTACAAGCTCTCAAGATAAATAAATACTGTACTAAAACATAGCTCATGTTTGTTGACTTACCTGTTGTGGATTGGTTGTTACTCAGTGTCAAAACTGTAGTTGATTGGTTGTTTATAGCTGTGGTTGAGCAGCAAGCTACAATATCCATGAGAGAATGAGAGAAAGGGATCACATCTAAGTAGAATATATATATTCACTCTTAAATTCTGAATGAGCATTGTAAAAAGGGCTATTTGTAAGTTTCAAAGTGTGGTTTCTTGCAGGAGAACGGACGACTATCGCTTTAGAGGTTTTAATTCCCCCTGAACAGATCAGGCCAGATTGGAGGCTACAGTCATTTTCTATAATGAAAGTGATGAGATGGTTAGCGTGCTAACTTCAGTGGAAGAAATTGTGTGATCAGAACAAGAGCTACCAGTGGTGTCGCTTTGGACAGCTCGAAAAAGCTCATAGCAGAGAAAAGGAATGAAGTTTAATGCTGAACTCACAATTTTTCCTCTAGCAAATAGATACTAACGCTAACAAAGAATACATAACAACAGCAAAACTCACAAAAAGCTCCCTTATATGTACTTTTCCAAACCAGCTTAAAGATGGTTTTGGTCCTACAGGTCACTCACCGGATGCAGGGGTGGTGGACAGTGGCGTATATGTACTCTTGCGTGAAGAGCCCAGTGCAGCTCTGGACCTGCGTAAATCAAATGAGTCAGTGCAGTAGGTGGAGGCCGAGCTTCAGATAAAAGTAATGATGCTTTTAAAAGGTCATTCGTATGAGGGTGTTTAGACACATGACTCATGACCTTGATCTCCTTTCAGACAGGACAAACCCAACACCCAACACCCAACTAAACAATCAAAGATAAGGGCGAAAGAGTAGATCAGAAAATTAAGAGTTGCAGGAAAGACAGGTGCTGAGAGCCTACCATGGACAGACAGGTGGACAGAAAGTTACAGTGGCAGTGAAGATGGGCATCCAAGAGATGTAGAGAACACAGGAAGGAACATAGCTATAGAAATCAGGGACAGACATCATCATCATTCTGGGAGATATTAAAGAGGATAAGTGGATAATTGGTCAAAACAGAATTGTGTGATTTCATCCAAAGCACATACGCATCTTTCTCTGTGACGTCTCCTCTGTGGTGAAGAGTCAGCACGTAAAGGACAGACATGGAAATTACGCTGTAGGAAGAAATACAGGAGATTATTGTGTCATCATAGATAACACTGTTTATCCAACCGGTACCTTTTCGAACACATTCCTATTCAATCTCACCTAAAGGCCATGACTACAACCAGTGCCAGGATGGTTCCCTGCATGAACCTTTGACTGATGCAGCCTTGATCTGGAGTCGAGTTCTGAAATTTAAAAAACACATTACAAACAGCAAAAGCTGTGATGCCGCTTTTCACTAATTACACTATTTTAAATACACCAAATATCACCACCAACCTTACTCCCCGGTTTGACTATCTTCTTCTTGAGCGGGCCACTTCCTGTCCTGCTAAAATAGCTCCCTGATTGGCTATATGGACAAGAATAACAAAAGAAATACATGGCTTTTTTTCTACTCACACAAGATACTCTCTGTTGACATGTAAAGTCCAATCTTCAAATTGTTGTCGATTAATCATGGCTCTCACCTGACAGTGCCTCCACTCACTGTGCTCTTCATGCTGTCGAGACGACGCAGCTTGGCCAGTTTTCGACTCCAGCGCTCCAGTTCGTCTATACGTGTCTCCAGATTATCTGTCAGCTTACATAGCTCCTTCACTGCCCCCACATTCTCCATGAAGATACGTTCCTGTGAGAGCCATTAGAGTGTGTAATGTGTATTTGTGCTGTATGTCTGTCCGTGTGTGTGCGCGCGTGTGTGTGTAATGGTTACCTTGTTCACAACTAACAGGTTGGGAATAGTTTCTCCATTGGTGCAGACAACATCACCCCCCTCCTTCACTGCTTCAGGCAGGATTTGCTGAACCTCCTGAGCAATAACTCCTGCAACAGGATAGAGTGTTGAAGTTAAAAAGGGCAGAAAAAGCCTGACAGGATTCACAGGCACAGGACATGTGTGTGCATAATTGTGCACAAAGAGCAAAGAACAGATCAATTTTTGAGACATTAAGATGATAATATGATAAACAGTGTACAGAGAAATGAGATGATGGAGCTAAACATTCAAATTTGAGCAAAGGTTATTCGTGAAGTTGTTACCAGTCTCTGCAGTGTTCTCTATGCCCACGGTGGCAGCAAACTCAGGCTTATACTGATAATGGACGAGCCTCATCTGAGAAATCCGTTTCAAATTGTCTGTTGTGTCGACCTACACACAGGCAGAGTGACAAAGACACCCATGCAGATGGTATGAAAACACAATGCTCATGATGCAGATGAAAATGTTCAAATCAATTACAATGAAAAGACAAAATTCAAAGTGAAACTGCTCAGTCCGGAGGACTTTGCTGAGCATGGGCCTATGTATGACGTGATGCATGATGACAAGCACAAAGCACACAATGACGTACTGACAGTTTGGAAACACACACATGCGCACACACAAACATACACCCATATACATACACACTGAGTGTCATCCTGACCTCCTGGACATTTTCTTTGGCCCTAATGTCAGACGGGTGCACCAGGGAGCCCATGATTTTCACGTTGCCGTGGACGACAAGGGCTTCGTCGGGCCGGTCAGTGTTGATGCCGACTCTTCCATGATGGTACACCGAGTCTGGAAGTTGGCCACGCTGCCACAGCACCTCATTGTCACTTTCAAACTGGCCTGGGTTAGATGCCTGTAACAAAGAAAGAAAGAAAAGGGTGCACAGACAAACTATGGTTCAGATATTTCTACAGATTTGCTAAGAAGATGAAAATAACTGGAACGGTAAAGGAGTAGTCTGAAATTTTGGTACAATTTTCTTATTTGCCTTCTTGATGAGATAGAGATAAGCAGATTGATATTTTTTCTGTTTTGTAGGTTTGTTTGTTTTTTTTGTTGTTCTTTTATGCTATGCTAGGCTAACTAACCAGATAGAAATGAGGAAAGAAAGCAAATCAGTGTGTTTCCCAAAATGTGGAACTACTCCTTTACCACAAAATTAAGCCATAAAAAGATTTACATTATGGCTTGTAGCTTAGCCAGTGTTTAACTTCACTTAATGAGCAAAGATATTGATTAATATGTGATTTCCTTAAAGCACATTTAATCAAAAACAAGAAAAGGAGTGTATAGCTTTCAAACCGCTCCCGTGACACTTAAAGGCTCATTTAAGAACAGACCGTCGCTGCCCAGTGAAAACCATGTATCTCAAAATTTGTGGCGTTTTCATTGCTAGATAAACTGAAGGAAAGTTGAAAAAATTCCTTTATATGTTGAGATTTATTTTTTCCTCCTAGTTCTTAAGATAAATAAATTATTAAAAACCCCACTGCATAATCTGCTTTCAAGACACATGATGTTTACCGGACAAAGACAATAGACCTTTCATAGACTGAACTTCCCTAAACTGTTAATTAGGAGTTTGTAAGTATGTGGGGGATCACAGCTACGGCTATAAAAGTAATGACAAGGCAGAAAATGGAAAAAGTGTTGCGATCTACACAATGATTTTAAAGTGACAGTTGTTAAATTAGACCAAAAGAAAGGTGTCACATTCACAAGGGATATAATTGTTGAAGGAGGCAGACAGACATGGCCAGACGTTACCCTGACGATGATCCTCTCAGACACGTGAGCAGCCACAGTGTAGCTCTGACTGTGGGACTGAGCATGCAGAGCCACCACCAGCATGAAATACCTGCAATGGCAAAAACACATCATGAGAAATGTGATTGCTCGCTTTCACTGGACTGTAGTGGCTAACATGTTGATGATGACGATAACAATGTGTTGGCACGTGTCACCTCTGGTCAGGATTTGGTTTGCCCTTCTTCCTCATGTTGTTGGCTGTAGTCTCACTGAAGTGGAGCCGTCCCACTGTGACCTTTGTGACCTGCTCTGGTGGCAAGGTGACGCTGAAACAAAAAAAAATTAGATAAATTCTCTATTTTAAACTATTGTAGCTGTTTCAACAAAAGGATAGGCTTTAATTCTGTCTTGAAACAATAATCATGAGTCCATAGCTTTTACCTGCTGCCTTTCTTCCCTCTGTTTATACAGGCCATTGCAAGAACCATTCATTAATTTGTTTATGTGTCAGTGATGAGACACCAAATCCATAACCCAAACTTTGGGTTAAAATGTTCTTCAGTCTATATTGAAGTTACAGACTGTAGTGTGAAAGTCCCACAACCTGTAACTTCAGCTGGAGCTCACCATGGAAACATGGGAAACACCCTTTTTATGATGTCTAACTGATACCTCATATCAGCGCCAGATACATCTCTGGATAAATTACCACACAAAATGAGGCCTATGGGTTTGTCCTCTATGATGATGGGAGGCCCTTTTTATGGCTGATATAAAAGGGGAAGATCAGTTGCGTCAAGTTAAATTTGTTTTAGTTGGCTTCATAGTGCGAGTTGTTTTATGATTATGTTAAGTATTCTGACTCACAGCACTGGTTTGAAGGGTCTCTTGCTTCGGTCAGACTGTGACTGCTCCACACTGATGGACTGGTTCATGGCCTCCACCTTGGAATGTAGGAATGAAGAAAGAAAGAAATATAATATACTAAATAGATGGATCTTACAATCAACTGTCACATTGGTGTTGTGTGTATTTTCCCTTCAGTCACCTTTACTCCATTGAGTTTGAGATAGAAGCAGTCGATGGGCTGCAGCCCTTCATTTGTTTTGATGTACTTGGGGTCGCCCAGCATGCCTATGTACACTGTGACCTGGAAATGGTTCTTCTTCTGGCAAACAAAAGCATCATCAGCCAAAGAGAAGTTGAAACCCTTGTCAGCATCCACACGGTATGTTGGCATTGGACTAAAAACAGAGAGAGAGAGAGAGAGAGAGAGACTAAAATATATGAACTCACGTTTCTTTTAAGTTGAGTGTAATGTGGCATTGTCTTTCACTAGGGGGAGACTCTTTGACCCGGTTACAAGGGCTTCTGCATGTTTTCAGGACCAAACACACAGAGATGTTTATGGGGTAAATGTTAGTCAAAAAAACAAACAAAAAAAAGACATGAGACATGGCAAATCTTTAGAATTTTTCTATTTTGTGGTGACATTATGATTTAAGGAGCCATGCATCATTGTTTAGGACTCCTGGAAACACTGGATACCTCTGAGGAGCCCCTGGGCCTCTGTTTAGGTGACATTATTTTACTAAACAGAAGACTGCTTCTGAAAGAAATTCATGAAAACCCTCTGTTTCTTTTACATAGGTGTGGTGCGCTCAAAGTTGTGATGGGCAACCAGGTGGTTGTGATAACACATCTGCAAGGTCTTGTGAGTTCATTGTAACCTTCCTCCCTATCTATACTTCTTTCAATTTTGGCATTGCAAAAGTACAAGTAGGTGCACATTAATTTATCCCTTTACCCCCTCCTCATGAAACCCTGTGCTGGTTCACTCCCCCGCACAGCTCACTTCTGAAGAATTTGTAGAACTCTGTAACCCTGCTAGTCCTTTGCCACTCCCCCTGTACAATTTGTTAAATTATCCATTTAAACAATTATAACTGCTTTCCCTTTTGACTCTGAAGAAAGTATCTGGCTCTCTTTGTTCCAAAATAAAGACCTCAAAAAGTGCAGGTGTGCCAAAAATCCCACCCACAGCTCTTTGCAGTTCGCATCATACAGTGGTGTCCACTTGTTCTGCTGGTGAGGCTGCCACTTAATGCACTGATAGTTTGGGTCCAAGTACGCGTTGTCTGCATCCTGCATTAAACCTACGACAAAGAGTTTGAAATGGGAGCAATTAAAATAAGACCAAAGACAGCTAAGAATGTCCAGAACTGTTCTGCAAGTATCTTTATCTGAGTGAGAGTTAAAGGGTCGAGGGTAAGAGCAGGTGAGGATGAGGTAGAGGAGATGAGGAAGAGAAGAAAGATGCCTGCCTACCTGGTTCTTGTTTGATGATACCTGTGAGGATTTGGGAATTGAGCGTGCTGTTTGGAGAGTCTGAGTGCTTCCTCTTCTTGGCCTGGTGAACAGGGATGCCACTGTGTGAGGAAATGGAATCTAGGTCAAAAGCTGTACACATCATTTCTCCTTCTTGTCATACCCTGAGTTTCAACCCCCCTCCCTTCTTCCCTCCCCACCGTATATCTTCATGACTCACTCTTGCCCCTGAGGATGCTGCAGGAGCTGATGGAGCATCTGTGTCTGCTGCATGTCTCCACTTCCGCTCGTGGCCAGGGCAATAGGGTACTGCGATATCACAGGCTCAGGCTTTAGGTACATGTCCCGATGCATGCTGGGATAGTGTCCATGTGGTGGAAGGGGTGGCGTTGGAGTCATATGACACATGTTCTCTGGTGTCATGGTCCTGATCATGTGCGGATCTAAATGAAAAGCAGGAATGGAGCTTATTGTTTATTCAATCATACAGGCTGTTTGCACAAAGAGTAACCTGAACCCTCCTCAGCATCTATCTCTGCTTTACATTTCATCTCACCAGCCTGCTCCACTTTCCTCCAACCTTGGCTAAAGGTACTTTCCACTGTTTCAGACTGGGAGGATGCCGATCAGATAAAAGTATTCCACACCTTTTTATATACGGGCAAGACTAACACAGGTGCATGAATGGTAAGAAGTACAGTAAGAATGACTATGAATTTTGTTGTTCAACTTGTATATCAACTTGTATATTGTACATGAAAACCCAAAACTGTAGATTAATAAATGACAGATATAAGCAGTTTTTTGTGACCTAAGGTATTGATTTGTTTGCACAAGACTAAAATTTCTCCTCAACTGTATAAAAACAATGAAGTGATGAGTAACAGATATTGACTAAAAGGAGGAAGTCGCTGTGACCGACATCCATCTTTGAATACTTTGCTAACTTCTTCTGACTCAGTAAGTTCGGTCTACACATTGAGGAACCATTTTATTTCTTACATTGTTCACATGTTCTCTCACATTGTCACAGGGGAGCAAAAAGTTACTTACCATTCACCTGCTGTGGAGAGTACGGCTCTGAGCTGGAGTCCGGTGGGGACTCAGGTAGTGTCCTATAAACCGCAAACAGAAAGCATTATATGTTATATTCACTAATGTAATATTATCATGCTTTCAAAATATTAGAAATGGTAAAATAGCACCATGCTTCCAGTTGGCAAACCCTTGCTTCTATATTCTTCTTATTTTCTAAGCTTTCTAAGGTCTTATCACAGGCTTGTGTACGTCAGGATTTTTTTTTTTGCAGGTTGTAATTTGACTCTCTCTCTGTCTGTTATCAGTCTCCCTCCCCCTCTTAACCAGATAATGCTTTATTTGTACAAATGAAGCTTAATCAAGAATTGAGTATTGATTGCATAATGGACCTGCAGCAGGGTGTGTATCTGGTTTCGTTGTACGCTTAAAAAAAAAACACTGCGTCATATGCTGCAACTTCTGCATGTTTTCATGTTTGAAATGTGAGTGGGAATTTCCCCCCCCCATCCTTCTACCTCTGTGGTACTGTGCTCACCCTGGAGCGTAATGGCCCCGGTGCTCTGGCTTGATGTGAGCCTGTTGCTGCTGCTGCTGTTGCCCCAGGCAGGGGTAGTTGTGTCGGAGGCCCAGGGAAGGACCTGGAGGGTAGGCGTTCTGACAGTTAGGGGGCCCAGGTGGAGGGGCTCCTTGGCGAAGGGGAATAGGGGGGCTCACACCACAGACTAACCCCCCTGAAGAGGACACTCCTGCCTGGGGAGATGAGTAATTTGGTCCTGGGGTGCTGTGGACCTCCGAGAAACAGCTGCAAGAAAGAAGAAGAGGCAGAAAAAAGAGGGATTACCCTTATCAGAAAAAAACAAATTCCTTTGTAACAACATGATCTGATTCAGTTGGTGCATGTTGTTTTGACGTTGCTGGGCTGCGGAGTCCCCACTGACATGTCAGTGCTATCGTCCTCCTTGCTGATGTACTCTTCCAGGATACTGGTGTCGATGTTGGCTGGCTCCAGAGAACTGGTAATATCATGACCTGTAGTGAAGGGAGGGTTGGAAACAGAGAGGGAGATGGAGAGCATCTGGGAATTAGCAACGGGAACCTTTCAGCAACTCCACACACTGACACAACAAGCGTCCACTGCTACAACTCCCCTAAAAGACTAATCTGATGATATTTTACAAAATCATTTTTGTATTATTATTCACAAAATGAAATCATCTTTTGCTTAAAACATGATGAATGTCTGCTCTGACTAACTGATCGGAAATGGTTGAGATTTCAGGGGTGGTCAACAGTCTAATGATGTTAGTAGTCAATATAACAGATTACATATGATTCAGTGCCTCTAGCAGTTTACATAGATGAACTGGAATCACTCAGGTCTATGGTTACTATTTCCATTTCACTCTCCTTTTCCACATTAGAAAAAATTAACAGTTCATATGAAGTAGCTAAATAATCACCAGATTTAGCTGTCCCTGTTTTCTTTTCTCACTGCAGTTTTTATATTATAGTGGGGATACATTAAAGGGCTGCTACTTTTCATTTTGATTTGGATAATTAGAAATTTGTAGGGTGATAGCAATATGGTAATTTTATAATTTCCTAATCATCCCCTTACTTACCCTTACCAAAGCCTCATAAATCCCAAACACATGACCCCACTTAATCTTTAAAACAACGATATGTAGAACAAGCACTTGTTTCTGTATATGTTTAGAAAACAATAAATCACTTATAATAAACTGGCCTTTTCTATTGCTCACAGAATGATTCATGGGGAAATTTGTTTCAGGTTGTCAATGGTTGTCCCAAAGTGCATAAGGGGGGGGGCAGGACAGAGGGTGTGAAGCAGAGGGTGCGGGCCTGATATAAAGTGTGTGGGCAGGCATACCCTGGAATCTCACTCATACACTTATAAACACACACACACACGCACACACACACACACACACACACACACACTTTTTCTCAGATAGATTAAGCAGCTACTCAGTTGGGAATGCAAAGAATTTCTGTGTTAGCATTAGAAACAATTCTCTTTTCCCCATTTTTGTCTACTACTCTTTAATGAGTCACCTTTAGCCATAAACCCAGACGAAATGTAATCTTTTTCTTACTATTGTCAAAGATCCTTTCTTAACTGCTTACACACATTATTCACCAGAAATGATTTAATGGACTATATCATCTTTTGAATAATGTGCTTGATCTCACCACGGCCCAGAGTTGACAGAGTGCAGCAGGACAAACCAGACATCAGCATCAATCAACAAACCCACAAAAACCCAAAATACCATCCAAACAACCCAAAATGTAATGCTTAACACTATAAACCCTCGAATTAACACATGCTACGAGGAAACTATCATGTTCACACTGAGTGACTTGCTTCACCAGACAAAAACAGATGGTTAATGTCTTTTAATACATGCCTATGCAAGGGGAGAAAAGCAGGATGGTTCCCCTCAAATTAGATCCAGATGTGCACCCCACCCAAAAAAGCAGTAAATTTAAACTGGTGGGCCTGATAAGGTTAAAATACAGAGATGGAAGGTGAGGGGAGGGTACGTAGATGGAGGCTGAAGAGAGTGAAGTCAAGAAAGACAGATAACCAGTTTGATGTCCAAGAATGGAATAATAGAGAGAGGAATCTGTGAGTAAAACATCAGAGAATATACTGTATGAATCAGGCCTGTCGTGAAGGCCAGCTTTGTGTCCAAGAGAAATCACTGTGGGAGCACAGTCAAGTTCAAGTCAAAAGTGGCTGAAGTTTAAGACCTAGATCGAGAAAAAAAAACTACTACCAAGTCCCATTCGCTGTAGAGTTATTATTATTATTTTTTTTTGGAATACAGCTTTTCACTAAGGACCATCTGTGAGATAAGAACGTGGAAACTGTAGATCTGGGTGTACTTAAAAACAGTGTTGGAAATAAAATCATCTGAACAGCTTTTAATAAAAATATGTCCGCCACCTGGCTTAGCCCGAGCTTTTTTTTATTATTATTATTATTTTGGGCTACTCAGATACAATGATTTGATTGAAGCATTACTGGAAATATATGCCTCTCATTTCTCCATCAGTCTGCACCACAGGAGCTGATTTGGACATTAAACTGGGTCTTAAATTGTATAATCAACCTCAACAACCAACATAATTACTGTAAAAATTGACTGAAAGAAAACAGAAAATTAATAGTTTCACACTGCACAGAAACAGCAAATGTTTGGTAAAACCAAATCACAGATGACAAACCAATTAATGATTTAAATAGCCCTGAGTTTAAATCTGACCAAGTACCCAACATTGAAACTGTCACAAGACCTTTCATTTATTGCAAATGGCCTGTAGGTTTGCTGATGGACATATTTAATGAGAGGGGAGATATTACTTTCTGAAACTTTTTACAACCCTTAAACTGCAAACCAGAGCGTTGCCATGTCACATCTCACTCACTCACTAATCCTCTATCACTAATCCGTTTCCAGATCACAGGGGGTGCTGGAGCCAATCCCAGCTCACACTGGGCCAGGGCAGGGTACACCCTGGACAGGTTACCAGTCCATCACAGGGCCAACACACAGAGACAGACAGAGACCAACAACCACTCACACTCACACTCAGACCTACAGACAATTTAGAGTCACCAGTTAACCCACGCAGACACGGGGAGAACATGGAGCAAACTCTGGACAGAAAGCACCGGGCCCCAGAACTGAACCCACAACCTCCTTGCTGTGGGGCAACAGCACTAACCATTATGCTGCCATGCTGCCACATGCCACATCTGTAATGGTTAAAATTTTAATCATTATGTGTTATCCCTCTGTAGATAAAGAATAGAAAGATTAAATAAACTAGCTGTAACCACTAAATTGGTGACTCAGTTGAGTTTAACTTGCTGTGAACTGGATGTGTAAATTTCCCTGTCTTCTATGTTTTTCTCTATCCAGCTGTGTCCAGCAAGAAACAGTGAAATGATTGTCAGTCAACTTCGATACAGACTGGCCTTTTGAGAGATTAGGGCTGAGAGGGGAGCGTGTGCGTGCATGTGTGTAAGCATTTGCGTGCATGTCTATGTGTGCGCTTGTTTGTGTGTGTGTGTGTGTGTGTGTGTGTGTGTGCGTCTTATGCCACCATTTCAATGCCTGAGTTGTCAGTGCAGTAATAATCTAAACACATCAACACAAACAGAGGGCTTAGTGTGCGAGCGGCCATTAAACATGGTTTGACTTATATCATTCTGTCAAAGGCTACAAACAGCAAACAGCTTTTCATTTTCTTTGCATGTTTTTCAAAATAGTTGCGTATAAGGTTGTGGTGTTCATTAAAAGACAACTATGCTGAATGAACTTTAAACCTGAATTTCAACATATTTAATCAAGACTTAATCAAAATTTTTCACAGATTTCTTCCTCTAATTGAAGTTTTCATAGCCCTCACATGTATGCGTTAATAATTAAACGCTTTCAGAGTATCTTACTAAGGAGGAACAAAGTCCATCTGATTATCAAACACAGCAGAATGAACTTGGCCACACAGTCAACACAACACATATACAAAAACACAGCACAAGCAGTGGACACAGCTATTAAACATCAAATCCCATCCTGTACAAATAATTTACGAAAGCTTTGCAACAAAAAAATTTAAAAAATAAAACTTGTCTTATTATAACATGTATAACCTGTATTTCTGATTCTGATTTTAAACAGCCGCTCCATTTCTCAATTTTTCCCTTCATGGCTTTGGCCCCTGAAAAAAAATCAAGCAAAACTAACCAGATGTATCTTACTGCTGTTAATGTAACCAAAGTACAAAAGCAAATATCCCAGCTGCTCTAGAAATTGTTCACCAGACTAGAAACACAAGAATTGTATCTCGTGAATATCTTTAGCACAGAAATACGAGGAGACAGTGATTATGAAAGGCAGCATGTCAAGTCTACAGAGGAAAGTGTTAGAGAGGCCAGACACAGCCAGAGAGTTATAGACCTTCTCCATTTGTTTACAGGACAGGGTTACTGATGTAAGAGTGAAGAGCATTGCTATGACATGATGGACTAATAAATCACATCAAAAGAGGAGCAGAGCGGACAGAGCGGCAGTCTACCTGCGCGTAGCCAAAGCATGTTGATGTCCTTGAGATGAAAGCACCTGAAACAGAAGATGAGAAGAGCAATTCCTCTCTATTTTTCACATGTTTCCCTATACAGGCTGGAAGACTTTCTTTTTCAGATCTGAGAGGCGCAGATCAGGGTAACAAGTCTATCCATCTGTGCATGCCTATGTGCATAAGCATAGTGTGTGTGTGTGTGTGTGAGAGAGAGAGAGAGAGAAAGAAATGTGTTATAATGAGGATTATTTCCCCAGTCATGAGAAAGGGCTGTACCAGGCTACCACACACAGCCCTTGTCGCACACAAGCACTGGTCGCACCGGTGGACCTGGCTCAGGAGATTACAGGAGTGACAAGGCTGGGACTGGGACATGGAGCCAGGCTGGAAAAAAATGCAACACTGCAAATGTGAGGTTGAGTTTGAGGGGCCTGTGGTAGAACAGAAGAAGACAGAAATAGAAGAGAAAGGTATGGAGGTGGGAGAGGCTAAGGAGGAGATGGAGGAAAAATTGAAATAAGATGTGAAGATGACGAACTAACTAATGCTCAGAGTTCAGAGTTACTTGAGAACAAGAGACTGATATTTGTTTTTAGAAATGTTACTACTGGATTTCATACAGTGCAATTACAGTTATTATGGCTTTCCTTGGTATTCTCAAATATGCAAGCCAACCATCTCATAACATCCTTGATTATTCCTAAAGGGTTTAGTTCATCCATGAACAATATTCACTGGCTGAAGATTTCTCACTCAGTACTGATGGGAGTGATGCACGACAATGAAAAACTAAAACCCACTCAAAAGCACTATAAGCCACTGTAAGCCTGGCTGCTCAGAAACAATACATTCCACTGACTGCAATTCACTGACCGATTTGATTTGTTAAGCCCATAAATCAGAGGGACAGATTCACAACTGATGTGGAGCACAGTGAGAATTAATAAGAGTTTTGATTTAGTATCACAGGTGAGGAGTTGTTTAGCTTTCAAAGGCAAATATTGAGTGTGATAAATCCATCTCTAGATGTTTAGTAGCAGGGAAACATGCTCCAAGTTTTATTTCAGGCAGGTTTAATGACAGCATTGTATACATGTTCATCTCAGATCGTGGTTTTCAGCCACAATGGTAGGTCAGGCAGTCATTTTGCACAGACATTCATGGTTTGCAGAAGATGAACCCTATTGACTGCGATGATCCCGTGATTCTTCTACTGGCAACACCATGAGGTCAACGTTTTTATGTATCCCATGAAATTCAACTCCTCATCTACTTAGAGGATTAGCACCCATTTTTCATTAAGTACTCAGTGAATGCCAGTTACTTTGTTGGTCCCTGACATCTCGACAAGGGTGTGCAGTTTTACTTTATAGTTTTCAGTAAAACCACAAATCTTCCAAAGCATTCACCACCATTACTGTATTCAGCTGTACTAGTTTTTATGCTAAGTTTGGTTATGGTAGCATGCATAGATAACTAAACAAAGATGGTGGACATGGACACTATAGGCCTGCTAAATATCAGCAATATAGGTAGTTATTTAGACAGTTGGTTGGTTAGCTGGTTGGTTCGTTAGCTTCTGATGCTTCTGAGCGGAATGAATCAATCAATTATTAATTTGGCGGAAAATTTATCTGCAACTTTTTTGTTTCAAAATTGTGAAACATTGATTCCATTCTCAGATGTGAGGTTTTCTTTTGTTTTATGTGACTGTATGTTTGTCACAAAACAAGAAAAGGTATGCTATCACTTTGACTTCATTCAGACGTTTCTGATATTCTATGTAACAAACTATTCATTGAGAGGTTAATCAGCTGATTAATTAGCACTGCAGATAACTGTCAGGTTGGGCCCTGAGTATAACATCATGACACCATTGGCATTCCTGTAGACAATTAATCTTGTTAAATCTACTTATTTATATATATTTTAGGTGTTTAAATGATTTCTCTTCCACACAAATTTTCAAAATATTGATGGCATGCTGAGATTAGTGCTACAGTTACATTAAGTCTTTGGTTGTCTAAGGATGGGCCATTACTTGGAATAACACAATATAGCAGCAGTAAACGTGATTGTCCTTTGTGTGTGCTTGCTCGGCTCTGGCAGTGTGAGACAACTGTTTGTTGTCTAAGAGAGTCAGAGAGGAGAAGGTCAAGTTTTGAGGGGGTTGGTGGTTTAGCTGCGTTTCTCTCAACAGGCCAGTGAGTCTGCACTATCTCACCTCCTCACCCCGTCTGCTCACTGTCACTCTAATGGAGTCAGAGAGAGAGAGAGCCTGGAGAAAGCCAAATACCCGAGGAGAAACGCCAGTCTCACCTCATTGTGTTTTAACAGTCACCAGGGCTATGCCAAGAATGTACACTGTGCATTAGTTTGAGTGTATACATATTTCACTAATCCCATTAAAACACAGTTTACCATTGTCAAAATACATCATGGTACTATCTTTGTCTGTGAGTGCATCTGTGTGTGCGTGTGTGCGTCAGTCAGTGTGTTCTTTCAGGTAAAGATAAACATGGACACTTCTATGAATTATCTAATATTCCGAATTGAAGACTTAATGATTTTACTGATTGTCATCAGTTTAAATTCAATCCTGATGGCGTGAAGGCTTGGATCCATGATCTGAGAAATGTGTAACAAAGAGTTTGATTTGATGAAGGTAACTTTAAAGAAACTTTAAAGAGAAAAATCAGCACCTACTGTATAATTCTCTTGGACAAGTTGGCATTTTAGTGTAAGCAAGAGTGGCTGAAATAAAAGCTAGACCCAGAGTAAGATCATCTCTCCTACTCCCAATGCAAGAATGTAAACACACTAAATTCTTGTCAGAATGGCAAAGAACCTCCAACAGGCATGGATTGCTGTGTATATCTGAGTCAACATTTTGTGTATACTGTAATAATGTGTAAAGTCACTCTGCAGATAACTTATACATGAACCACAGTCATTTTTCATTTGCACTTGACTCCTCCTGGTACACTTGACTTTAAGTTCTTTAATGAATCAGACGTGAATTCAGCGGGAACCTATAAATTACAGAGCACAACTAACAACCATGACAAAATGTAATTGTCTTGTTTGTGACACGTTTATATATTACAGGAATATTATTATAGTAAGCTTCTTGGGGTCGTCTATATATATACTGCCAGATTTGAACTTCATTAACTTAACTCAGTTCAGTCCTGGCCATCACGTTTGTAAGACACAAAAATTAGATGCACAAAAAACCCCCCAAAAAAACCAAATGGTGAATTATGTGAATAGCCTTTTTCCAAATGTAGAGAAAACCAACATCAGTGATTTGTAGATCGTATCAAAAACCACATCTTTATTTCTTGGGAAATCGCATTGCATTGTCTGTAACACACACATTGTGCCACAGTTCCCTTGCAAAACACACCATTTATCTTGACTTAAATTCCTACACCATTCCACCCCTCAACCCCACCCTCCTCCACATCTTTTTTTTTTTTTTAGGATTGCCCGTTTAACTTGATCTGTTACCCATCACCAGCACTTAAGCTCCCTGCACCCTCCTGTAATCCTCCTGCAACTTGCATTTTTAGATTTCTTAAAAGATGAACATCCAAGAGGAAGCTTGAAGTAAAAAACAGGGTGCACATTAGTGTTGAGCTCATTTTCACTTTAAAGCCACCAGACCTTTAAGATCACTGATATTGTGTGATTGCAGTGATGTTAACCACCTGCCATGTTCATGCTTTTACACACCCAGGATTTACTTCAGCTTGCAGCAAACAGCAAGTGAACGACTTTAATGTTCATGTTTAATGTCTTTTATGGAAAAAGTGGCTGTCAAAGTGACCAATGTTTCCATAAACATTTTCTGAACATTGAGGTAATACTGACCTCTCTCTCTCTCTCTCACACACACATACACACACACACACACACACACACACACACACACAGATATACATATACCTGCATGTGCTGTACTAAAGATAATTCTTACCTTCAAAGAATCTCTGTAACGCTTCTGTTTCATCTACTACGTCCATCCTAGCGGGTCCCACATAAAAAATCCATGAAAGTCTCCCCTCGTCCGAACCAAATCAATTCGGATTGGGGAAACTCTCACATATACATGACGGAATCCAGATGAGAAACGTGGTGACTTTTCTTGATTTTCTTTACATGTGTCTACCAGAAGCGAAGAAACAAGTCTTTTCCCCTGATCGGCAGCTTGGCGCTGGATTCAGGTCCTTTATGGTCAAACGCTCAGGTTCAGGCTGTAACTTTAAAACTAGTGTTTAATTAAGGTGCCAACAGAAATCCGTGTAACAACATGAGCGGGGTCCCCTCAGGCGCACATTCACGTCGCTCACAAGCTTCATAATTAACTTCGGCTTCCTCTCTCAAAAAGCTTCATCAGCCTGTGCGAGGGATCTGTCAAAAAAAACACAAAACAAAAAAAACAAAACAAAAAACAAGATAAAATAAATGAAGGTGAAATAAAAGGTGTGCTGTAAAGTTGTTCAAACTTGGCTCCCGGGTCTCTCCAGCTGGCCCTTCTGCTCCTCTCCCTCTCAGACAGGATGTGAGCTGGGAGTCGGAGGAGAGGAGCGGAGGCAGGTGAGGGATGTGTGAAAGAAGCACACACACAGTCCACTGCTGGTAACTCAATGTTATTATCGCCTTCTTCTTCTTAACCTTTAAAGGCTGTATTGCAAACTGATTTAGAAATAATCAGCTGTTTTAGTGACGAAATTTTAAATGTAGTTTTGTCCCAATCGATCAATCAATAAATAAATAGAATAAACATGTGGTTGATACTTTGTAGACAAAAGAAAACTCAAGAAGATAACTCACCTACATAGTTTTATATCTGGAAACTAGATGTATTAGCCTTTTATAAAAGCTGTTTTCTTAAAATATGATATTTGGGTTTAAATAGAGTTTTTCCATCCAAGGATCCCTCCTCTGTTGCTCCCTTCAGGGTTTCTCGCCTGTTTTCTCTTCAAGTTTTCCACACAATACACTGATTTCTTTTCTGTGGAAACTGGGTGTTGGACTGTTTATAAAACCAGCAGAAGATAAAATTAAGTTTCTTATTTTGGAGTGATAATGAAACAGCATACAGTTTATTTGTAGAATGAGGCAGCTGTTAATAGTTCATTTATCAACAAATTAGGAATGATCCAAAAAATAGATACGTCCTCTCTCCTCTCATCTACTTTAATGTGTGTGAAATCTTGGACTACAACAAAAGTTGTGATGTAGAAAACTAATGTTGGACACTTGTGAATTCCTCCAGAACAGGAGTGTTCTGTGTCAAGGCTTCCCAAGGGGAGGATTTGAGGGAATGATCCATTTCTCTCAACCTTATCAGCTGCATCCCACCCCCCCCTTATAACAATGCCACTGTGTGCAGCCCCCACAGCCTGGACGCCCACCCCCCTCCATCCCTCTCACCCACATGTGAGATGCTGTTGTGTTGTCTTGTTCCCCCACAGCTGGAGCATCTCTCTTTCCACCCCTCCACCCTTCAGTTTTTCCTCCATTCAACGCAAACAACGCCTCCGTTCTTTTAGCCACACTATGCAGATTGTTTCAGAGGACAAGCAAGAAAGAGAAACAGATAGAGGCTGCAGGGGACAATGAAACAGCTGGCTATGTTAAAGCAGTTCATTTTGGTATTCTGTATTTCTTATCTCATATAGCTCTGTAACTGCATGTGCATGAGTGTGAGAGCCTGAGTGTGGAGTGTACTTGTACTAATCTTGTGCATTGTGTGAATATAAACTTGTTTATAAAGTCACACTAAAGGCACTCACTTCCTATTTGGGGCAAACACCAAATCTCCACAAGGTGTGTTTTTAGATATGTAGGATGCAATATGTTGAAGTCAGGTGTAGGTTGGTTTGTAAAGTCCAGGAAGTAATCTCCTGCTAAGTAACAAGAATTATAAATGTCACCATTTGAAGAATATGAAGCTTTTATACATGACTATTTGTCTCATGGTATATTATAAAGAAATGGGCTTTACTTTTACACAAACATTGGATTATTGCAATTATGCCATAGCCACTTACTATCAGGTCTGTGCTGCAGCTGTCATCTATTAGGTTACATTGAACTGACTGAAAGTAATCAACACACTATGGTTTCATAAAGTTGATAACTAATTGTTTACCTAAAAAAAATTCTGTTAACATTTCCAGCAGATATGTAGAAAATAATGACATTTAATTTGCCAGCTGTAAGAAATACTTATTTTCTTTTGTTTGTGCTTTGGTCTCCACCAAATCCTATGAAACCAGTTTGTCTTTAGCTGCTTAATATGCCATTCTACAAAATTATCTTGGTTGCTTGTTTTGTTTTTGTTTTTTTAAACCAAAGAGTCATCTGCTATATTGCTGCTGCAGTTGGAAAGAAAGCAAAAAGTCAAAGATCAAAAAACTACAACTCATTTGATCCCTTATCTAAAAGAAAGAAACTAATCCTTGATTTATATTGTCAATTTGTCTAGACTGTAGTCACCTTAATCCCAGTTATCATGTTTTATTTCTTTTCATTCAATCGATCAGTGCAATCAGTTGAATGAAACAAACCTCGAAGTACAGACTTATCAGAAGACCATGAAAGAAAGAGATGTAGGCGATTTTGTGTTGCTGATGATAAACTCTAGGTGCAGTTGATAGTGCTGATGCTCTGGTCTGTGATGTCACTTCCTCCTTCTCATCTCCGGGGAAAGAACAGTCTCATATTGAGCCATGACTGTCTTTCGAAGAATGTTTTCATTATATGCTGCTTTATGGTAGATTACCACCATACTTATATTGTATCTCAATGCACACGCCTATAAATACAGCACGTGAATACTTCTATACTACTAACAATGCTTCATTATTTTCCAAACTCATAAAAGCAAAATAGTGACAGAGCAGGATCAATGCAACAATATCCAGAAATGTGAGAAAATCATTTCACTTTCATTCAACTCTCTTCCTTCTCTGTCAGGGTTGCCAGGCGCTAGAACTGATCCCAGCTGACACTGGGCTTGTTTGGTAACAGTGTTTGGACAGATCACCGCTCCATCACAGGGCTAATATATAGAGATATACAAAGGCAATGGGCAATTTAACCTAAACATGTATGTCTTTGGACTGTGAGAGGAAGCTAGAGTACCTGGAGGGACCCACACAGAGAAGAATCGAACTCAGAACCTTCATGCTGCAAGGTGACAGTGGAGTAGACAATTTGTGTATAATATATGTAGGAGGAATGAAGGTTTACATGGCCCATAGAGGAGCAGATTAATATCCTTAACATGTTTCCATACACATGAAAACAAAACTTAAGTTTGGCAACAGATGGAAGATAAATATTACTACATCCATTGTCAACTCATCAGTAGCTATTTAATATCAAAGTGTAGCAGGCATTGTGGATGAAGAAGTTTCTGTGATTGCATGATCAATCTTCCTTTTTGTTTTTATTTAATATGTTTGAATCTTTTTTTAAAAAACATGGTTTAATTTCCACATGACAAGACGGCCCTAAAGTTTTAACTCCATTTACCTTGATTGACAAGTTATGTTGAGACATCTCGTTCATACGTTTTGAAAGACGTGACTGCACTGAGCTTTCTTTTAATTTGTGCTTTTGTGAGGGATGTCCTTGTTCACCTTAGGACTGGTTTGAATTATTAATAAGGGCACCATTCATTCAAGTGATACCATATATCTCGTACTATGTCATCACTTCACGTCACAATTTCCCTCCCATGATATATTCAAGGATAATCCAACCTCTTATTATATTTAAAATTTTGGATTTTATGTATTCAAATTGTCGAAATATATCAGTAAATTGATATATGGATGAAGATTTATAGAAAATAAAGTCACACGCAAACATTTCGTGGTATACAAGATTTGTTTTTGGGTAACAGTACATTGTTTCAAAAAAGCTTTCTGTGATTGTTAAGGCACAATTTAATTTGACTGTGTGCTTCACTTGTCACATTTTAATAACTAATTTTGTAGGCTACAGTTGAAATCCCTATGGCACCATTTCAGTTCATCCTAAAACTAAAAATTAATGCAAAACTGTGACAGTTAATTTCTCTAATAAATATTCAGGCCATAAAAAGCAATAAAATATATCCCATATTAATCTATATTTACTTTCAATATTCACAGTGTTTTTAACAAAATTCTTTTTGCAATTTTTCAGTGTTTGTCCATTAGAGGGCAGGGTTGCTTTGCTAAAGGTGTGAATAGTGACCACAGTGGATTTTAGTGCCCCAAATCATGTTTTTTAACAGATGCTGGTTGATAGTATATATTTTTTTTTAGAAATGTATAGCTCAACTGCTCAGGTCAAATTGACTCTGCTAACTCTTGTATGTATCATATACATGTGTACATATTACACATGATGTCACTTTTCATTATTGTTCTCAGTCAACGTACCAAAACACCACAAATTGTAAATATGTGACATTGACTCCAATGGCACCTATATAAATAAAAAATGAAGAACTGGGCTGTTATTTTGTCTACCTGAACTTTAACCGACCCTCAGTATTTTATTCATTCAAGTGGGATCGCAGAGACATTTTTCTGTGTTTTAGTGAACCCTTCAGCATTTACTTCCTGCATTCTTAAAATAGGTGATTCCTCAGCACTGACAACTCAAGTTAATGATCAAACCCAATGATAAGGTTTCCCAAGTTACCACTGTCCAAACACATTTCAGAATTCCTGTGCTTAAGCAACAGCCAACCACACAAACTCTTGTCTGTGTGCTCACTTACTGCAAATTGGATATTTGTTAAAACACAATTATTCTAGTGTTTTTACAGTTTAATGTAGACTACTCAAGAGAGTGTTACTGGCATTATCTTGTAAATTTTCTTTGCAGGGACAGTTGGCCATAGAGCAGTCAGTTTTAGCAGCCAGTGATATTGAAACCAGAGCAGTGATCCACACTGTTGCTCCTCTTTTATTCACCCTGTTGAATCCAGCTAGTTTAGAGCGGTTGCTCTTTTGCTGCACAAAGCTGTGGAAATGAAAAGTTTCCACCACTGATGTGCTGTGATATAATGGCTATGTATTTGTGATGGCATTATAATGTTACCACTGTGATTATTTCATATTTCATACAAGATAAAAAATCAAGATGATTAAAGACTTTTTCTTTGGTCCTTTGAAATGCTAAACACCTGTACTAGAGTAAAAGCACTTCGTATCAAACTCTATAAAAAAAAATAAAAAATGGAACAGGTCCAAAATCATGTCCACAGCAACAGTACCTAAAAACGAGATTTACAGTAGACTGCCTGCTAATTTTATAAAATAATAATTCACAGGCAGTGGGTTGGTTTGGGTTGATTAAGTTCGTGTCTCATGAGGTCAGTTTGACTGAAATCATTTATAATTTGTAATCACAGAAATGACAGTCTCCTCTTAATCTGGGTTTCAGTGATGAAGAAGAGAGTAAAAGCATCATTGCTGCCGGGGATCCAGACAGATTAAAGAATTTTATTAAAATTAAACCTTAAAAGCTATTATTCCCGTAAAGAGGTTACCTTATTAAAAAATGAAAGCAACATTTTAACAACCTTCAGTTGCCTTTGCTAACTGCACACTAAACCAAAAAGTGTTATGGAGAAATAAAATATCCTCAGTTTGTTAAATCTCCATATTCAGAGTGTAGATAAATTGAGGCAAGACAGCCGATAAAAACTGTATGATTTATGGAAATATCTACTGCTCGTTATTATTCTATACATTTATACAGTACATTAAGTAACTTGATCCCATCGGGCTTCCGTAGAAATTGTGAGTCTTTCCTGAAATCTGATTGGTTAGCAGTTTCACAGGTTTTGAAGTTAACCTGTTAGCGTGGACAACCATGGTAACAGGAAACTTGGCAACACATTAGTAAAAAGCCAGAGTTAAAGCTAAGTTACTTCGTAAATATGAACTCTTGTTTTGTTTCACAATTGTGGAAAAAAAGGAGAGTGAGCTGCCTCTCCGGCACGTTTCCGCCGCCAGGGCCAGCTCCGGCAGCTCCGGCCGGTCCGCCCTCACAGAGGTGTCCGGGGAGGCTCCTCCCCTCCCGGCTCCGGCTTGGATTACCTGCCGAGTCAGGTGTCACTCACCTGCTCCAGCGGCGCCTCTGCAGTTCAAACTGTTGACGACAAACGCCAGCAAAGCTCTGCGCCCTCTGTTGTGTTGTATTGTATTGTATTGTGTTGTGTTGTGCAGTGTGTGTAGTTTACAGCTTTCCCGAGACTCATACAGAAGGTTTGATCATTTCCTGCGGAGTTTGCCAGTCGATTGACAGGCTCATGCTTCTGGCGCTGTCTCGTCCACGTTTGTCACCTTGAGCATCACCCCGTGAGTTTTCTCCTCTTTTCTTTTCTTTTCTTTTCTCGGCGTTTCCTTAGCCTGTCTTTCAGCATAATGGCACTCCATGTTGCTGGAGCTTTCTGGAGTTTCCTCAGCAGATGGACTTGCCCGGTTGATATTCAACTCTCCACCTTTCCTGAGTTTTTGGTGAATCGTGATATCGATTAAATCCTCTTGTATTTCTACAGTGTTTAATCTATGGACACAGTCACTTGCAATCATTTGCTTTAGGCTAAATCATAGAGTAACTTTAATGTACATCCCATAGATTTATATATGATGAGAGGCAGCCATCATCACAACACTCAGCTCTGTGCTTTCAGTGTAATACAACAAACTGAGGTGCTGCAAATAAACAACCATCACCACGCTGACACATAATTTTATGGTCACGTCACAAGCTTTTAGTCAGTGTACAGTATCTGCTGAGTGAAATGAATGTTATGTGGACAAACGAGAATCACGTGTGTGAAATCTGAGCTGATTTTGTTTTATGCTAGTTCCTTATACCCCATTGAGGCCAGGCCACTCTCCAAAAGGCATCTATAAACTGTAGTCAGATAGTTGGATGACTCTAAATACATAAAATATGATAACTGTTATCTCTTACAAAGTGCTCACTGAGGAGTGTGGAGCAAAGTACATGTTGCTCACATCGGTGTGAGCTCATGTTTTTTCTGAAACATCACATTAACTGTTGATATAATATAGTTTTGTAGTATAACATCAAATAGCACTCTGAGTTAACTAGTCTTTTTTGTGAGACATTATGTTGAAGTTAAAGGTAGGAAAGAAATCAATTTCTAAAGATGTGGCACATTTTGATATAAGACTGAAACTCTAAAAAAAAAAACCGCAATAAATAGAGATTTTATCCCACCATCAATTCTCCTGTCAGTAGTGATTTATGTACTCACCTTATCTTTCTGTTCTCTTTAGCCCTTTGGTGAATATTCAGGTGTTTTTTGCGGTGTGTGTAGGCTTTCATATATTTATTGCATGACTGATGTTGTGCTTTACGTGTAGGTCCAAAATACAATAAATATGTAGTTTTATTGTTGTCTGTACACTTGCTACATGGGGTCATATGTGTAGTTCAGTTTGTTTTGTGATTTTTTTTTTCTTTATGTTAACTTTTATATTAACTAATTTGTACTGTTTGTTTGTACAATTGCAATAACTGTGATGTCACTGTCATTGTGCCTTATGTGCTGGGATGCTGTCATGTAATCATTTTGTGCAAGTACATTTTGACTGCGTTCCTTGCTTTAGATAATAGGCAGTGTATTTATTGATCTGATATACTCTTTATCAAACAGGCGTGCTGTTATGACATAGAGATGTAGGTTAGTGTTCAGAGATTCAAACCTTGCATGAGTTTGTGAGCGTTTCATAAGATTTTGTTTGTTTTAATCCAATGTGGGGTTTGAGATGTCAAAAAAAAAAAGAAAGAAACAATGCAGAACACACAACTAATACCACAAGCTTAAAATATCAGACTGTGAACTCTGCTGATTTGTTGTCACAGAAGCTGCATGAATGAAAATGACAACACTTGTACAACCTCATTCTATTAAATGTGAAAAATCAAAACAGACAGATATCATTACTAGTTTTAAATATGAGACCAGCTTTACGAGCAAGTCAAATAAGCATCCCACATGCTCATGTAAATTTTTATGTGCAGTATTTCCCTGTAATCACTGCCTTAGAAGGTCTCGACATTGTTGTACCATAAACACCTCAGGCTAAGTGGATCAGATGTATACAGAGGGCCTCGTGGCATTAGGGTGACAACACATGACACCCAGCCTCTCCTGCTTCGGCTTTACCTCCCTTCTGAAACTTAGCTTTGAGCCAGACCTGTAAACAATAGAGAAGAGAGTGGAGATGACCAGATAGTTAAGGGTAGAAAGAGGAAGTGTTTTTTGTTTGCGTAGCTTAAATACGTATATACGAGTGCTTTTTTTTTTTTTTTTTTTCCCTTATTTGCATTTCTCAGTCAGATTGTGTTCTGCAGTTTTTGTTTTAGGGGGCATGGATCTGCATGAGTATAGTTGTACTTTAACAGGCACTGATTCAAGCTCACGTTGTGAAAGTTATTGTTGTGATTTGCTTCTTTTATTTCTAAAAAAATTCTGAGATGGTTATCAGTTGAAATTGATTATATTTTATGATCTTCTGCAAGATAAACTTAAGAGTGGCTGCACCTGGAACCTATAACTGTCATACACAGTTTTTACCTTGTGTAAGTGTAGTGTAGCATTGCTCATTATGCAATAACAGTTTCAAACTTTAGAAAACAGCTAAGCCAGGTCTGGAGGGAATGGTTGTGTTATAGCTTGGTTAAAAAAGAATACTGAAATGTTCCTAACTATGTGACACAAGGTCAATATCTTTCAGATTGGGTTGTTCTTTATCAACACTTAACACTGTTTGCTGGGAGAACGGGATCTTAACCTCTTGCCACCAATTAATACAAACTGGACTGATTATTCAAAGCAATGCATGGCTCCTTGGTGTCAAAAAGTCACATAAGATAAAATGTGACTGTCATATGTTTGAATACTTTAGTAGCATGTAATAGTATTTAGTGGTTAATTCAATGCATTGACAAAATCTTTAAAAGGATTTAAAAGGAAACCGAGCGGAGCTTCTTCGGTTGTGTAACATGTCTTTAGTGTCCTCAGTTACAGTACATACTGATACAGTATATTTGTGTGCTGTACGCCTAATATATGTTATATAACCCTGTCAGAGCACGCCTTTTCAGACAAGTCTGACAGAGCCTCCAGACTTAGAGGCAAAGGTGTGGAAGAGTTTTGTTCTCTCATTTCCTGCTCACATGAATCCCTCAGATTTTTATTTTGAGCTTGACCCTTTCGACTAAATTACCAAATAGTTAGGACCACTAGAGTTGGCCAAAGCAAATTAAATAGTTGCAACTGCAAATAACGGCATTGAGAGAGTGGCTCTAATTACACAGAGCATATTGGCCTGCTGTCTTCCATTGTTACAGATCAGTCCTCAGACTACCAGAAGCACAGGTCTAACACCTGGCTCTCCACAGTGGAAGAACAGGCTGTGCAGTAGACTACACCTCAACTTTGCATGTTTTTTTCTCAACTGTTATAAGGTGTCAGCAGCTGTTTGAGTTTATACACCATGGTTGGGTATTAGAGCTCAACCATTTGTAAAGAGAGAGAAAACCAAAATATCTAAAGCATCAAGCATTCAAAAGGTCTTTTTGGGCTGAAGAACACGTTTGTTTTGGATGGAAAATCCCCACTGTCTTTGTTTCTCCGGTTCTCAGTTTCTGTTTTATTTTTCCTCAGGTGGATGCCTTAAATCATGAGTGCGCTGGGATCTCCGTCGAAGGAAGCCAAGTGAGTGCTCCATACCTTCCCTGCTTCCCCACACACATTAGAGAATCACTAACCCAGTACGTAGAAAGTAGTGTGGGTCAGGGACCTCAGGCACAGAGCTTCTCTGTTGAATTTTTGTTTGCTTTGCCTTGGTTCCTGGCTCCAGCCCTCCCCCCCACTCTCTCTCCCTCCCTCTCTGTTTTTTCCACTCGCTCCCTTTCTTGTCCTGGCTGGTCCATATGGTTAATCTCATTCAGTGCTGACCCGTCTGCTACCTGAATATCTTTGTGTGCCAGTGTGGGAGATTCAGAGGGTTTGTGGCGCTGGCATCCAGTGGTGCAGGGGGGAAGATGAAGGGAGCACAGCATAACCCCGTATCCTCTTCTTATCATTGCAGTGGAGTGGCCAGATCAGACAGCAAACTCAGTGCCAAGGCCCTCTATGGTAAGTGACTGCATGGGAGTGCATCAAGGAGTTGGGCCGTTTTTGTCGGTAGGACTAATTTTGGACTTTGCCCTGACATGCCTTTATTTCTGTAGAATGAGTCACTGCTACACTAAACTATGACTATGACTTACAGCTTATAATTAAGGAATTATCTCACATTGAGACACTGTATACTCTTCCTTGTCAAATGACAGTTCTTAGAAAATATGCATACTATTTACTATGGATGTCACTCATGCATTGGACACATTCTTGTATATCCTTCATTTTTTTTATTATAATGAACAAGGACAAAGTTTATTCTGACTCTTTCACTGCACTGTCCTTATTTACTCCTGTTTGAGAAATGTTTGTTAAATGATACAAGGAACATATGTATTCATGACCCACAAAAGATTGTATCCTGGAAAGGAACAAATCTTAAATGGAATATAGTGTATAAAAGAGTTGGCTCTGTTTGTCAATATTTAAATTGTGTGCATCAGCACTGTAATTGACTCAAATCACAAGAATGTTCACTTTCTGTCACTCACACTCTGCAGCTGCATCCTCTCTGCATTATCATACACAGACAGTGATAACAGGGGGCTAAGGTCCTTTTGAGGGCCCCTGTCATTCTCAGCCTGCTGGAACCACACAAAAGCACTAAGGGGCATGGGAGGGAGCCTGGGCTTCTAAAAGGAACAGTCAAATTCTCATGCATGCAGATGTCTATTTACTTTATTGCAGTCTTCTGAATGTGTTTTGAAGTTAAGGATGTGCCCCACATCACCAATATCTCATGATGACACTGAAACACATACAGTCATCTTATATTTTGACTATTTTGTCAACTATTTGTTGTATGGTTGTGTTAGGGTGTTTTTCAGTGACTGAAATTAGTTGTGTTACATTAGCTGGGAGTGCAGGGTGTGTCTGTTTTTAGTGTGTGGTTGGAACAGAGTGGGGATGCCCATGTCTTGCAGGTGAATAAAAGGTGCATTGAAAAGTGGAGAGGGGAGGACTCTGCCTCCCACTTATTTCTGGTCCTCCCCTTCGCTGCCTCAGACATTAGCTCAGTGGTCGCTACCAGCACCTCCTTCCACTCTGCCAACACAGTGTAGCATTGTATAGTACATCGTAAGCCCAAAGAGAAATGCGCACCAAGGTATGACACAAGAAACTGCTTGGCAGCACTGTTCCAAATTTAGAATTGCCTCATATGGCAGATTTTATAGGGATGCAAGATGCTTCTGAAGTATCTGACTGTGCACCTTGTCATCTGATACGCATTTGTGTCGTAAATCATCCAAATATCCACCAGATGAAAACACTGTTGTGGTCTCCATGAAATATCGGACTGTATGTTTGATGAGACTGTGCTGCTCCATTGGCCCATTTCATCCTGTGTGACAGATGGTCATTACCACCTTCTCACTGCAGGACAACACCCGCAAGTGTGTGCTCCTGAACTAGAGGGGCAGGAGAGTGGGCCATGTTGTGCTGCATCCATAAAAGCAGCAGACATTTGTATAGATATGAGTCTGTGGCTTCCCCTTGCGGAACAGTAGCAGTTCTTACCTAATGAACTAAACCATCTCCTAACCCAACCCATTTTATGCAAAACTCCCTCTCATTCCACGTATTGAAGCGCAGTCAACAAGTGATGCAAATGATAGACAGGCCTGCCACCTGATTTGTTATCAGCAGCTTTAAGGGAGAGCAGAGAGCTGTCACATTGGATTAATCATCCCAAGTACTTTGGACTCTCAGAGGGTTTGTGGTTGAGGAGCATGTCTCTGTCAGGTAAAATGTGTTTGGACTGACTCGAAATGGTTGTAGAAACTGCCATATCTTCCTGTGGCTCTCCTATAACCTTTTTTGCATCTGTTTAAAATTCCGTTGAATCTCCATAGTAGAGATAGAAATAGATTTAGTTCTATTCAGTCAACTATGCTGTTGCAGTTGTTGTGTTTGATTAGGGGCTACTTCTGAAAAAGCTACCAGTATATCTATGGCTTCTTACTGCACTTTTAAAGAAATTGGGGTTGTTGATGTGACTGGCAGCATATGGCCATATCTTTGTAGACACACCAGACCACTTCCATATCCAAAGGATGCTTAATGGTCAAAGTGGAAAAGAGGGAATAAGCCATCTCAATCTAAGATGTTTGCTTATTGTTTAAGTTCTCTGTAGTTGGTCTTTTTCAGTTTTGGATGTCATTCTCTTTATAATACAGGAAAAATGTTTGTTACTGTTTTTACTGGTTTTCGGTTGAGTCAGGGTTTGTTGTGTTTAAAGAGCACTTATTAGGGAGGTTAGATTGTTAAATTGATTTGGGGCATGTATTGCTTTGACAATCTGCCAGCCATAGCAGCCATGTTCATCACTGGTCATTGACTTTAGAGAGTCCTGAAGATCTGCCCATCTGCCTGCTAAGTGGCTCTTATTGCAAACTGTTGCAGTGATGTAAATTGATTGGCAAAATGTCTGTCATTAATAAGACATGGAGAGAGCTCCACTTTCTGCACGACACCTGATGCTTGTGTTTTACCTGTGCGGAACTAGGAAAGAATCAGCAGAGGGGGAAATGGCAGCAACAGGGAAGACATGCGTCATTTGGTCAGTGATGGAGGTTGAACGGATTCAAAGTGGTCTCCTTTGAAAATCTTTTTTCAGGGCTTCTAGATATGACTCTGTCACAGATTTGTGATTTGTGATTTGTGTTTGAATAACAAAGAAACATTAAAAGCAAATAATAATGGATGTAAACACTGGAAAGTATTGTAGAATTTAGACAAGTGTTATATAAACAGTTGTGCTTTTGTGTCACATTTCATAAAGCACACAAAGCAAAATCTGTTTCCACATCTGTATTCTGAGGACAAACCTGAGCTACTCTGTGTAGCATCAAAATGTTGACTCTGGTGGGTGGGGAACGAAAAGAGACTTGATATCAGGTCTGGCATTGGTGTTGATAGGAACATGGGTTCATTTAACCGTAATTGTTACCTGCAGACTATTCACTTGATAAATAGGTCAATGAGAACCCTGGCCCCTGACAGGAGCATAGGCAATGAGGTGAACAATGGTACCGCAAGTTTCTCCATGTCGATACTAAAAAACTTTTAATGAGTTTCTGCATTTTGAACTAAGCCAGATTATTATTATTATTTTTTTTTTTTTTCAAATGAAGATTTTTTTTTTCCTGACCTTTTCTGGCTTTAGTCGATAAGTCATCTTAAAGAGTGAAGGAAATGGGTGAGAGAGAGCTGTAAATGACTTTGGCTGGAACTAAACCAGCATCGCTGATGAGGACTTTGTAGCCTCCTGTTTATGTGACGCCTTCTCTACTCACTGTGCCACTGGCACCCCCTAAGTCTGATTTTTTTTTTTTTTTTATACATTGTACAGGTTCGAAAACACACACAAGGGATGTTTCATTCTCTGTCCAGTTGTTCATGGAGTTTAGCATTTTTATGTGTTTTGTGTTTTTTATGTGTAGTGTGTGAAATCACAGCTCTTGTTTTTAGCCACACTAGCGATGTGGTGTCTCTATAGATGGTCTGTCAGTCAGTTAGCTAGCCTAGCATTTGGCAACAGTGTCCCATCAGGATGAGATTGAGTGCAATGTAATTTCGCGCAGATATGGGAGAGTGTCGCACGCTACTCACTATTCCCAAGGGAATTTTCCATTTTGTCATGCTGTCTTGATGTTATAGCACAAATTATTATGCTTTATATATTGGACTACATTATATGTCCTACAATATATCTTTAGAAGTAGTGTACACCTGATGGTCATTCACTGAGCAAGAGACCATCATGCTATGTGCTTGGAGAAAGTGACCTGGATAGCGTCTGAAAGTCTTTGTAACCTGACTGATGAGCTCACTATCGTGTTTCTACATAGTGGTTCTTGGGTAGTGATTACTAGTGAGGGAGAAGTGAAAGAATGAATGATTTCAGACACAAGCTTTGAATCCAAATGACTGCATTGATACTCACATTTTGTTATTCAACATCACATAAGTTTCCTCTTATTTAATAAAATTATCTTCATTTGTAACCAAGTTCATGCAAAACTAATGACATACCCATCAGCTGTGTCTGTACTTTGTGTTTAGTAAAATAAGACCTACATAAGCAATGATAACATTGTTTCATATGTCAGAATACATATTAGCATTTATCTCAAAGCATGGCTTCACCAGTTCAAGGCTGTGGACTATGCTCCTTCTATTTAGATATTACCGTCGGCCATATTGCAGTTTTGATAATATTTTCATTTATTGTCCTGCTCTAATTTGTACATACAAGAAAGAGAACGTGACACCAGTGGATAGATATGTGAGCGCAGTCGGGAAGTAGTGTCACTGACTTTTGACCTCACAGTAAATCTATGCATTGGTTGGCTTTAATTATCAGCCTAGCCAATATGCTATAATGTGGGATCGGGCGGTGAGCTTTAATAATTAACTTTCAGGATAAGACTTTTGCCATTATACTTGCCCTCTTGAAAAACACTTTTAGATAGAAATTGTACTGAAAGATTTAATAGAGGCAGCAGAGTGCTCTGTGACCTGTTTAATTTCTTGCAGAGAAAACTGTATAAACGTGAAGAAAGAAATATGTAATTTACCCAAGATGTCCAAACATTTGTATATAAATGTAAGTGGATATTCGCACAGTTGGTAGTGAAGTTGACAGGTGCCCAACATAAAAAAAAAAATAAAAAAAATCTGCACCCATTTCATATCCATTACACTTCCTTATTGCTCTGCTGATCTTTACCCTAGCACATCAGCGTCTCTGTTTCATTTCATCTGTTCAGTTTGCCAAAATGTTCAACATGTGGACTTACGGTCAGTGCGACTGCACAGAAAGATTATATAGAATTGCAGCAAGGACTTTGTGGTTTCTCTGTAATTCACTTTAAATTTCTTTGTTTTCTTATTAACAGAGCAGAGGAAGAAATATTCCAACTCAAATTTTATTATGCATGAGACGTCGCAGTATCATGTTGAGGTAAGATCTTGTAATTTTGAAATCTTCTGTTCTTCTATTTTCGCGTTAGAAATCAAGAAAAATATGTACAGTAGAATGTCTCAGTGCATGTTAAGCCATATAACACCTGAGGTTGGGAGTTGAATGGATCAATGTGATAGTCGCTTTACTCACTAGTAAAGTAATTTTAGAAAATTTAGTTTTTTACAAAACAAAAGCCAGCAGACTATTTGATGTCTTGATAACATAACATTTACAGGAATGCTGCCATGATAAAGCTGTCAGGCCTCTGACAGCAGCAGTGGGAACAGGGTGTTGGGAAGACTGAATTAGAAACATGCTTCAGAACAGGGATAGTGTTGAACCAAGCTTCTTGTCTGCGCAGATAGGATTTCTCTAAATGCCTCCCCATTATCACACATGGCCAGGTAATCACAGATAACAGTTACACTAACAGCAGTTGCCAAATCATTAGAAGCAATACTGCTGTTTTGGACAAATAGGACAGTAATGATGTAAAGATGCAAGGTAACCTCAGCTGGGAAAGTTAGAGAATATGCCTGCATTAAAACACAACAGTGTGTATTTATTGCTTGATACTTGGGAAGTGTGTCTAGGTTTGTTTTTTTGTTGGTTTTTTTTTGCCAGGAATGAGATGACAAGATTCAATACTGCTCTCATTTCTATATGTCATGAAACTAACTGGCTCTAGCATCATATGGAATGGACAGTCAGAGAGTTACTAACTCTCAGGGTGAAAACAAAAATGTGCATTGCACAAAATTTTGTACTATTACTGAACTGCAACCAGTAAATGATTTATGTATACAGCCAGCAGCTTTTTGAAAGGAAATCTGTCCCATACAGTCAGGATCACTCATTTATCCACAAATTGTTTTCTCATCAGCATCTCTCCACATTCATTATGGACAAGACAGAGTCCATTGTCACAGTTGATGATGCCATTAAGAAACTGGCTCTTCTGGACTCAAAGGACAAAATATGGACACAGGAGATGCTTCTCCAGGTCACTGATAAGGCAGTCATGCTGCTGGACGCAGATACAGAGGTAACAGCGCCACACCTGTCCACACATCATGCACATTAACGCAAATAAATGTCACAAAGCGATTTTGTCAAATGAGGGTATTTAGGAAGGGAGGACCTAATGAAGGATGCCATGAGGTTGCACTATGAGAACTGTAGGATTAAGTGTTTAAAGAGCTATTAGTGCACGAATGTTGATCATTAATTTTTTAAAAACGTCTTTTCCAACTTAATTAAAGTGCAAAAGTAAACTAATCATGTTTGTATTATATAATATATAAATGGCTCCCAATAAAAAAAAATTGCATATTAAATTCATGCAAAAGTACTTTTTAATGTCTTGCTGTGGGTTAGGCGTTAAATAGCTTAAACTGGGAAAGAGGGGTGAACAGCTAACCTAACTCTTTTTTATTATTATTTAAAATTTTGTCCCACATACACATCCTGTGTTGTTCTGCTTCAGGAGGAGTTGGAGAACTTTCCTCTCTCCACTATCCACATGTGTCAGACTGTGCTGAATCAGACACGCTACGCCTCTGTGCTACTTCTTGTGTGTCAGGACAAGGAGCAGCACAAGCCTGACATTCACTTCTTTCACTGCGATGAGGTGGAGGTGAGTCTCAAATGGAATTTTATTGGTAGGCACAGTATCAGTCCTTTGTTCAGGCAGTATTGGTTGGCTTTGTCTTTTGGCTGTTGTTGCTGTGCTAGGTCAGATTTCAGTGCACTTTGTTGCTGTGGGTTTGTGTGTATTCTTTTACATTTGTCTGTGTTGTCCTTTGACATGTTTTCAGAAGGGAGGATCTTTCACTGAAAGAGTGTCATACAAAAATCTTGAATAAAGACATGAGCTTTTTACTGAGCAGACTTACGGGTAAATTCAAAGGAAGCATTTTAGACAAACCTGCTGATCCACATAGACATTCACTAGAGGATATGATTACAGCAACCTTAAAAGAATTGTGATAATCGCAATGTCTTTAAGAAGTGGAGCATTTTAATTCACCACATATTTGCTTTGCTCAAGCAAGCATAACAACTAAATATCTATATATGTATATATATTGTTGACAGACTGACAAAAACATTATAGAGTGTTGCAAACTACAGTAAAATCATATTTCTCAAATACCCCTTCCTTTCTTCCCCATGCCCTTCTCTTTCTAGTGAAGGAGTCATGCCAGAAACTGTGCTGGACACAAACATTTAATAACTGCAAAAACCACATCTATCACTGTTCTGTTCTTCCTCTGGAGACATCTGATACAGAGGCTGGCTTTAGATAAGGAAGTGCTGTGTCAGTGTGTTTTGAACTGTCCAAGTCCATGCTGGACGTAAGAGGAGCCTGTAGCATCTTTCCAACACTCATTGAAATAAACATGTGTACTTAGATATTATTGCAGATAATCTTCATATTTAAGTGCGTAATACTGCACAGTACAACATGCTGACTCTGGCTCCCCGTGTTTCTCCACTCTCCCCAGGCTGAGATGGTTCATGCAGATATAGACAGTGCCATTGGGGACAACAAGCATGGGAAGAAAATGAGGCTTCAGACTCTGAAGTGAGAACATAGCACTGAGGATACACATACATCTTGCGGTCAAATACAGAATTATTATCTGACAGTAACCTTTAATTAGTAGTTAGAAAAGCTGAAGTTAGTCTGCTGAAGGTCTCGATGCCTCCTCATAATCTTCCAGGGTGAACCAGGAGAAAATGAAGCATCACAGAGAAACCATCCTCCCACCCTCAGCCTCCAAAGGCCCCCCAGTTGCTCCAAAGGGACGAGTGGCTGCCACAAACTCACAGGGTCAGTGTGATGACAAAAGTTGGTTTTTACATGCAGTGTAAAACACAATTGGGCTATTAAGTTGTTTTCTTTTTTGAGACTAAATCTATTTTGTGTGTTTGTATGTAGATAGACAACCACTGGGACAAAGTGATACAGAGTCACATGAAAAGCTGGCCCAGCGCATTGAGAAAGATGTGGTGAGTGTTGTTACCCATGAGGACACCTGTCATTACACTACACAGATCCTTTTACTCTCTCACAATACTTTTTTTTCTCCATCAGCAAATCCTCAACTGTGCCCTGGATGACATAGAAATCTTTGTGTCACGGTTGCAAAAGGCAGCAGAGGCCTTTTCCCAACTCAACCAGCGCAACAAGAGTAAGAAGAACAAGAAGAAAGGACCAGCAGGTCTGTCTCCCTTTCTTCTGATGTGGTGGCACAAGTGCAGTGACAATATTTTTATATTGCTCACATGGCTATTTTTGTGTCTCTTCTTGTCTGGTTTCTGGGACATCCACTGATGTATGTGTGGTAGTAAAAGCTTTTTTTGGCTTCTGTTACAATTGTCAGTTTGGATAACAGGTGTAATATTATTACTTCTTATTCTATCCTATATTATTTCTCTGATGTTATACCCATTTGGTGATTTTAGCTGTGCTTATGTTGGAATTGCACTAAAAAATTTTTCTGTGAGAAATTCAAAAATAAGGTAAATTAGTTACAATTTTCATGAAGGCTGGCAGGGGATGCAGATGACGCAAAACAAAACTATTTTACAATTGACAGAAAACAACATTTAAAAATAGCATCTTATTTGTGGATTGAACATTGTCCCCTGTAATTATTATCATGAGAAGTAATAATGTTACTGTTTCTGAGTAATGTTTGCCCTTCCAGTGCTGCCAGTGGTGTGATGCTTGTGAGTGCAGTGACATTTATACGTAACATACACACAACTCTAGAAAAAAATTTGCTGTTGTGGTCAGAGAGAAACAAATGGTACTTTTCCACAAATCATTATCTAATAACAGTTTATATATAGCAGAGATGTGTATTTCCCCTGTCTGTACTAACAAATGCGCCGAAAAATCTCCTCTATCAAGAACCAGTTTTTCAACATTGAGCTGCAAATTACATGTGCAATCACTTGTAAGTAATTATGAGGTATATCAGACTCTCTCCAGTATGTAATATTGAATTTCAGAATGTCTGAGTATACCCTTTAAATGAATATCACACTCAAGTCCATATAACATAACTCTCTGAATTTTGGGGTCATGAGAACTTTCTGGAACTTTCTGGGTCACAGGTTGAGAAACCCAGATGTAGCACATTCTCTCTTGGGCTTCTCCTTTTGGCCAAGGTGAAATTTTCATCTCAAAAGCTCTTTATTAATTCTCCATGACTGTGTTGCGAAGAGAAATAAGCCGTAAGATAGTACAGATGAAAAAATAAATAAATAAATGTAGGATTATGACTATGAACCTTGACCAGAAAGTTAAACCTGTGGCTTTAATGTTTTTATGTGGTGCGGTGGTAACTCAGGAGTCTGTGTGTGGTCATTGTTGCTCTGTTTGTTTAGAGGGCATGTTAACACTACGATCCAAGCCCCCCTCCGAAGCAGACTTCATTGATAGCCTGCAGAAACTGAAGCTGGCTTTGAACCTCTTGGTGAGATATCACAGCTCCAAATTTCTCTTGTTCATCACTGTCATCATCAGCTGCCCTTCCCTACATCACCTTCTCAATGTCTGTCTGTCACTGCGCCCCCTTCAGGCCAAACTCAAGAAACATATACAGAATCCAAACGCCTCTGAGCTGGTTCATTTTCTCTTCGGCCCACTGGAACTGGTAAGAGCTAAAAATCATGTTCAGATTATTGAATTATGATTATTTATGTGGATGAAGGTGTTTCTAAAGGAGATGAGATCATAAGATGGATGGTCATGGTGATGATTTGGATGTGAATAGAGCGGATTCATGTTATGCTCAATAAGTTCTCCATGTCATTGGATATCCTGTTTTATTGACACAGAACCACAGGAGCATCTGATTACAATACACTGACCTTTTTAAAAAATCCACAGATTTGGAACAGTTATCACTATCAAACACTCCTCTTACTGTTTTTATTTATCTTAGTACCTCATTTACTGTAGCTCTGCTAATCTCTTGCCATGCAGGAGCAACGTGGCTTTCAGCTCTGACACAGGTGCAGCTGCAGTTACACAATGTTGGTTTCCTAAGCCAGAGTGTGCAGCCACACCCTCGAAACTGCTGGTTAGAGACTTAGCGATTAGGTTCTGTGTTTATATGGTTCTGTAATGTCACAACACATTGGATTGGACTTGATAAGCTCAAGATAACACCAGCGCAGTAATATACAAAATGTGGCCCCATGACCATTAGCTGTCCTCAACACAGCAACTTCAGGCATAGTTGTCTTTAATTTCCATGTTAAAATGTTTTTTTTATTAATTTCATTCCTTCCAAAAAAATGTATTTAGATGTATAGACTTAGGCTCACTCTTGTTTACCTCTTCTTTTTGGAAAAACATTTTAGATTGAAGCCAAAGGGAGAAAAGTAAAAAAGTGCAGATGCTAAAACTCGAGTACAGATTTGTTACCAGTATAGATGAGTTAGAAAAATAGATTGTTGGAGTTATAAAAAAAAGAAAGAAAAAGGAAAAAATTGTCTTTGAATCTGAATTTGTACAAAGCTTCTTCTTTTCACCTCAGTATGTCTTTGAATTGTCCCACAGGTGCTGCAGACATGTGGGGGTCCCGAACTACCGCGCTCAATCATCTCTCCTCACCTTTCCAAAGATACGGTAGAATTTCTGCGGGGACACCTCTCCCCTAAAGAGTTGACCATCTTTGAGCTGCTGGGGGATGGATGGACCAAACCCAGGTACATGTGCATCATTGCTGGCTCACTCTCTATGGGCGTGTAGCTTAAAGGTTGCCAGCAATTGTCACATAGGCTTTGACAATCCTTTATCTCCTCCTTATACCGCAGAGCCGAGTGGCCCAGAGATCAGTGTGCTCCTCCTTATTACCCAAAGTTTGGTAATGGCTGGGAGCCGCCAGCAGAGTTCTTCAGGACAGCCCCTTGGGAGACAGAGGGACCCACAGGGCCACTGGGATCCCCAACCAGCCCTGATTACAGGAAACACTCAGCAGAGGATGTAAGAGTCACATTTTGTGGCCGTTGTCTCTAAATACACAAATTCATCTTAATTCTTGAAAACATGACAAGATGTTCATCTTTTCAGTATTATGGAACTCATTCCTCAAGCTCATCAAACGAGTGAGTAAATAAATCACACACTTTCTCACCCGTTAGTATCAAACCCAAAAACAAGTTTGATGAAATATGTCTTAACAGGTCTTACAACGGGAAGACACACACCCGCAAATATGCCAAAATTCGCTACCACTTTGTGGCGCGTAATGCCAATGAGCTGTCAGTACTGCAGGATGAAATCCTGGAGGTAAAAACTGTGTCTTACTTCTTTTCCGTTCGTGTGAAGCTTGCAGTTTCATATAGATATACGTTTAGTATATGGCAGGGACAGAACCAACACTTTCAAGCTGTCAGCAAGCTTAAACATGTCCACTTTGCTTCATGAGATTGTGTCTGGTGTAAGCTGTAAAACTGAACAAACAAGCAGTGAAGTGGTTAGCATGATATCCAGGTCAACACAAAATGTTTGTCACAGGTGTTAGAGGATGACAAACAGTGGTGGAAACTACGGAATCGCAGCGGCCAGGCCGGCTATGTCCCATTTAACGTCCTGGATGTGGTGAAGATAGAGGAGCCAGAAAGGAACTACAGTCAGGTGATCTGATGCATATTGTCTATCTGAAGTTTAATGACGTGACATTCTTTGATTAACACTTATGACATATAATCAGGTTGTATGGAGGTTTTTCTTGCTTGAGTTGAGCTTCCATGAAACAGAAAATATCCAATATACTTTTTCTGACTGTACTGTTAAAAAATACATCCTGTGTCATTTTGTAGCCATATCACTTTCACCCACTTCACCTACATTACAGTCCTTATCTAAGCTGCAGGAACTCTAGTGTGTTGCCAAGCGTAACTTCTGGGAAATGTAGGCAATCACTGACTAAAGTATATTATAATGAGACAGGTCAAGGTTTCTTTATTGTGGCTCGCAGATTGTTTTACAGAATATAAAAATCCTGCTTCCTGATAAAAGACACAGAAGATGATTAGAGCACTCAGGCAGATTTGCCACGGAGTGTACAGATCACAATAAAGACATTTTCTAGAGATGAGTAAGTAATCAGATTAATAGAAACCCAGAAAATGTATATTTTATGGCACTTTTTAAAATTAAAAAGTTAATAATGATATAGAGATGTATTATCTGAGTTGTGGTTATAGATCTGTGCAGCCTTTAGTACACACTCTTTTTTTGTGCAGCAATACCTGCCTTCAAAAATAGCTTTAATTCTTAGAGACACACACAGGACACTTTTACACTGAATGCAGGTTCACTAACACCCTGCAGCTGCTCCTCCTCCCTGTCTGAAATACTTTCACACGCATGCTTCACTTTTGGCCCCTGGACAGACATGTATCAGCCAGAACGAGGCGAAAGACAAACCTGTTTTTGGAATAATAACCATCTGTGGTTTCTCATGAACTTGCATGTGTTTGTGACTGTGCAGCAAGGCTATAGGACGTCACCTCCTGGTTCCCTGAGCCCTAGGGACAGTTTCAACAAGGGGATACATAAAGACAAAAGTGAGTCAACACAACAAAGTAACCAACATTAGATTTAGGAATTACAGATGTTGAAGCAGCTTTTACAAATATTTGCCCGCTGTCTGCTGCAATCCTGTTTCTCTGCTACAGTGATGGATGAGGTGAACAGTGAGTTATTGATGATGATCACTGCTAACAAAACCCAACCAACTGCCAGGAAGTTCCGTGTGGAGCGCCCATCTGGCAGCCAAGTGCCGATCACCTTTGACTCCAACCCAGAGCAGGTGACTGCATGGCTCAGCGCTAAAGGTTTCTCGAAACAGTAAGTCATGCATGATGCTCAACAGTCCAGAAAGTCGCAATACCTCCTTGCACCTGAACACAGCTTTTCTGATTCTGATTGAACATCTCAAAAACTATTAGATGGCTTTCAGTAAGATTTTATCATATTTACTTTAATTATTAAACTTTAGTTTATGACCAAGCTGCTTAAAAACCACGCTTTGTGTTTAGTGTAATTGGCAATGTTAGCATAATGACTAAGCAGTACAACCAGCATAACTGTAGATTCTTCATTTTGCTCAAAAATATTTAGTCGGATTGACAACTCAAAGCTAACACCACCGTCCGAACTAGTTTGTTGTTTATATCAATTATAGTTACATTATTTTGGTGTCTGGTATCCATGTTCTCCCTCTTAAAGGAAGTTTTTCCTTGCTACTGTTGCTTGTGCTTGCTCATGGAGGGATTTGTTGCGTCTCATTTAATAAATTTATAAAGACTTTGATCAAGACCTGCGCTCTATATAAAGTGCCTTGAAGTAACTTTGTTTTGATTTGGCCCTGTACAAATAAAATTTGATTGATTGAATGAATGGTAGTTTGTTATTTACCTTTTATGTCATAGGGAGGAAAGAGCAGGTTTTGTCAATTTTTAATGGTCTCTCAGTGCCATTTTAAAAGCCCCCAGTAAGACATCTCACAGAGGCATCACGCACAGTACGAGGACGGTGGAAGAGGTACGCCATAAAAGAATCCACTTATGAATGTTCAATACTGCCTGTGTGTTTCCAGCCGTGACATGTTCGAGTGTCATAAAACTGTCTTGCTGGATCTTAAGTGTTTCACTTCCGGGAACAATGCAAATTGAAAAAATGCAATAAGTGAATTGATAATAACTTTGAAATGACTTGTCTGATTGTCTGATCTGCAGAACAGTTGAATGTTTGGGGATCCTGACAGGAGCCCAGCTGTTTTCCCTCAACAAAGAAGAACTGAAGGCAGTGTGTGGAGATGAAGGTGGTCGTGTCTACTGTCAAGTCACTGTACAGAAAACACAGCTCGAGGTTGGTCACACACTTATCTGTACCTAAATGGATTACGGATGTACTTTTTTTGCCTAGAAAAAAATAATCAAACCCACAAATGAATGCACTTGTTGAAAGCCTTTAATAGATATGAATGAATTTGTAATGTTCATCTTTATTTGGGCATGCTATAACGAGCCAACTTCACACAGTAATACTGGTATTAGTGTCAGACACTGAAAAAAGTGGGTGTATACTCACATCTGACTAGGAAGAATTATTCTTCACTTAAACTGTTAATTGGCCATTATTTGCTATATTTGTCAGAACAAGCAAATGCAAACAGTTCTTCATAAAAAAAATTAAAAACAGGCAAGTTAGCCAAAATGCATTTATTTCAGAAGGTTCTTTGACTTTAATTATACATTTGAAAGCATCATTAGTGCTTTATAAGCAAATCAAAAACATGTTTTAAATGGCTGACTCTACAATCAGGGTTCCGTTTACACATGGGCAGAAACGCTGATTTCCATATAAAAGGAAATTGTTAGTTTGTCCAGAGAGAGAGATTAAAACATGTCAGAGGTGATAAAATCAGATGCAAACTTTTTCAATTCTCCATTTCACCCAAACCTTCTTATATGGTAACTAGGTTACAATTTAAAGGATTGACTTACTATAACACGACCAAGAACAATCAGAAGGGGAATTAACAAGAATACTAAGAATTGAGTGCTTAATGAAACAAAAAACATCTATTTATAGCTCGCTGGGGATTTGATAGTTTTGAAGGTTTTGCTAAGCTTTGTAACATGAGAATTGTTGAACAATATTTTTTTAATAAGTACAGGAAAATTCAATTGGAGACATTCCTTCATTTTCTTACAGAAGACCAATGAAAGCTCAGAGTTGCAGGAGATCATGAAGCGGAGACAGGAGAGAATCGATTCTGGGAGCAAAGACTGAAACTGCAGAGCAGTACAACCCCTTCAAACACTTCCCTCTCCACACAGCTTTCCAACCTCAGCGCTGTCATAAATCAATCTACCATTAATTATGACCTCCAGTAGAATATGTTGTATACATTTTAATTGTATATTTATTTTGTATCATGCAATGTGACTGTATTCATGTGTTATCTAATTATGTTGCTTTTGTTTTCATCATTTGACTTTGTCGTTCGATCATGTCTGAAAGGAGTAACATTTGAGATGATGTACAGTTTGGTGTGTGAGGGTGTGTGTGTGAGTGTGTGTATATACACTTTTATGTAACGTACGTATTTGTACGAGCAGTGTAGTCGATGTTTATGCTTGTTGTCAGTGTTGCAGCTAATTGGCCTGTTAAATAAGTGGATCTTAGCTGTTGTGTATCTAAATCTGTGCCAGAATGTGTGACACGTCTTCTGATATATAGCCAATTATTTTTCAATTAGTTTACAGCTATAGTAAACAATGACAACAACTCTGTCATAGTCCTTTGAGCAGATATCAGAAATACAACACTCATCCTGCTTTGTAACTGCAAACTACCCACACATATCCATATAAATCTTATCTATAGCTTTATAATCAGAGGTCAGACATTCTGGTGAGTTTGCACCATGAGACTCACAATAATCTTGCATGAAGTCATTGTTGATGATGGTGAAATGGTGTCATTTTGTTTTTGTAGAATGTTTTTTTTTTTTTTTTTTTGCAGCATAAACTGCACTGACAGAAAATTTAAGGAGTATATACAGGACAATATGGTGAAAAAGTTCATGAAGATTTAGACTAAACAATAATTGGGGGTTGTAAATATTTTTGGAAATAGGAAAATAATTAAAAACAATCTTGGTAAATATTTAATATTGCAACTTCTTTTATATGTTGTTGTTTGGATTGATGATACCAGGGCTGGAGAAACAACCAAAACAGTGTCTTTATTGTTGTACCGCAAGATGCAAAAGGAAAGATTGGGGTTTGAAAAAAGATAAATACAACTGCAGAACATCTTAATTTTGTTATACTGGAACTGGCATTTTTCAGGGTAATAGCCAAGTTATACTATATCACACATAATGGATAAAGGAAAAAAATCATAGTAAAGAACTCACAATCAGGTTTCACTGTTGTATTTGTAAAAGCATACGATTTTTGCTCAGGTACTGAAAGGCAAGCCTATGTGCACTAAATAGATCCTGCACAAAATTTGGAACGTAAACTAAGACTTAGTTATCACACCAACAGAGAAAACATATCATCCCCACACTTCACTGGATTACAAACCCCTAAGAGATACAATCGATTTATGATGCCAAACAGGAGGAGAACGCCACTCCTTTTATTTACAGTGTAGAAATACAGTTTATCATTTATGGAGATATGCATCAAGCCAAAGATCTCCTGAGTTTTTCAGTGACCTGAGAAAGTAAAAAGGAGAAAAAACCTTGGTTAACAAACATCAACTGGCCCAACGCTCTTCCTAATTCTTGGATAAGTGTATTTCATGGAATAACCGAGAATTAGTAGTTAGGAATTTTACAGATATTGTTGCCAAAATCCATATTTATTATTCCATCTCTGTGGGTTCATCTCTTTGATTAGGAAATGCACAGAAACAGTGCTCAGTTTCAGTTTGACTTAGCACCTCAGTCAGTGAGTAAATGATATTGGACGTACCTGATGATGTCAGTGAATCCTTGCCACATAGTTTTCATTTGGTAAGGAATCCCGTATTTCTCACACAGTGCACGGACATGCGGGGCCACCAGGTGGTAGTTGTGTCGCGGCATTGTAGGAAACAGACTTTAAAGACAAAAGAAACAGAAGACGATCATCAGGCAGTATGAATCACACAATTCAACCTACATCAACTTCAACATTTGTTTGTAATTTGATATTGAAAACATATGGAGGTTCAGACAAAAATTTGAATAGCTAAATAAGCAGGTTTTAAATGTTTGATTGTTTTTTACCCCACAGCCACGCTGCCGTGTGAGGCATTGACTGGAAAAAAAAAACAAAACATGACTTCTGTTGTACAAACTTTCAGCTGACACATGACTCCACTCCCACTCACTGGTGTTCAATTTGAAAGTTGAGGTGTCCACTGAACCAGTCATTGAAGAAAGACTGCTCGATATTACAGGTGGCCTGTAGCTGGAGAAGATCAGTGCAGTTCATGAGCATCACCTGCAAGTGACTATGGACTTCACAGCACTTACAGGATTCCTTAACAAGCTGGTTACCTGCATAGTTAACCACTCCCGGTGCTTCTCGTGGTCGATGTCCATGGGCAGATGATTCATCTGAGTCACCCACACAAACCAGTGACTCTCCAGGAACCTGTAACATTAAACGCATTTCCACATCAGACACTGAATAATTTCGCTAAACCACATGATCGAGGTTTTCCCCGTGAGAATTCCCGATAGGATTTATTTCATGAAACATTTGCAAACCACCAAAATTGATGCTACTTTTACCTGACAAAGCTGATGAGTGCGAATGAGCCAAACAGGCCATACAGGGGGATGTAAAAGCAGCAGTAGCGGAGATAATAAGACATGCACCAAACCAGATCCTTCAAAAGACAAGCAGGTTATTAAAATGTATATCATTTCTTTGTGATCAAGAATCATGTCAACATAACTCTTTCCAAATACACACACAGTGTATGTCATGTTCTCTCTGCACTGTTTTGGTTCACTATTGAACATACATATTGACTGCTAGGCTACATTTGATGAAAGGTTTGATCATGCTTCACAGAAAACAGGATCTTACCACCCAGTCACGGCGGGAGATCATGGTGCGCATTATCTGAAGGTGGAAGAAAACTGGAATGAGCAGCGGTGGTCCCACTATGAGAGAAACACCTATCAATCATTACTGGAATGTGTTCGTGGTTTTGTCCATTTTAAGTGACTGTTGAAAAAACATACCAAGAAAGAAGTACTGGTGTTGGCGGTGGTAGGGCATATGTTTGATCTTTTTTATGCCATACTGTAACACAGACGAATACAGAGTCAGAGTAAACAGTTAGTGAAAGATTCAATAAATAAGATTACACTGAATGAAAGGAATCAGAAACATCAGCCTTGTGCTCCTTGCCTCCACAGGCTGAGTGGCTCCAATGACAAAAATGCTCAACATGTTGACATCAGGGTCCTTTCTGAAGATGTTGGGTTTAGCGTGATGCTGGAAATGTCGATGATTCCACCAGTTGGCAGAAGCTCCCTGAGAAAACATAAATCTTTGAAAGTCTCTGAAAAAAGGATTAAGAAAATAAATATATGATGGAGTATACCAGTCACCTTTAAATGGCCGATGACAAACTTGTGCACCAAGTGATTCCAGCTGGATTTCTTGAAGACAGACAGGTGGCCGAAGTCATGCTGCAGCCAGCCAGCCTGTGACTACAGGGACAGAAGAGCAGGATTTTGAGGCATTTGTATGCCACTTGCCAATTCTGTGGCATTTGTATGAATTGAATGTGGTCAGAAACGTTCAGACCAGAAGGCGATAGTGTTGTAGTCACCTGAGCGGTTGCCAGCATGACTCCACACAGAAGCGTCAGGATCCAGTTAGTTCCCCAGTACCATATCATCAGCCAGGCGAGGGCCTCCAGCAGCACAATGTGAGCCAGGTGGAGGCAGAAGAACAAAGGGCGAGCCTGGAACAGACCATCGCTCTCTGCCTGAGCACGTAAAGTTTGGAAATCCTGTATGAGTAATGCCTGAAAGCAGAGAAGAGGGAAGAGACTGTGTGTGTTACATACATCCTGTAAAGTTAAGTTATACTATGCTGAGGTCGGAGGACACACAGCATCAGGGTTTAAATAAACGAAGCAAAGGGGAGTTTGAATTTACCCCGACGGTTTACCTGCAAAGATGGTGTCCGACAGCTAAAAAATATTTTCTTCCATAAATTGACAGGTGCAGACAGAACTGAACTGAATACCGATTTATTATGAAAAACAGAGAAATGCATGAAGACTAGTTCCAGCCAAATATGGGATGTCACAGAGATGTGTTTGTATGCTGTTTGTTTAATCACAGAGACCAGGACTTTTTATTGATGAGTGGGGCGGGTGCAGGTTTCCAAAATTGGACTGCATGCAGAAGGCTGGTCTGGCCTACTCTTTACATGTCACAGTGACGCTCACATTTTTGTTTCGGTCCTGGCTGGGCTCTGACGCTTCCAGCTCCCCAATCTGCAGGGGCTTCAGAAACTTCTGCACAAATGTTGGATCAGGATGAAAAGCAGCAAACGCTTCCTGGAAGACAGAAATGAGAAATCCTGGCAGTGATTGAGTAAATGGAAAGTTGTGTCCTCAGATCATTTACTTACATAAAAAATATCAATATTCTTCACAAAGATTTATATATTATCATGTTATATCATTATAGGCTATATTATATTTTGAGATTTGTATCACTGATACAAGCTGCAGTTAGTTTTGTATTATACAGACTGGTATTGGTGTTTTTACCCCTCTTGGTCTTAAACTGTTTATTAAATAGAGAAGACATCCACTGGGTACATGCAGCTATTTTGTGAAGCGTTCCCAGACAAAGGCTTGAAAGCACTGATTTGATATTTAAGGGTGTATGGGATTTTATAAGCTTGATAAGTTTTTCCATCGAAAAATATTCTCTGTCCGTTCAACCACTTAAATGTCCTCTAAAATATAAGTTTCACTTTGAAGGAGACAGAAGAAAAGGACATGTGCATTTACTGTGGCGTCCTCTCCAGCATAGTGGCTGATGACACGGAGCCCCCCCGGATGCCTTTTGGCCCACTGGCTGATGTTGTAGACCTTCCGATCTATGACCAGCCACTGGTCGCTCCTGCTGCTGTGCCGCTGCACCTCCTCCCAGGTGTAGAAGCCTCCAGCTCGGCCTCCGCCCGGCACCGTCAGCTGGCCTCCAGCCCCCATCCTCCTCCTCCTCCTCCCCCGGCCCCGATCCTCCGGAGCACAAGAGGGAAACTCAACCGCAGAGTCTCACACCTGGATGTAAAGAAACACAGGTGTGTGTCTGATCCCTCAGAGAGGCTTTTTAACCTGTTGCTCCCTCTCCTCTAAGCGCCAGCTGATGAAGTGCAGGTAGACAAAGAGCAGCACACCACTAATAATTGATGATGAAATCAACCCGGAGGCGGCTGCATGCTGTGTTCCACATTAATCATTCATCTAAATGTCAGGAGCGCATCTCCAAATTGGATTCAGACAATAAAGCATGTTCAGGCTGTAACCTGTGCTGTGTCTTCGAAGTCATCATAACATGGCATTAATGCCCAAACGGGCCATTTAGACCGCAAATAGTCATCATTAACGGCCTGTGCATGAATCCAGGGCGGCTCACTGGCTGCAGGCTGTGCAGTCCACAGGCCCGCCACCTGAACATGAGAAATATTTCACACTTACACTTCTCCAGATTTCTGCTGACTCTCCTCTCGGCTCCAGTCACTTCAGCAGCCCGGTGAGCAGACTTGCTGTATGTGCTGCCGTTTCGGTCAGATCCATTTTAAATATAGGGAACACCCCTAAAATGCATGATGCTCCTTCCCCGCTGCGCCCAGTGAAACATCCAGCCTCTCATTCAGCAGTAATTCCGGGCGGATCATTCGACAGTTGCGGGCCAATGGGCGGACAGTAAACCTGGACAGATCCAGATCACTGGATCATGTGCGCTGAGCTCAACCAGGCGGCGTCGCCTGAGCGCTCAGATGGAAAGAGGTGGTCTGCCATTATCCCCCATTCCAACAAATATTTACAGAGAGGGGGCTCTCTCGCGTTCATTCAACACCGTCACTGTACAATTTTAATATTTCTTTCCACTCACACATGAAATTAAAGCAGCTCTAATGGGCCTTTTATTAAAGAGGACTTTCGTGTTAAGTGTTAAGACTTATATGTACCATATAAATAGACATATATCTGCCCATCTAACTGCTAAATATTTGCATACATTTTGCATGACAAGTCAGATATCATCTTGATTTATGTAGACTGTAGCAGACTTTTTGGGCCAGAGCATATTTTAAAATAGGCTGAAGTGATTGTAGGAATAATGAGTGTAGGTCAGACTGCTTTGGCACTGACTTGTCACCTCAGTCGGAAAAGTGTAATTATAATTATTGAACTACTGTGCTCATTATTTTACACAGTTAACTATTACTAGTTTACACCGTTTAAATTTGTAAAAGCTGCTAATTGGAATAACTACACATGTGATCCAGGCAGACCGTAAAAGTGGTTAAAGTTAAACTGGATTCAGCTGACTTTTTAGTGCTGTTGGACTTGCAGGATAAAAATTACTCTTGCTAGAAGCTCAGGATCACCTGTTATCATGTTTTTATATTTCAAATGGTGTCATCTTCTTGCTACTTTAGTGGTTATTTTTCTACAACCAGGAGCTTTTCTAGTTTAGTGACTGTTTTCCTTATCATAACGTCATCCCTTTGTTTTGCAGTTTCCCTCCACCAGTAGGTGGTGCACACAGTCTCAGACACCACTGTGTCCTCATTTAACCCCGTGGATGCCTGAGCAGATATCACCTCATCTCTGAGTCCTCCCTCATCATCCATAAACAGCTGCGTAATTTAGGTTATATAGTAATAACCTACTTTCAGTTCATGATGATAAATGGCTGATTCTTTTTATCTCAGTTGCTTCGGCACAATTCTCAAGCAATAATCAAGCAATATTATTTTTAGAACAAAAAGCCTCCAAGATCTTTTCTAGGCAGATTCTAATTTCTCACTCACTTGCTCACACATGCTTCTCAGCTGAACAGTTGTTGGGAAGAAAACATCTGTATTAGTCATCACATGCAGTATGAATGCCGTGACAGTAACGGGGACTTTTCTGTAAACTGGCTCAGTGAGCAGACAGGTGTAATTCATGAGAATGAACATATTTGTCAAGATTGAGAACTACAACCAGGTTTTGATGGGGAAAAGAAAAACAGAGCAAGAGATGAAAGAGTAGAAATACAGATTTTATTTGGGGCTTCAATTGTGGACCATGCATTGACTGTTATGTTGGCACAGGCTGGTTACCGAGGGAGGCCTAATGAAAACTAAAGCATCTTCAACTATCTAAATGTTCTGCAGTGAAGTCAAATATGCACTCAGTCAAGGCTGAAATTATTGTGGTGACTACTGAAGTTTTGTTTTAGCTGATGTGTAAAATAGAAGTGTGATTCATAATAGCATTCAAAAATGACCAAAGTATACAGTCAAGTTTCAAAAAATAGGACGAGACTAAAATATGGATATTAGGAATTTTTAGTCTGCTGCAAAAACGAAGAAAGAATTTAAACCACCAGAGTTTGCACAATAACTTTGTTTTAAAGCATAAATTAAATGGTTTGGGTGAGCTCTAACCTAAGCATTGTGCTGTGGCAAATAATATACTCTGCCAAGTGCACAGTTTAATTTTTTAATTGCGTGTTTGTTCTATATGTGCTGGCTGGGTCACGCATCTGCATTCAACACATTCACCTCAGCAGTCAAATCCTTTCCCCCACGAGGCCTCTGTCTGTCTGTCTGCCTGTCTGTCTGTCTACCTTTCTGTCCGTCTGCCTGTCTGTACATCTGTCTGTCTGCCTGTCTGTCTGCCTGCCGCTCTGTCTTTCTGCCTGTCTGTCTGCATGTCTGTCTGTCTGTCTGCCTGCCTGCCTCTCTGTCTTTCTGCCTGTCTGCCTGTCTGTCTGCCTGCCTGCCTGCCTGCCTGCCTGTCTGTCTGTCTGTCTGTCTGTCTGTACATCTGTCTGTCTGCCTGTCGGTCTCTCTGTCTGTCCGTCTGTCTGTCTGTCCTTCTTCTGTCTGTCTGTATGCCTGTCAGCCTGTCTGTCTGTCCTTCTTCTGTCTGTCTGTCTGCCCGTCTGTCTACCTTTCTGTCTGTCTGTCTGTCTGTCCTTCTTCTGTCTGTCTGTATGCCTGTCTGCCTGTCTGTCTGTCCTTCTTCTGTCTGTCTGTCTGCCTGTCTGCCCGTCTGTCTACCTTTCTGTCTGTATGTCCATCTGTCTGTCCATCTGTCTGCCCGTCTGTCTGCCTGTCGGTCTCTCTGTCTGTCTGTCTGTCTGTCTGTCCTTCTTCTGTCTGTCTCTGCTGCTGTTGCTGCTTACAGTCCATTGTGTCATTTCAGGGTCATTTCAATGCAATGCAAAAATTTGCAAATCAGCTCTTTAGGTCCTCAGCATATCAGACAGGATTATCCTCAAGCAGTGTGCAGCCTGCCTGCTTGTTCTGCCACAGTTCATCAGGCTGACAGAGTTCCCGCACATCTGACCCCAGCAGCTTTTCAGGGCTTTTCCTCAGTATCACAGCTAACAGGACACGCTGCCAATCAGAAAACCTAACTGCCATCATCAAGTATCCAATAAAGTCAGATGTGGAACGTGTTGTACTCAAGAATAATTCAGATTCTGGTAAATACTAGCAATAGTAAGAATATCATCTCAGCAACATAGGCACAGATAACACAATACATTACACTGATAAAGTATTCCTGATAAAAACCATTCTTGAAATGAAAATTAGGCTTTAGGTAAACAAATATATCTTCACTAGTGGTAGAAGAAATATTTAAATCTTCTGCTTCAACAATAATCAAAATGAGCATCTCCTTCCTTACCAGTGAAAGTCTAGTCCTTTGCTCTATAATCCTATGCAAGAAAATGCAGAGATATTATCAGCAAAACAAAAGTAAAAGTATAGCAGTTCACAGATAAAAAGATATCAGTGTTATAATATAAGTATTACAATTATTAGTGTATAATTAAGTCATTTGTATTTTAATGCTGTCAGTCAAAAAGGACTTATATTTGTTATTTCATATATTATTGATACTTTAATAAAAACTATTTGATAATACAATATTTTCTAATTGGGTAAGAACATACATTATTTAGCATGTTTTTTTTTTATCTGTAAAGTAGCTGCTTTTACAATGAAAATGTAAGGAACTGAAACAAACAAAAAAAATCTAAAACTGGTGCCAAACTTGTGTCAGTGAAAACAGAGTGAAGTGTCCGTGCTGTAATTGTTGTGGTCCTTTTATTTAAAAGTTGCTCTGGGGTCTTTCAAATTTTGTATGAATATATATCAGTCATGTCACATCCATTTGCACTTTTTCATCTAGCTATCTGTAATGAACAGGCACAGGGACAAGGCCCGAAAGCACAACTCTCAGACCAGGGATCAGTTCAATAGGTTTTCATCTGGGTTCGGTACACAAGTAGTCAGTCCACACAGCAGAAGCACAAAGGGAAGAGGCAAAAGAAAAGTCCAAGTAAACAGGGTCAAAAACCAGGAACACAAGCGTGCTGCTACAATCCGGCAAAGAACAAAAGGGTGACACACAAACACACAGAAGACACGGCAAGTCATGACACTATTTGTCCAGCTTCTGATAAGTTTAACATGCCTAACGCCTGGATATTGCAGATCATAATTCAACCTCCATATTGAAAAGTTCATTTTAAAAAATACAAGTATAAAATGTGACCTAATATGATATAATTTATTTTATCAATAATCTTTAAACAAATCTCTCCAGTTCTGGTGTCACGGTGGAGAATGGGAGTGTTGGCAGCAGTTTATATGTTACTTTTGTGTCTGTTCCGTGTCAAAGCAGAGAGTTGTCACAGACTTTTAATTAGTCTATAAAAACCAGTTGAACTTCATGTCTGTAGCGTTTGATAGAAACCAGTTCGGGGGCTACCACATCTGCAGGTCCAGAGGACTGACTGCGGGATGTTACTGGCCTTTTAATGGTCTACATGCATTTATATATGATTATATATATCACTGTGGTGGTAGAAATATTTGGATCATCAGCTCACAAAAAGCAGTGCAAATTTTCTGCTCCGGGTTCTGCAACGAAAGCAATATGACTATCTTAAGAAAGAAATTAACTTAAAGTGTCATGTAAAACTTGGCTGCTGTTAAAGTTATACATTGGATTATTATTATATTCATTTATGTTATATATATAATTGCTGATCGACTGATGTGTGAGAAGTATTTTAAATATTGTCGCTGGTTTTACAGTATTTGAATGGTTTGCGAGGTAAACAAAGTACAGTAATGCAGATAGTTCTTCGCAAAATGAGGCAACTTTTACCATATTAGTTCTTTTACAGTCAAAGAAAATAAAACACTGCTATGGAAGGTTGTTCTCAATTCAGATATGACCGTACTTATTCATGTTAAACCCAAGCAGGGGGACTGGAAAGAATATTTTAAATAGACTAACACACACACACACACACACACACACACACACACACACACTGACCATGTGATGTGAATGCCCCCTGTTCCGGTTACAGGGGCTGCAGGGAGGGAGGGCTCAGCTGAATGTAAACCTGGACGCTGATGCAGAACAGCGGCCAACATCAGGAGTAGAGTCTCAGTCACTCAGCCGCTCAGCGCTGCTGCTGCTGCTGCTGCTGCTGCTGCTGCTGCTGCTGCACTTTTCCATAATGTGCTGTTTGTTTCCGAGCACAGATCCTGGTCCGGCAGAGCTCGGCCTCTAATGGGCAGCGACACTGGACACACTTCCATTAACTGGTTTTCTTTGCCGGCGGCCAGGTCACTGAGCTGCACTCACACTGTGGACTGTGGAAGAGAGACAACAAAATGACTATCTGCTGTCCAAAAGTGGCACTTTTTTCATGCTCCAGAGAGAAAGACCGGATCATGTGAACAGGTGCCCTCAAAAGCCTGCTGGAGGTTACAGGGTAAGGACTGGATCAACATTCAGCTACCTGCAGCATTACTATTATTACTACTACTACTACTACTATTACTATTATTATTACTACTATTACTCCAGACTGTGTTAGACGGTGGTGTTTTCATGATGAAACAGTAGATGAAGGAAACCTGACTAAATGCGGTGCCATGGCCAAAGAGTGTTAATTGGCCCAGGCCATAATGCAGTATACAGACAGCAAGTTCAACCTCCAAACAACAGCAGCTCCCAGGCAGAGGGCTAACTTGTCACAGAGAGTACGGCATCAAATGACTCTGTCCTGACTCACACAGGAGTCAGGGGCTGCAGGCCACGGCATGGGCAACTCCTCCAGGAAGGGAGAGGAAGAGGAGGAAGAGGGTGGGGAGAAAGATGCAGAGGAGGCAGAAATCCAAGAGAAGAAGAAAGAGGAGGTGGTGGAGGTTGAGCAGGAGCTTCCGCTTGGGGTGGAGGACCTGTTGGAAAGTGGGGACCCCGTGTTGGATTTAAGCTATAAGAAATTCAAGCGATTGCCGTCACGTGTTTGTGGGCTGATGCACCTGGAGAAGCTGTATGTGTGCGGAAACAGCCTGCGCACTCTGCCCAACAGCATCTCCCAGCTGCAGGGCCTGCGGATACTCGCGCTGGACTTCAATAAGTTGGAGGATGTTCCCATGGCTGTCTGTGAGCTCACCAACCTCACTCGCCTCTACCTGGGCAGCAACCGGCTGATGACCCTCCCACCGGAGCTGAGGAACCTGCGGAGTCTACGCTGCCTGTGGGTGGAGAGCAACTACTTCCTGACATTTCCACGGGTCCTCTACGACCTGCCCCAACTCAAGTCCCTTCAGATCGGGGACAACCGGCTGAAGACGCTGCCTCCTGACCTGTGGCGCATGGAGGCTTTGACGGGATTATGGCTCTATGGGAACCGCTTTGATACTTTTCCCAAAGTCCTGTTGAGCATGGAGAACTTGGAGATCTTAGACATGGACCGAAACAAGATATCAGAGTTTCCCAGCCTGAAGCGTCTCCACGCCTTGCGCCTGTTCTCTTATGACCACAACCCAGTTAACGAACCTCCTAAAGTGGGTGAGGAGGCGCTGATAGTTGGGGAAGGGGCCGCTGAGTTTTTGGAGACACGTGAGGCCAAGAAGGAGAGGCAACAAAAGGCTGCAGAGAGAGAGGCTGAGGAGTTGGCGCTTCCTGGAGAGGAGCCAGTGATTCATGGCATTTTGAAGAACAGCAGCTCAAAACAAGCTGCAGTGACCACAGAGGATGTAGACGTTCAAGAGGAAGAGCCCCTGGTGAAGGGGGAGGAAGAGGAAGGAGAGGTGGAGCTGCCAGTGACAGAATATGACGGAGCTGAGCTTGAATATGATGAAGGTGGTGTTGAATATGAGACAGAGGAGCTGATATGTGAGGGAGAGGGGTTTGAGTATGAAGGCGAGGAGTTAGAGTACGAAAGAGCTCAGGTGGACTATGAGTATGAGGATCTGGGGGACATGGGGGGACAAGATGGAAAGGCATGAAAAACCCCACATACATCAAAATAATCTGTAGGCAGGTGGAGTTGGATGACAGAAAATCTGTACATCACAGAAGAGTTTTTGTTGTTGTTGTTTTTCTAAAGAAGCTGAAACAGAGCAACTTTCTGTGACTGTTTGCTGTGCTGCTAATTTCCAACCCATTGTTAACTGTGAAAATACAGCTGGGCATTAAGATCCTCTAAGGCGACAGCCACCGTGACATCTCAATCAGCTGCAAATGACCAAATCAGAGCAGGCCTCAGGTGAAACGAGTGTGTGTACATTCAGTTTTAATAGCTGTTCTAAATCAGCGTTGTTTTCTCTGTGTACACAGGTGACCAAGTCTTCCCTTATTAAATATGAACTCCTTTGACGAAGCCAGTGTCAGTCATTTCTGTGGAGACGCTTCTGAACCCAGAAACCATTGAAAGCACCGGCTTCTGTTTACCTGACTGACACACTGTAGTAATTCCACACATGCTGCTCAGGTTTTATGTGCTTGTCAGTGCCACTCGGCTCAGCTGAATGTTATTTTTATAGCCAAAGCTGCACGCACGTGTAAATGTGTGTATTGGATTTAAATTCACAAAGTATTTATGTCATGCTAAACACAACCCCCCCAACTTTGTCAGTGTTGTGTAAGCAGACCAGTTAGTGCCAGTGCCCAGAGAGAGAAAGCAAGACGAGCCGGATCATTACGGCGATGAATAGCTGGGCTGCCTCACCATAAAAGGTAAGTCCATAGGGAGGCTCCAGACGTGAAATGCACGGACAAGAAAATTCACATAAAAAGACTCGAAGCCCTCTGTAGGTCAGAGACTCGGGTCCGTCATGACCAGATTCTGCTTTTCGTCTCTGACTGGACCTTTTCTACCTCTAACATGAAGCAGGGCTGCTGGGCCTTGTTCTCCTCTCATAACAGCACTCATTATTCATGTGGGGCTCATATGTAATCCAATCCTCTCTCGCTCCACATGTCTTTATCTCCCATCTAATTGCATGAGTGAAATATTTATCTCCATGCTGAAATATTTATGCTTGTTGTCATGCGGCAGCGTGTCTCTACTCACATGTCTGTGCTGTTACACATTTATTACTCTCTTAAGAGCCACAAAACTGGGCCTTTACACATAAAACCACATTTATCACATGTAAGTGAGGGTATCTGTGTCACACTCAGGAGGGCAACTCGGTTACTTTCATCAGGTGATTATTTGGCCTTTAAGTTGTGGAAATCAGCCTCTTGTGCCCCTGAATGTCTTCATGAAGAATGGTGGTTGCTGGACAGACCAAAGTGGTGGCCTACATGAGGTACAGCAACGGCAGTGACCAAAATCTTCTTGTGTTCACTGTAGGTAGATGTATAGGCAGCCATTTAAACATGATGTAGTATCTAAACCTACAGTGTCTGTCTTGTTTCGACACACTAATCTAGTTTATCTGACTCGTGTTGAGCCTCTGCAGTTTCAGATAGTTGCTCTAGTGTCTGTATAGGTCCTGTGTGGCGCTGCAGTGTATGATGCATAACGTGGCACGGTTGGAAACTCGATCCTCCTACTCGGTCCGTGCTCAGCTGCTTGTTCCATTGCTGTGGGTGGCGAAACAGTCTGACACAGCACAGACGTCCACGGGAATCAGTGCAACACTCAGTCTGGGTGTAATTATTTTGCTCATAGGTTTACACTACCTTCATTCTCTGTAGGTCAGTGACAGGGAGGCAGTCAAAGACAATGCATCATCGGCTTCACTCCCTCTGGGGCTTACTTACTTCACACAGTTGTCTGACTGGCAGCTTTTCAACTCGCACAAAAAAGAATTTGATAAAGAGATGAAAATGAACTTTATTGTTCAATGAACATTATTTGACAGGACTATTACAGACGTGGGAGTGATCAAGGTTTTCAAGATATGATTACCAGGACATGTTAAACTGTGGCTTTTATGAGAGAAAAAATACTTAGAGTAATGTGTTTGCCAGAAATCTCTTTTTTTTTTTTATGAGCAACCAGCCATGAAGACAACATCTTAGGTGTGAGAACTTTCAGCCCTGAAAGATGGACCTATGAAATAAAAAGAGATCATGTGATCCAAGATAAATGTGATGATGAGGATGATGAGGATGATGATGTAGTGATTGGCTTGATTTGTTGATCATGTGTGTACCTGTCCATATCCCGGCGATTGTAACCACTGTCCATTTTTGCACTGATGATTCCTGCAGCGGTGTGGCGAGATCTGAGCTTCTCTAAATCAGCACACTGAGAGAAACTGCAGTCAGATGAAAAGCAACTTGATGATACATGCAACAGGACAACATACTTGGTCTCAGTTAACAGAGAGTCAGTGGTGGAAAGTAATTAGAAGCTAATGGAAGCACTTCCATTTTATAGGCCATTGCTTTACATTTGGCTCAACCACATTTCATTGCACTTTTTGATATATGATGTTTTCAAAGAGCAAACAGATTATCACCACCAGCATCTGGACTCTGTGGAGGCCTCATCCCCATTTTCATACAAGATGACATCACAATGATGTCACTGAGACCCTCACACCAGTCACTTTTCTGGTGATGTACTCTGAGTGATATTTCTTCTGATTGAAGTTGTGTATAAAACCAGTCAAATTTGTTCAACCTTAATCTTTAGTATATAGTACAAGGATAATATATTACTGCACATCAGGAGGACTATTTCAATGCAGGTCTTTTGCTTTAATGGGGTATTATCACAGTTTGGAGTCACCACTGGGATGAAACATCTAAATACCAAACACACTTGCCTGCTCTGATAATGTGTGGTGAAGTGTGAACTATCAAAGGATGCATTAGGGAAAGTCTGCTTGTTTGACTCATTCAGAAGGGACCCTGTGAGCTCCTAAAAGAACACAATACACAACGAGTTTAATAGTCTGAACACAACAGTACAACACCGATACAGAACAGTCCAAATAACAGCTCCCAATCCAGAGGTAATTTTAAAAACAGTGTAACCTTTTTTCCAATGGCCTTCATAGTTGGTGCGTCCCTTTTAGTCTGTGGTGATGGCAGAGGGGAGTTCTAGAAGGGCAGAGGGAAGGCTGTAAACGTGATAAAAATCTAAATCTACTGCCTGGCCAGGATCGGTCAATACTCACGGGAAAGGCCAAGGGAGAGATGGCACCTCGAGTGAATCCTGTTTCTCGAGACGAATGGCTGCAAAGGCCCGGTATCACCTCAGTGCCCTCAAACACAAACAAAGAAAGACACTGAGAAATCGCATAGCTTTACACACAAGAAAATTATAATTTAAAAGGAGAAGGCAGAGTCTGCAATTACTGTGTTTCAACCTGCAGAAATGTTGGTGCTAAGAAGTCATTTTTCATCACTGAGCCGTGAGTCTGTTGAGGTTCAACCTGAGCCTGAAAATGGAAAAGGAAAAGAAACAGTTATTGAATGATCACATCTCTCTTTCGACATCCAAAGAGAGATATATTGTACAGCTGATTCATTTAGAAAAATAATAATTAAAGGAAAAAGTCAGCAAAATTGTGTACATTTTCATTATTGCCATTGAATCCCATGAAAAGCCAAAACAAGATGATGTCTTTGCCTCAAAAAGTTTCCATTTTCCTGCTGCTCTGAGTCAGAGCTCATTCGTTCTTACTGAAAATACTCATCTTTAAAAACAGGAAATAGTTACAGCCCAATATGTGTTTTTAATATAGACTGTCTAGAAATGGACTCAGTGAAGCCTTTGCAGAAGTGCAATAAAGCTGCCTTCTATGTAATTACTCCACTAGATACAAGTCAGTTTGTAATGAAGTCTATGGCTTCATAGAATATTTCACTAAATGTTTTCCTCATGAGTTTGTGGTCTCAGTCTCTATTTTGGACTCTCATATATATAATGTAGAGAATCATCAGATTTATCCTCACAGCCCTTCTGTTTTTCTCCTGAAAGGTGTAAAGCTGAAGCTCGGTCCCTTCAGTGAAACCAGTCTCTCCTTTAGGACCCATAGTCACATGGTCGTTGTAAACTGAAACAAGATCAACAGTGTAAATACAAGAGCAACTTTTTTTTGGTCTTTCTGTCGTCTGGATGATCTATTCATGTTCATTTCCAAAGTTCATATCAAATCTTGGACTTGAGGATTTTCAGGCTTTTATTTTACCTGCTGGCGTGAGGCAGTGAGGCACAAACAACCTTTGGTACTCAGTCTGAAAAAAAAAAAAAATCATATTCATGAAGGCCTATCATGAAAAAAATGACTTTTATGTGCTGATCATACCTGTGATACTGTTGAACATCACCCAAATGTATTTATATTGCTGTTAAGTCCTACCTTTTCCTCACCACCCACTCTTTTTGGGTGACTTGTCAAATAACAGAAGCCGCTGTCTCTGGCTCTGTTAACCAAGTTTGGCAAAGACCCCCAAGAGTCAGAGTGGACGTGGGGCCAGTAATGCTGTTTGGTTTCCGACATGAAAATGTCAGATAACAGGTGTCTGTAGACAAAAACAACACACCTGAGACTGAGGTAACACTTGGAACTAATCAGAGTCAGGCTATTTGCTTTAACTGAATAGGTTAAGGAACCATCCTGCTGAAATGTGTGAATCCAATTTTTCACTGTGCTAAGCACCGCAAACATAACTTCATTCACGTCTGCTACACCCAAGTGGGGGCAAATCCACAGGGTGACTGTAATCATTTCTACAAACTGTGATTAACTGACAACTCTACCCTCTGTAGCTCCTTTCTGTGCATTTTTTGAGATCAGAAGTTACTTAATATTTAAATCCAGTAACTGCTGTAACCTTCATATTGAGAAGTGGACTAAATGACAACAGAGACTGTGTAACAGAGATATCTATCAGAAATAATTGTACTGGACTTCACCTGCTCTGACTACTTACCCAAACTGGGGGTTGTCAGTGTGGTCCAGACTAGGCCTGTAAAATATAGTTGGTCTCTGGTTTGCTGTGAAACCTGTTTCCGTGAGACATCCGAGGTGGGACATGAACTTCACTCCGCCTGTGTCTACAACATTGACCATCATAATCCGAATTTGAACCCTTATCATGTTTGACTGCAAAGTTTGAGATGAAATGAAAGTTTTCCTCTCTCACCATTGGATGCGGGTGTGTCACCGGTCAGTCGTGCCCTGTTGCCTGTTGCTCCACTGACTGCTGCGACTCTCCTCCTCAGCTCAGCCATCTGTGACTGCCGTAATGGAAGCTGTCAGTGACGATGATGGATAGTTGAAATCCTCAGGGCATGTGGGTGCTGCTGTAGCCACCAAATAAAAGCAACAAGCAAAGAGTAAGCCTTAAACTGAACTGAATCCAGCCAAATTCAAAGCTGTCTGAAAACATGATTACAGCATTTATAGAAAACATTACGTGCCCCTCTTATCAAATGCTGTTTGTGCGAGGTGAATTTCTAAGTAACTGCACCACTGCAGTACAGCTATTTGTGTTCACAGCTGATATGACACTTACCGTCGAAAAAAAAAAAAAAACCACAGCAGGAGGAAGCTTCGCTCACTCTTTGGACGTACCTGCAACTCTGGGCTGTTTGTTCACCTCCTGTGTTATGCTGGTTTGTAGGCAAACAGGTCTGTTGCTAAGTGATTGAACACCGGGACAGAACATAGAGCAGAAGAATAGTTCAGAGTGAAAGGTCGGCTGCTGACTATAATGTGTCCACAGAATATCCAGGTCTGGGCTTTAATTCTTTCACACCCATCCTACAAGTCATTTAATGGTTTTTAGTGTGGAAAAATGGTAAAATTCACATTTCACCCACAGCAGTTACAACATTCAGCTCAGAACAAACAATACAAGCGAATATCGCATAGAAACAACACCCTTAGACCCACAGCCCAGTAGTTTACAATCTTCATGTGTTCCAAATGGTTGTTTTAATATGCTATTTTATTGTTTTGTTAAAATAAAAAAAAGACAGAAAGAACTGCAGAACTTTATGAAAATGCTAATAAAAACCCAACATCTGCTTGTACGTTATAGCTACATTATAGCGTGCTATATACATTTTAAACGTTTTATATATAGAGTATTGGAGCTGTAGTAAAATGCTATCATTTTGTGTTCTGTGTATGTTTCACACATACATTTCTGCATTGAAATGGTTGTATCTGTTTTGTAGAGTAGAGAGTGTTGTATAAGTTCTATGTATGCTGTATGTAAATACAGTTTGTATAAACAGACCCGGGTTTTGTGCTTCTGAAAAGTTCCTGTCCTGAATATCATTGAGTTTTAACACTTAGACACACTCCAGTCTGGATAACTGCTCCCTGTGTCCACTGGATGGCAGTGTGATGCCACAGTGTGGACTCCAGTCCAGCCCAGAAAACATGTAAGGTTATGTAAGAGTGATGGATGGCTCGAAATTTGCATAGCATCTTGATAACAATGCCCATTCGAGCCTTGGAGTTATCATCTGTTAGCAAGGGGAAAAAATGTCTGAACACCATCTATACATCTTGCACAAGCCCATTTACACAAGACTCTCAGTTTCATTGACACTCACCTCCTGGTATATTCGGGACATCAGGAAAAAACGCCTGAGCTGGACATCAGAGTTTCTATTTCCTGATGTAGGCATGCACACGTTTAAACTATTTACCCCCTAAACAGGAGGATTTTTGTATTAAAAAAAAAAAAAAGGAAGTGTGATTTCCATTTTACACTTTACAGATTCCAAACATGCTTTTGTTTAGCATTTCATGACTGGGTGTGTCCCTGAATGGCAGATTATTATGTGGTTGTTCAACCTTTGGATCACTAAACCTGAAAATGCATGAACATCACGCCATTTCCACGCAACTCCCTGAATTCTCAATTCCCATTCCTCCTTTTTCATCTCACTTGCTTGGATTCACGCTGCCTCTTCACCTCTGTCATATTTCTCCTTGCTCTCTTTCTTTCTTCCATCTGTCCAATCCTGGCAGTCTGCAGAGCCTATCTTTATCAAGCTGTTGCTTGAAATGCTGTTCCACTGTCTTTCTTGCTTGACATGCTGTTGTGCCAGGCCTGCAACTGCTCATTATGTCCTCCAAAATAAATAAATAAATAAATAAATAACTACAGTGAAACGCCTGCATCACTGAAACTGACAGTCTCGTTTCCTGTTTCCTTTCTTTTGAACACAATGTGTGCATTATTGGCATTTCTAATTATAAATTCACAGGGATCCATACTGCAGGAATAGACCAGACTCTGATTTTCATCCCAGTCAAAGATTACACCAGATGATTTCACTTATTCGAACAACTTCAGCCTGAGAGTCAAACGGGAACTGATCAGTGGGAGCACCTGCTGTACTCTCTTTGAAATGAAACCTGCAGATGTTCAGCTCGTTTCTGATTGTTCATCTCTGCAACACAGCAATCTAAGCTTGTTCTGTATCTGCATAATTCAGACACTACAGGAATGTAATGCAGCCGTGCTCAGTTAGAGGCCAGATTCTTACTAAAAATGACCAAAATAAGATTTAAAAATATCCTGCAGCCTTTGCAACAGTTTGCACTTGAGGCAGCATTTATAGATGGACCTGAAAAGAAGGGGTGGGGGGTGCAATGGTTCTAAAAATAGATAGAGGTGATGCAAGCAAGGGTCTCCCGTTGAGCCGATGCGCTTGGCGTGCCTGCAGCCGTCTGTTGTGGTTCAGGGAGGGACGAAACTTCAGCCCCTGTCTGCAGGAGCTCGGCTGGCTCAGTGCTCGTCTGCGTTTCATGCCTAGCTTTGCCTCCGATGCTCTGGGAGGAGAATCTCAACCGTTTCTCTGTCAATTCAATAACTTGTTTTCTGTCTGCAACAGAACAGCATGGAATTAATATTTAGAGAAACATAAAGAGACAGTTCAGGCGTTAAGACTCTTCTTTTTTGTGTCAGGTCTCAGAAGTGTTCTCTTTGCTTCGCTGCCTCACTGTTACACGGTCTTATCTCCTTACTGCTTCCTTTTTGACTTCTGTACATAATAGCCACATGTGGTACTGACGCCGGTTTGGAGTAAATTGCACTGTCATCTTTCTCCATTTGGAGTTACAGGGATCAAAGGTGTATATGATGCTAAGGAGGTAGACTGTGATGAGCAGAGAGGGATTCAGGTATAAAAGAAAGCTTTTCTTGCAATGTAGATGACTATTATAGGCTATCTGTCCTGTAGCTCAGTGAAGAGATTCATTTCAGGAAAATCTACTTATTTCACTATTATGTTGATGTTGCAAGAAATACCTTTGGATGCGTAGGCAATTACATATTTGATGGATTGAACCTGGAACACTGAATGTGATGTCAGAAGTGAGGAAAACTGCATGAACAATGCAGGACCTAATTAAACAGCACAAGTAATCTGTCATCATCCTTGAAAATGGGATGAAAGATTACTTCAGGCTGAACATGTAGCCGTGTGATTAATTTATCTTCGTGCTGACTTATGCAGATGACTTCCACTATACATTTCAACTGTTCTCAAAGTCAAACGCAATCTTATCAAATTGCTACCTCCGTCAGCCAATGATCGTACATTTCAACTTGGAATCATTTCATTACAATTTCTAATTATTTGTATAGTTGGTTAATTTCACTACAACTTCACTTCAAAAAGCATCAGGACACTGACAGAATATTCTGCTAAAAGTACATGGAGTGAGCGGCTGAAAACATTTTTGCTCCAGGGCTGATGTTCCTGCTTCCAATTTGTTGATACTACTGATAATAGAACTGCAGTATAGATGCATTTAGCATAGAGTCAGAGAAGATGGCCCCTCTTCAACATGTCAATGCTCAACGCACAGAGTGAGATCCATGGTTTTCCAAGTAGATGAAATGGGTTGTTGTTGATAAAAATTTTCCAGAGTTCAGGTGGAAATTTTAGGCACAGCTGTGCCAAAGCACCTGTGTGGGGTTGCGTTGTGCTGAGGAACCCAAAGAGGTCTCAAAGTTTGGTTATCCACATACTTGCGGCTGTGTAGTGTATCTCCAGTGTCTGTGTCAGTTACCTTAACATAAAGGAAACAAGACCAATGAATCCCTGGACAAAAATTTAGCAAAAATGATTCTTTAATATGGAACAAAATCAGAGCTCAGCTCCATGGCTCCGTCCACCCAACACACTCTGTAACACTGATGGGTGGAGGAGGTCGAGAAAATCAATCAGTAAGATCACAGTCCGCTCGGCCAAAAAACAGGAGAGGCTAAAAAACATGGAACGCAAAACCAAAGTGCTACTGGGTTCGACCTGGAGACGCCCTCGTTTCAGTCCCTCCTGACCCAGGATGTCACCCACATGAACGCACCTCTCTGCTGCCTCCCAGGGCTCTCCCACCTCCTTACCTACCTCACCCTTCGCTCTGCTCTGGGAGGACAGTGGCTCCTCAAACCAGTCGTAGACCCAGTGACCTCTCAGAGCTGGGTGTTGTTCAGCGTGGAGGCGGGTCTGGAGGAGCAAAGGGGCCCATGTGAGGGTCTTTATGCCGAGTGTGCTGTCAGTTGCAAGTTTGTAGTTGTCAGAGTGACATCAGACAGACAAGACATCTTGGTTATTAACATGGCTCCAGTGGAAATGTCTGTAGTTCAGTCCTTCTGTTGTTTTACTCCTGGCCCACGTGAAGTCTAATCATCTTTAAAATGTTGCTCATTTGAGATTAGGATGGAATGTTTGAAGTTTTTGAGGAAATGAGACGAGGCAGGAGGGAGAGGACGCCTGCAGAGGCCACCCAGTAAGAACCCGTTACTATCCTAATACAGGGACATCAACAGAAGCACTACACAGATATGTACAGAGCAACCAAGCAACACATCAGAATACTGAGTAATAAATCTGGTGTGGGAAAGGGAAGGTAATAATAGACCACTACAAATGCACATATCCCACTAGTTTTGTGAGTAGTTGGTGCAATCTTTAGGGCTATTCTCTTATTCTTGCTACAAACTGGGTGGCAGTGAAGCCACCACAACATAGATTTGAGTCACACGTCTGTGCTTGACTTCTGAATATGGCTGCTTTGTTTTTCTGTGCACTGAGCTAGCAGTTGTCCATCTCCTCACAGTCTGTGTAAAAAGGGTGGCAGCAAAAAACAGAAATAAGAAAAGCGTGATGGTATGAGCAGGAATGAGTTGCAACGGATCCCCTCTTTTTTGTGCTAAATCATTCTCTGGTCCACAGAGCTCTGCAGAAAAACAAAGTGCTTTACAGCAATCTGGTGGGTGACGGATGAGAGCTGCTAATGGACAAAGAATCACAGATAGATGAGGAAGCATGGATTACTGGGAAATTAGACTGGTAGGTGTATGCATTACCAGCTGAATGGGAGAGTAAATGAACAATCGAGCAGAGGAAGTGGAAATCTATACTTAGTGGACGGGTAAAGTGAAGCATTGTAATGAAGAAACACGAGGAGACACACACAGAGAGAGAGAGAGAGAGAGAGGACATCTGCCAGCTTCAGCAAACACAGTCATCCTGCACCTTAACACACACTGCATCACATGACAAACTACATCAGAGAGGGGAGGTCGGGGAGGAGGCACCGCACAGAGAGCACTAGCACTACCATAGACGGACACACACCTAACACACACACGCACACACTACTGTACAGGGTCCCAGTCTGCGTTCCACTGCACTCTCCTGGCTGCCTGAACCTCGCTGTGTCTTGTCAAGAAAAAAACAACAAATGAACCGATTAACAAACAAACGGACAAAAGGAACAACACGCACTTTGGAACCCACTGGCTATAATAAAAAAATAAACCAGAAACGAAACTTAGAATATAAAAAGAGCCAGTGGCACCGGGTTTTACAGAAAGCATTTTCTCAGTAACTGGCTTTTGAACAGCTCTACGCTTTTTCTTTTAGTCTACCAAGTATATACTATTAACCTTACCAGGCAGCTAAAATCTATACAGTACTGTCATTTTTCATATATTTATAGATATTTATACACTATACAAAGTTGGCAAAAATACATAAAATAAATACATTAAATTAGATTGTACACATCACAATTGTGTGTTTTAAGTGTGAGAACTCTTTGTTGAAGAGGTGGGTCATGGCAAGTTGAGAAAGGAGGTGAAGAAACAGGAGCGTTACCCTCGACATTCCTCAATGCAACGAGTCTCAATCAGACTCTCTAAGTCATATTTCAAAGTATGGCGTTAGATCAATTAAGTGTATTGCTTATTACCTACCTGATCAAAAAAGGTCCACATTATGGCAGGAGTTAGAGGCTGCTCTAACTGATTCACAAAGTCTATTTACAAAGGAAAGACAAATACACACATTCTGAACAATCTGGATTTTGGGGAAAAATAGCCGGGATTTATTAGCTGTGTGTCAATAAATGGCAGATTGATTTTGTGTCTGTGTGTGTATGTGTGTGTGTGTGTGTGTGTGTCCGTGTATTTTGTGACTACCAAAAGACTCCCCTTAAAGGATGATATTACGACTGTAAGCAGCAGTGTATCCTCTGTCCTTCCTGCACTCAGCTGCTGCGAGTGTCTGCTGTACCGCATCACATCTGTGGTCCTAAAAGTAATATGAAACTGATAAACTCCATCGCTGCACTGTCCACAGGCCCAGCCAGATACATACAGGTATGTAATATATGGAAAGTAGGGAAGTGGGCTCCTGCAGTGAAAATATCTGGACCACAGCCGTGGACATTTTTAAATATTTGGTGCAGTAAAAAGTTATGTCTATTCAGAAGGCACAGGGCATATTTAGGACATTTGGGAAGCTCTGTCTTCTTCGCCCTCACTTTATCTGATGTTTAAAACTGTTTCTGCTGTAGTTTCAACCTGACACTAATCCTTCGTTTTTCTTTCTGAAGTTTGAGAATTCTTACAAATATCTGACTAACCATGAGACAGGTCTATCATATGGCAGTCAGTTGTGCTTAATCAGGCGTCTAACCCCAAATAACAGTCAGAATATCAAGCATTCAAGTTGTCTTTCTATCGTCGGACGGATGGTAAACGTCCTTTAGTTCCACTCCCTCCTCCAACCTGCCCATCACCATTTTGGGCCTCCAACAAAGCAATCATGACTCCAAATTCAACAAGGAAAGGCATCATCAGTGTCAGTACAGGGCCAATCCCATCGAACACAATGACATTACAGTTAATCCCCAAACCCATAAGCAGGCAGGGTGAGATGTGATGCCAAGCGACCAGGGCAGATTGACTCAACAGGGAGGTGAACAATCCTCTCACACAACCAGGGAACACACTGGTTGTAATAAAAATACAGGGATGTTTCATGGCATAAATAATACAGGCCACATCATCTATTTCCAAGACTTTTGTGTGTGTGCATGTGTGTGTTCGGTGTGTGTGTGTGTGTGTATTTTGGAGGAGGGGAGCAGGGGTTAGGTTTGTGGCAGTGTTGCTACAGTGGGCCTGGGATGTGTCAGGTATCACTCCTTTGTTTCTCTTGCCCTGACCTCACAGCACCTCCAACAAAAATACAGCGGACATCAAAAGCCCTTATTCAAGAAGGGCAGGTATAATCAGCTTCAGGATCAGCAACATCACCACTGTTATTCAGGAATATCATTGTTTTCTTCATCATCTCAAGTGACAAATGAAAACTTGGCGTACAACAAATGTTAATTTTCACCAACGATATTTACATAAAGTTTCCAAAAACAGAAGGATTTTCTTATCACTTTTTTTTGTAAAGAAATAAACTCGAACACAAGAACACCAAGCACACACATACATACACACTGACCCACAGTCAAATGTGAACAGAAAGAGAGAAGATATTATTACTTATAGTTTTTCATATTCATTTTGTTACCATTCAAATAATGCTTACTTGAACCCTGATTAGGAGAAGTCACATTGGTTTTCACCAGATGCTTAAAACAATTGAAAGGGTGAGTTAGGGGAGGTGAGGCCTGTCTGCGAGGGTAAGACTTACACAGGGAGCGATGGGACACGATAATAGAGGTGACCCCAAAACTTTTGGGCCGCCTCAAGCATCACAATATGATTCAGCAGATTAAAACTTCAGCTCCTGTGTTTACAGAATAAGTTTACCACTGATATTTTATCACATGGATACACCAAAAGTTCCCAGAGTCTTAAAGCAAAATATACAGTTAATTCAATGTAACACAAACTACAGCAGAGCAGGCAGCTTTCCAATGCAGTGAGTCACCGGCCCTCATCTATAGAAAGTCTTATCCATCAAGGGAAACTGGTGAAGAAGGAAAAGGGCTGAGGCTACGACAAGGACAAACAATATCAACAGGCTCCGAAGAATATCTTGCTAATCCCTTTGGCAAACAGGTGCAACCCCTTCAGCCAATAAAGCTTTCAGTTATTTAGAAAGTAAACAGAAAAGTGAATGCTGCTGGTGGCAATGATAAATTTGAGGGAGCACACCCATTAATAAATATCTCACAAGATCGAATCCCAGAGATGGATCTTAAAATTCACTATATCCAGCAACACAGACTGAAAACAGGACTAAGAATCTATGATAACACCTCTGTAAGGCTGATGTTGATGTTTATTAGGTAGGCTGCAATCTTTACCACAATAACCAGCTCCATTTTATGTGTAAGCACGTTGACTTCTACTACTCAGCTGATTCTGATGTAAATGTCATTTGTTACCAGATCACCAAAGTGTGTGTAATTCAGCCTTAATGGGATCTGTCCAATGTAAAACAATATCAACCTCATGTTAGTACTGGAAAAAAAGTCACCAATTTCAGGAGGTCTTATCATTTGGGGACCATGTATTTCATACTTAAGTCTGCACAAAAATACAGACTATTCATTCATCTCCTACTGCTAATCCATTTCCAGGTCACAGGGGGTGCTGGAGCCAATCCCAGCTCACATAGGGTGAGGTAAGGGTACACCCTGGACAGGTCACCTGTCCATCATAGGGCCAACACACAGAGACCAACAACCACTCACACTCAGGACAATTTAGAGTCACCAATTAACCCAAACATGATGTCTTTGGATGGTGGGAGGAAACCAGTGTACCTGGAGGAAACCCACACAAACACAGGGAGAACATGCAAACTCCACACAGAAAGGCCCCAGGCTGGGAACCAAACCCGCGACCTTCTTGTTGTAGGGCAACAGCACTAACCACTATGCCGCCGTGCTGCCCAATTACAGACTAATATACCAATAATTTAATCTGTCACATCAGCACTGACATCCGTTGTTTGAATATCTTCCAGACTGAGAACTAGAAGGACCAATATCAACAATAAACTATGTAAAAAAAAAAAAAATTATGTAACTTAAATGTCAGTTGCAAGAGACCTTTATTGAGGGGCAAGTTTGTGGGCGAGATTATCTGTCCATCATTTTGAACAGAAATTTAGGAATACCAGTCTACAGTTACAGTTTGATAAATGTAACTGTAAATAAATACACATCTGCACCATCCAGTTGGCTTTGCCAGGAAATGGGACAATGAGGAACGAGAGAAAGAGCAAAGGCTGGACACACAGAGATCAACTAACACCGAGAGGAGCTGGTCTGAAAAAAGAAGCCTGGACTGGGAGCATCTGCAGCTCTGCCAGGCTCAGGATTGTTGAAGGTCACTGCTGACGGTGTTTGTGCCAACAAAACACAATAAGTTTAGAGACGTGAGACAGGTGGGAGCATAATAAAACTGGGATTCAGCAATTGGTTTTTGCTTTATACTATTTGGCTCAAAGCTCACTATCCATTTTGGTGGTGCTGCTGTTTGACTGCTGGCAATGACCGAACATAATATTTGAGGCTCCTGATTATTTTATGAAGTGTGAAACTTTCTGTGGTGAAGTGTATGACGCTGTGTTTCAAGCATGAATCTGAAATTGGATCCAAGATGAGAAAATATTTAGATTGATTTATCAATTACGATTGATACCGCATACGAGTTTGTTGAACTCAAAACAATGGGGGAGAAAAGCCAACAAACTACAAGGAATAAAAAAAATACATAAAAATTTTATATGGAGACCCATTTTCATCGTAAGCGTTTTATTAGGCACTGAGTTTTTAAAGCCCAGCCCTGCAGCCTACAGCCCTGCAGCCTACAGCCGTCCAGTCTACGTTGAGGATCAGTGGCATTGCACTGTGCTTTGTGCTACTAAAAATAAATCCTTATTCCCCAGTTTACACAGTTACTGATGACGAAGCACCGTAAGCACTAGCAGCATAGCAATTTTTCACTCCTTAAGATGTAATTTTGGTGAAGGAAACGACAGAGAGGTATGGTGTTGACTCATCACACCTGCACATCCCAACAATGCTGTTTTTCAGTTCCAGCAGCAATTACCTGTGATTATTCTCCTAGTTTTGTCTATTTTGAATCTTCATCCCTACTTGTCATTCTCTGGGTTACTAGCTCCAAGCTCCATGATTTTCATAGCAAGGATTACAGCCAGATCCCTCTGGCTCAAGTAAGCAGATATTGCTCCTTTCTGGCCACCTAATGGGAGTGTAATGTGCTGCGACAACGCAGGCACTGGCTGTCAAAACAGTGGCCTTGTTCCGCAGCTGGCCAATTGTTCTGAAGGCTGCTGGACTGGATCATCGCATCACAGCAGTCAGCGCCGAGGCTTACACAAAGCACACTTACCGGAACACACCTTCAGTTCACTGTGTGCGGCCCAGAGCAAGTGTTAGAAACACTGGATGAGGACGAACCCGACGCAGACAGACATTTTCTCAAGTTGTCCCTTGATGATCAGCTTCTCCTTTGCATGAATCAAAACAAGCAGCCAAACGTGAAAATTCCAAATTATTACCAGAAACAGAAAAAACGATTCACTGCAGGACCCATAAGCTTGGATTTTGATGGGGCTAAAGTCAGTGTAAACAACAAACACTATACTGCAGTGATGTGTCAAACAAATAAAAAACAGCTTTTGTTTGCTTGCTCAGTTTAACCAGAGATGTCTGACAAGTGAATCCTCATTTTAAAATAAGAAACAAGCCATTGCAGTAGAAACCTGACTCACTGGCAGGATTATGCTTCACAAGTTTTTATGAATGTAAAATCTCAGACAGAGTTACAGTAGAGAGTACACAAAGGAAGAGCAGATGTCTGTGTGAGCTGTTCTTAATGGCTGAAAATATTCACGTTGTTCTTAGAGTTTGGTTTTTTGTTGGTTTTTTGTGAGAAATATCGAGCAGAGCTGAATGTGCCTGACAAGTAGGGCAGCTACCAGTACTCTGTGGTGCTCTCACACACTCAGGGGAAGAGATCATGTATAATCTGCTCCTACAGTATCGCACAGTGGCAGATCAGATCATCAAAAACTGCGCCCACTTTCTATGATGCAGTCATTCAGAGGATGTGGGAACAATAAGACCATAAAAAATTCTTATTATTAAGTTTTTTTCTTTTCATATTAAAGTGAAAATGCAAAGTTGTCTGTGTTTCCAGGTATACACCTTTTGTTCGGCCTCATGGACTCAGTCAGACTCTTAGTTAGCGCTCTGACCACACCTGCTGTTGAACAGCATGTTGTGTAGGGCGAGCTCAATGTTGGCAAGTTGGCAAGCCTGATCTCACCATCCGGATCTGACTTTTCATCCTGACACCAGGAGTCTGTTAGCTCACATACACACACACACACAGACACACACACACCGACACACATGTACAAAGGTACATTGAGGGAAAACAAGAGGAACACAAAAAGGAGGATGAGAGCCCCGCATCCTTCCTCTGCGTCCTCCACTTCATCTTCAAACCCTGAAATCACAGAGCGGGCGTCGCCTCAGCCTATCTGCTGCTCACCCTTTCAGGTACTCCTCCCTTCATTTTCACCAGTACTATAATCATCATTGTTATTATTGTTATCACATTTTCAAAAAGTGCAGAGAGAACTTCCCCGTGCCCTCGTTCAGAGGGCAGGGCAGTAAAGGAGGAGGGGGAAACAATGGCAGTAAGTAGAGCAAGAAGAGCGCAAGATGAGAAAGAGAAAAGAGAAGATTTCTGCCGAGTCTGAATTGGTGTTGCTCCTGTGAACGTACACAAACACACACACACATACACACAGTCAGTCGGGCACTCAGTAACTCAACACACCATACAAGTCAAAACTGCTGGGTATCAACCCCCATTAGCACAAAACAAGAGCACAGGGCAGCACAAAGAATTCATAGCATTGATAAACAGACAGAGTTGTGTGCACACACCAGCAAATGCATGTGCAACAACAGCTTCTTTCCTCTGTTTTCATGTTAACATTGGAAGAAGATTTTAAATTGGTTTCTTCAGTTGGTGATGCTGTGAAAAATGACATCATCATATCTTGGGCATTTTTTTTTTTTTACATCTTCTTTTTTCTCTCTCCATGTCAGGGCTTTTTTGTCTGGAAAAAACAGGAGCAATCCATTTCATAAGTTTATCGTGTTCCCGCTTTCCCAACATTGGAAAGTTCAGTTTATCTATTTATTTTTTTAATCTCTATTTTTGTTGGAGCTACAGCACAGAACCCACAGCACAAAAACGACAAGGGAGGGGTCCAGAAAGGAAGGGCTCAATAATATTTTGCCAGAGGAAGAGAAAGAGGGAACAATAAGGAGAAAAAAAAGACAAAAAGACCAAAGAGAAGGAAAAGGTGGGGGGAGAGGCAGTATTAACAATCCATCTTGAGTTCTGCCGGTTTCATTACAAACTGAGCATTGATTGCTTTCGACAACTTCAAGCTGAACATTAAAACACTGAATAAAAGCAAGGAGGACTGAAGCGGGGACAGGATATAGTACACTTGAGATAGATGACAAGGGTTAGGTGACAAATGAAGAGAGAGGGCAGATGAGAAACTGCAGACAAGCTAGGGATAACATACTGTATACTAGTCATGTGTATAAGGGGAGTTCTGCCAATGTATACGTCTAATATAGTCATATGTATAGTTACATACAGTACATACTGTATAGCATTGTGTACCTGGAGTAGTCATACAATAGGATTATATGAGATTAGACTGTTATTTAAGATTCTTTGTGATCCCACGGGACTGGCACCTTCAGTGGGCTAGGGGCTGCAGTTCAGAACCAAGGGGTCTACAAAGAAATTGAACATCAGACCTCCACAGGCAAAGTGCATAAGGACAGACAGACAGACATACAGACAGTCAGAAACAGGGGGACCATTGGCAAAGTGGTGAGCCATAGAAATTAAGACACAGCTGTATGAGAGGAGGGAGGAAAAGAAGGAGGAGAAAAGAGTCGGAGAGTAGAGATTTTGAAAGAAAGGAGTTTAAAGGTTTAAGAGAGCAGATGGCTAATTGTACCCGTGTTTCGCAGCCTGGCAGCAAGTCAGTCTTGTGCATAAGGACAGGAGTGGGAGGAAGGGACGGGAGGGAGGTGGGGTGGGTGAGGGTGGGGAAAGACCATGGCAGAAGCTGGGCAGTGCGATCAGGCCTTGAGAGAGTGCCACTGGGCAACGTTAGTACGCGGCCGAGCGAGCATGTCTTTCCAGTGCTTCACCTCAGCTGGTCCACTCTTCCACGATAGGTAGATCTACGAGAGGAAACAGATACAGGGGAATGATGAGGTAGACAGCAAAAGAGACACAGGAGTTCAGCTGGCTTTATAGACAGTATCAATAAAAGTGGATGTCAGATCAGTTAATGAGTCACACTGTTCACGTGATAGTTTAATTCTGACATTATATATTTATTACAACGTATTACAGAACATGTATCTGTTCTTTCTGTGCATGTTTGACCTCCATGCTGGAGCCTTTATATTCAATTCACTGCATCAAATTCAGGCTTGCACTAACTTGGAAACGGTACAGAAATGTTTGTAATCCAAACATCTCGAAGTGCTATCACGTTGTAATGAGGAGGCGAAGGGCCTTAGTGTGCGGAAACTGTAACTATAGGCAACAAGCGAAAGTGTTACCTTGCCGATAACATCATTGCGGCTGAGCCTGTCCTTGTCCATAACGGTGATGATGATGGTGGTTTCCCTCAGAACATGGGCAGGCACGTCAAAAGGGAAGGACTCATTGAAGATGGGGTTCAGACAGCGCTTCATCACCACGGTTTTCTTCTTCTCTACACGCTTGTCCTTGTGCATCAGCCACACCTTTACGTATGGATCTGCAATACGGACAGAGAGTGCAGCAGTTTGCATCAGATGGAGGATGAAGATGCACATGGAAGGGCATTTTTAGGGTCACGTTTTCAATTACCCTCCTAATTGTTAAAGTCAGGGAAGGCAGCAGGGAACTACATGCCTAGTTTGAGCTCAAGGTCAACTTATCCCCTGAGCTAGGAAACATACAAATGAGGAAGTATTTATGGAAATAGGGCCTGGGATTTGTATTACCAATTCTGGACCATTATCATACTGTGTGAAAGTAACAGACGCTGATCTTTTACAAGAATACGGCACAGAAAGGATTCTCAGAGCGAGACCTGAAACTAGCATCAAACTGGTCTGACACTGATTTGCACAGATCCTCATAGACATAGAGAGAGAGAGCGAAAATAGGACAGAGAGAGAGGGCGAGGCAGAGACACTTGATGTGATGTCACCTTGTTGCTCTGGCTATCTGCAGTGGGACCCTGATCAGGAGCCAGACGGTAACTGTTGTCAGCACGGGCAGGTCAGTAAATGCCAGAGCTGTGTGTGTGTGTGTGTGTGTGTGTGTGTGTGTGTGTGTGTGTGTGTGTGTGTGTGTGTGTTTGAAGCCGCAGAGCTTCCAATGTCACGAGAAGCGCCCCAGAACTTGTGGAAAAGGGGTACACAGAGAAGAGACTAAACAAACAAGGAGGAATCTCTTACCTGAGGTGCCTCCGATATCCATGGCTTTGAGATGGCGCGCTTTGATGATGTTCACAGTGATGGTGTTGGCGGTAGGATTATAGCAGAGAGACACGAGCAGGTCTCCCCGTCTCCCCTGAGGAACACACACACACACAAAATGGTGTCTGAAATAATGTTGGATTTCATCGGGGAATATTAAATTCCAGATTACTCACTATTGTGTAATCTTATATCACTGTCCTCTCTGCTTTTACCCCTTATGCCAAACACAGAAGGTCCAGTGACCAGAATGGCTGAGCTGAACTTATTGCTCACTCTAAAATTATGTCAAGCTCACATGCTGGTGAATGAGTGGCATACCACCAAGGATACAATCACAACATTTGGATGAAAACTTTGGATGTGTGATCATTTGGACTTCCTCTCTTACACTGCCATCGCTGCAGGGCTTCAGCTCCTTCCAGAAGGTCTTTATCTGGCCCAGTTCCACCTTGTTAAGGGGGATTGACACTTCTCCAATGGGGTCATTCCTGCTGAAGCGGTCATAGTCCAGCACCTGAAGGTAAAGAGTGCGCTCTCTCACCTTCTCATATGGGAAGCCTGAAACGGAGGCAGAAACAGCAGATAACAGGGATGAATTTGGCAAACGCTGAAGTGCAAAGTGTATTTCAGAAATGTCAGGACCAGCAAGGGCTCCATCAGGTGACTGTGACAGATCACTCCAGTCACAAAGACCCATCACATCCATTTTTCAACAGCACTGGTCGTTTTTCTGATAGTGGAAAGCTTTTATTGTGGTTAATATAACACTGTGCTATCAACCGAGCATGATGGTCTTAATGAAACAAATTCAGATCAAACAGTTGTGACACACATCACTGCTCCCTGAGCGGCTGCACTAATACATCTGCAGTTTACAAAGCTCAAGAAAAGTGTTTTGTTGCTTCTTGAGCTGGATGTTATAGCGATGCAAAAGAAAAATCTAATTTCACACATGAATTATGACTTTTCACACAATTACCACGAAGATTTGAGTGCTGAGAAACATTTTCATTGCTATGAATGCTTAAGGGGACTGTACAAACTTTAGGCTTGTGAGGGAGCTTGTTCACTCTCTGGTTTTGAGTTTGACAAGAAGCCACTCTTACACCAGACTATTAAACAGAAGTCTACTGGCAAAAAAACATGGTAGCTTAGCTTTACATACAGGATATAAGGAACAGCTCAGCCCTATTTTTTACTGTGGAGTGTTAATCGATTTTATGAATGAGATATAACGTGTTTAATAGGGAAGTTTAGCTTAATTAATCAGTTATCAATATTTCATGTTATACACATATAATTTGGATTTCAAACCAAGTTTTCTCAAGGTTCTATTTGGGCAACGTGGCAAATTGTAATGGAAAGTGCGAAATAACAAGAATAGATGCAACAGACCTTCAAACAGGAAGGTTTCGTTCCAGTGGGGGTTGAGGTTCTTTCTCTTGACCTTGGTTTCCAACTTGTGCTTCTTGTCAGGCAGCAGGTATATCTTCACGAAGGGGTCAGAGGTGCCAGAGAAGTCCTTGGCTGGGAGTTCCTGCCCTCTGAGGACTTTGACCGTGAGAGTCGTGTTCTGGAAGCTGTAACCTATGCTGAACTGGATCCGGCCTAGTTTCTCACTGATGGGCCCTTCACCATCATCATCCTCCGAACCTGGAGACAGCTGCAGGGCCACAAACACAGTAAAATAAACAAATACAACAGAAGCAGCAGCCACTCACACAAAAGGTTAAATTCAAGAGCACACATTTTTGTCTGGCACAGGCACGTGCACTCAGACCGTGACAGAGAGGGGAGCAGATTTTTGAGCTGCATTTCAGCAGATTGTGGCAGCTGCTCAAAGGCAGAGATTGGTCTGACATTAATAAGAGTGAGAGAGTTTAATTTCCTTAATGTTCTTAAGAGGCAGGAGGTGCTCAGATTGTAGATAGGGAAGCTTTAGACCACCCATTCTCTCTCACAGCCACTCTGACTGCTTTATCACGGCTGTGTACTAAAAGGCCGTTATCTGATAGAAAGCAACGGGCAGAGACAGAAGAAGACAGTGAGAGACAGAAAGAAAGAGCAAGCGCAAGAAAGAGCACGGAGTGAAGAGACGTGCAGAGAATGTCCAGGGGAGCACAGCTCAAGGTTGCCTTTCTGCAATTGCAGCTGTGTTTATGGCTGTTTCCTTTTCTCCTGTTGTTCAACCTTCTGTCTCTCTCTCTCTCTCGCTAACAATGGCATTTATTGGAGGACTCTGAGCGAGATGAGACAACCAGCAGATCATGAGACCACTTTGGCGAATAGCTTCTGCAGACACTTTGAAAAAGAGTAGCTTGAGGAGAATTCTGCATGCAAACACTCTCAGGGAGAATCACCTGCAATGGATGCTTGGAGAATTTGAAAATGACAAAATTCATTCACTCAGAATTAATACAGTTTTAGGGTTGACAGGCACAGCAAGTGTGAAACATTCCAGGTCCAATTTTTCAAACAGTGTGAGTCATTTTGGATAGTTTGTCTCGCTTGATTGTCACTGTGGGAACTGCCTGTGTGGGTTTTTTTTTTCTTTCTATTATGGCTCTGTTATTACTATGTTTTGATGTTAATCAATCAATCCTGTGCATGGATGAAGACTTGGCAACACCAGCCCTTCCACTGACCAGGAATTACTTCACAGTCAAAATTATTTGGACCAATACAAATATTATCCAAATACTGTCTGTGATAATGAAACATTTCTTTCCAAAAGCACAGGCATGAGTAAGCCTTAATACTTTAGCGGGTGACATGTTGAGAATGAACATAACTAGACTCACTTATATTGGTGACAATTTCTAAATAGCACATATTCATCCATAATCCAAACAGTCCCCAAAAATCAATGTTTATTCATGTCCTGGTAACATCTGCCTGCCTTATCCTGTAGGTGGAATTAAGGGGTCAAGACAATCCAGTCTGGATTGGGACATTCAGATTTTGTGTCATCTGACAGGACAGAGTAAAAACAGAGGAAGTGCGACAGAGGGAAGGGGAAGCATGAAAAAGTAAGAATGTTGGATAGATGTGTGGCGGGGCGAAGGGTCTTACCATCACCATGTCTCCAGTGAGTGAGTTGGCCAGGTCAGTTACAGAGGAGTGACCGTCAGCATCAGGGGGTTGACCCTTGGGGCTGTTGGCTGGCTTGTTGCCCCTGTAAGCAAAAAAAACAGCTTGATGCAGGGTGAAAACAGCGAGGACATGTGCTAAGAAGCTAACTCATCTCCAGAAAGAGAGAATGTTTGAGCACACGGGGAGTCCAACCTCAACCTGTTTGGCACTTGAAAACCCATTATCTGAAACAACCAATTGGGTCCAGTTTGCTTTAGACAGAAGATGCTTCAAAGTAGCTTGTGCTTTCTCTAGCTATAATGAGCGAGGCCAAATAAAATCTGCCAAAGATTCCACAGATTAACATTGGGCGCTAGAACTGAGCGCCTTTGATGCAGTGAGCTGTATTTGATGAAACTTGGAAATCTGACACTATACATATCTCGAGTGTGGCAAACATCCATATCTCTAGCAGGAAAGTTACCTCCACTGAGTAAGACAAAGCCGTTTTCAGAAAAAACACGAAACAGAAACACTAAATTAAAAAAAATTATAAATTGTCTCCAATCCCCAGAGTTTACGATCAACTCTTAGTCCCCCTGAAGACAATAACAAGACACATATGTATAATGACATGTATAGCAACATGACGTTACTATATACTGTACACAGTAGACAGACATCTATAGCAACATGTAGAGGACTGGACATTTAACAGGACAGATGCTGAACAGTTTTGTAAAGTGTTTGTGTGTTTAAATTTCTTTGTTATTAGCTCTGAATCATCAAAAAAAAAAATTATAATAATAAAAACATAAATGAGAGAGCAGAGATCTCCCATGGCACAGCTTCATACTTAGGTGCAAATGTTAATAGATGTTAGGTTTAGCTCCTTCACATGAGGATTGTTGAAAACAGTAAAGAGGGAGCGAAACCTCTATGTTCATACTTAAGGAAAAGAAGAAGAGGAAGAATCAAAGTGTAAAAGGGAAACCAGCAAACAAAGACAAAAAATTAAAAGTAAATATTATGCATTCAAAGTAAACATGAGAGAAAAGATAGAACAAGAACAAGCCAAATGCAAAAGTCCTGACCAATGCAATATGACACATTGGACGCACAGCACTCCATAGATGACTGCTCAAGGCACATAGAGAGGCTGGACACAGAAACACCGTTAGGCAAGAAACAAACAATAAATAGAGAAGAAAGACAAGAACAGAAACATAGAAAAAAGAGAAAATAAAAGAGCAGATGCAGAGAGGATGCTGCCGACACACAAAGTGAAAAGAAATCATAAAGATTTGAGATAAGATAAAAGGTTTTAAAGAGGAAAGTAAAAAACCGAAACCCAAGCTGAAAATTATTTTCTGTATTAGAAGAGATAGCAAGTATTAATAGCATGAACAGTGAGGTTACAAAAACCAAAACCAAAAACAGACTGAGATTGTTACAAACACCAGCACATTAGAGAGAAAAACAGAGCTGCAAGAAAAGAGAGGGAATGAAGGAAGGAAAGCCTGGAAACACAAGAGAGGCTTAGTTTGGTCAGTCTGATAAGTATCAAAGAATAAGAGAGAAAAAAATAAAGAACTATGCACACACAATATCTCTAACATGTGACAAAGGGGCGAACATGCTAAAAGGAGAGAAAGAGCACAGAGATGAAAAGAAAAGGACAATAAATACAATTGATCACCAGGAAAAAGAGCAAGGACTATCGTTCTTTACGTGAATAGTTCAAATATAAATAAATGAATACAAAAAATATAATTGAAAACACAAAAAGGGACAAATAGTAAGAACATAGGAAGCACATTTAGAGTGTTACAAAAGAGGTCCTTGTTAGATAGCAGAAATAGCTACAACTGATATAAATTCACTTTAATTTAACCTTTTTTCAACCATTTAGCAACACTCTAAAAGTGTGGATTGGGGACACAGGGGCCAAAGCACAAACTGGCATTGGCTACATGTGCATATATAATATATGCAAGTAGTTGTCACTCAGGGAGTGAAGGCAATGCCTTGGACAGGCAGGAAACAAAGAGCCCATAGAAAGTCTGTCTGTCTGGCCAGCATTCTCTGTTAATAGGAAAATCTATGTTTCACAGGCCATACTTTTTTTGTTGGTGCGCTCTGAACTGCAAATTTGGATGAGAATTGACGTTGAATGCAATAATGTGTACATTTTTGCAGAAGACGAGGACAGAACCAGGGGAAAATATACTGACAAATAGACAGACAGAAAAAGCTAGCAAACAAGACAAGCAAACAGACAACCACTTCAACCAGCAAAGGAATCAGAGTGAGACGGGGGGGAAGGAGGGATGTTAACCATTTCAAGAAGGGAAAGGTTTGTTTGTCAATTGGTGTTAGTTGTATTAGTTGCCAAGGGAGGTAAATGCATTTACAGCGGCCAGTCATTTTTTTATTTTTTTATTTTTGCACAGACTCTAAACTACAGGCAGTTTGAGAGGAGAGGAAAAGGCTGGGCAAAACACTGAACCTTGATCTGCAGATGAGCTCAGAAGAGCTGTAAAGGAGAGAGACTTAAGGGAAGTAAAGCAACGCACCTCCCTCCTCCTCCACCTCCCAACTATTGATGGGGGAGCGAATGCCTTCAATTATTCATTCTCCTTCATGCTTCATTCAAGAGTTCGGTGCATTCCCAGGTAAGAGCTAGTACAGCCGGGGGAATGGCCTTTCTACCAGCCCTGCTCTACAGCACCTGAGGTGGTCCTCTGCTCCAGCGCTGCCCCCAGGCTGTTTAAAGAAAGTGGCTGGGGCTGCAGATTTGTTGCAGAAAAAAAAAAACATACTATCTCCAGATCATAGAGTTTCTGAACAGGATCATAAATTGAAAATGGAGAGTGGTTTCAATTCATTTCATGTCTAAAAAAAGTAATATTAATTACGGCAGATGGTAAAACCATAACTGCTACATTTTGGTGCCAATGCTTTTTTCTTTTCTTCTTCTTCCTTGTCTGACCCCTTGGGGGTTGATGTGGAGGGATGAGCTTTAGAGCCTGCAGTTGTCTACAGTGTCCAGTGGGAGGCAGAGTGGACTCGAGTTCAGATCAGATTCTCTCAGCCAAGGCACAGAAAGTGGGCTGTTGGCATAGCAACGGCTCTAGAAACACGGACCATACATATGGGGGGTTTGGGGTGTTGTGACAAGGGGGTGGTGGGAGTGGACACAAGGGAAGGGTGTGTTTAGAGGGGTGCAGCAAACAGGCAAACACACTGAGAACAAAGAAGATAAGGTTTAGGATATATGACAGGTACGGGTGAGAGCCTCGCAGACACACACATTCACATGAACAGACATATGGAGGCAGGCGGGGCGACTTTGGGTTTCACCGTCCTGTGATACTATCCTGTTTTGTTACCTGACCGAGGGCCAGCAGCTTGAAGAGTGGGGGAGGGGGGGAAAGACACTCCACTTCTAGGCTGGAGAGAGACGCGAGAAAAAAGCCCACCCCAGCCCGAGCCCCAACTTTTTTTTTTTTCCTTGTTGTACTTATTGTTGTTGTTGTTTTTGTTTCTAGACACTCAGACTCCCCACCCCTCAAACATGTCACACTGAAACAAACATGCTCGCCTGAGACCATGAAGTGATGGTTTTCAATGTCTATGCTCAATTTTACAGCCGCCCACTTGATCTGTCATTCTTTGGGGGCCACATCATACTTCCCAGGATCATTCACAGTCAGAACCACAGCAGTGGAGCGCAGTGCTGCTTACATAACTTCATTATCCACAAGAAACACATGTACGGTTACACTGGAGTCATCCCTCCTGCTTCACTTCTCAAGCTCTGACTGTGTCTGGTGCCGTGGATAAATGTGACTGTTTTCACTCTTAGCTAATTACTTCCTACATACTGGAACTGGAAATGAATCGTTTAGTGAAATCCCATTTCAGGAAGAAGAGGCAACAGGGGAGGTGCTAAATACTGCCTTAGTTGTATCTGCTTCTTTCAGTGACCTCCAAAGCAAAACACAATTCAGTCAGTGGATGGTTATATATACAGTCATTTGCACATTTTATTTTCTATTAGAAGCCATATTTATGATGCATTTTGACACACTATTTATTTTTACTTAGTGGTTTGTAGTTGCCCTTTTAATCATGTCCAGTAAAGTACTATATACAGTGGACATCACAGTTCTTTCATCTAAACATGAACTTAATGTTGTAGCAGTTCAGAGCCCCACCTCCCTTCATAGCTTCCCAATACTCCTTGCAATTTAGCAGCCTATCCTCTGAGCTCAGTCAAAACAACTAACCGACCATTCCAGGGAATCTCAGCAACATTAAATCATTAAAACATTTTTCAGGTTTTTAAGTCCATACACAAATCTAGCAAATGTTTTGATTCCCAATTAAATTCAAAGATTGCCTGTGAGGTGGAGGCTGCTGCAGATGCACCACCTGTTCTGAGGCAGGACTCAGGAGTCCCAGGTTAATGCTCCTAATAGCTCGTCTCCCCAACCACCATCCATCTATCTGTATGTATGAGATGAGCGTCTGCAGCAGCATGTGCCTGCTGGATAGAATGCTGCCTCCAGCCCAGCATAACACAGGGATGTGCAGAGTACTCCATCCTACAGTACTGTTCTCAACGAAGGAAGATAGACCTGAATTTTCTTTCATCCTCCCCTCATATTTGGGTGGATGGAAGCACGAATACATTCCCCTCCTCCTCTTCGCTTTGTGGCTCCTCTTTTTTCCCCACCTGGTGTTATCTGCTTTCCCCCTCTCTTAGCAAGTAACTGAATGCATCTCAATATTCCCTGTGTGATATGTGGATGAGCATGGTGGCCACAGGGAGCCAAAGCCTCAGGGACGGTCTTAACCAGAACCCCTGAAGACTCTGCAGATCAGTTGAGCTTGCAAAGCCCCAGTCGCAGAAGCAACACTGTATCAGACTTACATGCCTATGTACAACCACATTCTGATTATATCATCTATTATACCATTTTTTTAATTATCTAAGAACAAAAGACCAAAAAAATGCCTATTTAAAATATTTAAACCATACTCTATACATGTATGTGACCTCAGAAACATTACATTACTCTAAACACACCATGCTCCAACACATTAAGAGATTAAACTCTTCTAATTTAGACTAATACACTTAGAGCACAAACACAAAATCTTGATATTAAATAAATACACGTTTATATTGATTTAGGTAAAAGGTCAAAATGTCCACTTATCTTAGCCTTTCATGTCAAGTTAATCAGTCTAATAAGCTTATAAATTAAAGAGCGATGTCAAATCGTCCACTTGACGATTAACTAGCTCCGACTCAGAGAATCTAAGAATACCTCTGTTTTTTGAGGCAGAGCAATCTACAGCCACATCTATTAATATCTGCAAGATGCACTCAGAAACAAGAAACAACTCCACTGGCTTACTCAAAATGATGTAACATGCATGGATGAATAATTTAAAGACCAAAGGCAAGTGGATTTAATGTCAATGTGGCACAAGGGCATATCCCGCCTCCTCTATCCCGAACCTCCATCCTCATTGGACCATTGGCTTGCTGCTCAGAGAAGGATCTAGATTCAAAGCTCTTGGGGATTGTGGCGTCTCTTTATAGCAACACTGGAGGAGAACCTACAGTATAGGTTCACTGAATCAAAACATAATTGTACGAGTGAGGACCAATGAGGCATTAACAAGCCACTCTAACATCCTAATTAAGCTTTCTAAGCTCCACGACCTATGGATGCTGGGAATATAAACATCTCAGCATGTGTGGCCCCACAATCAAAGCAACACACAATTTTGTAATCTGTCCGAGTTCCTGCGCTATTTTCTTGCACAGCTTCCCTTCCCTCAACTCCCCCTTCTATCTCTCCCCTGTAAGCGTCTAACCTTGGTTTGAAAGTCTCTAACACTACCACCAGCTCCGGCACCTTTCAAACTGTCAATCAGCTCTTACCCCACTCATAAACAAATGCCTTTGCACAATGCTCTCATCCAGCGATTGCACACACAAGGTCAGTGAAGGAGCGTAATGAATATCACGCACTGTAACACCGTCTCATGGCCAGTGGGGATAAGACTGTGTTTGTTTGGCCTGCCTTCAACTATGGCCAAGCAACAGTGAGTCACAAACATACGGCTGAGGGGTAAATAAAAAGCTTTGCTGTTATTTTTACCTACAAACTGTTTTGAATTTCTGTTTCCTGGGGTGGGAGAAGCATTTTGATCTTTCAAAGTGCCAATATAACATTAAATACTGCATTTCAAGTGAAAACCCTACTTAAAATTACTTAACAGATGTATTATCCTTTAGAGCAAAATATTTCCTGTTTGTTACACATTATTAAATGTTTAAAGAATGACTCAATTTGTAGGCATTTTAATGTAGTAATTCATTATATTCACTATATAGTAAATCTAATAGTAGTAAATATATAGCAGTAATCTAATAATCTAATCTAATCTAATCTAATAATCTAAATTCTGGAATAATATAGTTTATAACTATAGAATACTATAGTTTGAAGAACTAGAATAACTTTACAATAAATGTACAAATAAACCGAGCTTGATTAAACACAGTTACCTTCCATTGCAGGCGGCTTCATTAATGTAGGACACTTGGATAAAGAGCATCTCTATTCATATAGATATATATATGACATATAACCTATTCATCAAGAGACGAGAGATTGTACTTTGATGTTAGCACTGATAATATTCCAATTGTGAGTCACGTCAACTATTCACATTAACTTCAGTCTTCATCTTTGGTGGAAATTCTTTCCCAGGGACATGTTGTTCAGACTGTCAGTTTAGTTGAACAGAGGTTTAGTTGAAGAGGTGACATGAGTGATGCAGGTATAGTGATGAGCGACGGGCACATGAAGGACATGTTTGATGTAAATGCACCGGCTGGGATGATATGGCTGCACAGAGGGGGGGGGGGGATGATGGCTTTGGCTTTGGCTGGGTGCAGGCTCGAGAGCCCTGTTTAAGATGAGCAATATGCCAAGAGCGTGATTGATTAAATCATGATCAGACATCTGTGAAGTCAGCACTAACACCACAGGGAATTATATAATCCCAGCAAGCTTACACCTTGCCATTTTAATACACTTTGAAATTATTATGTTTATACCAGCCTCTAAATTTAGCAACCAATTAAAGTGTGGCTAAATCATTCATTATAGGTTTGAATTTGTAATTTATCATGCAACAAACAAAACAATGCATGGCTCAAGTGGAATTAGTTTACAGCCCAATAAAGGACCGGGACATACATTAAAGTCAAAGTCCTTTTTTCCATCCTCTACCTCTCTGTTGTTTACAGACTGTAAGATGCCAGTCATTCTGCTTTGACTGAAAGACATTAAATGAACCTAACCTTAATCTAGAAATTTCCACAAAGCAGTCAATCAATATTATTCGAGGTGGCGCCTTCTGGCCAAGTGCTCGTCAGAACATCCTCTGGTTCCTTCCTGCTGTTTGGTCTATTAGTGGATATCACAACCCATTGAAGGACGTTTCCAGGTGAATAAAATGCTGGAAAAGCCAGATGTAATGTGCACAACAAATTACGCAGAAAATCGCAGTCCTGTGTGGCTCCATGGATTTCACACTAATCCTAAACAATGGCGATACTTTTGATGTTCACAAAAGCGACAGTCTTATTCAAAGAGGACTTTCATGCTTGTTTGTAGTGCCACACAGCCGTGTGTGGACTTTAGGAAAAGGCCACATGATGCTTGGGGGCAGGAGACTAAAATGAGGCCGACAAACTAAGAGACAAATCCCTTGGTAGTTGTTGACATAGCATAGTTGTAAAGGCAAACTTGATGATAAATAAAGGTACTTGTTCAGAGTTGAAGACCCGGGAGAGCCTATAAATGTCTCCAGCCTACATGTGCAGCTGTGCGGTCTAGACAAGAAAGAAGAATGAGCATCTGTATTTTAACAGAGCCCTGGCTTTATATGATATGTCAAATTAATGAAACACTGAATGAGACGGGTAAATCAGATTTTGTTCATCCTCTTCTGCCATTTTGTTTTAAGGTGTATGTCATGTCATGCATCTCCAAAACCGTCTCCAATTTGTCACAGAAGAAAAGTGAGGTTAAAACAGCCTAATTGGACAGCAGAGGAAATCGAGTGTGTTGCATCTGCCTAAGGCCAGACCAAACACTGGATTACAGTTACGCTCTGGCATAAATAATCAAAACCACCATCTATGGCTGAAAATGAACAACACAAACACAGTGGTGTGAGCTGTTTCTCTCGTATGACACACACCCTTGTGCTCATTTGTTTGCCTAAAATTGTTCTACGAAAAAGAAAAAAAAAATAAATAAATAAAACTGTTGGTCCAATTCCTCCACAGAATGCAAGACCAATTATTTTGGGAGGCTGGGAGATTGTGTGTAAGGTGGCTGGCAAAGAAAAGGTTTATTTTTAGCAGCATGTTTATGTAAGTGACTAACATGTTGTGGAATAATGAGGAGGCTCTCTGGGCCCTCAGTGGAGCTACAGAGACAAAACTCACAGAACAGCAAAGGGTGATTGAAGAAAGCTAATGAGCAGGAGGGGGGGTGGGGGACATAGAGGTAAAGGACAGCGATAATAAAAGGCATGGAAATACAAAGAAAATATGACAATTACCGATGGGAGGTCTCTGTAAGCCAGTGGTAAAAAGACATACGAGTAAATATGAAAATGTTGGAGGAGAATGCCATTGTGATACGGAAAGATAATTAGTAAGGCCAGGGGAAAAAAAGGGAGAGCTTTCATGAGAAAACGCAGTTTTATTTGACTGGCTGAAATTTTACCTGCAAAAGCAGGAAAAGGATTGTGTCTCACTGCTGTTGATTTATGAGATCATTAGGGTTTTATGTCTAATAGAATTGCTTTATCGCTTAACTCTTCTCACAATCGCCGGTATTTTTGCCACATTTGATTTTATAGTCAGCTCAGATTTTTATTTCTTTGACTGTTGAGCTATTTGAGGTGCAGGTCTGTAGCACAATGCACTTAAAACATAGTGAGTCACCAAACTACTCTTCTCTGCCTACGTTCTGAATTCATGTTTTGCTTTTCTCCGACATTATATCCTTCACAAGCTTGATTTAGCACCCCATTCTCTCTCTCATACACACAACAAGCACTCTCATACATTATTGGGTACCTCTTCTCAGGAGGGGGCTCCTGATTGGTTGGTGGTGCTGCCTTTGCTGTTTCCTGCAGGTCAGGGATATTGGCAAAGTCATCTTGCTCGGCCACACCAATGGCCAAAGCCAGGACCACCAGCTTCCCTTCGCTGGCTCCCCATGAAAAAAAAATGCAATAAAAGATAGAGACAGAGACAGAAAGAGAGACAAGAAAAGAGAACAGCGATGCAAAGGATAGGGAAATCGAACATAAAGGAGGTGTGGTGCAGGGAGAGAGAAGAAAAGAGAGGTCATTTCAGGTGAAAACGAGGACAGAAACCAGAGAGACGACAGTATAATAAGGGGCCGTTGTGAGTAAACAGAGGAAGCAGTAACAGAGAAAATGGTCAAAGAGGGAAAATCTGCAAAACACGGTAACATCAAAACAGTGAGCACTTTGTCCAGGGAAGGATATTAAGAAGATACCTTAAACTGAAAGGCCAAATTAATATTAAAACGTGATGATTTTAATGAAGTGGTGCTGAAAACAGGTGCAGGCTGCGTTCACATCATACAGACAACAAATCATTAAGTGTTGGCGATTAGTTAATTATTGTTAATGGATGTGATATTCAGCAGCTTGGCACATCAGCTTCCACGCATGTTAAAGTTCTGTACAGACCAGTATGCACACACAGACCCACCACCCACACACACACACACAGTCATTTATCTAGTTATTTAAGCTGCCTTATGCTTTCCCTCCAGACTCACCTTTACCATCCAACACGCCTGTCATCTTTCTCCAGAGTTAAGATTTAATTAAGCTTCATTACGGGGATCTGGACTAATTGTTTCTATTTGAGTGGCACAGTATCTTGAGGTGCTCGGTGTATGTCACTGTTTTCTGGGTCACTGCTCTCTCACTCTCTATGTTGCACTCTTCTCATTTCGTCTCCTCTATTCAGCCACAGTTGCTCTCCAAATCCCTGTTTCCTCCTTCATCCCTTTCCCCTGCTCTTAATTCTCTGCTGCCTCATTCTATCCTTCCTGTCACCAAAACCCCTGGGTCTGCAGCTTAAAGCTCTGACTGGGTTACAATGTCTGGCTATGAAAATGTGGCGGTGCCAGGCTGTGGAAAAATATCACCCTAAATTTGGCCATTTCATCTTTCTTACATGCCATCACAACTTTTCTTGCAGCTCCATTACTCCCTATTTAATAATCTCCCTATTATATATTTATTTTAGAGGTTCCCAACCTTTTTATGTCTACTGCCCTCAGATACGCTTTCAAATAGAGTCAAGTTCAGTTACACCACCCAACATAAGTGGATTCATTTGAAGCTATTTCATTTGTATTATCTCATTTGACTGTTTATGCTTTAAATCCAGCTCATAATTTCAACATTTATGTTCAGATTTTTTCCTTTTTTTGTTCACATTAATTGAGCTCCTCTACTATCTCTCTTTCCATATGACCACTGCAGAGGTACCCCAGACACCCCTGGTCAGGAATCATTGGTCTATCCAACATATTGGTACTATACCTATAAGGCTTGTTGCACCCCTCTGCTCCCATCGACTGTTAAGAATGGCAATTTGCACTCAAGAAAATTAGTTAAACTGAATGTTAAGAAGCAACACCGAGAGGGAGCAGGTATCGATGACACAAGGATAAATAATTGATTTTAAGACAAAACGCATGAAGACCAATTTCCCAAGAGTTCAATTCTGTCAAAGTGCTCCAAAGGCAAGGTATCTGTGTCAACACATTCATTGAGCAATGATTCATCCATATAGGGAATCAGGCCAAGATTGAAATGAACTGGCTTGAACAATGGGTCATGTCTATTACTGTGCCACTCTGCCATCTATCATTTGAGGTTATGACAGAAATATACAGCAATCATCTCAATCTCACATTTGCAATGGTAGGTCCCTCCATGACCTTGGTGTTTGCACATGTTACACTGGTAATGCTCATTTAATCTGTGGCAATCTGTGGCTGTGTTGTACTCAAATGCATAGAGAAGCTTGAATGCAAATAAATAAAAAAATCTAATTAAAAAATAAATAAATAAATAACAAATGGTGAAGGGCTACTGTAAAGTGCAAAGGGACATTAATTACATGTTGTACCTTGGCAGTGTCCTTCCTGATCCCTTCACCACACCACTCTCTCCCTCATCATCCCTCCCTCCTCTTCTGGCCTGCAGTGACAATATGTTGTAGAGGTAATGGTGCTGGTGACATAAGATCAATGCTTCAGGGTTAACACAAATCTACACACAGCTGCTTAACCCTTGTTCTTATACTGATGCACAGTGACACATGGTCCGTGTGATGTACACGTGCTGATACACATGTCAGCAGATTTGCAATTAGCATGAAAGTTACAGTGATAGTGGTAAAAGAGATGGCATTTCCGTTGCAAATACTCATGAAATATGGATTAGGCCTGCTGGTGTAACTGCTAAGCAGGATATTTAACAGTCATTTGAAAGGATGGCTCCAAAATAACATCATCTAATTGAGTGGGACGGTGTGAATATAAAATAAATTTTGACTTTTCATGACACTGCCTCATGAATATTATGTTCTAGCAGCACTAGCTCTGTCCTGCAAAGATACTTGCAGCAGACAGGCTGAATGCCATCCAAACAGATGTTACTGTTTAGCAGAGCATAGAGTATAAACAGTGAACAATTCATCACAGAAAGGGACAGAACCAGCCCACAATATGTTGCAACTTCCTTGCTATTTTTCATGCGTACGTCGACAGCTCCTTCTAAAATGAGGAAAAATGCCTTTTTTGACAGATTGCTCAATAAGAAGCTTTGTAATTCATTTCAAGTCATTACTGCGCTGCACACTCATATGAACAGTCATTACTGCTCCTGGTGTCACCATTCATTAATCACTTTGTTTATGTTGAGATTTGAAAGGGCCATGAAACATTTCAAGTACTCACATATTCCCCCTTCCTCCGGCCCAATAAATACAGTCTGTAATTGTTAATATCAGCATGTGATCTATGATGCCTTGATAAAATGAGATGTTGATCCATCTCCTATACAACAGAGCTTACAGCTTATTTACGTTCATAGCCCTGTCCCCATTGACATTTATAATAGATTTTTCCAATAAGCCCACCTCTGGCCTTCTCTCCTGTGTTCACCATAACTATCCAGAATGAGCAAGCTATGAGATGGATGGACTGAGTAGCATTTTTATCAGTATATAAAATACATCTCCTTTACAACAATGAAAAAAATGACTACCTTTTGTGCATAGATGTCCTGCACATGCTCCAAACACCGTCTCATTCTACTGTAAACCACTGAAGCTACTAATACACATTTATACATGTATGCACACAAGCATATCAATATTTTGCCAGAAATATCCTTCCCTGGATACCAAATAGAAACAGAAAGAAAACACCCAAAAAACGGAGTGTTACACAAAGGTAAAGGCAAACAGATTAGGTAATAACTAAATACAGATACTTAATAATTGCTAAGATATTGTAAAGAGACACCCTAAATAAGTACATAAAACAACTTATAGCATATGATGTAAGACAAAGATAGACACAGGCCTAGGCAGGCAACACAGTGAAGACTTATTAAATATATAAAGAACAGTTGTAAAGACTCACAGGAATGACTTGACATCCAGGCCACGATTCCGGATCTGGTCCATCATGTAATCCCAGCTGCCAGGATTGCCACGCAATCGCCCTCCTGCTCCACCGCCCCTATAGCGAGAAGCACCTGCTCCTGCTGGGCTGCCCCGTGCGCCCCGGGCAACACCTCTTGTACCTGCACCCCCACCCTCACCAGTGCTGCCACTTCCCTCTCCTTTCCCAGCACCCCCACCTCCCCCAGGCTGTCCAGGTGCAGTATGTAATTGTCCCAAGCTCTGGGATGTGGTTGGAGGATGGCGGAGACCAGGGCCTGATGGGTGGATGAGAGGCTGTTGAAGACTTTGTTGGCGCAGCAGCGTCCGAGGCCGGGCTGGGCCAGAGGGGATGTGCTCCAAAGTGGATGCATAGGATAAGACTGGATCCCCAAAGCTGGGAGGGCAGAGGAGCAGGGAGGAAAGAGTGCGCAAAGAAGGCCACGGCCGGCAGAGGATAGGATGAGGAGGAGAAAAGGAGTCAGAGGTCACAGAGGAGGAAGTGGATGTAGGAGAGGAGCCGTGGCAAGAGGAGGTGAGTTGGTTAGAAGTAGTGGGGTCAGGAGATGAGGTGTAGGAGAGGGGGAGAGAGTTTTCAGAGATGAGACAAGGTGGCACAGGGCAGTAGGGAGAGACAGCAGAAGTAGTCAGGTTGACATCAGAATAGATACAGGAAAGTTCATCCGAACAGGAAGGTGATGGCCACAAAGGGGAGGCAGAAGGAGGAGAGGGGGGGGTATTTGAGAACAAAGGGGAGAAGGAGGCAGAAGGAGGAGCGTTGGGAAGTGGAAACAGGAGGAGGAGGAGAGAGAAAGAGAGCAATGTCAGGCAGCAGCAGTAACAGCAATAGCAGAAATAGCAGTAGAAGGTGCAGCCTGAGTGGTCGCTGTGTGCTGTGTACTGCTCATGGGCCTGCGTCTGGCAGCAGTGTGCAGACTGTGAGCTCGCCCTGTGCGTGTGCATCAGATGAGCTTGCGCCTTGCTTGTCTGTGCGGTCGGAGCGTGCTGTTTGCGTGGGGGTGTGTTTCGCGTGGGCAGCGGCCGGATGTGCACCATCCGCACAGGCGTGGAGCGGTTATGCGCCATGTGACCATGTCGAAGCGCATGGGTCGAGGCTTTGCAGCTTCCAGGCCTTCCTGATGAGGGCTTTTTGGGCTGATGAGAGATCCCCATTTCCTGGACTCATCAGTCAACTTTTTCCATCTCTGATAGCCTCTCCTGCTTTCTCTCTCAATCATTTTCGTCTTTTAAATACTTGCTGCACCTCTAGAGACATCCCAACAGCCAACCAAGTCCTACAGTATGACTCCCTCCCTCTGTCCGCCTCTCGCTTCCACTCCTCCTCTTTGCAAATGATGTTTAATTGGCTCACTGCATTCTAAAAAAACGCTTCAATAATCACATCAATACAAAGGTATTACACAACTTAATTCACTTATACATGCATTATTTCTGTGTTTCGTAAGCTCTACATTAAACTGTGCTCCTGTTGTGTTTTTTTTTTTTTTCATATCTTTTTTACTCCCTAAATATATCTTCCTCTCTCCTTTAGATCGCTGTGTAACCCAGACTACCAGAATTAGGTCACAAAAGAGCTATTCACCTCAGTTAGGTGCAGTTTACTCTGCTTCACATTACTTCACATAGCACAATTTCGCATAAGGTTTTTAGCGTGTTATCCATCATATTTGTTCGTCACAAATGAAAGGATAAAAAAGCGTAATGGATGTTTTTGCCGGATTTAAACCGTTTGAGGGCAAATCAAAGGGAAAGGGAAGAACAGAAGTGGTTTTCCACAACAACAGAAAGATGGAGCGAGCAATGGGAAGGATAAGAACAGAGGGTGACGATGGAGGAGAGACAGAAAATGGGGTGTGAGACACAAACACAAGAGACAAAGACACTTATAGCAGCCTGAAAATAGAATCCAATTATAGACAGGGGGCAAAAAGAAAGATGAGAAGAGTAGAGAAGGAGGGAACGAGGAGTGAAGTAGTGATGAGCGTAATGTGTTGTGGAGGAAGAAATCACAGACACGAGGTGCCAAAGGAAGGTGCAAAAATCATGAAGAACTGAAAATGAACTGCTGATTATAGAGCCTAAATCATGTCAAACGTCACGACTGTGGGATACATGCAGTCAGTGATCAACACATTTCATTCACGTTTCAGTATGACTCCTAATTAAAAGGCGGACCGGCAATGTGCATGTGAAAATGAGACTATTCCTGTGCTGCATTGTTGGAAGTACACATGCAGACAGACAATTTGCACCCATAAATAAAGTAACTATTTTTATTACGCACAATGAATAGAGTTCACATCTCCCTTGTGCTCACACGTGTACTTATGCCCGAGCGCTCACCTTGACACCTGAGCTGCACTTTCCCCCCTGCTGAACTTGACCTAACTCTCCCGCTCTCCCAGAACTGATTCGTTTATCTAATCAAAGCTGCTGCTGACGTACAAACTTCATAATGAGAATAACATCTGCATAGTCATACTGTACATGCTGTTTGTTTTGCTTCACAGTGACTGATGTGTTCTCTTTTTTCATGCCTGGTTCTGAACTCACTTGCTGGGTCTTAATCCTCCGGACTGCATGTGGCCCTGGACAGTCTGCCACTTCCCGGCCTTCGCTCCCTCTGTCACCATGCTCTTCACGCTGTCACTGCGATAAGGCCCCCCCCCATCATCCCCATGCCCAGTTGCTGCCCCCTTCTGACCCCCTGACACTGCCCCACTAAGACAGAGAGGGACAGGAGGCAGAGGTCCCACAGCAGACAGAGAGTGTGGAAGACGGAGAGTAACGACAGGCAGAGGAGAAAAAGACCAAAGAGTGTGAGAAAGACAGACACAAACACACACACAGGAAAATAGACTGAGCAACCACATGCCTAAGGAAGTGAGATAGATCAGTAGAGTGCGTAAGGAGGCAAGTCTGGTTTCCCAGGCCAGGTGAGAGCAGGTGGATGAAAAGGTCTGGCGTCCAGTGTGGAGGGAAATAGGGATAAGGGTGTGGAAAGCAGGAAATAAGAAAAGGAGGTGAGAAAGAAGAAAAAAAATCACAGGGAGCCTGTGGAGGGTGGAAAACCAGTAAGAAGTCACTCCATTTGGGCCTGGAGGACCAATACTACAGCTGTCAGCATTCACTTGGGGCAACATTGTGTGGATGCCGGTCATTTAGTTCTCCTTCTCTCTTTCATTTAGGCTTTTGGGACTTGAAATGTGCTGCTATACAAAGCAATTCAATTGTAGCATCTTATAGCAATGGAGGGAATTGCACTAAAGTGTCTCATGAGCAAATAATCAATTCATTTCGGTGGTCATCCAAACTGACATTCAGTTAAATACAAATGCATCTGTTCCCGTAAAACATTGATTGCACCGCATTTTTAGATATTAATGGGTAATGCTTTCTTTTTTTTAAGCTCTACTCATCATTTGAACAGCACTTAGCATGAAAAATAGTGACCAGGGTGTAATGAAATACCTGTGTCACACAGTAAAATGGATCATGAGGGCAATCTAATCATATTAACTTTCACAAAAGGTACGAGGTACAGAAATTACTCAGTGTTGAGACTTAAGAGCAGTTGTCAGCTCAGATTACCTCTTAAAACTGGCTTTGGGTTTACACTGAAAACTAATGTTCAAAAATAAAGCACAGTAGTGCCCTCTGGTGACATGACTACATTTCATTAATATGCATGGTGCCTCTGCTCCAGGACTCACAACACGCGAGACACACAAGACGCTGTCATTTGGTGGGTAAACGTGGGATCAGGAGGCGCTAAACCAGCATCAGGTCCCTTTGAAGGTCGCCGTTTCACATTTAATTCTGACCAATTGACCTGACAGTGTATGTGGAAAAGTCATCAATCACCAGAACAGCTTGGATGACTCTGCTAGAGCAACAGTCAACACAGAAGATTTGGGCCTCATTTATCGAGCTGGCCGCAAGGTGAACATCTTTGCTCTTTATTAAAAATAAAAATACACGTGTAAATGGAACCATGAATCACCAAGTATTTACATGGAAATACTGTACAGCATTAATATATCAATTCTGTTTCTGAGTGAGCTTCTCTGAGAGATTCATGAAGAAAAAACAGCCCCATAATCTTTGACATTAATTCATCTCAGAGCTATCAGCTTGATCAAAGAGAGTAATAATATACACTCAATACAATTCTGACTCAATGTGTAACTTGTTCATTTGCTGACCTTTCATATAGTCCACTACTGACATTGGATATATTACAAGTTCGATATTGAAAAATTATTGTATTGAAACTAGAATCCAATGAATCCCTAAACATGGAGATTGATTGGGCAGTGTCGATAACCAGGTTGATAAATGAGGCCCAGTGTGATTGAAATCTGTTGATCACCAGAGAATTTCAAACATGAAATGATTTCACAGCCGTCTGTTGGATTTAATATTGGTTAGGGCCAGGCAGTCATTAACCATCTCTACTGGTTAAAATCTACATATCCAACAAACCAACAAACTACAAGTGAAACAATTAGTGAAAAACAATTTTCATCACTGGACAGAGGAAAAATTTGTGAGGACAGAATCTGCAAAAAAAACAAAAAAAAAAAAAACAGCTTCATGGACAGTAAAGTAAATTTTTCTTTCTTTTTTTTTTTTTATGACATTCTCAAGACACAAGCACTCGGTTCAAAAGATGGTTTCCTGAGATCAGCAGCCTTCAGGCAGACTTTTCAGGTAGTAATCCATCCACCATCCACCACGTTCATGAACACACTACTGCTTCCTTTCTCCAAGCAATTTAACACACTGTCCTCTACAGCTAGGTCTATTAAAGATGACCAGTTATTAGAGAGTTTATCAGACAGATGCCCTGTAGCGGCGTGTCTAAACTCAGAGCCCTGTCGGTGCCTGAGGGAGGGGAGATTGGTATGGCCTTGCTGGCGCCTTATTGGATTGAGGTGCCTAGTGAGTAAAAACATTACTTTTATTGCATCAAATACACACAACTCTTACCCTCCATATTATTGACAGTGGGAGAAGTCGAAGAGACACATTAGATTTTAGGTTGATGGGGATCAGAGCGAAGCCACAGATGGATGTAAACCACAGGTGAACACTGGCACCACACTGCAACCTGGTGTAACGGTCAACCCTCCACATCAACTACTACTGCTACGGCCAGCAAATTACACTTCACAAAAGCAAAGGACAATGAAATGCACCGATTACAGAGAAGGTGGATTAAAGTATACACATGTCTTTGCAAGAGGAAGACAATACAAGGGTTGTCCGTCTCCATGGTTACACTCCATGGGAGAGAGGTGAGAGGTTAGAGGTCAGAGTTAGTGGGGCCGGCAGGGCTGTAGGGAGTAGGGGGGCATCTGAACATGCGCCTTTGTGTTCATTAAAAGGTGGCAGGATGTGAAGAGTAGCAGCAGAAATGACCCTGGGGGTTTGTAGGGCTGTGCTGCTTTAGCCATCACATTGATGCTGTAATGGGCATGTATATTCCCTACAGTCACATTTCCCAAGCAGATTATGAGTAATCATTAGTAACCATTTATGCCCTCCAGCGTGCTAACATTGGGTGGGTTGTTATTGCTGTTATTATTACTGCTGTTGATGGAGACTGCATTACGCAACAATAATAGGTTTTCAAATCTGAGGTTTGTGTACAGTTTACCACAGTATGACATTTATTTAATGGGATTTTTCAAAAGACCTTTGGCTAAATATCCACATAAGTAAACTGTGTCTTAAAGAAAAGAAAAATAATCAAGATTATTCATCTAGGTGGATTTCATTTGATTTAACATCTCCATACAATGGTTAGGTTTGATTGGTGGCAAGTGGTGGTGACTGCACAACTACAGAGGATGATGGTGTGAGGAGGCGGGAGGAGAGGAGGGGAAGGGAAGGGAATGAAACCAAAAGGGAAGGGGTACATAGACAGTAAAGGGAAGGGAAGGGAAAGGATAGGTGGGACTGGCACTGCCCCTGCCTCGTTACAGCCCTGCTTAGGGTGAAGTCTCTTACCAACCTTGGACCAAGACTCACTTGAGTGTGAGGCGAGGATCTCCATATGGGGCATAGGGAGAAATGTTTAGTACGAACTCCTTGGGCGGATAGGAGCTCCACCTCTGCTGCACTGTGCTGCTGTCATTGTTATTCCAAAAGTCTCTGTCTAGATCACTGTGGCCAAAGAGAAAGACAGGTCAGAGCAACACAACTATGGACACCTTGGCACCAACCACCCATTCGCAACAGCCGCTCCTGCTTTTGGAGATGATGCAAGAGCTTGGTTTGAGGGCGTGCGTTGGTCTTACAACTGCATCAAATGGGAGTTTGAAGCAAAACAGGCCCAGATTAATGTCTATTTCTACCTGAAGTTTACAAATCACCATGGCGGTTTGATTTTAAAAAGAACAAAGAGGCAGCCTGGGGGGGGAAGGTATTGACAAGCAGTGCACTGTAGCAAACACAGAAAGAAAGAGGGAAAAAACAGATAGATAGCAAGGAAAGAGTAAGTCATAATCTGATGAATACACACAGCATGTGATTACATTCTGTTCATCTAGCACGGCACCACTGATGAAACACATTTGAGTAAACATTAAGAAGTCTGGCCCCCGTCCTCGGCGTGAGCAGAGCGAATGCATGAACGCATGAGACACAAGGCAGAGAGATCAGTCACAGACAGCCAAAGTAGAGGAGGAAAGGTGAGCAGAATCACTGATGTCATACAAGTCACACAGCAGCGGTCAGAGCTGGAAGACAGGGATAGAGCAGTAGAGAAAGGCAAAGATGCGAAGGGAAGGAGTTTGAAGCTGAAATGACCAATAGAGCACATCGATGCTGCTAGAGGCAGTGAGAAAGGAAATGCAGAAAATTAAGAGACTGAAGAACCCAAGTCAGAATACATTTACATAGCCCATTTGTAGTGCTTTGAATCATCCGTACAGAAAATGAAAAGATAACAGGGACATTGAAAAACAGCTGAGACAACAGCAGGCTATTGAGGAGAAGTGGTGACGAACAGGTTAATAGAGGCATATTTTGACAAACGTATTGTACTTAGCGTTACAAAGCTGGCATTTTCTTCGGCTGACCTATAGTCTTCTTTCATTACAAACAGAAAACACTTTAATCTCAGGTTGAGCCCTGCAAGAAATGTTAGATCAAAACTCTCCCACACATTTATATTCCAAAGGTTTCACAAAAAGGAGCTCAGGCGCCCCTCCATTTACTTAAACCTGGACCATTTTAAGCAATGCAGAGGCATTCCTAAATATCTGACGACCCATAAGATAAGTGCAGGAGCAAACCCATCTAGCCAAAAGCTTCACAGGTAAAATAAAGCAGATTTAATCTATACTAATTAAATTACTAACCTTTCATTTAATGTCTGCCTCAGTATGCCCCTTGTGACAATTGTGCTCCTCGAGCTAAAACAACAGGCCTTATTTTCTGCCTTGTTTGTGCTGTGCACATCAAGGGACTCTAAGCTGAACCAAATGGAGTTCATTATCACCAGATTATTCTACCCCAACCAGTTACCAGGCACTTACTTGATGGCTTTCTTCTCCCCTCGCCCACGTGCTGAGTCTGGAGTGTCTGCCGTTTCCACTCCTGGCTTATTCCTCTTCCCCTTGAGCCAAGCAGAGGGAGGGCATGACAAAGGAGGGAGAGAAACAAAAGGTTAGCTTGGATTTGCCCTTTGAGGCTGTGTTTTTGCTGTACTAATTTCAAGTGTAAATGCCTCTCTCATTATCTCAGGAACACTGTGCCATCAGTCCTTTACCTGATGGTCTCCTGATTACACTCATCAAAGTCAAATCAAATCTGCTGTGAAGAGCCATTTCTGACTATGATTATTGCTCGCACCACCCTGAAATTTACATGGCAATTGCCTCTTTAAGGTAATCTGCTGGGTACTGGAGAGAAGCCTCTAGAAAGGCCTGCACTGGCCTGATTTCGAATAGCCAGAGCATGACCTGCTGTAACCATGGAAATAATGGCAATTTAAGGGCTTCAAAAAGTGAGGCTGCTGGGGGCTTTCTACTGGAAAAACTCATTACCGTCAAAGGTGTTTCACATGTGTCCCTATGCAGGTAATCTCTATTGACATTTTGCTACGAGGAGAACGGGAAAGGGATCAGTCTAAATCTGCCCTACCCCCTCAAATACCATGCTTCCCTGAAAGTGATGCTCCGATACACAATAAAGATTGGTAAAGATTCTCCAACCTAAAAAATGAGTAGGAGGAAAAAACACCATATTGGCTTGGACAAGAGAATCTTAAATTGGCTGAAGGGCAAAATCTTGTGTTGGACTCATTCGTTGCTGGCTGGGCATGTATGTCCAGACTGGAGATTTCAGGTTGTACAACTGGTTTTGTACAAACTACAGAATGAAGAATAGACTTCTCATGGCTCTTCTGAGCTAGAAACAAGCAGGGTTTGTGTCATAATCTGGCCAATTTGTCTCTTATAGTCGTGAGATTCAGGTTTGCTTATTTCCAAATATAATTGATTAAAATTCAGCATGTGTCTCTGCCTTTCTTGGGCTGCTGATGGGTTAAACATCAATTAATGGCCAAGAGGAAAGGCGTAGACAATGAATTGGATTGGCCTAACAAGTCCACTAGAGTCAGTCTGTCACAGTGTTCATGTTTCCTGCTTGCAGTTAATTGCTCTGTGCAGCTAACATGTGTTGGTCCCAACTCTGTTCAGGTATAACAGAAACTGAGCTGGTAGTTGCTACCAGCAGAGACATTATTTGAAAAGCTGTTTGTCAGAACAGTATCAATCTCATTTACTGTTACATATATTATAGCTGCAATAGTAGGTGAACTTTTCTGTGTCAACTGAACTACAATTGGTGGATTATTTCTCCAACACAATGTCACACCTATTTTAGCCGATCAACCAAATCAAAGAATCAAATGTCTGAGATCAGGCTGACTTTATGACATGAAGCAAAGACTTACAAAAAGAAAATTTACCTAATTCCCAGAGACTCTTTGGTTGTTTGGATTATTAAAGCTGATGTGAAACAAAAAGGAAGATACACTGCAATTTAAGGCATATTCTTGTAAAGCCTGACTGAGGTAAGGTCATTTATTATTACAACAGACTACAGTGTTGAGTCAACAAAAATTGTGACCAAAAAAAGTTGCGACTGATGGCCTACTTAAAAACTTGGACAAGTATATATATATATATATTTTATATATAATATATATTTTTAAACCACTAAATAGTAGTAGTTTTTTTTTTTTTCGGGGGGGGGGGTATTTTTTTATAAAATTTTGCTGCCCTTACCAAGAAAGCACATTACTTTGAGTTTTGGTTTGGATTCAGGTCTCGTCACCCAGGTTCAGGCAGGTTCTTTCTGAAATGTACTTTTATCTGCAAGGTCTTTGTTTTTAGGCTCAGGTTGAATTCCAACACTTGATCAGTGAACAAACAAGACAAATGTATCTTAAAAACATATTCCAACGTGCTCATGTAAATATTAATGCATCGATCCAAGCACTAAACTAAAAATACAGAGAGGCAATCAGCCAGAGGTCATGTATGAGTGTCTGACAGAGACCGGACTGTCTCAGATCTAAAGCTTGCTCATAAATAGCAGAAGCATATGGAAATGCTAATGATGCCACAGCCTATACATAGAGCTTCAAAGCCTAAAAGGCAGACTAATGCTGACTCCAGGAGGTCCAGATAACACTGATATCATTTCAAAATATGGTCCACAGTACTGAGCCTGTGGATATTGCCGATCCTGTTACAAAGCCAGGGTTGACAATAACACTGCTGGGCAAAATCGATAAAGCCCACCATGACACCACTGAGCAAAAATGATATCCATCGCACACAAAAAAACCCAAAAACCACTCATCTATTGTATGATCACCAGTAACCTGAAATTGAAAGATAGCCAAATGAATAAACATAGATCTGACTGGAACGACTAACTAAACAGTAGGAGTGGGAATCTTTTACTATCTCACAATTCGATTCAATTCAGATTTTTGGAGCTACAATTCGATTCAAAATTGACTTTCGATTCAAAACGATTTGATTCATAATGATTTCTGCTTCAATCTATAGGTGTGCAAAGGATCCTCATGATCTAATCCAGTCTGCTTTGCAAGACAGAATGACAAATGGAGACATTAAAGTGTCTTTTTCACATTTATTAAGTTTTAAACATTTATTCATGCTTAGATGGAATTGCTGCAACTGTTGCATAAAAGCAATATCACATATTGCTTAAGTAACAAAAAGAAAAGTGTCTCTGTATAAAAAAAAATAGTGCAGTTAAACATGGATTCCCCAAGTGCTTCATCCTCATTTTGCAAACCTTGCACACTGTGAAGCTCATGTCAAGCTCGGTCTTCCTGGGCATTCGGTAAATAGGGCCCCATATAATCCGTGATCATGGAATCACAGAATTAGACATTAAAAACGGAATTCATTATAAACACAGAACACGGAACTGGCCGACATTTTACATTAAAGTTTTTTTGTTTGTTTTTCCCGGAATAAAGAGGAACGTATCTGTCGGGAAAATGCTCCAAGGGGGTCATTAATAATGTACATCCCCATACCCATGAATGGATAAATTAATTAATTAATTAATGTGGTGACTTGAGCGTAGTGGGCGCAGTTCGATTCCCAGTGGGGGCACCTGAACATGTCTAGGTTAATTGGTGACTTGATGTAAATGTATGTGGTGACCTGAGCAGCAAGGTGGCATAGTGGTTAACGCTTTCGCCACGCATTGAGAAGGGCGTGGTTCAATTCCACTGGGAATCGAACCGCAACCAGATTCCACCAGACCAGTCCAGACCAGAGACCGGACCCCTGCAGAAAGTAGAGACTAGACCGGACCAGACCAGAGACAGGACCTCCCCAGAGAGTAGAGACTAGACCAGACCAGAGACCGGACCCCCTGCAGACAGTAGAGACTAGACCGGATCAGACCAGACCAGACTAGACTAGACGAGACACCGGACCCCCCCTCCAGAGACTACAGACTAGACCAGACCAGACTAGACCAGAGACTGGACCCCCCCTCCAGAGACTAGAGACTAGACCAGACCAGACCAGACTAGACCAGAGACCGGACCCCTGCAGAGAGTAGAGACTAGATCAGATCAGACCAGACTAGACTAGACTAGACTAAACTAAACGAGACGAGACACCGGACCCCCCCTCCAGAGACTAGAGACTATACTAGACCAGACTAGACCAGAGACCAGACCCCTGCAGAGAGTAGAGCCTAGACCAGATCAGACCAGACTAGACGAGACAGCGGACCCCTCAGAGACTAGACTGGACCAGACCAGACTAGACAAGAGACAGCTGCATACAAGAGCTTTGTTTGTATTTTACCAACTGACTTCTCGATAAAAAGTCTCTTAATAAACTATGGAAGTGGTGGGCAGGCAAGTCTATAAACTGAACACGTCACAACATGTCAGTGTGTTCCCACATTATTGAGAACATTGGTGATCTTTTATGGCCTGCTTTTTTATAGTCTGCTTGAAGGCAGATGAAAACTGTTATCATCGGCTTGACATGCTGGCTGAATACATGAAATGGCATCACATAATTCCATACACCACTCTAGAGACACAACAGCACACACAATCCACCATCGCAGTTACAAAACATCTGCATGCCCACAAGCTAGACGCTTCCCCATTCTAAAAAAAAAAAAAAAAAAAAAAAAAAAAAAAAAAAAAAATCACAGTAACCACAGTTAATTTTGTATTCTTGCATGACAATTTTCTTGGGAAGCAAAGCTGACAGAATTTCTGTCAGGCAAGGACAAGCTATCAAAGGAGACTCATGTATGATTCAATGCCATCGTAAAATTTTCAGGAAGGTGGGAAGACATGGAGGATTAGAGAGAGCCCAATACAGAAAGAGGGGAGAGGGTAAAAAATAGATATCAAATTTGGAAAAACAGAGAGTGAGAGAGACAAGGTGAGTGCAAGACAGCATGTGAGATGAAGAGAAGGGAGTGGGGGACAGGTGTGAAAAGTGAACTGAGAGATGAAATGAGAGGCAGGAAGTCCCAAGTGGATTGGATGTGAAAACAAGGAGGGACTTATAGGCTCTACAACAGACACTGAGTCCCCCACATTGTCATTTCTATACACACAGTTATACACAAAGATGTACACAGCTTCAACACTGTCCTCCACACCTCCAGCTCATTTACAAGGCCAGATAACAAGCACTTATCTTCCATCTTCAAGGAAGGTGTTGGCGCAGAAATCCATAGTGATGAATTTAAAAACACTTGACGGCAAATCAGTTCAAAACCTCAAAGTAAGCGTGAATTAGATTTGCTTTTATGTACAATTTCAATATGATTAATTCTAAATAAATTCAAATCAAACCAAGTCACCTAAGTGAGAGCTGTGTCCACATTCTCAGCATAAAGTCAAATGCCATTTCACTGAGTGCTGGAGATAAGGCCGTACCTTGTCTCTGAGCCTGTTTGTGTTATTCACTGACAGAACCTCAAAGCACCGCAGAGTTAAGGAGTCTGTCCACTTTGGGAACCTCAGATGATCTGGTCTGCCTTAAGTATCCTGCGGTCTTGGTCATGGGTGAGGGTAAGGTGGAGCTGGAGAATGACGAATGGACTAATGCAGACTTGTATTGGACCTTACGTTGCAGCTGAAGTTGAGGCAGGGGGCAAAGCTCTGGATTTACCAGTCGAACTTTGTTCCAACCCTCCCCCACAACCATTAGCTGTGGTTAGGGACTGACAGAACAGGATCCTGGATTCAAGCAGCCAAAATGGGCTTTCCTCTGTTGGGGGGCTAGATTTAGTCTTAAAGTTAAGGTAAAGACCTGGTGGGAGCTTTGGGTACAGCTGTTGCTCCTTCTTATTTAAAGGAGCCTGTTGAGGTGGCTTGGGCATCTGATGAGGATGCCTCCTCGGCACAGTCCTCCGGAGCCTTCTGGGCATGTCCATCTGGGAGGATATCCAGAACAGAAGGGTGGGACTACATCTCCCGTCTGGCCTTGGAGTGTCTTGGGATCTCCCAGGAGAAGCTGGAGTGTTGATGGGGAGAGTGATGTATAGAATTCCCTTATTATCCTGCTATCACCACATCCCACCTCAGATAAGCGGAAGAAAATGGATGGATTTATGATTTTCAAACAAAATTATAGCCTCTTAGAAATAAGTAACAATTTCATTATCCTATTTACAAATATTACTGATGCAATTAAATCTTCAGCAGCCTCAGGAAAGTTAGACTAACTGATTATGTAACATTACTCTGCGATGTTCTGAAAAGACCAGTCAATTAGTTTGAAAGTGACTGCAGTTCCTTGTCCTGTGTTTTCAGTTTTAAAGGTTAAATTCTTATATCATTATTGTTTTTATAAATTACAGTAGAACTGCTTTTGAGACCATAATCCCTACAGCATCAACCCCAGTGCTGTGAATGACCACACCACAGAAGATTTAGCTCAGAGTTCACTTTTCACAGATTAAATGCATTTTCAAAATGTTGAATTATGTTCACAGTCCCAAAAATTTGCTTCTTTAAGCCTCTTTTCACTCTGTTCACCTCCTACTATCCGTCTCTAGCCCCCAATCATTGCCACGTTATTTTAGACTACTATTGCACTTTTAAAAGCCAAAAGAAAAGCAAGAAACTCAAACCAGCTTCAAATCGTTTTTTTGTATGCAGAAAGTAAAAAAGAAGTGCAGTCCTTGCTGTTGATGCAAGGGAAATGGACCAAATCATACAATCATTCATCTTCAACCGCTTATCCGTTTCCAGGTCACGGGGGTGCTGGAGCCCATCCCAGCTCACATTGGTTGAGGGCGGGGTTCACCCTGGACAGGTCACCAGTAGTGATGGGAGGTTTGGATCTTTTTACTGACCACGGGCAGCTCCTGAGATTTTCTGTTGTAGGTGCTATGGGGATGCTCAACACTCAAGAGAAGGTTGCTTTGAATTTAGGGAGATTTAATTATGTGACTATAAGCATATATATAGACTTTTCTTGGGGGTGCTCGGCTGTTGCTATGGCTATTATAAGGGGAGCTACAGCACCACCTAGTGCCCCCCTGGCGCCGCCATTGTTACTGACTCAGGTCTTTTAATCTCGTTCAGTAAAAGAACGAATCTCTTTTCAAGTCCTTCATTCATTTCGTTCATTGGAACCAGTGTGGCGCTGTAGCTGTCATTTGAGTAACGACTGAAAAAGCACGGCTTTCAAACACTGAAGAGCAACATGGCTTGCTTCACTTGGCATATAATACACAAGTTTGCTTTTGTTAAACTATTGAGCAGCCTTTTGGGCCAAAGCTGACTGAAGTTGAAATGACTGATTCATTTGCCGGTAGGAGAACACTCCGCCTATCATTAAAAAATTCTCCCTCTGTGATGGCTGTTCACTTTAGCCTGCCTGGTCACTGAAGACCCGTAGTGTATGAATTCGTTCCAACGGAAAGGCAAATTAAACATCCATCCCATAGCTACATAGCTAACGTTCACTTTCGTGCTAACGTCAGATAGCTCTCCTCACCAGTAATAACAGCATTGGTCATGTTACTGCTGTAACCACGTGAATAATGAACGAAAGACCCGAAGTTATGAGTCGTGAACGAATCACTCATTTCTACACTGAGTCTGTTGTTACCTGCACAGCTTTGCAGTTCCTTGTAGTTCCAGCTTTGTAGTGTGGAAAAGCTGGTTATAAAGCTGAGTCTCGTTTTACCTTAGCTTGGCTCGTTGACGCTGGTAACTAGCAGTCCGGGCTAGCTAGTCCGGCCAACATTACAACACAGTACTTTTATGGCTGCAGAGTTGAGTTTCATCACACTGACTATAAAGCTTACAGTAGCTACAGCTGATGTTACTTCTCACACCATTCACCGGAGAGAGGGACATACATGCTTCTCTGCAAGCGTACACACAACACCACACGGCTACGTGCTGACTACGTCACACATTACCCACAAGGCCACCTCCTTAAAGGGGAATGCTCAGGCCGGTAACACTGCGCAGCGGCCATGGGACAAGTGAATGAGAGACTCAGACCCGAAGACTCGTAGTTTTGAGTTGTGAACGAATCCGTCGCGCCTACACTGAGAATGCGCAGCGGTCATGTGACATGTGAACGAGAGACTCAGACCCGAAGACCATATTTTATGAGTCAAGAACGAATCGGCCATTCCTGCACAGAGAATATGCGGCAGAAAGACCTGTTCGTGAATGAATCTGAGCCTGTGGCGTGCATGTGCGGACGAGGGAAAAAAGAATGAATCACTCACTGAGATGACTTGTTACTCTCGAGTCATACAAAATAGTAGTTCAAAATGAACAAATCGTTCACGAACGACACATCACTATTCGCCGGTCCATCGCAGGGCCAACACACAGAGACAGACAGAGACCAACAAACACTCACATTCACATTCCCATTCAGACCTACAGACAATGATGGTTTGGATGGTGGGAGGAAACCCACACAAACAAAGGGAGAACATGCAAATTCCACACAGAAAGGCCCCAGGCCCGGGACCTTCTTATTGGGGGGGGGACAGCGCTAACCACTATGCCGCTGTGCTGCCAAAATGCAATAATACAACAGTTCTAAAAGTTACTGGCTGTCACTGGCTGCTGTCCTACTACAGAACAAATCAAATTTGCTCAATCACAGTCATTTCCTAACATGAAAAACCTGGGTATTATTGTTAATCATGGGCACAACAAAGCTCTTCTAACCTTAGGAAAGCAGTCATTTTAACTTGCACCCCAATATCTGCCGACATACATAAAGCCAAGTGGGTATTGTGCCGAAATAGTGTCATCCAATCATAAAACACATTATTGTCCTATAATACCTTATAGGACTGTATTATCCTAATACAGGTGCATCAGATCAGAAATTACAGTTATGTGTCAATTTATAGGGCTTGGACAAATGCAGTATTTTCCCTTTAGTAAGTAAAGGGCTTTCCATCTTGGTCACATGCATGAGGGATGATGAAGATGAAAAAACATACATACAATCTCAAAAATTCTCAGATTTCACACAGAGGTCACATTGAAAGATGCTGAGATTTAAGATATATCTTAAATATAGGTGGATATTTTCACTCCCTTTTTTTGCAGCTTTTTTTTTGGTTTGTTTGTTTGTCTTTTAATTCGTACAGACACAACAGTTGATCTATTAAATTGTGAAGAGGGCCACTGAGGGTCCATGTGTAGATGTTTTGTAACTGCGATGGTGGATTGTGATTTTTTTTTTTTTTTTTGCAACATCACTGCAATGAGCAAGGAAAGACTTTGGTGTTGGACTGCCCAGGGTGATGCTGAGGGTTTTCTTGAAATATCCAGACATGAGATGAAGCAGAGTGAAACTACCACTCTCTCTGTCTCAGTTGGCAGTGCACTGCCTTCCAACACCCAGCTGTGTTTGTTTGCTGTGAATTAGCAGGCAGCAAGAGTCTACATGATCGCTCAATATTATCCACATCACTCGATAATTAGAGAGGAGAGGACTGTTAAAACGTCCGTCCGCTGCTAAATCATGAAGCAATGATTCTATTTAGCATCTGGTTTTTTTGCGTTTTTTTATACCTGTGTTCCTCTGGAGTAAACACTGACATGAAAAAGGATGAAATTGCAAGTGCATACAATTTACATATCACCAAGAACAGTGCCAACACTATTTGACTCTTAAATGTGACAGGTCACGACTTCAAATCCTCATATTGTACTGTTACTCTAATGTTCACAAGGACTGTGACTATTCTCCTTTGAATTTCAATAATTGTTCATTTGCACAGCTTTTCTCTCCTCTGATTGGCATAATTACTATCATCTTCCTAACAACTGAGAACTCAAACTCCCATTTAGTGCAACCAAAATACTAAAGGTTGTTGATACAAGCCCAATAGGGATTGAATCAGGCTACGAATCAGGTCAGGTCCAATCTCAACTCCAACACAACTATGTCATGGATCCAACAGCACAGGGCTCACAGGAGCAATCAGAGGGTTTGTGAAAGCCAAACAGCCACTGCTGCACAAACAGATGTTAGCGGTACCACCTCTGATATCTGAAAATCCCACCCAACACCTACAACATGAGCCCCTGTTGACAAACATCTGCCCCACCACACAGGTGCTTATCAACCACATGAACCATGGTTTTATAATTTCCTATTTACAAGTACATTGGCTATACACACTTACATACATAGATACATACATAATCCACACACACACACACATATATATAGCTGTAAAAGTCAGTCACTTAAAAAACAGCACATATTCTAAAAACAGACTGGCAGGCCAACAGAAGTAGACGATAGCATTCAATGCACAGTACATCCAGGGGGCTTAGATAACAGTAAACCAAGCAGGAGGAAGGCTTCAGGATGAATGCACATGAGGACTTTTAAAATAAAGCCTGATGCACTGGTTGCCAAAGCTAAAACACCGAAAGCAACCCTCACCCAAAATGTCTTGTCTATTAACCTATGAATCATAAACAAAACTGGCATGGGCGCACTTGCAACAGACATGTGAAGCTTCTGGCAAAAAATTGTTTTTATGAAAGCTGACACTGTCAAAGAGTACACTGAAAATATCAAAAAAAAAAAAAGAAAAGAAAAAAAAAGTCTCAGATGTGGACAAATCCGTTATGGCTTTATGTAAAACAAGTCATAAGCACTAAGCAGTTTTTTCCTAATAAGGAATCTGTGTAGAGCATTCTGGTTATCCAGCCTGCACAGACGTACAGGATACTAAATCCAGTATGCATCTATAATGCCATGTCTCTGTTCACAGTAACCGTGTAAAATTATTCTGTATATACATTCTAATCATTTGTTCCGGGAATACAGTTGAAAGTAAGGAAGCTAAAGAGATCAAGGGAAGTTAGGGAGTGTCTCAAATGTGATATTTTTAGAAGAACAGATTATATAGCTGTTGAGCCTTCATGGCTGTGAGTCACATATAGAAAGGAAGAAATAAGACACCTCAAGAAAGATTAACGCGAGAAAAAGATTTTCACAAAGATTAGTAGTATTTGTGTTCTGTCCTGATGCAGTGTGACATCAGTAACAAATAACACATCATAGAAATGGCTTGCATTTCTCTCAGTCACACTTTTTTATTTTGTACTTGAAGCAGCTTGTTTGATGTGATTTCACAGCAACAGGGAGCTGACATTTTCCCCAAAGTAAGTGGTCTGAGACTACAAAGGCTTTAATTAACATCTTACTCTAAGGTGCCCCCCCCCCCCCCAAAAAAAAAATATATATATATAAATAAATAAAACATCGACCACACACTGACACACATGCACATACACTCCAAATAAAGGATAAGATGGCATGCATGAAAGAAAAATCAAATATGCACAAACACTGTTTCAGCTGCATTAGAAGCACATCATCTCCAGTATGAGGATGTCAGAGATAGTGGCCTTTACAGGGTCATTAGGCCGATGGATCGTAACCCTACTCCTACCCATGGCTGCTCTGACTGCTGCACGCTAGTGTCACAGGATGGAAATAAGATTCATTTTCAGCAGTGCTCCAGAGAGGACCTCTGGGACTTTTGAAGGTGCTGCAGCAGAACTACCTCCACCCTCAGCAGGAAAGTAGGAGTCATTCACTGCTCCATTTACTTCAAAGTGGAATATCAAAAATAACATGATGGTCCAGTGAAGTAAACACTAGAAAGACTGTGTTGTAGCACATTCATTCCAGCACAGATCATTTCCCCCCTGGTTCGTATATATCATAACGGCATCAACAAGTAATCTAAGCACAGTCACCTTTCTGGTGATTCAATAGCAATGCCAATTACATGACGTAGCGAGGCGTGTGGTGCATTGCCAAATCCTGCCATCTGTGGACCAATAAGTTTCACAGCAGTGTGATGATGAGCTGTAAGAATAGGGCCAACATTAAAGTTGAAATAGGAGGCTAGTGTTTCTGGGTTGTACAAGCACAGGATGAATCAGAAATCAATTAACTTAAATGGGTGCAAATCTTTAAAAAAATAAAATAAATTAAAAAATCAGCCGATTGAAGTGGCACTTCACCTCACAGCTCTGTCTGCCTACTAAATGTTTGACTCCTTTTAATCAATCACATTTCATACCACATAATCACAATGATATGCCGTGTCTGCTTCCTCCGACTTCTGCATCTCCTCTGCATGTTGTATCAGCAAAGGTTACTGATGGTGCAGCTGCTAATGTCTTAATTAGTTTGAGACTACACTGTTGAAACTGTTGTGGTCATGTGATATAACTGCAGCCATATTTATATGGTCATGTGGTGGAGAGTATATTCATTTAAGTACAATTTGGATGTACTTCCTCTTCTTTTATGCATTGTGTGAAACATAACTCACATTATTATACATTTCAAAGGGTAATTTTAATCCATTTTATGTATTTAACAGTCACAGAAACAATTTCACTTAAAAAATATATCGTGTAAGGTTATACACACATTATTGCATCTTAAGCAAACAGCTTTCAAACCTTCTGGCTTGTGACCCATAACAAAATACTGAGATGGGTGCATGGCTGAAGTAACCATAACCATAAATACATAACACATTTTTCACAAAATCACAAAGAAAAACACCTTTTTTGGTTTTCTTCATTTCTACCATGATCTTTAAGATTACCTTTAAGATTTCATTTCTGTTCTCTTGATTTACATAATTTTACAGACTTTTTGAAGGATTTGAAGGATTCAATTATATGTTGTACTGTATGTATGAATATTTTTACATATTATATTATTACTTTTATTCACATAAACTCTTAATCCTATAATGCTGTTGGGTTTTTTTTTTTTACATTTTGTTAAAGGGCCAAATAAAGACATCAGGTTAAAAAAAATGAATTTTCTGTCCATTATTTCTCTGGTCAGGCATTATAGGGCTACTATGCCTTCATTAATAAGTGTTTGCCTAGTAATATGTGACTGCAAATAATATTTGCAGATATTTTCATAGTATTTGCACACATTGTACAAATTCCAGAGCAGCAAAGTGTCCTTTTCTAGTAAAATCACAGCAGACAGTGTTTATTAAGGCTCTCTAATTGTTAAAGTTTGTTCGGATGGCACCAAATGTGAGTAAGAGCCACAGCATATCTGTTAGTGTGGTTTGACGATGTGTGTGTGTGTGTGTGTGTGTGTGTACACTCACCAGCTTGCGTTGACACCAGCCACAGACGCCACAGAGAGCCACCAGCCAAACAGCACACACTGTCACTGCGAGGGAGACCAGGAACACACTGAGAGACACTGAGCCTGTGCACACAAACACACATAAACAGAAGCAGGGAAACAAAAAGAGAGACAAGATGAGCGATGCTTTTAGCATCCAAGGATATATTTTCTTTATTGTGTGTACTTTTAAAAATTTTTGCTGCGCAGGTAATTCCATGCAACAGTAAATGAGGTTTTCAAACAGCCACCCAAAACAAAGATGGGCCATTTTCCTCATAGAGACATTTTCCTCCTTTAGAATTTAGTTTTAAACAGCCAGCTTAAGCTACCATTTTTGCATTCGGTCATAAGCAGCGACAATCTCCCCACTACCCCATCCGTGCCGGGGCATTTCAATACCTTTCCAATAAGGGCTGCAGCCAGGCATCACTCACTCGCACACACATCACTGTCACAGTGTCACAGCTTGTTAACTGACAGGCTGAAAGTGAAGGGAGGATGGAGGGAAGGGAGAGGAGAGGGGAGGCTGGGGAGGCTGGGCTGACAATACAAGAGAGCCCATGATTAATGGGTATCAGTAGATGCACAGTGAGAGAGGTGGCTCTGGAAGAGAGTCATAAAAAACATAATCTATCGCTGCTCACATGTGTCTCAGTCTGTGTGTGTGACAGAGAGGATTCACACACACACACACACACACACACATGAGGTCCCTGAGTGTGTTACTTGCTGGTTATGAAAGTGGTTCTACCCGTGTGAGCACTCTGCGTTTAGTTAGTTCTCCACATTTGAACAAGTGAGTGCCCTTCTCTTTCGAGGACAGGGAGATAAAGCCTCATTGAGCTTCCATATTTGCACAGCGGGGAAGATGCTAATGTATTCAAATTCATGATATCCTTCCACCAATTCTGATTCCTAAATATACAGTGATGAATGGGCATCAGAATGAGTTCTCACACCGCTGAGTGACAAACAGCCATGTTTTCCTTTCAGTTCCCGGGTTTGTCTTTTTCCCAATTGCTATCTGCTACTCTTCCATTGCTTGTCACATCTGGCCTTTTCATCTCACTTCTCCGTCATATCTTCTCTTTATTCTCGCCCCATCCTCTCCCCTGGGAACACATGAGCTCAGAAAGGAGGAAGAGTGGCAGGTAAACCTGTCTCATATGGAAAATCAAAATGGGATGCCACAGTCTCTGCGGTTTTCAATTGACACCTGAGGCCACTTATTGTCAGCACAAAGAGAGCAGCACAAAGGACAGCAAGCTTAAAGATAGAGAGATGGTAATTGGACCTGTGGCGACAGACAAACTCTAGATTGTGACCGTACCAAAAAATAAATATTTAGTTTGTGCATTTATGCCGAAATCTGTATAGAAATGAGAAACAAGTGAAGGTCTTTGGTTGCAGATGGAGAAACGTGGGTACCACAGACTGTTGAGATGGAGGTGAATGAACTTTGCAGCAAGCTGTGAGCAGTAAATTATCTGCTGCGTTAATTTTTCTCCAACTCATTCAAATTTATCATGGGAATGAATAAAGAGAGACCTAGTCCATGAAGCAAGAGATAAGAATCTTTATTTTTAATCTAAATCTACTCACTACTCTCTTATATGTGTGTCTTACTGGTTGTGCATCAAGAAATATATTAATCTTCCTAGTAATTCTACAATATCAAAGGTGTCATGTGGCTTTTTCATTTTTTTTAATCAAAATTTCAACTTCTCTATAGAAAATCTATTGGGTAGATTCTTGAGGTCTCATGCATTTCCTTCCTCACAAAACAAAGAAGCTTGTTTTATAAATTCATGTTTAATTGCTAGATGGCTTCTTCTTCCCAGCCTGTTTTGGCTCTTTGCTGTGTGTCTTGGTGCCTGCTGCCACCTGTGACCAATTGAAATTGTGTGAATCTATTGTTAGCAATGCATATCACATCATCCACATGCAAACATATGAGGGGCCCCACTCATAAAAACAGAGGGCATAGATATGTACTTTAACACTCAATAAAGTGGATTATATGCTTTTTCAACATGGTAGAATTTTGCATTAGATTTATATTTGATTCACACCAACTTGAGTTAGTTAAAGCTACAGTACATTATTACCGCTTTATTAAGGTTTATGAAACAACAGTGTAACATGAGAGCAAGTTTAAACTGTTCACCAGGTTTGGATCTTACAACAACCTGTCCCATGCAGGGAGCAACGTGTTTCAACAAACAGTAGGAGTCGCTTATGACACCTCGCAGGATCCAGAAACTGTGAATCTATCCTATTAAGATAAGCTAAACATCTAAAGCATTATCTCTGAATACAGCACATGGTGCACATTGAAAAAGGTTTGCTCCTATTTGACTGATCTTGTTCTGTGAGAGTATAGATATCATCAGTGCTGGGGTTATAGCTTATTATTTATCTGCAATCATAGAGGCAGCTAATGGTAAAGACACACATCCATACTCTCAAAAAGAGAAGCTCTTGAATGATGAATATCTCAGAAATAGACACAGGCTATAGAGTCTGCTACAGTATATTCAAAGAGGTCGAGTCCATTAGATACACAGCATCAGCAAGGGATCTTAAATAAGGAGAGCTAGTCTCCCGCTAGTTTCTGCACTAAGTGCCTTGGTGATGGATGCTCAGATTTTTGAAGGGGCCTGGAGAGTCAGGTAGATCTGTGAGAGCCAGCAGCTGCAAGCCCAGTCCCACCACATTGTGTTCTCCCTGAAGGTCAAAGGATGGGGAGGAGAGTGATATGGTTTATGATCTGTGTCAGTCATGAGAGCCAGGGGAGTAAAAAGCCTTCAAATAAAATACAGCATCTAAAGGGGCCACATTATGGCACTCAGTAATGGACAGCTGGATTCTGGCTCTCGTTTCATAGAAAGTGGAAAGTAAAAAAAACTAAAACAAAAACAAAAAAAAAAACCAAACTACAGAGAAGCACAGTGAGCAGGCAGTGGAGGGGAATAAAAGAAGGAAGAGAAACACTGTGTTGAGATATTAGGGGAATATGCAAATCTTTAGCACTATGGCTGTGGCGAAAAAGAGGCATCATTAGGGTATAAAAAGCTTGCAAAACATACAGCAATCACAGCACTTCAATTTATCATTCCCCTTTAACAAAACTTGTGGCTTGAAATACTCCAGCAAGTGACGCATTAGCAATGTCAAAGTAACTGGAATAAGTTGATGATTTAATGTAGTAGTTATTAATCCTCCTTTTTTTTTTTTTTTTACTTTAACTATATAAGGGATGAAAAACATTGCCATATGAAGGCTGATGACTCACTTATAAAATTGCCCTGCTCAGAAAACTGACCAGTGAAATGGACAAGCCATGAACCCCTTGATCCTGCACCTTTAGAAGTCAGAGCAGTCTTGAACTTGAAAGGGGCTTATTTGTCTTAGATTTCAGGGGCTATTTCTTTTACAAGTACTACTAAAAATAAAGAATTGGCTCCATGCTTAGCACTGAAAGGCGACGATCACGGTGTGATCATTGAAGGTGTGTAGGAGGTTAAATATGGACATTTAACGTGCAAAGCAAAGTGGGAAACTATAGAACACATCAGTGCAAAGTGTTCAAGATGAGGTGCTCTAGTGTGTAGCAGCACCGAGTGCAACAAGCATTACTGTGGTTACACAGAGTGGCACACTACATGTAGGTGATCTGGCCCACATGCAGTGAGCTAAGCCAAGCAGAAAGGGACCAGTCCTCAGGGGTAGAAGAAATTGCTAATTGGACAGGCAGAACTGGAGCAGTGTCCAGTCAGCAAAGCTGCCACGCTGCATCTTTGTGCTCTGTCCGAGGTGGAGGGGGCAGTGCCTCAGAAGCTGTGGGTGCAAAGCTCATAGCCTAATCGTCGCTTTAAAGTGCCCCCTCCGTGTTCTGGAGCCTGGGCTCTGCCCTCTTTATAGCCAGGGTAATCCTCAGATGTCGCTCAGGCGTCTTTATAGCCTGGCCCCCTGCAAGGCAGAATCTGTGTACAACAGCAAAACTTTAGTTAGCTGCGGTTAAACTGCGGTACTGAGTATTTCACATCTCTTCAATTTACCTTTCAATTCTGTGGAGCAGGTTATTGCTTTTGATTTACAGTTATTTATCAAGACACACGACTGTGTGGTAAGAAGCAACACATGCATATGAGGCATTCAAACTTAATATTTCTTCTTTGCTCAGTCGCACAAAATCATTTGCATGGAAAGTGTGAATAATTGATTCAGGGGGAAACGCATATAAAATGAATATTTACTGTGGTTCTGGGTAAATAATGTCTCTTTCAAATAAACTGGTGTGGTGACATTTCTACCGGCGCTGTGGCCACTCAAAGACTGGTCTGTTGTTTTGGCATATTTTAGCATTTTCATCCCAGCTGGGTTCGACAGGCATTTGTTTTTTAGCCAGAACATGATTTAAATAGGGTCGAGTACAGATGGCTGATTGTTCCCTCCTTTATACAGATACAATTTCAAGCCTTTTTCCAGCTATTTAGACAGAAGCACCACTTGGTGGGTGGGCATTGGTCTTTTTTTATTTTTCTTTTAGCTACTAGAGGCCATGATGTGAGGGGATTACGCCAGTCACAAGTCACAGCCATTTTCAAAGCCTTCATTATGATCTAAACTCCATACCTGGAAAGTTTTGGCTGTGAATGTATGATATTTGTCCACTGACAAACAGAAATATGAGCGCCTCTCACAGTGCTCACAGTCTCTGTGGTTGTTCCCTCTACAGCAAGTGCAAAAAATCTATTTGTTGTATTTTCTTTTTGTCAGATTATGATTGTTCAGATCGACTCCAGGCCCAGATTTAGCTGCAATGACACAATCTCTCTCTCTCTCTCTCTCTCTCACACACACACATACACACACACACACAGCCTGCAGTGTGAAAATATGAGCAACCTCACCTTTTTGTGGCTGGTAATGACAGTTTTTTAAGGTTAGTGCTGATAGTTACAGAAAGTTCATAGTTCATGTTTGTGCAAGGAGCTGTCTTTGGGAAATGTATGCAGTTTATAATCAATGGAGACAAACAGAAAAAAAATTGTGTCCATGGTGGAAACTGGAGCCCTATGTGCTGCAAATCACAGGGATGTGTAGAGCAACCATTGAAATTTCAACAGGTGGAGAACACCTGTGGTGAAAGTGAGTGGTGGGGTAGGGGGATGCTCTGCCTGCTCTCTGTCCCCATATGCTCCCTGTGGCTCAGCTGTGGCCCTGCTGTGCTGTCACAGAGGCTGTTTCACAGTGAGGGGAAGAGGACAGCCACCCAGGTTCTGTCTGCTTTCAGATGAGGGGCAGGATCCATCTCAGCCCAGTGACAGATCCGACTGGAGTTGAACCCACAAAATATCACAGGACACATGTCTGGTGTCTTGTTTAATGGCACCATCTTCTTATTAACAGATCTGACACAGAATGAGTGCATGAATGATCAAATCTATAGAGTCAGGCTGTCAGTTGACAGAGATTTTTCTGATTCTCCTAAACAACTGATGCATTAAACCACAATAAATAAAACAGATTATTATTGATGATTTAAGTGTGGGCAATATTTTAGAAGGAGCCCCTTTTCTTATCCAAGGTTTGCTAATGGCAAACACTCAGGAGTGTTCACTCTAAGATGCTCAATGAACAGCTTAGCTTTTGTGATGTAAGTACAACAGCATGATTCTGCCAAAATATATTACTGTAATATAAATAATAAATATGTGATTACTGAATATTTTCCCTTTTAGGATATTTAAAGCTGTATGAAGAGAACTAGCTCAATTTGAATTTGTGTTGTTTTTATACTACATTGTAAGTTTGTGATTGAGAGTGTTGAAAACTGTATATTAGATTTCTTCTTTACACAGTTAAGTTAGTATGTTTTCAGGAAGAGAAATCAACAAAATGATTTAAAACTAACTTCCTTCAGTGTTGTGATCTCGGCGTTAATGAATGTTGTCTGCTTTTAATTCTGAGTGATTAAAATAACATTTTAGTTAGATCTATTTCTCCTGATGTCTTTCATAAGGACCTATACAGTATGCAAGGGTCTTCATCCGTCACAAAATCTATCGGTTCTCTTTCATAATATTCCGCCTCAGCTCTGCCTCTGAATGACTGAATTAACAGTTCAGATTGAAATTGACAGCTTTCATATCAGCTACAAGAAGGACTCAATACATTTACCAAGGATACCATTGCCTGCCCCCAAACGGGCCAACTTGTTTCCCGATTTGTAAGTGCTCCTGCCTCACATCACACACATTAATAATGGATTAGAGTCATATATCACAGGATGATTCCCAAACACAGCTAAGGAGGCCAACTCATCTGCCTGCTTGGATATTATTCTAGTGGTGTATGGTACCTATCTGGTTACATATCCATTTGCTAAATTGTTCCAGATCTGTCATGATTGCAGGAAAATATTCAAAAGTTTGATACTTGATTAATGTTCTCATTCAGGTCTCTCATGGAATAACCCTGACACATTCGCTCTCTCTCCACTCTCTCTTCACCCCCTGAGTGTAACAGTGGGACAAATGATGGTTATATAGTCCAGACACCTGATCAAGCTGAATGAGTTTCTCCTGTTTAGTGGCCCCAGAGGTTTAGGATCTTCTACAACAACAACAACCTATTACTCACCGGTCCCACTCATGCCCTTGACATTATTGACTTGTTCACGTAGTGGCTGTTGATACTCTGGAGGTGGACTAGTGTCCATCTCAGTAATGAGCTTCTGAGCTGTAAACTAAATCAGCCATGACTAATATTATAGATTCAGGGGCATTAAATTGTTTATATATCGACTTCTTCATTCACAGTAAGTACAGTTAGTGAAATAAAACAGCAAATCATTGAACAGTTTTACCAAATGTCTTTTTTGGAGTCTCCCTCACCCTTTTCACCTTTTTGGGGGGAAATGTTGTTTTGAGTTAATAGTTACTAGCTCAGCCAGTTTTCCATCATCTTACAGAACTAACAGTAACTTAAAGAAAAACAGATTTTATTTGCTGTATCTAGAGGCATTAATGTAAGATTTAACTCCATGAGCTGGATGAAATTTACAGCTTACTTCTGTATACTGTTTTATTTTAATACCAATGGATGATCAATAAGCACAGCGACATAGTGGTTAGTGCTGTTGCCCCACAAAAGGAAGGTCTGAGGTTTGGTTCCCGGCCTGGGGCCTTTCTGTGTGGCGTTTTCATGTTCTCCCTGTGCCTGCGTGGGTTTCCTCCAGGTACACCGGTTTCCCCCCAACATCCAAAGACATCATGTTTGGGTTAATTGGTGACTCTAAATTGTCTGTACGTCTGAGTCTGAGTGTGAGTGGTTGTTGGTCTCTGTCTGTCTCTGTGTGTTGGCCCTGTGATGGACTGGTGACCTATCAAGAGTGATCCTGCCCTTGCCCAATATGAGCTGGGATTGGCTCCAGCACTCCTTGCGACCTGGAAATGGATAAGCGGTAGAAGATGAATGAATGGATGATCAATATAGAAGAGAAGGGGATTCATACAGCCTTGTTCTCATATTGCAGTGTCGTGCTAGTCAGTCCTTTAGTAGGTTAAGTACAAAATGTAAGATGTCTGACTGTGATTTCACTCACTGATAACTTATTACTAAGAATACGTAAGCAGTAAGTAGTAAGTTTCCATATTTGATGGAAATGGCTGAGGTGCTTTTAGTGTTAACTACCCCAAATGCAATAAAAATGAATAAATAAATGAATCTGCTAAAGCTACCTATACTGTGGTAACCCTCGGGACCAGCTTCAGCACAATGGATCAATACTACACAGAGGACATGCATAATGTAAACTACTGTACTTAGGTACTGAGATGTTCCTCTGCCTTGGAAAAAATTCTGTAACTTTGGTTTTGGAAAGGATAAAAAAAAGGCACCACCCTGAAAACTCTTTAAACATGCAAATCACTTTAATATGCAGAGAAATCCAAAGCCTGACACATCTGCCCTGCCTACTTACTGTACACACACACACACACAGATTGCATTTCTTTCATTCCCAGCCTTTTTCAAACTGTCGTCTTTATTGAGGCCATAAATGTTAATCGTCATGTGTGTAGCTAAACAGCCTTGACTTCCTTTAACCCCTCTTCTCCTCCACACTTCAGTGTTACTTCTAATTCGTTACCTTCTCCCCTCTACCATCTGCAGTAAAAGTTATGTTTTGGTTCCCAGCTTTCTAAAAATGGATGCACACACATGCTAATGTGCACAAATACACACATTCTTCCACTTGACACAGCTTAAGCACAGCGACATGAGGTGGAACACATGCGCTTTAGGAATGTGAGGAAACCAAGAAAGTGGAGGGAGAACAGCGCAGAAAAAAGCAGAGTGGGAGTGAAGGGAAAAGCGACTCAACTGTAATGTTATTGAGGATCAATTTGTGAAGCGTTTGCATATGCATACAGGCCTTCAGTCCCCATCTGCCCACATCATCAGCTCACTGCTGGTGACATCAATGCAGACAAAGAGGCCTCGGATGCTCCAGATGTATTATGTGGGTGGCATTATACAATCTAATCCAAGCCAAAGTCAATTGTACTCGCCTAAGGATGCAGGGCAGAGTTGCATGAATTAAAGGTATGTGTGCACATTGGTGTGTATGCTTTTGTATCCACGTCCAATTTCAGCTGCCCTTCTTCACATAAAAATATCCAACCTAAATGTTCTCACTCCATCAAAAATGGGAAAACAATTATTGAGGGTGTAATTAAAGTATTGGCAGGACAAGTGCAACTTTAATTGAATGACAGCTAAATGACAGCTAAATGACAGTGAAGCCGCCTAGTTGCAGTTTCTCTGCTTTGGTTTACATGAAATCTCATCAAACACCATGCAACCACACAATGAGCGTAGCTTAAGACACTGACATGATTGTTTTCAACTGAAATGGACACACATCTGTTGAGAACAGTTCAAGTAAAAAGGCTAAACAGACATTTGTCATACAGTAAATTATTTCATTTAGATTCATGACTATCTGGAGGCCTCTACCTTTGCCTTGATCATTAAATTAAAGACTCCCCATAAAAAGCACTTTATTACCTGCATGGACAGACCAGGCAGTAAAAGCCCAGGACACCACAAACCCTCTAGCTAGAGGTTAAAGTAGTGACTCTGCCACAACCCAGCCAGAGTCATCTCCCTTCAGACTGCATTAAAAAAAAAAAAAAAAAAGAACACCATTAGGCAGATCTCACGTGGTCTGATGGTCGACGTGTGCATCTGTCTCTGCATCTGTTAGTCTCTCTATGTATGTCTGCATCTTTCTGCAAGTGCCACACAATTTCCCTAGAGTCAGCGTCTCACACTGAGTCATTTGTACCCTGGTGTGATGACTGATTACTTGCCTGTGACCACAACCTCCGCACCACTGGTGGCAGGACTGCTGATGGAGGTGGGGAGGATCTATAAGTGTACGCCAGCTAAGTGAAGGATGGCAAAAGGTGAGTAATGGATCCTTTGTTGCCTTTGTATGCGCAACAGGCTGCTGAGCTGGAATTTACAATGCGATAGGGGAGCAGTCGAAGAAAAGAATAACTCGACCATCGAGTTCATTATATTTGTTCAGTGACTTCTGCTCTCATCAGGTGGAACAGAAAATAACATCTCTCCAGTGGCCACCTCTCGCCCCATACCTTTCTTGTCGGCTGTGCATTAACAGTAAAGCTCCGCCATGATCGAAATGATCCTGTCCTCTTCAGTTGTGTGGACTGAACAGCAGCCCCTGGGACAACACTGCATCGGATCTATGTTTGAAAGAGATTTAAATACCCCTCTGCATTTAGACTCCAGCTGTACAGACACCACAGAAAATAACCCCCATTAACATCAGGCAATGTCAGTGGAAAGGGCAAATTAAAGTAATGAAATGCATCCTATAACATCTATATGATTACATGTATTTCCTTCCTGTGACCCAAAGTGGGCTCCTTCCCGCTGCATGCATCATGGTCCCCAGAATGAACAACCACTTTTTGCAGACAACTCTATATAAATATAACTTGTTGTTCATGAAAACAGGGTCATCTTGGACGGCCTTTCAGCACTGCTGTCTGTTGCTTGACTGCCCATTCATGTGTTTGCTTGTATAACTGTCAACAATTTACAGCTGGGTAGTACCCAGCAGACTGAGACTTACTGATGATGCCATGCAGCTGCTCGCTCACATCAGGATACAGTCAAGGGCTCATGGGAAATATAGTTTTTCCACAACTACCAGTCATGTTGGCCTTCACTTGTGCTGGGAGCAGCCTGTAATTTTCCTTTCACATTAACTCAATTACACAGCACCTGAGGACATCTAAGCTTTGCTCCATACTGTAATAGCTCGTCTTAATTCTTACTTGCAAGCACAGAAATAGTAACAGTATGTTGTGATGACATGCTCTCAAGAGTCACACCGAGGGGCTCTTGCAGCAGTCGCTAACACCTGGGAGTTTGGGAGTGGCAATATTACCTGAAGTGCTGCGCAGGATGTCACTGTTTGTCACATCAACCAATGTGATGAAGTACTCCATCTGGCTGCTGGAGCATCAGAGAATAAAAGGCAAGCTCGACTGCTTTCATTAGACGGAGTGGCATACACACACAGCTCTCACACATACTTGACATTATCACCCATACATCATGACAAGGTTGTCATTTGGCTAACTATCACAGGTGTCACCGGCTGGGAAAATAACAGAGGGACTGAGAGTTCAGGCTACAGAGGAATTAAGAGCAAAAAGAAAAGAGATTTAAGTTATCGCATGAAATCACCTTTGATTTATCTACTGCAGTGTGATAATGACCGACATGTGATGAAATGTAGAAAGCCGTGGGGTATTGTTTTCCGTTTCTCTCTAAATTTACTCACCGAGCCCAAACTCGTGTATTCACTGGGTGTTGTCTGAATTAGGCACAAGCAAATTAAGATATCACAGACAATCTTACTGGCATTATGGGCATTATTTATGGTGACTGGAATTAAAAAAAAATTGAAGTAGAACTAAGGTGATTCAAGATTGATTTATTAACCCTCCATTTGAGCCATAATAAGATTTGGTGTATTGAGCAGATCGTGTTTCCTTCCTCATTTTAAAAAAAGTGCTCATTACAGCTCTAATCGGTTAAGTACAGTTTGGTTAACTCTGGGTTCTGGCTTCGTGAAAATAGCTCGGATGGCTGTTTTAAGCCCTGCTGCATTCATGAGAGTCACTTAGCCCCTCACTTTGCTCCTGATTGATATCTCTCAACAACTATTGAGAGGATTGCTGTGAAATTTGGCAAACATGTTCTCCTCAGGATGAGGCTCTTCATCGCCTATTTTTGTTTTATGACCAACTACCTAGAAAAATAACAGCCGCTCCATAAGCCTCAGCTGTGCATGGAAAACATACCTGCTACAAATCTATGTGTTAACCAGATGTCACTGCAGACATTTTAGCTTTCTCACATTAAATTTGTACAGCTATAGAGCTGAAAAAGTGGCTGTTGAGTCATTAAGGAAATATGATCAAAACATTGTATCATGGGCGCTGATGCATAAAAACTGTGTAGAAAATTATACTGTGGTATTAAGTCAGGAAAGTATAATGAACATTGGATCAAGCACAAGTGCTTTTTGGACATTTTGTGATTAAACACACTTTTCTTTTTGAAAATCAGTGGCTGTTCACAAGTTAATGGAATAGTTGTGTACTAAGCCCTGACAGTTATCTAATGTGTTAAGTGGTTGGCACTATGCTATTTCAAAAAACTAATTGATGCACAGGTGAAATGTTGGTTCGGGGGAGAGGATGTGTGAGTATGTGTCCATGCCTATTTGTGTAAGTGTTTAAACATGGCTCAGCTGTGCTTAGCCTGTGGATTGGTGCAGGGTGATTCACCAGACTGATCTGGAGGATTCTTGTGTGGGCTGACAGTTGTGGAGAAGAGGACCTGAGATTAGGGACAACAAAGAAGAAGAATTGGGGGGAAAATGCACCCAGAGTACGAATGATTTGTGTATCCTGTCTGAACCCTCATAGCCTTGTCTCCAACGACTGATGAAAATGAAAAGTGCCACTAGCTTGGTATTCCTGGGTGATGTATGTTCGAATGGTTGAGTCGTCGTAAATAGATGAAGTATTAATATGTATGGGGAGGGGTCCAGAGTGTCACTCCTGCATAGGAGAGGTTGTGCAAACCTTTTTCTCAAACAGCAGCAGCCTAAATAAGATTTGTTAAGAGCAAGCATGATAATCAAATACAGAAAACTGCCAGCATGCCCTACCTCCAGGCTGTTCTAGTTGGAGGCATGCAAGCTGGAGGCTGGGGAGGGGGACAGGAGAGGAGGGGAGAGGGGACCATGGGAATGTCTGGCTGTGGCCATGAAGCCTGGTTGGAGGAGGACAATGAGTGAGCATGAGCACGTAGGCCTACTGATGCTCAGGGCTTTTCGTTAGACTGCTCTCCACTGCAGCTGCTAGGTAGGTCATTAACCAGAACAGCATTTTCTCTGAAAACAACTGTGAACTCTCTGCATTTTGTTAGTGACAGTTATGATGTGCAAGTAGGTTGTGATTCAAATTGTGTTTTATATCCTTTATTTATTATTTTATCCTTTATCATTTGGCTTCTCCAGCTGGTCAAGATTCTAACACTAACTATTGCTGTCATGTCAGAGAACAGCCCCGTCACATGTGTTTCATGGCCTCTCCAGCCCAAATGCATCCAAAATATGTCCAGTCAAATCACACTACGAGATGACTACGTTGCTTTCTTGCTCACATTTGATTTTGTCTGCAACCACTGCTCAATAGAAAAAACGCATTTGTGCTGAAGGAACCAGAACTGCTGACCAGCACCTCTGCACATGATTTCACTTCAAAACACTGCCTGTGCTGTTTGCCACAAACAAACAACTTGCTCTTCTATATGCATCTTGTACAAAGTTGAAGTTGACCCTGGGGCCCTTGCATGTAGTCAGGGAATCTCTCGCTTTCACACTACATTGAATATGCAGTCACATGCATCAATGAGCACCACGGAATGCTGTTGGAGCGATGCAATCCTGGGAAAACTCAAAGCTTTTTGGGTGCAACGGCACCTGTACGGTGATCGGTGAGCATCTCTAAATGGAAATAGATCAAAACGCACTGCAAAACAATACTCAACAGGTGAAGCATCAAAAGCACAGCACAGGGCTGATAGTTCAGTTTGCCCTCCAACAGCAACGCCTCAAAGAAGTGAAACAGCAAGCAAAATGGCTAGCGTGCATTGGAGGTTCCTTCCCCATCAGTTCACTCAGTAACAACCTCAAGTCAGCACTATAAGGATCGTAGCACGCTCCAGTTTACCCACTCAGACATCTTAAAACCGCTGAGAGAGATTTTTTTGTTTGTGTTTTTTCCACTTAAAGATTAAATGCTTTAAAAGGAAATATCAATATACTAGCACATTATTTGACATCTTATAATAAACAAGAGCATCAAAGATTCACACTAAAATCCAGATTGTGCATCCACTGGATGTGCATTTTGGCAGCATAGTGGTTAGTGCTGTTGCCCCACAATAAGAAGGTTGCGGGTTCAGTTCCCAGTTTGCATGTTCTCCATGAGTTTCCTCTGGGTACTCCAATTTCCTCCCACTGTCCAAAGACATCATGTTTGGGTTAACTGGTAACTCTAAATTGTCTGAGTGTGAGTGGTTGTTTTTCTCTGTGTGTTGGCCCTGTGATGGACTGGGGCCCTATCCAGGGTGTACCCCATCTTCGCCAAATGTGAGCTGGGATTGGCTCCATCATACCCCGTGACCCCGAAACAATTAAGCGGTAGAAGATGAATTTATGTGCAATTTCAAAAGTAAAAAATTAAATTCACACTTTTTTATGAAACACAGTTCTGAATTTCTATATACTCTCCAATCTAAATCTGACTCCAAATTCATAGGCTTGTGATCTCTCAGTAGTTAGTACCCTACCAGGAGGTATTATATGGCCCACATCCCAAATGTCAAACCTGTCCGGAGCATATTGCACAAAGTGCTGCAAAAACCATAGGTAATAAACAGGGGGAGTCAGGGGAGAATGTGCTGCGTTTGGAAGTAGACGAAGACGGAAATGGAGCAGCCAAAAGGACATGAGAACCATTTTCACTGAACTTCCCGAAGCAATTCCCAGCTCACCCCGCACACTGCTCTCACTACTGTCCTCTGCTATTCTAATTCTCTCCCAGCCGTGCAGGATTTTAAATCTCAAAGGTAATCTAAAGTAATACTGACCAGTGGTTTATGAGATGCATATGTGACACAGAATTAAATATTTAATACAAATAGCTTATTATATTGTATTAATATTTCAGAGGCACAGCAGAGAGGGGGTGAATATGGCTGAGGGATTTGGATTGAAACAGGCGTGTGTGCAAAATCTGCCTGCGCTGAATAGCAATATTGCCCCTGTTACTGGACAAGGGTTATTCATTTTTATACCTAATATGGAACAAAAAAATGACTAAAGGTAAATGCTATACATACATTACATATCCCATTGTCTCACTCTGCTTGTAGTGTAGGTAAAAAGTTATAACAAAGAGCATGGCAGATCCATTTATACATAACCTTGGGTTTGTGTTTTATACGTGATCCTTTTTTGGTATATCTCCTGTCAGTAGGGCCTCGGCGGACGGTCTTAATGAGGTTTGTCAGGCGCTTAAAGAAAGAGGAAGACTGTGGGAAGAAGCTGGGAGCCACATGTCTGTCAATCCTCAGCAACTTCTGATGTGCAGTCATTGTGTGCTTGCCTCAGAGTCGGTCTGTTCAGTGGGGCGATTCAGCAGAAGTGGAGCGATCATCAAATATTAACTGTTTTTAAGCAGCAATGTCACTAAAACAATCCTAATTATGAATCTTCTCCATATCTGGCGTCGGTTTCTTACAGCTGCACTCGTTTCAGCTCCTCTAGCTCCACGCTTAAAGCCTCTTCCTCACCAATATTTCTGGAGTTTGCTTGTTTCTCCTACTTTGTCCTCACCTCCTCCCTCTGTTGCTCTGTAATTAAGCAGTGTGTTTTGGAGGGCAATGGATTCGGAAACAAGGGAGGAATACATACACCCCAGGGAAAGATGGTGTGAGAGGCCAATAGTATGACATCCTATGCATTTATCTCTGGTAGCTCATTTAACAAGTGAGGACCTCCATCATCTCATTATAGTGTGCTGACTGTGACTGGTGGGAAAACAATTCACTGTCCTTATCAAGAGGATAATCAAATATAAGATAACATAATTTAGGACAATCAGTCTCATATAACTACTCCCAAACAATACCACTCAGGAAGGGATATCACCACAAGCAGGATGCACTGTGGAGTCAGCACACTGGATGGCAATTATCATATAGTGTTTTTTATCAGTCAGGCCTCTTGTTTTGATTATGTAATCAACATGCTTATTTTGGTTGCTGAGTGAGCTGAGCTGAAACACAGTGCATTCTGGGAGCTGTGTGTTTGACCTGTGTGTTTGTTTTTCTGGGCTCTGCAGCAGGATTCTGCCTGTTCCTAAATGTCCTCAGTGCATGGAACACACCACGGGACTAGAAAGTCAAGATTTCTCTGTTTATTTGTGCAAATGCAAGTCTGGGGGTATTTGAGCATGTGCCAACTCTGTCGGCAAATAGACTCCAAGAGTAAGTGACCAATTGAAATATCCCCCGATGTCAAGACTATTGGGCTGTATAAATCTTCGTCTTTTATGACTCATCAGTGGCCCCTCCCAAGCCTGGGAGCCATAATCACTAAGAAGGGTCTCAGGGCAGTTGGCATTAATCAATGAATGTTGCATTCATGAAATATGATCTGTGGATGAAGTAAAGCACTGCTGTTCATTAGTGTGAGAGTGAAGAGACGGAGAGAAAGAGTCAGATGTGTGGACCAGTGGCACAAAAGACACATTCCAGCTTTGTAGCCAAGACCAATCAAAAAATGTTCTATCTGGACAAGCCAGCCCAATATGGTGCATTTCAGCTCTACCAAGTGTGGAGCTGAGCTCTCTCTGCTCAGTCCCATGCGTGCACAATAGCTTGCATCCAATTCATTGTGCTCTCCTATCCACACCAATTCATGCTGCTGCCAAGGCAAACATAGGACAATGAGCCTGCCTGTCTAAAAGTTAGATGACTGGTGGGGAATCAAGGGGGGCAGTGAAAAAAACAGTAATCCAGGTGGTTTTAGTAAATGGAGTGGGAGGGAGACGAGCAACTCCAGTTTGTTGGCATCAGTAATTTGATCTTTTCTTGTTTTTTTTATTCAGAACAGGTACTCAGTTACACTGTGAATGAGTTCAGACAATGTTTTTCTTCAGTAAAATATCAGATTAAATCAGTCCTTAGATTCAATATTTGAATTCAGAGATGTGAACTTGTGTATTTCTTTTGTCTGTTTAAGGTTTTCCCACCTGATCTGGCCCTCCTACCTGGGCTCATTACTCCCTGTTCTGCCTGCTCCTCCTCCTCCCCACCCTCCTCTTTTTCCTCCCCATCTCCCTTTTCCTCTCTCTCATGCTCCTTGCACCCCATTCCCAAAGGTAGCTCTGCTGTTACAATCCCTTGTTTGCTCAAATCGTGAGATACACCTAAAGCAGATGTGAAACAGTAACTGTGAAGATGCACACACACTGAAATGTTGTTATTCCTAATTTACCAAAACAATGAAAAAACAGAATGGTGAATAGAGCGAAATTAGGACAAACTGAAAGGTGTTGTGGAAAATCTGTCTTTCTATTATTGACAGTGTGAAAGCAGTTTGCGTGAACTCTCCCTACATACAAACACACAATCAGTCAGTGTTGAATCCTAATTACAACCAGGCCTCCCTCTCTTCTTCAAGAACACACAGACCATCCACTGCCACCTCTGGCCTTTTAACCTCACACTCTCACGAGCTGACGGAGCTCAAACACCGGGGAGAAAGACCTGCTGATCCATCAGGCATTGCAGCTATAGTTATGGAAGAGTGGGTGAACTTAATCCAGAGAGGGCCAATTTATACAGCGACGTAGATAAGGAACGAGGGAAAAACATCCCTCACCCTGGTGGTCACTGCTAAAGCAGGATAGTAAGGAGAGGAGACGGAGAAGGGAAGGAGGGATGAGGGAGAAACGCTCAAGCAGCCAGGCTGAGGAGATGGCACTCATACAGCCCAATCTGTCAGTCTGACTACCTTGCCAGATAGAGGGTGGCTCACACAAAATCACACACTTTTTTGCTAGATACCAGGAGATAGTGCAGCAACAAGCGCAAATTAATGCACAAGTACACACTCCAAGTTGTGGAACATGCTGTGCTGAAGAAAACAGCATGATACATGTCCTGTATAAACGCTCCATCTTTCAGAAAATAAGAGAACATCTGCACTTCTCAGCTCTAAAAACAACAGTAACTAAGGTAAGTTTATTGAATAGCTGCTTGGTGACCTTGGCTTGGTCATAACTTTTCTAATAAATAATTTACATGTCTGTTTGGAAACAGATTTTTCCCTATATACCTTTCTAATTCCACCATATATATACAGTATTTATTTGTAAACATTGTATTTGAACCATCACAATGTGACTGCATGGCTTAGAGCAGTTTCCTCTGAGCTGAGTTAAGTTGTAAAATCATGGATGAGTGGTTAAATGCCATAAAATATAGCACACTAGGAGCATCCCTGGTTTGATTCCAGCTGGGGAATTAGGTTGTGTGTCCTTCTCCTTGTCTTTGTCCTTTCAGCTGTGCACTGTGATAATAGAGAAGTTAGGGGACATCAGTACTGCAGGTCAGCTGTTTCATATGAGTAAGCTGGCAAAAAAGCCTTGAACCCATTATTACATAACCTATTACTTTTCATCTGTATAAAATCACAATGTGGAAAGATTAATAATGCCTTGAAATGGTAATGATGTCAGTCAACAAGATAATTTGACCAGAAATTACTGGGAGTCCTCAACCGCATGTGATTGCGTGACCACTGGAGAGTCGATGTGAGGATTATTGGTGGTGATTACAGTTTGGAATAACAAACTGGAAGATGGACATTTCTCTAAAAATGAAAAATAAAATTACACCAATGGTGCATGACAATATTAGACGGAGGTTATCTAAAACAATAACAGCAAGGAGTGTGTCCGACTTCAGGGGGGACACGCACAGGGTGAACTCTTGACCTCCTGCAAACGAAGTCATTGCTAGTTATCATGACTCCACACATAGTTGCTCCGGAGAGATAATGTCACAGAGCGCCTGAGCCACCTCAGATCTTTCACATCAGCACCCCGGTGCTCCAAAACACTATGGCAACTGCTCACACTTGTAATCTCTCCTGCATGTGAGATGCAAACAGGGCTAATATGTTTGAAGAGACAGCAGTGATCACATTTCCAAGTGACTCACAGCATCCTGATGGGATAACTGAATAGCGAATGTTCTCAACAAACCACAATCCTGCTTTCAAAACACTTGATCCTCAGATGACAAACAGCAGGCTATCCATTATGTAATACCCTCCCTTTCTCCACCACTAATCAAAACTGGAGCAAGTTCTTTGGATGGGACTTACGGTGCCTTCCTCGTGACTATTTCCTTTCAGCACACAGTGTATGTACCTGCAAAGCCATTGCTTTAAAAAAAAAAAAAAACACAAGTTCAGGACAAAATGCATGGTAGCACCTGCTGACAGTGACAACTATAACAAAACAGGAGAGGTCATCGAGAGGTGAGGGGGGAAAAAGCCCAAGTAAGGATAAGGGAAGGAGACAACAAAGAGAATATGGATCAACATGACAAGATGGGATGGTTATGTAACAAATTCATGCATATGTTCAATACATATACATCATTAGTATAAAGATATAAATTGTAAATGTACCACCAGTGCTTCAGAGCTTAAGTCAAATACATTAAAAGTTACATATTTATCAAGCCATTCCTCTCATAAACACGGGACTGAAGCATTAGGAGAGTGTTGTGAAACCATGTTACAGGCTCTTTTCATCTTCCTCTGTTTCCCCCCTCTGCTTTCTTTCTTCATCCCTCCCCCATAAAATCCCCCATTTCAGACTAAACCAATCCACTGTTACCAACGCTTCATTCTTAACCATGTAGGTCTCCCATCCCCACTGTTTTTCCCTTTACATGCACAGACACACACACACACACACACATATGCTGGGCCTCCTCTCCTCTGTGTGACCTTGACTGGCTAGCACTCCAGGGCTTGTTCTTTGCTTCTCCATCTCCCTTTCGCTCTCACTCACTCCATCTTTTCACACTTGCTTCCACGCTATCCTCCGCCTCACGACCTCTTGTTTTCTATCAGTCTTCGTCTAGGCGGCTGATGTTAACCAGCATGGCCCTTTTTCTGCTCCTGCCCAAGACACAGAGGAGAAGGGGCCAGAAGATGGCAGAAAAAGGAGAAGTGAAACACCACACAGCCTTCTCTGCAATCGAGCAGGTTGGGAGAGTCCACCTAAAAAATAACTCCGACTCTACTAAGGTGTATGGACAAGTCTGTTACATGGATCATTTCTCATTATAACAGAAAACAACACAGTTTGTATGATTTCCTCAGTATGTAGCCCAATAGGTGGGTAATACTTTACTTAACCTAACCCTTACCTAACATCTCTAGACCATGAATAAATACCTATGCATGGTTGAAAACATGCTATGATGAATCAAATATAAGTGTTTATTGAAATATTTGTCAATAATTACCTCTTCTGTTGTTGAGGCCAGTGTGTAAGTAATAATAATACATAGTTTTAATAATATATTTTATTGATACCAATGTGTCTTTATGATAAAAGTTGTAATTGGGCTTATAATGTAACTTAATTAACATTTGGGGTTGTTTCACTGCTTACATTACTATACTGGTGTTTTATAACTAATATATTAAATGTTTGTACACTGCTAATCATAATAAATTTGGCGTTTTATGGTACGTGTTAGCAAGAAGTGGGATGAACCACTAAATAGTAATCGTAACAACATTTTTTTTTTTAATTAGGCTGCAGGTTAATCAGTAAGGGGTAAATAATTTTTTTCGTTATTTCATTTAAAGGTGTGATTAGACTTGCAGCTTCCTGTTCCACCACTGAGGGTGACAAGCTCTCTCGGTGAAACAGGGAAACAGTAATTCCAAATCCCTTTTTCATTGCAGGTGTTCCTACAAAAGCAACTAATTTCCTCCATCACAGCATTGTAGGCTGCTCCTCTGATTCCAGCGATCCTTGATATTTTCCAAATGGCTTAGTTGACAACATCTATCTGTATGATAAATTGGAGCTGTTAACTATTTAACTATCCATTCAAAGCGAAATAAACGTAAGCGCATGTGACAGAAGGATCTATTAAATGTCAAACAGGCTGATTAAGCTCTCTTTACAATTACCCCATTCCTGGACCAATTCACGCCCCTTTATATCTTACATTCTCCACCGTGATTGTGTTCACCAATCTGATGCTAATAGACTGACGCTGCTGCGTTTAATTCAAGCTTTGCTGTAAAATATGACATTTTCATCTACCCTACATCTGATACCAATACAGCAGACTGACGGGATGGTGCCAAATCCTGCGGCAGCTTTATGCACAAAACAATGTCAGTTGTGAAAATAGAAGCCTTCATGAATGAATGTTTCCAGTTTTCTTTCTTTCAAGTTCAATCACAGAAAAATAGACCTGTTGAATGCTGCTACGGTAAGTCTTTTACTCCCAGCATCCAGCTCTTTTTCGATTCATCTTGCTCTAAAAGTCATGGACATTACAAGACGGCCAAAGCAATCCCCCCAAATACGTTCCCATCTCACATTAGTAAAACAGCCATGAAGTAGAGGGACATCATCAATTTCTACAGGGCAATTTTAACAAAGAGGTTAGGAACTCACAGTCTTCAGCTGGCACATACACTTCACACTGTGTTAAAGACTCACTCATACACAAATTCCTTCCCGTTTCCTTTTTTTTCCCCGCTTAGCAGTTAAAATCCTTTGACCACGAATTGTCAGACACCACCAAGCTAAATCACCAAATATTGTCCAAAGCCAAGGTATAATAAAGACCCTTTCATTCAGCCTGATCACAGTAAATCACACTTAGACAAAGGGTCTAACCACACCTTTGAAAATGTAGGAGCATATTTGGGGATTTCTCTCCTTCATCTCATTTCTTTCTCCCCAGACATCTTAACCTTTTTCCTTCCTTCCTGAAGAAGTCTGAAGATAATTCCTTTGAACTGAAAGCAAATTTATCAAGTGAGCAAAAGGCCTATAGAGAAAAAATATCTTAAAAACACTTCTATTAAAAAAGTGTTACCATTATCTGACAATGGCACACTCCAGTGAAGATGCTGTTATTTTACTGCCACAAATGTGTTAATCTTTCCTGGTCCGTGGCTTCATCTTTAGAGACGGATGGAGGAGATGGAGGAACTTCAGCCTTATGACTCGTTGCTGCAGGTGTTGTAGTAGTTGTGACACAATCAATCTAAAGTGCACATACGTACATTACGCAGGAGATTCACAGTTAGGCTACTAGCTGGTAACTAACAAGCTAACTCAGGTGTTGGGTGCTATCAGGTGATACTTGTTTATATATCCCACTTCCTGTTATTTATGTTGTCAGTCACAGATAGTGTAAAAATGTCTTTTTAGTTTTGGTTGGCAAATGATGTATTTATTTCTGAGGACTGTTATCGACACAGATACATATTTTACATTAACTGCTGATTATAAGTTTTATTTCATAATCTCACTAAATTCATACAGATGCGTTTGTTATCAACAACATTTGGAGCACATGAAGAGAAACGTGAACAAATATCACCAGATAACAAGATCCCCGTTTTGAAATAGACATACAATCTACATACTGATCTCTTTCTAAAAGAAGGTGCTCCACTTGTGTAACAATATTCTGTCTCAGACCCCTTAAACATAGTACAGAGGTTGCACAGACATGACACATCACAAATGTACTTGTATACATGCCACTGCTGCCTCGTCCTGTGTAGGCAAAAGTTTAGTTTACACACAAGTCTGTGCATGAAAATCCCAAACTGATTCTGTGATGGAAGGAGATGCACCACGGAAAGTTAGAGAGGCATTTTGGCTCTTGCTAATCACCCATCAAAGATCCCAGGATTATCCTACATACAATGACAAAGTCACAATGTCCCATTGACAAAGGCTGGAGCCTGTCAATGGTGATACCCATGAAATGGCACTGGCAAATGATAGCAATGTATAACAGATACAGATATTAGTAAAATCTTTTGAGGGACAGAGCGCTACTCTGATATCAGATCTAAGGAGAGATATCACTTCTACTGCTTGCTTTGCTTACCCTTATGGCATGCCAAATGTAGCAGTCTTATTGAATTTTCATCTGAAAATTATCAAAAGTTTGGGGATCCCCGAAATGGTTAAAATTCATCCTTCGTGCATGTTCAGATGTTAGGAAACTGGAACAAAGCTTGACAGATAATGCCCGCTCCTAGAAATGGCTAAAGAAAATTCTTTCAGGAGGATTTGATCAGGCCAGTTAGTGTTAAAACATTAAAACTGAGGAAAAGGCCATCAATTAATGAAATCTTTATATTGTCCTTTTTCCCCAATATTGATATGAATTCCGTTATTATTCACACAAGCCTCTGCTGCTTGCATTACCTTTTGATTAACGTTGCTGCAGACTTCTCTTTAAAGTAGCCAGAACCGATTAGCTCTGCCTGAGGAGCTTACTTACTCCAGGTCCATTTAGATTGGTACCCTGAGCCAGAGTTTGGGACTACAGCAAACTGAATCAGTAGTGAACCTTACGGTGTTACTATACATCAAATTCAAGTGGTAGGTAATGTGGGCTGCCAGACAATGTACGGGACCACACAGAAAAATAAATTTAGGGAAATTTGTCCCTGACACACAACCCCAGCCTCCAGACGTAGCACAATGAAAAGAAGAGAGACAACAGAGAACCGACACACAGAAGGGTCATACTTCATGCTGCTGAGCAAACAAGTGAAGCGCTACACTGATTTCTTCATTACGCAAGGAGATAATAACATAAACTACATTGAGTTTTGTCTGGCATGAGACTGAACAGGACAATACAATGCACACAAGATGAGAGGGGAAAATGTTGTGAGGGGACATTGCTCCATCCAGAGGGGGGCCATAAAACTGTATGACTGATGCACTGCTTGTTGTCAGTCACATAGATCAGGGTGATTACATGCATAATACATGAAGTCAGTCAACCACAGCTTCCCTCGCTTAACGTGTCTCCTCAAACCTAACCTGTACCTGAACCATTCTCCCTTAGTGCAGTTGATCAATACAGGCATCAGTTCCTGTCCAACAAATGTATTTCAGTCAGTTCATCAAACTGGTTAATAGATGAGACAGCAATGCTTTTCATTTACTGATCCTTTCTGGTTTTCTGCTCTGGCTTCAGCTAGAAATTACATGAAACTGGTAGCAGAGATACATCACATCCACCAAGGCTCAGCCATGTTCGTGAAGCTCCTGTTGGATGTCAGGGGCATCCACTTTAGCAGCTCAGACACCAACATAGAGACTGTTACTGTCTGCCTGCCAGAGATCTCCGTCACCTCGCTGTACAAACCACCTGCCAGCCCCTTCGTCTGGCCTGATCTACCATCTAAGTGCTGGAAGATGTACGCTGTTGTGATCAGGGATTTTAACTCCAATCACACGAGGTGGGGCTACGATAATACCAACAGAGATGGCGAACTAGTCGAAAGCTGGATGGAAAACACAAGCATGGAGCTGGAGTTGAACTAACGGAAATGATTACCCACCTCTGCCTAGTTTCCAAACACATGCCTCCTGACCCAACACATTCCATCAATCTGGAGGAAAGCCATCATTATTGTTCTATTAAAACCTGGGAAAGACCCTAATCTCCCTAAAAGCTACCGGCCCATTTCCTTACTATGTATCAACAACAAGCTGTTAGAGAGGCTGCTCCTCAGTCGACACTTCCCCAGACAGAGGCTAAGCTAATTAAAGATCAAGCCGGATTCACACCCGGGAAATCATACCCAGGCCAACTGCTGAACCTCACCCAGTTCATCAAAGATGGAAACCAGAAGATAATGGGCATTGCCTTTGCTGATCTGTCAGCAGGTTACGATACTGTCCATCATAAGCTGCTGATGAAAAAGCTCTACGACAAGACAACAGAAGCTAAACTTTGTAACATCATAAGATGTCTTCTTAGCAACCAGATGTTCCACGTTGACTTCAACAACAGGAAAAGCAGATGGTTCCATCAGGCAAATGGACTGCCGCAGGGCAGTGTCTTTGCCCCTCTCTTCTTCAACGTCCACACCAACAACCAGCCCCTCCCGGAAGGTTGCAGCAGGTTCATCTACGCATATGACCTAGTCATGACAACACAGCAATGCACTTTCCCAAAAGTTGAGCTGACCTTGGAATGAGGCCTCACAGAAATGTCAGAGTACTATCTGGAAAACCACCTGCAGCCCAACCGGAGGAAAACCCAGGTCTGTAGCTTCCATCTTAATAACAGAGAAGCTAAACGGGAGCTCAATGTAACCTGGGACAGGATAAAGCTTGAAAACCACCAGAACCCAGTTTACCTGGAGGTAACTTAGATCGTACCCTCAGTTACAAGGAACACATCCAGAAGATGAGAGCCAAGGTCTCCACCAGGAACAGCATCCTACGACAACTAACAGACTCAAAGTGGGGGGCTCACCCAAGTATACTGCACACATCGGCCCTAGCCTTATGCTTTTCCACTGCCTGCCCAGCGTGGAGCAGATCATGCCATGCACGGAAACTGGACCCTATCCTCAATGAGCCCTGTAGGGTAGTGACTGGTTGCGTCAAAACCACCCCAGTATACAGCCTCTGTGCCCTCTCTGGCATCGCCCCCACTGACATCCACAGAACATTCATCACAAAAGGTGAGCGCAGAAAGCAGGCCACCGACAACTATCTACTCCATGAACATTCTGCCATCTGGAAACGACTCAGCTCCAGGAACAATGAAGCTCTGGAGACCACTCCAACTGATGATGAACTGGAGCACGTTTTGAACCATACCCAAGCCCCACAATGTACTGGAGATGACCTGGCTGAACCAACTGCTGCCGCGCTTGCCTGTGCCAACTACTGGAAGGACGTGATATAGATGACGGCCGGACACGAGGAAGGAAGAAGAAGCTGAAATTGAATTGAAAGAAGTCCATCTCTTATTTTTGTGTAGCGAAATGTGAGATTGTACATCTACTTGTATATGGGGTGATGATGCCACCTGCCTGACAGATCTTTCAAACTTGTTCGTAATCATTGAAAAGGAGAAACACACACACACACACACACACACACTATCTCATCTATAGCCACACAAAAACCCAATCCACTCATATAAAATGATTTCAAACGATGTTTGAAAATTAATTCATAATTTCTGCCACATTTCAAGGGAAGATGTGAAACATTTTCTGCTTCCTGCTTCTCACACACAAGGTTTTGCTGCTTTTCATCATCGAATAGAAAAGTAGACTGAATAACTCTGGGCGTCGGGTGGCTGGTTGACAAAACAGCCACTTTGAGCACTCAGAATGTAAGGTGGCTTTTTTTCTAACATCTTGGTGAATCATTTATTGACCAACTGATTGAGAAAATAGTTGCCAAATTAAGGTAGTAATCCCTGCATACAACAATTAACCTGAACCTTAAATAGTTAGTTCACTGTTACTTTGCCTTGTATTTCAGTTAGTCTGTGTTTAATGACTTACTGGTTATGCGGTGTATCCACACACCCTGTAACACTGTATATCTTCTATATGGCCTAAAGTGTTTTTTCCAAAAAACTCTTGCTGCCAAAAGCAACAATACAGTGGTCACGAACAGCAATTTTCTTTCTGTTTAGTTGATTTTATTGATTGGAGTTACAAAACAGAATCTTGAATCTTGAGTCAGAAATACTTATTTAATCCCTGGAGGGAAATTCTGCTGTTTGTTATCTTATTTTCTAACATTTAAAGAGTTTTAAAGTCTGCTGACCGTGGGAATCAATTATTTTTTGTATCTTTCTGTCCTGCATCGTAGATACATTAACCGTCCACTGCTGTGGTTTCACTGTTCCACTAGAATTTTATGAAGTGGATGGTCCAAGTAATTTAAGATGGTTCCCGCCTTCCTCTGTATGCAAATAACTGACATTTACTTTTAAACTGACTTACGTATTTAATTTTTTAAATATAATTTATACCATGATTAAGAGAAGTTAAATGTATGTCCACCATTTGTCTGTTTATGGCCTACAATGAAACCCTGCAGGTGCTCACACTGATGAATTTGGAACATCAGTAAGTAGTCTAAATAGCTGTTGAATGTTTTCTTGTGTGTATAAACAACAAACCATTTAGGTATCAGACTGAAGAGACATTAATAGGTTGTCAAATTATTCACAGCCTTCAGCCCTTTTTCACTTTCACCAATTTACCTTGTTCTCCCTTCATTTCGTTCACATTGATCGAAGCCCATATCCCATCTAATTTCAGACATTTACTTGACAGCAGCCGGCAGTTTATGTGGTTGTCAGACTCACATATGATCAACCTTGGCCTCACTCCCCTTTAATCCTCTGAGGGCATAATCAATATGTCCCTGGGAGACCTTTCTCCCTCTCCCTGCTACTCCACCTTGAGACGCGGTATGAATTTAAAGGCCACGGCAGTGTGGCAGAGGAAACACCCACTGTAAAGGAACACCCACTCACTCCATCAGTTCCAGCCAGATAGATCAAGTACTAAGCTCCTGACTTAAAGAGTAGGCATAACACATAGGTAGTCAGCCTATTCATAACTTACATACTTACAGTTCATCAATCCCTGGAAACAGCTCTTAAGTTGGGCCAAATACAGAAACAAATGTGTGCATTCACTTCACAGCATCTTGCCTTTTATTACATCAGCAGCTCACACTAATGCTCACACCCAGTTCTGCTTTCTTACCTAACACCTGCTACTGACCCCGGGAAGTCCCAAACACTACACAGTCTGCAATGCCCTTCAACAAAAAAGGTGGCCACATTAGCAGCTCAGGCTGTGCGTCCGCAGAACGGCGCTTTGTGCTTCACATTCATGCCACCACGCTCACAATGTCAATGTTCCTGGGGCCGTGCAATGTGTGCAACTACCATGTTCATCATCTTAGTGAGTTAGCATGCTATCACTGATCATAGGAGACCTATGTGGCTTACAGTAATGTCATTGTGTTTTTAATCAGGAACTACAGTATAGGAGAATACATTTTGACCCCCACTAATCCATTAGAGTTAGAGTGGGTTAGTCCAATAATTAGATATGATAATCTGGGGAATTCGAATTTCTTGGGAACCGATAATTCAAATGTAAATATACCATCCTCTGCTGTGAAGGGATCTGCCAACTAAGACCATATCCAATATCTGAATAAATAAAAAAGTACAATAAAAATATTTCAGGTAAATAGAAAATCAGATGTAATATCATTTAGCTATCTCGTGCCAGTTAGCATATTTGTAATAAAGGGAAAATCAAAGCTTTTTTTTTACTTTCTCAAAATTGTGACATCTAATAACAACATGCTGCAGTTGGCACCTTTAATATCCTGACTGATTTCATTAGTGGCCAATTAATAAATAATTAATAAGTGCTATCTAGCATCAGCTAGATACAATTGGCAAGCTTGAAAACTTGTTGCAGTTACTATGACAACGAGGTGACACGACCTGTATCCACAGCATCATGAAACTCTGAAGATTTGTTAGCCCACATGACAAAATTACTGCAGCTTTATAACAGAGACTGTGTGAAGCTGCAGTTTTTCATTTCATACCACTCATCCAAAGGCTGCATCACTCAAGCAGATCTCCATCCACAGCCCCGGTCGGCATCATGTTGTTGTCCGTGTGTGGTGTGAGATCACATTATCTCACATCACAGGGAAATGAAGACAAAAAGGGGGGGGGAAAAAGATGAGAGAGAGAAAAGGAGAAAAATGGCTCCTCCTACTCTGCCTTTTGGCTCCTTTCTGCCCCTCCTCCCTGCTGCCTCCTCAGTCCTCCAGCAGCAGGTGTTATTCCTCTATAACCTGAAGACCTGGACTCCCATCACAATCCCCATCACCATCACCATCATCATCATCATCACCTCTTCAGCCCCACTCACTGATTTGAAGCTCCCTGGAAACAACAAGGGGAGTCGAGTGTGTTTCTGGGCGCCCGATGCTGGAAGAAATCACGCCTCAGAAACACGTGGGAGAGATTACTCAAATCTGCCTCCGTTGTGCCCTCTTACCCCTCCGCCTGCCGCACGGAGAGGGGTCCCCGCCGAGCGCTCAGCCGCAGCCCGTTTGGGTAGTGTTAGTGCGGGATGTCGGCGGCTGTGGAGCACCGCAAGTAAAGACCTATAGGGCACTTGGGCTTCATCGTAGCTGAAGGCTTTGACCTTGTGTTCTGTTGCCCTTAAGTAGGCTAAAGAAAACGTCCAACACACTGACACAGACAAGCCGGGGCGAAATGATGTGGATCATAAAGTGTGCAACAGACTCACAATAAATCATTGGAAATAAATGCAATTGTTCAGCGTCCAAGGAGGCAATTAACTGCACTGATATTACATAATGACAGCCCACACTTTTCACCAACATCACCGGTCAATGCCAAAGGATACGGCTGTTTAAAACACACACACACACACACACACACACGGGGGTGGGGGGTGTGTGACAGTGCATCCCCACCTTTTCATGTCAGCAGTCACCTCAAAGAAAGAGACAGCGGGTCAGAAATGAAACACCTTGGAACTGTCCGGATGGTCTCTGCAGAGTGACCCAGTCCTGACAGCATCCAGGATCCCTCCTACCTTTGCTGTTGTCCTCCTCCCTGTTCAGATACATGGCTGGGATGGTGGGATTTCACTCCGGGGCTGTGTGCGATGGCGATGTCTCCGTTATTTTGGTGGTACTCCTCTGGTGCGTATCGAGAACTCCGCTGCTGTGCTTCGTAGTAGTGGCTGTTTGTTGTTTTTGTTGCTCCTCAACAGCCTCTCCTCTCCTCCTAGTGGATAGGTGGGCTCACCAGTTTGAGACTCTCTCTCTCACCCACTCTCTCTCTCTCTCTCTCTCTCATTCTCTCTCTCTCCGTCTCTCTCTCTTTCTCTCTCTGCCTAATAGCCACCGGTTCACCGAGCCTCAGAGGACAAAATGGGGAAAAGTGACTTTTGCAGCTGAGTGGAAAAAGTCTTCACCGCCTGTTTGATCTGCTGCCATTGATTAGTGCATTGACTGGTCAGTGTAAAACGTTGCTTTAAGGAGTGCAGTTGCAGCACAGTTACATGAGCCGATTTCCTTAGTCTGGAGTAAGGATTATATATAACAATATATCAATTAGATGTCAAAGTATAAGGCTATATATCAACAAATCCAATTATACTGACTGGACCAGTCAGAGTGTTGAGATTACATAAAGTGTAATGCATTTCCCCCCCCCCTTTTATTCATTATTTAAATTGGGACCCAAAGATGTAAAAATGTTTCCACATACATGATATGAAATGGAACATCAGGATACCAAGATGCTAACTGAAGCATTTTAACGTTGGACCTGGTTAATGGCGAGCTAATTTTAGCTGGCAGCATCCATAAAATGCATCATATTTCATGCAATAGCCATGCATTTTGTGTGCCAAATCAGACAGAAACTATGATAAGTTATTAAATTGTAGGTTGTCTCAGATTTAGATGATTATAAAGTAAAAGCATTTGGGATTGGTTGCATAAAAGAAGACATTAGATGCACATTTAAATCCAAACTCACATTCTTACTTACATGTTACATTGCAATAAAAAAAAATGTTAAACCAACAACATACTATTTATAATGGATATGTTTGTTGAATCCTAAGAAAAAACTTTGCTTTTGTGTCAGTATACAGCGACATTTGGATATCTGTCATTTCTCCTGCTGCAGCTCCATCTCCCCATCCCTCACACAAATGGTCATCAGATGGTCATGTTTTCAGGACACTGTGCAAGTTGATCGACCACATCATTAGGCACAGGCCAGAGATTAAGAGCTCTCAAGGAGTAATTGGGTGTGTCCTCTGCCAGTTTTTGATGCAAGGTGATGTGGCTGCCATGCAAATACTCATCCAAATTAGATGCAGAAATGAGATGTCGATTATTTTATCACTCAGTATTCAGGCTGTCTTACATCACGCAGAGGCAGCTCTGTAAGTGGAGAAGGAACAATTTGTCCATGACCTTGACTTAGTCCTAGAAAAATCCAGTCAGACAGCAATTTAAAACACTTTCTTCAATTATTTTTCTTATTCTTATTCTCAGAGCAAAATTCCAATTTGTGATAGAACTTCTTGTTACTTTAAGCCAGCAGACTTAGACATGGAGCATTATAAAATAAATGGGTTAGTCCAAACCATTAGCCACAGGCAGCACGTGCCTTTGGTCAAAATGGTTAAAATAGAAGTAATGTATTGTACTTCACAGCTGGCTCAGGTGTCTGCGTAATAAAAATGCAGGTTCGTCTCACAGGCCTGCAAAACAGAAAGCTAATATCCCATTCAGTCATGTGACTCTGATATCACAGACTACAATTCAATAGGATGCGAGTAGAGCCTTACTGTAGATCTAAATGCTCAAAGCATTTGCAAAACTGCAAGTAACAGTTTGCCTGCGCTTTGTCAATACAGGCAGGAAGGTCATTTGCTCGAAGCATCCTGGAGTGATTTCCATTTGATTATATTTTGTTTTGCACTTCGCTCTGTGCTAATTGCTCACTATTGAGAATCTTTTGCCATTTGTTAGGAGAATTCTCTGCAGACTAATTTGACCAAAGTCTATTCCAAGATTTTTCTCCTCCTATGCTTCAAGCATCATTGTGCCTGTCACTGATGCATCTGTCTCCACTGGTATCTATAAATACCCCCCTTCTCTCCCCTTCAAAAACCTGATTCCCATTGATTTAGTGACCTATATACACATCACCACCATCCTCTGCCTTCCTCCGGCTCTCCGCTCCTTCTATCAATGATCCTCTACTTTCCCCGCCTCTTAATTTCCCCTTTACCTCTGCCATTCTCTCCCTTTAAGCTCAACTTTGACTACCTCTTCCTCCACCTTCTCCCCTCCTCTTCCAAGAAGGGCTAATAATAGTTCACGGTGGAAGCTTGATTCATGACACATGAAAGGGATTTCAACGTACAGAAGAACAGTGGCTGCTGCTCATTCCTATACGTCAAAGTCTTGTCACTGTAGTAAACTGAGCCTCTGGCTAATCTCTTATGTGTGTAAACACTGGAATAGATAGTTTGATGAAAGGAGTAACCAAAGAGGCACAAATTCAATATGAATCTGGCTGAAATAAGATACAACAATACAACAGATGTATAGAAAGTCTGTCCGTCTATGTGTGTGTGTCGGGCTATATGAAGGTGCTTTGATGTAATTATGTTGCAGGGAAATGCAAAATAGCATCCTGGAAACTAATGCTATAAACAGTTAGGTTGAATACATCACAAACAGCTGTGGATTAATAATGAATAAACCCGTCACAGCCTCAGTTCTGCTGAAATGTGCAGGAATCGTGGGATTTATAAACCCCAAACATTTGGTGAAATCCTCATGGAGGTATATTGTCATATTCCTATCGTGTTCCCCATATACACTTAGAGGCACATTACCTGTCAAGTGAAACAACAAATACCTCAGGCAAACAAAAGGCAGATCTGTGTATGTGCTCTATCGCAGCTGCAAGAGACAGAAACTAGCATGACGGAGGATAAGGTAGACAGAGAGTGAGATTGGAAGGCATGATTTACTGCCACATCCCCCAAGCTTTGCATACACCTGTAGTGTATAGCACTGTTGACACCCTTCCCACTCCCACAATGCAAGGATAATAGCTCTACTGCAACCCCACACTGACACCTGGTGGCTCTACAAGGCACCAAAATCACCACCATCAAACCAGGCTCAGCCGTTCTTTTGCCCCAAGGAGCCACCTTGTCATCCTCACACTCATCAAAACATTGCCCCGCTGCAAGCATTCACGTCACTATTAGAGACAACAAAACATGAAACAGCAACCTCAGATCTTTTGTATTCTGTCACACAACCAGCAAACCTTGAAAGCAGATGCAGCGACGAGTTGTAGAGAAACACAAACTGTCTAACCCTCAGCACAGATGACAACAACAGGAGGTTTCAGGACAGTCAGTTTATTGAACAGCAAATTTTGACAAGGAGCACAATATATTATTTGTTGGGGGGGGGGGTTGTTTTTTTTTTGTTTTTTTTCATTGCATTGTAAACAATGATTAGGATGACTGCGTTATTCACCAAATATATTCACTGACACTCTATGTGTCACTTTGGAGATGGACTGTGGGGTGGGGCTGGGGGTGGGTTCTTTGTTTTTTTAAAGTGCTATAATGCACATTTCCTCTTGGAGGAAGAGTGGCTGTGAGGAGAGCTCAGACCCCACAGGGGCTCCAAGCTCCTGGTTGCATTATTCATACATTGTTTAATGTTGTGTTCAGTGAAGTTTTTTTTTTTTTTTTTTTTTTTGACAGTGTTCTGTGTGTGACTTTTACTTATTGCATATCAGTGAGCTGGTTCATGAATTTTTCAGTGACTGTGTAAAGCACAAATCTTTAGGTTAAAACATAATAAACTCTTCACTAAAATTATAATACATCTTAGTATCTAAGTTACATTCTTATATCTGATTCATTTAAAATATGTAGGCAATATACATTTTGTGACTAACTGCTGATGGGTAACATAGTGGACAACTTCACATGGGTCTCTTATAGCGACCTGTTGTCTCAGCCCTATGGATCAAGTTTTACAGACATAGATAAACTTTCCTACAAGACTAAAAAGTTTATCTCATTCAACATCTCCACTGAAATAAATCAGAATTTTTTCCACTTCTGCAAAAGCAGCACAGTTTTCCAAGGGCTTTGTCTGAGCATTGAAGTGGGCCATCTGGTCTTTTGTGCCAAATAATCCTTTGTGCTTTCTTTGATTGTACACACTCTAAGTCATACATTTGGTGTTGAGATCTCCTCTGTGTTAACCTGCCCCCCGGCCGTGGATGCAGTGGAGAGTGGATGACAGAGGAGTGTGACACACAGAGAAGGAGGGGAGAGAGCATTGGTCTGACAATTAAGGAGAAAAATACCGCAGTGTCACACTAAGAAGTACACATCAAGTACAGCACTACACAGTCAAACACACACACACATACACACATACACACACACACACACACACACAAATAATTGAATGCACAAGGTAAGAGAAAAATTCACAGCTGGGTAGAACAAAATAACTTGCACAACATTTTCAAGATTAAACAAAAAACAATCAAATAAAAATCTAGGAAGGTTGAGGGGCCGGTGTTCAAAAATCAGAATAATAATCTCAACAACACAAAATATAGGCATTATGATTACAATAACAGCATATATGAGATGAACTGGCAATCGGAATGTTGAAAAAACTACAAGAGTAATTCATAAAGTCGAGCTCACACGAGCAGGCTGCTCTTTTTTTTTTTTTTTTTTTTTTTGCCATTTTCTGTGGCTCTGTTAGTCATCTATCAACATGGCTGGAAGTGCCAGTCAAGGTGGAAGTTCTGCTTTCCCTCCCTGACCTATGGCTTCAGTTAAGACTTTGATGACACTGAGATTCACATGCTTGTATATCAGTCAGTGCAGCCTTGCTCATATAGCAGATACATCAGATACAAAGAAGTAACGTTCAAAGAGACAGATGTTAGACTTATGGACATCAGCAGGGCCCTACCGGCCTTGTCCAGAGTGTATTTACTTTCCAGAACTGTTTGAGCAGTGCCACAGGTCATTCACTGAAACACTAGCTACAATTCTGACATCATTATATGATCCTTCATTTGGTCCTTGTTGATAAAACAGCAGGAAACAAGTTAATGAGATGACCCACCACTTAAACAGCAGATTGAGAGAAAGGGCACCTCCAAAACACCATCCTAGATCTACACTAGTGTTCCCCTTTGCATATAGTAAAAAAAAACATCCTCGTCAATTTGCTGCATTTAAGTTCAAATGATGCTTGTTGCATTCAAACATGTTGCTTCATTTGATATGTCCACGTCATCATAACATAGAATCACCACAGTATGGATTGAGGGGGGGCGGGGCGGAGAGGTAGGTGTGCAAATAAGCCATCATGTACAAATCAAACAATAAATCCTAAAACATAAAGTTCATATCATCTGCATATATACAATATAGTTAATGAGGACAATTTGACACAGAAACAGAATGACACATACAAATATATAGTGCTATACTGCCTATAGAAAGGAATATTCATAAATAGATCTCACTCCCACAAACGGTAATACACCGAAAAGTTGCATCACGCATCTACAGTGCAACAGTACAACTGATGAACTGCTTTAACAGCGGGAGCGAGGAAGGAATGTGATTGGATAATACACGTCAAAGTCACCTTGATCTCTGGTGAGGTAAACCAATGGCAGGGTTTCAGTGTAATGATGGATAAAAAGTGAGGACAGGGCTGCTTTCCCCGGCAGCTTAAAGCAAAGAAAACCTCAAAAGCAAACAATTAGAGATGTTTGGTACTAAGACTGTAGAAAACTCAAAACATGTTGGTTTGATTTTGTGATAAAGAAGGTTCCTCATTAGCTCTTTGGGTCCTGTCACTGAATTCAAGTTTGGTGAAAAGAGGTTAAATTGAGCGTTAACTCATCCATAAGCAGGAATAATTAAGTGTAGATGTAAGGAGACAGACGTACTCCAGCTAAGGTCTTACTTGCCCCTCTATATGTCAGTGTGCTCATGAGGCCTCAGCAGGTGATGTCTGACCATTTATCAGTATAACTACTCAGCATCTATTGTTAATCTGGGATTTATATTAAAATTGCTTTCTGCCCATTTAGTGTTCGAAGCTAATGCTATCGTCTGAATTCACAATGGATCCCACAGAGAAAGACCGCTGCTGCGCTGCACTCAGTAGACTGAAATTTTCAAGCACAGTGAACTTTAGGACGCCTTCCAATCAGTGATGTCACAGCAGGTGTTTTTTTTCATCATCCTTCAAAAGAAAAGCCCCTACTGTGACCTCAAGTACTACATGTTTACCATTTTCAACCCTCAAAAAAAAAAAAAAAGACACTTTTTTGTGACTGAGTGGAGATGAAACAATGTGTACACATAGATTGGTATTGCATAATGCCCAAATAGTGTACACTGTCTATTCAGTCTATTGGTCTTCTTGTGTGTGACCAGGATACAGAGCTGTCTTTCACAGAGGCAAAACAGTGGAAGTATTGTGGTAGTGCTAAATATCAGATGGAACCTGATCTACTTAAAAAGCCAAGGCAATCAAAGTCTGCTTGGAACTGAATGGCTGAGTTCATTACAACCACTTACAGGAAGGGATGTGGCTTCTCAGGAAAGATCACAGGGGGTGTGCAGTTATCGCATCAACACATTCCCTGGCTCTTTGACTGAAACAGAGGCGTATATTTTTGCTCTACTTCTAAGTATACTGTCTTCTATTAAAATGTAAGTTCTTGGGAAAATTTTAAATAGCATTTTAGTAAAACCCGAGCTAATAGTCTCAAATCTATGTATGTTATGTACATTTAATTTATCTAGTTAGAGGTTATTATTTTTGGTAGATCACAAAAGTACTGTAGGGCTTGCAGCAACTGCAGTAACCAAAGACAGCACATCTACTTTATAAATTCAACAATCATAAAATTTGCTATAATCATAAAATAATATTCCTTTAAAACTGATATTTGTGGCTTCATTCCCAGAGAGCAAGCTGAGCCTGCCTCCTGGGACTTTGTGTGCCACCATAGGCAGCTTGGCAAACAAAGGCTCCCTCTGAAACTATTACAACATTCAACACAATAAAATTTGAAAAAAAATTAATAATAATAATAAACTGATTGGTCACGCTTTGACCCCTTGAAAACTTCTGTCAGAATGAGATGAATCCTCACACGGTTAAAGTAATGCATTATGGGAGGGAAAGGCAGAAGAAAGGAGCTTCTTAGTTGTCTTTTTTAGGCAAGAAGCTGAGGATGAATTCACCCACACCCAGGAAATAGACCACCTGGGCAATGCCAAACAGAGGTGCAATGACCAAGGCTCGGCAGTAGGCTCCCTTCAGGAAAGCTGTTGGACCCTCATTACGCAGGATTTTCCTGGAGAGCGAATGAAAGATCATTATATGATCTGAAATATGCTGCCAGCAGTAGTTACGTGTCGGTTGATATGGATATCACACACGCCGAAGCAGTGAAGGCATATTGAGGTCACCTGATACAGTCAGTTACTCCACTGTACGTGTCTTCTGTGCTCCCTCTATTCAGGGACTGCAGTCGAGTCTTTATCACTGCAACACACAGAGCCCAGGTGAATACAAACCATCAGGTATCAGTGCGTGCACTGATTTAGCAATGTTAATGCTCTCACTGCTCACCATCTACAGGATTGACAGCAACGGCTGCTGTGCTCCCTGCAAGGCAGCCTGATATAAAGGACACGTAGAAAGGAGCAGGGCCTTCAACTCCCCTTTTGCCCAGCTGATTCAGATTGGCAAAAAGGGGGAAATAGATGATGGAAAAAGGGACATCCCTACAGAAACATAAAAATCAGACAGATAATCACAGTAGGCTCTAAGAAGTTCATTATAGCTGGTTTTTAATTCTAATCCTGGACAGCTAGATGTGGTTTACCTGAGCAATGTGGCGCCAAGGCCTTTATACAGACCAGCTATGCCCTTTTCCCTCAGTAATTCTTTTGTGAGCTGCATGGCTGTTGGGGACTTGGTTTCCACAGCACCTGCTGCCACTGTCTCAGGCATCAGCTTCCTCTGAGCCGCTGAGGAGCACAGGACAAACAACATTACTATCAGCAGACCCGCAACTTAAAGTTACTGGAAAACAACAGCAATGATTATATATCACTGTGGACAGACATTTTGGATATAAGAACACTAAGAAGAAACTGCAACAATTCACTTCTCATCCCTTATGTGACCACACGAGGCCACTGTTTCTCTAGTTTATGACATACACTTCAGTCTTTGCTGTACCACTATCTGGATTGCAATCGCTCTTACCGATTCTTCCGGCGTCTTGGAGCTGGATTTTCAGCATCTCCATAGGAGTTGTGACAATAACCTGCAAACAAAACCAAATGACATATGGACATTCTGAACACATCAATTTACTAAACAAAATACATGCCCAGTAAGCTGGCAATCATTAGCTAAACGACAACACTTTTTTTCCTCTGTAATCCACATAGTAGTAGCAAATTAACAGGATTAAGTCTGAGGTGGCCATGTTCTCAGATGCAATCTTAATCCAAGGTCTGCTACATTTAATCTAATCACACTCCTTGGGCTTGAAGCCTTTGCCCTCATTGACAACAGGCATTTCCCTCTGACTCACTCACCCAGTGCACATGGCCATGCACTCTAACAATGTCTTATCTGATCACTTACATCTAGCTGCCAATGTAGAGCGTGCTAACAGGACAGCATTTAAGCAATTAAAAATCATTCATGAAAATGGAATATCACAGGCCACATTCAGATCGCAGATAACAGAGAAAATTCACATCGACCAACTGCAAGCATTTTTCTGCAGCAACCGCCTCTCTTTAAATGTGGTCATGCCTAATTCGTGTGTGCGTGAGCTGACAGCGGCAGTGCTAAAGGTGGAGGTTCCAGATGGAGAACAGGAGGATTCAATTTATAGAAGCATTCGACTCACTCACTCACCTGGCAGGTACCTGCCCCGCACCCGGCCAGCATCTCCTTTAACAGAGTGAGTTTTCTGAGGAAAAGAAAAAGACGAACGCATGATTAAACAAAAGCACAAACAACTCTGTCGGTGCGAGAGCCATTCAACTTCCTTTCCAAAGTTGAAATAACGTTGAATTAAGTCATCACCCCTTGCACAAGTAATCATAATCTTTGGCAGATTAATAATTCACAAGGTGAGCTGCTGGGACAGACCACAGATCATTCATCAGCCTCCATGTTTGTCAACATAGAGATGAAGCTAGATGCCCTCAGGTTTATCTATAACAGTTGATAAAATTTTGATCCATGATAACATTCCCTCTGCTGTCACACATTCAAGTGGTTTTGTATTTTTAAACCAGGCAATTAACAAACCACTGTGAAATGCTTAGTGGCTTGGTGGTGAGTGGTGGAGGATTAACTGGAGCCTTGGTGAAAACACAGGCAGCTAATGTGTCAGGTTACATGTTAGTAAACATGCCAGTTAATCATGGTGGGAATGAGGAGAGGGGGTGTGTTTCAGTCAGCCTGTCAGCATTTTCATGCCTCACCCATCCTTGGAGAGGTGATGCCTGAAGAAGTCGTTGGCAGCCAATTTGATGGCTTTTTCTGGTGTGACTAATGTTAAGTTAACCGCTGCTCCTGAGAGGATGAAAGGGACGCAGGCCGAAGAAGAGGCAGACAGAAAGAAAAAGAGAGGAGAGAAAGAGAGCGCATGAGGCCATCCATGGTGGAAGCTTAACTTTTCCAAATGATTCCCTGAACAGACATAATCAAAATCAGACATAAATCCTTCTATTTGATGTTTGCAGCTGGAAGTAAGAATCTTGTGCTAACAAACACATTTCTGTCATTAAAGTGAAAAACTTACCTCGATACATCCCAAAATATCCCTCTGACCGAATGGTCTTAATAAGGCAATCTGACCTGAAACACAAATGCAGTGGCATGTTTGTCAAACAGTTGCCTGTATGATGTACAAAAAATGTGCTGATAATCTGGATAGTGCTTCTGCTTTTATAGAATATCCCTCCCTGTGTAAAACAGAGAAATTTCATACATGCTGGTGTAAAGGCGAGATCCATTTTGCTGGTTTTGCAACCGAGTCTTGGCCAGGTCAATGGGAAACACACAGGTCACTCCAATTAGGCCAGCGATCCCCCCATTGATCAATTTGGCAGGCAAACTGCATGAAGGTGAACAATAGAACAAATAGATGACACATGGAAGAACAACAGATGAAAACACAGTTTAAGTGCTGTTTTTCTGTTAAAAACTTTTGAAATCATTCCATGGTACATCTCACCTGATCTGATTGTCAGCCATTTATCTCAAGCCCCAGCTCGTCAAAGTGCCAATTTATCTGTTAGCCGGTCACTCAGTTGTCGTCTTTGTGCTTGGTTGTTTGTTACAGTAATGCGTTGCTGTTCAGGTGGTAGTTTTGTAGTATTCTTTGTCCACTCGCGTCCTTGCAGTTGTTGTTAGTTTAAGTCAGGGGTTATCTGTAAAAAAAAAATAAAAAATTAGATAACTAAAACAATCATTCCAACAAAATAGAAGATCAATATATTTCAAAAGTTAGAATGAAGCAATGTTGTTCTCACATGCATTACACAACACTGATTTCCTTTTAGTAACAGGGTGATAATAAACAGCAAAGACTGGCAATAGCAGTTTAAACCCCCAAACTAATATCAGTAGTAACTAAGAAATGCTTTCTTTATGAATTAGTTTTCAAGTTAATACTTTGCTCTATAAAATGTGGCATTGTCAATCAATTGTAGTTTGCTAAAGCCCTGGGCAGTATGGTATACAATGTCTATGGAAACTGACAATAAATACATTCACAGCAGAAAGGAAAAAGAGCTAGAAATCATGAAAAACCTGGAAGTGCAACCCACACACAAAAAGCTTGTCGGAAACCAACATGAGCCATCAGTGCTTTTTAATTATTTATTTATTGATTTTAAATCAGATATCAGACTGAAGTGCCAGCGTGTGGTGTTTAGGTACAGTTGACAAATGCTGTGACTTTCAATTCATTCCACCACAGTGGCACTTATAAATTACCAAGACAATGCCTTAGAGGTGACAACATCTCAGAGCATGTCCAATTGAACTCTTGATACTAATCCCAGGTTGGCATCAAATCCCAGCTGAAACTCCCAACAATACAGGCCTCAGTCACGAGTGCTGAGTAGTGTTTAGTCCAACCAGCACTCAGTTCATGATCATTTAAGACAAAGAATAACAACTGAGAAACTGGAATGACAGGGCGCCTGATATTCTTACTTTCCTTGAAAAATCTATGATCAGATTAGTTGTAACTCATTTTTGTCAATTGATTACACAAATCAAGTCAATTGTATATTACCCCAAACTCTGCTCATCATTAGATAATCCATATGAATGAGCCACATATAAATAATGGCAGTGAAGCATAATTAGGATCCAATGCTGACAGCCTGCTTGTAATAGCACTGTAGAGCCATCACTGAAGAATTATTTTCTGTTAAACAACTGAAACATCTGCATGCCACGTGTGTCCTTGAACGCTCATGTTTTATGCATAAGCTCTTTCAGTGTGACGCTGGAGTCAAACAGTGGAAATATTTTTCTTTTGTGTGTTAAACACAACAATAATTTAGACAAAATCGTTGATGTTGCTGACATGCTCCCTATTTTTGGTACAGTAACAGAGTGCCCTCAGTGTGAAAAGATGCTTCCCATTTCCCCTTTCAGTCTCTCCACCCCCTCCATCCACCAATCACAGCCGGCCCCTGCTGGTGCAACCCGCCTCCTCCTCTCTCCTCTTCAACAGCCCTCCCCCATCATTTCTTTCAGTCACGAGTCACGACTCTTAAATGCTGCTTTTCCCTCTTAAACATTTGCTGACTTGTGTATTCCTTTGTGAAGTGTGTATGTGTGAAGGTTTGTGTGTGTGTGTGCATGCACTCGTATGACGCCAATATCACATCAATTCGTCAGGATGTGTTTCAGAGAGACTGCACAGCTTGCATGATGTTTAGGTTTCTGATAGCAGTACTGTATCTCTGCATGAGTGCAGCTTTGGACTGGTGTGTTTGGTTTGGATGGGGACAAGAGGCCCGTACTGGGTGGGGGGGGGGTTAGAGCAGGTCAGAGACGCCTCTCTGGTCTCTGTTAGTTCTCTCTTTTCCTCTCAGCTCTTCACAGCTCGCCTCCATCACCTATCTCCCTCTACCTCACCATGTCTCATCCAGTAGTGACACTTCAACCCACTTTTTTACTTAACTGCATGCTACTTTTGTTTCCCTATTTCCTGCCCTTGACTTCCTCAAGAATAGTGACAGCACTTGCTGACTCCACAGTCAGCACTCTGGTTTCCTTTTGAAATCACAATTTTTCAGAGGATTATATGCTCTCTCTGTCATGAGACTGAGATGAAAATGTATGAACAATAGGAAGCACTGCAGACTCATGAGTCGCCCATCAAACTGACATCTTTCTCCATATTTACGATACCCACAGCTTTACTTTTCCACTTCAATCTGTCTACACCATACAACTGTGTCTACACCAGGGTATTTATTCGACCCTCAGTTACTGGCTGTAGTGTCTTGTCATGACAATTGGGGTTTGTATGGGAACAACTGGCTCCAGTGTGCAGTCAACAGCACAGTGGCATCACTCATCAACTGGTTCCCCTGGGAATTCCTTTTATTTTCTCAGAAGGGGAGGCAAAAACACACCATTCAGAAACTGCAGGGGTAACACCAATTCTTCTCTCCAGACCCCATAACCAAATCACCTTAAAGTCATTTCAGTTCAGTCAAGTCATTTTTAAATGAACTCGGGGGTGAGTTACCTATGAACAGACATGGTGAGTACAACAAACGGGATTAAAAGTGCCTGAAAAGCTTCTTTCTCCAGCTACAACTGAAATGTCTGGCTTTCTCTTTCACTCACATTCTAACACACACACACATGCACATTCACACAGAGGTCGTATTTTGAATTTGTACCTGCCAAGCCGATAAGGACTGATGAGTAAACAATAGACAAGGGTATTGTGCAACCTGCAGAACCTTGGACCTAAAACTTAAAGCAGCCACTGGATGCACTTGATGAAAGAGCTAAAAGAGAGACCAGAAACTGATATGATAACGGCTCTATTCTAACCCTTGTTCATCATTTCAACTTGAACCCTGAGGCCATAAACACAGTCTCACTTACAAATGTACAAGAACCTTGCCAGTACAGTAACGTGGAGTATTTTGAAATCCTGTAAAAACATAATTTCATTGACATGTTTATGGGCCAATGTGTAAGACTAAATGCTCAAGTATTGAATGCAAGGATCTATTGTGGAAGTCAATGTAATCTCACAAAGGTATGGCAGAGGGTGTGGTCGTGTAATAATTTAAATACACGTCAATGACAGCACATGCAAAATTTAGGATAGTAATCTATCAAATTGTTTCTGCTGTATTTTAATCCTCCCGAATGAAAAAAAAACCCCCAAAACATTATATAACCGAATATAACATTTAGAAAACATGGTCTCAAATGCAGATGTAGATGATGATCATAGCCTAAAACAATGACAATGTCAAGAATCTTTCACACCCACTGATTCAGTTGAAAAACTGAATCAGTGGGTGTGAAAGATTCCAGAAAACCACACATTTTTTCAACACAGGTTGTATAATAGAGATGCCTCAAGAAAAGGGTCAATGCTATAAATAACGTACATGTGATTATTTGCTTTAACTAATCTGCTCCATGACATCTCAATCATGTAAACACAGTAAATGATAAACATAACTCCGCAGCTTGAATAAACATGAAAATATGCCCAAGTTTGTTTAAGATGCAAAACTCAATGCAAATGATAGTTGTGTAATTCAAATCAGGCAGGGAACAATGTACCTTATCAGAGCTCCTTGGTTGCCTTTCTGCCTTAAGTGCCAAACAGAGTAAAGGTCTTGCAATTGATAGCAGTTTTTAGTAGCTATAAACATGTAGTCAACACTCAACTCACGTGACTACAGGCCAGTTACTAAATGAAAATCACCCAGGCCCTTCCTCCTTGGCTTAGAGAAGAGGCTGTTGTTACTTATCAGTCCATCTGTCTCCCATGAACTGGTTTGATTACCACTGATCCACCAGGGATCTGCACTGAGGTCTGTTTCAGACACAAGCTTGTTCCTTTATCAGATGTCAAGTACGAGCTGCAGTGGCACAGAGGCCACATCAAATATAAACCTTCAGTCTGTCCACTGTTATTTTGCCTCGAAGCCATTACTTTCTTTAGTTTTACAGGTCTAGTTTACTGTAGAGCTATGATCAGTTTGTATTATAGTACACATCTTACTTTTAATGTGATACTGTCTTTTTGTATCTTTTTTGCATGAATAGTTTAGGAAAGAATTAAGTTTTAAATTCTTCTCTGCATTGATAGATTAAAATCTGTTGTTCTAGCATACATCATCATGCCTTTAAAAAAAAAATAATAGTGGTTTAAAAGATGTAGTCTATTTTTGTACAGCACTGCAGAAACAAGGGATGAATTTTGTGGTGTCACAGATAAATCTGATTACTATTCCCTCTTCCTTACTGCATCAGGATTATAAACCTAATACGTACTTATGAAAGCTCTCTCGCAATCTCCATTTACAACCAGTGGAGTTATGATCTAGACACAGCAATGCATTTCCCACATACGTGCTCTACCCTGAGTTTATGTTGCAGCCATTATACATACAAAATTATGTATTGTTGTAATCCCTGGCTTCAGATCAGATATAACATGCTGGGTCTAATTTTCAGCCAGAAAAACTAGCCCCCCTGAGAGGAGGGGTGGTGCAGGGTTCAGTCCCTCCTCTGGCACCACAGGTATCCCCTGTGGCCCAGTTTCTGGAGTCAACTGGGACTTGTCTCTTGTATCTATCCTTTTTTTTGCCTTCATCTCAATTTTCCCGCAGCAAATCATGTCAGAGAATTTTCTTTAGAGAAAAAGCCAAATGTGGCATTTGGTTACAATCTCCAGATTTCAGGAAGGCCTTGAACGTCTGGAACTGAAAGGAACACAGTGTCTCCCCCGCATCTTACATTTCCATTCAGTGCATGTATACCAGTGACATTTAACACTGCTTGCCCCTGAGATTTCAACTACACGTCAGTAGTCCTGCATGATTCACTAAATATTTTACAGTGTTGTTGTTTTGAGACATAGTATTGCAAAGTTGTAAAGCCTTGCAGCCAAAAAGGTACCAGATTTCAAATGGAAAGCACCGGATGGGTCACCTTACACCCCAGAATGGCTCCCTTCATCAATTATTTCAAAGCTGCAGGAATGCTTTATTACACTGCATGGCCTCATCATAACTCATCTACTACTAACAGCACACACTGTGGAAAGAGGCTGCTGCTTTTAAAAAGCATCCATTGCTGAAGATGTTCAGGCACGGCTCACATGTTGGGAAGCAGCTAGGTGTTCCCTGGTGTTTGCTTTGGAGGAGCCTGAGGCCTGAGGGATGTGAGAAAGAGGATAAAATCTAAGAGACAGCAGCAGATTGTTGAAAGCGTCTCAGTTTTGCATTAGTTTGACGCTGCTGAAGCGGCCGTGCGTTAATGTTTAACCTGTCAGATGGTGCAGCTTCACTTCTTCCAATGGAAAAGGAGGTGGGTGCAGTCAGAGCGGCTCCCCCTCCTCACCCCCCCACCCCCCGGGAACACTGTACCTGCTGACCGCCACATCTGCGTTAACACCCCGGAGACAGCCAGCTGTCCATCAGTCAAACTTCACACAAACACAGACCGGAACCGGGACTCCTTTCGGTCTACCGGGGACACCGACCGTTAGTCAGCCGGTGTGTTAACGCTGATGCGGACCGACGGGCCTAACGGTTTCCGTATGATGATCACATAACGGACAATGATCCGGACTCCGGTCTGGACGGTCACATCCCGCTCTTTCTTATCTCGTCACCGTGAATTTTTCTGCCGCCATAACGGTAATTCCCAGGTGAGATGTTGACGGCTTGAAGCCAATCAGTCAGCTCAGCCGCCTCATCGCAACCGGGGGCTTTTTTATTTTGTTTCATTTCACCGCAGCCCGCCGCTCCACGTACCTGAGCCCGCTCCGTTATCCGTCCCGGTGCAGCCGAGGGGGCGATATCAGAGCGTCTCCTCTCCGGATCTCTAGCTGACAGACCGACTAACCGGCTAACCGACCTACCGGCGACACTAGCACTGGAGTCCAGCGGAGGAGGCGGGGAGGGGGAGCAGGCTGCCCGGCGGAGGGGTGGAGGAAACACGGCAGAGGGATTTCAAGAGGGAGGGTCCTCTGGTGGAGTGCAGGAGAACTACAAGGCGCTCCTATTTATATGCAGTAATGTAAAATTGGGAGGAGGGGGGGGGTCTTGACGTCATCGTGACGATTCCTCTCAACCCAATGACCTTCAACGTAAAAATAGAAAAATAGCATTAGTGGAGTTTTGGGTATGAAAGCGAGCAATGCAGCAGGAGATGTGACTAAATAACACTGAGCCAGCACAGCAAAAAAAAAAAAAAAAAAAGAATTAAAATAATAATAATAATAGCTGACATCAAGTATTATTTGAAATCACTGTTTTATTTACACTTTTCATTTATACATTTTAAAAAAACCCTAATGTCACCGTATGTCTCTGAATTTGTGCTGCAGCTAAGCTGGTTGCTCAGAGAACAAAGGCACACTAGGATTAAATGTAATCAATCATAAAAGATGGCCCCCTCCTACACTTTCAGTGTGTTATTCACCACCACACAGTCTCCAGTGTTTGCTCTGCCTCTTGACTGTGTCCTGGGAAGTATGAGTTAATCATAAAGAGGCCATTTCTGGTATGCAAGATAAAAATGACGATTTTGAAAGCCTGGCTCGAAGTTATGAGATGAAGTGCCACAATTTTGAGATGCTGAGTATCAAATTTGAATTGCTAAGCAAAAGTTTACAGATAGTGAGTCAAAATTGTGATGTATTAAGTCAATTTTTTTTATATCAAAATAAAATGTAACTTACTTAATCACAATTAATGGATACTAACCAAGATTTTGATGACCTCAGGTCAACGTTTTCACTTAATTATGAAGTCGGGATGTATAAATTGTGACTTGATATCTCTTCTTTTACAATTAGCATGACTAGGTCAGTAACTCAGGTCATTAACTTTTTATCATGTTCTTCTTCTCCTGGCAGAAAGGAGTTGTCAGATTAATGTCTTTCCCATGTTAACATTCTGGAACAGGTGAAAATTGGAAAAAAGACAAAAACAAAAAACTGCTAGATCCATTTTGCTTGTTGTTTGCTTGGTTTGGCAGAAGTGGTTACCAGATGGTACCTTAGAAAGATTTTTCCACTATGGAACAGTTGTTTAGATGGCAGGACAACCCGATGAAGCTGTGTAAACAGGTATGCTCAAGTGTAAGATAGCCATCTGCAATCAGTGAGGGGTGAGGGTTCATCTATTGCTATGTTTCATGTAGGGGAGGGGAGCCCTCAGCTTCCAGGCCCACTCTTCTCAGTGACTCAGAGTACTTTTTCCTTCCTATACTGACTATGTCCTCAATCTCATCCGCCAGGTCTCTCCTTCCACTCTCTATCATAGCAGTCACCAGCCTTGAAACTGCTCCAGATCCTGCATTCCTCTGTCCCCGAGCCCAGTGGAAGAGTACATCCAGCACCAAAGCTCCCAGGTTGTCCCTGGTGGGTTGGGCAAAAGGAAATAGCACATCATGTTTCTAGCTGCCGTGACTGAGGGGTAGAAACATAAATAGTGTCTACATCCCTGCATCAGAACAACAGAATTTTACACAATGCATAATTTTTCTTCACCCTAAGGATGAGTCATGAGAGGCATGAGGAGGGGTGGTGGGGGTGGGGGGGTTGGCAGATGAGCATCAGTCTGTGTGAAATCTCCTGCAGTGTCCCAGATGGCTTAGAAATGGCCAAAAGTACAGATTAAAACAATCAAAATTCTCTCGCATTTCTCCCCCACTGCAGCCTTTCCTTCACTCACATAACATCTCAGTCTATGTCATTTCCTGAGAAGCTTTTCCTGTGCAAACACATGCAGGCATACACAGACTCATGTAGGGATGCTTTGAACAGAACAATATTAGAATAATAGAACAACACAGCACATATTCATGGAAGCTCTGCAGCAGTGAAGATATCCAAGTTTCCAAAAGAGCTCAACATGCAAGGTTGAATTTACATAATATTTTGGCAGTGGGGTAACTGTGTCTTGGTGTAAAATAAAAACAACTAATATGAATTTGAATATCAAAAGGTATGAACTAGAAAATAAGAAATATCACAACCAGTTAACTACCAATATTAATGATTGAAAGTAAGTAATGTTGAATAAGGTTTCTTTCCAACCTGTGTCTGTATTGGATGCGGTCAAGCTCCTGATAGCTTAAGCCAAGATTGATGCCGATAACACGCCAGTCCTGTCCTATCTGAAGAGAGATAGACAGCAGATTGGCTTCTGTCAGATAGCCGCTCTCAGGGTCACCCAGGTTCAGAGGAGGATGCTGAAATTCCTCCATGATGTAACTGTTGTCTGAGTTTAGAGCCTAGGACAAACAGAGGGGAGATAATATATGCGGTTACTTCTTGACAGTAGCTAACAAGCATAATGTTAGTTTTAATTAACGAGAAACAGGCACTTAAATTAGAGGCTAAATATATTGTGGACGAGAGACCATTGCACATATATTTCTTATTTCTAATTGATACTCCAAAATTTTACATAAATATATATATTTATATAAAACGAAATGCACAAGTCAGTCATAATAATTCCCAAAGTCCAAAATCACAAATATATTTCTATTCTGTGAAATTAAAAAAAAAAATTCTATTCATCATTTCCACTGACAGGAAGTCGTAGTGGTAAAGTTGCCAGCCACTGGCTGTCGTGTCCTTTCCTCTTCCGTGCCACCTCCTCTGGCAGATTGCTTGGAATGTCCCCTCTATAGAAAGATACCTGTAACAGGACCAAAGGATATTATCAGCGTGTCATCTGAACAATACATACAAATGAATTCATGCAACTGTATTGTGAACTGGGACTGAGCTGGGCAGCTATTGTGAATTGCACTAAGGAACCACAAAAGCAAGATATGCAAGGTAACTTTGATTATACATGTTAAAAAGGCAATATGTCTTCAGCCATAGTACTCTCTTGTCTGCTCAAAATCAGGTCTGTCTTACTTGTCCCCTCACTGGCCCGCTCTGACCCTGAGCTGGACAGATGTACACTTCCTTCAGATTCTTCAAGCTGGAGTAAAACACAAAACTCAGTCTTCCCTGCACACAGTCTGGTCTTTCTGTTGAAGACAGGAAAATATCATCTTAAGACTTCCTACAAGTAGCTGTTTCAAGACAAGTATTACAAAACAGCAGATGATAAGGCTTTAGAAGGAATGAGAATAGAATGTTTATGTAAGATAGAATCTCAAAGAGGACTTCAGACCTGTGCTGATATCTAAGCCCTTCTCAAAGCCAGCAAAGAACTGCTCTCCCTCCAGCAGGTCACACAGATCTGAAGGCTGTGGTCCATCATACTGCTCTGACAGAGACTGCACTCTGCCTTCCACCTGGAAAACAACCACCACAATCTCTGTTTGGTACTTGCAAACACCACAAACAGAGGCATGAATATTTTTGAAAAAAAATTAAAAATTAACACTCAGAGATTTACAACCTTGTTAGCAGGTAAACACTGTAACAAAACTTGTGACCGATCAGTCTTCCGCTGGAGGACAAGGAACTGGACCTTAAACTGTTTCAGTCTTTGATAGACCTTCCTGACCACCCCACTAACACAGCGCCGAGTGGTGTACCACAACCAGTACCTGTAATGACACAGAGCTGTACTGATACAGTGTAAAAATATAAATTAAACATAAATCATGAGAGTATATAGCAGAAACTTACCAGGAGAAATGTGTTATGTAGAAAATGGCATATATATGAGTCACATAAAGAGAGACTTGTGCTGTGATGTCAGTCCAGGTTTGGGCAGTGGGATCTCCATGGAGCAGATGAAGACAGGTAGTATCAACTGTATGGCCTGCAGAAGCATCACATGGTTTAATATATGCTGAAATACCCTGTTCTAAACATGTGCAAAAATATAAATGTCATACTGTACCTTTGAGTCCAGGTGGCAGAGGGATCTGAACTTTGACAGGCTGCAAGAAATGTAGGTCAGGAGTCTGGGAGAGGCAGAGCAGAGGGCTTGCTCTGGCCTCTGGATCGCCACACAGTGTTTGTACCTCTGACACAGACATATGGACCACCTACAGAAATAGAGGAAAAGTAAAACCTTGATACCACGGTTAGCACACTGAGAGACTAAAGTGATTAACTTCCACCACTGTGTCAACCTGTAAAGTTATGGTGCGGGCCTGAACCGTGGAGTCTGGCGGGAAGTGGAGCTTGATTCCAGGGTCAGAGCTGGACACCAGCAGGGCTCCAGCTGGAGTAACAGAGCAACTGTCCTTCACTGGACGGGACACTGCCATAAACCAAGAGAACTGGCGTACTGAGCAGCACGCCAGCTACATGTACAACAGGTAATGTTTTTTTTTTCCTCAACAGTAACGTTACATATCAGTTTTATCATATTCTTTTGAAGTGGGAAGTTTGTGCTTTACCCTGGCTGGATGTCCTCCAGGGTGACTGCTATGGCCATCACTTCCTCTCCTTAGACCAGTGGGCAAAGTGCTCCATGACTGCCCATCAAACCTTCTCACAACCACCTCCCTTCGTTTAGTTCGATGATATGGCACACACACCTCCACAGGCTGGAAGAATTTTCAGTGCAGAGAAGAACAGAATCTTAAGGGGAAAAAAATAACCTACGATATACAGATGAAGAACAGTTCAATCAACAGAATCAGCATCTGCATAGATAATAAACCTATTAAGCAGATCAGATATTGGCTATGATGTAACCAATCCACTTGCAATACAGTTTCTTTAGCAGTGTCATTATATATTCACCATTTTGTTATTAGCCACATTGATTCAATCACATCAGACTAACAAGTCACTTTTTAGCCACTGCTCTCTAATGTGTTAGTGAGGTACTTAGATTTTAAAATTAGGCAATGAAAGCTTAACTACCAAGTTGATTTTGGACATATACCCAATGTTAAGGTCACAAACTTGTGCTCAAAAGACAAAACTTGAATTCCAAATAAAAAATTAATAAAATGTGTAGGTTCAGCACAGCCTTCACAGGCAGAGCAAAGATATGTGAATAAATGAAGTTTGTAAACCTTAAAAAATTTAATCCCATGTGGACGAAGCTCCAGAGGACGACTCAGTAGGATGTCATGTTCCTCCAGCCACACCCACTTCCTTTCTGGCCTCTTTTCAATCCACTCCAACCTTGTGGTTTCCACCAGGCAACCTGGGGGGAACAGCAGCTCAGCCCCCCCTGGGAGAAACACATGACACCCAGCAGACGAAACACAGAAACTAAGGAGCAAGAGAAGTATCAGAATCCCTTAAAATGACACAATTTGTAATGGGAATAAGAAAATATTTTCTGACAAAGACTTGACACTGTACCTGTGCTGATTAAATCCGAGGTGTAACTCTGGTATTTTTGTTTCAGGTTGATCTGATAAGAAAAATAGTAATGTAATAAAGAACATGTGCTAACTTCATGTAAGCTCTACCTGATGACTATAAATTAAAAATTATTCCAGCATTTAATTTAATTGAAACCATTTTTTCTCTGCTCACCAGGTGTAGGAGGAAGGGGGGGAGGGGTTGGGGGTTGTCCCAGTGGATTGTCACGCACATCTATTTTCAGCAGAGGCAGTTTGTTCAAACGATGTGGGATTGAGCGCAGGTCATTACTGTAGATGACAAGCTCCCTGAGTGAAAGGAGAGAGGCTAGAGAACAAAGCAGAGATGTTTACATATATATATTTATATGTATCTATAATGTATTCATAAATGTATTCTATCTATACATGTATGATTTTCACTTCCGTCAAACAAAATGAGAAGTTCTGTGTATTTTGCTGTATTTTATTTCCTCAACATATCCTATCTTCATCCTTGCATCCTTACCAATGGTCTCTGGTAGCTCTTTCAGCTTGTTGTGGGACAATTCCAGCTTAACAAGTTCCTCCAGAGAACCGATTTCGTCAGGCAGATCCTTGAGAAGATTATGTGAAGCATCCAATGTCTGCAGCGCTTTCAAATGACCCAGACTTGGAGGAAGAGAGACCAGCTCGTTCCCCAGGAGGGAGAGGTAGGTAAGGGAGGACAACTGTCCTATATCAGGAGGCAAAGCTGAGAGCCGGTTGTGACAGAGGAGCAGGGAAGACAGTGAATGGATGCTGAGCAGGCAGGATGGAAGAGAGAAGAGCCGGTTGAAGGAGAGATCCAGGTGCACCAGATGAGTCAGGGAGGAAAGAGTTGTGGGTAAAGTGGTAAGGAGGCCAGGCAGTGGATCACCTTGTGAGTCATAAAAACAGTGTCCTGAAACAGAGAACACTATTTAATATACACAATTTGGAATGAAAAAACAATGAAATGAAACTAATACCACAATAATCAGAAAAATACCCCGGATAGCCAGTGAGCGCAGCTCTGTCAGATGGTGTAAGACTTCCAGTGCACCATCCAGTCCTGGTTTATCTTCAGAGCCCAGCCTGAGGTACTGCAGGCTCTTTAGCTGCCCCGGGATGGACACCCATAGCAGCGGCAACACAGCAGCTCCACCACGGTACACATCCAAGGTAAGCCTCGTGTCAGTCAACAGAGCAGAGAGCTCCAGAGAGGGAGGCAAGGGTGGAGTCAGAGACAGGCCAGCGGAGGAGGAAGATGAGGATGAGCAAGAAAAATTGGTGTGTTGATAGGTGGATGAGTATGAGGACGAGGAGAGGCTTGATATGTATGGACAACAGGTGTCAATGAGGCTGGAAGGAGTCAAACAGGGCGCAGGTGAGCCCTCATCTATCTCTGGCTCTTCAGACACACCACCTGATAGCACCGGTCCAGTATCCATCTCTGATTTCTCCTGTCCCCTCCAGACCCCCAGAGTCAAAATGTCTGTAGAAGGCGCTGCCTCTCCACGGGTTGTTCCCACCTGTTCCTCATCCTGCAGCCTGTCTGACCTCTCAGTGCTCCCGGCTGCCTGCTCTCCATCCTCTTCGTCAGAAGCTGCTGCCTCCTCGCTGTTTCTCTCCATTGACACCACACAGCTGGCTAACAGTTTCCTGCTAGTCCAGCACTGTCCGGGAGGGTTTCCCTCCACATGTGTGGAGTGTGGACAGTGTGGTCATTGTCATCACAGCCACAATGTAACACGATATTTTACGAGACGTGTTTGCAGATGAAGGTAGCTACAGGCTAACACAGCTAAGTGTTAAGCTCGGAGAGTTAGCTGAGAGTTGCATGTCTGCTCGTTTCTATAACAGGTTAATACTGTGACACTATTTAATGATGTGTGGTAAATAATGTGTAACGTCGGTCTTCGCGTTAACCTGTTTCTCCTCTTCTATATACTTCCTTAAGCTCGGATGTTTTCAAAAAAGAGCCTTTGAATCGAATTTAATCGCTCGATTCAATTACAGCGTCCGCCCGTTGACGAGGGGCGGAGTCCACTCATCTGTGCGGCTGTAAAACCAAGAAGCCCCGCCCTTCCGGCTTTTGTTGTGTAAAATACCGAGCGCCCCGATGTTGACGCCGCCAGTTTCAATTTAGGGCGGGACAGATGTGGCTGCTCGGTCAGTGCAGGCTCGGCCAGCTGGGGACGCTGTTTGTACACAACACGGAACAAATTACATCACATTCAAATGTTTACAGCGAAAAAGACAATTTCAACATTGACGTATGTTGAAATTGAAATACCTAAAAATACAACTAATGGTTATATTCATGGTGGTTCTGTTACATTTATATCATGAGTTAACTTATCAAGTTTTATTTATCGTACACAAAAATATTGTCATTTATTTAATTACTATTTTTTGCTAATAAGAGAGACACTAAATAAGTTGAAGGACGATAGGCAAATTAATGAATGAATAGCAAAAGTTATTTCAAATAAATTATACCATCTAGACAAAGCAAACACGTATAATTATTCCAGTGTTAGCAGATTGTCATTCTTCCACATATATTGTCGTATAATGGAGAATGATGCATTTCATATCATGAATGACCTAAACTATATATGGCTGTTAAATGAGCTTCACCTCGACCAGTTATAATGTTATTGATAATAATAATATGATGATAGCATAACGTGATCTTCTGACAAAGGCCATTCTGGTGCCTAATGTTGATTCTCTGCGGGTTCTACACTTGTGTTTTTACTTTGAACTTTAACTGAACTGTGAATTCATAGCTTTTAGCTGTAATGGAAAAGAAAACATGTCAAAGGTGCATGTTTGTTGTGGAAACCATTTAATCATAGAGAAAATAATTTGTTCAATTCAAATACGGTGCCAAAGGCCAACCGTGGTACAGTGAGCTATTTGTGCACAATAACAAAATGCCTGCCAGAAAACCTCACAGCCTCCCACTGCAGCAGTCATCTCCTGGTCAGGAACATTTCACCTTTCCAGTCAGTTCCTCTGGAGCTCAGTGAGAATTACAAGCCTTTTGTGAATCCAGAAGAGATCAGGGTCAGAATCAGAAACAGAAATACTTGACTATTCATTCCCAGAGGGAAATGCCGGTTTGGCTAGAAGAAGGCAATATAAAAAATTACAATTTTACTTTATCACAACACCTTTCCCCTCTTCATTAAACCTCCAGTTTAATTTGGAGGGTTTTTCCAGACCTTCCAGGTCTGGAAGAAAAGTCCTAGCACAGTTTATCAGTTTGTAATCTATCTTTGAGCCTCAGAGGTCATTCCACACTTGTTAAAGAATATGTGCTCTAACAATGGCTGGACATCACGATGGACATTTATAAGATGGAAAGAATAATGGCATGTGTAAACTACAAAATGGACTTGTTTATGTCAGGTTGGAAGAAATTGATTAATTATGTAACACCGAGCAGGCCAGACTTTAATTTTGCAGACTTGAGATAGAATGTTATGTGTATGTGTAGACTTATAAGCATAAAATAGCAAAATGAAAACACTCCCTATATGTTGAGGTTCATGTTATGTTTTTCTTTATTTTGGTTCTTTTCTGTTAAGAAAAAAGAGGGACACTCACTCAGGTGGATTTAATCCAATTTACAACTATTGTAGATGTAAATGTTTATTCCTGTCACTGAATGTCAATAAAAATAAAATTAAAAAAATATATGCGCTCTAACAATGAACCCTAGCTGGTGATGCTTTCACAACAGGATATACTCTCTAAGGAATCAGGAATCATATCATGAACAGAACCTGGACCATTGCCCACAAGAGTGACTATTTTATTGACTAATTCTGCAAATAGTGTCTTCAAGAAAATGTTCCAGAAAAACATTTCAGTGTTATTGTTGAATGTGTTTCAGAAGGAAGTGATTTGTAATTTCACAATTACACTGTCCTGCGAAACCCTACTACCATTTACTATTTTCAGACCAGGATGTTGCTATCGAGGCAGGTGTGTTCATACATGAGCTGGGCAAAGGACGGAAGTTTGTTTGTTTTGTTTTGTTTTGTTTTCATTTTCTTAATCACTGAATATAGTTCATGAAACCTTTAAATGAAGTCCAGGCCATTCCTTAAAAATATTTAAAGTGGTTCGTTTTAAAACTGTCCATAACAAATAAGCCACAGCAGACAGTAAGAGTTTGAAAGTTTTCAAGTTTTGCATTTATCGATGTGCAAACAAAGGTTTATCCGTCCAACATGATATAATAGCAAATCAATAAATGTTTCTTCCTAATGATAACAGCTATTACCAAATAATGTCCCAATATAGTTCGGAATATTTTGACAGCAGTCAGTTGGGGGGCAAATGTCCACTCACCAACTTCTCCGAGTATCAGCGTTGCAAACTGTGATTGGTCATCTTCTTAACTATTTCAACTGTGATTGGTCTATTTGCTCGGCGTCTCCATTTGTTATTGGGCGTGTCCACCTCCCAATACACACCAACCAGAACTTTGTAAAGTAAAAACAACTCCCCGTGGTTCACACACCGCCATAAAACCAGCCCGGGGCGGTTTAATCACGACATTAACCCATGAGAGAGATCATCAACGTAACGAAGATTTTAATTTTTCCTCAAGCAATGTCAACTTAAAGACACACCTGCAACGGAAGAAGTATCTTCTACCGTTAGCGAGAGAGCTAAAAACAGCTAGCAGCAAAAGAGCACATGAGGAAACTCCAACAACAACAGGTGAACATTGTTCAGCTCTATTATTAGAGCTTCTGGTCCTCCTCTAGTTTGTATCTGGGGGACCGTCGCCGGCATGTTCCCGTTAGACTCCCCGTGGAACATCTCTTTCGCGGGCTGCGGCTTCCTCGGCATCTACCACGTCGGTGTGGCCAGCTGTTTGCTGGAGCAGGCCCCCTTCCTGGTGCTCAACGCCCGGCACATATACGGGGCATCGGCCGGGGCCCTCACTGCCACGGCCTTGGTCAGTGAAGTCTGTCTCGGTATGTACGATTACTAAAATATTCAAGTGCATGCCAAGTGTGAAGAGGAGGAGGATGTAGCTGTATCACTGTGTCTGTAATGAACAGTGATAGGAGAAATACTCAGGTGACACTGTAAACAAACTGCTACCTGCAAAACCTGTTCAAAGGATCAAAAATAAAACTTTGTCCATTTTAAACCGGTGTAAAGACACACACTGTAGGTATTGGATTATTATCTTTGTTGCATTAATACAGAAGCAGCAGTTTAATGTTGTACCTTGACAACGTGGAAGTAATTTCAACTGTAAACTTTTTTGAAGTGAGTTAACAGTGAAGTTAAGTAAATTAGTGCAGTAAGAGGAAAGTATTTTCCTCTAAATTGCAGCACAGCGGAAAAATAAAGTGGCATGCAATGAGCAACTTGTTACCTGTAACCACTGATGGTATACCAACCACTGTCACTGTGGTTTGTAGTTGAGTACAATGTATAATCAAACATTCATTGATGCTGCAATTCCCTATGTTTGTAATAATAATAAAAATAATAATACATTTTATTTATATTGTGCCTTTCAGGTCACCCAAGGTCGCCTGACAGAGAATAAAAGCATATTAAGACAATATTAGGACAGATAAACAGTAAACAAATAGACAATAAACAAAGAATGGGACACAATAATATAAGCATATTAAGACAATGATCAAGAAACAGAAAGAAATGGGACACAATAACACATGCATATTAAGACAATAAACAAAAAATGGGACATAATAAAACATATTCAAACAGCGTACGCAAAGTGTACAGTTAAGTAAAGAAGTTATTCATCCCAACACCCCTAAACCAGGAGTCGGCAACCCTCATCCCTCTGCCGTGGCTCCCTGTGGCTTTGAGAAAATAATGTGAATAAATAATAACTATTTAATTTAAATAAATTTTATTCTATTTAGTTGTTTTTTTTTTTCTTCAATGTAATAGTTATGATTATAGAGATTTAGGTGATCTTGCAACGTCGAAATAAAACGTTTTTTTAAATATTTTGTCGATCGAAATATGCGTCCCACCTTGTTTGTTTGCGTCACCTGTTGCCGACAGGCTGGTGACTTATTTTGACCTCTCGACCCCCGGTAAGCTAAGGTAGGTTTTGTGGCTCCAGGTGGGTTTTATTTGGTGGGAACCACACCCAAATGGGGTGTTGAAGGTTGCCGACACCTGACCTAAACAAACAACCATCTATCTTATCTTTATGTAATCATGTACTATAACTGGAGTCTTTGCTTACTCATTCACATATATGTGCTCCATTATAGCTCATATAAGTTCTCAGCAGTTTCCATAGACTTTTATTAATACTTTCGCAGGAGAGACTGGAGCAAGTATCATCGATGTTGCCAAAGAGGCCAGGAAGCGATTCTTGGGACCCATGCATCCGTCTTTTAACCTTGTGAAGATTGTGCGTCACATGCTGCATCGCACTTTGCCAGCTGATTCCCACCATCGTGCCAGCGGACGGTTAGGAATCTCTCTCACCCGAGTCACAGATGGAGAAAATGTCCTGGTGTCTAACTTCAACAGCAAGCAGGAGTTGGTTCAGGTCTGCACTGTGCAATATATCTTTCATAATATTAAGCAAAGAGGTTGGTTTATGTTAATGAAATCAGGCATCAAGAAGGGATTTAATATTTAAATACTTAAGATGTGTGCTTTCAAATGTCATTTATATACAAGAACATTTTGAGAAAAGATTGTGACAGGCAATATTTATTTATTGTCATTTTTCCCACTTACTGTGAAAAATGCTATCCTAATATTAATTAACTAATATAATTAGTGATGAAAAATGACTGAATCAGTCAAAAAAATTACTAAGCCACCACAGTCCACGAATGAAATTTAATACAGCCTGAATACATCTTCAAGATGGACCATAATTGGAGAACACAAAAAAATGGTGTCACAGTATTCATTATAAAACAGTTCTGTCAATTCTGTCTGTTTTTGTAAAGATTTGTCTAACGGTGTCAACAAAACAGTTTGTCCAAGAGCTTCATTTATTATATGAAAAATAAAATGAATTTTACTTATCTTTTTGTTTTTTGCTTTATTTCAGGCATGTGTCTGCAGTGCTTACATCCCAGTGTATTGTGGCCTTATTCCTCCAACACTGCAAGGAGTGGTAAGTAAATTCAATTCTCTTAGCATTTAATCACCTTTCCCTCTGTTAGTGGAGATAAAGTACCATCCCGATTTGTATAGATTTTTAATCAAGAACTACACATGAAGTAGGTATTACTGTTGTGATGTGTAATGGTCAGTATTTCCTCCTGCTATACTTCAGTTATGTACCTATGATATTTTTGACTTTTGTTACTTCTGGCACAGTAATCAGAACCCTCCTTTCCACAAGAATGTATTTGTGATTGGAACGTGTGGAAACAATGATCATAAAAGTCCCTAAAGTTAGAGTTTGTCTAAGATTTCACACCGAAATGGAAAGGAGAACTTCATTGTTGATTCTTTTTCTGGGCATGTTTCTAGCACAGAGGTCTTCTCGGGAATTGAGCAATGCAAGCATTCCCAACCCTCTCTCTGTGGCCTTTGTGATGTATTTTACGAGCTTACATGTGCTTGTGGGTATGCAGAGCTCATGACCAAAATTTGACAGTGGCACAGCCAGAGGTTACCGTCCTTTACTCCCCTCAGTGGCTCATATTCAAAAGACTGATTTTATCCGTTGACACAGTTGTGTGTGTGCCTTTTAAAGCTGGGTTGAACAGTTCAGAAGCTTCAGTGAAAACAAGCATTAATCAATATGCAGGATGTGATGTCACTGTAATCACAGATTGGAATGACTGCTCTCTTGTCCAATACCCTCCTATTTCTTGATATTATTTACAGTACAGTATTGTTTAGATGTTGTGCAATGATTGACATATATATAATTTTATCTTTCAGCGATATGTCGATGGAGGAATCTCAGACAACCTGCCTCAGTATGAACTGAAAAACACCATCACGGTATCGCCATTCTCAGGAGAGAGTGACATCTGCCCCCGGGACACATCAACCAACATACATGAGCTACGATTCACCAACACAAGCATCCAGTTCACCCTCACCAACCTCTACAGAGTCTCCAGAGCTCTCTTCCCTCCAGACCCCATGGTAGATCACTTGATAACAAAATCGCTGATCCATATGCACAAACACACAAACGCACTCATATGCATCTACAGATACATTGATTGGCTCAGTTGAACTGGAGTTAACTCTTTTCTTTCATTTATGTATGTTTGTTTTGAATATAGACTATGAAGGCCATGTGTAAACAGGGATACAAAGATGCTTTGCACTTTTTAAAGAAGAATGGTAAGAATCTGTGATTTGTGATTATTCCAAGTGTCTTTGAATCTCTTTTTAATAAAATCTTGGTCTGGACTAACAAACCTGATTGATCTTTTGTCCATTGATTAAAAGGTAAAAGTAGGTTGCATGCTGATAACACTGATATGCTATCAGAGCTTGTGCTTCTTGTGCCCACATGATTTTCTTGTTTTACTCTCCTTCTGGCGTTTCATGTTGCTTCATTTATTCATTTACTTATTTGTTTCAGCATTTTCACTACTAAGCATGTAATCAGCATTGAATTGCAAAATAACCTAAAATACATTGATTGTTATTAAGTTGTTGACTATTAAGGTAATAAACTGATCACAGATAGACAAGTACTTTCATATTTGCTTTTCTTTTCAGGCTTGCTTAATTTCAATGGACCTCTCAGAGACAGACCCCTGCTGGCTCATGAAAATGAGGATTATAATGATGAGGAGGAGGTAGAGGAGAATAAAAGTAATGAAGAGGAAGAGAACCCCCATAAAGAAGAAAGGGAAGTGATGGTTCGATCCATCTCCTCACTAGAGGAGCATATCATCGAACACCTGCCGCCCATCCTTCACAAAGGTAAAAACACGACACAGCAAATAAAGAAATTTGAATTTCACATTGAATTAAAGTGGGCACATCTCTGAGTAGTTATGGTAACTGATAAGCTCCTCCTGCTTTCTCTCTGCAGCTCTGGTTGAGGCTTGCATGGAGAGGAGGAGCCTGGTGCAGTCACTAAGCAACATGCTTCCTGTCAGGGTGGTGTCAACCATCATGCTTCCTTACACTCTCCCTCTGGAGTCTGCTATGTTTTTTACTCTCAGGTACTGTGGGACATCCCTATATGACACATGTTTGACATGCACTCAAAATAGTGTGGTGTGACTCTAGGGAGGTGCATCTCCAGCGAAAATCCTATTCAGTTGTCGGCGGGAACTATTCGACTTTTAATTGACAACTGCTCCACACACTGCACACTAGACAAGATGTAAAGGGAAAGCGCGAGGCTGTTCAACTGTTTCTTAAATTGAAGGGAATAGGCCTAATAAGCATCTCTCTCCAAAAAATAAAATATTAAGTAAGAACACGATATAACAATGGCCCCCTCTGTAAAGACAAAACAATTGTCACATGAAATATTTTTTAATAGTTATTGATTCATTGGTTCATCAAAAATCATTGCCCATCCCTAGTGTACTCAGGTCTTATATGTGTATCTCCATACAGGAAAGGTCACTGCATTATTTTAAATTTTTATTTTTATTTTTATTTTTTTCTTTGTTTGTATAGAGTTTTGGAACTGACTATCCCACAGCTGTTGTTCAATTTGCCATAGATGTCAGAATGTATTGTACCAGCCCTCTGTGCCTACTGACTAACAGCAGCATATCCCATGTGTAGACTTCTAGAGTGGTTGCCAGATGTGCAGGAAGATGTGGTATGGATTCGAGAGCAGATATTAAGAATCGTGCAGCGCATTCTTCGGCAAGCCTCTAGAAGCATTTCCCAGCATGTATCTGCCAGGTGGGTGACATTATTACACCTACTTAAAGTCAAGTACCAATTTATTCCATTTTATAATTATATATTGACAAAGACTATAAATATACTAGGTTTTTAATGTAACGTTTAAGACCCGGTCATGCTAGGATGCATGACAGGTCCATCTGTTCAATCACTGGATCTAGGTGATATCTACAGTATATGGACATGAACATGGCAGCAGAAAAAAATTATGATTACAACATTGATATAATCTTTAATCAGCAATCCCAAAATCATGAGTAAGCATCTGCTTATTTACACATCCAGGTGACCAGGAGAAACACTAACATGTATTTAGATTCATGTTTCTTGCATGTAGGTTCAGTATTCACTATATATTTTGCTCAGTTTTCTGGTCTCTAACTATTCCTTAGGGGATATTTGGGTCTTTAGCTCTTAAATGCACCAACTACTAATAAACCAATTTGAGAAGGAATCAGAACAATGAAGTTGTAGCCTGAAAACTAAACGATGACCAGAAATTTATCATAGGGTAGAGAAGATCCACTGATTCAGATTCTCTGCAGGCTGAACTTTTCAACTGACCCCTTTCATATTCTTTCAGACTCACTTGATAGATTGTTATAGTAAAAAAATACAACGGCTTCAATTACAATAAGTGAGACAGTGCAGCTGTTTCCTCACTCACACCTCTGCATGTTGGTAAATTTGCTCTAGGTTTTCTTATCACCTGGAGCTGCACCACTACCAGTCCCTCCCCTACCAGCTCAGCTCCACCAACCTGTTTCCAAGCTGGGTGAACAAGCGAAACTCTTCAGTCCAGGATGTCTTCTCATGTCTCAATAAATATAAGAGACAGCTGATGTCTGGGATTCTGTGCATCAACATGGACCTGCAAGGTTCCTTCGAAACTGGACAGATGCCACAAAATAATAGCTCTTCATCCATACTGTCCACAGAAGGCCTCACATTTCAGACAGGATGTCTTAATATACCACCTGCTGCTGACTGTAGCGATGCCACCAGCAGCTCCTAAGAGCTTCTGGTAGGTTTCTGCTGTAAATGCTGCACCTCTGAGACTCAGACCTTCTTACCATGTCTCCATCCAGGAACATATTTAAAACAATTTAAATAAGATATAAATATTTGTAAAATTCCTGTTATTTACATACTTCAAGCTACAAAAAATATTTTAATTATCTAATAAACTCCTTTGTATAGTGGATGGTAGTAATTTACCATATTTATGCTCAGTGCATATTCAGTGTTTTTTGACAAATGCATGACAATGCAAATCTACAGAATAACCAGGCATGCCTCTATAGTCTATATACAGCTTGTTGGCCTGCAGAAGTGCCTTTAATGTTGGCAGAAACCTCAAGAGTCATGTACAAACTTGAATTACAGGATGCTACAAAATGGTGCACACTTGAAGTAGCAAAAATAGTAATTAAAGTAGAAGTGTTCATGTTTTATGTGGAATGTGGTCAGACCAGTAGTTAAATGAGTGTTTCTGCTCTATCTGGTTATTAAACTCTGAAGTCACTTCTGCACACAGGCAGTAAAGGACTGAAAGAGAGGAAATCTGTTTGTTTCAGGTAGTTACTCCATTTATTATATGCTAAAGTCAATGCATTGTTGTGAAATACACAAAAATGCATTTTCTTTATTTTTTAAGATTTATTTGAGTGAAAACTGCTCTGTTTTCCCAGTGATAGAAACTTGTTTCTATCATCATATTTTATTTGCATGTAAGTTGTAACATTCTTAGATTCAAATTTAAATCTGCGCTATAATGGGTTTCTGCTTTAAAATCTTCTGAACAATGATTTGTTGGATCAAAGAATCACATTAATCTGAATTGCACTTTCTCATTTGATGTCACTGTATAATGTCAGATTAAGTTTCTAGGTAGTACCCTACTTGTTTAAATATTTATTTTGCACTGTGTATGAAAACTTCTAACTGTACAATGAAGCCCTATGCCATAAACTTCAATGAAACAATTGCCAAGTGAATTTAATATTGTCAAATTGTTGTAGGGAAAAACATTTATGTGATTATTAAATAAACTGGCATCTTGTAATATTAACTGCTGTTGATTAACTGCTTTCTCATTGCTGTGAATTCTCAGAGATCAGTTAAACAACAATCATCCTCATGTTACCCAGAAAAACAGTGGACAGAAAACAGTACAAATGCTCCCAGGAAGTCAAACAGTAGAGGGATCCAGATGATCCCAGCAAAATGACAAATATCCACTGCTGGCTCCTGACCCCTGACTATAAAGCACAAATAATACGCCTATTCTAAACAGCAGCTTAACAGGTTAACAGGTTACAGACTAAATTAGGTAAAAATGTAAAAATGGCAGGGTCAGATTGGAAAGATAAGGGGAAGCGAGCCTGTGATTAAGTTGTTTTAACATCTCACTGTAGTGAATCAGTGTCATATATCCCAGGTCTTGGGTCTTTAGGTCCTAACGAACAAATCTGTTTATAATATAAATTAAATTAAATGGTGCAAAAATCACCAAAGGGATTTATTCCACAGTAAAGGGGTGTCCTGGGATTCCCGTTATTAGAGATCACAACAACAACAAACCTCATCACACGTGGTTTTATCAGTTCAGGCTTGTTGCGCAAGCCATCTACTTGGATGACCTTCACTGTAGAAACAAACAGTGAAGTAAGTATTTGTTGAAGTAGATTATAAACCCCAGAGATTTAAAAATATGACTTGAAAATTGGCAATGCCTTCAAGTGCTGTTTGGAAATATGGAAACCATTAGCCTATTAGAAAATGTAGTTATTTTAGTTAGGTCTGTCTCTTTAGCATGTACTTTTTTATATTATGTATTTCAATGTGTTGTGATGATGAAAATCTTTGTGTAAATATTTATATCTTTGTATTATTATTCATGATGCTTATAGTTTCTCTTTTTTATATGTGATTCACCCAGTAAAGTTCTTGATCCTGATGCTCAGGCAGTCCCACTTTTAGGTTTTTAATGAATAGGCTTGGGTGGATAATTTGCTCTACACCACAAATAAAGCCATGCCACTTCTGTGGTGATTGTGTGTGTGTGTGTGTGTGTGTGTGTGTGTGTGTGTATGCTTTGCAGACTTTTAAAGTAATCAATCAACCATTTAAATATTTCCCAAACCGGGTTGTGCAAGACACAAAATAAACACTCAAAGCACACAAACACATCATAGAAATACAAAAGATTAAACTTTTTATTAACTTTATTTTTTTTTTTTTTACATTTCCTGAATGAGGACTCATGCTCATATGCCAAGAAGTATTAAATAAATAAATAAAACAATAAAATCATTAGTTCCATAAAAGTGTTTATTTTTAAGTTATTAATCAATTATTATATTTTATTCTATTAAATTTTTTTTTACTGTTTGCTTTCTTCAACCGATTGTTAATCATCCTAATTTGTAAGTTATTTCTTATGACCTATTTTATTTATTTCTATGTATTTTAAAAAAAACTGAATAAAACTTGATGTGAAGATAATCTGTTAAATCAAGGGTTATTTGTCCAACTTGTGTAGGCTAAATCTTTTTATTTTATTTTTATTTTTTATTATTATTTTTTTTCTTCTATATTGTATCCGCTTAAAATGACATTCAGAATCGTTTTGTAAGAAAAGAAAAGAAAAGCAAAACATGTGAAGGCAACACATTGTGTCTTCTTCTGATTGACACATGTCCGAGCAGTGCCTGAAGGCAGCGGAGGACTGAGGCTCCGTCGGGACTTGTCCCGGACTGTCCCGGCCTGCTGTCCCCGGTGTGTCCAGCAGGGGGCGCAGCCCGGGGAGGCTCAACCTAGACCTCCCCTCCGCTGCTGCTTGTACCATGAGCTGAATCTGTCCGGGACAGACCAGGGAAGATGGCGGCCAATGACCATTCCCGGTCCGAAGCTGCAAAACAGCGTCGGCAGGATCAGCTGCAGCGATGGCTGGGCTCGGAGACGGACCGGACGGCACCGGAGGCCCGGGAAACCTCGGGCGGGTCCGGGACGCGGCGGACGAAAGTCCGGTTCGCCCAAGGAGCGGTGTTTATGGCCGCCTGCTCCGCCGGAGACCGGGAGGAGGTGGCAGCGCTGCTGCGGCAGGGAGCTGACATCAACCACGCCAACATAGACGGACTGACAGCGCTTCACCAGGCAGGACCATGAACTTTTTACTCTCCTCTTTGATTCATTTTAATTGAATTCACTTTAATATCTGAAGAGCGAACCGCCGAGCTAACTGTCGACGAGCTAACGGTTATCCGTTAATGAGCCTGTTGAATTAACGGCGCGTTACCGTTCATGTAACCGCTTGTAACAAGCAGTTTCAATGTCCCGGTCTGTCCGAGGAACCGGGCCACACAGACAGTCCGGTTGGTGGCCTGCTGTTTGTAGTATGAAGCGGGAGGGGACAGCAGGGAGGACACAGTGGGATCTGTCTGAGACAGACGGGGGGGACACTGACTGTCCGGCCTGTGACACGAAGTCACAGAGAAATCCTATTTTAATATGACTTTATCATCCAATCAACAGCTTTACAGTGAGTTTCTGAAGGAGCCTGTTGATTAAAAAAGGGGGAGAACTTTGTGTGGTTGAGCTTTAGGTTTTTTAATGACAGTTTTTGTACCAAACAGGCTGCACTGACTTGTCCAGAGCAGGATCCAGTCCCAGCTCCCTCCCTCCACTTCAGTCATAACACAGCAGACCAGTCTGGACAACATCACTGTCACCCAGGCTCAGGCTGATGCACTATTTCCTCTGCTTTTGTGATACAGCGTGTCATAAACACATTGCCGCCTCTTCACACGCACTGAACTCTCAGTTGGATGGGCCAGTCTCTGGTATCTAAGACTTGTCAACATAAAAGTTGTTGTGTTGTTGTGCTTTTAATTTTCTGGCCCACTGGAGGTGAATGGTGGCTTAGCGGGCCTGTGTGCTTCACTCAGGTCATGTCCTGAAACGGTGTTGGCCTTTTCCCCCCTAATTTAAGACATTTGTATGTATTTGAAGAGGCTGCGTTCCCATGACCAGGTCAGATGAGAGAGTGAGCACGTCCCTGCCTGGATATTCAGTGAACGGGCCTCCTTTGGTCGATCCACACGTTGGACAGTCACCCAGTGTGGTCCCTCTCCTCCCCTTCATCTCATCCTCCCCTGTTGCTTAAGGGTTGCCTGGCAACTAGAATTAAATATAGGCCCAGACTCTCCAAACTTTCCATCGTCTGCATCCAAACCCTTTCTGTCTTCTTCTTCTCTGTCTCTCTCTTTTGACCCCCTCCTTCTCCTTCTCCTCCTCCTCCTCATTCGCCTCCTCATCCTCCCCCTCTCTGCCTCACTTTCTTCTTTCCTTTGCCAATTCCCCATAGAGTGGACTTCTGGGGATTTCGGATGAAGAAATGGAAAACATTCCTCAAACAGCACAAGCTGCTGTTGTCAAAGGCCATTTCCACAATGAGTCATTTGATGACCCAGTGAAGGAGTCTGCTGGGAGCCAGTTTGAGCACCCTCCTAATGCAAAGGGTGCGAGAAATGCCCTCTGTTCATTCATTTGGTTTGGAGCACCCACTTTCAGAGGGCTTCCCTTGTGTTGAGAGTGAAGTAAGCTTGTGATTTATTTTGGTTGTGTCCACCATGTTCCCTGACTAATTATCTCATATTATGAAGGAGGGTGGGGACTTGTTGCAACTTTGTGATTAGTTGATTTAGCCCAAAAGCAAAGCCTCTTAGGTGGCTTAAGACGGGCCTGATGGACAGGCTTTTTTGTGGGTATAGGCACTTGATGCTGTGACATTCTGCAAAGCAACCGATCATAATGCATGAATGGAAAAGTAGAAATGCTTTGGGATGTAGTCACCTGATCAGGTGTCATCAGCTGATGGAAATGAAATCTGACATATCTTTTTTGTAGGTAGTTGCATGTGTGGGGAAAACACATAAGGCAAAGCAGGACAAAAGAATACCTAAAAGTTGGCTTAATTTTGGTTTTCCAGATAAAACAGATATTTAAACTGTAATTCATTGGCTGTTCAAACAGTACACCTTTTTCTATGGACATCAGCAAGTAGTGAAGTAGTGATATTTTCATTGTTGCTTGTCAAGCAGAATGAATTCAATAATTTTTCTATTCTACTGTGTTTACATTGCAGTCATCGCATGTCATGCTCGCAGTATGATGATATCAGTGATATCTTTTTACAGTCGATGAACTAAAATGACATTAGCAATCAGCTGACTTTTTGTCTAGTGCCACCACGAGGTTGACATTTGTTTTGAAAGAAATGTCAGCATTGGTGCAGAACTTCATGTCCTACTCAGGATTAATTGTAATGATTTTGTTGAGGTCTTTATTTTTTATCTTGTGCCATCAGCAGATCAGTATTTCCCTTTGCTTAGTGCTTCTGTGAATCATCAAATACCTGCAAAATGAATAACATTCCCATGTCTCACTTTTGATTTATCTTTAGTTAATTAGTAAATGTTAATATAAGACGGTGAACATGGTAAACAGTAATGTTATGTCTGCTTAGCATCAGCATTTGGGTGATTACACAACACTTTTTATAATAGGAGCTGATTATCTATAATTTATCAAGTAAAATTGCCTGATGTATTACGTTTACTTTTAATTGACTCATTTAATAGACACTTTTATCCCTTTCAAGTAAAGTTTCATTGCAGTAAGAGACCTTGAATTAAGCACTATTCACTGAATCTGTTCAGTAAGGCAAACACAAAAATAATACTGATGACCGATTCCAATACAAAAACAATTATACCTTAACACAAAAATTTAAAGTGTATTTGCATAAGGGTTTTTTTGTTTGTTTGTTTGTTGTTGTTTTTTTTTTAATGAAATGATCTACAAATTGATTTGCAACATTGAATTAGTTCCTGCCTAGTCCTTCACTATCATGGTGTGGGCTGTGACACCGATAAAGAATCAGAATTGTGTGACTCACGACTAAATTTAGCCTGATCTTTATATGTTTTGGAGTTAGTTGCTGGTGCACATTGTAAATAGTATCACGCTTGTAAGTACAAATAAACATATTTTGATATAACTTATGAACTAAGAACTTATTTAGATTTTAATTTGATACTAGTGAAGACATCAGATATCAGCTGAAGATAAAGCAGCATATCATAACACACCATAAGGTTCTCATGGGATTAATCTTGGGACTTGTGTTGGATCACATTGGGATCTGAGTTTGACCAGCCTCAGGAAAAGCAGCTAAATGGATCTGCTGTTCACTCTTGCCACGAAATGGCTGTTTTGGAAAGTACTTGAGGGCTTTTAGCAGCCCACTTAACAGGAAGTCATTATAACAAGTAGACACAGTAGTTATTGTTTTAGACCAGTGGTTTCATTCATTTTAACAGATTTTGGTGTGTTGAGTTTTGCCTTCCATGGCAAACCAAAGGGAGTCAAGACTTCCTCTACTACAACTTAAGCTGGACGCTGCTTGACGTGTGCAGTCTGGTTTCCCCCTTTTTTATGTATATAGAGGGAGTCTCACAATAAACAGTAAACTCTCGTACAGCAATCCATCACGCAGTTTTGTGTCTTCTGGCAGGCCTGCATTGATGAAAATGCTGAGATGGTGCAGTTTCTGGTGGAGAGCGGGAGTGAAGTCAACAGAGGGGACAACGAGGGTTGGACTCCTCTCCACGCTGCAGCATCCTGTGGCTTCATTCAGATCACTAAGTATGTGTTCACCATCTCCATACTGGTGCATTACTGCCAGTGTGATTTATATGCTCAAACAGTTGCTAGGCCCGCATTCTCTTTGAGTCACTAGATTGGTTGACATTGTAATGGCACAGACACAAAAACATTTTACTGGTCACCAATCAGGTTGTCTTATTAATCTATATGTATATATTCTGATTGAAATGTTAATCTATTGTATGTTTATATTTCTATATGTAATCTATTTTTCTGTGTTTTCTTCTTGAAGATACCTGATAGAACACGGCGCTCAAGTTGGAGCAGTGAACAGTGAAGGAGAGCTTCCTCTGGACGTAGCCACAGAAGATGCCATGGAGAGACTTCTCAAAGCTGAAATCAAAAAACAAGGTCAGGAATCCATCATGTGTGTTTATCACAATTTCAAGCATACAGTAATAGGGTATATTATCACCAGATCAGAGCTAATAAATACATGTACACCACAAACATACAATACATAAGTGCTGTACATTTTTCAGACAGCATTTGCTAAAAATCGAATAATGTGTAGATGATCAGATTCTTTTAGGTGCTTTACTGTATTTGTCCATGAGGTTTAATTAACAAATAGTTCTGGCAACACTTGGTGTGTTCATGTGTGTGCTACAGCTATAGATGTGGACAAGGCCCGAAAGGAGGAGGAAAGGATCATGCTCCAGGATGCCATGGCGGTGCTGGCAGGAGGTGGCACTCTCAGACCTCACCCAAACACCAAAGCAACTGCTCTTCATGTTGCAGCTGCCAAAGGCTACATTGAAGTCCTGAAGTGAGCATCAGTCCACTCACACATGACAGCAATGACGCCTTGTTAGTTCTTGCCTTATTTTGGTGCCACATCAAGTCAAACAGTTTTTATTCATCATCTTATTCCTAATTCTCATCCTCCTTGTTTCCTCCTATATTCCTCACCATGTTCAGGGTGCTCTTACAGTGTGGTGTGGATGTGGACAGCAGGGACATCGACAGCTGGACGCCCCTGCATGCAGCAGCTCACTGGGGGCAGGAGGAGGTGTGCACCCTGCTCGCTGACAACATGTGTGATATGGGTGCTGTCAACAATGTGGTGAGCAGGAGAAAACCTTTTCCTCTGTGTTAAATCTGTGACTGAAGCCTTTGGTCATAGCATGACTGATCATACACTGTGAATATCCTTGTAGGGCCAAACACCTCTAGATGTTGCAGATGAGAACCTCGTGGACATTCTGGAGGAGCTACAGAAGAAACAGAATGCTGTGAGTCCATCTTCACAGGCTCCATGACGAGCTAATGCAGTTATTTAAACTAATAAGATTGATTGTGTTACAGGAGTGAATGTTCTCTGTGTTTATGTGTGTTTATATTCCTCTTCAGTTACGTAGCGAGAAAGAGAAACAGACTCCTGTTATTGAGACCAGTCCGCAAATCTCCATGGTACCAGTTCGTGGACGCAGGTCAGTGCCAGTGTGTGTGTGTGTGTGTGTGTGTGTGTGTGTGTGTGTGTGTCTGTCTGTCCATGTTTGTCTGTGTGTGTGTGTGTGTGTGTGTAGGCACATGATACGCTGTTCCTCAGCTGAATCCTTGCCATCCCAGTACCAGTTGTGTGCATGCAGGTATGATGTTGACAGTCCCAGCATTCATGTGTAACAAGTGACTTCTATCCACTGACATCGACATGGATAGAGGAAATGGTCAGTAACACTGTGTCCCAGTTTCATGCTAAATACTAACCTTACGTACAACATAAAGATATTCTAAATATTGTATATAAAAAAAAATAAATCACATAGGCACTAAAAAAAAAATTGTATTTATGTGTGGCAAAAAAAGTAAAATAAATTAAGAGCATTCACTATGTAGAGAACATCCATTTTATTAAACACATTTAAAGGACACCATATTTCAATAATGCAATATGATATCTTGTGTTCTATATGTATATTATTTTGTACACATATTGTATACAATAAGTATGCAGTGTGGAATTGGGACATAGTAATTGTTTGCCATTTGTGGCTGTGCTGTGCTGCTATTTTATCCCTGGAAGTTTTGTGTTAAATTTTTATTACATGGGAAGAAAAGATGAGAAAATCTGTAAAACAAATTATATGGGAAAGACCTACTGGTTGATGTTACATGTAGCTAAATGGTGGTTTAGTGATAAGATAGCAGTTTGATGCATGGCATCACAGAAAGTGACCCATTGTCCAACCCACTCGTGTGTTGATTGGCGCATGCTTGCTCTAATTGGCTGCACATGGAATGATCTCCCTCACTGATCAGCTCCCTGCATGCCACCTGTTGTTCCACCCCACCTTGGCCCCGCCCCTGCAGGACTTCTATCTCTCGTATGAGCAGTAAGGAGAAGATCTGCCTCCATGAGCGGGAGAAGCACCCACCTCCTGCCCTGCAGAGCAGTCCGACTGAGGACGAGGAGGAGGAAGGTCACGGAGGACAAAATCAGTCTCAGAGCCAGGCAAAGGCCTCCAGTAGCTCCAGTTCAGAGGAGGACAGTGAGTCTGAGAGTGATGCAGAGTCAGGTGAGAGACAGTTTGGGAAAGTCTGTGGTCTAGTTGCCAATCAATACTGGAGTTAAAGTGTGTTTAAGAACAGTGTTTTATGACTTAACTTGTGATTTATTACTTGTTGATCTTGGTGTGGTTGCAGAGAAAGCAAAAAACAGAGAGATCATAAATAACTTGAACAACAAACGCAACACTACCAGCCTGCTTCCTACCTCCATGTCAACGAGTACTGCTACAAGCCAAGTGAAAAAGGTCATACAAGGAGATTATATAAAGAATATCAAATGTCTGTTTTAGGTGCATAACAATCCTGAATGATAACGATGGTGCCTTTTATTGGCTGTATAACAGGAACCAAGCAAACCCACAGCCACTGAGGCTCCAGGCTCCTGGAGAACATCTCTGAGGAAGGCAGGTAGCTCAGTAACTCTGGGCTCAGCTGGACTGTCTGACTCCAGTCAGGACCCCAGCAGACCTCCAGAATCAGGCCTGGGAATGACCCGGTCTGCTTCCAGCCCCCGCCTCAGCTCTGAGGCTGACGCCAAGGTATGCACCACAGGCGCTCACGTGATTCAAAGATTTATACACCCACAAGACCGCAGCTATTATTTAAAAAAAGCTAACATGACAGGCCAAATGTGGACTTCTTTTACAGCCTCCATCCACCAAGGCACGTAAATAACAAATAAATTGCTCTCACCCTTGTTGTCAGGAGCCAAGGCTCGCTAGGGTACCACCTATTCCAACACGGAGGCTCTTTAGTATTCCAGACAGCAATCCTGACAACTCCAACAGGTGGGCCTGTGCTCTGACATGCTTTTCCACTTGTGAAACCAAGATCTGCTTTTCTGAGTCACTGTCTATGTGCCCTTGTCACCCTGTCTGTCTCTCTCAGTTGGCTAAGTCGTAGCTCCTCTTACATCCGGCGCCTTCATAGTCAGACAGGGAATGATCTCACTAGTCCCGCTCCCAATTTGCTTCACAGGTCAGTCATGCTGCTCACTGCACGCCTCGTATTTGTTTGCCCTCCTGTTTGCGTGCGCCTGTTTCTGCAGTGTCACAGCATATAACAGTCCCCCAGCAGTGAATCCTAATTATGCATCTGTGGCCATGAAAGATGCCTTTGTGTTTTCAGTGGGGTTTGTGTCTTTTCTAGCTCATCTTATGGAAAGAGACTGGATGACCCCACCATGACCTCAGCTTGCACAGGAACAAGCTCTGCCGGACTCGGCCGCCTTAATAGTGTTTTGGCACAGAGGTATTTATTTTCTGTATACAGTCTACTTTACTTCAATTTCACTGGAACAAGTTCCCCATTTATTTGACAGATTTTATAGCCAGTTCTTATCGCTCTTGAAGACTTCCTCAGGAACAGACAGAAAAGAAGGATCAGTCTAGCATCACCACCTCTAACTCTCAGAGCACAACCACAGGAGAACAGGAGACCAAGCAGAGGCGCAAGTGAGTGTCAGCTTTTGTCTTGTGTTATTGTGGGGCTGATTGAGCTTTATAGCTTAAAGGTTTGGTTTGATTTGGATAGATCTTATCTGACACCAGTGCGGGATGAAGAAGCAGAAGCACAGAGGAAGGCTCGCTCCAGACATGCACGGCAGTCCCGCCGCTCCACTCAGGTACAAACACCCCCTCCTTGTCAAGGGAGGGTGAAGAGGAACTGTTGTGAATCTGGTATGTAACATGGTATCGTCTCTCTTCATATAAAGGGGGTGACACTCACAGATCTTCAGGAGGCAGAAAAGACAATGAAAACCATGAAGACTGACAACAAAGGGAGAGAAAAGAAGGAGGAAGACAAGGAGAAAGATAAGGAAACAAAACCGAAGAAGGGAGAAGAGGGGGTGAGAGCCATATTTCAGAGTTTTAGCCCTATCTTGGATGCACTTTCATAATGTTATGTGACATCACATAGCCGGGGTACTGTGTTTACAGGAAGTGAGCTGGAGGTCTCGTATTGCCAGCCTGCAGAAGTCGGACCTGCTGGGCCTCACACAGCCCGCTGGTACTCTACGGCCTCAGGCATCAGACAGAAGAGGTACATGCTACCGCCAACTTCTCCCAACAAAATGTAGTACTTTGTTGAAACATTTGATTTGGTGCTTTATGGCCGCTATTTGGCTTTTTTCCAAATGTAGAGGCCAGCACAGGGGAGAGTGAGACTGAGCGATGGGCCAGGGAGCGCAGGGAGAGGAGACAGGCCCGGGCTAGAAGGAAGGCACAGAGGACCGGGGAGGTACATCTGACTTCTTTTATCTGGAAACTGATGATCTGCAAGAAAAAGATCAAGTTGGCAGCAGAGGAAAACAAAACTGTCAGACTTTAACAATATGTTGCATTGTTTGTCAACTGCAGAGTGATGACAATGATCCCAGTGGAGAGGAAGAAATCTCAGGCAATAGGCTGGATCCACAGGTGTGTTTGTGTATTTGTGTTCACGATGGGATGTAACCTAAGACCACAGCCATAACTTGTTTGTTTTCTCCATTTACAGATAGACAAAAACTTGAGTTCCAGGTATGTGTTCATCCTATGGCCTGTTTCATTTTGCTTCTTTCTACCATCAGTCTTTTTGATGGCAATATCTCTGACCTCTGCCCTCCTCATGCTCCTAGGTCAGACATATCCTGTAACGACTGTACGCAAGGAGGAGGATCTGAGTCCAAGGATTATAAGAAGGTTGGCACACATTGCTGATATTGAGATCATGGAATTTGTTTCGCTTGTTTGTCCCAGTTATTTTTCGCTTTTTGTTTATGTGTGTCAGTTGTTTGAGGAGGTCTCCAGAGAAAACAATCAGCTCCAGTCTCAGCTGCAGGACACTCAGAGGATTGTCAGTCAGACCAGGTTGGACCTGGAAAAGGCCACACAGGTGATGATACAGACACACAAACTGTTATTGTAACCGATCCGTGCAAAGCAAAAGGATGGATTTCAAAGTGGTATAACCAGCAATCTACAAGCTCTGTAATTTAGGCTGACCAAACGTCCTTTTTTCCCCGGATATGTCCACTTTTTACGTCCCGTCCGGGGCGTCCGGGGTTTTTTTTTATTAATTGATGATAATGTCCGGTTTTCCTTCTGTGTGTGTGTGTGTGTGTGTGTGTGTGTGTGTGTGTGTGTGTGTGTGTGTGTGTGTGTGTGTGTGCCCCCCCTCCCCCGGTTGTCATTGTTTGGGTTAACGTGTGTGACGTAATCCCCGAGAGGCTGCCCTGTGGGCGGATCTCCAACACTCACAACAAGAAAGCAGCAGACACCGGCGGTGCAGCTGAAGCGTTCAAGATGCCGAAGGGCAAATGCACGTTCACAGATGAACTGCGAAAAAAATTCCCAGTTTACCGACCCGGTCGGGACATATGGGAGGCTGAGTGCACCGTGTGCAAAGCTGGTATATATTTTTTTACAATTGAGGCATTATAAAGAATGTTCAGTAACCTCTGAGAAGCCTATCTGAATTTCTGTCTTTGAGAGATATTATTTTGTAATATAACAAAATATTCTATCCATACATATAAACTTTAAATATATTAAAATTATAAGGAATCTTTGAGTTACCTGCGAGTATCATTTAAGTAGGCTATCTCGTAGCCGGGCTGAGTGTTCTCTTTTTTGGAAATCAAAATATGGTCACCCTAGGCTAACTGTAGGAACTGAAGCTAACCAAGGCCAACTGTAGAAGCTGAAGCTAACCAAGGCTAACTGTAGGAACTGAAGCTAACCAAGGCTAACTGTAGGAGCTGGAGCTAACCAAGGCTAGCGTACATACACCAACTACGTTTTAACCCCATAAAGTGGGGCAGATTGGAAACGTTTGGGTTCTAAAAAGCCATTTTAAAATGACATAATAGTAGTGTTATTTATTTATTTTATCTCTATCAGGTTAAATGATGATCTTACCGGGGGACTCCATCAGGTATTTGTAAATATCGATGTATGGCACCACCGTTCAGTGGGATCATTTCTCCATTAAAAATGAAGGCAAACAGAAGGAACAATGGAAAAAGACCCACAGATATGAGTTTTTCATTGTTTTTTTTCTCCGGTACAGCTAGCGTGTTAAAATAATCATCTGACATGTTGAAATAATGTTTTAAACTAACTACTGGACAGTTTGTTGTTTTTTTTTTTTTGTTTGTTTTTGTTTGTTTTTTTTTTTTGTTGTTGTTGTGTTTTTTTTAACTGTGCCGCCGATTGTTTTCCCTTCCGGTGGGCGTGGCTTTTGAGTATGACGCGTTGCGCTCTGTCTCTGTGAAATAAAACCAACACAGCGTTTAAAGATATGTGTTCATAATTACGCAGTAGCCGCTATGCTTGATCGTTCTTGTTGTAACACCAAATGTAAAAAGACGTTTTGCCGAAATTAAAACAGTTAGCTCTTGAGTAGATTGTCCCTTTACCAGGCTTGGCTCATACAGGAATGTGGAGATGCCATTATTGTACACTTATTTTTTTATATTGCTGAAGTGTCCCCCTTAACTGTATGACTGAATGGAGGCAGTTCTACTGCTGTGGTCCTTGCCTTTTTATGAAGACACTGTAAAGTCTACAACAAATTTCCCACTGGGACATTAAGGTTTAGAAAGATAGATAGTTGAGGTTTTAGTTGGTGTTCCTGTTGGGGTTCTTCTTGAGGAAACATTTGGAGAAACACAACAAAAATTTTAATGGAATTGTGATTTATTTATTTATTTATTTATTTATTTATTTATTTATTTATTAAAGAAGTTGGGGAAACCGGAGCACCCGGGGTAAACCCAACAGGTATGAGTTGTTGTGTGTTGGTGTTGGTTGGTAGTGTTGGTGATTATTGCGGTTTTGGTGGTGTTGCAGCAGGAGGTCGGGTCGTTTTAATTGCAGCACTTAAAGGGCCTGATGAAAGCTTTCCTGACAGCCGAGAAAAATCTGCCCACTTTGGACTTCTTTTTTCTGGGTGGAACAGCGAAGGGCTCCACAACATGCCGCTGCAGTAAGGTCACAACAACCTCATCAAAAAGTGGATCCTCTGATGTGGTCACAACCCTCAGCAGTTCTTTTGGAGGGTTAAACACCATATGAAGGTCTTCTGTCATGGTCTGGTTGAGTGCCTTCATCTTTTTCTCGGAGTAACCGGTGTTCATTTCTTCCAGTGCCATGTCTGACAGGTGCTGGGTGAGGCCGTTGACATCTACCTCTCCGGACACGTCGGTTATGTTGGAGACTTTTGTGAGGAGCCTCAGGAAAAGAGAAGTCATGAAGGCGTTTGTCATCTCTTCCGTTACCGAAGAAGAGCTCTCAGCTGACTGTGCTGTGTGTGTATGTTGGCCCTGCGCTGCTTCCTCAGGGGTCAAACCCAGATTGGGGCCACGTCTTTTAGGACTGTGGTGAGAAACTGATGGAGGCTCAGCGACTTTGTCAGGAGATGCTCTCTGTGAGGTCACCTCATGATCATCAACCCCTTTGTTCAACACCTCAACACAGACAGATGTAGATGGTTCCGCCTCACAAGGACGTGGTGTCTGAGGTGTTGCTTCAGGCTCATTGTTGGCATGAGGGGAGTCTGGCATGATGGTGTCCTCCTCTCCTGATGTGGACAGCATTTCTGCAACGACATCTACAATGTCATTGAGTACACTCGACACTTCCTCACTGTAGGTCTTCTTATCAGATTCTTCTCTGTCCATCCAGAGAAGCACATTCTGTAAGAACCTTTCCACAGCGTCTTCGGTCATGGCGTACAGGACCTCAGGTGAGAACTTTGACTGGGCGGCGTCTCTCCTCCTGGTTAATTTTGGGATGACAGAGTTAAAAAGACACCTGCCCACTGAAACAAGGGGGATCTGATCTGTCCACCCAGCCGCCAGATGAGAGTACATTTTATCCACAAGTTCCCTTGAAAATTTCCTGAGCTCTCCGCTGGCCTTGATGTCTTCCTGTGTCTTGCTGAGACGTGCTGCAGGATCCTTTGTTTGGTGTAGTGTCTCAAACAAGCTGTCCACATCTGATTTTATGGCCTTAGCACCGACTTTGCAGGGTTTTAATCCTACGCAGATGAGTTCCATCCCGCTAAATAGACCGGCAGGTTCAGGTGTTTGCCTGGTTTTAAACTGAGGGGACCCTGAATCCTGTGTGAGACTCACCAGGAACTTTGGCTTTTCTGCCTTAAATTTTCTCTTCAGCTCTGCCATCATTTTTTTATATTGCTTCTTGGCAAAGCAGGAAAATCTGTTTTTGTCTTTTATCTGGTCTCCATCTGTGATGTCTTCTGAAGGGTTGTCCTGTGAAAGGAAAAACTCTCTGACCCTGTGCAGAATTGGCCTCAAATTAAAATGATGTCGGGGAGAGCTGGTCTTCTGGCTGCACCCAGCAACATATTCAAAGTTTTCATGATGGAGATCGTCTATTATCAGTTTGACGATATCAGACGCTGCATCCTGAGCATCCATTGAGATGTCAGACAGGGGAGAGTCTTTGTGCTCTTCTGCTGCATCTTGGTTTTCATTGGACCATTTAAGTAAAATGCTGGTTACAGCTTCTGTGGCTGAGCGGACAGAAATCTTTGACTTTACACTCAGCGGTGAGTCACAATGCTCCTGTTCCTTCATTTCTGGGGTCTCTGGTGCTGACTCAGGGACTTTATCAGATGCGGTGATCTTCGGATGCCAACACTCTCCCAGGCACTGGAATTTCACCTTATTCAAACATCTTCTCAGACATTTGGACACGTGAGACACCATTAGACCCAGGGAGCTGATGCTGGACACGGAACCACTCACAAAAACAGCCGGCTCTGCAGGCAAAACAGAGCTAATGAGGGTCTCAGACACAATGGAGTCGACCTTCTCAGAAACTTCTTTTTCCACTAAAGCTGTGAGCTTTGCAGCGCTGTCACATTTCACCTGCTCCACACTAAGAGCCACTGCGAAGCTCTCAGAGAGCAGGTCTCCCACATCTGTGTTGAGGTTCTCCAGTCTAGAGTTTATTTCATCCACGGGTTCCTTACTGATAAAGCTCTCCTTTATGGTGGGAATCAGAACTCTCAGGACAGTGGTACAGAGGGTCTGGACCACTTCTGTACAAAGGTCAGCCAGCGTAGCTGTTGTGGCCGAGTCCTGGATCCCTGCAGCTAACAAGTTCCACTGTACTGCAGAGAATCTCTTCAAATACTTCTTGACGATGGGATGAAGAGCCTCAGCTGAGATGAGGGCAGTGCTGTCCATCGGTGATCTGGATTGGTCCATTATCGATGTGATGCTCCTGTGTGTTTGCAGTTTCCTGTAAATGTTGATCAGAGTTTGAATCCTCTCTTTGCTTTTAGATTGTCCTCTTGGAGATACTTGTGTGAAGGGGAAGTCAACATGGAGTTCTATTTACTTCCCACTCTGTGACGTAACAAAGCCCGTCACACATCAAAGCCAACAGCATGGAGAGACGTAATCAACCTCAACCTGTCAGTAACATTTATGTCTGTCCCCTTTGTTGTAAATCATTGAATTAGTTGATGCGTCCTGCTAAGCAAAGTTAAATGTTTGAACATAAACCATGTGACCGTATGTTACACGCCGCCTTTGCGAAACGTGTTGTTTATTGTTGACATAACGACAACCGTCGCCATCGATTTAAGTGTGGAGAACTGTAAGGAGCCATATGATTGGCTGAAAGCAAACACCTGATTGGCTGATGGGTCTGTCAATCAGAAACATACTTTTGATTGACAGCTTCATCAGCCAATGGTGACGTTGGTTGACCTGCGACGTCAGGGCAGCGATTCGCTTCCAAAAAGAGTTATCGGCATCCAAAGACCTGTAATTTCTCATTTTGTGTGTGTGTGTGTGTACTCTGAACAAAAAGGAAGACAAATAATCAGCAGTGACCTTCAAGGGGTGTAATTTAAAATTTTATAAAGCTAATAAAAAGATAAAGCTATGCGCATTCATTCATTTTAACTCTAAGTTAAGGTTGCTGAATTGGCAAGGCTAACTGTAGGAGCTGAAACTAACCGAGGCTAACTGTAAGAGCTGAAGCTAACCGAGGCTAACTTAGGCTGACCAAACGTCCTCTTTCCCCGGACATGTCCACTTTTTACGTCCCATTCGGGGGATTTTTATTAATTGATGATAATGTCCGGTTTTCCTTCTCTGTGTGTGTGTGTGTGTGTGTGTGTGTGTGTGTGTGTGTGTGTGTGTGTGTGTGTGTGTGTGTGTGTGTGTGTGTGTGTGTGTGTGTGTGTGCCCCCCCTCCTCTACCTGTTGTCATCATTTGGGTTAGCGTGTGTGACGTAATCCCCGAGAGGCTGCCCTGTGGGCGGATCTCCAAAACTCACAACAAGAAAGCAGCAGACACCGGCGGTGCAGCTGAAGCGTTCAAGATGCCGAAGCGTAAATGCACGTTCACAGATGAACTGCGAAAAAAAATCCCCGTTTACCGACCCGGTCGGGACATATGGGAGGCTGAGTGCACCGTGTGCAAAGCTGGTATATATATTTTTTTTTTACAATTGAGGCATAATAAAGAATGTTCAGTAACCTCTGAGAAGCCTATCTGAATTTCTGTCTTTGAGAGATATTATTTTGTAATATAACAAAATATTCTATCCATACATATAAACTTTAAATATATTAAAATTATAAGGAATCTTTGAGTTACCTGCGAGTATCATTTAAGTAGGCTATCTCGTAGCCGGGCTGAGTGTTCTCTTTTTTGGAAATCAAAATATGGTCACCCTAGGCTAACTGTAGGAACTGAAGCTAACCAAGGCTAACTGTAGGAACTGAAGCTAACCAAGACTAACTGTAGGAGCTGGAGCTAACCAAGGCTAGCGTACATACACCAACTACGTTTTAACCCCATAAAGTGGGGCAGATTGGAAACGTTTGGGTTCTAAAAAGCCATTTTAAAATGACATAATAGTAGTGTTATTTATTTATTTTATCTCTATCAGGTTAAATGATGATCTTACCGGGGGACTCCATCAGGTATTTGTAAATATCGATGTATGGCACCACCGTTCAGTGGGATCATTTCGCCATAAAAATGAAGGCAAACAGAAGGAACAATGGAAAAAGACCCACAGATATGAGTTTTTCATTGTTTTTTTTTCTCCGGTACAGCTAGCGTGTTAAAATAATCTGACATGTTGAAATAATGTTTTAAACTAACTACTGGACAGTTTGTTGTTTTTTGTTGTTTTTTTTGTTGTTGTTGTTGTTTTTTTTTTTAACTGTGCCGCCGATTGTTTTCCCTTCCGGTGGGCGCGGCTTTTGAGTATGACGCGTTGCGCTCTGTCTCTGTGAAATAAAACCAACACATCGTTTAAAGATGTGTGTTCATAATTACTCAGTAGCCGCTATGCTTGATCGTTCTTGTTGTAACACCAAATGTAAAAAGATGTTTTGCCGAAATTAAAACAGTTAGTTCTTGAGTATATTGTCCCTTTACCAGGCTTGGCTCATACAGGAATGTGGAGATGCCATTATTGTACACTTATTTTTTTTATATTGCTGAAGTGTCCCCCTTCACTGTATGACTGAATGGAGGCAGTTCTACTGCTGTGGTCCTTGCCTTTTTATGAAGACACTGTAAAGTCTACAACAAATTTCCCACTGGGACATTAAGGTTTAGAAAGACAGATAGTTTAGGTTTTAGTTGGTGTTCCTGTTGGGGTTCTTCTTGAGGAAACATTTGGAGAAACACAACAAAAATTTAAATGGAATTTTTATTTATTTATTTATTTATTTATTATTAAAGAAGTTGGGGAAACCGGAGCACCCGGGGTAAACCCAACAGGTATGAGCTGTTGTGTGTTGGTGTTGGTTGGTAGTGTTGGTGATTATTGCGGTTTTGGTGGTGTTGCAGCAGGAGGTCGGGTCGTTTTAATTGCAGCACTTAAAGGGCCTGATGAAAGCTTTCCTGACAGCTGAGAAAAATCTGCCCACTTTGGACTTCTTTTTTCTGGGTGGAACAGCGAAGGGCTCCACAACATGCCGCTGCAGTAAGGTCACAACAACCTCATCAAAAAGTGGATCCTCTGATGTGGTCACAACCCTCAGCAGTTCTTTTGGAGGGTTAAACACCATATGAAGGTCTTCTGTCATGGTCTGGTTGAGTGCCTTCATCTTTTTCTCGGAGTAACCGGTGTTCATTTCTTCCAGTGCCATGTCTGACAGGTGCTGGGTGAGGCCGTTGACATCTACCTCTCCGGACACGTCGGTTATGTTGGAGACTTTTGTGAGGAGCCTCAGGAAAAGAGAAGTCATGAAGGCGTTTGTCATCTCTTCCGTTACCGAAGAAGAGCTCTCAGCTGACTGTGCTGTGTGTGTATGTTGGCCCTGCGCTGCTTCCTCAGGGGTCAAACCCAGACTGGGGCCACGTCTTTTAGGACTGTGGTGAGAAACTGATGGAGGCTCAGCGACTTTGTCAGGAGATGCTCTCTGTGAGGTCACCTCATGATCATCAACCCCTTTGTTCAACACCTCAACACAGACAGATGTAGATGGTTCCGCCTCACAAGGACGTGGTGTCTGAGGTGTTGCTTCAGGCTCATTGTTGGCATGAGGGGAGTCTGGCATGATGGTGTCCTCCTCTCCTGATGTGGACAGCATTTCTGCAACGACATCTACAATGTCATTGAGTACACTCGACACTTCCTCACTGTAGGTCTTCTTATCAGATTCTTCTCTGTCCATCCAGAGAAGCACATTCTGTAAGAACCTTTCCACAGCGTCTTCGGTCATGGCGTACAGGACCTCAGGTGAGAACTTTGACTGGGCGGCGTCTCTCCTCCTGGTTAATTTTGGGATGACAGAGTTAAAAAGACACCTGCCCACTGAAACAAGGGGGATCTGATCTGTCCACCCAGCCGCCAGATGAGAGTACATTTTATCCACAAGTTCCCTTGAAAATTTCCTGAGCTCTCCGCTGGCCTTGATGTCTTCCTGTGTCTTGCTGAGACGTGCTGCAGGATCCTTTGTTTGGTGTAGTGTCTCAAACAAGCTGTCCACATCTGATTTTATGGCCTTAGCACCGACTTTGCAGGGTTTTAATCCTACGCAGATGAGTTCCATCCCGCTAAATAGACCGGCAGGTTCAGGTGTTTGCCTGGTTTTAAACTGAGGGGACCCTGAATCCTGTGTGAGACTCACCAGGAACTTTGGCTTTTCTGCCTTAAATTTTCTCTTCAGCTCTGCCATCATTTTTTTATATTGCTTCTTGGCAAAGCAGGAAAATCTGTTTTTGTCTTTTATCTGGTCTCCATCTGTGATGTCTTCTGAAGGGTTGTCCTGTGAAAGGAAAAACTCTCTGACCCTGTGCAGAATTGGCCTCAAATTAAAATGATGTCGGGGAGAGCTGGTCTTCTGGCTGCACCCAGCAACATATTCAAAGTTTTCATGATGGAGATCGTCTATTATCAGTTTGACGATATCAGACGCTGCATCCTGAGCATCCATTGAGATGTCAGACAGGGGAGAGTCTTTGTGCTCTTCTGCTGCATCTTGGTTTTCATTGGACCACTTAAGTAAAATGCTGGTTACAGCTTCTGTGGCTGAGCGGACAGAAATCTTTGACTTTACACTCAGCGGTGAGTCACAATGCTCCTGTTCCTTCATTTCTGGGGTCTCTGGTGCTGACTCAGGGACTTTATCAGATGCGGTGATCTTCGGATGCCAACACTCTCCCAGGCACTGGAATTTCACCTTATTCAAACATCTTCTCAGACATTTGGACACGTGAGACACCATTAGACCCAGGGAGCTGATGCTGGACACGGAACCACTCACAAAAACAGCCGGCTCTGCAGGCAAAACAGAGCTAATGAGGGTCTCAGACACAATGGAGTCGACCTTCTCAGAAACTTCTTTTTCCACTAAAGCTGTGAGCTTTGCAGCGCTGTCACATTTCACCTGCTCCACACTAAGAGCCACTGCGAAGCTCTCAGAGAGCAGGTCTCCCACATCTGTGTTGAGGTTCTCCAGTCTAGAGTTTATTTCATCCACGGGTTCCTTACTGATAAAGCTCTCCTTTATGGTGGGAATCAGAACTGTCAGGACAGTGGTACAGAGGGTCTGGACCACTTCTGTACAAAGGTCAGCCAGCGTAGCTGTTGTGGCCGAGTCCTGGATCCCTGCAGCTAACAAGTTCCACTGTACTGCAGAGAATCTCTTCAAATACTTCTTGACGATGGGATGAAGAGCCTCAGCTGAGATGAGGGCAGTGCTGTCCATCGGTGATCTGGATTGGTCCATTATCGATGTGATGCTTCTGTGTGTTTGCAGTTTCCTGTAAATGTTGATCAGAGTTTGAATCCTCTCTTTGCTTTTAGATTGTCCTCTTGGAGATACTTGTGTGAAGGGGAAGTCAACATGGAGTTCTATTTACTTCCCACTCTGTGACGTAACAAAGCCCGTCACACATCAAAGCCAACAGCATGGAGAGACGTAATCAACCTCAACCTGTCAGTAACATTTATGTCTGTCCCCTTTGTTGTAAATCATTGAATTAGTTGATGCGTCCTGCTAAGCAAAGTTAAATGTTTGAACATAAACCATGTGACCGTATGTTACACGCCGCCTTTGCGAAACGTGTTGTTTATTGTTGACATAACGACAACCGTCGCCATCGATTTAAGTGTGGAGAACTGTAAGGAGCCATATGATTGGCTGAAAGCAAACACCTGATTGGCTGATGGGTCTGTCAATCAGAAACATACTTTTGATTGACAGCTTCATCAGCCAATGGTGACGTTGGTTGACCTGCGACGTCAGGGCAGCGATTCGCTTCCAAAAAGAGTTATCGGCATCCAAAGACCTGTAATTTCTCATTTTGTGTGTGTGTGTGTGTACTCTGAACAAAAAGGAAGACAAATAATCAGCAGTGACCTTCAAGGGGTGTAATTTAAAATTTTATAAAGCTAATAAAAAGATAAAGCTATGCGCATTCATTCATTTTAACTCTAAGTTAAGGTTGCTGAATTGGCAAGGCTAACTGTAGGAGCTGAAACTAACCGAGGCTAACTGTAAGAGCTGAAGCTAACCGAGGCTAACTTAGGCTGACCAAACGTCCTCTTTCCCCGGACATGTCCACTTTTTACGTCCCATTCGGGGGATTTTTATTAATTGATGATAATGTCCGGTTTTCCTTCTGTGTGTGTGTGTGTGTGTGTGTGTGTGTGTGTGTGTGTGTGTGTGCGCGCGCGCGCCCCCCCTCCTCTACCTGTTGTCATCATTTGGGTTAGCGTGTGTGACGTAATCCCCGAGAGGCTGCCCTGTGGGCGGATCTCCAAAACTCACAACAAGAAAGCAGCAGACACCGGCGGTGCAGCTGAAGCGTTCAAGATGCCGAAGCGTAAATGCACGTTCACAGATGAACTGCGAAAAAAAATCCCAGTTTACCGACCCGGTCGGGACATATGGGAGGCTGAGTGCACCGTGTGCAAAGCTGGTATATATATATTTTTTTTACAATTGAGGCATAATAAAGAATGTTCAGTAACCTCTGAGAAGCCTATCTGAATTTCTGTCTTTAAGAGATATTATTTTGTAATACAACAAAATATTCTATCCATACATATAAACTTTAAATATATTAAAATTATAAGGAATCTTTGAGTTACCTGCGAGTACCATTTAAGTAGGCTATCTCGTAGCCGGGCCGAGTGTCCTCTTTTTTTGGAAATCAAAATATGGTCACCCTACTGTAATTGAGTACTATCTGTTCTTAGAACATTTTTTGTATGTACACAGCAGTTAGAAGTGAGGCCTCTTCTATTCCAGTAACCAATATTGGTAATCCGATTACTTCATCTAGTAACGGACATAACGGAGTCAGTTCACTGACTTAATGACTTGTCTTTTCTTCAGCTCCTCTTATACCACAGTTAAACAGGTCATTAAAATATTTCAGAGGTCACAATTTAAAACATTAAGACTGAGTGAGGACAGAACATGAGACATCATTCATAGACTTCGTCATTAGTCACTATATAGCGCATTCTGCATTTTTCATTTTGCTTTTGTCGCCATGAATAACTATTGCTTGTATCCCAAATGACCCCATAATGCACCCTGAAAAATAACTCTGAGCTTCTTCCCATAACTTGAATAATTCATGAATTCAATCCATTGGCAGATAAAGTTTACCTGAGTTATGTTTTTTTTATTATTTTTAATTTCCCCCCAGGAGAACTCCTTATATATATATATCTCTATATATATATATAGAGATATAGATATATATCTATCTATCTCTATATATATATAGAGAGATAGATATATATATATATCTCTCTATATATATATAGAGATAGATATATATATATCTATATCTCTCTCTATATATATATATATATATATATATCTAGTGAGCACTGAATTGATTCAGACATAGTAATGTTGTTTCCTGTCAGTATTTGCTTGCTTCACATTTTTAAAGTATTGATCATATGGTCATGACTTCATCTTGAGTCACCAAGTTATTTAAATCATCAAATACATACTGCAGTCAGTATTTGGCTGACTGTATGGCTACTTGCGCTTCTGTTACTCAGTAATTTGATTAGAAAGATAACCTGGGAAAACACACATCTACATCACAAGTTGCAACTCCTATATTCATAATGTCTTTTTGCACATATGCCACTTGGTTATATGTAAACCTGCTGTTTCAGTTATGTCGTTAATATTGTTGGTTTGATGCCTTCAACAGAGACAGGAGCGTTTCAGTGACTGTACAGCCCTGCTGGAGCTGGAGAGGAAGGTAAAGTTTCTCTGCCAGTGACGTTAACATGCTGTTGTATGCCACACAACTACCACCCCTGCTGTCTGTTGACGCTCTCTCCTCTATCCTTCCCACGTAAACTGCTTTCTAACTGGTTTTCACTCAACTTTTGTGTGTTTTCATCCTTCTTTTCTACATCATCTGCCTCTTTCCACCTTCCCTCTCGTTTCCCTGGCATCAGGACCGGAGGATGTTGGAACGGCGAATGGCAGAGCTGGAGGAGGAGCTAAAGGTGAGGAGATATTTAGAACGAATCTCATCGTGGCCACAGACACTTTGCATGCTCCTGCTTGATTAGCTTGGCTTTAGCTTCTGTAGTTCAGCAGAGTGGTGAACGCACATCGATCTCTCTGATATATTTTATAGTTAATTTGATTGTCATATTAATAGATGATGGTGTTTGTTTTATCTGCCCAACTGTGCTTTCACTTGAGTAAATCTGCTGACAGAATGTAGGTAATTTTTCTTTAAAGGAACAGTGCAATATTTGGGAAAATATGCTTTAATGCTTTATTGTCAAGTTTTTAGATGTCATTACTGCTGGAGCCATCAGTATGTTAGCTTAGCATAAACGCTTGCTCAAGCAGCTAGCATGAGTCTGTACAAAGGTAATCAGCTGCTTCCTAGCTTTTTATTTATTGCACAAATGTAGGAGTGATATTAATCTGATTTAATTCAAAGTAATTGCAATTGTCGCACAGTGTTGGTCAAAGTAAAATCACATACAAGGATTTGGAATTGGCCTGAATTAGTTTGGCTATCCTTCAGCCAAACATACAAATGTTTGGTTCAAGGATTTATGTGAGCATAGTACCAAAATATCACTTACCTTAATGTCAAAATGAGGCCTATGTCTCACTCAACCAAACTTAACACAACAGGAGTCCGATACTCTGTTTCTTTTAATACTGTTAACTCAAGGTCAATGCATTAGTAACTCTAAATAGTTTGAGTCAGTGGTGGTGTTTCAGGGCAGACAAAGCAAAGTACTCTTTTATATCTGCATTTTTCCTGTAACAAGTCAAATTCTGTGAAAAGGATCTATACTATACAATCTAATCTGGTCCTTTAATTTGTTGTAACGTTAGTTTAATTTTTACCACCAGGTTTTGGTTGACCTGAGAGCAGACAACCAGCGTCTTAAAGATGAAAATGGAGCACTGATCCGTGTCATCAGCAAACTCTCCAAATAGATGTGGAGAGCGAAAGACACATACACTCGAAGACCAGGGATCTCCCCCCTTTCCCCTCCTTCCTCCTTCCACACATTCCTCCAAGTGCCAAAGAGCAAGAGGGGGGAGGAAGCAACAGATTCTTATGTACATGAGCCCTGCAGATTGACTTGGATTGTGATGCCTCTCTGTGAACAGCTGGAGTGGCTTTTGTGCCTTAATGTCCATTAGTCACAGGAAGGCCAATGGCATGAAGACCTGTGCCATTGGTCAGAGCTTCCAGCAGTAGCAACATGGGGCTTGACATCAGCCAATTGCCCACAGCTGGTGCATCTAATCAACATCTAATCTGACTGTGCATCAGGGAAACTCGAAAGTGCATGCAGATTCCTATGTGTGCATCACATACTTCTTCAATGCACATGCCACTGAGCGCACAAGGCAGCTTGGGCCTTAAAGCTCCCACTTAGTATTTATTTTTTGTGAAAACACTCACGTCACTAACTCACGAATTTACCCCACTTACAGTCCAAATCGAATGTGTTGCCAAGCAGTAAAGGTTTTGATGTATTTGTTTTAAAATTGAGCTCTGAAATGTGTTTCAGGCTCTGCCTTGACATTCAGCAATGTCCTGACAACACGGGGAAGTCCATGAAGCTCTGTTGGGTTGTTTTGTTTCCACATGCAAGTGTTTGAACCCACCTACCTCTCCACCTATGCACTTCCCCACATACATTTTCATTTTTGTGACCACAGACACACTCCATGCTCTTAAAAATGACCACAGAACCAGGTCCGTCGACCACAGCACTTTACTCTCTGCAAAGCAATAAAAGAGCAGGGGGGCTTTGCCCATCCTCCTGACAGACACCTTATCTTTTCAGAGCAGCACCTTCTCACTTATTAAGTGGAGGGAGAAGTTACCTATAGCTGAGGGTCAAAGGTCATTGCACAATTATAAGAATTGCTGTTCTGTCAAAGCCTATTATGTTATGAATCAATTTAATTATTACCAGTGGTAAAGATATTATTTTCATAGTTTTTCATGTTGGGTCCCCTTTTGCTAGGGCGCATGGTTATGTATATTACATGTGTATAGATATTAGTCTTGAAGAATACCCTTTTTGAAGTAAAATTCCATGTAGCCTTTCTTCACATGTTGGTTTTCTAATATATTAAATGGATGTCTGCACCCTAATAAAAAAGTGTGTTTGTAGCAACTGCCTGGTTATTATATACCCTAGTGTTAAGGCCATTTTGTATGGCAAAAAGATCAAACTAGATGTTTCCTAACATCCTAACCATCTTCACTAAGTCTTCCTTGGATTTCTGGCTTCTGCATAATGTGCTGTCTGGTTTTGACCGACCTGAATAATCTCTGCTAAGAAGCTAGTTCAGTTAACCCTGGTTTTAGCTGTTCATGAGAAAGAGGTGGCTTCAGGCCAACGATAATTGGATGAATTACAGGTCTTTCTGATGAGGTTAATGTCTGATGTATAGTTTTTACTTTTTAAGTTATCATAGTATCATGTTATTCTGAGCTGCAGGAATGAAGAGAGTCAAAGAATCAACACTTTCATGATCCATGTTGGACTTAAGAGTTGTTAAGTGAACCTTAAGTTTATTTTGTGTAACGTTCAGAAACCACACTGGTTTGTTTCCCTTAAGATCCTTCTGTGAAGTTAAGCAACCAGAACATTTCAGGAAAGTCTGCTAGCGTTACCTAAATGTTCAGGAGACGTAATGATGGTGCCGAGCAGCATTACATGAAAAATGGAGGAAAGTGCCCTCATACTCTCCTAGTTTACCTGAGGGGGTGTTCACCATGAGTCTCAGATAAGGTTAGCTGTGTAGGTAGTTATGATAAAGTACGAAGCTGGCACAATGTCTACTGATCTTTATCATTTTCTCTTTATTGATTTAAGGTTTTTTTTTTCCCCCTCAGGCTTCCAGATCCTGAGTCCGATTTCCAGGTATCTGATTGGTCAGTAGTTGAGTTCAGTAAAGGTTGCCATGGTGATTTCCCATGATTACATGTGAATCACCTTTGTAGGACTGGGAACCCGGAGTTAAACCTGAAGTGATAACAGTGATAATCTAAAATCCTGCTCCAGAAAACAGGCCTTTGGTGGCCTGGTGGTTTATTTTTCCCTGTGTCATCCACAATCCAGTGGAATCAACCATGTGTACAGCATGAGAGTCTGTGCTCTGGCAGCAGGATGTCCCACATCACCGGGGAGAAGAAGATGAACTGAACAGCTGTAACAGATGTCTTTATAGTGTGACTGTAACATCCATCAACCAACATCTACTGCTGCTCCCAGCTGCACCATAGCTGCTCTGAACAACAACACACAGACATGTGAGTGTAGCTGTGTGGCCCTGTGGTCTTTGGAGAGGCCACCCATTTGCACCAAACTGAAGTTAACAGCAGGGATCCATCTGTTTGTCTCATCTGAGAGCAGAGAGATGGACCACTGTCCTGCAAGCGAGAAGCACTGACAACAAGCTGAGCTCCTAATAAGGAAGGGCAGGCCGGCCGAGGCTGTCTCTCTGTAAATATCCCTCAGGTCTGAGAAAGACAGAGGAAGGAGCTGGGGAAGAAGAGGGAAGCGGATGGATTTCGGCCTTATATGGACAAAGCACAGCTTTTCCCAGGGTTTGTGGCTCTGACCCCCTGGCATGGAGCCAGAGGCTGCACAAACAGCTCCTCAGCACCACCAAGAGGGGCAATCAGCGCCGTGCAGTGGAGGCAAAACGTGCCTTCAACATTTCCAGCTGGTTTTCCAGAAACACTGGAAATAAATGATAAATAATGTGAGGACACAACTAATCTCTGTAATCAGGACTGTTCAACTCCAGCAGGCTTCGGTTTTTTTTTCTGCGGTAACTTCACTGGTTGGAATCACTAATTTGCAGCTCACTACAACAAAAACTAAGTTTGGTAACAGCTTTGAAGAAGCTTTTGCATTTCTGCCGTATCTCTGATTTAAACTTAGGCATATCATTTCAGGTGATACTATGCAAACATAAATTGTAGTATTGTATTGCACATGAGACAAATAAAATTTTACTGCAGCCTTTCACCCGACAAAGCTCATCCCTGACCACAGAAGATAATATCCGGCTGTTTTTACAGCTACAGTGGATGGGTGTGTGTTCAGGGAACTGGATCCACCTTCTTTCGCACGAGGTGTTTTATCTTATTTCCATGAAAGTATTTATTTGTTCAGTTTTACTCTCCTCTAGTTGGTAATTAAACTCTCATAAATGGGAAGAGCAGAGATATTTCAAGGAGTGAGAGAAGAGAGAGATGGGAAATAACATGCCAGAAAGGTCCAAGGCTGAGTGCAAGATTTTTAGAAGTTTACTTATATTGAATTGAAAAATATTATCAGTAGTGGTCATGGAGCTGCATTTTCTAACAATGAATGGTCTCAGTAAGGAGATGGAAGTCCTCTCTACACTATTTGTTGTAACAATAGTAAACCATTAGTTATATTTATTTCTATAGTACGTTTTTTTTAAAGGTTACAAAGATCAAACTATAGAGCCCAAATACAGAGTCTGTATGGATTGTAAATAATAGTAAAAATTAGTTTAGTTTCATAATATAAAATAAATATCACTCACTGAATCTCTATTACTGAATTACTAACTGATCGTTGTGGTTCATGTACATTTGTTTTCTAAGAAGTAAAATAACATATATTATCAAACAAGATGAGCGAATATACAGAGTGACTGGTTAATAAAAGAGAGATGAGGTGACTAAGTTTGGAAAGAGTGACAGAAGATGAAAATGTAAACACTTACTGCGACCTGCGGAGTCATTTTTACAGTCAAGTGATTCTGGGGTTTTAATTGTGAATGCTTAACTAGGCAGTGGCAGCCATGCTAGTCTGTTAACACTTGGTTGTGTAATCTATCCATCTTGATTTAAAAAAAAAAAAAAAAAAGCAATATTAATCTTTAGAACTTTTTCTGAAAGCTGGATTTTACACTAAATGTGATTTACATTTCACTTTCTGTATGAAGTGTTGTTGCATCTATTGACAGGTGTACAGTTGGGACCCTGCTGGTTCCGTTTACTCCATGCCATGTTTTTCAGCAGACCGAGGACCAACTCCAGGTTTTCAACTGAGCACAAAGCTGCAAGGCTTCTTCCTGCTGCTGTAGTACTCCGCTTAGTTGGACCAACTTTGTCAGAAAGATTTGACTTCTTTGCAAGGACAAAATAAGAACTTCAAAAGGAGCTAGAGCTCATAGGCTGAGTTTCACAGGTTAAACTTAAAGAGCAAGCGGCTCTGGAAAGCTGTTTAGGGGCCTCTGCAGATTTTTCTTTCACTTTGGCTTTTCCAGCATTCCTCTTTCTTTACAAAAACAGATGCTGCTTCCCGCTCACGTGAGAAGTGAAACATTTCCAATGTATTTTAATGGAGTTGTGCTTGATGTCTTTCTAGATCTGCAACAGTTCAGTCAGACTCTTAGAGATGTGTGTTTGTGTTTTTACTAAGGAGGACTTTCAATGATTATTTCAGACATCCTTTGTTGAATTTATGTTTGAGTTCTCACACTTTTTTTTTTTTTTCATCTCAGGATGACTTTGGGACATGTCATGTTATGCAAAAGTGTCAAAGTATGTTTGTATGTATACAGTCAAAATTCAGTTAATGAGTTAAATAATTGTCCGCTCATCTGAAGAAATCCTGCAGCCCTTTGATCAACTCCTGACTGCGCTGGAAATAAGATCTGGGTTTGACTGAAGTTTTCCAAGCACCATCACCTCCTCACCATGTCCTGTGATTCAGACCCATACGTCTTCTCCACTGACACTCTACCCAGTGACCTCCGCTTCCTCCCTCCGCTGGCCAACGGGCTTCTTGGCTGGAGGGTGTACAACAACACCATGCACATGGGTGGTGTATATAACGGAGAGGGTGGACATTGTCACCGAGCAGATGTCCCCTGTCCTCTGGCTGTTAAAGTTGAGACGGATGAATCTGCCCAGCATACCTACAGTCTGGACACGCACAAGGGTAATCTTGAGTGGTTGGTTGCCAAAACCTGCATTGTTGCCGAGCAGTGAAGAATTATTACTGCAAATTGTCTCATTTTCTCATCCAGGCATTTTTACACACACTCTGAAGTCAGCCAGTGTAACAGCCTCACAGATTTTATACTCTCACCGGTACTACGCCAACCTGATGGTGATGGAAATTTTGTTGGAGCGGCAGGTCACATCAGAGGAGCCAATTACTGTCAGGATGGTCAGTTCGTTCACACCTCATAGCAAAGATATTGGTTTTGAGCCTGGTCCCGAATACAAAGGAGGGAGGTACTGTCAACAAAACAGGGGTACAATATTTTTTTTGCTGTATAGTACAAGTTTGCTCTTACATGTGATCTACTTCCTCTCTCCCTCAGCCACATTCAAGGACATACGACCACTGCTGAGTTCCCTGGAGGCTCCTGTCCCACAGTGCACCTCCTGTGGACCCCCATACCTTTGAATCTGACACTGGCTCCAGAACACAGCCAGGCTCGTTGGGGCTTCATTCTGGTCGCAGCCAATAGCTTAGAGTCTGCTGAGGCTAATTATGACGAGGGCTTGAATCTGATTGCGACTGGTAACCTGCGGCCATCTCACGAGAAGGCCTGGAAAGAGCTGTGGCTGCAGAGCAAAGTGGAAGTGACAGGGTCGGAGAACCTCAGCAAGGCTCTAATTGGCTGTATGTTCTACCTCCTCAGCGCCTTCCCCTCCTTACATGACACCTCCAGATCCTTTGGTGGAGTCAGTCCAGGTGGACTGTCGAATGGTGGGGATGGTCAGGACTACTGGGGCCACGTGTTCTGGGACCAGGTAAGGCTGATGAAAGTTAATGCTTTTTTTTTTTTTTTCTTTGGTTGTATGACAATTATACCAGACAGTGACTTTAAATTCTTGTGACAGGACATCTGGATGTATCCTGGGATAGCTCTTTTCTATCCCAAGTTAGCCAGAGCAGTCCTGGAGTACAGAGTGGGGACTATAGATGGCGCAAAAGACAATGCCCAAAAGCAGGGCTTTAAGGTACAACCATCAGAGCTAGTCTGCCTTCACTGACACCTCCTATTTATGTAAGTGCACAAATATGTAGAGAGCAAAACACACTTATATAAATTACTCAACTAAATTAGTGGAGAAACATGACAGCCGTATTTAGGTGCAGATGCAGTTAAGTGTCAGATCGACTCAACATTACAAAATAATATGAAAGCATACCACTTATTTGCCAAGATGGAAAGGATGGACCCTTGAAGTCTTGTGAATAAACAATCATATCTTTACAGGGACTCAAGTTCCCATGGGAGAGTGCTGTGTCAGGGAGGGAGGTGTGTCCAGAGGATATTTATGGACAACAAGAGATTCACATCAATGGAGACGTGACCCTGGCCTTTCAGCACTATCTCTACCTCACTGAGGTATACGCCTTCATCCTCGCACACCACCACCTCCTGTGTGAGGGTGCTAACTGAGCTCTTTGTTGCAGGATCTGTCCATGTTCAGGGAGGGGCGGGGCAGCGAGGTGATATACGGTGTGGCTGATTACTGGGTTTCCAGAGTATCTTGGAGCCCTGAAGACCAGAAATATCATCTCATAGGTAATTTCCTTTTTTTTTTAAGGAAAATGCACCAATATATTTACAGAAATACAACTTGGCCCTCAATATTGTGGAATTTTAAAATGTCAAGACTATTTAAAAGATGTATCTCACTTTATTTTATTCTTGCTGTAATATTGGTATTAGTTCCATTTTGCATTTCTATTTTATCACTAATTTTCCACATTTAGGTGTCTGAAAAGATTACATAACTGTATTATATGTTTGTAATTGTTGTTGTATGGAAGAATGAATACAATATGATGAGACATTTTGATTTTCGCCTTTTAGGTGTCATGCCACCTGATGAGTATTACTACAATGTCAGCAACTCTGTGTACACAAACACAGTAGCCAAATTCAGGTACCAGTATTTGAATATTTCCCTGCATCGCATATTAACTTGTGAACACTAATAACACAAAAAGTTTCTCTATTTCAGCCTCCAGTTCGCTGTAGAGCTGGCTGATCTTCTCCAACACCCTGCACCAAAGGAATGGAAAGATGTGGCCGAACACATCAAGATACCGTTTGACCAAGAATCCCAGTACCATCCTGAGTTTGATGGCTACATTAAAAGTATATTTAATGAACCTTTTTAACCAACATAAGAAATATAACGTTGTTCTGAGATGATGTCAGACTCTTGTTTGGACCTCTGGCAGATCAGCCAGTGAAACAAGCAGACACAGTGATGTTGGGCTATCCTCTTGGATTGGCAATGTCTCCGGAGGTCCGAAGAAATGATCTGAAAGCGTATGAGCCAGTAACAGACCCTCGTGGTCCAGCAATGACATGGGTAAGACACAGTGTTTTATGGTGAGCAAAAAAAGCACTTAAAGAGATAATATACAACTTAAAAAATATTCTTATGTCATGCTATGTTTTACCAGTTTGAGCTAATCATTGTTCCATAACTGACACCTCTAACTGTTGCTCCTAAGTGTCACAAGTAAGCACACTTATTTTACAGCAGGATGCTTGCAGACTGTGTTATACTGTATAATAACTGATTGTAATTGAGTTTACTGATGAAGCTAATTTAGGCTGTTAAACTTTAGACTTCAAATCATTAAGTTGTTGCTGCTACTTCTTTCCTCTGTCAGGGAATGTTTGCTATCGGCTGGCTGGAGCTGGGGGAGTCTGAGAAAGCTCAACGTTTACTTGAGAAATGCTTTAGCAACATCCAAGGACCATTCCAGGTGCTGCTAGGACTTCCCACATCTGTATTAAACCCATTTACCCACAAAAGTAATGGTTGTTAAAAAATGAGTCTGTGATAGCTCAACATTTAAAGTCTCTTACCATCCTGTTAAAACCACCAAACCCAACCTTATGTTCAGAATGTCTTTAGTCCCTGGCCTCGAAATATTCAACCCTTAGCCAGAAATCTTGGGACTAATATTTGATTCAAATGTAACCTTTGAGGACCACAGAAGCTGTCCTGTCCTACTTCCTTCAAAAAGTAACTTTCCTCTCAAAAATATAACCCTTCCTCACATTATATGATTTAGAAAATCTCCCTGAAATTATTTTTGATCATATTTGTTCTTTCAATTAAACTCTAATTCTAATTAATGTTCTGCTCTGACACGACGTTTTCATGTACAACATGAAGTTATGATGATGATGATTATTATTACCTGTCCTCACAGGTATGGAGTGAATCATCAGATGGTTCTGGTGCAGTAAACTTCCTCACAGGTATGGGAGGATTCCTCCAAGCTGTGCTGTTTGGTTATACTGGTTTCAGGTTAGTCAATAATCCTTCCACTCTGCACAGTGAACAAACCCCTCAGTGTGTATACAGCCCATATGCAGTGATACAAAGTTTAACAATGTGTGTATGTTTTTCTGTAGGGTTCAGAAGGAATGCTTGGCCTTTTCCCCACTCCTCCCCAATGACATTTCTGAGCTCTGCGTCCGTGGTGTGAACTACCTGGGCAACCAGATGGACTGGCTGCTGAGGAGAGATGAAGTTTGTATCATACTGAGAGAATGGGCAAACACTGATGGTGCTGCTAACGCCTACAGTCTACAGGTTGTTTTGAAGGCATCAGGAACTAAATACCCTCTCACACCAGGTAAAACACAGGCCACGGTATGCAATGATAGTCACCTAGTTCAGTTTCTTAAAACAATATTTCTTTTTTTTTTTTTTGTACATAAATAATGTGGAACATCAGATTTCACCCCCTGGACTATAGCTCAAGAAAGGAGCAGTAAACCATCATACAGTAAAATCAAGAGACAAATCAGCCATAAAAAAATATGTACTCCATTCTCCTTTTGTTGGGGCTGCATGTATTTCTTTTAACAATCAACTAATGAGTGACTGGAAAAAAGTTAGTGAAAAAACATTTATGATTATCTTCTAAAGCCCAAGAGGACATTTTCAGTTTGCTTTATTTAATCTGGCTAACAGTCAGAAACCTCAAAATGGTGAATATACTATCAATGAAAATTATGTAGCATGTATTTTCTGTGGATAATTATGCTGCACAAAGTATTGTTGGCAGATTTGTACACAGATGACATTATATTGACGCAATACCCGATTTACTCATATACGTCTGTATTTTCAGGGATACCAGTGACTTTTCCTCGAGAGCCAGGATGTGTTCGTAAACTTGCTCAGGCATCTTCCGGCTGACCTTTCTGACACAGGAGCCCTGACCTTCTTAATTTTCCTGTTTTTGCATATTCAAATATATTGTGTATCTATGTTATAGTTTAAAATTCACTTGACAAGTCATGTTTGCATTTAAATGAAGAAAGACAACATGACTTCCAGTTCTTATATAGCTACGTCATAGAGGAAGATCATACAGCATAAATGGGCTCACTCCATATAGCTGTGAGAACAGTAAGGACAGGAACTGGTGGTGGTTTGTTTTATAATTCATAACACCATGGCCCGTAAACATTTACATTATTTAGAACACTTTTTGATTAACCTCCTGAGTTCCATATGTGATTTTGCAAAACTATAAACCAATTTTGTATTAAAAATGACATATTTTCAATCAAATAACCCAAAGCCTTTGTTTCCATTGTTTCTGACTTTCTTGCAGGTAGGTATGGTTGTTTCAGATGTCAGCATGCTGCACCTTTAAAAAAACAAAACCGATGTAAATAGACAAATAAAAGCTAACTTAGAACGCACACATACGCAAAACATACACAGCAGGTAGAAAGAAGTGCTGCAAAGACAGAAAACAGGCATTACTCTATTCACTTCAAAGAGTATGCTCATAATTTCTGCTTTGGCATTCTCACTTTGGGTTAGGGTTAGGGTTAGGTAACATATTATTAAATGCTGCTCATTAGTGATGAGTCAAACAATGCTGAAGCATTGGTGCGTGCATCCCCGTCAGAAAAATCAAGTGACCAATCCAGCTTTCGTGTCATATTGCAGTGAGGCGCCAACTTGTGTTTACACGGACCAAGGTTGAGAGGAGACTGTGGCACTGATTGTGTATTATTTTTTTTTGGCTTGCCATAACCTGCTAATATTATGGAGCCATCGAGAAAAAGGGCATTTTCCCCAGTCTGGGATCACTGATCTAACGCCAAATGAGGTAATTGAGGTAAATGTGTTTTCTTTCCTGTTGACACTTTTGCTCAGTTTGCATCTGAGTTAATAATGTTTAAATTATTTTCTGAAGAACTCTTCATTTATATTATTTCTTTCACATGAATTAACTTTTAACTTTATTTGCAGGTATAATGTCTCTGCTCCAAAGAGCTGTCTTACCTAAACAGGAGCACTTCATCAATGCTGAGACAGAGTACTGCATGAAAATGACGAAGGCAAAAACTCCAGTGTTGAATTCAGGTATGTTGAAAATCATACTAAAACTTCTAAACTTTAACTTTGATAATAATTACTACATAATATTAAAAGCATTCCACTCCATATTAATGAACATAACTTTCCCATCTCCAAGCTTCTAGACAGCAAGCAGTTGATCAGGCTTTAGTGAACATAATCATTGAAGACTATCAGCCACTTGGCATTGTTGAAGATCAGGGGTTCAGAGAGCTGCTTCACCTCCTTGAGCCTTCATGTGTTCTGCCAACCAGAAAGGTATGTGAAAAGGAATTTAAAGTGTACATATAACCACTTTGATCACATATATAACACTATACTTGTGCTTTCATTTTTAGGCTCTCACAGACATGGTGAGCAAGAAATAGGAGGAGGAAAAGTAGAAGACCAAAAGAGAAATTCAGAGTGCAGTTGCAGTCAGTGTGACAGCTTATATGTGGACATCTTTAAACATGGAGGCATACCTGGCTGTAACTTGCCTCTACATTGATCCAAAACATAAACTGTGTACATCAGTGCTGGGAGTGCAACACTTCACACAGAACCATATAGCTGAAAATATGGCTCAAGTCCAAAAGGACCTGATGGAGGACTGGGCCATAGCTAATGAAGTAAGATGTCACAGATGCAGATCCAAACATCATATCATCTGCCAGAATTCTACAAATTAGGCACACTATTTGCATTGCACATTCTCTAAATTAAATAGTGAAAAAGTCGTGTGATCAAATAGCCACACTCACAGATATACGGAACAAAACACGGCAAGTAGTTTCTTATTTCAGATCAAGCACCAAGGCTAAAGAGAAGCTGGCTCAAGTGCAGCAACAGATTGGAAAACCACTGCTGAAACCCACTAACAAGGTGCCAACATGACAGAAGAGCAAATACTACATGATGGCAAGAATCAGTGACCAAAAGGACACAGTGTAGGTTTCTATAGCGTCCTTAAAAACAGAAAACACTCCACTTACTGCTGAAGACTATGAAATCTTTCAATCTAGTAACAATAGAGCTGTTTAGAGAAAAAAAGAGTCTTTGGATCCAAGGTCATACCCATGCTAAAGATACTGCACCGTGCACTTCAACATACTGGCTCTGATGTAGTCGTACACACAGCAACACAATTCACTGAAAACCTCAAAAGAAGAGTCACAGATTCTTTGTGCAGTCTAGCATCAGTTAGTGTGATGACACTTGCAACCCTGCTGGACCCCAGATACAAAAGTCTTGTCTTCCTAAATTCATCTAAAGCCAATGACGGAATAAAACGTCTAAATGAAGAATGTCCTGCCGAAATGAAGATCCCTGAGCATAGCTGCTGTGGGAAGAACATCGGAAGAATAGCAGCCTGGACCTTCATCACAACATTTACCATCAGCACCCAGGTCAGGTATGTCATTTTGTTTATTTGTAATGTTATGTTTTTGCAGGTCATGTCATTTGCAATAAATTACAAAAAAATAAGTATTGTATTGTTTTCTTAGATATTCTGTGGCAGCAGCTGGATGTGGACGTTTTGGAAAGCAGAAGGAATTGCAGTGCAAATGCTATAATTGAAGTCCAGTGATATCTGTCGGAAAGCAACATATCCAGAACACAGGATCCTTTGGACTACTGGCAGAATCAATCACACACTTATTCGCACCTCTACAATTTAACTTTGACATTTTTATGTGCTCCCACCTTGCCTGTACCTTGTGAAAGAGTTTTTTCAAAGGCAAGAGAACTGGTCTCAAGAGACAAAATTACCTCAGCCCCGTTATGCTACAAAAACTAAATAAAAATGTCTAAACCCGTCCTTCCCCCCTCACAGACAAGTACACAAGCACTCCCACTTTCACAAACGCTTACATTTCCTGAACGACTTTAACAAAACTTTCACTTTGGTTACTTCCTTGCAAAAAAAGATTTTTGTAAATTCTGACAATTCTAAAATTTTGACATATTAGTCACTTCGTTATTTTGGTTATATTCAAATTAGCTGCAATATATACACTTCTCTTTCATTCAGTTAGCACTTTATTATCAGCTGGTTGTGTAAGCAGGACCACTGATCATTCATTTGGTGTCCACATGTCAAAGAGAATGGACCAACTTCAGTCTCCACACTCTTATCCATGTTACCTGCAATGCATGCAATGAAATCCAGAAGATGTCGCTATGAGGTGACACACCAAACAGGGTCAACACATTTTAGGGAAAGGTGCCACACACATCAGGAGGTGTCAACTACCCATCAGTACTGCTCATATGTCGCTGTACAGTTTAAAAAGTCCTCATGTTGCCTTAGTGAAGTGGACCAGCACAGTGTTGGCTGGGACACCACTGTCTTCAAAGATCTCACAGCTCTGTTTTTCTTCTGGATAAAGACACGGCTCTTCCGTCTACAGGACTAAGTAGGACAGAAAAAAAGGTCAACACGTTTAAATTTACTTCCTGAAGACACGTGCCACGGTAATGATTGAGGTTTTATCAGGAGGAGGCGGAGGACGAGGCGACCACATCCAAGTCCCCTGACCCGAGGGGGAAAACAGGAATCCTGCCAACCCTCCATTGGTTGATTTAAATCTGAGACTCCGCCCACCACTTCTGGTGTGTTCGTCCGATACATTTGTTGACTGTTTCCGCATTCTGCTTCGTCCCAACGGCTGGCCCCGCCCATTCACAGAAATATGACCAATGATGAAGCTCACCTAGTGACGGAGCCCCGGGATTGGCCGGGGAGGTTTTGAACCAGTTAAACGGTTTCAGCGGGTGAAGGGAAGGGATGCTGTTACCGTCCGGGACGTCCAGAGTTTAACTTCGCACATGAGATGGAAGCAAAGTCATTTCTCATTTGCTGAAATACTTTTGTTTTTACGCCACTATGCGATAGATTTTTTTTTCTAGTTAGTGGAGCAGCGCGTGTCGGATTTCTTTCTCTCAGAAACTCGGATATCAAAGGTAATTATTCAAAGACATTAGCATTAGCTAGACATCGTTGTAGCAACTGTCTGTTAATCGAAGAACAATTTATATCCAACACATCTAATTGAGCTTTGTGTGTCTACCACTAACTGTCAGAGTCTAAGACAGTACTGCAGTAACAATTGTTGAGTTTTTCGACTTTGATTCTTTAATGCTATCTTGTTAAGCTAACTTGTTACCTGGGTAACGCCAAGTCGGTTAACACAATGACATTGTAAGACTCCTGGGTTTGTGTCCGACTTTTAGTTACTCTGCTCTGTTTTGGATGTAACACAACGTGTCAGTGCTGAGGGCGGCTGTATGGCTGTCCTCCACAAGACATGAACACATGCACCGACCCCACAGCAAAACCTCATCTCTAACTTTTGCATAAGCAGTAGGTGTGTACTTTATATGTCAAGAGTCAATGTAATTTAAACAACTAATTAATAGTTACAGTGCTAATAACTCATCGTGGCTGTTTAGTGGTAATATAATTATCCATACTATTAAATACATATTTCAGCCATACTGAAAAAAATAAAAACCCAAACCGAAGTGGTAAAATAAAATGGAAAAAGACCCAGTTTCTTAATGCCTTAATGTTTTATTGCTGACACAACAAATGATTTTTTTCTGATTTGACATCTCCTGTCCGTCCCAACTTGTCTTTGTTTTAATTGCTGAATTTTTACCCCAGGCCGTCATCATGAACTCCGTGCTATCATCCGTACGTTCCCTCATGCAAATGTTTGATGAAAAAACACAAGAATTCATCAGTGACATTGATAATGTCCACATGGTTTGGCTTGAGGAGATCCAACAAGAAGCCAACCGTATGTTCTCAAGGTAGGCCTGAAGCAATGACCTAAAAATATATGGTTAGGTCTTTTGGTTGTGTTTGTCCCCCACCCCCCGCAGATTTCATTCTTTAGAAAAATTTTGTTCTGTGTACTTCATTTCAGGAAGTGTTTACGAATGAAAACATTTTGTTTTATTTCAGAGATTTTAATGCTGAACCAGAATTAATGCCAAAAACGCCATCACAGAAGAAGAACAGTCGCAGGAAACGTGTATCTTTGGGGCGTCAAGAGGAAAATCAAGCAAGACGAAGGTTTGCTCCTTTCATTTCAAGCAATGCCTACATAATTTTATCCAGGTTTTATCTCTAAATGTTCCTTTCCTGTCCAGGTTTTCAAAGGGAAGACGCAGTAACCTTCGCGGCTCATCTGTCCCATCACTGAACTTCATTGCTGAAGAACAGTCCATCCCTGAGGATTCCACCTCTGAAGACAATACCACCGCACAGCCCAAACGCCCCACCCGTAAAAACAAACATACAACAGCAAAGGTGACAGAGGATGTGAGCCATTCACCTCTTGGTAGCTGTGAAACTGAGGAGGTGCAAAACAGGAAGCCAGAGCTGGTGGTGGAAGAAGATGTGGACCGAGATACCAAAGTGGACAACGTAGAAGTCAAGACCAATGACTTATGTAGTACTGCCTCATCTCCACCTAAGATACCGTCACCTGAGGTTGTTGTCAACATCTCACCCTCAGACCGCTTGTCGGCTGAGCTCTCTAAAAAGCTGGAGCCATCTCCTGGCCGAACAGCTGCTAAGATTGCAATAGCCGGAGCTGGGAAGAGTTCACACCAGAGCACTGCACGGTGCTCCCTCAAGCTACGTCACTCGCTGGCTGGTTTGCGCCACAGTATGACACAGGAGTCGGTTCGCAGAGCCTCTCGCCGGTCTGTTCTTAAGAGGAAGGCAGCTCGCATGGGCAACTCCACATGTAGCAGCAACATTAGCCGTAAGTGATGAGCTATTTTGGTTCCTAACAACATAAAATGCAAAACATTTACTAATTCATCTGTTTGTGTGTTATTGTTTTTTTTAATTCTTCTCAAGTTACACTTCATATCTAGCAATTTTTTTAAATAAATAAAATTTCTGATTGTAGAGGACTCTTGCATGGATTCTACAGATGAACAGGACAACGAAGTGTGAGTAGTAACATTACAGTGTTTTTTGCTGGGATGAGTAAATTGTTGAGGAGAAACAAATTCTTTGTAACAAGGATTAAAAATATTTTTAAGACTTACTGCTAAATTTGTAACATTTTGTTACAATATTACTGTATTTTCTCTCCTACAGCATGTCAGAAGCTTTAACTGTGGATAACGCTGCAGCAGAAGAACCTAAGGAAACCCCAGAGGTGCAAATATATGTACTTGTCTTTTAAAAGTGTTGAATTAAAAATGATTTTCATCAAGTGTTTATTGCTCACCTGATGTTTTGTATTATTTGTATCAAATAAATCTATATACAGATGAACCAGCGTACACATCCATCTATTCAACGTGTCACTCGTTCTGTGGCTGCAAACTCTCCCAAACTGGCACCCCCATCGTTGTTTACCACTGAGATTAAAATAAGCACCCCTGACAAGAGAACAGGTACAGAGACGCCACATTTTATAAATTACAGCTAAAATCTAACAATTTGCTATTATTAGATTTTGGTTAATATATTTTATTATGTAAACATGTATTTGTGTCTGACAGTTATGTTCCAAAATGTAGTGAGTGTGCTAAATACATGCTTGCATTTGTGTTTCAGTTGTTGAGAAGCAGCAGAATTCCCAGTCAGGTCGCAGGTGAGTGGTTTGTATGTGATGGGCTGTTGTCTCTAGGTAGTCTCAGTTGTCCTAAATGACAGAGGGCTGGGTACTGTCCTTATTGTTTGCAATGACAGGGAGTATCCGTATCATATGGAGACTGCTAGTAATTTCTCTATTGTCCTTTTTTTTTTTTCTGTGTCTTTAGGTCAAGTCGAAGTGCTAAACGAAAGGCACCAGATACTGTAGAGGAAAGCCCCACAAAGAGGTTGTCTCCTCCCAAGAAAAGCAACAGCGTAAGATGCAAAAATTTTAACTTTAATGTTATAAAATATAAATTAAGGGGGTCCATGTATGAAATACAGAGATGCAAGTCAAACAGTATAACTTGTGAATTTCTTCTCTTTTATCCTTTAACAGGCAATCAGGCCCAACATGAGGAGTTTCCTCCACACTGTGCAGAAGAATCAGATGTTGATGATGACTCCAAATTCCCTCGGCCGCACAGCCGTTATCAAATCCTTCATTAAGCACACCACTCCGATTAGGGTTGATCCTAAGGTCAGTGGAACGTTTGATGCATGGCAACAACATTATAACTTTCCGAAACTATATATCTAAAACTATCTTTCATCACCAATTTTAATGTTGTAGATTTTTGAGTTTGAGCATAATCAGTGCACACTGCAAACATATTGCGTATTAACTGGCCAAAGCAGATGTGGATTGTAGTGGACGTTAATTAAATGGGATCTCTTATTTTAATATTTGTTTTTCCCTCCTCTCCTCAGTTGAGTGTTGGTATAGTGGTAAGTATCACTTTGAAGCACTGTATGCTGTCTGTGGGCATTTGATGGTGTCTAATCTCCCATTGTGCTCTCTTGGTTAGTTTCTTCATTTAGCACAGAATTTTAGATGAGCCCCTTTCCCACGTCTGTATTTCAACCCAAACAATAAGACATTTCGTCTACAACACAGCTGAAGTTACGTCTCTGTCAGTTCAGTGGCTTGAGATTTAGAGTGATTTGTGAATTTGGTCTCAAGTGAAAACAAGCTGCAATGTTCCTGGATAAATGATCCAAAAGCAAAATGTTATCTAGGATTAGGTCTCATGTTACGCTTGCACCATGCGTTGGAGAAAAACGTTATACGCAGAAACCAATTGAATCTTGCACTTTTTCGAGGTTCATGTGTGAAAGGGGCCAGTGGATATATTTTAACAACATCCCAGACTGTACTTGGTAGATTATATCTCTGCTCTCACAGGTAACTAATGCTCACACTTAGAATAAGCTAACAATGATTCAAAGCAACCCCCCCCCCCCTTCAACTGAAGGTAGAGAGAACTTAATTTTTGATTCACATTCAGCCTTTGTTGGTGTTTGGACACTGTTGTGATTCACTGTTTGCTTCACTTCACTTTGTGTTTTGTCAGATGTGTACTGTTACAGAGGATATCAAGTCGTACAATCTGAGCATTTCACTGACCCTTGACAGCTATAGACTGTGTTAGAGGTATTATGGCTTCTGTAGGCTCCTTCACTTAAAAATATGAGGGGAACAAAAAAAACTCATTTGTTTTCAAGAACTTATTTCGCTGTCCTTATCTTGACCTGAACACTATGGGACAACCCACCTCTGGGCAGAGATAGGTAAACACCCCCCCCCAAACAAATGGACTGCAGAAATCTTTTTTCCTTTCTCTATGACTTTAATGTAAAGTCACTTCATTCAACGTGTCTAGTCCAGCAGCCATTGCCTCCCACTGCTCTTATGTACATGTTAAAGGCTTCAACGGAAATTTTTCATGTTCACATTGAATTCATGGTTAGCTTACTGGGGGTCGAGAGCTCAAAATAAGTCACCAGCCTGTTGGCAGCAGGTGACGCAAACAAACAAGGTGGGACGCATATTTTGATCGACAAAATATTAAAAAAAACATTTTACTTCAATGGGACGAGCTCACATTAATTTCCTAAATCATAACCATTACATTGAAAAAAATAACTAAATGGAATTAAATGTATTTAAATTAAGTAGGCATTATTTATTCACATTATTTTCTCAAAGCCACAGAGAGCCACGGCAAAGGGATACAAGCGCCCTGGGTTGCCGACCTCTGACCTAGCCCATCAGGTCATTTTCATGCCAGAGCAGCCTGGTATCAAATGTAGGAGTGGTTGTTTGTTCTGGTGGAAGAACAGAAAAATCTGACCTTGGGGAAGGTGGTTGTCTTCCTCTTTAATTTCTTTTGACATTGACAGCTAGCATGCTACATTATTTCACAGAAGGGGATGTCTCTAACCAGTTATGTTGTGTGTCTGTTGGTGATAATGGCACCGGTACCAAGTTGCTCTGCCTATGTTTTCTAATTACAAGGTTGTCATTTAGTTTGGTACACTTACTGTAACTGTCTACACAGACAGTCAGAGACCAATGATCAGAGGTCAGAGGACAGCAAGTCTCCCCGATATCACGTGCCTCTTGTTTTCAGTAGTGTGGACATGAAGAAAACCTGACAAAACTGTTTTGGTTGGGTTTTATTTTGGTGTTTATTCTGGAAGGTGATGTCTTGGATTATTTTTGATAGATTGTTTTTAAGTATATTGTATGTTTTTTCAAAATCTATTATCTTGCCAGACAAAAGAGCGTCACAAACTGGAAGCTCTTAAAAAGAAGCAGGAGCAAGAGGAGGAGAGGATGAAGAAAATGGAGGAGGAGAAGAAAAGGAAACAGGAGGAACTCAAAAGGTTAACAATGTTTTTCATTGTTAATGGATCCTGATTGGGCAGTTCAGTAAATTAAGTCATCTTTTTCTGTTAATGTAGACTTTTATACTGAAATTTGAAAATTTGTTTTTCTAGGAAGAGGGATGAGAGGCTGAGAAGGGTGTTTGAGGCCAAAGTAAAAGAAGAACAGAGGGAGGAAGAAAAGAAAAAGAAGATTGAGCAGAAAATGGCTCAGATTGATGAGAAAAATGACAAGGTATGAAACCGCTTTGGTGACTCTGAATCTTTATGTTCACCTCAAAGTTGACGTAGGTCTCATCTTTGAAATTGTACCTCTTTGATCAGCGTCAGGCGGAGGAGAAAGCTAAGAAGAAAGTGGCCATGAAACGGCAAGAGGAACTGGAACTGAAGAAGAAGTCGGAAGAAGAGGCTCGGAGGAAGAAGACTCAGCAAGCAGTGAGATGATGCTCTTATCATTGTTTTATTGAGTCATCTCAGTTTCTGTGGCTGTGCTTTGATTGGTGGATGCCTGGGCTTTTATTGTCAGTATAAATTCTCTACTGCTACAAAGATTTGTTTTTGTTTGAATATAGACTACAATGGACATGGCTATGTTAGATGTAACCTGTACTGAAGCAATACAATGCAATAATGAGGTATAACCTATTTGTAAAGTACACATTTTTGATCTCTTGTCAAGTGGTTTGTTTTTATTTATTTATTTATTTAAAGTGACTTAGTTTCCTTTGCTGTTATGCATTACAATTGGGCTTTTTCTCATTTTATGTGTGTTTCTTTAAACTTAAGGAGGAAGAGAAGCGGCAGCAGGAAGCCAAAAAGAAGGCTGAGGAGGAGGAACAGCGAGCTCGCAAACTGGCTGAAGCTCGCAAAGCACTGGAGCTCAGGAGGGAGCAAGAGCTAGAGAGAGAACGACAAGCTGCTGCTGAGAGGTGATCTATTGGAACCAAAGGAACTGCTTAGTAAATTTAGTAAACTGAAGACTGAAAGTTGCACTGGTGAACACAAGACTCCATCCTTTAATTTGTTTATTTTTTCCTGATTTCATGAGTTGTTGTATTTCCAGGGAGCGGGTAGAAAAGGAAAAAGCTCTCACTCTGCAGCGTGAACTGGAGAGAGCAGCAAGGGAGAAAGAGAAGAGAGAACTGGAGGAGAAAAGAAAACTGGTGAGAAATTTAAACTTAGAACCAAAATGTCTTTGACACGTTTATTGACTGCTGTTGAATAGGTGCAGAACAAAACTAGTTTTATAAAGCAAGTGACACGTAACAATTTTCATGGATTAGTAGTTAAAATAATAAAAAAAAAAAGATCAAATAAGTAAATCTGTCAAACCATATCTGAAGTCTATGTGGCTGTATCTGGATACAGCCACATACATATATTTGATGTCACTTTTATAATCCATAGTAACTGACATGGTATCAAAAGATTGTTGCAAACACTCACTCAGATCATTTTCATTTCAATAATCTGTTCCACTTTTATTGTCATGTGTATTTACAACAACAATTGGCTAAGATGTCCTTGTTTACATCAACAAAGCAACTTCACCTTGTCCGCTTGTGTTAGAAATTTTTGTTATGAATTTCCATAGCTGGTTCATTGTGTGCTTTTTCTTCCTGCAGGAGGAGCAGCAGAGATTAGCTGCAGAAGAAAAAGCTGCTAAGCAGAGAGAGGCTGCTGCTAAACAGGCTGCTGCTGCTAAACAAGCAGCTAACACCCAGGTAAACTAGGAACAGGCAATAAAACTTAAAACTAAAAATTATCTGGTCGAGGCATCAGCAAAACATGACACAAAGGTTACTGTATTTATTTTCAATTCAATTCATTTTGAATTTATTTGTCCAGCTTAATTAAATCCTCACTACACTGAGTGTGTGTTCTTTGGACTGTCCGGTGTGAAGCGGTTGCATAGACCTTTAATAAATCGGTAACATGACATTCAGAACCAACAGATGTGCAAAGACTAGTTTAGGTCCACTAGTTAGGTCCAAGAAAATGACTGAGTATTTCAGATGAACACATCAATCAGCAACTGTGACCTACACGCAGTCTAGTGGAGTTTTTCAGAGATTAGCAGAAGAACAGACAGAAAGAGCCAAAACTGGCATAATAACAGAATGAAATTATTTGCAATATGTGCATAAGGAACTACACATTACACCGTGCCAGGGATATGAAATAAGCATTCACTGGAATAAATCTTATTTATCAACATTTGTCCATCTAAAAGTACTGTTTTCTCCCCTCTCTCTAATGAAGGCCTCTGCTAGCCTGAATGTGACTGTGGATATTGAGGTAAGACAATTTTCAACCTTCAATTTAAAACAAATTTTAAAACAGTTCTCCATCTGTCCTTGTAAAACAAAGAAATGGGGTTTGGCGTGATTTGCTCTCTATTGGATTCTTAAGCAGTGATTAAAACAAAATTCATCACTTTGCTCCCTGATCTTTTCAGCACTCTGTTATGAGTACACCAGTAGGAAAAGGTGGTGGCCTTAATGTGACTGTGGATATTGAGGTAAAAAATTTTCTTATACAGTTATTTCATCTATTTCTATCTTAAACATGATGGAGAACTAGTTTCTCATCAAAGCAAAGCCTCCATAGTGTCTTTTTATCTTCTGCTGCAGAAATCCCCACAGTCGTATGTCATCACTCCAAAGGGTGGCAACAAACCCCTGACTATGTCCAAAAATATAGAGGATTATGGAATGGACCAAAACAGTGATGACTCTACAGATGATGAGTCAGCCCCGAGGAAACCTATTCCATCCTGGGCAGAGGGTATGTGTTACATATCGGTGTCTTTAGTCCCTCGAGCTTCTGTAGTGTTGTCGATAATTCAGTTTTATGACATGTGTCTCGTAAGAGACAAGGTTCAAACATTTAAACTGTGACTATACAGTCACAGCTCAGCTCCATTGTCTAGACAGGGCAGGTCTGTCGCACTTTAGATACTGTATGTCCTCACATTGAAGCCATGGGCCTAGGACTGGAGTAACTTGAACTGTGGTGCCTTTGTCAGTAAAGACATCAGGAATGGGTTCAACTTTTTTCCTCGCTCCAACATCAGCTTTAAACATCTGCACAACCAGCTAACTAGCTTACTACCTGCAGCTGTTACTCAGTGTTACTTCAAAGACCAAAGATAAGCATGAAATGGGCTACCCTTATCCGTGTGTGGATTTGTTTAAAAAAAAAAAGAAGAAGAAGAAGAAGAAAGAAAAACACCCCCTTGTTAACTAGTATGTCAGTGCTGTATCTCCACTGTGTGGCAGACTGTCCTGGACACTATCAGAATTTACTATGCAAACCCCGCCTTTTTTTGGATATGGGAAAGTTTAATTTGGACTGGTCTTCATGTTTGCCAAAGTTATCAGGAAGTTGTGATTCTGAAGGATCCCCCAAATCATTAAGTTTGTAATGTTCAAACTGAAAATATGTGTGGGTCACTAGTCCAAATCAAGTTTTGTCAGAATGAGTCTTGTTCTGTATAACCAACATGTTTTTATGTCCGCATCCTCTGAATGGATCATGGGCAATTATGATTAATCTGGCCTCTTTTAGCATGATGACATGTATGTGGCCTTTAAATTTGATATTAAAATTTTCAAGGTCACTGAAAAAAAAAGGCAGACAACATTTTCATCCAACTCACTGAATAAACAATAACTTAGTTACCCAAAATAATAAAAGCCTCTAACAGTTGTCAGTTGAGTTGACAAAATCAGTCAGGCTACTAATAAGAAACCTGCTGTTGACAACCTCTGAAATCAAGAACGTAACTAAGATGATGGAGCTGAGCAAACAGGCATTTTTCATATTGGGAGTTAGGATAGTGAACACTACAGTCGTAAATTAAAAAATCACATCTATATGTTGTATGTTTTATGGTTTTATTTTCATGAATCACAGCTTTGAGTGAAAACATTTGTATCTTCCCCCTCCCAGGTCCCAACCTCCAGCAGATAATTATGAAGCAGTACTTCAAACCTCCAGATTTTGACTCTTTCTTTGGATCAATTGAGCCACCAAGACTGGAAAACATCTTTTACAAGAGCAAACCTCGCTATTTTAAACGCACCAGCTCTGCTGTGTGGCACTCTCCTCCCATTGGATCCAAGTAATATCTGTACTTGGGTATCCATAAACACTGCTGTATAAAGTTTTGTTTTTGTTTGTTTGTTTTTTTTCTTTTGCTTTAAAGCGTTTTTACAATAAAGTAACTTTTTCTGAATGTTTTCCCCAACTATTAAACTTGTGTTAAAGGTTTTAGCCACCAAGGTTTTAGAAATATTGCTTCTTTGTAAAATATCATGGATTTACGCGATATGTTTTTGATAAAACTGATTCTTTGTACTTGAAAATGAGTCTGTATAATGACCCATTGGGAGCTGATCTAAAGTTTTGGTTTTTTGTTTTGTTTTGTTTTTTTTGTCAAATTACCAGTAAAAACTTTAACTTGTATGTGTATGTGACTGTAAATGGTAGAATTTTATTCATTTTATTAAAATGGTTGGGCCAAAATATTTAGCAGGTGGCAGCTTTTAAATTATATGATCATAAATGACCTCCAGGAGAGATAAATCAGGTTAATCAAGCCGATTAGGGTCTGCTCAGGTTTAAGTAGGTCCCATTCAAGTTGGGCAAACATGTGGAGGTCAGAAAAGACTCACACAATCAGTCCAAGTAAGAGCCAATGAGTTACACACCACAGGGGAGCAGGACATTTAAATAGCACACTGTTGTGACGGTGATCTTTATCACAGCGCTTATACACCATTTTTAATGCAGCTGCTGTCTAAGATGTGTACTGTGATGGTGATATCTGATTCATCTAAAAATATCTACTATTATTTTATTAGTTTGCACAAACCGCCGCTCACTTGGCCGTGGAGGAAGTTTCACTACATCCTGCCCATTTATATGATGATGACGTTGCCAGATCGTGTAGTTTTCCGCCCATTTTAGATAGTTTATTTTCTTCAGTGGTTAAGGATACATTGACTCGAACTGGATGATAATATAAAAATACTTATTAGAAGTGAGTTTATATTCCAAATGTGTTTAAACTACAAGGAAGCAGCAGATGTCCCACCAGTCAGAGACACTGAGGTGGAAGGCGGAGGTGCCTCCAGACACAAACATGAAGTTTTGTCACGATTAAAGAGTCAGTCAAATCTAAAATTATACCTTTTTTAAAAGTCAGAGTAATTTACAAATTTTAAAGGGTATAATTACCGCAAAAGTTACCAAGAACTCACTAAAATAGGCAAATTACTAACTAGTCATTTATCGATATTTGTGCCTACATTGAATTTCCCTTCGGGGGTTAATAAAGTATCTATCTATCTATCTACATATATTAAGATATATTAGATAATTTGGCTTGCTTTTTTCCTATTAATACTGATTCAAATGTGGCATGTTTGCATTCTGTATAAGAAACGACTAACTTGTTAAACACACAGAGAGAGAGAGAGACATTTTTGTGCCAACTCTTCAAATCTGGCAACACAGACAGACCTCCGTCCCCTAACGTGTCTGTCCCGGACGCCGTCCTCCACCAGAGTCTCCGTAGGTGAGCTCGCCTCATGTCGGTAAAATTGTGATGTTTAGGTGATTTATTGCTCCGTGAAGTCCTGGTCCACCGATCTGGGCCTGTTGGTGTCTTAGCCCGGAGCTCCGGATCTTATATTTGTGGTCCGGGCTCGTTAGACTGATGGAGACCAGGCTGTGAACTGATGGTGTGCTTCAGTAAGAGGATCGCTTAATGTCCGGGCTGTAGTTAGTTTAGAAGCTGAGCTCCATGTCAGCAGGACCTGCTCTCAGCCCGGACCGGACCGGACCGATCTGATCTGGGCTCAGTGCGGTCACATTTAAACTGCTAATAGAGGACCAAACATGTTGTAACTCCCAGTCTGTGTCACTGAGAGGTGAAAGTCAGTCTGTCTGAATCTAAAGATACCATAAGATACCCCACAGACCCGGGGCTAATTTCACTGGGGCATTTAGTTTGTTAGGAAGGAGTAGTTCTGCTCAGTGAGGTGGGTTAACCTGCATGTGGACTAAAGGATGAATTGTAACATATTTTTAACATTTCAAGGGTAGATACCAAAAAAACTGCTGCTAAACCAATAAGACATAAATAGATCCAGCAAAGGGTGAGTAAGGACATCCGCACTGTCAGCTGTGGCCTAAAGAACATTTGTCTTTTGTTGGTAGTGTGTGCAGCATATATTGTGGTGTAAATTGGCTCATTCATTTGTTTTGTCATTACAATTCACACAGAAATGAGTTCACAAATCAGGCAAAACTTCCACCCGGACTGCGAGGCTGCCATTAACAGACAGATAAACCTGGAGCTATACGCCTCCTACGTTTATCTCTCTATGGTAAGGAATCCTTTCAAACTTCCAGCTTGATGTGTCTTCTCTGCTCAGTGCTCATTGTAAGGCGCTTGTCATGATGAAAAAAGGTTTAATCAGCTTTATTTGTCTTTATTTGTAGGCCTACTACTTTGATAGGGATGATAAATCCCTGCCAAACTTTGTAAAGTTTTTTCACACACAATCCAAAGAGGAGCGTGAGCATGCAGAGAAGCTGATGAGTCTGCAGAACAAGAGGGGAGGCAGGATTTTTCTGCAGGACATCAAGGTATAATACTTAACAATCTTACAGTCTGTCCACAATGTCAGTTTTACTATCATGTTTTTTTATGTTAATCCAATAGGATCTTAGTACCAATTTTTGATGAAGTTTGTTGTACAATCAGCATATCAAGCGTATTATCATGTGTTATTTATATCTGTCTCAGAAACCTGATAGAGATGAGTGGGGGAGCGGCCTGGAGGCTTTGGTTTGTGCCTTGCAGCTGGAGAAAAGCGTAAACCAATCTCTGCTGGACCTGCAGAAAATGGCAACTGAACACAATGATCCTCATGTAAGCAGCAAACACGAGGCTAAAGTCACACCCAAGACCTTTTCATGGCTACATTACCCAGTGCTACATTTCATGTCTTCATTGGTATTAGACTTAAAGAAACAACTCACTCAATTCACAATGATTTAGTTTACATTTGTTCTGCTGTCAGACATTAGAGATGAAATCTGGCGCATAAATGCTGTTAACCAGCAAAAGGTACCAAGAACAGACACTTCTCAGACTACAATGGAGCTGGCTGCAGTGTACTTCAGGTGTCACACACAAACATTACCTGCCATTTTGAGCATCTAACTGTTTAATAAAACGCAACATGTTGTTGTTTGTTCTCCATAGATGTGCGACTTCATAGAAACTCATTTTCTGGATGAGCAGGTCAAATCTATCAAGCAGCTGGCTGACTGGATCTCAAACCTGCGTCACATGGGAGCCCCTCAGGCTGGCATGGCTGAGTACCTCTTTGACAAACACACCATGGCTGAAGAGGGCAATTAAAACTTCAGTGTGACACTAGTTAGCCCCCTCTGCATGTCCGTCTTCCTGACAGGGTACGAACCCAGACCTCACTAGATGTTACAATCCAGTTTACAAACCCTCCTAGATGTGTTTTGTAGAAATAAAGCCGAAACAGACTTTTAAGTGCTGCTTTAAGAGTCGCGCCTATTTATATATCTCACTGATGGTGGTATGGTTCTTAATACAACAATTATGTCTCCACTGGAAGTAGAATATCTACTGCTCTTTAAGCAATAAGTGTACAGAGACTGGGCACTGCCACACAAACACTGAATGCCTTTTATAATATGTGAAGTCATAATGACATGGGAAGTGATTAATTGGTTTAGTAATTTCATGTTGCATGTGTTGGATGTCTTTAAAAAACCATTTGAATTATGAAATAAAAGTCTGAAGAGCAAAGCAGGAAAGGAAAATTTTAAAACATTATAATTAAAAGGAATTTATTGCTTTTACATTAGCTTCTTGATTAACTTTGTGTTACCAGTAGGAGTTATTTGTTACAGCCGGTTTAGTTAGACGTAAGAACTTTTATATAACTTGATCAGTGGGTCAAAAGCACAATAACCACCTCATTGACGATGTTTCGACCACTTCAAGGCACACAAAAACTCTCCATGAACATTATGTGCACATTTTTTATTAAACTTCACGTGAAGCTCGTCAGTGTTTGTCCCCATTAAACATCCAGCGGCTGCTGATTTAGGGAAGTGGATAAAAGCCATACAAATAATTCCTCTGCTTTATGACTGTATGTAGTGATCCATTATACAGTGTTATGCAAAAATCAAATAAAGCAGTACACAAATAAGGCAAGGTTTTAATTTTTTATTGAAAAACATGTTTTTTAAAATTACAAAAGAAGCATAAAATGATAAGATGACACTGATGGAAACAATCTAAGATGACTAGAGTTTTAAGAATAGAGACATTTTGGCTTCTTGTTGCTGAGAAACTAAAGTTTTCTATTCCTTCACATGTTGACTATCAAATCTCATAAGGTGCTTTTTGCATTACAAGTAGGTTAATTCTTCCGTAACAGTTTGTCAGGAAGTAAGAAATTAACTGCAACAAGTACACTATTGTGTGTATGGCTTCAGATGATGTAATGAATTTCAGATGCAACATAGGTCAGTACCTCCGTGTGTGAGAAATACTTTGAATGCCACATGTAGTATAAAAACAGCGTTTCAGTCCTGCTCCCTCCCTCCTGCTGCCTTGTTGACCCCCCCATCCACCAAGACGCCCAGCAGGTCCCCTTCAGTCAGGGAGATTCCTGAATCATTGGGGGAGTTTTGCTGATTGCTCTCTTGTTGTGATGTCGCTGAAGTGGAGACTGTGTTCATGTTATTGTTCAGGCCGCCATTGGTACCCCCATTGCTTGTCCTCATGTTGGTGCTGAAGTTACCATGGTTACCAAAAGTACTGTGACTTGTCCCGTTGCAGAGTGTTCCTGTTGTGCCAGTGCTGGTGGATGTTGTATTAATGCTGCTTGAGCTGCTGCTGGGATTACTGGGATTTGCTGTGGCTGCTCGAGGGGGGGGGTTGAACGAGAACACCCTTTCCCCTCCACCTCCTGCAGCTCGAGCACTTGGAGGCCCTGGCTGGCTATCAGCTGAGGGGAGGTTGTCCAAAGTGAGGCGGGGAGGGGGAGGCCGGCGAGCCAGCAGGCCGTGTCCTGGTCTGAGTTTGGATATTGGGCAGAGTTCAGGTGGAGGGTCGGGGAAGGAGAAGGTGGGGGCACTCTGCATCTCTCCATCCTCACTCAGCCAGGGGAAAACAGAGGATGGTGGGGGTACTTGGCTGGGGGTCTCAGGGGGCAGCAGCTGTGAGCCCACCATTGGAGGGGCGAGGGAGCTGCAGCTGCGGTCCCACTCGTTTTGGGTTCTCCGGGCGGGCCGCGGGCGGGACACTGCAGGGGGCATGCAGTGGATGGGTGTTTGTGGGCAGCTGTAGAAACCTGGTCTTTCATACAGGGTCACGGTGGAGAAGGCATAGTCCGGATCTTGTTCCTGGTTCAAAGGCTGGTGAGTTTGACTTGGAGTCGACAGGGCCTCTGGGTGAAGGTACAGAGGGAAGCGGCTTAGTGGAGCTCCAGGGCGCCGTCGCAGCAGAGAGACCCGGGAGGAGCGAGGGAAGTTAGGGGACTGGACACCAAGGAGACGACCCAGGCCTCCGAGGAGCGGTGTGGAGTAGTTGGCCTCTTCATGTTCCTTGATCTGCTCCAGATTGGACTGAAACTCCATCTCCTCCTTCGGCACACTGGTGTAGATCATACTGGGGGTTAAATGATGGAGCATTGAGGAAGAGTCTGCCAGGAAATAAAAACTTTACTGAACCTGATATCCAGGGCTGAGCCCATGAAGGAGGGCTTGCGGTGTTCAGCACTGGCAGCAGTGTATGGAGGCTGTGGTTCAGACTCATTCCAGTACACATCCCTCTCAAGGAGCGGCAGGTTGTCATACATCTCATCCACAGACAACAGGGACACCTGGGATACAATGAAAACATCAGGTAGAAGTCAGCCGACGCTCACAGCTGAGAAAAAAAACATATAGAAATAGTTTGATATGGATCCAAACCTGTAAATTGCGATCGACAAGCCAGTTGGTTTCAAAGTCATCATCATCTTCACCAAAAGGATTTATGAGTTGCTCAGCCACCTGAGACCATGAAAATAAAAGATCAACGACACAACTAAGGGTTTGAAAAATGAACAAACAATTAAAATTTCATTGTGACTGGATGATGCTCTTCACCTTCAGCCAACCAACATAGAAGAAAAACTGCAGCAGGGTGAACACTGGCAGGTAGAAGTCCAGGTCATGACCCGGGTAACCCTGAGCTGGATCCAGGAACTGACGACCAATCAGACAGGCCAGGAAAAAGCTGTAAACAGCTACTGTGGCCACCTAATAAAAAAAAAATTTCTCAGTCCAACAGTGTTTTGGAGCTGTTTTGTTGCTCTTTTGGTTCAAATTTCTATTGATTAATTTGTTTAATAATTTCAGATGTGTGATGATTCTTATATAAACACAGTTATATTCTTTTTAGTAACAAAACCCCTTGCATCATTTTGTCTTAGCATCAGTCATTAGCAGAAATATTAATGATCATTGAACAATTATCACTAAATGAAAACTGCTACACTTCATGAACAGAACCTGAGTATAGACGAGGGGCAGGCTGATCCAGTCATAACCGTACAGCTTCATGCACTTTTCCCGTAAACTATTCAACTCCTGAACAGAGAAAAAAAAAGCAGAAAACCGTTTCAGAAAAAATGGTTCCAAGCCAACATTAGGCTGTTTTGACCTGCAGAACATGGACACCTACAGTGAAAATGGCTGTGAGCGCCACGTCATTGTTGATGCGGCCCTCAGTCCGAGCTCTCAGAGCCAGACTGACAAACCACATGCAAGGCACCCAGAACTTGTTATGAGGAGACGGTAAGTCCTCTAGGTGCCTCAGCTCCTCTGACGTCATCAAACCTGCCAAGCAAATTGTGGAGATAAAAGCAGCTAAAATGGTCTAATAGAGAAAACACCTGATCAGGTTCTACAGATCTTAAAATGGTGTGTGGTGGTTGTGCATGTGATAAGACACTAGTGGCTTCATCTTTACTTCGTACCAGCCTGCACCAGGTGCTCCATGGTGGGGAACCTCTTATAGACAGCTGTGCTGACAGAGCGGTAAATGAGCACGCCAGACAGGTTGGCATATCTCATCAGAGTCCGGCGGGTCAGCTTGGAGGCCTCATCAGCTCCGCGAACGTGACCACCCACTAATGCTGCCAGGCGGTCCGGCCAGGGGACATTCTCAAACTGGCCCCACCAACGGGACACAACCAAAGTCACGTAAAAACCTGTTTGACACATCCCAAACTGAGGCTGTGATGGTTTTCAGGAATTCAGATTATATTTGTATTCTTCAGATTTAAGTGAGTTGGTGGGACAGTCCAACAACAAGGTGAAAACAATAAGCACCATCTCACCCAGCACAAAGGACACAGGGATGAGCTCTGCGTAGCGGTCACAGTATATCGACAGCTTCTCAAACAGCCTCTTCTGGTCATCATTTAACACAAACCTGAAAAAGAAGCACCTGCTGAGTCTCCACCTGAGCTCCACTTTCTGTTCTAAAATGTGTCAGCATATTACTTCAATGACAAAAAGTATTCGAGTAAAATTTTCTCGTTGTAACAAGATCATTTTCACATTATAGCAACATATTTTTCAGTTTTTTGACACAATCTCTTGTTATCACAATATATCAAATGAATTTTTGGTATTTATATTTTAAATGAAATGTTTTTAAGCATAATTTTATCTTATTGTATAACAAAACTTTCCACTTATTTTGTAATAGGCATATCTTGTTTTGAAACATACAAACTTTTGCCATTAAAAACACAAGTTGGCATGTTGTCATAAACCTCCACGATGAAATTAGAAGAGTCTTACAGTACCACGAAAAGTCATTGTTGTCTGAAATTATCCTGTTATGCCTTATTAATATGATAAGATGTTCTTATTATGGTGGGAAACTGACCAAATCATTCTTTTGTCATGATGTTAGGAAACAATATTTCGAATGAACATTTGTCCAATAAGAATTCACTTTTTGCTGTATGTTGTATCTCACCAGTGATGTAATCAGTCACTGTTGTACCACAGAGACAAAATATTCTTGTTGGCTGAATTTAATGCTGTTAAATCTACAGTCGTTAAACCAGCCCTTGCCTTCATTGACTTATCAAAGTGATTTTGGGATTACTACATAGTTTGTCCACCAGAGAGCACCAAAGAATGTCTTCCTTATTTATATGTGGGGGCAACATTTATATCCGAAAAACAAATTAATTATCAGTAAAAAGAAAATGCTTTAGTGATTAAAGTCAATCTGTTTCTGAAGTTGTTTCCGGAGTACCTATAAAGGACACTGAAGAAGTAGTATAACAGAGTGAAGATGATGAGCTCTCTGTAGAGCAGTTTATAGATACTGCCTTTCCATCGCAGGAGCAGGTGAAAGAAGGTTCCCAGACCTGCATCAGCAACCCTGCGGGAGTACGTTACTGTCATTGCTGCTGCTGCTCTTTGCTGGCCACCCTGCTGGCTGACTGTGGCCTGTCATGAAGGAAACCAGCGTGGTGTTGCTGTCTGTGCCTTGTCTCAGCTCAACGTCAGTGATCAGCCTGGATCTCATAAGGCCAGTGTGGCCACTTATCTGAAATTGTTCAGGAAAACAAAACAGGGAGGCTCTTTGAGACATGTTTACTACTTGTCCTGTAATCCACAGATTTATATTTATACAGTCATATTGTGATAAGAGAGCAGTTCTCATACAAAATCTGGTACATTTTCTGCACACTTGATCTTGTCCAACCTTTTGTTGATCTGAAACACTCCATTACATCTGATGAGATGTTTGCAGGGCAACAACAGCCAATTCACAATATGATGTTTACAAAAGGTCAAATCTACCGACTCAAACGCAAGACTCAAGTTGTGGTTACTCACCGGTGAATATGGAAATGCCTGGCCATCTGTGGCTCAAGATGTGTGTTGGCTGTGTCTGGGGAGAATGTTGGAGAAAGCAAAGCAGGAAAGAAAAACAGAAAGGGACTCCTGCACCTCCGGTCACTTGATGTGTTAATCTGTTTCTGCAACAAAGCTGCATTGTGAGGCCAGGTCCTGTTAATCTGAACAAATCTGAAGGCAGAGGAGCCCGCACTGCCACAAGTAGGTTGGTTAAAGGCATAACTGCTGAGTGGTTGTGTTCAGGGATTGGAAACATGACTTTATGAAGGCAAATCTCAACAAGTTCATTTCAGAGTTTACCACTCGTGCCATTTCTTTCTGTAAATGCTTTTGAGTCTTCTCTCATTCACAGAAATCTGAGAGGAAAGTTGATTACTTTCTCTTTGATGTATCTTTCAGCATTTAATAATATAAAGCACCTTATCAGGTAGGACTGTGACGGCCCTCACCCCCTGCTGGATGAAATGTGTTGCTGCTGGTCAGGCAGTGTTAGTGATTAACCCTTCCTGTCTAACCAGACGACCAGCACCAGGGCAAAGTGTGGACATAGTTTAACTTGCTAAACGCTGAATGCACAGATTATCAGAGCAGTTTATTTTACAGCCTTTTGATCCGATGGCAGCATCTGAGATTACCTTTTGAACATTTTGGTGAGTATATTATTATTTTTTGTCCTTAACCTCAAATGTAACTCTATGAAACTCCGCACGTGTGTGTGATACTTGTGAGAAAAGGTTTCCTACCCAATGTTTACACTGGATATCTCAAGCATGACCTTTTATGTCTCTGCAGTATACCAAGTAGGAAGTTACAGTTTAATACTCAAAGTCAGCTTTTGTCCATTGGAAGACTTTTAACTGTACACATTTGTAAAACCAAACTTTTAATTAATTATTTTAAGTTGTTGTGCGATTTTAAATAGCAGAATGTAACTTTCATTTCTGTATTTTAGGCGCTTTGACAACTACACAGATCTGGGTTATTATATGCCACTTCAAATTTGACAAACAAACTCTTCGTCGGAGACAGCTGAAGTTTCTGATGAGTCTCTGCACCACCTGAGAGTGAGAGACATGGATGCGTTTGAGGGAATTCACAGTGTTCAGATTTCCTCCTCTCCACCATCTTCAGCTTCATCCATTCGAGGATATGAAATCCTCAAGGCAGACAGATCTGGTATAGCAGTGTACTCCTCCACGGTCTTCTTTGGGGCGCACGATGTGGTGGGACAGGCAGCTTCCAGACACAATTCCAGCAGAGAGTCTGAGGAGGATGGCTGTGTTGTTGGACAGTAAGTGTTAAATTTTTAAAGCACCGGGGAAAGACAGTTGACCTGAGCTTGACTGAATAGGTCGAAAACAAAACAAAACAGTGGTTTTGTTGTCATTGTGACATCAGCCTAATACATGATTGTTGTTTGCTGTGTAGAAGTGTAAAGTTATATGTGTGTGGCCTATTTATGGTCACCAGATGACCCCTCAGCGTTACCACAGTGACAGTGTGTGAGATGACTTCTTGTTTACTTTCCACCACCTGTAATAGAGACAGTTGTGTAATTTTGCACAATGTCTAACAAAAAAAAAAAGCTTCTGAGACATGGCTGATAATCAACCGACTTATTTTGATGCACTGCTCGGTCGCAACTTTCACCCACCGTGAAGAATATGGCCTGTCTGGATGGATAAAGCTTTCAGCTGTGTCTACCACAATAGGACAGTAGGCAGGTGGTCGAGTCACATAGCTACGTATGTAAACTAGCTGACAAAAGTCCATGTGTAATCATAAGTTTAATTCTGGCATTTCCTGATATTATCTTTAACAGGTTTTGTATATAAAATCTAAGATAAATATAGCAAAGAGCTGCCAGAGCAGAGGAACTTCATCTGGCAACCAGAGCATATTGAGGCTTTTTTGAGCCTGTAGGCCAACTTGGGGGTCAGATCAGGGGAGGTTTTGATTTAATTTTTTTGTCTTACAGTGGAGAGCTGACAGGAAATGAGTGGAGAGAGATGGGGGTTGAATATAACACATGTCTCTGGTGGAGATTACACGATCGTTGTCTCAAACCCCCCAGACACCAGGGTGCCTCATGATATGCTTTTTGTCTCATGTGTTACATACTTTATTTTGGCATGTGTACACACCATACTCCTCTTTATTTTGTCAGCCTGTAGAGTGCACAAAACTCCTTGTATGGTGTGCCACTACAAATAAAACTATTAATAAAATGTTGATGAAAGTAAATAAAGTGGCATCCAGCAGATCAGCAGTAGTACAGTGATCAGTGGATCAGTGGTCCAGTGGGTCAATGGCAATGGTCCAGAGGATCAGTGGTGGTCCAGTGATCAGTTGATCTGTGGTCTAGTAGATCAGTGGTGGATCAGTAGATGCGCTGTCATGTGACCTGACCTAGAGGAGGGAGGACTCGGAAGAGACTCCCGGATTCTTTCAGTAAAGAAGATCAGGGGGACGAGAGGAGATCCGGGACCGACGCGGTGTTAAAAGTCTAAACAAGGAAACATGAGATTTTGTTTATTTGTTTATTAACTTTAAACTTGAACGTGTTTACGGCCGCTGCTGACGGTTGTTACGTCAGCGTCTGCATTCCTGACTGACTGACGGAGATTTAAACGGCTGCTGGACTCAGTCCGTCCTTTATCTGAGGACTAAACCGGGACAGAGCTAGAGACAGGAGGACAGAGCCGAGGACAGGAGGACAGAGCCGAGAACAGAAGGACAGAGCCGGAGGACAGAGCCGGAGCCAGGGGGACCGTCAGTCTGCTGTCCAGGACTGACCGGGTAAGGGCGGACGGAGGAGAACCTCCGGACCTGGAAGTTGGAGCTAACAACAACTAGCCGGAGAAAAGTCTTGCTAAATGTCTGAAGGAGGCTTCAAACAGAAACTCCACTAACTGCTGCAGTTTAGACTGCAGGTCTAAATAAAGTCAGATATGGCTAATGTTTCAACAGAGGGGCCCAAACGTTGGCCCGGGATCCCCCAGGGGTCCGTTTTACTCAGTAGCAGGATTTAATGGAAATAAAGCAATAATAGAAAACAGCCGGGGAACAGTTTAATAAACATTATATCCATGGAAGTTAGTCAGTGTTGTTGAATGCAGCCTGTTTATGGCTGGCTTCTCAGCTGTCAACAACAACATCCCCTCAGTGGTCAGTTTATTAGGGACACCTGTCTGAAGCTAATGCTGGGTCATGTAATAAACCTGAAGGTCTCTAAATATTGTCTGGACCGATGTAACGCTGTTTTACAACTACTGACCAATGTAGCCACAATAATAAGGTGGGATTTATTAGCTTTACCCTGGCGTGTTGTCAGTTCTGAATATCTCTTATAACCAGTGGTTCAATCCAGTCTTACATGAGACTACAGTAGATGATTCACACTCTTCACTTCACATCAATAGATCTGTGAATCGTTGAGGTGAAAATCTTTTGAGGACTTCTGTCTTCTATCTTCAGTCCATGGACCTTGTAACTTAATGTGCAAACATTGAAATTAGTACCATTATAACAGAGTTATCTTCAAGGTAACCAACATCCGAAGTCAGAATTTACACACCACATTCAACACAAGGCAAACAACAAAACAAATTAATGCAAATAGTTGCTTATCAGTCAAGCAACCCTCTATCTGATGAATGTCTTTAAAGCACCCCAGATTAAGGAGGGGACATGCATTCCTGAAGTCCTGTCAATAACCATCATTACTTATTGTTTGTTTCCCCGTGGAGGCTGGTAGATCTGGATCCAGAGCCAGAGTCCAGAGTGGAGGGAGGAGGCCAGGCTGGGTCCACCTCAGACAGAGACCATGGCAACCTCTCCCGGCTCCGCAGCCCCTCACTGGAGATCAGAGAGAAAGAAATCAGAGAAAAGGGCTCGGAGATCCTTAGGGAACAACTGGACGCTGCAAAAAAGGTGTTGTAACCAAACTCATGCTAACACAGCGAAAAAGAAAAAAAAAAAAGATTGTGAAATGTCTTTTCAGCTTTTTTTTCCTACACATTTTAGGAACTGAAATTGAAAGACAAGGAGTGTGAGCGTCTGTCGCAGGTCAGAAACCAGCTGGAGCAGGAGCTGGAGGAGCTGACGGCTAGTCTGTTTGAGGTGAGTGCACTGTAGTTCAGGCACACGTATAGATAGATAGATAGATAGGCCTTTATTGTCATTGTGACATGCACAACGAAATTAAAAAGTGCCATACAATTGGTGCAGCATAAAATAAAAATAAACTACACAATAAATAGAGGCCCTGATGATGAAGACTGCAGTATTTACAACACACTTCAAATACATGTGTTCATTTGATTTATTGTTACTATAGAAATGATTATGGCAACTTGACCTATACCCTGACCAATCTTGTAGACTAAATCTGTGCAATTAAGTGGTCAACACCCTAAACCTCAGCTTCACGTAGACCCAGCACCTGAAGTTTTTAGGCCAATAATAAATTAACTGACTTATGAGTAATGAGAAAGGCCTGACTATTTGTGATGAACCCATCAAAAATAATCCCAAAAAAGGCAAAATTATGCAGATTTTACTTGTCAACAGATTTACCCTATTGAGCGTGACCGAAACCGGTAACTTCTAGTCAGACTTCCTTTTTTAAACTCACCATAGACAGGCAGTGGGTATCTCCAACTTATGCACAAAGTGCTAATGTAATCCACTTCACAACAGGAAGCTCACAAGATGGTGCGTGAAGCCAATGTCAAACAAGCAGCAGCAGAGAAACAACTGAAGGAGGCTCAGGGGAAGGTGGGTGAGACTGTTCTGTTTCTGGTCTCCAATTAAAGTTGTAGGATATACTTTTTGAATGGACCCTTTATCCCATTAAAATTTCTTAGGAGCACCTGAACTATTCCTAAATCCATTGCTGATTTGTCTTAAAATATGCTATATTTTCTGAAAAGTTAAAGGTCATAAATCTTGGTTTGCTTCATTGATGCTGTCAGTTTCCTTTCCATCATCAGGTTTCATCATCTTTCAAATTTTAATATTTAATTTTGTTTGTTTCATCTCTTTCTGGCTCTTAGATTGATGTTCTGCAAGCGGAGGTGACGGCGCTGAAGACATTGGTGTTGACATCCACACCCTCTTCACCAAACCGTCAGCTGCATCCACAGCTGCAGCCTTCAGGGACCAGAGGAGCTTACAAGCATGTCGGGGGACACATCCGCAACAAGAGCACAAGTGGTCCCTTTTCATCCTCACCTGGAAAACCAGAACCATCTTCAGTTTCCATTCCGCCTGCGGCCAAAGAGGACAGAGAGGTGACCAGGATGGAATTTTGCACATATGTCTGTCTCCTCTTTAAATGTTTCTACACCTTTGGATCATCTTTTTTAGCACTCATGCTAGTTTCCCGCTCTTTTAGTCTCTTACTTGATCTGAGTCTCTTTGCTTTTTCATTTTTCTTTTCTTTCACTACTAACCCCTGCCTGCCTCTTTCTTCCTCTCTCTGTTTGGTGTCACCTTCTCTCTCAGCCTCCTGTTCCTGCTCTTCTATCTCTGATTCTCTGCCTGGTTCCTGGACAGTCTGTCAGTGTGACTTATGACTCCCTTTGGCAGGAACGGGGAAAGGGGCAAGGCACTGACTGCAGACAGGTAACTGTGTCTATTCGGTCAGGCGTAGTGGAGGTTTAGCTCTACCATCAGCAATTCCAGTAAATGCCCTTATGTGGCATTATGGGGCATTGGCTGGATTTTCCCTGTTAAAAGTCATAATAATACACAATATCTCTTTTTAGAAGAGTAGTTTAGTTTATTGTGCTGCCTTTTTTCAGTCAAAGCAGTTAATAACCATCTCGCATCTCTTTTTAAAAGTATCTTAGTGGGATGCAGTGTTTATGGACCATAAAAATATATCAGCTGTGGTCTGTCAGCAACAGAAAGTATCCAGCAGGGACAAATTTTCTTTAAATATTCAAGGGGGTGCTATAGACAACTATGGACCGCTAATGGTGTGTAGGCAGTCTGTTCCCAGCCAAACTCTTCTGTATTTGTGTTTTTGATCAAGGCACCATGCCTGGAGTAATGTGTTTTGTCTCTTATGTAAATGTTGTTTTTACATTTTTTGCTTTTTCCAATAATGAAATATATCAAAACCCAGTGGACGGTTTGCAAAGATATTCACTGCACATATCTGTGTCCCTTCCAGAAGCAATCGTTATACTTGAGACTGGTTGTCCCTTAACTTTTCCCTCAGTGCCATCACCAAGTCAAATTTCATCTTGTCTCTGAAATATCTACTAGTTTTAAAATATTTTTGGGCTTTATTCACTCAATAGCAACAGGAAGAGTGAAAGGGGAGTGACCTGCAGCATAGGCCTCAAGCCAGATCTGAACACGCAGTGTTGCAGTTATATTGCATGTGCTCCAACCACTCAACCATCAGTGCTGCTGATAATGTTTGTTTATTGTTGTTTGTCTATGATCAGCAGTTTTTCACACACCAACATGTTTGAGTGGTGAACTTAGTAAACAGTCTATGTAAGTTTAGCATGTTAGTGTTGTCATCATGAATTTGTCTGGCTCTGTGTACCACTGTGTCAAAGTAAACATCCAAACAGAGCTGCCACAGTGGCTTTAGACTGACCGATACATTGCTTTCTTTACAGATGGACTCGGTTCTGTATGCAGAATTTTTGATGTGGAAGGATCACCCAAGCCTAGACCGCTCCTCCGCTTTCCTGAGTCGTATCTACCGAGAAGACATTGGACCCTGTCTCTCCTTCACAAGATCTGAGGTCACAATCTTGCTGTTTCTGAGAAACATTATGTCACTGCATTTGTCATATTTCAGTGTTTGAAGTTTCATTAGCACGGCTGATTCCTGCTCTCCACAGCTGTCCCAGCTGGTGCAGAGTGCAGTGGAAAACAATTCTCTGACTATCGAGCCGGTGGCCATGTCAGCGTTACCCATGGTTAAAGCCTCAGCCATTGAGTGTGGAGGCCCGAAGTGAGTGTTCACCACTACATATTAACAATCATCCTCTTTTCTCTGGCACCACTCACTCCTAAACAAAGTTCAACATTGAAAATTCACTCTAATTTGGTTTAGGTTTCTCCACTGATAATTTATGGTCACAGGTTCTTCACTGTCTTACCACATGTCAAGATAGGGGTTTAATCAATGGGCACTTTTCTAATCACTGTCTGATTTATAAATCTTTCTTTCCAGTGGCTTTAGGGCAGCAATAGAGACGTAAGTCCTCCCAAGAACCAATAACTTGTCCAATTTCTTACTAACACAAATGAAGTCTGTCTATCTAGACATGAAAAGATGTAAACAACTTTATAAATAAGTGACCCAGACTGGGATTCTGCATGTCTGTCAAAAGTAAACTAGAATCTTTCACTCTTTCAATCACTAACGTCCTCTGTGTCTGTGGTGTCTGTGAAATGTGTTTTTAGCTGGAATTTGTTATCTCTTATTACTTATTGAGACTTTGGCATCACAGTTGGTAATAACAAAAAAAGATTCATGTTCATTGTTTGCTGTCATTAAAACACGACTATGTCGTGTAGCCGTGATTTGTTTGTTAACAGCTGATCTCTCTGCTTGTAGAAAATGTGCATTAAGTGGCATGATACGACTTTGTCGACATCGTATTAAGCTTGGCGACAAGGAGAGCTACTATTACATCTCTCCGTCCAGCCGAGCCCGGGTAACTATTTCAGTATCTCTGTAACCTTCACTGGATACACTGCTGTTAAGTGTTACTACATGTCACTTTGTACTCCTCTCACCCTTCCAGATCACAGCAGTTTGCAACTTTTTTACTTATATCCGTTACATCCAGCAGGGCCTGGTGAGACACAATGGCAAGTCAACATTTATTTATATATGAAATATAGTTTTTTTTCTTTTCTTTTTTTTCCCGTGTGTGTGTGTGTGTCTGTTTTGACTTTTTTTTTTTTTTGCTTTGCTAACATGGATTTGATTCATTTGATGGACACTTTGTATCTCTTTTGTTGCAACGTTGCCCTTCTACAGTGGAGCAGATGTTCTGGGAGGTGATGCGTCTCCGCAGAGAAATGACTGTGGCCAAGTTAGGCTTCTACCTCACTGACCAGGGCTAGAGGAAATGACAGTCCTCAGAAACATCCCATCAGAACGAGGCCTTAATTATTCAGATGAGTTTGGATTGAACTGTGGTAACAAAGAAGTCTTGGGTCAGTTTTAATAGTGAAGGTTGTATAGTATTAGCAGCAGAGGTCAAACAACAAGGGAAGTAGAAAATGTTCTAGTGCCACTTTAAGATATGCAGTGAGATGAGAAATAAAAATTGAGCCACATGTAAAGAGACATGAAAATAATCAAGGACTTAACAGTGTTACTCCAGATATGTCAAATATAATACTAATGTTATACTGCAGGCCTCCAGCTGTTCACTCCCAATAAGGAGAACAGGTTGTCTTTTATTTTGTGGGCTCTGAACCTCCCTGGTGGAGCACGCACAACTTCTCATGTTAACACAACAGATTATAACTATATCATGTTTCAGGTATTAACCTCCTTGCAAAGATGAGCACAGGATGAACATAGTCGGCAGAGTTTAGTAATTCTCTTCCGTCACACATTACATACTGAGCTAGCTATGTATACGTAAGATGTGAAATTGACTGTATTCACATAGTTTCTATAGACCAGTCATTTGGGTTGATTTCTTTATTTTTACATGAAGGTAAAGCTCACTAGCACCTGTTGGTTGCTTTCAGTTACAGGCTGAAACACCTCAACCAAGACTTTTTGTCTCAGCATGGCCTTAAAATCATGGATGCATTCCCAGAGTGAAATAGCTGCAGCCTGTTGCAAGAAATATATTCACATTTGCCTGTAATTGATAATTAGATATATTGTTAATGAATCATTTATTACACTTCCACATTATGAATAGTGAAAGCTTTACAATGTACACAAAGTAAACAAGCTTTAATACGTATGATTGCAATATGCACAACTGTTGCAACTGTAGTTTTGCACATCTGCAAGAACAGTATGTACATACAGAGTAAGCCATAAATAACTGTGCATGAATTCAGTACATGGCCATATTATGCAATGTATATTGATTGTACCTCATAGTAAAGATTTATTACTATTAATGACTGGCTTTACAGAAAACAGTCTTTCAAAGTTAAAAATGAAGAATATTGTCACCATAATGTGCAATAACTGTTTCTTAGCCTTGATGAGCATTTTGAGGTTCCCACCCTCAATGTGCTGATAATTGTGTCCTGCAGTATATACACTCCATTAAAAACGAGACCTTGTCGCCCATAACCTTTGAATCTTGTGTGATTTATAGGTCTGCTTTGTGTTAAATCTAGTGGCAGTAAAGGGAAAACTTTGACTTTGATTTCAGGTCTTAGGGAAGCTCAGACTTAAGTTGTAAGTGATGACTCATCACTGTAATTAATGTCAGCTCATTAAGTCTACTGGATGGCACAGAGACCAGTTCCTCTCAGGACACTGCCAGGAACTGCCTGGTTAGGCCCATACAAAACGCTCAGCTCCTCACCCACAGTTGCCCAACAGGTTTGCAGGCAGGAACCAGGCACATGGATACTGAGGAAATACTGAGACCTATCCCACTCAGAGGGGCTTTATGGTATAAACATCTTTTTTTGGAACAGCCATTCCAGTAAGATTTTAGTTTCCGGATTTAAAAGACTTGTAAGCTTGTTATTCTGTTTTCAGGACCTTGTAGAGATTACAGACCTGAATGAATGAGCAGGTCAGGGTGACATAATGTCAGAAACAGTCGTATGTTGTTTGGAGGTAAAAACCAAAATCTGCAGTGGTCAACCACAAGGATACAGCCTCCCTGTGACTATGAATTAATAGGACAAACTCTTGGAATACTATAGACTGTTATATATTATTATTTTAAATTGCAATAATATTGAGGACATCAAGATAATTTTAACATTTAAATAAAAAATGACGACTCTTACAAATGTTCCATTAACTTTTTCTTTGGCAACATCCAACAGTGGCCAGCTCCTCTTTCTTGGGGAAATATCTGCAACAAAGACATCAAGTTATTATCCAGACAGCTATTTTTATTAAGCTGACTGAACATTTTCCATGATGTTTATTTCACTTTAATTAATTTACTGCCCAAATGTGATATAGTGTTTTCCTTACTTAAAGACATTGTTTCCAGACCAAGAGGGTAGTGGTATTTGAACAGATGCCTCCAGAGATACAATTTATTTAAATATTAGCATAAAGTAGCAGATCTGGTCCATTAGTTACCTTCGATAACAAATCATGATCATCACTAGCATGGCCATGCCCCCAATCAATGCCATGATGGTAGTGACAATGGAGACAGCAGACAGGGAGGAGGTCTCTGGATCAGACACGTATACGATCAGAGGTGACATATAAATAGTTCAGCAATTCAGTTCAGCAAATTCCTTCACAAGAAGTTTTTTGGACAATGTATGAGTTATTCAGAGTCAAGCAGAAGAGATGCTGCATAACTCATATATAGATGATGCAGAGATTCGACAACAGCAGGTGAACCAACCTGAGCAAATGAAGGAACCGGGCGTGTTGAGGCACTGCAGGTTTTGTGGACAAGGAGAAATTTGGCTTTCACATTCATTAATATCTGCAAAAAAGAAAACACAAATCAGGACAATGAGGCTGGCCTGTTTATTAATATTGCTATTATGTCATGATGAACTATAAAAAAAAAATCCTCACAAGCTGGAAAAAATGAAACATTTAAAAAATAGCTTCAGTAATTGTTCAGTATCTTCTGATCACATCATATTTCTTAACCAGTAGAGACTGAGTGAAAAGGACATTGTAGATGTTCAGATTCTTGAGCACTCAGTGGACCACTTTGGCATCAAAGCTTCATTCTTGACCTTAGATAGAAATTGGGGCGAGACTGTTCTGTTGATGATTGTTTCCAAAAACAACAATGAAACACTGGGGAAGAGAAATTTGACCATCTGCAATTCCATAAATATGTTGTGATATTATTAAAAGTACATCAGTTTCTGTGCCCATCTGACATTGAAATTAGTTTTGTGATAATGTGACACATGAACCAGAATGTAAAACACTGGTTTAGAATTAGTCTTAGTGTAGGTTTGTACCTTTACATGTTGGAGGTGCAGGGCTCCACTGGTGGCTGTGAGGATCACAGCTGACAGATGAAGATCCTATCATCATGAAACCCGAGTGACACTGATACAGAATCACAGAGTCGCAGAGCAGCGAGTAGCCAGATTGGATCCTAGGTATTGGACCACAGCTGGGATCTGGGGGAGAGGTCAGTGAAAAAAACAACACAGATGTGATGTCACACTGTTATTTCACTGTCCTCACCTGTATCTGGCTCCTTCCAGGGATGGAGGTCAAGGTGGGGGATGAGTGGGTGGGAACAGGGCACCATGTCCTCTGGACTCTCAGTGCGCGAGAACGGGTCCACAGGGACAAGGGTGATATGGCTGTTGTCACAAATTATGCGGGACAAAGAGACTGCGTGGAGCTGTCTCCTCTGGGTGCTGGTGAACACTCTCTCCCTCTCCCACCAAAACCTATGAAGACAAAGACAGATTTAACTTTTGCTATTCTCGTCTATGGTGTTGATTCATGTTGGTTGATCTGCAGAGGATTTAGTTTTACCTGTCGCCGTCTCTCAGGGCTCTGAACTGTTTGGCCAGCAGGCAAGCCAGCAGTGGCCCGATTCGGCCTCCAGGCAGAGCGGGCTCAGAGATGGCTCCCACCCACACATCGATGTTATGTGGTGTCCCGTACAGGAGCTGGAATTTGTGAGCCAAGGGGAAGTTTTCCAGGATTTCGGCCAGCTCTGCGGTAGAGTTGGGAACAGGGAGTCCGCAGAATCTTCGCCACAAGCCATATCCTGTGATGAGGAAGGAGGATTTTAAAGGTCTGGTAGAAAGAGGGAGAGGAACTGTCTGAAACAAAGACCCCCTCTGCTAGTGGGATAAAGTATTTGCCAGATTGTCTTCTCATCTATCAAACACAGCAAACACGTCTCTGCGTTTTTAGGTGTTAAAGGTCCAGAGGCCTGGAGCTCTACATGTTGATTAACTCTACGTTGTATAAACAGTTGGTATAAAGATCATCCTGCTGACCATCAAAGAAAATTGTTTTTCACCATCCAAATAAACACAACAAAAACAACTACGTGTTTTACACTAGCACAAAATGACACACGCAGCTGCTTTCCAAATATATCAACTTTTTGACTTCTCATGTATGACCACCGCCTGCACCTGTGAGTGTGAGAAGCTGCTCCTTGTATGTGAACCACACGCTCACATTTTATTCCAGAGTGAGCACACAACATACTCAAACGCTGAAACGCAGCTACTGTCACATTCACTGCAACAACCTACACCTTGCGTATCATCAGCTGACTTTCGGGGTACAATGAATGTAACTGCTGAATATGTATCTGGTAAGAAAAGCTGGTACCAGGTAAGCCGTGGTCTCGGCCCCTCTGGAGGTTGAGGGCTGCGAGGTCCAAAGGCATCCCTCCTTGGGCCTGAAACAGCCTCTCTGTCAGCTCCTCCACCATCATCTGACCTGGAGTCTGCAGCTTGGCTGGAGACATCAACAAGCCACGCAGCACAGGGTCTATACCGCCTGAGAGACAGAAACACAGCAGCTCATCAAACCACCTGTGATTTAAGTACAGTGACTTACAGCTTCGTTATTTACCTTCCTGCACGACCCTCCAAGAAGCAAACAGTGAATGATGCAGAGGCAGCAGGGGATGCTGGGAGTCTGTGGTGTATCCTGGCCCCAGTCTGTTCACCACTGGCTGCACGGTGACGTGGGCAAATCGAAACGCTGCGGCTGCAAAGACGTTTGCGATGCTGGGATCCATTTCAGGATTATAACCCTCATATGGAGGCATCAGAAGGGACATGGCGCTGTCTCCAAGGACCCTGGGCAGGTAGTGCTCCCATGTGAGGATCTGGGAAAAGACCAGTACGTCAGTCACAGTGCTGTGCTTACTCAGGGTATAACAGATATGAAGATGAACCTGATGGTGATACCTGGTGAATGGCCCCCATGATCTTGCGGGCCTCCTGATAAAGAGTGTCAGGGCTCCAGTGAGGGTTGAGCAGTTGCAGCTCTTTGACCAGCCGGTTGTGCTCTCTCAGGAAGAGCGTGTGCAGTGCGATCATTCCCAGATGCTCATTGGCTCTTGAATCCCCTGTGAAATATTTATGATGAGCAGCTTTTCTGCTGAACCTGCAGAGAACAGACAAACCACAACAGTAACTCACCAGCTTGAAAGCAGGATGTGGTGTTGCCCTGGTGCGTGGATCTGTCCCAGGCCCCTGAGGTGGAGGAATTTCGAGGACCACAAGGGTCCAGGTGAGCCTGCTGGCGAGGCATGAATGGCATATAAGACAGCTCCTGGTCTGAGTGCCTAGTGTTGAGGGCCATTGAGCCCAGAGCAGAAGAGTGGTTTCTCAGAGCAGATGCCAGACTGGTAGAGCTGCCGTACACCATGCTGGCGTCAATAAAAGAGGTGATGGCATTGAGCTGCTCTCTGTGCCGATGAGGGAGGACTCCAGCACCACAGCTGGGAGCAGAGCGGAAGAAAGGCATACAACTTTGGATGCCATTACGGGGATCTGACTGTGGGATCTAGGAGGGCAAAAAAATTTTGAAAGGTTTTTTTCATGGTAATATATATATATATATATATATATACATATAAAATAAAAAAATATATAAAAAAATTACATTGGTGTGTAATTTATTCATCACCTTTAAATTGTAGTACAATTGTCATACACCTTTTTCTTGCCCCTGTTTTACCCCACTGATCATTCTTTGTTGTGCTTTTGGAGTGATGTTAGCCAAACAGCCACTTCAAGGAGGACAAGCTAACCAACCAAACCATCTGCATGTGTAGACAATGTGTCATTGTGAACTGAGATGTCATATTCACAAAACATCATACAGATGCTTCTTATGAGTAGAACCCCCCGACTAATTGCACAACTTCATTTAGACATAGTGAAATACAATTTTAAAGGCTCTGAATGAATTGGAAAGCAGTATTTGAAGACGATTAATTTTCTGTTCTTATGTATTTTATTATTTAGTAGGTAAAACATTGCATTTTTAATATTTGAATTTTATGAGCAATAGATAAAAAAGGCAAAAACAGTAAGCGGGGTAAAGGAAAAGTTTAAGCTGGTGTGAAAAGAGACAAAGTGAAACAGTGCAGATCAGCTGATCTTTGACTCACCTGTATGGGGAAGCAGGGTGTATCCCGGCTGCAGGTGTGTGTACAGTCAGCTCCGGTCCGGAAAGCGGCTGTACTGGGGCTCTGAGGAGTCTGCACAATGTCATGGTCTATCCACTGACCCCACTCCACCACCAGGTGAGACAGTGTGGAGTCCAGGGAGATGTTGTTGTTGTGAGTGGACAGCACCTCTTGGGACACCAGCCGCACCTGGACAACAGACAGGTCGATGATTGATGGAGATAGAGCAGCTGACGAGAAAGAGGACCACTGGGTGCTGAAGCTGGACTCTTACCGGAGGGAGGCTGACATTGTGGTAGGTGTGCTCTGGGTCCCAGCCCCTGGGTGTCCCCCATACATCTTCATACTCTGGAGGGAGCCAACGAGAATATGGGATGTTTGCAGCGCCCCATCTTGGGTGCTGTCTAAACAGGACACACCATATTTACAGAAAGAACCTCATCATCAGCAAAGTGTTTTCAGGACAAGCTGCTCTGACGGTGCAGGTTTTGTGTGTAAGCTATGACCTGTTGTTGCACTCTCCTGTGATGGACCTGTAGCGCTCAGACAGACAGTCGGTGTGACAGTTGGGTCTCTGCAGCTCAGCAGAGCAGCCGGTCACTTGGAGCAGGTTCTCCATGTCTCCTTCACTGAGCAGCTCTTTGGGAATAAATATGACATGGGTGCTACATTTTATAATATTTGATATCCATGTTTATTCCTGCAATTTAAAGAGAAACTTGGAATATAAAACCTTCCATATTTTTGAGCCCTGAGCTGTAGTGAACAGCTTTTAAAAAAACTCCAGTCACTGTAAACTATTTGACATCCAGGTGCAGAGGCTCAGTAATGTACCGTGAGGGCTGGGCTGCACCATGGTGTGAGTGTAGACCATCTCTCTGATCAGCTCCACTGTGTTGTCCAGCAGCTCTGCAGCTCGGATCTGAGTCCTGGTTCTGGCTTCAATCTGTTTGAATTGAGCCAGCAGGTCACTGGGTCTCAGAGTGCCTTCAGAGAGAGACTTCTTCCCCCTGGAACCATTCAGTGACATTTTAGCAACAGAAAGCTTCAGAGATTTATGCTTCATTGTGTTCATAGTTCAGCTTGATTTGAGATATTTACCTCTCATTTGAGCTGGTGTAAGCAGCATCAGTCAGCTCAATCGCCCGCTGAAGAGCCTCCTTCACAAATACAGAGCCCAGATATACAGTTCCTGAGATTTTCACACAGGAGAACATGGGTGCAGTTAATGGGACTCCTCAGATTTGGCTTTTTCCAGTAATAACCAGACAGAAATCCTACCTGAGCTGTTGTCAAATACTCTGCTCTGTGAAGCATACCCCGGCAGGGAGAGCAGGACAAGAGCCAGTCCAAACAGACAGAAGGACACCTGAAACCAAAACATGCATCTGAGTTATCTCATTAAACCAGGCACTTATTTCTTTGAAATGGAAAACAAATAAAGAAACTCACCATGAGTGCTGTGTCCATCTAGAGCGTTGAAGGGTTTGGTCCGTGCAGAAAGGGTTCACTTCAGGTGTGCACATCTAAGCACACTCACAAGCTCTTCCTGCTGCTCTGACCATGACTCATCTTGAGAGCCAACAGGTGTGTGCATGTGTGTGTGTAGCAGGCTCTGAGCATCAAAGTTGCCATTTATACACTGGCAGCACGGCCAACAGGTATGTGCAGAATCCCCTTATCTGTCCTTCTGGTGACAAGAAGGCAACATCAAACACCGGACTAACCCAAATAACCTTTCAAATTAAATTTACTTCTGTCTTCTCATGTCCTTGCCCACGATGAAAAGCTTCTGTCATTTGGAATATTTCAAATGAAACACTTCAAACTGATCCCTCTGGAGAACAGGGACTGTGGCTGCGGTCACTGTTGAGTTGGTGGAAACACTGGATATTATATCAGAGAGAACAGACTGACAAGCCCCTTTCTTATTTTTTTTGTTGATTTCTTATTAAAAGTGCTTTTCTTTGTGTCATACCAGTTGAGTCTGATCGCCTCTGTGCCAATGATACAGGGAAAATATGACGAAACAGGGATTCAGGGAACTGACAACAAAGAATGAGATTAAAAACAAGAAAAGATCAGACAGGAAAATCGAAGACAGATAGATTTGGAGGATGCGACCCATGAACTGTGGCTGGGCCCAGGATGTGAAGCTACAGGACTGACTGGTCTCTTTTCTTTGATGCTCCAGGTGTGTGATAGCATCATATGAGTCATCAGTCCCATTTCATTAGTTTGTTATTAATATTATCTCTGCTGACCCACATTACCCATCTTCTATTCTACTTGCTGTTGATGCGCAAGATGTGAAATACAGAATTGTTTTGTTCTCAAAAATGTATCACCTTCAAAGGGTAATTACACCCAAATAATAATAATAAGAAAATTCCCCCATTTCATCCTAACTGTTTCAAGTCATGTGATTTGAGTTGCTTATTTTTAACCTCAGTAAGTACAGTTTTATTTTTAAATTCATCTTCTACACTTACACACACACACAACAATGCAATAACATCATGGCTCATACAGTGTTTTATTCATATATTATTATCTGGTTAGAACATTTTATTATTGCTAATTTATTAATTGTCAAGACAGGACAGATAAGACTTGATTACTGTACATACGTAACTTCAATCATTAAACAAAGAGCAATGTGATGAAAACCTGAACACTGATACAATTGGCAAGGGAAAGAGCACTAAAGGGAAGATGTGCGCAATGAACTAAAAACTGTAGGCTAGTATTGTATTTACTGGGGGGGGTTAAATACTTCCACTTGAGTTGGAAAGCTTTAAGAAATATCACAGTGCATAAATGCATAAATTAAGCCACAGCTTCAACAGCAGTTACAGTGTTAGTTGTGTTAGAGAACCTGCTGACCGCACAGTGCTGGTCTGGGATCAGGCGTGTTGAGACCACAGGAACCGATCGCAGCGCTCAAGCATCGTCTGAATCATGGCCCTGAAACAAAACCAAAGGAAACAGGACTGTCAGGTCTCTTGTTGTGTTGGCCATTTATATGATCAGAATGCTACATAATTCCTGAGGTGTCACTCTAAGAGGCTCCACACCAATATTTCGTTTTTTAATCTCTTTAGACCAATCAGATAACTCTCTCTCTCTCCTTTTCCCTGAGACTATATAGACATGTTGTCCTGTATAAATTTCAATGCATGTTATTAGAGGAAGATGGAAAAAATTTAAATTCAATATGTTAATTTTTTTTTTATTCTAAATTTGGAGGAAACTTTACACTCTGCTCTTGGCATCTGACACATCTGTTAAAGTTGTGTCAACAGCTTTGATGTTCCCAGATAATAATCCCTGATTGAGAGTTTTATGTTATATTTATTGTCATCCATTTAAAAACATGATAGAAATGCTGTAACTGCGTTTCATAATTAAAGGCTTTCAAAATTTTGATTGTGAGGTAATCAGAGCACCGACCCACCTCTGCCTTTTCTCGGTGACTCTGAGGAGCTCACAGACCAGTTGGGAGTGGGGGGAGAGTACCAGCTGTACCCCACATTCCTCCAAGACCGCCAGAGCTCGGTCTGGTCCGGCAGTCCGAGCCAGCATCAGGGTCAGGTTCTCTAGGCTCATCTTTCCTCCACAGTCTGCTGAGCCATTGGACCAGCTGCTCCCGTTCATCCCTGTGACCTGCTCTGACCCTCCCACAGTGCTGTGCTGCTGAGACAGCTGGATCAAGAGCTTCCATTCATCCAAGGTCTGAGGCCCAACACCTGGATAAGCCAGGGAAGATGATAGAGTGTGATCCTGTTTTTCTTATTTTTGAGATTTAATCGGATCATATTTACCCTCAGGGTGAAAGTTGGGCATTTGCAAAACATTTCTTGATTTTAATGAATTCAATTCTCCTCCTGGCTGAACGTGTGTAGGAAAGAATTCTGGAAAACAGTTTTACCCTCAGTTTCCTCCAGCAAGCTGATGTCATCCAGCTGACAGATGGTGGAGAACGCTTCTGTGCGACGCTGCAGCTCACAGCAGAGGTAGAGGTAGCCCGTCCAGTACCTACACACACACACACACACACACACACACATATTATACATGATACAGTGAACTCACGACAAACACAGCATGTTCTTTACAGCCTAAGAACACTAGAGGTACCCATGACTGCGGCATGTCTCTGCCATCTTCTGCTTGGAGGACAGATCTGTAGGGAGACGAATCAGCAGAGACAAAAGGCGTCCATAACCCCAACTGAAACAATGTGAATGCCACCTGCAACACAAGTCACATGTATTCACTGTCACAACTATTCTTATACTTTAGTTTCACTTCTGTATCTTACTGTGGTGCAGTGTCAGTGGAATCCAGTCATGAAACATACCCAAGATCCTTTAGTTTGTGTCCATCCAAATATGATTTTAGTTTATTTTTTCAATTTAACATCTAGCTTCAGATTTGTACAGTCAACTTAAGAAAGTCAATATTGAATAAAATATTATTTATATATGTTTTCCAAACTGGCATAAATCATCTGCAATGACTTAAAGCAACAGAGATGTCATTCTGTATTTTTTCCACACATAAACAGAGCCAGACCTGGGCTGTCCATCAGGGGTTAGGGTATCACAATGTTGAGGGGCATCATGGGTAAGTGCCAGCTCTAGCCAATCCTGTCTCAGTGATTCTGGTTCAAGAAGGGACTGCAAAAATGATAGCCTATAGAGAAACAAACAAACAAACAAACAAAAAAAAAAATACATGTAAGATTTGACACCAAAAAGACTTAAATTTTGATTTTAATCTGAAGATCTACCTGTGCTCCTCAGTTTGTGATTGGACCAAATTATCCAGGTAGGCCAGGAAGTGGCTTTTCTGAGCCATTGCCATTACGTCAGCCGGAATTATTGTAGGATAGAATTGGGAATACGAGCGTACAGCTGCCTCCCCGTGCTTCTCATACAGCCTGGATAACAACAGCATAAACTGACTTCATGAGGTTCTTCAGAGTTTCAACATGGTGTGTAGATAGGAAAAATGAGGCTGCTGACCTGTGTAAGTGAGCGAGGAGAGGGGCCGCACTCCAGGGCTGCAGCTCTCTCAGGCTGCGCAGTGATCTCAGTAAATCACCTCGCTGAATAACCTCGACCACCTTACTGGACTGAGTGAGCTCTACGCAGAAAGACAAAGTAGTTTTGTTTTGTTTTTTTTAAATCACTTAATATCAAACTACAAATTGAAAGGGACCTCTGGCTTGTTTTCAATTGAATTCATAGTTTTAGTTTTTAAGCACATATTGTTTTCATTGTCTGTAAAATGTGGGAGGCGACAATAAAATAAAGTTTGGAGGAGTCTCACCTAGCATTGCCTCAGTAAAGGAGCTGTGGACCTCTGGCTGCTGCTGGTAGCAGAGCAGACACATTCTTCTCACACGCTCTTGATCCAGTAGGAAGAAGTAGTGACGCAAGAAGGTCTTGCAGCCCAATCCTTGTTCACTCTCTTGGTTTCTAAAGCAGCTCAGCTCTGTGTATAATGTGGCCAGTTGGGTGAGATTATCCAGGAGATCTGATGGTACAGGTTTGGGGGACACCACACGCACAGGCTCGGAGGGGCTCCGATTCAAAACTTCAGAAGAGTCAAGCTGGTCCTCTTGCCCTCTGAGCTTAAGGGACTCTTCTTTCTCCTCCTCTGCTACATTTTCTGCTGCCAATCCTGATGAGCAGGAAGACTCTTCTGGCTGCTCTGAGGAAGAGTATAAATTATCCCTCTCCCATCTTTCCTCTGCCGATCCATCCACATTAGGATCACTGACAACATCTGATCCAAGAGGGTCAGGTACTCCAGGTCCAAGTATTCGCTCCAGCACCGCCACCCAATCCAGCAGAGTTTCTCCTAGGCAGACTGGATCTAGCAGCACCAAAGGATCTTGTATCTGGCATCTGAAGTTGGGAAAATATGGGTTTGGTTCTCAAAAAAAGGCTGTGAAATCCTTCTAACACAATGCAGAGCAGTACTTACATAGTTCGCTCTGTTGCTGAACGAAGTTCCTGCATGTCAGCCTCCATGCTGGGCATTTCATCACAAACTCTGTCACAACAAATGTAAACACTTGTTTTCTCTTTTAATTGTCAAGTCACGACAAAGCTAAAGCTGCATTAAAAGTTTGGCTGAAAAATCTGTGTCGACTAACTTTTTCATGATAGGGTTCTCTGTACTTACTCATTTTCCATTTCTTCTGTATATAGAGCTGTAGGAACTGACATCTCTGACTGTCCGCCCTCTCTCAATTCAGGTCGCTGCCAAAGTTCAGAGCTCATCTGGAGAGTGTTGATTTTCTCTGTTGTCTTCTTAACAAAACTAGAAACACTGTCCAAAAGAAAATTAAATCAAATTAAATTGAAACAGAGCTATGACAGACATCATTTCATGCTGATGACAAATTTTTTGCTCAGAGATAAAATGTGCGTTTCAGACTTCGCAGATGAACCATGTGAATTGTGAAAAAATAGATATGGGTATGTAGTGAAAGGGGAAGTAAGCCATCTAACAGCACAGCTGCACTTGAACAATAGCTTAGTGTAAGAGTTACAATCCTCAGAAGGAAAAAAATTAAAGAGTAACAACCACAAAAAAAACATACCTGTGTTTAAATATAATCTAATAAAACAAATCTACCCATTACAGCTCCATGATATAGCACAATCTTTGTTTTAAGCTGTTAGTGTCCGTCCTTTTATTTCTGTGAACGTTCACCTGTCTCTGACTGCCTGCAGTGCGATGCGAGGGGGTTTGGGGCGAAATGAGAGTGGGAGGTGGAACTGCAGGCCTTGCTCAGATCGCTCAGCCTCCGGATGCTCACTGCTCTGTGGATCTGAATAAAGGTGGGGGCAAGAGCCAGAGGAAAAACACAGATGGATGGAGAACTGGAGGGAAATGATGACAGGGAGAATGCAAGCCGATGGCGCAAAGGTGCAAGACGCCACTATAGAGAAAATGTAAATCAAATGCTGCACAATACAAAAAAACAAAACAAAACACAGAACCAAAACAAGTGATGTGTGTGTGATACAATGAAACAGACAAAAAAAACCTGGTATTAACAATCAGGCAAAGAGAAGATTATATTCATAAAGCATAACAGTCATCAGCTCTTACAGCAGAGCCAGTGGATCAGCTTTGTGTTTAATTATATGATTTTATGTACGGTTCAAATTACATAAAGCTTACAAGACAGACAGACACATATGATTGACAAAGATTGATAAAGAGTAAAATTATTAGCAGTTGTGTTTATACTGATAAATCCAAAACTGCTCAAAAATACAAAGGAGTTTTTTATCTCCGGGTACATTGGGTGAATTAAAGCTATTACACTGAAAATAACTTCACTCTCTTTTCACATTGAATTCAGAGGAAACAGAGAAGAAATTTGTTCCTGCCAGACACACACATACACATACACACGCGCACACACACACCCACACCCAGATGAGAATGTAGAGAGACACAAGAGGAGACAGCAAGAAGAAGTCAACACAGAGAAAGTGTTACTGCTGGTAAATATGATTTGTGCAATCTTGCAGCATTTCTTCGTTCTTATTTGTGCAAGTGTGAAAAGATTAAACAAAATGATAAATATGTTAATATAAAAAAATATATCAATCAAACCTTAGATTTTTGTTATACTGATGTGTGATGTCTGAAGAAATGAAAGTACAAATAAAATCCAGATAATCGTCCTCATGGCAAACATTCTTCCATCTGCTAATTATTATATTACTGTTAAAAAGATAATTATTACCAAACTGTGGTAGTGGGAAGCAGTAACTAATATCTTATTCCAAGTATTAATAGTAACAGTCATAAATGGCCACCACTGATAAAATTAGCTGATATTTACAATTTAATTTTGTGCTTTTACAGAGAACAGTCGTTTCTACTGACAACATAAATTTTTTCTGTCGGGTCATGTTAAAGACCAACATCTCCCTCTTACCTTGATCCACCTGATCTTCCTCCTGTACAAAATTGAACTCTTTGAGTCCTTCTTCCTCTGACAAGGACTGATTGATGAGGGAGTTTGTCTCCTCGTCTGATTGGCTTCCTCTGCGGCTGATCACACGATAGATTCCACAGTCCAGAACATTGAAGCTCTCCTGGATAATAACATACCAATATTCAATATCAGCACACTCACTGTTACATGTGTAATCAGTCAGCAGGAGTAGCACCCATCAGCTACAAAACACTCAAATAAAAATGTATTGAATGCATATTTCTGTTCCCAACTTCGCTTTGCTTCTGTGCAAAACTCAGAAGATGTCAAATTTTAGTCAAAGAAAGATCTATTTGATTGATGTAGAATTATTCTGCACACAATGCTGCCCCCTGGACCTCAATCTCAGCCCTGAGATAAGGACAGTCACATTAAAGATATAGAACGGTCAAACATCTGCTGACTTAATACTTGCAAAGGAGTTCAACAATGAAGTAGAGCCCTGGATGAGGTTGCTTAGTGGTAATTTCATCATTACTTGCTTAATTCAATACCAGAGCCTTCAAATCTCCCATTTTAATGTAATGCCACATGGTTGTCATGAACTAATTGGTATCGATAGCAACAATAGTAAATGGGTGAATAGTGAGTTAGTAAGTGAGAATAACTAGATAAAATGGAAGTGGATCGGCAATAATTTGAATTTGTGGTGCAAACAGCTCATACTACACAGAGAGATTATCTACATGAAGTTATCTAACTCACATGTGAAGAGATGCTGCTCCTGCGGCTACTAGAGGCAGAGTCCAGAGGCTCCAGCTTCGTGATGACTTCCTCCAGCTGCGCTGTCAGCTCCAGGTATGTGGTGGGACTGAGCTGGCACTTTAGATGTTCAAGGCGGTCGATGGGAATGGATTTCCTGGCCTGAATTCAGAGTTTAGACTCAAATTTATGAATCCACAAACATGTGAGTTGAACCCCTTGAAAGACAAGCCCTTTGATTATTAAAAATGTAGTTAAAATGCTTTCTTAAAAGGAAATTTTTGCAAAAAATTTACCAGTGATTCGGAAACGTGGTCTATGTATTTTCCTTAGTAACAAAGAAAGCCAAAAATTCAAGTAAACAGCTAAACCCAAATAAGAGTGAAGTCAAGGTTACACTGAACACACAAACGAAGTTTAAAGGTATCACGACAGTAGGACTCATTTTACCCTGCTGCTGGTGACTGCATGCTGAAACATACAGCAGGTGATAGCAGCCAGATTCCAGGACTCCCTTCGTAGAAGACGCTCAACACAACGGTCAGCAGATAACAGGGAGAGGTGGGACAGATGTCCACTACCATGGAGACAGAAGAGCTCACTGCGGTAGACTGCGATATCAACCAAGTCTGCAAATCCAGAAAAGGTTCAGTTCAATTTAAAAAAAAATAAATAAATAACGTTAGAGGGAACGTTAGATCACTTTTGAAGAAAAATTAAAAATCTAACAATTATTATGATTATTGTTTTCAGTAATTATATTAGGATGACATCACACTGTACAGCCCAGACGATTACACTTTGGGGAAAGTTAGAGAGTATATTTATGAACAAAATGTTTTGCAACTTCAGCTATTCCAGTTCTGGTTTATGGAGATTAAGCAGGAAACACACCTTTGACTTCTGTCCACAGAAGAACTTGTCCATTCTGAGGTGTGAAGATATAAATGGCTGAATCAGTCCAGGTCAGAAGGTTTTGGTCTCTAAACAAATAAATGAAGGCTACAGTCAAGTGACAGGCTCATCTGCAGTTACTGTCTTAATGGTGTTGTCTGTTGTACTTTTCCAAATGTATCCTTGTATTAAAATGTGGTTCACGTCGACCAAGAGGGAGGAAAAAATAAACAAAGGTTATGTAACTCTACCCCAAATAAAGCAGTTTAGGGAAGGCAATGGACTGGGGGCTCTTCGCCACTGGGTTGTAATGTGGCTCATTTCTGCAAATAAACAAAAACAAATAAGTAGTCTGGCCATTTATAAAAGACTAAATAAAAGCAGGAACAATCACTACCTGTACGTGATGAGAGGCAGAGGAGGGCAACCCAGTAACTGTTTGAACTGATGAGTGCTCAGGACGTCGCCATTAAAGCTAGCCTCCCATATTCGAGAACCTGGCCGAGCACAGTACAGCAGAGGTGGCTGACCAACTAATAATCCCCTGTTCTGAGGAAAGAAACAAGCTCCATATTCACCATCACGCTCTTTATTTCCCACACGCCAGAACTTCTCCCTAAAGACAGAAACACACAACTGCTGAGAGATGTCTGACATAAAGGAAGGAGATTTTCATTAGTCCAGAAACATCATGATTTTGAATGAGCTGCTGAATGCTATGATGGCTGTGAAAGTGATGTCTGCCATGGAATATGAATTCACCATATTATTAAAGGACAGTTAAATGTTCAGGGACAATATTTACCTATATGTGGGCATTATAATTGTTTCTCTTGAGCGTCCGAGCGTCTCTGTCCCCTTAGGGACAGGAGGATGCAGATATATTGTTACTTACCTCTCTGTATCACAGAGGTAGCACCGGCTCAGGGAAGACACAAGCAGTCGGCCATCTTGGTATCCAAGCTGAACAACTTTGGAGTCCACGGTGGTGACGGTCTGAACGGGGAAGATAACAAACTGCCCCTGGACACAAAAAGGCAATCATAGGAGGGCAGAAATGTATTAACTAGAAAGTGCCTAAACTTTTTCAAAAGTTACATTTACTTTATACATATTTATACTAATGAAACATACAACTTTCATTGTCAGCTGCCAATACCTTCCCCAGTTTGGAGGATCCTGCACGCAGAAAGGACACCTTGCCTCCTGAGTCCCCAACAAAAACTCTGAGTGTGCTGGTGTCCCAGCAGAGTGCAGTGATGGCCTGACCTCTGTGCTCCCAGGACACACTGACTCTCTCTGGACGACCTCGCCGCTCCAGCTGAAGCTCCCACACCACCACCAAACCCTGACTGGACCAGACACAATCACAGAAAATGCTACGAACAATGATGGCAACACAATTTATACAGAAATGTGTTCTTTGAGGGGAAGAACACAAGATGGCAAAAGTGCTTTTTTTAGACAACAGATGAAGATTACACATTTAGATTGACTCCAACCTTGTTGCTACAGCAATAAAATCTTCATCATGAGGGCAACACGCCACCTGAGTGATAGCTCCCTCCTACAAAAGAGCACACAGTGGATGGGGAATTAGAAGGAAATTAAGATAAACTGACATGCCTTTGTTTTTAGGTGCAACTGTGTCAGTTAACAGCAGAACAGTCAGATCAAGATTTGTGCACAATAAGCACTCATTCTAACTTTTAGTCTTGGAGTGTATGTCTGTGACCACCACTGACCCTGCCTGGAAACTAGTTTATCAATCTTTACTGAGTGAAATTGGGAGGGAGGGAGAGCAGTACTACACCACAGTGAAAATAGGGGGAAAGAAAAGAGACTTGCAAAAGGATGAACAAGGGAGGGGAAAACATGCAGTGCTGGTAGCATGCAGTGGAGTGAAAGTTGCTGCGCTGCTCCCAATACCCCTCTCAACATAACGAGAGTTCAAAAAATGTTGCTCATTGGAAAAGTGGGAGTCCTAATAAAAGAAAATGGCCCAAGAGAGGAACACAGTCAAGGAAGACTAAACACTGGATACATATGCAGTGTGTTACGTTCAGAGAGGGACTCAGCCCATTTAGGTGGGACTCATCAGATCTTTATGATGCCAGCCAACAGAAGCTCGTGAGTGAAGCCAAACATGTGTGTGGGCATTCACTCACCATTAGGGGTGTAACGGTACGCTAAAGGTTTTGAAAGCACAGTTCAGTAAATTTTCATTACAGAAAAATGCAAAGAAAAAAAAAACAAAAAACAAGAACAGAAAACATTTGTGGGTAGCTCAAGCTCAGTGAGACTGGTCTTTGCTACAGGGTAAACAAGGTTGCTAGGATGGCTTGACAACAACATACAGGGCTTTGCGAGAATGTTCCGTCACCTGGAAGAAACAATGAGTGGCAAGTAGATCCACTTTGCTTTGGCGTGGTAATATTTGGGTATGTTCGGTACACGCGTGCATTCACGTACCGTTACATCCCTACTAAACATGCATGTGGAACTATCAGCGGGGCCCCAAAATCAGGTTAAGTGGTCGAGGTCAGGCAACAGGTCCCGCCACCCACCCTCCAAATTACCTTATGAGTGAGGATGATCCTTTGTTTCCAGCCCTCCCTCTGAATCAGATGCAGCCCCCCTGCTGATGTTCCTAATGTCAGCCACTTCCTTGACACTGCCAAACACGTGCACTGCAACAGAAAAGAATGACATTTAGAGGTTAAATATAGTTTTTGAAGAATGCATTTTGTGATAACTTTTTTGAACGTGTGCTTTTAGTGCACAGAACTAACTAAGACGGTCCCTGTCTTAATTAGTCTGTAGTTGGCAACTGCAAAGTAAACAATGCTACATGTCCATTATTGTTTAATATCTGCATGACCACAAAGATAAAAAATGGGAAGTTGCTAAAAAATTATATGCAATTTTATTTATATGACTGTAACAGTGATGATGAAACCTACCTTGAGTCTGCCAGTGTCCAAACGCAGCGCAGACAGAAGTGGATCGAGGCAGTCAAACTCTGCCAGAACATGGCTGTGGTTCTCTGCTACAACCGGTATCAGAGACATTTTCCCAGTTGATCATCCACAGCTAAGAGAGAATGAGAGAGACAGTAAAGCATGAAGAGAAAATGTGACTAATTTCAGGAGTCCCTACCCTGGTTTCTCACATACCACAGCTCTCAAGCCATGTGGCATCACATGACTCTCAGTAAACTGACCATTCATGAGTTCACTTATACTGTCTGCAGTCTGGTGAAACACCCCCCTTCAGACTTTTAGGCTATGTCATATGTTTTAGTTTTAAAATCCATCTCTGGTTTTATGTTTACACCTAATGTCTACATAAATAGTACTTGTACTTACTTTTGGCACTTACTCATTTCTTTACATCTGCATGTACAATATTCATTTTTAGACTAAGGTTCATGTAGGGAAAAAAAAAAAAAACCAACCAAAACATTTTATAATTTCTGCTGCGGTATCTCGGTGATGGAGCTGTCAATTATTGCTGGAAAAACCATTTTCTTGTGGTTTTATGTGAACACAATGAAGATGAGGAAGCAGAAGCAAAACTACAGCTGCAGATCATTAGAGAAACAACGAACTTCTCAGCACTGAAGTCGTTTACACAAGAAACCCAAGAAAAAGTGAAAAGGATCAGTGATCTCTGACCTTCTACTTGCTATCACTGTGACAAGAATGCCTGCCAGATTACATCGATGGAGCCAAAAAAACTCAACCACAGAAATTATTAAAACTAACTCATTTACAGCTATAACTAATAATGGCTTTAAGAGTGACTTGCCTGATTAAAGTTTTTTCTAAACTAGGAAATAAAATATCACCAAAATACCTTTTTGACAGTCAAAGTAGTTGCTGAATGAATCTTCTATTGATATTTCTACTGACTGATTAGTGAATCGTCCTCATTCTGGCTGATTTATCTCACTTCTCCTCTTGTTTATACCTTTATTTCTACTCTATCTAATATCTTGGCCTTGTTTTGCTTTTTTCCACTCGGTGCTGCTGGAACAACAGCAATATCCCAACTGTGGGGCAAATGAAGCTGCCTGACTGGAGTTGAATCTGAACTACCCGTTTTATATTTTGTAAACTCAGAAATGAGGTCTGTGTTTGATAACTGGACATCTTGTCCAGTAAATGTCCAACATCCCACCTGAATATCAGGGCAATAAAGACAGTTTAACCCGGGCGAAGTCCCCTCCGTGTGCTCCACACTGGTTCAGTACAAGTCTCATTAAAGACTTTAAACTAACTAATATGTCGGGCTCAGCTTGTTAATTTAGTTATTTTATCGAGTCGTTGCCTTAACGGCCCAAACATCGAGGTCTGACGATTAAATGGTCCACTTCACGGCAACCTGCATCACGAGACCGTCTGCTGACACTGATGCTAACGCTGCCGTCAAAGCAGCCAAAGCCTGCACATACACAGAAAGAAATAAGAGCACAGCCTGGTTCTGTCAAATGTGTCTGGACTCCTGATGAAACTATGACTGACCTAAGAGCGGCTCAGTTCACCCCCTTCAGCCCGGTGCTGCTGTATTTGCAGCATTAAGTTAGCACCATGCTAGCTGACGGAGATGTTGCTGCTCCCTCGATGTAAACTCACCCGGTGACCGGACACACACTCCTGCTTTACCGGCTGATAATCCACACCGAGCCGCTGTGTTGGCCGTTTTCGGCGAAAGCCGGCGGTCAGTGTCCGGCCCCTGTCACAGCTCGTCTCGGCTGTGTGAGGACACTTCCTGAAGGCAGCGCGTCGCGAAAAAAAAAGTGAAACCGCCTGGAAATATTATCTAATGTAACCAGACGGTTAATGACAGCAGCAAAACACAGCTGCAGGTGCTGTTGGCCTTTAAAGCATCGCAGCAGAAAAACAAACCATTTGCTTACCATTCACCAAGAGCAAGTGAAAGTGCACGGCTGAATGCCACAATACCACATCTTCCATAGACAGGACAAGCTTTATGTCTCACTTTAATTCAGTTACAGTTTTATTTTCAGTGCAGACATTACAGACTAGTGACAGTAATGCACTCGAATGTGAAATGCCTTTACAGTATTGCTATATTCACTTCCCCCTTTCTGCTTCTGATTTTCATGAAGTTAGTTCCCCTGAAATCAAGCCAGTTCCCAGAGGATTTCCTTGTAATGTCAGAGCTGTCTTTCTCTGTTCTGTGCACTGATGAAACATGTTGGCAGTCCTCCGCTTGCATCTCACACCTCAGCCAGTTGTCCTGAGAGCCTTTTTCCAGATTTCCATCTGAAATTTGGTCAGGTTACATCTTTTTAAAAAAAGTCCCGTTTAACCATTACCAGCACCGATCTCTCAACCACTGAGAAAACAACAAAAACTAAAGAGAAAGAAACTAATTACAGTTATGTGTGACCGAGATGCAGTTAGTCTCTGTTGAACATTTGGGGATACAGCAGCATTCATCTATATCCTTATCATCATTAAGCTCCTGTGGACTGTGTCACATCAGGCTGTGGTCTGTGGTCTCTTCACAGGTCATTCGTCCACGTACTTTCAAGTCTTCCTTTTTTTGACAAAACAACAGACCTCAGGTTTTCCTCATCATCCTCCGTGTTTGCCAGATATGGAACTTGTTGTAGGCTGTCTGCAACATCTCCTCCAAGTGCCCTGTGAGCTGTTGGACCATCAAAGAGATTTAATGTAAGAGCCACCGGGTAGAAGTCACTAATGCATTATATTACCAGAGACTTACATTTGTACTCAAATACTGTCGCTGAATCTTCTCCTGAAAAGGACGAAGCTTGGTCAACTGAAATCTCTCAAGGTTTGATTTCATTTTAATCACCTAAATGGAAGGAACATGATGGTAAGAAATTTTTAAAAACTGACAAAAGTACATTTTTGATGGTCTGGCTGACATGAGGTGTAGTGTTGACAGCCAGTTTAGTTTCAAGGGGAATGTAATTAAAGGGCTACCAGGAGTCCTTGAAAAGGTTTGTGTTTTTTGAAAGAAAAACAACAAATTGCCTGAAATGTTTTTGACAATAGTTACATGCTAACATGGATCATTGAAAGTGGTTGAATTGAAAATAATATATTTTGTGCAACCACAGTGTCCACCACAGTCTTTTTGAATATTAAACCCATGAGAGTATATAAATTGTCTGTTCTGTGTTAGAAAATTACCGCAACACAAATGAGATGTTTTCGAAACATCTATTACTCTTGATCCGTCTCTCCAGCTATACTGTGTTGGGTCCTTGAATTTGAGTGAATTGGTCCTTGAAAGTCCTTGAACTGAAGATGTGAGAACCCTATAGTAATAATTGATCTCCAGGCACTATTGGATGACAGATTATGTTGTTGCCAAAAGCATGGATGTTGAATGGGAACAAGGGAATAACTTGGGTGAGACAAATAATTCAACTTTTTTTCCAGTAAAGTGAGTATTCATCACCTTCTCCTCCAAAAATGGTGTATTTACAGGAAAGCAGGACCAGAAGTGTCTCAGTAACTCTCCAGCAGCTACATAAAGATGCTTCAACTCTCCTTGAACCTCGGAGGGAACCATCTCTATCAAAAAAAAAAAAAAAAAGAGAGAGAGAGAGAGAGAGAGAAATAGTTTTTCCACTTAAAGTTGCACCATAATGTAATTTTCATTTTCAAGATAGGAGTTAGGTTAAAGTCCAAGTGCCCAAGGGGCAATTTGTCTTAGAGCGAGCACTGAAACTAAAACATTACATCCGCACACAGATACATAGAACAAAGACAAAACATGTTTAAGGATGTTGTTGAATAGTCAGACGGTGGCAGGGGCAGATGAGTTTTTAGGTCTCTTAGTCCTGCGCCTCGGCAGGTTAACGCAACAATTGATATCAAACTTTTGATATATACCTCTAGTATACATTGCACAGCATCAGTGAGCAACTTAAAAGTCAATACGTTGCTGAAACAGCCCCAAAAGAGGAAGATATACTGCAAGCACCCGCCTGGCACACTTACGATTTATGGCTTGCTGTGCTCCTGCCTGCATGAGGACACCTCCTGGAGAAAGTGCTGAAATAGCAGAAGTAGCTGCTGTGCTGGACAAGACCTGCAGAGACATACAACCAAGTTTTCAGGAAGATTGAAACTCCACTTTGTCTTAAGTTAATGTATATATATGATCTTAAATAATGTTTTTTTTCAATGTATACCTCCTGACCTAATCACAGATCAAATAAAATAAAATACTGTGAACTATCTCCTGTTCATCATTTGAAATTATTGTATATCAACAGCTTGTTCCTTAGACTTAAAGTATTTTATCTCAGTCAATCATGAAATAAAAACTTTGAATATTGTCTCTGGAGGGCATCTATAGACCAAATATCTTTATGCACAATGTCAGTTCTTGGACCAAACACTTCATTAAGGCTAGTTATTCAGATATACACAAATCTATTGATGGACGTTTACTATATTTTCCCCTGTAAATGACAGGTGACCATAGGCCACAGTGATTCTGAGGGGGGCTAAAGTTAGAAAGCAAAAGGAACAACTTTCCTGATCTTGACCTGAAAATGTGTTGCTCTTGGATTTCTGACCTGAGTATGAATGACTCAAACTACAAACATGACCATAATCTTGGTCCTAAGATCAACAACTGTTTAACTGCACTTGGGTGAAAACAACAACTGCGTTCAATGTGTAAATTAAGGGTGAGTGAGAAAGACATAGCTAAGATCAAAAAGTAATAACCTTTACATTCCCCCTGATGTCCAAATCCTGATAAAGTTCGAGTGTATGACCTAACCTGAGTCAGGTTGGGTTTGTAATTGGCCATCTCATGCTGGATATAGTTGACAGAGTTGATTATATCCTGGCTTGTTGTATACTGTTGGGACTGAAGTGGCACAGGACCATGAGCATACCTTATGAACACAGAGGAGGGAAAACATTATATTAAAACATGTGTAAAGCCAAATATTTGTCTGTTTCACCAGCCTCAAACATGATGTGATTACTGCAAAGCAGAAAAGCATCCCTCCCTTCTACCTGAGACCACACACATTCTCTTTGTGCCTTAAAGTCTGTTGTTAAATTAGAGCCACTAGCAGGAACTTTGACAGAGAAATCAATTAATCCTTTGAAACTAAGTATCAAAGCTATTAAGTAATGGTACAAAGTGTGCACTCCATTGAGAGCAGTGAATTGCAGAATGCAGTCAGTGGACCTCTAGAGGTCCTCAATGGGGCTGTAGGGGGTTCCCAACAAGAAGGGGACTGATTTTTTTCCCCATTCATTCAATTTCCATCCATGAGTAACACAAAGACAGAATGTCATTTTGGTCCTGGGTTTCAAACACTTTCTGTAAGAATACATGTAAAAACAAAAATCTTATCAGATGGGGGTCAGCGATTTAGTGGAGCTAAGACTCACCAACAACAGATGAAATCGGCAAACACATAAGCATTTTCAAGACATCATACAGTATTTAACATTAAAAACTTTGATATGTATTTATAGAAAGTTTCAATCTATTGATTATCAACCTCTGCCATTTGGAGTTAATAAAACACTAAGTTTCCCAAAGAGGCCCAAACAAGAAAAAACAAGAATGAAAGAAGAAATGTCAATAAACTACCTGTCAGACTTTTTGAGGTTTAGCGGAACTGTTTTTGGTCTGTTCTCCTGCTGCAGATCCTCATATTCTTCCTGTAATTTCACCTAAAAAATGGTCAACATACAAAAAGTTATTCAATCTGCTAAAAAGGAACAACTGAAATTTGGATATTTTCGTATAGCTAAAAAGTCATCATACTTTCTTTACAGGAGGTTGAAAGAAGTCAGAATCCCTTGAGTTTCCATCTGTGCTGCTTGTTTCACTCGCTTGGTCAGTTGGTGTTTCCCTATAAAACATCATCCAGTTACTATAAAGATAAACACACTGAGCAGGTTACTATTTTTTTTAATGTAAATTTTCTTTACCCCTTGCGTGAGCCTGCTGCGAGCACCATTGCACTGTGATGGTTGAACCGCTTTATTATGGCGTAGTTGCTGCTCTCCTTCACTGTCCTGTTTGAATTGGAAGTTGAGGGCTGTACTCCACAAACTCCATAACCCTGCGTCACAGAAAGTATGTCTTTGAGATAGAAGCAGGAAGTGGAGGAGAAAAGCCAGACAAGTAAACGTTTATTGAGTAACAGGCTGGCTAATCATTTTGCTGAATTTTACCTCATCTAATGTTTTATCCTCTAGTGACAGGAGGTCGACCAAAGGATTTTTCACTCCTTGAACCACCATCGATTTTAACCCTGGATGAGACAGATTTAAAACTTTATCATATGAAAGCAGACTTGCTGCTTTGCGACTTACTTTGCACTGATTTAATACTAGATGTAAAATAACACCAGTGGAAAAACTTCCTACCCTTTTCATCCTGCTTGGCACACTCTGAAAAGATATCCTGTGTTCCTGTGTTTATGCGGTCTCTATGAAAATAATGGGACTGGAAAAATCGGGTCCAGAACTCCTTCTCCGTTAGGTTATGAGGCACGTTTTCATTATACTTCTGCTTCACTGCAAGTAAAATGCAAGTTGATATCAATGTATTTAGTCCAATCTTATATACATTCCCTCATGAACACCAATTATTATCAGCCCATTATTTGAACACCGATGTAATACAATGTCTACACAGGACAAGGACAAATACCAACACTGATTTCACAAAGCAATATCCTTTCCTGGGTGAAAGCCTGTTGATCAGTAAAACAGCGTATAGTCCCCTTATTCTGGTCTACCGCTCTTGGTATCATTATTTGTTTGTCTAAGTTAAAAGTGAAGATGTTATTGTTTACCTGCAGGGTATGTTCTGAAGATGGATTCAATAATGTCAGCTGTCAGATTATACCTCAGTCCATTGCAGCCATCTGTCTGAGGTCTAATGTCTGCCTGTAATCCAAGAAAAGGATGTCTATTTACATTCAGTAGTATTTTATTCATACTTAAACTGTCTAAATTAATTACAACATTTAAAATGGCGTTGCTTTCACAGTTTGAGGTCAAACTGTCACACTCACCAGAAAGGCTCCAGATATACCGACTTCCTGTTTGTATTTGTATTGTGCAGGGTCTGTGTTGGTTACACCCCCTAACCTGTTGGCCCAGAATTCCTCAGCACTGATCACTTGGCTCACAACAAGGTCTTTGTACAACTGGAAAAGTACCGGATCTTCTTGAAGCATTCTAAATGAAAATTATAATTATATTTTACAAATGGTAATTGTTTTTTTCATCCAGAATTTAGACCTGAGACAAGTCTTAATGGAGATGAAGATGAACTAAACTTCTACAAGTAATGGTGAGCATGAAGACATTAATTGAAAATGGCCTGTTGAATTTAGATAATTGTATTAATTTACTGTAATTCAGTCTGGCAGACAAAGAAGAGACATAAACTAGAACATGACACTACAAAGACCAGTTGCTATTAGTCTAATATGATAAAATCACAATTACACACGTACACATAGTCCTTATTACTGGGGACCATAGACTAGAACTAATTCAACAATCCTGCAATAAAAGCCCACCTGCATGAAGGTTATGATGTTGAGTTTTAGTTGAAATTGTGTGACAAAGATGTTGGTTTAACTTTTAAATAGTTTATGTCGCTGCTAAACTGTTTTGTACTATTCGAATCAGTGGGGCTCAACTGAACAAAATATTAGAAACAGTCACACTGTCATATACAATTGACTCAAATAACATAATGAATTAATCTCACCTGTTTTTCTCCTCTAGTTCCTTGTTGGCTTTTTTCTTGAACTTGGGCAGAAGTTGCTGAAGTAGTTCTTTAACAGCCTCTCGGTCTTTGAGTGCAGTGCTCTCATTGGCAAAGTGGAATGTGGTGCTCTCGCCAGTGTGAAGAACCAGCTGGAGCTGAACTTTGGCTTTTCCATCAGGGCTGATCTTCTGACCTGAACAGACAAGAGACCAAACTGCAGCTTGAGAACACCACAGCTGTTTCAATCAACTCTGCACTAGATGTAAGTTTGGAGGTGTCCAGTACTCACAGCGAATATCTGCATAGAGGTGGCTGACTGTGAAGCGGTCTTTGCCCTCCGGACCCCAGGCTATACGTTCAGCCATCAGGTAAAGTGTGCCGTCCTGCTTCCTCTGGCGAACCTTCTTCACCACCAGCAGCACCTCCTCGGACAGTGATGCCATGGCCCGGAAAGAGAACTGAGAAACCCGATAATCTGTCGATGATCGTCATCAATAACCATGTCCTGAGTATTGAGTATTGGCTCACAGATAGAAAAATGAGCAGCACATAAGAGAGAAATGACCAATGCTACGACAGAGCCACTATCGTTACTTTGAGTGGTGAAGATTTAACATGAACATTAAACACTAAGATATTTAGCACTTTGTGTGAAATACACACACAGGCAAGTTCAGCTGATGGCACAAGAACATATATCCTGAGCTAATGTCCCTTTTCCTTCACCTGCATCCTCAGATAGATATGTGAACAGAAATAAGCCACCGCTGGACTGTCGCTTTTATTACATCCACTCAGCTAACCAGTTAGCTGCCGTTATCAGCCAAGAACAGAAAAAGGCTGAGGGAGAAGTCTACAGAAAACTTACTTTACCTCAAAATAAACCAACACTGCGGCGAGCCCCTCGCTTCCCCTCAACACATAATCTCTAATTTTTATTTACGTGAGTATGAAATTGCGGATTTTTTTAGTATTAAACTGAATGTTGACTATAACACTGAGCGTCCCGACTTCTGCGCCGACATGACTGCCAAGCTGAGTGTTACACTCAAAATGTTCCGGTGAGAGAAGGCGGCGAGGCACGAGTTCCTCTCAGAGCAAGCAAACGTACACATAGCTATTTAATAATATTTACATGAAATAACAGCAACAATAATAATGTTTTACACTTCACTAAACTATTGTAATTTTTGTTTCTCTTCTTATATATTGTACATTCTGCCATTTTTTAGAAAAAAAATTAAGACAGTGAACAGGAAAACATCCGAGACTCAGCAGTTTTTTTTGGTTTGTTTTTGAGGACTTGGCAGTTGACAATACAGATTTTACAGATTTTACAAATCCTTTGTAAATACAATATATATTATGGAAAATGTTAGCCTTTTTTGTCACTTAAATTTTTATCCAGAAATTATTGCATCAACAAAAAATAAATACAAACAAACTAAACAGAAAGCTGCCTGAGGAGTGCACAATATTCTTAAAGTCTCTCAGATGTATCTCAGGTGTATCCATCAATTATTAGAAAGGTTTTTAGTAATCATAACACCCAAATATTTAATTGTTTTTAGGTTCCAATTTAATTTGTATGATTCATGGATCTCCCTTGATGGGTAATAGTTGAGCGCTAAAATCTGAGTTTTAGATACATTGATTTTATATCCTGAGAAGTGTCCATACAGTTCTAGTAGCTTCATCATATTAGGGAGCATTGTGTTCGGTTGCTCAAGGTAAATTATTACGTCATCAGCAAAAAGCCCAAAGTCTTGTGTTTGGCAGCCTGATATGAACCTTGTTTGGTCCTCATCTATCAGCTCTGCTATAAATGTGTTTGTTCTTTTGGAGATGATGAATGTATATATTTTATAATATATATTTAGTTGTATGACCTCAGTGCCTTCTCTAACAACTTTTGAGTGTATCTCCATCACTTTGAACACCAGATCCTGACGAGAAAGTCCGAACTCTGGGGTTGATCCGGTGATAATGGGAGCAGCCAGTTGGAGTTCGATGGAGTGCTGAAGTCTTTATGATATGAATGAAGAGCCTTGTATTTTTTTCTTTTATTTTTCTGCTGCTGTGTATTTTATTAAATTTTTTAATGTCTTTAGCCTTATAGATTTTATTTATGACAGAGATCATTTTGTATTGTAAAAAGTTCACATGTTCCTATCGAAAGATTTATATATAAGGAAAATGTAAATAAAGTTTAAAAAAAAGTTTGATGGAGTGCATGGATTACAATGGATAGCAATCGAGTGAGGTTTTCCCCGTTTTGTGGCAAACACATGAGCTGCTTAACGCGGTTTTCCTTTTTGTGTGGTCGGTCTTTAGAGTTTTTAAATGGCGCAGACCAGACGGAATGTGTTTGCCACAAAACGGGCAAAACATGACTCGTTTGCTATCCAGGAACTCCATCAAACTCCAACTGGCCGTGTCGCTCCCGTTATCACTTCTGGGTTAACCCCGGAGTTGGGACATTCCCTTTCAAATTTGTTTCAAGACTTGTAAATTTGTCTCTGTGTTTGTAAAAGGGTTTTGCATTTTGTTAAATTGTTTTCCAAAATGTACATTTTTCTCAAGCTTTGTAAAAGTGTTTCAGATTTTGTAATATTGGTTTGCACTTCCCAGCCACCATAGCTCTGTGACTTGCATGATTGCTTTGGCCACAGTTTTTACGCCAGATGCCATTCCTGTCACAACCCTCCCAAATTTTCCCAGCTTGGGACCAACACAAGCCTTCCACTGGTTTGCCTTTTGGCTAGGGTTTGAACCCGGGGCCTCTGCATGCAAAGCATGCAGCCATACCACTGTGCTACTTCCCCGGGTCACACATACCCAGGGAAGTGCAGTGGACCAAGTACAATGGCATGTAGACCAAGCCACTAGATGAGTGGAATATTATGATTTCATTGAATCAAAAAATGAAGGCCAACAGACAATCAGAATTCAAAAGTTTATTTGAAAATAATTTTAACCCTTATATAACCATGTGTCCGTCATACACACAGTAAAAGAAAATCCAAAGAAAGAGAGGATAACAGTGTACTAGAAATAATGTTGCATTTTATCTCTCAAATCATATATCGTTAAAAGGGAGGAGGAACACCACTAAACACCATAATGTCATTAAGCTTGGATGAAGAAAAAAGCTAAAAGAGATCATTAACCAATATATGCTATCACTGTTTGGCTCTGGAGCTGTCTCCCTCACAAAGAATGAAGAAATTATGACACAAGTGTAAGGTCTAGTGTAGGAGACATCACCACTTAGCATTGCTGACATAAAATGAGTGGAACAGCTTTTCTCAGGAGCATCTGTAGAGGTGTGCACTCAGTGGTTTTCATATATTAAGTTGTGATTCTCTTAACAGTTTTTAAAGAGGAATGGTCAAAGTGTATAAACGTACTTTTGGTCAGATTACTGTTCATCACATTTGGTAACTTGGCAAGCGCACTTGTCCACGGAAATGTATTGGTGCTTTATCTTGCTGCCATCAGTACACTTCATCTCCACTTCCTTCTTACTGGTGGCCATTTCTCGACAGCATGAGCACGAATGCATCATCTTGCTGCTCTCAGCAGAGTACCTGTGAATAAATATTCAGACTGGATCAATGCACCACCTGCTTTTCAATCTAAATGAACATTTACCCTACTAGTATCCTCAAATATTTTCTGATGAATCATACATTGATAAGGAAGCGCCACAGGAGCCTTCACAAGATCCAATTTCCACTTTCGAAACGGACTCGCAATTCTTTGTCTTCAGACGGATGGTGCTCCTGTTTACTTGACAGTTGTAACGAGGTGTACCTTTAAATTAACACATGAATTATCATCATCATTATCAGACACTATCATTATTTTTCTACTATTGACAGATGCTCCAAGTACACATTTTTGGAATTATTCTAATCCAAAAACCATTCCATTTACCAAACAAAGATTCATAGTATTTTATGTACTACTGCATTTTTTTGAACTAACAAAAATGTATTCAAAAATTAATTACTGAAAAGCTTTGGGTAATTACATTTTGTCAAGTAATACTTACAAGTTTTGCAACAACCATTTCTGTCAGTCTGTTCAGTTCCCTGTAATATCGACAATATGGATTGTAAAGTATGCAAATACACAAAACTGACAATCATACAGTTACAGAAGTCATGTGTAGTACCAGTGCTTTTGCTGAAGGTGACATACTGGGATTTCCTTTTCACTATTTATTTATACAATTGAGGGTATTTGGTGTTTTTATGTGCCTTCTTTTTCACTAACCATATACATTGTCTTGTAATTTGCATTTTGGCCTTCTACACATTTCGATTACATTAAGCTTGAATCAAAAGTTTGGTGTCAAAAAATTAGTAAACCCTACTGCTTCGAAACAAAATACCCTAATTCTTGTTTGATTAAAATTTTAAATACAGCGTGGAGGTGACATGAATGGTAAGATGAGTCAGCATCAGTTTAAAGCTAATAAAAAATGATTTATAAGATAAAGAATATAATTATACTCACAGGAACGCAGTTTTCCAGATGAAATTCAGCACATTTTGTTACAATTTTAGAGACCATAAACTCATCTTTCCCCTTTTGGCATTCATACTTGGTACAGTTGTCATCTGGTGGTGACCAAGACTGTGAAGGCTGTCAGGGCAGAAGTGGTCAATCAGCACACAAAAACGGTAAACAATTAATAAGAGACACGGTACACACTCAACTTACCTCTATGACTATCGGAGGGAGGCCTGGGATCTCCAACGTACATTTGGTCTTTTTACATGATCCACAACATTGTCCAGGTTGCTTTTCATACACATAGCCCTATTTAAAAATGCACAACACAGTCTGGTCTGAAAATTCAATAAATCAAATGCATACATAATTAGAGATTATTTGTATTTACAGCACACTTTCAGTTCTCAGGATAGTTATATTCCAACTACAAAAAGAAGTTTTTTTTTATGACCTCAAAAAGTTTTAGAGCCAATCAGATTTTTAAAGATAATGTGCAAATGTTTGAAATGTCAAAAATCAGTCAAAGCAGTCAAGTTCCACAATGTCCCTGTTTCTCTGAATAATCTACAGAGCAGACTGTGGACAATTTTTTCTGCAGAACTACAAGAATAATCTCTGCAGTACTGAAAAGATGATCCGATAGCTTCAAAATAATCATTCTATGCACAAGAGTAAAGTTTTGCATACACAGATCATAAGTACTTAACAGTATGATAAACTACATGTAGTTTCTGAGATGAGTTAGCGCCCATAGATTTACCATCTGCAGTTATTTTTGTACAATGTATAATTTAATTGGATTCGAATGATTAAAAACTTTAATACTATTAATATTTTCAAAGCAAAAGTACCTCTGGACATTGGCTCAAACACAGTTTTGGGTAACATGCAATCACATTCAACTTGGTGTTGGGATCCTTAGTGTTGGTGCAATTACAATCTTCACATATGTCTTTGGGGACAACTTGTGCAGGCTTTAAACAAACAAACAAACAAAAAAAAAAGAAATATTAGCCATGTGAAAATACAGAAAGATGGTGCAATATATTTCCAAAAGTCCTCCTTTAAATATATAATGTGTGTTATTTCTTACCTTGTACTCGGTATCATTGAAGACACAAACATCTTTGGGTACTAGATGAAAAAGTGTAAACAATTGTGATAATATCATGTTTAGTTTGGCCCATAAATCTTTCACAATGATATTGTAAGTAAATGCAAATAAAACCTTTATGCAGAACTTACCACAGTGGTAAGAAGTGCAGCAACTATCATTGGATAGTTCATTGTCCAACTTAAATCCCAGCTCACACAAAGGTAATGGACAGCGTGTGCTGTCACACTCTGTTGGTTGAAAAGTAAGATATTTCCAGGGTTGGCGAGCATTACATAAACTCAAACTGTCATTAGAGGAACAATGATTCTTTTGAATGTTTGTCTGCTTGCTGCTGTTCTACACCTACATTGTGTCACAACCCAATCAAAATTTTTGCTTAGTTCATATTAAGTATTAAGTTGGACATTGTTGTTATTTATCTATTTCTGAGCAGTGATGGGAATAACGGCATTACTTTTTTCAGTAACGAGTAATCTAATTAATTACTCTTCCCATCTTTATAACGCTGTTACCGTTACTGCCAAGAAATGCAGTGCGTTACTATAATTGAAGCAGTTTTCTTCATCAGACCAACCAGATCTCTGAGCCGAGAGGTAAAGACTGTTTTTACTGTTCTTTTTTGGTTAGTGGGCATGAGACAATCACATATATGATGACGACTGGCTGAGGCAGAGTCAAATTCATGGTAAGCCAATCAGAAGTCGAGTTGGGAGGGTGTTTTTTTTACAGGAATTCGAAAGCACGCAGAGTCACACACACAACGTACGACACACGCAAGTGACGAAAAAAATAGTGCAGTTAAACATGGGTGCTTCATCCTCATTTTGCAAACCTTGCACACTGTGAAGCTCATGTCAAGCTTGGTCTTCCTGGGCATTCGGTAAATAGGGCCCTATAAAATCCACAAATGTCATGGAAATCATGGAATCACGGAATCAGACATTAAAAAAGGAATTCATTATAAACACAGAATAACACAGGACTGGCTGACATTTTACATTAAAGTTGGTTTGTTTTTTTTCCGGAATAAAAAGGAACGTATCTGTCGGTAAAATGCTCCGAGGGGGTCGCTAATAATGCACGCCCCTCTTCCCATGAATGAATGAATGAATAAATAAATAAACATATAAATAAATAAATGAATGAATATGGTGACTTGAGCGTAGTAGGCGCGGTTTGATCCCCAGTTGGGGCACCTGAACATGTCTAGGTTAATTGGTGACTTGATGTAAATGTATGTGGTGACCTGAGCAGCACGGTGGCGTAGTGGTTAACGCTGTTGCCCTGCTACAAGAAGGGTGCGGTTCGATTCACGGTAGGGGTACCTAAACATGTGAACATTAATTGCTTATTTGGTAACAAAGACAGCAAGGAACGGTGACCAGACTAGACCAGACCAGACTAGATTAGAGATGGGACCTCCCCAAAGACTAGACCAGACCATAGCCCGGACCCCTGCAGAGAGTAGAGACTAGATCAGATGAGACAACGGATCCCCCCCAAAGACTAGAACAGACCCCTCCAGAGACTAGACTAGACTAGACGAGAAAGAGACTGAACGTATCTGTTTGGAAAATTCTCTGAGGGGGTCACTAATAATGCACGCCCCCCACCAGTGAAGCGGCCGTCAAAGTCAAACGAGAGTCACTCACTGAGCTCAACACAACGAGGTTGACTATCATGTACTTCAATAGAGATGTCAGTAATTGGTGGAAAACCAAAGAGCATGGGGATAGAAGAAATTAAAAAGTAGTAAATGAGAATCGTGATTCTTATATGAATCAATTCTTTGGCACACCCCTACATGTATTTTAAGTTCTGTTAAAGAGGGCTGGAGGTGGGCTCCAAATTCAGACACATTTGAGCATTTAATCATATAGTACTGCGGAAAGTAATTCAAATAGTTACTCACCGCAGTAACTAGTTACTTTTATAATTTGTAACTGAATAACCAACTTAGTTATTTTTTGGGAGAAGTAACTAGTAACTACTTTTTTAAAGTAACTTGCCCAACACTGTTTCTGAGATGCTATATGTCAGTGTTTTTTCAGAGTTAGTTGGAGCCCTGGCTTGTGTTTCCCTGCCTGCCTACATGTGCTCAGGTGGAGAATTGTTACATGTGGTGAAACTAAGCCTGCCAAGGCTGCAGAGCAGAACAAGAACTGCCAGATCGGCTACAGGTAGCTGTTTATCAGTGGGTTGGTTTGCGTTGATTGAAACTGTAAAATTAAAGACGCTATTGGTACGATTCATCTGAATAGCCAGAGGACCTGCCAGAGGAAGGTTGTCCACAATATAAGAACACGCTGCCTCGTCAGGATGGTTAACTGATCTGTTACACAACTACCATTATAAAGATGAAACAGCCAATTTTATTCTATCTCATTCATTCATTCAACTTCTACCGCTTATCGGTAGGGTTGCGCGGGGTGCTGGAGCCAATCCCAGCTCACATTGAGCGAGGGTGGGGTACACTCTGGACATGTCGCCAGTCCATCGCAGGGCCAAAGAAAAACAACCACCCACACTCACGGGCAATTTAAAATCACCAGTTAACCCAAACATGATGTCTTTGGACGGTGGGAGGAAACCAGAGTACTGGGTGGAAACCCACACAGGCACAGGGAGAACATGCAAACTCCACACAGAAAGGCCCCAGGCCCGGGAATTGAACCCGTGACCTTCTTGTTGTGGGGCAACAGCGTTAACCACTATGCCTTCGTGCTGCCTCATTCTATCTCTTTCTGTTGAAACATCATGTCAGCAGATGGAGCAGTGGTTTCCTAAATCACTCACCACATGTCAGTTTTTCACAGCAGTCCACTGTGCGGTTCACCAACACCTCACCGTCCTTTGTGCACGTAACTGGTTCTTCAGTTGGACATGTGAAAGGCATACACTGGACAACCTGAGTGTCCTGATCACAGCCACACTGCTGACAGCCAGTCTGCCAAGTCTCACCAAGCTGTTTGAATGATTGAACACAATTAATGCTGTGACAGCAACAATTACCCTGAACAATAAAAATTCATTTTTTATTCATCTTCTGAATCATTTACCGGTATGGGTTGCCCATCAGGTCCTGTGCAACCTTTAACAATAAAAACTATTTATTGCCTGTACATTTGTTTATTTACAAATAATTCATTGTTGTTTTTTTTTCCAAAGAAAGTGCACATACAGGAGGTGACGCAGATGTCCAAGTCTGAATTGAACAGTGTCATCCCCTCAGAGCAGACGCAACCCTCAGTAAAGTGGTTAAAAGCTGTGTTTTGGTCAGCATTTTCCCCCTGGCATTCTTGTTCAAACTTCTCGTTGTTTCTAAAGATGGAGACAATTGATGGTGAAAAAAACATAATTTCATAAATAAAACTATCAATAATGTGTATAATGCACTGCTGATACCAAATAGTAGATATTGACCAATAATTGGCATTTTGACGGATATCGACATCTGCCTTTTTTTTTAATCCGACGGCTGATAAAAGATTAATTTAAAACTATTTTATTTTGGCTCTGATGCAGCCGCGCCTCTCTATCTGCTGTCACTACTCTGTCTCCAGCATTGTCTCACCCACAGCACTATCTGAGCCACGGCATGGCTAACAGCCAATCAGCAGTGAAAGCTGTGCCTGCACAGTGCTCACACACACGGCGGAGAAGGTCAAGAGAGCAGATATATGTTTCGAACATGGATGTATGAAGAGAACTGGATACAGTGTCGGAGGCGGGGCCCGTTCATTCCTACGGACGTTGCTCAGTGGTGCATGACGCCAAAATAGTTCATTTTCCGGGTGTCATGGCGGGCATAAAAAAACCCAGATCTTCTGCATCAGTTATATTGAAAGTTTGGAAAACTTTATTTACTGTAGAAAACTTTAGGGAGCTATTTATTTGTTTAAGCTTTCATTTAACTTTATAAGACATGCTGCTGAGCCTAGGAGCTCCCTGCACTTTTTGTTAGAATTTTAAAACAAAGTTTGTCTATTGTCTAAGATTTAAAAAAAACCCACCTTTAACATGTTGTAAATCTGATAAGCTGTTTAATAAACATATGCTTAAAGGCATTTAAACAAAGTTTAGTGTTGGAGTTTGTATTATTCAAAATTTTGACAACAATATTTTCCCTTTTACTGCAAATGAATATCGGCTCCAAATATCTGTTATCAGCCTCCTTGACTACTAATCATCAGTATCAGTATCGGCCCTGAAAAAACCATATCCTGGTAGCAGTGTAGCTTTAGCAATGAACAATGTCTTTTAGCATTTTCATCATGAGCATGTAAACATTTATCTCAGCCTCTCAGAGGTGGTAGCATGGAAGCTACCTATATCTACTGATATTCAACTAGTGATATTGCATTAAGAGAACAAAACAATTACCTTGCATTGCACGTTGGCTCAGTGATTGGTCCGCAAGGCTTGTAGACTTTATTATCGGGACAGTTATATTCTATAATAAAAGAAAGTGGATTTAAGAAACAAAAACAAGGTGACTAGGACCCGTGAGATAACATTGTTTGAACACCACTGAAATAACACCCTCCTACCACACTCTCCGTTCGTAACATTCCTCCAGGCCACACAGACAGATGCTTCAGCACACAACATGGCATATGACTCCAGACTGGAACAACCCAGAGTGGAGTTTAGCTTGTGGCAAACATCAAATTTACAGGCCTCATAAAAGGTCTTTGGTGGAATGACTTTGTGGCATTTTTCAAACACCCTAGATGCCCAAACACAACAAAGTAAGGTGTTATTCTCAGTGTTACTGCAGAAATAAGACATATTGCATTCATATTTATTCAGGGAAATCCTTACTTGCTGATCAAAATTTCACAGATATCAGCTTTGCAGGGTTTTTCTGGTGCTGGTGTTGGTGTAGGAGACGGCTTGTCACAATATGGTTTGTTATTGTCAGGTACACGCCAGTGATTACCCATTTCAGAGCATGATGGATGAATTTGGCCATTTGGCAGTCTGCAGTCATTTTTTCTGTTATTGTCACAGGTACCTTGTGAAAATAAATATGAACATGGCATTGACAGTTACATCCATGAACATAATATGAAGTCTATTTGCTTTTCACTGAATTTATTCAAATGAAGCTTACCACATTGTCCCTCTGTGTTACTGTGGAAAAGGGAAAATGGCAACTCAATGCTGAATAAAAGTCCTCTGAAATGCACAGCTGCTTCAATTGCTGGGATTCTCAAAAACAGCTCCATTCCTGAACTTGTGATGATGAAGTCTTTATTAGAGTAGGTTGGGAATACCTGCTTGTCATTGATGAACACCTAAACAATTTGAACATTTGCAAGAGTCTTTTTAACCAGGCCTCAGATCCACTCATATTCACCATACATAACACAAGACGAAACACTTTCTTCAGATTATCATTGCATATCATCAACATTCACACAAAATAATGAGAGTAAACTGCGATTTTTTTTTTTTTTGTGACAATACTTACCGTGTTTACAGTTTTAGGGATTCTCTCCTGTGAAAGAATAATTTCATACTCTTTGTAATACACATTCAAGGTTTTAGCACAGGTTCCTGAGGCATTGCAGTTCACTTTGTCGATAAGAACAGTAAAATTGTGTTGGGGAACAATCTCTTTGACCAGGACGTGTGTACAGTTTTTCTGGTAGCTGTAGTATTGACCGTCAAATGTGATGAAATGAGGATCTCCCCAGCCAGAGCAAACACCTGTAAATATTTCACAGAGATAATAGTTGGTTTCATCAAAGGAAACTATGTTGTGTTTTGTTTGCATGTATGCTGCTGCTTTCATTTGAGCTTACATCTGCAGTCGTAGTGAAAACAGCAACCTCCTTCATCGTAGACCCTGACTGGAGGCCATCCATTTTCGCATAAGGGCATGGTTACACTCTCACATGGTACATGTTCTGTGATTACTTTACCACCCTCACACGTTTCTGTGGTGCAGCTGTTTGGCTTCCATGACTCACCATGCTTTATTAGGCAAAAAAAGGCACTTTAGCAACTGATCACAAAAGATTTTTAAATATGTACAAGATTTAAACATTACAGATATATAAAGTGCTGTTGAAATGAAGTATATGCAGGTGTTGTGTCCTTTGGTAACATACGGTATATAGTTGCTTAGCAATGTTATTGATTTTACCTGTAAAACTGTTTATTTAGGGGACTATCTGTTTTTGTCTAGTCCTGTGTTTGTGTGTTAATATCTTGGACTGGTTTTGTATGTTTGAGTAGTTGCTGTTAATGGGTATGTAAATGTGTTTCTGATTGTGTAATTTGACCCGTTGAAGATCAGCATCAGTTTTGATTGAGCAAAATGGGGCCTTATTAATGAAATTAAATTAAATAAGACAATTTGTGTCAGTTCAAATGTATTCAAAGCACATGTTCAAATGAACACTTTCAGCTACCTGTCTTGGTGGCTTTAGATATGGGCAGTCTTTGGAAGGCTTTGATGTGGATCCTGTGATTGTACTGACTGCTGTTGACCCACTTTGTGTTGTACTGACAGAGCCTGATGTGGAGGTGCCAGGTGTTGGTGGAGTGGTGGTTTGACATGGTCTACCAAGCTTCTCAACACTGCATTTTGCACTGCAGTATGCAGTGAAACACCAGCCTTCTCCATCCGTCTTGTTGTACATAAAACTACCTATTTGTGACAAAACACAGCAGTTAGATCAGAATGATGTGAGGAAAAAACAAAATAAAAAAAAAAAAAATAAAAAAAAAAAAAAAATTGCATGCAACCAGAGTTGCATGCAATTTTTTCGACTGCAAGTCAGACTACATTACTCATTTTAAAGTATGTGTCCAGATTTGTTTGCGATTGTTTTCTCGTAGTAACTGAACCATGGATAAAAGTTGCTCCAGTTGCACCATCTTACAAGAGTTACTAGATAACCCCTTTACTGAACTGAATGATGCCAATGGTGTATGTTAGCATGCTTGCACGGGTTGTATGCACAATGGTTATAACTCGTTCAAAAACTACAAATGAACATTCATACAAACTCAGAATATAGATTTCAGAAAGTGCCAACATCTTCCACTTCTGGTGTTCTGTCACAGATGGAGCTATGATAAAGTATGTAACATGATAGTATGATAACAACTGGCACTAAGGCAGCAAAAGCAACAAAAAGGCAAATAGCTTACCAGGAGAGAAAATCTGACCCATGTACTGGCAAAAACATACAGTTGTTCTGCCAGTTGTTGGAGACTGAGTTGGGGGGGTTGAACTTGGAGATTCAGTTGTGGGCTTCTCTGCTGTTGATGGTGACACAGTGGCTGTGATGATCTTCTCAGTTGTTATGGTGGGTGTTCCAGTGGATGCCGTCTTTGTGGTTGTTGATTTTTCATTGATTGTGGAAGTTTCAGTTGGCGTTTCAGTTGTTGCCAAGGTGGTGGACTTTGCTGTAGTTGTTCCAGAGGGCTGCTCTGTGGTTGTGATTTTGGTTGTCGTGGGTTTTTCTCTGATTGTGGTTGTAGTGGCGGAGGGCTTTTCTGTTACTGCAGTTGAAATCTCAACCATAGGTTTTGTTGGTTGTGCAGTTGTAACGACTGCATTTGTAATAACAGTAGGACTGGTTGTGGTGGCTTTTGTAGGTGTTGTAACAGAAGTGGTAACAGGCTTTTCAGTAATCGTTGACTTTTCTATTATTACTGTAGTTGAGGGATTTTCTGTGATTGGGGTTGTTGTGGGTTTTTCTGTGATTGTGGTTGTTGTGGGTCTTTCTGTGATTGGGGTTGTTGTGGGTTTTTCTGTGATTGTGGTTGTTGTGGGTTTTTCTGTGATTGTGGTTGTAGTGGTTGTGGGTTTTTCTGTGACTGTGGTTGTGGGTCCTTCTGTGATTGTGGTTGTCGGTGAGGATTTTTCTGTAGTTGTGATAGGAGTAGTGGTGGACTTGATACAGTTGTTAATGCAGCATTTCACTCGAATTTCATAGTCATAACAAAAAGAAGGTTGAACTTGATCTTTGTTTCGACAGATTAATCCATCTATGGGGTTGCATGTTACTTTTTGACCCAGTGCTTTCAAAGGGGTATCTTTCAATTGTGTTGCTCTACATTCAATTTCCAGAGGTTTACTGCAAGTATTCAGATCTGGATCAGTGATTTTGTTAAGGGGTTCAAAATCTCCACCATCTTGGGTCGGGACAGGGTACTGATTATTGATCCAGTCAGACCACCGACAAACAAAACAGTCTGTTACTGTTGTAGTCGTGGAGGGTTTTTCTGTGATTGTGGTAGTTGTGGGTCTTTCTGTGATTGTGGTTGTTGTGGGTTTTTCTGTGATTATGGTTGTTGTGGGTTTTTCAGTGATTGTTGTTGTTGTGGGTTTTTCAGTGATTGGGGTTGTTGTGGGTTTTTCTGTGATTGCGGTTGTTGTGGGTTTTTCTGTGATTGGGGTTGTTGTGGGTTTTTCAGTGATTGTTATTGTAGTTGTTGTTGGTTTTTCTGTGATTGTAGTTGTTGTGGGTCTTTCTGTGATTGGGGTTGTTGTGGGTTTTTCTGTGATTGTGGCTGTTGTGGGTCTTTCTGTGATTGGGGTTGTTATGGGTTTTTCAGTGATTGGAGTTGTTGTGGTTTTTCCTGTGATTGCGGTTGTTGTGGGTCTTTCTGTGATTGTGGTTGTTGTGGGTTTTTCAGTGATTGTGGTTGTTGTGGGTTCTTCTGTGGTTGTGATTGTGGTTGTTGAAATCTCAACAATAGGTTTTGTTGGTTGTGCAGTTGTGACGACATTATTTGTAATAACAGTAGGACTGGTTGTGGTGGCTTTTGTAGGTGTTGTAACAGAAGTGGTAACAGGCTTTTCAGTAATCGTTGACTTTTCTATTATTACTGTAGTTGAGGGATTTTCTGTGATTGGGGTTGTTGTGGGTTTTTCTGTGATTGTGGTTGTTGTGGGTTTTTCTGTGATTGTGGTTGTTGTGGGTCTTTCTGTGATTGGGGTTGTTGTGGGTTTTTCTGTGATTGTGGTTGTTGTGGGTTTTTCTGTGATTGTGGTTGTAGTGGTTGTGGGTTTTTCTGTGACTGTGGTTGTGGGTCCTTCTGTGATTGTGGTTGTCGGTGAGGATTTTTCTGTAGTTGTGATAGGAGTAGTGGTGGACTTGATACAGTTGTTAATGCAGCATTTCACTCGAATTTCATAGTCATAACAAAAAGAAGGTTGAACTTGATCTTTGTTTCGACAGATTAATCCATCTATGGGGTTGCATGTTACTTTTTGACCCAGTGCTTTCAAAGGGGTATCTTTCAATTGTGTTGCTCTACATTCAATTTCCAGAGGTTTACTGCAAGTATTCAGATCTGGATCAGTGATTTTGTTAAGGGGTTCAAAATCTCCACCATCTTGGGTCGGGACAGGGTACTGATTATTGATCCAGTCAGACCACCGACAAACAAAACAGTCTGTTACTGTTGTAGTCTTGGAGGGTTTTTCTGTGATTGTGGTAGTTGTGGGTCTTTCTGTGATTGTGGTTGTTGTGGGTTTTTCTGTGATTGTGGTTGTTGTGGGTTTTTCAGTGAATGTTGTTGTTGTGGGTTTTTCAGTTATTGGGGTTGTTGTGGGTTTTTCTGTGATTGCGGTTGTTGTGGGTTTTTCTGTGATTGGGGTTGTTGTGGGTCTTTCTGTGATTGTGGTTGTTGTGGGTTTTTCAGTGATTGTGGTTGTTGTGGGTTTTTCAGTGATTGTTATTGTAGTTGTTGGCTTTTCTGTGATTGTTGTTGTAGTGGGTCTTTCTGTGATTGGGGTTGTTGTGGGTTTTTCAGTGATTGTTGTTGTAGTGGTTGTGGGCTTTTCTGTGATTGTTGTTGTTGTGGGCCTTTCTGTGATTGTTGTTGTAGTGGTTGTGGGTTTTTCTGTGATTGGGGTTGTTGTGGGTTTTTCAGTGATTGTGGTTGTGGGTTTTTCAGTGATTGTTATTGTAGTTGTTGGCTTTTCTGTGATTGTTGTTGTAGTGGGTCTTTCTGTGATTGGGGTTGTTGTGGGTTTTTCTGTGATTGGGGTTGTTGTGGGTCTTTCTGTGATTGCTGTTGTAGTGGTTGTTGGTTTTTCTGTGATTGTAGTTGTTGTGGGTCTTTCTGTGATTGGGGTTGTTGTGGGTTTTTCTGTGATTGTGGCTGTTGTGGGTCTTTCTGTGATTGGGGTTGTTATGGGTTTTTCAGTGATTGGAGTTGTTGTGGTTTTTCCTGTGATTGCGTTTGTTGTGGGTCTTTCTGTGATTGTGGTTGTTGTGGGTTTTTCAGTGATTGTGGTTGTTGAAATCTCAACCATAGGTTTTGTTGGTTGTGCAGTTGTGACGACATTATTTGTAATAACAGTAGGACTGGTTGTGGTGGCTTTTGTAGGTGTTGTAACAGAAGTGGTAACAGGCTTTTCAGTAATCGTTGACTTTTCTATTATTACTGTAGTTGAGGGATTTTCTGTGATTGGGGTTGTTGTGGGTTTTTCTGTGATTGTGGTTGTTGTGGGTCTTTCTGTGATTGGGGTTGTTGTGGGTTTTTCTGTGATTGTGGTTGTTGTGGGTTTTTCTGTGATTGTGGTTGTAGTGGTTGTGGGTTTTTCTGTGATTGTGGTTGTAGTGGTTGTGGGTTTTTCTGTGACTGTGGTTGTGGGTCCTTCTGTGATTGTGGTTGTTGTGGATTTTTCAGTGATTGTTATTGTAGTTGTTGGCTTTTCTGTGATTGTTGTTGTAGTGGGTCTTTCTGTGATTGGGGTTGTTGTGGGTTTTTCAGTGATTGTTGTTGTAGTGGTTGTGGGCCTTTCTGTGATTGTTGTTGTAGTGGTTGTGGGTTTTTCTGTGATTGGGGTTGTTGTGGGTCTTTCTGTGATTGGGGTTGTTGTGGGTTTTTCTGTGATTGTGGTTGTTGTGGGTTTTTCTGTGATTGTGGTTGTAGTGGTTGTGGGTTTTTCTGTGACTGTGGTTGTGGGTCCTTCTGTGATTGTGGTTGTCGGTGAGGATTTTTCTGTAGTTGTGATAGGAGTAGTGGTGGACTTGATACAGTTGTTAATGCAGCATTTCACTCGAATTTCATAGTCATAACAAAAAGAAGGTTGAACTTGATCTTTGTTTCGACAGATTAATCCATCTATGGGGTTGCATGTTACTTTTTGACCCAGTGCTTTCAAAGGGGTATCTTTCAATTGTGTTGCTCTACATTCAATTTCCAGAGGTTTACTGCAAGTATTCAGATCTGGATCAGTGATTTTGTTAAGGGGTTCAAAATCTCCACCATCTTGGGTCGGGACAGGGTACTGATTATTGATCCAGTCAGACCACCGACAAACAAAACAGTCTGTTACTGTTGTAGTCTTGGAGGGTTTTTCTGTGATTGTGGTAGTTGTGGGTCTTTCTGTGATTGTGGTTGTTGTGGGTTTTTCTGTGATTGTGGTTGTTGTGGGTTTTTCAGTGAATGTTGTTGTTGTGGGTTTTTCAGTTATTGGGGTTGTTGTGGGTTTTTCTGTGATTGCGGTTGTTGTGGGTTTTTCTGTGATTGGGGTTGTTGTGGGTCTTTCTGTGATTGTGGTTGTTGTGGGTTTTTCAGTGATTGTGGTTGTTGTGGGTTTTTCAGTGATTGTTATTGTAGTTGTTGGCTTTTCTGTGATTGTTGTTGTAGTGGGTCTTTCTGTGATTGGGGTTGTTGTGGGTTTTTCAGTGATTGTTGTTGTAGTGGTTGTGGGCTTTTCTGTGATTGTTGTTGTTGTGGGCCTTTCTGTGATTGTTGTTGTAGTGGTTGTGGGTTTTTCTGTGATTGGGGTTGTTGTGGGTTTTTCAGTGATTGTGGTTGTGGGTTTTTCAGTGATTGTTATTGTAGTTGTTGGCTTTTCTGTGATTGTTGTTGTAGTGGGTCTTTCTGTGATTGGGGTTGTTGTGGGTTTTTCTGTGATTGGGGTTGTTGTGGGTCTTTCTGTGATTGCTGTTGTAGTGGTTGTTGGTTTTTCTGTGATTGTAGTTGTTGTGGGTCTTTCTGTGATTGGGGTTGTTGTGGGTTTTTCTGTGATTGTGGCTGTTGTGGGTCTTTCTGTGATTGGGGTTGTTATGGGTTTTTCAGTGATTGGAGTTGTTGTGGTTTTTCCTGTGATTGCGTTTGTTGTGGGTCTTTCTGTGATTGTGGTTGTTGTGGGTTTTTCAGTGATTGTGGTTGTTGAAATCTCAACCATAGGTTTTGTTGGTTGTGCAGTTGTGACGACATTATTTGTAATAACAGTAGGACTGGTTGTGGTGGCTTTTGTAGGTGTTGTAACAGAAGTGGTAAGAGGCTTTTCAGTAATCGTTGACTTTTCTATTATTACTGTAGTTGAGGGATTTTCTGTGATTGGGGTTGTTGTGGGTTTTTCTGTGATTGTGGTTGTTGTGGGTCTTTCTGTGATTGGGGTTGTTGTGGGTTTTTCTGTGATTGTGGTTGTTGTGGGTTTTTCTGTGATTGTGGTTGTAGTGGTTGTGGGTTTTTCTGTGATTGTGGTTGTAGTGGTTGTGGGTTTTTCTGTGACTGTGGTTGTGGGTCCTTCTGTGATTGTGGTTGTTGTGGATTTTTCAGTGATTGTTATTGTAGTTGTTGGCTTTTCTGTGATTGTTGTTGTAGTGGGTCTTTCTGTGATTGGGGTTGTTGTGGGTTTTTCAGTGATTGTTGTTGTAGTGGTTGTGGGCCTTTCTGTGATTGTTGTTGTAGTGGTTGTGGGTTTTTCTGTGATTGGGGTTGTTGTGGGTCTTTCTGTGATTGGGGTTGTTGTGGGTTTTTCTGTGATTGTGGTTGTTGTGGGTTTTTCTGTGATTGGGGTTGTTATGGGTTTTTCAGTGATTGGAGTTGTTGTGGTTTTTCCTGTGATTGCGGTTGTTGTGGGTCTTTCTGTGATTGTGGTTGTTGTGGGTTTTTCAGTGATTGTGGTTGTTGTGGGTTCTTCTGTGGTTGTGATTGTGGTTGTTGAAATCTCAACAATAGGTTTTGTTGGTTGTGCAGTTGTGACGACATTATTTGTAATAACAGTAGGACTGGTTGTGGTGGCTTTTGTAGGTGTTGTAACAGAAGTGGTAACAGGCTTTTCAGTAATCGTTGACTTTTCTATTATTACTGTAGTTGAGGGATTTTCTGTGATTGGGGTTGTTGTGGGTTTTTCTGTGATTGTGGTTGTTGTGGGTTTTTCTGTGATTGTGGTTGTTGTGGGTCTTTCTGTGATTGGGGTTGTTGTCGGTTTTTCTGTGATTGTGGTTGTTGTGGGTTTTTCTGTGATTGTGGTTGTAGTGGTTGTGGGTTTTTCTGTGACTGTGGTTGTGGGTCCTTCTGTGATTGTGGTTGTCGGTGAGGATTTTTCTGTAGTTGTGATAGGAGTAGTGGTGGACTTGATACAGTTGTTAATGCAGCATTTCACTCGAATTTCATAGTCATAACAAAAAGAAGGTTGAACTTGATCTTTGTTTCGACAGATTAATCCATCTATGGGGTTGCATGTTACTTTTTGACCCAGTGCTTTCAAAGGGGTATCTTTCAATTGTGTTGCTCTACATTCAATTTCCAGAGGTTTACTGCAAGTATTCAGATCTGGATCAGTGATTTTGTTAAGGGGTTCAAAATCTCCACCATCTTGGGTCGGGACAGGGTACTGATTATTGATCCAGTCAGACCACCGACAAACAAAACAGTCTGTTACTGTTGTAGTCTTGGAGGGTTTTTCTGTGATTGTGGTAGTTGTGGGTCTTTCTGTGATTGTGGTTGTTGTGGGTTTTTCTGTGATTGTGGTTGTTGTGGGTTTTTCAGTGAATGTTGTTGTTGTGGGTTTTTCAGTTATTGGGGTTGTTGTGGGTTTTTCTGTGATTGCGGTTGTTGTGGGTTTTTCCGTGATTGGGGTTGTTGTGGGTCTTTCTGTGATTGTGGTTGTTGTGGGTTTTTCAGTGATTGTGGTTGTTGTGGGTTTTTCTGTGACTGTGGTTGTTGTGGGTTTTTCAGTGATTGTTATTGTAGTTGTTGGCTTTTCTGTGATTGTTGTTGTAGTGGGTCTTTCTGTGATTGGGGTTGTTGTGGGTTTTTCAGTGATTGTTGTTGTAGTGGTTGTGGGCTTTTCTGTGATTGTTGTTGTTGTGGGCCTTTCTGTGATTGTTGGTGTAGTGGTTGTGGGTTTTTCTGTGATTGGGGTTGTTGTGGGTTTTTCAGTGATTGTGGTTGTTGTGGGTTTTTCAGTGATTGTTATTGTAGTTGTTGGCTTTTCTGTGATTGTTGTTGTAGTGGGTCTTTCTGTGATTGGGGTTGTTGTGGGTTTTTCAGTGATTGTTGTTGTAGTGGTTGTGGGCCTTTCTGTGATTGTTGTTGTAGTGGTTGTGGGTTTTTCTGTGATTGGGGTTGTTGTGGTTGTGGGTTTTTCAGTGACTGTGGTTGTGGGTCCTTCTGTGATTGTGGTTGTCGGTGAGGATTTTTCTGTAGTTGTGATAGGAGTAGTGGTGGACTTGATACAGTTGTTAATGCAGCATTTCACTCGAATTTCATAGTCATAACAAAAAGAAGGTTGAACTTGATCTTTGTTTCGACAGATTAATCCATCTATGGGGTTGCATGTTACTTTTTGACCCAGTGCTTTCAAAGGGGTATCTTTCAATTGTGTTGCTCTACATTCAATTTCCAGAGGTTTACTGCAAGTATTCAGATCTGGATCAGTGATTTTGTTAAGGGGTTCAAAATCTCCACCATCTTGGGTCGGGACAGGGTACTGATTATTGATCCAGTCAGACCACCGACAAACAAAACAGTCTGTTACTGTTGTAGTCGTGGAGGGTTTTTCTGTGATTGTGGTAGTTGTGGGTCTTTCTGTGATTGTGGTTGTTGTGGGTTTTTCTGTGATTGCAGTTGTTGTGGGTTTTTCTGTGACTGTGGTTGTTGTGGGTCTTTCTGTGATTGCTGTTGTAGTGGTTGTTGGTTTTTCTGTGATTGTAGTTGTTGTGGGTCTTTCTGTGATTGGGGTTGTTGTGGGTTTTTCTGTGATTGTGGCTGTTGTGGGTCTTTCTGTGATTGGGGTTGTTATGGGTTTTTCAGTGATTGGAGTTGTTGTGGTTTTTCCTGTGATTGCGGTTGTTGTGGGTCTTTCTGTGATTGTGGTTGTTGTGGGTTTTTCAGTGATTGTGGTTGTTGTGGGTTCTTCTGTGGTTGTGATTGTGGTTGTTGAAATCTCAACAATAGGTTTTGTTGGTTGTGCAGTTGTGACGACATTATTTGTAATAACAGTAGGACTGGTTGTGGTGGCTTTTGTAGGTGTTGTAACAGAAGTGGTAACAGGCTTTTCAGTAATCGTTGACTTTTCTATTATTACTGTAGTTGAGGGATTTTCTGTGATTGGGGTTGTTGTGGGTTTTTCTGTGATTGTGGTTGTTGTGGGTTTTTCTGTGATTGTGGTTGTTGTGGGTCTTTCTGTGATTGGGGTTGTTGTCGGTTTTTCTGTGATTGTGGTTGTTGTGGGTTTTTCTGTGATTGTGGTTGTAGTGGTTGTGGGTTTTTCTGTGACTGTGGTTGTGGGTCCTTCTGTGATTGTGGTTGTCGGTGAGGATTTTTCTGTAGTTGTGATAGGAGTAGTGGTGGACTTGATACAGTTGTTAATGCAGCATTTCACTCGAATTTCATAGTCATAACAAAAAGAAGGTTGAACTTGATCTTTGTTTCGACAGATTAATCCATCTATGGGGTTGCATGTTACTTTTTGACCCAGTGCTTTCAAAGGGGTATCTTTCAATTGTGTTGCTCTACATTCAATTTCCAGAGGTTTACTGCAAGTATTCAGATCTGGATCAGTGATTTTGTTAAGGGGTTCAAAATCTCCACCATCTTGGGTCGGGACAGGGTACTGATTATTGATCCAGTCAGACCACCGACAAACAAAACAGTCTGTTACTGTTGTAGTCTTGGAGGGTTTTTCTGTGATTGTGGTAGTTGTGGGTCTTTCTGTGATTGTGGTTGTTGTGGGTTTTTCTGTGATTGTGGTTGTTGTGGGTTTTTCAGTGAATGTTGTTGTTGTGGGTTTTTCAGTTATTGGGGTTGTTGTGGGTTTTTCTGTGATTGCGGTTGTTGTGGGTTTTTCAGTGATTGTGGTTGTTGTGGGTTTTTCAGTGATTGTTATTGTAGTTGTTGGCTTTTCTGTGATTGTTGTTGTAGTGGGTCTTTCTGTGATTGGGGTTGTTGTGGGTTTTTCAGTGATTGTTGTTGTAGTGGTTGTGGGCTTTTCTGTGATTGTTGTTGTTGTGGGCCTTTCTGTGATTGTTGTTGTAGTGGTTGTGGGTTTTTCTGTGATTGGGGTTGTTGTGGGTTTTTCAGTGATTGTGGTTGTGGGTTTTTCAGTGATTGTTATTGTAGTTGTTGGCTTTTCTGTGATTGTTGTTGTAGTGGGTCTTTCTGTGATTGGGGTTGTTGTGGGTTTTTCAGTGATTGTGGTTGTTGTGGGTTTTTCTGTGACTGTGGTTGTTGTGGGTCCTTCTGTGATTGTGGTTGTTGGTGAGGATTTTTCTGTAGTTGTGATAGGAGTAGTGGTGGACTTGATACAGTTGTTAATGCAGCATTTCACTCGAATTTCATAGTCATAACAAAAAGAAGGTTGAACTTGATCTTTGTTTCGACAGATTAATCCATCTATGGGGTTGCATGTTACTTTTTGACCCAGTGCTTTCAAAGGGGTATCTTTCAATTGTGTTGCTCTACATTCAATTTCCAGAGGTTTACTGCAAGTATTCAGATCTGGATCAGTGATTTTGTTAAGGGGTTCAAAATCTCCACCATCTTGGGTCGGGACAGGGTACTGATTATTGATCCAGTCAGACCACCGACAAACAAAACAGTCTGTTACTGTTGTAGTCGTGGAGGGTTTTTCTGTGATTGTGGTAGTTGTGGGTCTTTCTGTGATTGGGGTTGTTGTGGGTCTTTCTGTGGTAATGGTTGTTGTGGGTTTTTTAGTGATTGCAGTTGTTGTGGGTTTTTCTGTGACTGTGGTTGTTGTGGGTCTTTCTGTGATTGCTGTTGTAGTGGTTGTTGGTTTTTCTGTGATTGTAGTTGTTGTGGGTCTTTCTGTGATTGGGGTTGTTGTGGGTTTTTCTGTGATTGTGGCTGTTGTGGGTCTTTCTGTGATTGGGGTTGTTATGGGTTTTTCAGTGATTGGAGTTGTTGTGGTTTTTCCTGTGATTGCGGTTGTTGTGGGTCTTTCTGTGACTGTGGTTGTTGTGGGTTTTTCTGTGATTGTGGTAGTTGTGGGTCTTTCTGTGATTGTGGTTGTTGTGGGTTTTTCTGTGATTGTGGTTGTTGTGGGTTTTTCAGTGAATGTTGTTGTTGTGGGTTTTTCAGTTATTGGGGTTGTTGTGGGTTTTTCTGTGATTGCGGTTGTTGTGGGTTTTTCTGTGATTGGGGTTGTTGTGGGTCTTTCTGTGATTGTGGTTGTTGTGGGTTTTTCAGTGATTGTGGTTGTTGTGGGTTTTTCAGTGATTGTTATTGTAGTTGTTGGCTTTTCTGTGATTGTTGTTGTAGTGGGTCTTTCTGTGATTGGGGTTGTTGTGGGTTTTTCAGTGATTGTGGTTGTTGTGGGTTTTTCTGTGACTGTGGTTGTTGTGGGTCCTTCTGTGATTGTGGTTGTTGGTGAGGATTTTTCTGTAGTTGTGATAGGAGTAGTGGTGGACTTGATACAGTTGTTAATGCAGCATTTCACTCGAATTTCATAGTCATAACAAAAAGAAGGTTGAACTTGATCTTTGTTTCGACAGATTAATCCATCTATGGGGTTGCATGTTACTTTTTGACCCAGTGCTTTCAAAGGGGTATCTTTCAATTGTGTTGCTCTACATTCAATTTCCAGAGGTTTACTGCAAGTATTCAGATCTGGATCAGTGATTTTGTTAAGGGGTTCAAAATCTCCACCATCTTGGGTCGGGACAGGGTACTGATTATTGATCCAGTCAGACCACCGACAAACAAAACAGTCTGTTACTGTTGTAGTCTTGGAGGGTTTTTCTGTGATTGTGGTAGTTGTGGGTCTTTCTGTGATTGTGGTTGTTGTGGGTTTTTCTGTGATTGTGGTTGTTGTGGGTTTTTCAGTGAATGTTGTTGTTGTGGGTTTTTCAGTTATTGGGGTTGTTGTGGGTTTTTCTGTGATTGCGGTTGTTGTGGGTTTTTCCGTGATTGGGGTTGTTGTGGGTCTTTCTGTGATTGTGGTTGTTGTGGGTTTTTCAGTGATTGTGGTTGTTGTGGGTTTTTCTGTGACTGTGGTTGTTGTGGGTCTTTCTGTGATTGCTGTTGTAGTGGTTGTTGGTTTTTCTGTGATTGTAGTTGTTGTGGGTCTTTCTGTGATTGGGGTTGTTGTGGGTTTTTCTGTGATTGTGGCTGTTGTGGGTCTTTCTGTGATTGGGGTTGTTATGGGTTTTTCAGTGATTGGAGTTGTTGTGGTTTTTCCTGTGATTGCGGTTGTTGTGGGTCTTTCTGTGATTGTGGTTGTTGTGGGTTTTTCAGTGATTGTGGTTGTTGTGGGTTCTTCTGTGGTTGTGATTGTGGTTGTTGAAATCTCAACAATAGGTTTTGTTGGTTGTGCAGTTGTGACGACATTATTTGTAATAACAGTAGGACTGGTTGTGGTGGCTTTTGTAGGTGTTGTAACAGAAGTGGTAACAGGCTTTTCAGTAATCGTTGACTTTTCTATTATTACTGTAGTTGAGGGATTTTCTGTGATTGGGGTTGTTGTGGGTTTTTCTGTGATTGTGGTTGTTGTGGGTTTTTCTGTGATTGTGGTTGTTGTGGGTCTTTCTGTGATTGGGGTTGTTGTGGGTTTTTCTGTGATTGTGGTTGTTGTGGGTTTTTCTGTGATTGTGGTTGTGGGTCCTTCTGTGATTGTGGTTGTCGGTGAGGATTTTTCTGTAGTTGTGATAGGAGTAGTGGTGGACTTGATACAGTTGTTAATGCAGCATTTCACTCGAATTTCATAGTCATAACAAAAAGAAGGTTGAACTTGATCTTTGTTTCGACAGATTAATCCATCTATGGGGTTGCATGTTACTTTTTGACCCAGTGCTTTCAAAGGGGTATCTTTCAATTGTGTTGCTCTACATTCAATTTCCAGAGGTTTACTGCAAGTATTCAGATCTGGATCAGTGATTTTGTTAAGGGGTTCAAAATCTCCACCATCTTGGGTCGGGACAGGGTACTGATTATTGATCCAGTCAGACCACCGACAAACAAAACAGTCTGTTACTGTTGTAGTCTTGGAGGGTTTTTCTGTGATTGTGGTAGTTGTGGGTCTTTCTGTGATTGTGGTTGTTGTGGGTTTTTCTGTGATTGTGGTTGTTGTGGGTTTTTCAGTGAATGTTGTTGTTGTGGGTTTTTCAGTTATTGGGGTTGTTGTGGGTTTTTCTGTGATTGCGGTTGTTGTGGGTTTTTCTGTGATTGGGGTTGTTGTGGGTCTTTCTGTGATTGTGGTTGTTGTGGGTTTTTCAGTGATTGTGGTTGTTGTGGGTTTTTCAGTGATTGTTATTGTAGTTGTTGGCTTTTCTGTGATTGTTGTTGTAGTGGGTCTTTCTGTGATTGGGGTTGTTGTGGGTTTTTCAGTGATTGTTGTTGTAGTGGTTGTGGGCTTTTCTGTGATTGTTGTTGTTGTGGGCCTTTCTGTGATTGTTGTTGTAGTGGTTGTGGGTTTTTCTGTGATTGGGGTTGTTGTGGGTTTTTCAGTGATTGTGGTTGTGGGTTTTTCAGTGATTGTTATTGTAGTTGTTGGCTTTTCTGTGATTGTTGTTGTAGTGGGTCTTTCTGTGATTGGGGTTGTTGTGGGTTTTTCAGTGATTGTGGTTGTTGTGGGTTTTTCTGTGACTGTGGTTGTTGTGGGTCCTTCTGTGATTGTGGTTGTTGGTGAGGATTTTTCTGTAGTTGTGATAGGAGTAGTGGTGGACTTGATACAGTTGTTAATGCAGCATTTCACTCGAATTTCATAGTCATAACAAAAAGAAGGTTGAACTTGATCTTTGTTTCGACAGATTAATCCATCTATGGGGTTGCATGTTACTTTTTGACCCAGTGCTTTCAAAGGGGTATCTTTCAATTGTGTTGCTCTACATTCAATTTCCAGAGGTTTACTGCAAGTATTCAGATCTGGATCAGTGATTTTGTTAAGGGGTTCAAAATCTCCACCATCTTGGGTCGGGACAGGGTACTGATTATTGATCCAGTCAGACCACCGACAAACAAAACAGTCTGTTACTGTTTTAGTTGTGGAGGGTTTTTCTGTGATTGTGGTTGTTGTGGGTCTTTCTGTGATTGCGGTTGTTGTGGGTCTTTCTGTGATTGCGGTTGTTGTGGGCCTTTCTGTGATTGTGGTAGTTGTGGGTTTTTCAGTGATTGTGGTTGTATTTTCTGTGATGTTAAAGAAGTAAAACAGCTAATCATGAATTTGTTTTTAGGAAATTTGAAATCCACCATATAGAAATACTGCTCATGTATACTGTGATAGTCTCTTATCGACCAACTTACCAGTTGTGACAAAAATAAAGGCTGTTGTTGAAGGGGTGGGTGGAGTTGTAATGCAAATCTTCATATTTCTGGTAATATTTCCATTTTTTCCACAAACAGCAGTGATACACATTCCATCTCCATCATGTGTATCGTAGATTTTATCTCCATACCTATAAATACGGCCTTTATATAAACAAGTGCAAGCTGCAAGACAAGAGAAGCATTATGCAAATCTTTGTTTCATTAAATCAATACTTATGTATTCATTTCAGTTAATCTATATGATATGGCACCTTATTTTTGAGAACAGAAGATATTTGTAGAGATTGTAATATGAATGCTTCTCACCTTGGACATCATACCGGCACTGCTCCTTTGTTGAAGAACAGTAACTGAAAGATAAGTGAAAGATTGAGATATATAATCGTATCTTGTATTCCCCACAGTGACAACATTTATTGTTTAATTTCTTGTCTTCTTTTTATGAATATTTTCACAAATGACTTAAAGTTGTAGTTGGCAACTTTGAACACATTTGCCCAAATGTTTCAGATTTGTATTAATGTCAAGGAACTTTAAGTTTCATAAAGAATCGAGAGGAAGAACCAGGAGATGGAGGTGGCACTGCGCTGCATGGCATCAAGCCAACCTGCGTCCTGGTCGCAGCGGCTGGAATACGCCCACAACACCCTCACCAGCTCCTCCACCACCCTCTCGCCATTCCAATATGCCTATGGGTACCAGCCTCCTCTTTGATTCTTCAAAGGACGACCTGTCTTCCCAGAACTGCTTGGTGAGCTGTTCCTGAGGATACTTTACCTTCTCCTACTCTCCACTGACTTCAAGGCACCATCTATCTCTGTTCTGCTCCTCTACTCTGGTTACACCCCTGCGTTACAGACCCCTGTACTCCTCCACGCACTCTGGACATTCCCCACGACGTTCTGTTCCTGCTTTTCCTCTATCCATCTGTTTATCTGCTGTGGTCACCAATAAAGGTCATTACCACCTGTCCATCGCTGTTTGTGCTGCATTTGGGTTAGTCTGTTACACGAACTGTTTCTCTGAAATTACATCCCAGGTATTCCCACAGAATTTCAATGGAAAGATGCTTATAAGGAACCAATCCTCATTATTACTATTATTTATAGTGTGAAAGCAACATGTACATGATGACAAATGTATTTTAATTATGTGACTGAGTGACAGGAGAGCAAATTTGTGCTATAAAACAGCTTTTTAAAAACGTATACAATGTATATATTTCAGAATACCAATATAGCATTACTAAGGTGGAAAACTTCTTACCAGTTTTGACAATTTTCCTTTGAAGGAATGATTTCTCCTTCTTTGTAATGCTTCCCTTCGTCATCATAGCAGCCACATTCCACCTTTGATACACATTTCATGGTAGTTTCTTCCAAATAGGATCTTTCAGGTGGGCATTGCGGATAGCAACCTTTAAAGATAAAATAATTATATTTATATTGCAACATTAGAAAGAAAGGTGCGAACAAGAAGTCTTATCTAAACATTGTATAAACTCAGAGTGGAAAATTCACAACATTGCAATAAGTGCAAAGAGTCAGATTTTTGATAAACTACCCAAGAAAAAAAGGGTGTGTATAGCCAATTAGTTCTCTCGCTCATACATTTCTGAATAGCTATAAAAATATATCCACTATCCTTTGTTAAGTAATTTGTACCTTCTAAAGCTGGGACTTGATTGGAGCATATTCCTGAAGGATTCCTGCAAGTCTTCATGCAATGTCTTCCACAAGGCTCGTAGTGCCATTCACACTTTCCATCAGGATTGTAATAATCACAGAACAGAGCTAACAAGAAAACAAAACAAACAAACAAAAAGCTACATTAATATGGCTATTTTTATGCTTGATTATCCATGAAACCTTTAGAATGCAATAAGAGTCTGCCTTCATTTGACAACTTAATCATTATCGTAATAATAATCGATCTCCTCACAGAAGCCGAAGTAAAAGACTCACGGCAAATTGTTGGAGTCCTCCATCTCACGCAGGCTCCAGCCTTATTACAGTGGGTGGCGTAGGTTGCTACAGCTGAGCAGAAACACTCACAGTCTCCTCCTCTGTTGCAGGCACACGTGTCCCTCACACAGGCATCATAATAGCTTTTGGGATCCACCTAGTTCAGTGAAGTCATTGTAAATGGAAAAAGATACTGAACTGGATTCTAATTATACATGAAGCCATTCTGTAGACCTCTAACTAATTACAGCGAGTTTAAATAGTTGTCATGTAACATTGCATGCCAGCTTTCTTACCTTTGAATGGCAGGCAGCAAATACTTTACTGTTGATAATGCTGCAGTGCTTTAACGCCCATGCTTGCCTGTGTGAGTATAGACTGCAGGGATTTTTTTGTGAATTTGCATTAGAGCAGGTAGACGAGACTTTCCAGCTGTTTCCAAACTCAAAGGCTCCCACCACAACCTCTTTGCTTCTAGTGGTGAGATCATTCTTGAGGTTCCCATCATAATTCCCGCACAAACCACAAACCCTGCCCTGGGATAAAATGAGACTGCATTACTTTGTAAAAGTGTTATCTAATGAACATGTATCTAGGATACTACGTGTATATGTGTGCAGTTACCTTGAATGCGGAACTCAATTTGACCATCAGTGTTGTCTCTTTATTCCAGATGACAACAAGACCATTTTTTGCCTCGATGACAAGATATATACCCATGGTACTGATGTGATAAGGTATGTCCACTCCTTTGCTTTGCTTAATAACTTTGACATCTTCTTTTGACAGAATGATTTCTTTGTTCTAAAAGAAACAAACCATACTGATTTGTTGTCCCACAAAGTAATATTTTCCATTTTTTGGAATTATTCCACGCATATAGCAATATTATGTACCCCTAAAAAGATCTTAATAGTAGAGGAGCAGATTCTCTCAGTTGTTCCACATGTGGTGCTCTCAGTCTGGACCCTGAAGGTGCCATTCATATCGTCCCCACAGTAATCCTGCAAGACAATGATTAGCATTTCAGCAGCATGACAAGACTCATTTTTGACTCATCACAAACAGTGACTAAACAATACTACACCTGAGTGAGGATGTAACCACAGTCCCCACGAAAAGAGAATTTCTTTTCATCAAAAGTGATATAATGCCCTTCTCCATAGATGGTGCAAGTTCCGTCACATTCATGAGCTGTACATTCCCATTTTCTGTTTTTGCAGGTGCTATGATTCAAAAGGGTGAATTAATATCAAGGTGTACATGTCTGTCCCCAGTTTTCAAGAAGTGATTCTGACAGGGAACAGTGGAGACACCGCACTGCATCATTGTCAGAAGGCTCACCAGGTATTGCAGTCCACAGTGAGAGTGTGTCCAGGATTATAGGACTGTCCATTATATGGGCAGGGGCAGTCCTCCTCCTTAATACAGCCTCCTTTACCATCAGACAGCAGACCAGCAGGACATACACAGCCTGATATACACTGTGTACTGACCTACACAGTGTAATAATGGAGTGGTCAACATGTGATCCTGATGCTTCAAAAACATGAACAGTGATATAGAATATTCAACAGCAGCCATGAGCAACAGTCTTACACATTCTGTGTCCAGAGCCTGGCAGCTTTTTTGGCACTCCACTCCCCTGTCACCGTGCTTTGCACTGGAGCAGCTGAAGAAAACCATTGGATCCACACATGCTGATGAAAAGAAATAAATAAAGTTTTACAAAGGGCACTGACATATAGCTATTGCACTTTGCTATGGATGGGTTATAATGAATAGGTGCATTGTACTTACATGCATTGTTGTGGCTTCCTGTACATCTTAATTTTCCGTCATGGCAGGAGCTGTGAAGAAGAAGACGGCGGACAAAGGAGAGAAGAGCGAGAAATGAATTTCCAGTTTAATTCCTGGTCGCTGTTGCTGTTTCCTTCTGATAAAATAATTTGAACAGTGGCTCCTGGCTGGTGTAGCTGGAGGATCTGCAGTTGTCCTTTGGTTGCATTTAGACTAAGTTGAGCCTTACATGAAAAAGCACAGGCCCCTTATTGTCTTGAATGATCTTTAAGTGTCACTGACCTCAAAAACCCAAGACAGTATCATTATCTACAGAGGCAAAGTTGACATCAAAAAACAGCTGACTACTTTCATACAGGTAGTTTCGTGATAACAATAATCACTAAACTGAAAATAAGTTTGAAAAAGTTATTCATGAGCTGCACTTTACGCCAGCAGTGCCTGACTTAATTCAAGATTTTCTGGGGGTTATTCTTTACCTGCAGTACCTTGCCACAATTTTTATTATTATTTTTCTTTTTTGAAGCATGCTTGTGGAGCAGCACGGCAGCATAGGGTTAGCACCGTTGCCCCACAACAAGAAGGCCTAGGGTTCGGTTCCCAGGGCTGGGGCCTTTCATTGCGTAGTTTGCATTTTCACTGTGTGCTTGCATGTGTTCCCTCCGGGTACTCCTGTTTCCTCCCGCCATACAAAAACGTGCATGTTTAGGTTCATTGGTGATTTTAATTGTCCGTAGGTCTGAGTGTGAGTGTGAGTGGTTGTTTGTCTCTCTCTGTCTCTGTGTGTTGACCCTGTGATGGACTGGTAATCTCTATAAGGTGTACCTCGACCTTGCTGGAATTTGCTCCAGCACCACCGCGACCCAGAGAAGGATAAGCGGTAGAAGATGAATGAATGAGTTTGGCTCTCAAAGAGCTGCCCTGGCCAGTGGGTTGAAGCACCAGAAGCAACCTGAACTACAACATCCCTGCTGTGGACCTTTGTTGGAACATGTTTGTCATTTCATCTCTCATCTCATTACTATAAGATGGAGCAGTAAAACACCTAAAATATTATCATAAAAAATATATTAATTTGCTTTCATTTCACAAAAAACTTGAAGTCCTCACCAAGGTAGTCCATTGAGCATGACGACCTGCCTGGGCCGTACCACTGTGTCTCCCATATAGCAAGGGCATTGTGAGGCAGGCACACATTCCTTCTTGTCATTTAGGTAAGTTCCTTCCGCACAGCCACAGCCATCAACGGGAGTAAATTCAACCCTGCATGTTAAGTCTGACTGACTGAGAGATCGGCAGGTGCGACCACAGCTTTTCATCTGGTAGTCGTACACAAAAGTCGAAGGGCAGCGGCTTGTGTATTTCACTGTAGAGGGGAAAGAGGTCAGAGAGGCTTTGAATACTAAATTCATTCATTCATTCTACATTTTTGATGTCTGAATTTAGCTTACGGCATACGCTGGGCCTCCATCCATTCAGTAAGACTCCTTCAGCGGCGCAGGCATGGACGTAGGAGGAGAGGGCAGCACACATGCATTCCTCACTATTTTCACAGACGCATGTATCATAAATACAAGACTGCAGAGACAAGCAGAACCAAAAAGATAAATGTTTGAAATTTGTATTTGTTTGATAAGCAAAATGACATGAATGCAAACATGCACTGCCATTAGAATGGATATAAAATAAACAATTTCTTACAGCTTGATAACTTTCTGGGTGTACTTCTGAATGACACTTGGCAAAAGTCCCGTTACGATCTGACAGCAAGGAGCACCAGTGGTTGGCATACTTTTCTAAAAGCAAATAAACACGATTATTAATTAAAAGTTTTGTATAAGGACAAAAAAAATATATAATGCACATTTTATTGTATGACCTACCTGTGTTTGTGCTCAGAGTGCAGGGGTCCCCCACCATGGTTGTCACATCAGGACAGTTTGCTCTCCCCCTTGCTCTCCCCCATGTGTTTGCAAATGTTCCCGCCGTTCCCTCAATGAGTCCGTTTGTAGTTTTGAAGTCATCAGTTCCAACATCATTAAAATCTCCACAAAGACCTGGAAAAAAAAAAGAAGGTGTTTTGACTTAATACTCACAAAAGTTGCCCTTTCAGAATTCATCTTTTACAGTATTGTCTGAAGTGCTCAAGAATGAAAACACACCTTTGAGTTTTCCCTTATTGGACACACTGACTTTGATGTAAACCTGCATAATGGGTATGAGCTGAATCTCAAGATCAATTCCATAGCTGGTGTGGATTACAATAAAGAATGTTGATGGCTGGAAAACCATCATGTCGTCTAAAAAAAAAACAAAAAAAAAAAACATTTTCACATTGAATAGAGACTGCTTCACTTCATTCAGCAAACTGTCAATATCTAAACATATGACATAAACAACAACAAGTCCCTCACCCAAGAAAAAAGGCAGTTGGGAGATCAATTTGTTATAAAAAACCTGTCCATTGGCATCAACTATAATCTGCAGCAGGAGGAAAAATGACACAAAAACATCAGGGAACATATTTCCAGACATAACAAAAAGCAAATTTTGTAATGTTAAAAAAAGTGAACTATAATAGGCAGTAATTCCACCATGTGCTTTGGCAGCATTAGAGTGACTGCAGTCAGGCAAGTTGATTTATCCGACTTTGCACATTGGACAAGGTCACCAAGGACACTGAAGGTCCCATTCGTTTCCTGGAGTCAGGAGAATCAACATACATTTCTTTACAAACGGTTCTCAGTTTTATGTGCCTGGACTTAAATTTTGTGTTACAATGTAATTTGTCACCTTGGAGAGAACATAAGTGCAGTCTCCATGGAAAGTGTATGTTTTATCATCATAGGTGGAGATGTGGGATCCAGCCAGTATGGAGCAGGTACCTGGACAGTCCGTGTCCTTACAGCTCCACTCACCCTTCATGCAGGTGCTGTTAACAGAGTTTAAGTCAACTTGAGCATCTTCAATACACATGTTGTAAATATAAAGATTAAAATGAAGACATGGATGCTATTACCATTTATGACATGCCCTTGTGTATGTTTCGCCTGGTTTGTACAGCTTAGCACTGTGTAGGCAGGAGCAATGTTCAACAGCAACACACCCACTTTGTGTCACGTCATCAAAGACAGTCCCTTGGAGGAAATATGAGGATAATTCGCCTTTGACCAATAGTAAAATGTTCTAAACGTTTATAGCAAAATATTCGATCACTTATTTGAACCATCAGAGTATGTTAAGGGTACAGAGCACAGTAGGTGTCAGGGAAAATATTTATATTTCAATTACCTTTTGTGCTTTTATTTAATAATAATCAACAATATGTGTGTACGAATTAGATGAATATAACAAACGATATTTTGAATATTTACAGTTTAACAGACATTATTAATGTTGTTGGATGAGACTTAAAATTTTATCCTGATAATATCCATGTTCCAGTTTCTACATTTAATACATGCACCTCATTCAGATATAATTGTATGTTAGCTGACAACTGTCACCATTTACAGTATCTTACAGTACATGAGTCAATACACTGTTCATTATCCCCTAACTGATATCAGCCAGACCTGCGTCCAAATATTGCAGTGTCATGACTATACAAAGAACAGTGTTAAGATCACTATGGTAAATATCAAGTCTTGCTTTTTTCATAACAAAACCCATTTATTTAAAAATAATTTTGATGACTCATCCTGAAAGTTGAGTTGGTGACACTCCAATACAGCACATTGAACCACAGCTAAGGTTTAATCAGTATAAGTCAATTTAGCACAAAAAGTAAGGACATTTGTGTTTGGTAGATTATTTCTTTGTTGTAACAATGCTTCTTGGCAATAATTCTTATATCATTGGAAAGCCTGCTTATTTCCCCTTTAAATGGTTCCACATTTGTAAGGAACATGCATTTGTGGGATGAGCAGCAGAGCGATAGGGCAACCTCAAGCTGGTGTTCCGCAAAACCAAGTTGTTGCATTATTTGGAGTGAACCCTAGTACCAAAGTGAAGGCCGAATCCTATGTAACGGGGGATGTCAGAGACAGGCCGCGAAGGGGGCATCCCAAGAAGACCATCTCCTAACCCTGGCAGTAGCTAGGTACTATAGGCTGTCTTCTGCAGATTTGCTCTCTGCCCAGACAATCTGGAACAGACTGCCCGCAGCTAATCTCTGGTCTCATAGGGCTGCCAGGACTGCCCTTCACCGTCAGGCCCCTTGGTGCTGGTCTCGGCAACACATGCACTGGAACCTGAACATGTGGAGCAACGTTCAGCAATGAGTCCAGATTCTACCTACGCAGTTGGATTGTAGGGTCAAAGTGTGGAGAGATATCAAGATGAGATTCTGCAACCAGTGGCAATCCCATATCTCCACAGTCTGGGACCAAACTCAATCCTCCAAGATGACAAAGCTCGCCCCCACAGAGCGGGGTTTTAAGAGAATTTGGAAGTGGAGAGGATTGAATGGCCTGCCAAGAGTCCTGACCTCAAACCCATTGAACACTTGAGGGACCAACACAACCATTGGCTGACTTGCAACACTTGCTGGTTGAAGAATGGGATGCCATTCCACAGCAGTGTGTGACCAGGCAGGTGACCAGCATGAATAGGAAGTGCCAGGCTGTTGTGGCTGTGTACGGTTCTTCCACACGCTACTGAGCTCCTGTTTGTTAAATGAATAAATTGTTAAATGGCCAATATGTCTTGTTCCTTCAAACTTCAATTATCCAATCCACCAAACACCAAACAAGAATCAATGACAGAATAAGCTGTTTGGCATTGGCAGAGAAGATTTGGCAAGTTTTTCATGGGTGCAACCCACATACTCAGCTCTGCTGCTCATCCCACAAATGCATTGTTCCTTACTGTACAAATGTGGCACCATTTAAAAGAGAAAGAAACAGGATTTCCAACAGTATAAGATTTATTGCCAAGAAGCATAGTTGCAACAAGAAATAATCTACCAAACACAAATTTCCTTACATTTCTTGCTAAGTTTAGATACAGAGGGCTTCAGAGCTATATCATAATAGCAGGTATGTGTTTGAACTTCAACTGGCAAAAGCTTTTTTCTTTTTCTTTTTTTTTTACATTTAGAGGAAATGTGGTTATAGTGTATTTTATTTAGCCTTCGCTCTCTTAACAATGCAGATGAAGGTAAGGTGGACGGACGACACAGACCTCAGAAGTCCAATGAAAGTGGTTAATTTCTCCATGAAAAGTTGCTACGTGTTTATAGAGTATATTACAAATTGTTCAAAAAAGAAACTATTAAACTCAATATAATCGACTTTAGGTAGTTTAAACAACACTAACATATTTTGTTAACAGATACCAAACATTACTGAAGTTTGAGAAGCTCTTACTTCTGCTACTGTAAGTTTAATGTAAAGAATTTCATTCAGTGTATGTGGACAGCTTAGTGTTTAAACAAAGGTCTTGCCTGCTGCTAAAACTGTAATTTTATCTCCTGCTGTTAATAATCTGACAATTAATATGAATTCAACAACAGGAATTCAAATTCTACTCAAAAAACAAAAGGTCAGCAGCACAAATCAAGTATTTTAAGGCCATAATAACAAATAAAATATTTAGTCTGGTGGAAAGTTAATGACATCTTTACTTACCAGGTGGACAGAAGCATCCATCTATGCAGTGATCCTCACATATTAGGCTCCTCTGGGGGTTGCTGCAGGTGTCAGTGCAGGGACTCCCACATTCTTTGTACTCCATGTTGAATGGGCATGATCTTCCTGTTCAGCACAAACATTTGCACAGGTTTTGGAAAAGTACTTGATAATTAATTATTGAAGCTATAAAACCGTTATTGATTGAAACAGTTGAAGCTTGAAAAAAAAAAAAACAAAAACAACACAGCTTGTTTGTTCCCCTTTTACCACATAGTTGTGCTTTTTTCCATTGCTGTGGATTTCCGCCTGCGTGGGCGCACTGACGAGAGTATTCTGACACAGTCGAACACAAGCATGAAGACCTGTTGCTATTACAGTTGCACAGGTCCTTTGCACAGGCTTCGATGAAAGAGTCTGTTTCAATCAGGTTTTGACAGCTGAGGAAGGCAGGACCTGACAGCAGCTTCTCACAGAGGTCTGTCTATTGGTCAAATGTTATGGAATTAAATTGGACCTAAATGTTTTTATATACAATCATTTAAGACAAATCCATTTCATACCTGACTTGAACAGGTCTGTGCAGCTTTTGGGATTTCTTCACAGATTTCAGTGGGCCCATTAACTTTCCAGGCCTCCCCATAATCTTCAATAGTAAAAGAAACTCCTGTGCCTTGAAAAAGGAGAAAACAAACAAATTAGTTTTTTGTAAATAAGAGGACAAATTTTACTCAGCTATTAATTAGCACTTACCTTTATTGACAAACTCATCATAAACCTGGATGCCATTGAAGTCACCACACAAGCCACAGGTTTTATTCTTAAATTTTGCATTCAGCTCAACCTTTAAACCAAGTGAATATCAAAGAATAAATTATGAACCAATAGTTATATTAAAGAATTTTAGCTCGGCATAGTTCCTACATAGGAATCTTAAGAAACTGCCTTTGTTTTATGTGTTCAACTGAATCATACGACAACTTTTACTTCTTCTGGTACAGGACATGTGGTTCAGGCATAGTGGTATTATTTGGCCTGCGTTGATATACATTTTTATATATGTATGAATTTATACTCTTTTTCATTCACATTACATCCTCAAACGAGAAGTTGACTCTTTACAATTCTTTGTTTCAGTCTGTTAGCAATCTGAGTAAATATTGCATAAGCCTGTCTATGAGTTTTACATACCCAGAGGGAGTCTTCCTGATTCCACATAATGTCCAAACCCAGCTTTGCCTTGATTTTCACATATGAGGAGCTTTTTTCAATTGAAATGCCATCTTGGCTGAATGGCATTGTGACTCTAGAGGGGACAATAGTAATAGGTTTGGTATAGTGACAATGACAATGAAGGGAATATAACCGTTAACTCACTGATGACAAAAAGTGACATTATCCAATCAGACTCACAGGATTTCATTAACTGTGACTGATTTGTTGACAAATTCCACGACAATCCCGTCCAATTTCATTGAGACCTTCTGAATGGTAACGACTCCATGTATCTCCTGTCGCTGGATCTGAATATTGAAATCCTCATAGCTGCCCTCACACTGGGAGGTGAAAATGTAATTGCAATTGAAAGGAAGCTGGAAGAAATTTCCATCGAAAGTCCTGAAATGGTAGTTTCCCCATGTGCTGCAGAACTGGTTGCTGTGAGAGGGTCCCACTTCTAGTTTGTGAAGAAAAAGAACATTTATTGTGCTGTAGTTCAAACTGTATAATGACACAAAATAATTTTTTATCTTAACAGAAAACAAGGGTTGTGTGTAATCACTTGTAATCACTTTTTCTCACTATCTGAACCTTGCCTCAAAAGGGGAGAAAGACATTAATACATTATCTCAGATTTTCCACTCAGCATATATTTTTATTCTTGATCAACACCTCAGGATCTCAGTGTGGTTGAACACAGTTCAAGTGTCACAGAGCCTTTCATGTAATTAGTTTTCTTTGTGTTCTATCCATCATACATACCAGTGGTGGCTACAGATAGACCAAGGCAGAGGGTGAGCCATGAGATCACCCATTCAAATGCCATCCTAGGTGTCCCCATGATTGTTGGGTATATCTGGTCCTGAGATGGATGGTGAAAGCAAGTGATGCCGTACTCTCAGTATCAGGTTATATACTTTTACTGGGTGTTTGCAGTTTAGGAGGGGTAAGCAACAACCCATGAAGCTTTTGTTTCCATTATTAAAAACAACAAAGAGGTGATCGTTAATAGCACTTCATTTTTCAATCTGCGTGACGAAGCATGAATACTGTCTCGTTGTTTATGACAATGACAATAAAGTAAGTAAAAAAATCTAAATAAAATAGATTTTTGGTGAACACGAATCTGTCATTCAAGCCATTATACGGATACAGTTTGTGACGCGCTACATTGTTTGCCACCATTGTCTTTTGGTCATGTCCTGTTTCTCAGGAAAGCAACACCAGCATTCAGATAGATGTACTTTATATGTGGATCTGTGCCATTGCGGGTGGCACCTCCTTGATCTCTTACATAAATGCATTATTCACTTGCTCATTCATCAAATATTTGACAAAGATTTACAGACCTATTAAACTGGTAAAGACAACATTGTTTAAATCAACATGATTGTTTAAAGTGATCCAAGTTCATTTATGTATGGATTACATCCAAGACAGCCCAGCCTCCAATCACAACTCACTCCGGTGGCTTTGCACCTTGTCCTGCCCTCCCTGAATCAACAGATGGTGGAGAAATGGAACTTCTTCTTCAAACAGGTCTACAGTGATCCAGATCAGTGTTTGCTCTTGGAGGAGCGCCCACTTGAGTTGCTGTGTAAACTGATGCTTAATAAATTTATCTCTGGGAGATAAATTTTATCTCCCAGAGAAAACAATAAGTAAAAAATGTTGGTAAACATAATTTTAAGTTTTAGGAAGCTAAAGCTGGGCAGCACGGCAGCATAGTGGTTAGGGCTGTTGCCCGACAATAAGAAGGTTGTGCGTTTGATTCCCAGGCTTGGGTCCTTTGTGTGTGGAATTTGCATGTTCTCCCCGTACCTGCGTGGATTTCCCCCCACCGTGTGAGTGTTTGTTTGTCCTGTTATGCACTGGCGACCTTGCCCAGTGTGAGCTGGGATTGGCTCCAGCACCCAGTGCGCTTGAAGATGAATGAATGAATAAAGTTAAAGCTCTCTTGGTACACATCAAGTAATCACTCCTGCAATATAAGTGTGGTCAATAGTGCTGCTGTGCCACATTATCCCATTGCTGTTGGTAACAACTGTGGCTTTTTCTCCAATGTTTCCAGGGACTGTAGCAGTTTTTCCTGACAATATTTCCCTGCTGATGCTGCTGTGTTTTGTGGATTCACCAGCCTCTCTCCCCCGTGTGCAGTTCTACCTGAGTCCTGCTTCAGCCTCTGTTGATCTCCAAGTCAACTCGTCTCCTCCACCTGCCACACTATCCGATCCCCCTGCTGCTGCCACCTCCTGCCTTTTTGTCTTTTTCACCATCTTCTGCTCCTGACAAGAAAACCCCTCCAAACCGTCTTTGCCTCTGTCTCTGCATTTTGGGGTCGAAACACAGAGCTGCACGTAACACAGGTTAGTTCTGAGTGCTGTCTGCTTTGCCTCAGTGCAAGTATGTAGATAGGAAAGCAATATAAATTTACACTATGCCCATCTATTTAATTTGTGTATAACGCCTTTAGTAAAATATTGGCACAGTATTTGTGATAAGTTCATCAGTATTAAATTTCTTGTATTAAAAGCCAAGGGTGAAACTTGACCTGAAGTGTTAATGGTGAATGGTACTGTGTTTAATCAGACCCAGTAGGTGAATGTATTACGTCAGTAATGCTGTATGTGTCAAGATCCCTATGTTAATTTGCATGCATTTCCTCTTTTATTTTGTAGTTTGTGTTCTGTTGCATTACTTTTAATTCTATTTGCTGATTTTGCCCTGTGTTTGATTACATCCCGGCCATAATGTGTTACTCTTGTGTGTCTCATCGGCTCCCCTGTCCTAGTGTATTTCAACCGTGCTCCCCTTCCCTCCTGTGCCACATTGTCGTATTTACCTACCTTCTGTGTATGATAAATGTGTTGGTATTTTCGACCTTTTGGAGTTTTGCTTGTTCCCTGGCTGATTCTGCCTGCCTCTTTGGATTTTGACCATTTGTTACTAGTGATGGAGAAACCGGAGCTTTCTGAACCAATTAATCAATATGAAGCTATTGTGTTGAAAAGGTTGTGTTTCGAAGCATCTGATAAATATGGCGACATCTGCTGGCCAACGTTCAACATAGCATTTGCACGGAACAGCAAAGGGCAAGGTAAGAGTAAAGGAAAGAGTAAGTAGTAAACACTGCTGTGTGTGTTTAACAATTAAGGTTCTATGTGCATCTTTAAATTTTTGAGTTTTTTCTTTAACATTAACAATATACTTGTATTATAATGTGATTGTGCCACAAAAAAATACCGTACATAATAAAGATATGCTTTTGCAACATATGGAAATATTTGTGTAACAATAGTACATAATGCTGGTGATGCTGGCAAGGGGGCTAGGTTCAAAGACTTTTATTTAAAAACAAGATCCTTTCAGTTGAGTTTGGCTGAAGTCTGTTTCTCTTCTTTGTCACTGGCTCTCCAGCTTTGTAGAAGACTTTTTCACATGGCAGTGAAATCAGTATATACATATCACACTCCCTGGTTGTCAATCAATGAAACTACAGCAATAACCCACGTAAAACTCTCCTCCTCTCAACCCATGTAGTTTAGAGCAGGGGTTCTTGACCTTTTTAACCTCTGGGCCCTATTTTCCCAGTACAAAGTGGCTCCAGGGCCCATTCAAATATTAACACTTTCATTTTAATTGATCTGAGTCTTGGTTTGATTTGTATTCAATAACTAAATCAAGTCCACTTCCAGTTTAATGAGCTAAAACCTTGTGAAATAAATGATATATGATCCACTGTGATCATCTCAAAGACATTAATTTATATCGGGTATGTAAACCTGCACATACAGCCGTTCACAAAGCCAAACTTAATAAAGTCAGGGTTGTACTTGTGCACAAATTTAGCCTTTGAGGATGGTGGTGTCACTTTCATCTTCATTTTTTCGTTTTAAAAACTTCTCCAAAAGTTGGCAGCTGGCTTCCTCTGCTGCTGCTGATTGGAGCGTGTTAAACAGCTGGCTGACGCCTCACTGCCACCAAGTGGTGGGAAGCTGCAGGTGTATATCTGAAAGTTTTTTGCGGTCCATTAGTTGGCCTCATGGTTTGAATAACGGGTTTAGAGGGATTGTGCTCATTTATAAGTATTGTGTTGCACTTTATGGCCTCTTTTAAATATCTTTCCTCTTTTGGACAAGTGCTGTACGAGGGCTTAAAGCTGCAGTCCTTTGGTGGCGGTCTTTTTATTTGTTTTGGTGTGAAGTGGCGAGGGTGGTTTGTTGTGGGAACCCTTAAAATTTCTCAATTTAAATTATTTCAACAGGAGTGCAAGTAATGATGATCGGCAAAACACAGACTAATAAGCATTACAACTTGGACAGATGCAAACAAAACATAAGTGAAGAGACATGAACAATGCAGTTTCTGTTTAATCGATTAGTTTTTAAGTACTCTCACTACAATGACAATCACTATATCATGGATAATATGGGAAGAACTTTCACAGCCCTCATCAATTAGTGTAAAGTTTTTACACTAGAGTGATGCTTCGCCTCCTGCGAGCAGGTTTGGTGCACTCAGTGTGGTTACAGCCACACTGCTCCACATGCATGTAAGTGTAAGGAACCACTTCTCCATTCATACAGTGCAAATCAATGGTGCGATTGCTGGAGCGTACCTCCTTACAGCAGGCGCAAGAGTGCTGCATCATAGCTGCTGCTTCAGAGTACCTGCAGAAAGAAGCAGTGGGATGAATGAAATCTGCATAAACTACACCTAAACTGTGTCTAACTTTACTGATTGAATAAGTTTGTAACTTTAAAGAGGAGTGAGTGCTCTAAACAATCTGATACTTACTTCGTGAAAGTATTGCAGGATCCTTCACAATACGGTATATCCACCTCCTGATTAGACTGACAGCCCTTGTGCAAAATGTGAGTTTTCATGGATATTAACTTGCAGGCTTTCTCTTTCTCCACACCTTTTCAGAGAAAAACACAATTAGCTCATTATTTCTCATACCTTTTTCCATAAAAATAAATAAAAAAGTCATACTCACAAGTTCTACAACAGCCATCTGCTGCAGTCTGAATTGTATCCTGCAGAAGAAAATGCAGAACATTGACATAGTTTGTCAAACAAAAAAGCCTGTTTTTACAGGTGTGCTCATCCAGTTTGGTTACATCATACTTACAGGCTGGCAGTTGCTCTGCTCAAAAGGTGGGCATACAATGTGTGAACTGACTGTTGTTAAAGTTTTGCCCATCCTGATGCAGGTGTAACGCTCACACTTATTGCCAGGTGGTGACCAAGTTTGCCCTTCCTGAGGAGCAGGGAGGTGGACATGCACACACACACACACACACACACAATCAGCAGGAATACACACAGATATCAAAACATTGAACTTCTTTCGACAATTAAACATTTACATGTGGAGTAAACAGCAATGATCCAGCTTACCATTAATAGCTTATTGGTTCCATTAAAACTGAAGGCACAGTGTGTCTGTACACACTTTCCACAGCATTCTGTATCATCATCCACATATTTATATCCCTGAGAAAATGACAAGAGTTAAATCCAATTTTACCCTCACTCTGAGGAAAAACAAGATCCATTGTATCTATTGTGTATATGAAGTTAATGGATGGAATTTTATTTTTTTCTTACCTCATCACAATCTTCTTTACACTCAAGAAAGTCACATTTTATTTTCAATAGACCAGTTTTCGAATCCACCTCGTTGGTACAGGTACAGCTTTGACACTGAGTGGCAGGAACTGAAGATTTGGGCTTGTAAATAAAGAAGAAATATGGGCACACTCAATGCTTTTATCCTGATATAACATGAAAGGCAGTAAAAATGATTAAAAGACAAAGCTAAATTTACAAACAATAAGACTATCATCCTCACATTTCCATTTATTTACCTGGTATTCAACCTGCTTGTGGACACAAACTCTTTTTGGCTCTAGATAAAAGTAAGACAACATTACATAAAGTTACATAAAAGGGTCACTGAGGCTTATATACATTCGAGCTGTGAATTAATGATCTCACCACAGGTATGCTCTAGGCAGCATTTTCCTTCAGGGACACTAGCATATGGGATATGTCCAACTGGACAGTTCATCTTTGAAACTGGACAAGTATTGCTTTGACATTCTGTGAACATGACAAAACAGCGATTGTAAATAGTTATTAAGAAGAATGTTTCTGAAAAGTGGAGGACCAATGTGCAGTGATGCTAATGTCTTACGGCACACAAGGGTGGGGCACTGGGGGTTTGAAGGATCCGTTTGGTTGACAAGAACAAACCCTGGGTCAGGGCAGCTTAATACAGTTGGTGCTGGACACGCCTTAGGTTTGCAAGTCACTGTTTTGGTGGACTCTTCACATATACATTCTTGGAAATTGTACTCAAATGTCTCATTAAACTGAAAGAATAAGTCAGAGGCAGCAATTTTATTAGACTCTTACAGATAAACAACATGTTTGGATTTTAACTGAGCATGAACAGAGGAGTTGGCTTACCTCACGAGGAATTCTTTGAGAATCAAGGCATCCTGTTGGAAAATTATCAATCCTGTCAGACTTTGTCAGACTAAATTGATGCAATATATTCAACTCATTAACAAGATTTGAAGACACCATACTTACCACACTTCTTAACACAAACACCAGACTCTTTGTTGAAGAGTTTCATTCCATCAGGACAATAGCAACCCTCAGTAGTGTAGTTCATGTGTGGTTCACTGGGACTGCAAAATTGAAATGCCAAGAGAGGAGGTCACACTCATTTCTTTCATATTGAACACAGCCTCAGTTTAACACACTGTTTTTTATCACCATGCCATAAAATGAGTATGTTTAAACTTACTTGTCTTCACAGGTTGGCTGCTCTACAGGCTCACATGGTTTGTAGACTTTGTTGTCTGGACAGCTGCTTTCTGTTAGTGAAGAAAAGAACTCAGTAACTTCTTTTAAAACTACTTTTAAACTAGCCTGTCAAGCCTGTGGGTGCAAAATTGAACAAAATTAAATATTAATTTGCACCTCCTCATTCCATTGATTCCAACATTAACAAGAAAATAATGAGGGGTTTCTTACCACACATTGTAGTGTGGTTCCTCCAGTGAATGCAAACCCCAGACTGAGCACAGGCAGCAGCATAACTCTGTAAACTGATACACTCCACTGTTGGGTTGAACATGTGACAGCTATCAAAAATGCAACCTTGGTAGAAATGGTCAGGGGAGACAAAGGGATGGCATTCTGCAAAGACACTGTAAAGGTAAAACAGATAATACAAATTAAAGAACTATCTGATTTAATTCCAATAAGTCAAATTTATGATAAACGTGAGCAACTAAACGGATCGAAAAATGTGTACCTGCTCTTAAGCAGCTCACATGTAGCGTCTGGTGTGCATTGAGAAACGGTTGTTTGCGGTTCAGGTTTGTTGGTGGGCAGAACAGGTGGCGCCTTGCAGTTGGGCTGGGCAATGTCGTGGGCAAACCAATAGTCGGCCATGACTGCACAACTTACCACCAGCTCTCCTTTAGGCAACATACAGTCATCCGCCTGGTTGTTGTTGCATGTTCCTGACGAAAGAGTCACAAAGCAGTTAATATCGCAGTCTAGCCTCAAACTAAGGATTTCTTTAATATGGCACTTGGAAGAGGAATGCCCTTACCACAATGACCCTGTGTGTTTCTTCCAAAGTGTTCATATGGAAGTTTAACGCTAAAGCCAACTATTCCAAATGTAATGACCACTCTCAGGTGAGGGATCTCAAAAATCAAATTAATGCCAGAATCCATGATCTTTACACCATATTGTGAATAAGGTAGTTTTACACGAGCATCGTGCTGTAAAACCTATGGGGAAAAGAATACACTTGTGACAACAAAAAAGATAATATACCAGAAAAACATCAGTTGTTCTCATTCCATCTATACCAACAGAAATAATATAATCAAAATTAGCATGGTGAATTTTTCCTGAACATACAAAAAATCAAATTTTCATATAATGTTTTACCTCAAACTGTGCTGCTCCCACAAGGTTATGATTGATCAATCTGAACTTCAGTGAATGGTATGATATTATTATTGATCGCGGACAAGAAACCCTTTCAACAGGATCACAATAGACATTGTCAATATAAATCTTGAGTTCAAATCTTTTTATAATCTCCTCCATCAAAACATAAGTACAGTTTCCCTGATAACTGTAGTACAATCCATCAAATGTAATGTAATGAGGATCTCCCCAGCCTTCACATACACCTGATAAGAAAAGGGAAAATGAGGTTTTAAATTCAAAATGTGCTTAACAGAGAAAAATAATACTCAATGAACAGTTCATATAACCATAGAATGGCTTACAGTCACAAGCATAGTGTTGGCAGCAGTGGAACTCATCATACACGAGAACTGGTTTCTTTCCATTGGCACAAGTGATGTTTTCAAGGGGTGGGCATTCATAAGGAACTATTTCAATTGTATTGTTCTCAATGCATCTCGCCATGGTGCAGTTGCACAAAAAGAAGGTCTCATTTTGCTAATGTAGGAAGAAAAAAATATGTGAAATCAGTTGTGTTTTGAAACATTCGGCAAAAATATTCACAGTTTTTCTTTTAAATTGAAAATGTAAATTTTGGCTAAAGGTTCTGGAACGAGATTTTGAAATAGAGTGGGAAACAACTCTGGTAATGCAGAACAGAATAATTGAATTGATTGATTTTAGAGCATTTCTTTCACATTGTAACTGTGGAGAAAATACTGTAAAAGAGGGAAAAGGTTTGTAGCCAAACTAAATCTGGAAAAGAGGCAGGAAACATTTGTTTTGGTCTGAGATGTTGATGGACGCTTTCAACATGTTATTGCAGTATAATTGCTGACACATCCTTTTGATATTTTAAGTGTAATGTAAAAAATTATATTTTTAAAGATAAAATAGGGAAGGCTCTTACAGTTACGTTCCATTCAGGGCAGACAGGTGGAGGATTTGTGGGTGTAGGTGTAGAGGGGATAGTTGACTCCTTAGGTGTAGTCGTAGGTTTGGTTGGTGGTGTTGTAGATGTTGTGGTGGTGGTTGACTCCTGAGGTGTAGTAGTAGGTTTGGTTGGTGGTGTTGTAGATGTTGTGGTGGTGGTTGACTCCTGAGGTGTAGTAGTAGGTTTGGTTGGTGGTGTTGTAGATGTTGTGGTGGTGGTTGACTCCTGAAGTGTAGTCGTAGGTTTGGTTGGTGGTGTTGTAGATGTTGTGGTAGTGGTTGATTCTTCAGTTGTAGTAGGTTTGGTTGGTGGTGTTGTAGATGTTGTGGTGGTGGTTGACTCCTGAGGTGTAGTAGTAGGTTTGGTTGGTGGTGTTGTAGATGTTGTGGTGGTGGTTGACTCCTTAGGTGTAGTAGTAGGTTTGGTTGGTGGTGTTGTAGATGCTGTGGTGGTGGTTGACTCCTGAGGTGTAGTAGAAGGTTTGGTTGGTGGTGTTGTAGATGCTGTGGTGGTGGTTGACTCTTGAGGTGTAGTAGTAGGTTTGGTTGGTGGTGTTGTAGATGCTGTGGTGGTGGTTGACTCCTGAGGTGTAATAGTAGGTTTGGTTGCTGGTGTTGTAGATGCTGTGGTAGTGGTTGACTCCTGAGGTGTAGTAGTAGGTTTGGTTGGTGGTGTTGTAGATGTTGTGGTGGTGGTTGACTCCTGAGGTGTAGTAGTAGGTTTGGTTGGTGGTGTTGTAGATGTTGTGGTGGTGGTTGACTCCTGAGGTGTAGTAGTAGGTTTGGTTGGTGGTGTTGTAGATGTTGTGGTGGTGGTTGACTCCTTAGGTGTAGTAGTAGGTTTGGTTGGTGGTGTTGTAGATGCTGTGGTGGTGGTTGACTCCTGAGGTGTAGTAGAAGGTTTGGTTGGTGGTGTTGTAGATGTTGTGGTGGTGGTTGACTCCTGAGGTGTAGTAGTAGGTTTGGTTGGTGGTGTTGTAGATGTTGTGGTGGTGGTTGACTCCTGAGGTGTAGTCGTAGGTTTGGTTGGTGGTGTTGTAGATGCTGTGGTGGTGGTTGACTCCTGGGGTGTAGTAGTAGGTTTGGTTGGTGGTGTTGTAGATGTTGTGGTGGTGGTTGACTCCTTAGGTGTAGTAGAAGGTTTGGTTGGTGGTGTTGTAGATGCTGTGGTGGTGGTTGACTCCTGAGGTGTAGTAGTAGGTTTGGTTGGTGGTGTTGTGGATGTTGTCGTTGTGGTTGATTCTTCAGTTGTAGTAGGTTTGGTTGGTGGTGTTGTTGATGATGTGGTGGTGGTTGACTCCTGTGGTGTAGTAGTAGGTTTGGTTGGTGGTGTTGTAGATGCTGTGGTGGTGGTTGATTCTTCAGTTGTAGTAGGTTTGGTTGGTGGTGTTGTAGATGTTGTGGTGGTGGTTGACTCCTTAGGTGTAGTAGTAGGTTTGGTTGGTGGCGTTGTAGATGCTGTGGTGGTGGTTGACTCCTGAGGTGTAGTCGTAGGTTTGGTTGGTGGTGTTGTAGATGCTGTGGTGGTGGTTGACTCCTGGGGTGTAGTAGTAGGTTTGGTTGCTGGTGTTGTAGATGCTGTGTTGGTGGTTGATTCTTCAGTTGTAGTAGGTTTGGTTGGTGGTGTTGTAGATGCTGTGGTGGTGGTTGACTCCTGGGGTGTAGTAGTGGGTTTGGTTGGTGGTGTTGTAGATTTTGTGGTTGTGGTTGATTCTTCAGTTGTAGTAGGTTTGGTTGGTGGTGTTGTAGATGTTGTGGTAGTGGTTGATTCTTCAGTTGTAGTAGGTTTGGTTGGTGGTGTTGTAGATGTTGTGGTGGTGGTTGACTCCTGAGGTGTGGTAGTAGGTTTGGTTGGTGGTGTTGTAGATGTTGTGGTGGTGGTTGACTCCTGAGGTGTAGTAGTAGGTTTGGTTGGTGGTGTTGTGGATGTTGTCGTTGTGGTTGATTCTTCAGTTGTAGTAGGTTTGGTTGGTGGTGTTGTTGATGATGTGGTGGTGGTTGACTCCTGTGGTGTAGTAGTAGGTTTGGTTGGTGGTATTGTAGATGCTGTGGTGGTGGTTGATTCTTCAGTTGTAGTAGGTTTGGTTGGTGGTGTTGTAGATGCTGTGGTGGTGGTTGACTCCTGAGGTGTAGTAGTAGGTTTGGTTGCTGATGTTGTAGATGCTGTGGTAGTGGTTGACTCCTGAGGTGTAGTAGTAGGTTTGGGTGGTGGTGTTGTAGATGCTGTGGTAGTGGTTGACTCTTCAGTTGTAGTAGGTTTGGTTGGTGGTGTTGTAGATGCTGTGGTAGTGGTTGACTCCTGAGGTGTAGTAGTAGGTTTGGTTGGTGGTGTTGTAGATGCTGTGGTGGTGGTTGACTCCTGGGGTGTAGTAGTAGGTTTGGTTGCTGGTGTTGTAGATGCTGTGTTGGTGGTTGATTCTTCAGTTGTAGTAGGTTTGGTTGGTGGTGTTGTAGATGCTGTGGTGGTGTTTGACTCCTGGGGTGTAGTAGTGGGTTTGGTTGGTGGTGTTGTAGATTTTGTGGTTGTGGTTGATTCTTCAGTTGTAGTAGGTTTGGTTGGTGGTGTTGTTGATGATGTGGTGGTGGTTGACTCCTGAGGTGTAGTAGTAGGTTTGGTTGGTGGTGTTGTAGATGCCGTGGTGGTGGTTGACTCCTGAGGTGTAGTAGTAGGTTTGGTTGGTGGTGTTGTAGATGTTGTCGTTGTGGTTGATTCTTCAGTTGTAGTAGGTTTGGTTGGTGGTGTTGTTGATGATGTGGTGGTGGTTGACTCCTGAGGTGTAGTAGTAGGTTTGGTTGGTGGTGTTGTAGATGCTGTGGTGGTGGTTGACTCCTGGGGTGTAGTAGTAGGTTTGGTTGGTGTTGTTGTAGATGCTGTGGTGGTGGTTGACTCCTGAGGTGTAGTAGTAGGTTTGGTTGGTGGTGTTGTTGATGTTGTGGTCGTGGTTGATTCTTCAGGTGTAGTAGGTTTGGTTGGTGGTGTTGTAGATGCTGTGGTGGTGGTTGACTCCTGAGGTGTAGTGGTAGGTTTGGTTGGTGGTGTTGTAGATGTTGTGGTGGTGGTTGACTTCTGAGGTGTAGTAGTAGGTTTGGTTGGTGATGTTGTAGATGTTGTGGTGGTGGTTGACTCCTGAGGTGTAGTAGTAGGTTTGGTTGGTGGTGTTGTAGATGTTGTGGTCGTGATTGACTCCTTAGGTGTAGTAGTAGGTTTGGTTGGTGGTGTTGTAGATGCTGTGGTGGTGGTTGACTCCTGAGGTGTAGTAGTAGGTTTGGTTGGTGGTGTTGTAGATTTTGTGGTTGTGGTTGATTCTTCAGTTGTAGTAGGTTTGGTTGGTGGTGTTGTAGATGTTGTGGTGGTGGTTGACTCCTGAGGTGTAGTCGTAGGTTTGGTTGGTGGTGTTGTAGATGCTGTGGTGGTGGTTGACTCCTGGGGTGTAGTAGTAGGTTTGGTTGGTGGTGTTGTAGATGCTGTGGTGGTGGTTGACTCCTGAGGTGTAGTAGTAGGTTTGGTTGGTGGTGTTGTAGATGTTGTGGTGGTGGTTGACTCCTGAGGTGTAGTAGTAGGTTTGGTTGGTGGTGTTGTAGATGTTGTCGTTGTGGTTGATTCTTCAGGTGTAGCAGGTTTGGTTGGTGGTGTTGTAGATGCTGTCGTTGTGGTTGATTCTTCAGGTGTAGTAGGTTTGGTTGGTGGTGTTGTAGATGCTGTGGTGGTGGTTGATTCCTGGGGTGTAGTAGTAGGTTTGGTTGGTGGCGTTGTAGATGCTGTGGTGGTGGTTGACTCCTGAGGTGTAGTAGTAGGCTTGGTTGGTGGTGTTGTTGATGTTGTGGTCGTGGTTGATTCTTCAGGTGTAGTAGGTTTGGTTGGTGGTGTTGTAGATGCTCTGGTGGTGGTTGACTCCTGGGGTGTAGTAGTAGGTTTGGTTGGTGGTGTTGTAGATGTTGCCGTTGTGGTTGATTCTTCAGTTGTAGTAGGTTTGGTTGGTGGTGTTGTTGATGATGTGGTTGTGGTTGATTCCTCAGTTGTCGTAGGTTTGGTTGGTGGTGTTGTAGATGCTGTGGTGGTGGTTGACTCCTGAGGAGTAGTAGTAGGTTTGGTTGTTGGCGTTGTAAATGCTGTGGTGGTGGTTGACTCCTGAGGTGTAGTAGTAGGTTTGGTTGGTGGTGTTGTAGACGTTGTGGTGGTGGTTGACTGCTGAAGTGTAGTAGTAGGTTTGGTTGGTGGTGTTGTAGATGCTGTGGTGGTGGTTGACTCCTGAGGTGTAGTAGTAGGTTTGGTTGGTGGTGTTGTAGATGCTGTGGTGGTGGTTGACTCCTGAGGTGTAGTAGTAGGTTTGGTTGGTGGTGTTGTAGATGCTGTGGTGGTGGTTGACTCCTGAGGTGTAGTCGTAGGTTTGGTTGGTGGTGTTGTTGATGATGTGGTTGTGGCTGATTCCTGAGGTGTAGTCGTAGGTTTGGTTGGTGGTGTTGTTGATGATGTGGTTGTGGTTGATTCCTCAGTTGTAGTAGGTTTGGTGGGCAGTGTTGTAGATTTCGCTGTAGTTTTAGTAGTTGTTACAACTCCTTGTGATTGAGTTTGCGCAGTACTTGTTAGTGTGGGACCAGTGATGGGAGTTTCGGCAGTTGATGAAACAGTAGTTGATGTTGCAGTAGTCAGTGTGGTTGGTGGTGTTGTAGATGTTGTGGTTGTGGTTGATTCTTCAGTTGTCGTAGGTTTGGTTGGTGGTGTTGTAGATGCTGTGGTGGTGGTTGACTCCTGAGGTGTAGTAGTAGGTTTGGTTGGTGGTGTTGTAGATGTTGTGGTTGTGGTTGATTCTTCAGTTGTCGTAGGTTTGGTTGGTGGTGTTGTAGATGCTGTAGTGGTGGTTGACTCCTGAGGTGTAGTAGTAGGTTTGGGTGGTGGTGTTGTAGATGCTGTGGTAGTGGTTGACTCTTCAATTGTAGTAGGTTTGGTTGGTGGTGTTGTAGATGCTGTGGTAGTGGTTGACTCCTGAGGTGTAGTAGTAGGTTTGGTTGGTGGTGTTGTAGATGTTGTGGTTGTGGTTGATTCTTCAGTTGTCGTAGGTTTGGTTGGTGGTGTTGTAGATGCTGTGGTGGTGGTCGACTCCTGAGGTGTAGTAGTAGGTTTGGTTGGTGGTGTTGTAGACGTTGTGGTGGTGGTTGACTCCTGAGGTGTAGTAGTAGGTTTGGTTGGTGGTGTTGTAGATGCTGTAGTGGTGGTTGACTCCTGAGGTGTAGTAGTAGGTTTGGGTGGTGGTGTTGTAGATGCTGTGGTAGTGGTTGACTCTTCAGTTGTAGTAGGTTTGGTTGGTGGTGTTGTAGATGCTGTGGTAGTGGTTGACTCCTGAGGTGTAGTAGTAGGTTTGGTTGGTGGTGTTGTAGATGTTGTGGTTGTGGTTGATTCTTCAGTTGTCATAGGTTTGGTTGGTGGTGTTGTAGATGCTGTGGTGGTGGTCGACTCCTGAGGTGTAGTAGTAGGTTTGGTTGGTGGTGTTGTAGATGCTGTGGTGGTGGTTGACTCCTGGGGTGTAGTAGTAGGTTTGGTTGGTGGTGTTGTAGATGCTGTGGTGGTGGTTGACTCCTGGGGTGTAGTAGTAGGTTTGGTTGGTGTTGTTGTAGATGCTGTGGTGGTGGTTGACTCCTGAGGTATAGTAGTAGGTTTGGTTGGTGGTGTTGTTGATGTTGTGGTCGTGGTTGATTCTTCAGGTGTAGTAGGTTTGGTTGGTGGTGTTGTAGATGCTGTGGTGGTGGTTGACTCCTGAGGTGTAGTGGTAGGTTTGGTTGGTGGTGTTGTAGATGTTGTGGTGGTGGTTGACTTCTGAGGTGTAGTAGTAGGTTTGGTTGGTGGTGTTGTAGATGTTGTGGTGGTGGTTGACTCCTGAGGTGTAGTAGTAGGTTTGGTTGGTGGTGTTGTAGATGTTGTGGTCGTGATTGACTCCTTAGGTGTAGTAGTAGGTTTGGTTGGTGGTGTTGTAGATGCTGTGGTGGTGGTTGACTCCTGAGGTGTAGTAGTAGGTTTGGTTGGTGGTGTTGTAGATTTTGTGGTTGTGGTTGATTCTTCAGTTGTAGTAGGTTTGGTTGGTGGTGTTGTAGATGTTGTGGTGGTGGTTGACTCCTGAGGTGTAGTCGTAGGTTTGGTTGGTGGTGTTGTAGATGCTGTGGTGGTGGTTGACTCCTGGGGTGTAGTAGTAGGTTTGGTTGGTGGTGTTGTAGATGCTGTGGTGGTGGTTGACTCCTGAGGTGTAGTAGTAGGTTTGGTTGGTGGTGTTGTAGATGTTGTGGTGGTGGTTGACTCCTGAGGTGTAGTAGTAGGTTTGGTTGGTGGTGTTGTAGATGTTGTCGTTGTGGTTGATTCTTCAGGTGTAGCAGGTTTGGTTGGTGGTGTTGTAGATGCTGTCGTTGTGGTTGATTCTTCAGGTGTAGTAGGTTTGGTTGGTGGTGTTGTAGATGCTGTGGTGGTGGTTGATTCCTGGGGTGTAGTAGTAGGTTTGGTTGGTGGCGTTGTAGATGCTGTGGTGGTGGTTGACTCCTGAGGTGTAGTAGTAGGCTTGGTTGGTGGTGTTGTTGATGTTGTGGTCGTGGTTGATTCTTCAGGTGTAGTAGGTTTGGTTGGTGGTGTTGTAGATGCTCTGGTGGTGGTTGACTCCTGGGGTGTAGTAGTAGGTTTGGTTGGTGGTGTTGTAGATGTTGCCGTTGTGGTTGATTCTTCAGTTGTAGTAGGTTTGGTTGGTGGTGTTGTTGATGATGTGGTTGTGGTTGATTCCTCAGTTGTCGTAGGTTTGGTTGGTGGTGTTGTAGATGTTGTGGTCGTGATTGACTCCTTAGGTGTAGTAGTAGGTTTGGTTGGTGGTGTTGTAGATGCTGTGGTGGTGGTTGACTCCTGAGGTGTAGTAGTAGGTTTGGTTGGTGGTGTTGTAGATTTTGTGGTTGTGGTTGATTCTTCAGTTGTAGTAGGTTTGGTTGGTGGTGTTGTAGATGTTGTGGTGGTGGTTGACTCCTGAGGTGTAGTAGTAGGTTTGGTTGGTGATGTTGTAGACGCTGTGGTGGTGGTTGACTCCTGAGGAGTAGTAGTAGGTTTGGTTGTTGGCGTTGTAGATGCTGTGGTGGTGGTTGACTCCTGAGGTGTAGTAGTAGGTTTGGTTGGTGGTGTTGTAGACGTTGTGGTGGTGGTTGACTCCTGAGGTGTAGTAGTAGGTTTGGTTGGTGGTGTTGTAGATGCTGTGGTGGTGGTTGACTCCTGAGGTGTAGTAGTAGGTTTGGTTGGTGGTGTTGTAGATGCTGTGGTGGTGGTTGACTCCTGAGGTGTAGTCGTAGGTTTGGTTGGTGGTGTTGTAGATGTTGTGGTTGTGGTTGATTCTTCAGTTGTCGTAGGTTTGGTTGGTGGTGTTGTAGATGCTGTGGTGGTGGTTGACTCCTGAGGTGTAGTAGTAGGTTTGGTTGGTGGTGTTGTAGATGTTGTGGTTGTGGTTGATTCTTCAGTTGTCGTAGGTTTGGTTGGTGGTGTTGTAGATGCTGTGGTGGTGGTCGACTCCTGAGGTGTAGTAGTAGGTTTGGTTGGTGGTGTTGTAGACGTTGTGGTGGTGGTTGACTCCTGAGGTGTAGTAGTAGGTTTGGTTGGTGGTGTTGTAGATGCTGTAGTGGTGGTTGACTCCTGAGGTGTAGTAGTAGGTTTGGGTGGTGGTGTTGTAGATGCTGTGGTAGTGGTTGACTCTTCAGTTGTAGTAGGTTTGGTTGGTGGTGTTGTAGATGCTGTGGTAGTGGTTGACTCCTGAGGTGTAGTAGTAGGTTTGGTTGGTGGTGTTGTAGATGTTGTGGTTGTGGTTGATTCTTCAGTTGTCATAGGTTTGGTTGGTGGTGTTGTAGATGCTGTGGTGGTGGTCGACTCCTGAGGTGTAGTAGTAGGTTTGGTTGGTGGTGTTGTAGATGCTGTAGTGGTGGTTGACTCCTGAGGTGTAGTAGTAGGTTTGGTTGGTGGTGTTGTAGATGCTGTAGTGGTGGTTGACTCCTGAGGTGTAGTAGTAGGTTTGGGTGGTGGTGTTGTAGATGCTGTGGTAGTGGTTGACTCTTGAGGTGTAGTAGTAGGTTTGGTTGGTGGTGTTGTAGATGCTGTGGTAGTGGTTGACTCCTGAGGTGTAGTAGTAGGTTTGGTTGGTGGCGTTGTAGACGTTGTGGTGGTGGTTGACTCCTGAGGTGTAGTAGTGGGTTTGGTTGGTGGTGTTGTAGATGCTGTGGTGGTGGTTGATTCTTCAGTTGTAGTAGGTTTGATTGGTGGTGTTGTAGATGTTGTGGTTGTGGTTGATTCTTCAGTTGTTGTAGGTTTGGTTGGTGGTGTTGTAGATGCTGTGGTGGTGGTTGACTCCTGAGGTGTAGTAGTAGGTTTGGTAGGTGGTGTTGTAGACGTTGTGGTGGTGGTGGTTGACTCCTGAGGTGTAGTAGTAGGTTTGGTTGGTGGTGTTGTAGATGCCGTGGTGGTGGTTGACTCCTGAGGTGTAGTAGTAGGTTTGGTTGGTGGTGTTGTAGATGCCGTGGTGGTGGTTGACTCCTGAGGTGTAGTAGTAGGTTTGGTTGGTGGTGTTGTAGATTCTGTGGTGGTGGTTGACTCCTGAGGTGTAGTAGTAAGTTTGGTTGGTGGTGTTGTAGATGTTGTGGTGGTGGTTGACTCCTGAGGTGTAGTAGTAAGTTTGGTTGATGGTGTTGTAGATGTTGTCGTTGTAGAGCCACATTCATCATTCATACAACATACTCTGATCTTGTAGTCCAGGCACTTGTATGGAATACTGACCTGGTCTTCCTTTCTACATATTAAACCGTAGTCTATATCACAAGTAACTACTTGGCCAGTTTCATCGACCCAATCATTGAAGTCCATGTCAGGACTTGCTGTTGCTTTACACTCAATAAATGTCTTCATGTCACATATTTGTAGACCACTATTAATGATGTTTTCATATGTTTCATTATCACTTTTATCTGTTTTGGGGTTATCCACATTATACCACTCAGACCACTTACATAGTTGACATGGGGTAGTGGTAGCAATTGTTGTAGATCCTGTGGTGGTGGTTGACTTCTGAGGTGTAGTAGTAGGTTTGGTTGGTGGTGTTGTAGATGCTGTGGTAGTGGTTGACTCCTGAGGTGTAGTAGTAGGTTTGGGTGGTGGTGTTGTAGATGCTGTGGTAGTGGTTGACTCTTCAGTTGTAGTAGGTTTGGTTGGTGGTGTTGTAGATGCTGTGGTAGTGGTTGACTCCTGAGGTGTAGTAGTAGGTTTGGGTGGTGGTGTTGTAGATGCTGTGGTAGTGGTTGACTCTTCAGTTGTAGTAGGTTTGGTTGGTGGTGTTGTAGATGCTGTGGTGGTGGTTGACTCCTGAGGTGTAGTAGTAGGTTTGGTTGCTGATGTTGTAGATGCTGTGGTAGTGGTTGACTCCTGAGGTGTAGTAGTAGGTTTGGGTGGTGGTGTTGTAGATGCTGTGGTAGTGGTTGACTCTTCAGTTGTAGTAGGTCTGGTTGGTGGTGTTGTAGATGCTGTGGTAGTGGTTGACTCCTGAGGTGTAGTAGTAGGTTTGGTTGGTGGTGTTGTAGATGTTGTGGTGGTGGTTGACTCTTCAGTTGTAGTAGGTTTGGTTGGTGGCGTTGTAGATGCTGTGGTGGTGGTTGATTCCTGAGGTGTAGTAGTAGGTTCGGTTGTTGTCGTAGATTTGGTCGTTGTATAAGGTGTCGTTGTAGATGGTGTCATTGTGGTAGTAATATCACATATCTCCACACATATCTGATTTTTCTCATCAAATATGGGCTTGTCCTCCGGGCATACAGGGTAACAACCTTTAAAAAAAATCAAATAAAATATATAAAGAGTATCAAAGCTTTCTTTTTTAACATTTGTTTTTCAACCTTGGTCATTAAAGCTGGCCATGAGATGTTTGAAAGTCATATTAATATGCAAAAGTAGGCCCAAACTTTTTCAATAGCACTCTAATCTGAGGTGTGATGTTGTGAGTTAACCTCTCACCTTCCAGTTCAGGTAAGGGGTTCATACTTATCCCCCCTGGATTCAAACAGGTCTTGTAGTTAGGTTTGTGACATGGATGGTAGTGCCACTGGCAGTCACCTGGACTGTTGTAGTAGTCACAAAAGACAGCTAGGAAGACAACATATGAGGTACTTTAGCTTTTAAAATAAATATTTATATAAACAAGTTTCATAAAGTTAAAGAGAACTGTAATCATCACTATACACATCTTCTCTCATTTCTGTCTGGCTAAATGCTAGTGTCAGAAGATCCTTGACATCTAACAACAGTCTTGGTGCAGAAAAAAATCGAATGAAGTCAGACCAAAAGTAAAAATGTGTGTTTACTTACGACATATTTCTGGAGTCCTCCATGAAACACAGACACCGGCCTCACTACAGGCCTGAGCATAAGCTGCAACAGCTGTGCAGAAACACTCACAATCTCCTCCAGTGTCACAGGCACATGAATCCTTCACACAGTTTTCGTAAAATGGATTCCGATCGACCTGCTCAGTCATTTAAAAATTGAGGAAAGACATTTAAGAATGTGATTAATATTCAAACCATGAAACTTTATGCCATTCGGAGTTGGAAAGAAATGTGTTCTTACCTTACTGTGACAGTCTTTGAACGTATCTGCATTTATAATGCTACACATCATTTTTGCCCAGTAATTTCGATGTGGTTTTAGTACACAAGGGTCAACATTCGTTTCCACATCAGGGCAGTTGCTGGACAGTTTCCAGCTGTTGGCAAATTCTGTAGGACTGCTCACTACCAGCTGGCCCTGGGTGGTGAAGTCATTCTCGCTATCGCCATCAAAATTTCCACAGAGGCCACATACCTCTCCCTGTACAGATGAAAGGATTCAGTGACACCTCTTACATGGGGACAAAAACAAACATTTTACAGGGACTCAAATAATGGCATGTTGGAAGATTCTATTGTATAAATCATAAATTATGAATATTATACTTAAAGGGCTTTTTTAGCAGTGGAAGTACTGCTTATCAAAGCCACTGTTTTAAGCTTTATGATGATTTACAAAGACAACTGGACTTTAGAGTAGAAGAAGGCGACATGATTTTAAACAGAGGAATTCCAGTTCTGATCTTGAAAACAGCTCCTCTGACTCACACTGTGCTTCGGTTCCAGGAGGATGCGAACGGTTGTTCGGCGATCCCACATCACTGCCAGACCAATTGAAGATTCAACCACCAGATACAACCCAACCGTCCTTATTTTATATGGAATCTCAGTGCCATGTTCCAGGTCCCCTTCTTCATATTTACCCTTCGATAATTTGATTTCCTTTCGCTGAAATGTGAGGGAGATTTCTGTTGCTTTTATCACTCAATATTTCAGGCCAGTATACAAGCTTTTCAGGTTTTGTGCTAAGATCTTACCCCCAGTTGGATTCTGACATTTTTGGAGCATGTGGTGCCTGTTGTTCCACATGGTACATTTTCTGTGATAACTCCAAAGTTATGCTGAACTGTTTTATTGCCACATTTGTTCTTAAAAGAGAGAAATTCATTAAACAATGTTTCATGTTTCTTTCATCATACACTGAAACAACTGATCAAATCAATGATTAGAGTCCCCATATCTACAATACACAGATAACTGAAGTGAATGATGATAAACATTCAACACTTTCTGCAAGTTCAATTTTCATTACATATTCAATTTAAATGCTGATGTCCAAGATTGGCAACAACCCAGGGTTTTAGTACGTTCATCTTATTTTAGTTAATGAGTTTCTGAGTTGAGCTCTGAAAGAAAATTAATTGAGCATGTTGGCTGTAGACCTTTTTTCTACATAGTGTACCACATATATTGTGCTCCATTTTCTCTGAGGAAATGTACACGCTCGTGTCTGTGGTATATAAAATACCATACTACATTTTATAGCTATGGATGGAGTAAACTATGTAGGGAAGATTGAAAGAGTGAACAATAGGTTGGTTTGTTGGGATGATGGGTATTTGCTCTGTTTACCTTGACAGCAACGTAGGCACAATGTCCTTGAAAAGCATATTTTCGCTCATCAAATGTACTATAGTGCCCACTCCCATAAATGATGCAAGTTTCCGGACACTTTTCTTCTGTGCACTCCCACCTTCCTCTTCTGCAGGTACTAAATGCATCAGAAATGGTGAAATACATTATAGTGTCTCAAATACTTCAATTTAGAGAAACACAAGATAATGTTTTTCCTCAGCTGTATTGTATGTCTGATTAAAACTGGATCATACCACTTGTTGCACTGGTTTTTAATTTGTTTCCCTGGTACATAAATTTTTCCGTTAAGCTGACATGGGCAGTCACTTTCTTTCACACAGGAACCTTTGCCATCTTCAAGGAGGCCACTGGGACACTGACAGCCAGATTTACACTCAGTGGAGTCCTGAGAGGATAGACAGACCTCACGGATTTAAAACATGGCAAACATTAATGATATTAACAATAAATGTCAACAAACCTATGTAGCCACTGGTATGACTATACAGTACATTTTCAGTGTAACATAATGTCCTCCATAGAATTAAGAAAATATTGAATTTGAACCCGAGAGGTGAACTTCGACACAGCAGTAAAGAAAAGCAGCTCACACAATCGCTGCTGTCCAGATTTAGACATGTTCGAGCACACTGCACTCCAAGCTGTCCTGTGGTCGCAGTGGAGCAATTGAAGTACTCTTTTGGAGCAGTGCAGACTGTAACAGAAAGAGGAGCTGATTTAATATCAATATCAAACAAATTCTTTTGTGGTCAAAACAAATCTTGAAACATAAAAGAAAAGAAACATACTTGCTGATTGGAGTCTCGAAGAACGACAATGCAAAACTCCACCAGTACAAACGCTACAAAAAGACAACAGTATTAGATGCAACAGTAAGATACTGAAGACTATTTATTTAACAAATCCGAAACATGCACACTCACCAGTGCTCCTCTCTGCTGTTGACAGACTTTCCAGCCTTAATATACCCTTCTTCATGGTAGCATGGACACTTTGCCCTGGGGACACAGATGCCTTTTTCATTGAAGTAGTGATCCTCGGGGCAGGAGCAGCCATCCACAGGCAAGAAGTCAGAAGTGCAGCTTTGCTGCGAGCCCAGGGACCTGCAGGTCAACTGGCATCTCTGATGTTTGTAAGAGAAGGTCTGGGATGGAGGGCAGTTCCCACCATATTTCTCTGTTTTGTGTACAATGTGAGGATGGTTACTTTATATTTTATGACTAATTAATCCAAGTGATGAAAAAAACTTTATACATCACTTTATTTTAGGTGAACAGAAATCCTTACCACACACACTGTCTCTCCAATCTATCAGAAAGACTCCCTTTGATGCACAAGCCCGTGCATAAGAGGACAGGACAGCACAGAGGCAGTCCTCATTCTTCTCACAGTTACAGCTGGCATAAGTACATCGCTGCAGAACCGGAAAACTGTTTTTGAGATTTATGGTCCCATCAAAATTTCATTCAATCAAGGACAAACCAAAGTATACAAGTTTTACCTTGTAGTACAGTTCAGGGTCCACCACCGAGTGACATTGTGTGAAGGTACTATTTGGGCTGATCAGCAAAGCGCACCAGTGTTTGGCATACCTCTCTGAGAACGAAAAACAGCTAATTTTTTATTTTTCGTGTCCTCAACTGTGTCCAGTTGGCTTCAGTATAACAAACTACTACTTCTATTGTCTCATCAAAAAAAGAAAAAATCTATTTTATTTTATTTTTTTTACCATTTTCCAAACTGAGAGAGCAGGGGTTTTCAAGTCTTTCCTTTCTGTTTGAACACATTATATTTGTCTTCCAGGAATTAGCAAAGCATACTGCCGTGCCCTCCACAATCCCCTGAGGTGTCTTCATGTCATCAGACATGACCTTGTTGTAGTTGCCACATAAACCTAAACAAAAACAAATTCATAGGAAAACAACTTGTCAATTATTCCAGTGAAAACACCAAAATGGAAATAGCTCTTATGATTTTTGATGGATTTGTCAGTTCATTTGATTAAAGTGAATTAAGATGTCATTTATTTATCTATTGTCTGCACATTGTTTTATATTAAACTTTCTTTCTTATGAGTGATTAGTTAAAGGAATAATAATCACTGAAGAAACACTTTTGCCAAATATTATCATTATCATGCAGAAATGTATTCACAAACAAGTTTTGAGAGTGTTCATTGGTAAATATGTGAGAAAGTTTTGTTATTGCAGGGTTTTTTTTGTTTTTTTTTCTGGTGAACCTGTCTGGTTTGTTTAAATAAAGGCAGGTGTGTATAGCAATTAGATAGTAGTGTACTCTCAAAACGTTATATTTTGAAAGTAAAAAAAGCTTAATGTAAAGACAAATTAAACTTACCCCTTGTCTTTGCTCTGTATGCCTGTGTCAGGCTGACATAGACTTGCATGATAGGCACATGCTGGATCTGAATTTGTAACCCAAAAGTGGTTTGGAACAAGATGTGAAAGGATGAAGCCTTGAATATGGTGATGTCACCTTTGAATAAGGAAACATACAAAAGCAGTAAGAGCATTTGCTCATGCCATAGCATAAATAAAAAAGGGACAATAATGTGGTCCATTCAGACTTTTTTGAGGTTTTCTTGGCTGATCTACCTGAGTGGTAGGGCAAACTGATGGTCTGTGTGTTCTGCTTTACTCTGCCGTCTGAAGTGAATGTTAAAACCTGAATAAAAAAAGTATTGGTCATTTGAGTATTTCAAATGTCAGTGTTTGAATTAATGAATGACGGCAGCCTTGTTAACTGACAGGCCTTTACTTACATTATTTGTGTCATTGTTCCGCAGGATTTTAAGGCTTTTCAGACAAGTGTCAAACTCTTTTTTTTCACATGGCACCAACTGGACCATGATGGTAAATTTTGGACTTGCATCATCCTGCAAAATGCAGTGTGAGAGCAGTTAAATAGATATCAACTAATCACATTTTTGGGCTATTTGAGTGTACAAAAGAATAACTCCTTCACCTTGCTTTCCACCTTGGCTAAGGTATAGAAACAGTCTCCATGGAAGGTGTAGGTTTTTCCATCAAAGGTAGTTATATGTGAACCCTCTTCAACTGCACATGTGGCAGGTGTATCATGTGTCTTACAAACCCATTTACCCTCCAAACATGTACTGAAACAAACCGAATCAATTCACATAAATAAGATTAAGGCATCTAAATCATATCTTTTGTTAACACTATGAAATAGTTGACTTACCATTCCATTTCTTCCTGGCCATAAACCTCACTGGAGTTATAGATTCTGTTGTGCTTGCACTGACATTCAGATAGAACAATGCACCCTCTGTTAGAAACATCATCAAACACGGTACCTGAAGCAGAGGGTAATATTAAAGGATATTAATAGGTGAAATAGCAAAGTCTCAACAAAATAATATCTATGAAGAAGTCCACTGTGGGGAAGAGCACTCACCAGGTGGACAGAAGCAGCCATCCATTTTGTGTTCCTCACACAGTGAAGTTGTGTCCTGATATGAGCAAGTATCCATGCATGGGGAACCACTCTCTTGAAAAACCATGTTGAATGGACATTCTTTAGCTGTAAACATAGATACAATGGAACGGAGTTACTTCTTTTAGTCTAAGGAGGCACAACAAAATTCATATTTTTATTCAGACAAGTATTTAAAAACAAAAGCTTTTTACAGAGCTGGTTTCAGTGTTTTAATGCTCTTCAGAACAAAATAGACTAAATGAAATTTTTTGCCCAAACTGGTAAGAAAATATTAAACGTTACCACAGAAAGCAGGTGTCCTCCAGTTGGGAGGCTTCCCTCCTGCATGTGAACACTGGCGAGAAAACTCAGAATATGTGCTACAGACACAATCATCTGTGTTGTTGCAGCCACACATGTCCTGTGCACACGCCTTGATGTAAGGCTGTGGGTCAATTAGTTTGGTACAGGAGCTCCAGTCCTCTGAATTCAAAAACTTGTCACAGGTTTGCTAAAAGGGAAAAAGGGATAGGTGAGGAAACCAAATTTCGAAATGATTCATAATATTACATGCCACTGTTGCAGGCTGTTGTTAGTAAATAATAAACCTACAAACACCTTGCATGAAGTTACATTCTGAGCCTCCTGTGAGTCTTCATCCTCTTCATCAGGGTCCTCACACTCATAATTTGGACGCTGGACTTTGTGGTTGTTTCCAAACTCAATTGGGCTTATTTGGCGGCCTGCATTCATTTACATTAATATTATCAAATACCAAAGGTACAGAGGATGAAGATTGAAAAGAGTTAATGAATAAAGTGAATAATCATGTATACCATTATAAACAAACTCATTATGGTCTGTAAACCCATTGAAGTCTCCACAAAGTCCACAGGTACGATTAGCATAGTCATTATGGACTTCCACCTACAACACAGTAAGAAGTTATAACAAGAATTAAAACTAAGTTCATAACTCTACTGAAATATCAAAATGCAAAATTACAGTGAACTATAATTGCACCATGAATTGACATGAAGAGAATTTTCATTGCGTTTGATTTTATACCATATATAACGCACACACATACAAAAATATATGTTTACAGAATAGTGTGATATTGTAAATGAATGAAGGAAGAAAACAGACTCCACTGGCTGTCAGACTTATGTCTGTTCTTCCACTATAATGAATGAAAAACCAGTTTCTGTCTGGTGTATCTCACTGGCTCTAATGTTGTATATATGACTCAACAATCTGTTTGAAGAGGCACAGAGGATAGAAGATAATAGATGGAGGGATGTTGTTACCATGACTGCATCATCATAGTTCCACATGACTGTGATGCCGACTTTGGACTGGAGTTTGATGTAAACATAGTTGTTTTCCACCTGTACTCCTGAGTTGTAGTATGGCAAGTTGATTCTGGAATACAGATAAAGTGTATTTTTGTCCATTTTAATCATGGACCTGTAGCAGAAGGGAGAAGCAGAGCGGCTCTCACAGGCTTTTTACTTACTGCTCATTATTTACGGTGGTATGCCTCCTGCTGACTTTGAATGAAAGGTCATTGATGTCGACCACCAGATACGAGACCGTGGGGTTTCCATCTCTTTCTTCTCTCTTCATGTGCACACTGAATTCACTGTAGGTTTCATGACAGTCGGAGACCAGGTTGTATTCACACATACCAGGGAACTGGTACACAGCACCATCGAAGGTCTTGAAGTTCCCTCTGCCCCATGTGCTGCAGATGCTGTTGACATGGTTGGAAGCTGAGAAATATATAAAAGAATGCAAAATGATTTCAGGACATTGATACAGCATAATGAAGCATATAAATAATAATAATAAAATGTCTTACACAGTCCGGCTTGAACATCAGAGACAATTGCAATAGAAGCAAGGAAACACAACCACACACTTCTCCACCTCATTGTTGCCACTGGGAGGCTTGCAGTCCCAAAGAAGGTAAGAGTCAGACGGCAGTAACCCTTTTTATTCATGTTGCACAATTTTTGCTCCCACCCCATTTGCTAATGGGATCAAGTTTAATTTGTTAGATAAATATGTACTTAGATTAGGCTTAATGTCTCTGATGCATCCTGCTAATCACCCAATTAAAAGCAAAAATTATTTGCATTTCAATTGCAAGCCATTTCTGAAGAAATGGGCACCAATGAAAATATTTCCTTCACAGTGTAATACTCTATTCAGTTCAGTCTGTTCCACTTCTTTAGTAGTAAGTCATTAATATATAAATAAATGGTTTTGTGACATATTTTGATGAAACTTTTTTATTTAGTAATGAAAATGTGTCCATGATATCCTCATATGAGAACTGTGCTATACTCTGTTTTAATAATTATTTCGATTATTGGGCTATAACTGAACTTGCAACTCAGCACAGGGAAACTTTTGATAAAATTTGAATAGCCCATACTGATAGTATGAAAAGCAGGTACTATACTAAAGTATTTTATCAATACAGTATTAATAATACCTAATAATACAAAAAAATGTCATAATGAATATTCCAATGAACACAAATCAACATTGACGCTCGGATTATATTGGCAAAGGGATAAAACTGAAGGGAAAGTTGAGATCTAATGAGAGAGAATGACCTTAAGATAGGAGTCACCTATCAATAACTTCAAACATTGACTCTGTCTTACACACAGCTTGTGGCAACCTATCTGCCATCTGCTCTACATTTGACACGCAAGTGGATCATTAAAATGATCCGGCAGGCGATTATGTTGCAAATCCATGAACCTACTTGTGATTTTCTATCAAATCAAATCAAACCAAATTTGAGAACTCTGAGAGGGCCCCCGGCCCACGACTAGGGAGCGCTGCCACACAGACAACCCAGACCCGGGCAGACAGGAGGTCCCACACCAAGGTGCGAAGCCATCTAGCCTCCCTGGCCGGAGCCATACACAGGTCAGCACCCCCATCGGTAGACCAAAAAGCAACTCCCAATGTGGTAGGCCCCCATGAGGAAACACTGGGGATAAAAACTAATAGACTAAAACTAATAAAACAGTAAGATAAGATAAAATGTATAAAATAAAGAAAGTACAGGCATAAAAACATAATTAAAACAAGTAGCTAAAATCATATAAAATAAAGATCAAATATGATAAGAAGCCTAATTAAAAGGAATAAAGAAATAACAGAAATCTATTGAAAAATAAAGTTAAAAATGCAACTTAATAAACTGAGTGTGAAGGCAGTATTGGGATATTCATGGATTTGCATGTCTCGTGTAACAATACTGAATTTGCTGGAAAACTTAATGACCTTCTGACTATTTGACCTCAGGATGGACATTGACGTGAGTGTTACAGGTAAATCTGTGAGCTTTTAGAGAGTATAATGCTGATCGCCAATCGACACTGGGCGAGGGCGGTGTACAACAGGAAACAGTGAGGAAACAGTGAAGGATTCAATTATTTATTTTTAACTGTCTTATAGACATGACAAGATGAAAACTTAATGGTTTGTTCTGTTCAGCAAGATATAGTACAATACGGTTGACAGGATACAAGAATCTGTGTGTGTGGGTTTTTTGTTTTTTTGTTTGTTTATTAATTTGTGTGGGGTTTTTTTAAAACATATTTTAGGGGGTTTTTTTTGGGGGGGGGGGGTCTTTACTTGATACTAATACATGATAAAGTATAGAAATGATAAGAAACAAGGAAACTAAGAGATGGAATTTTAAAATAAGTTTCAACACCTTCACCCTGATGTCACAGAGGAGCCCAGTGATATTTGTTTTAATGTGTAAAGTTCACTGTTATCTAAATTACATCATGAAGGGGACAGGATGTGCAGGTAATTATCAGGGCTACATCCTTGATTGCGTTCATCCCCTACCGGCAGTTTCATATTGACATACCTGTATCATCGCATCAGTGCATACTGTCAAACATTGTCATGGTCACTGATTTCTATGTTTTGATGAACAGTGTGTTTCAACCCCCATTTAACCACAAAAACTACTTTAGAGACAGTAAAAGCATTCATTACGCCAGCTGGTGAGTTCATCTTTTATGTCCCATTTTTCAGATTCAGCTGTCATTTATATTTTAAATTGTTACACCTTCAAAATAATCAGAAATTATTCTACACGCTCACAAAGTCAGAAGCAACCCCTCCAAGTGCAAACAGCAGCATTCCCAGAGAAGGACAGCTGTGTACTGAATGAATTGGGTAGTCATTGCAGTCTGACAGCATGCGTGTGTGAGTGTGTGTTGATTCAGGGAGGGTATTGCTGTTGCCAAATTACATCAAGACAGTCCTGAAACTAGCTCCAGGATCAGAATCGAAATTCAGAATCAAAAATAGCTAATTGATATGTTCAGCTGCTTACTTGAAGGTATAAAATCTATGACTGCAAGTCGATCACCAACTTCCGCTAAAGACTCATTAGAAATTCAGAAAGCCCAAAATATTTATTAATGTTACACTAAAATTGCTAACTGTTTGTTCATTAGTTACACACAGCCAAGTCATTAATGAACATTTCATTCAAACTTTCTTTTGAGAGAGTATCAAGCGTCAAAAAATAGAATGTGAATTTCTTAAAATTAGAAAAATCAATCAGCTGTTAACATTTAGAATAGAATAGAATGCGTTTATTGTCATTATACACATGTACAATGAGATTAAGAGCATCTCCATCAGTAATTGAAAAAAAACCAAAAAACTTATGCATAGCATAGAGGGAAAACAAGAGAAATAAATAAATATGTACACATGGTTCAGATGTGTTATTGCATATTTAAATAGTGGGTATTGCAGTGAGGTTTTATGTACAGTGTAAGTTATATATACAGTTATAATACAATATGTACAATAAGTATTGCGCAATAGATGGTGTAGAGGTAGTCTGGGGGGGTTGGGGTGTCAGTGTTACATTTACTGTATTAACAGGGCATATTTGTACTATTTTATGCTTTGCAAACAGCGAGCCAACCCAAAAAGATGATAAATGTTTATACAATCATTAGTGCAACCCAAAGGATGTCTCTACTGACACCCTTTTGGAAATATTAATAAAGTCATTAGTCACAGCTTGTAAAACCTGACCTTTGGTGAATTATCAGACAGCGCTGCTGAGCCATCAAGTAGTCTAAATCTCGCAGCATGAAATGTACAGTCACTGCCTCTTGTCACACCGTGGTGACGTTGTCTTGTCCTGGTTTTGTTTTTGTCCCGTCATTTCCTTTGTTATTTTGAAAGTCTAACTCTCCTCTCGTTTCAGAGCACTTGCCCTTCCTCATGTGTCACCCGTGCGTCTACCGTGATTACCCATCGTCTCCACCTGTTCCCCATTTCCCTCCATGTGGTTAAATAGTCTGTGTTCCCCTTGTATTGTGCCAGAGTGTCTCCTTCCCATGACCAGCACCCGAGCCCTTATCCATGCCCACAGCCAAAGAGAAATTTCAAGTAAGCCGTCTGTACCTCGAGAAGAGTGATATTATTATTATTATTTTTTTTGGTAATCTTGTATCTTAGTTTAGATCCTTGCCTCAGTTAAAATTCCATAGCCAATAGTTTTCCACCTTATGAGTGATTTTGATTTGAGCAATACGTTTCATAGATTATCTTAGATCCTCTGCTTTGTGGTGTGAGTTGTTTTTTCACTAGGTCAGGTTTTCCTCCTCACGGAGTGTCTTGTGTCAGCCTTTTGCTTTTTGATTATAGCCTTTTTCCTCCTCCTGGAGTGATTTTTTTTTTTTTTTTTTTTTTGTTTCCTCTGTTTTCGTAAGGACATAGTGCCTTCCCCGTGAGTCAGGTTACAGCTAGTGATTTCATAGCCATTGTTTTGTCACTCGGTCCTGAGGTCACCGGTGTTACCAATAAAGCCTGTTTCTCACAAGATCTCTGCGTCTGAGTCCTGCCTTGAGTCCCTGCCTGACACCTGACTGTTAATGGGGATAGAAGTATAAAGTAACAGGAATACTAAAGTAAAGCGCATGTATTTAAATGAACTCTGAAATGAATGCTTTGTCATTTTCTAGGTATTTATGGGCTCAAAAAACACAGATCTGGGTTAAACAGGTGAGAGTCGCCCATCTCTGACCCTCCCCCCAGGAGCCTCAATTTCCCATCGTCCCCAGCAGTCCTGCAGGGGGCGCCGGTTCCGCCTCCGAGCCGCCGCACGGTCACGTGAGGAAGTGTGGGTACGTGCGCATGCGCAGCTGCCGCGTCACGTTAAATGGAGACTGTTCGAAAGGTTTGAGTCTTGTGAGGGAAGGTCGGGTGTGTTAAATGAAATATTCAGCAGCTGATCACTATGGGTGAGTTGACAAGAAGCTGATGAATAAGACGAGACGAACAAGACAGGAAAAAGTGCCATAATTAGCATCTGCTAAATTTAAAAAAAGCATCCGGAAGCTAAAGAAGATCCAGTGTTGTGCTACAGTGCCAAAATGGGGCAGCTTCGTATTTTACTCCACCGTTATCATGCTGCTTAACACTTCATACATTTACTCGACAGCTTTAGTAACAGTTAACGTTACAGAATCAGATTATTCACAATAAATGTAATCGAGAAATAAACCCTGCACTAACTCCTAAAGTACGAAACGCCTGAAATGAATGCGAATCCGCTACACATTAATGCATCCATACATATAATGGAGTTGTATTTTTCTCACACTGTTTATTTTGCAGACTGGGTGCTATCACTAGGACTAGTTGTGGTATAAATATTGTGTCAGTAATTTTATTTGACCTAAGTATTTCTCCCAGCACTAAGTAAATAATGTGAACACAATATAAATGCACACTCAACATCGCAGTAAAACAATTGAGACTAAACTTTACTACCGCTGATCTAACGAGGGTCAGATTTGTTGCTGGGATCTTCCATTTTAGCTTGGTGTAAATAATAAAATGGCAGTGATATAAAAGTAAGAGAATCAGATAAGATGTCTTTGGGTACTTCACCCGATTCGTTTTTGCCCAAATACACCTGCTCACTCATGGTTACTAATATCGTGATATCACTTTGATATTCAATACTCCCTTTCTTGTCTTTGGGACTGCATTATTAGCAATTACTTACTTTTACTTTTATTTTATTCTTAATATTTATATTTCCCTTTCTCTTTTGTTCTTTGTATATCTATTGTAACTTCTTATTAACTAATAACTTATTACCGCTTTACCTTTTTTACTTGCTGCTATCTAAACTTATATTTCTGATGATGGATTGAAACGGGCAAACAAAATTTTCTTGTATTTTATGTGCAATTACAAAAATAAACTATACTGCATTGTAGGGGTGGGGATCTCTTACAACACAAGTGATATTTTTGAGCAGCACAGTGGTGTAGTGGTTAACGCTGTCGCCCTTCAATAAGAAGGGCGCGGTTCGATACCTGGTGGGGGCACCTGAACATGTATAGGTTAATTGGAAACGAGTGATGGGCTAGGCTACGGTGACCTAGACCAGAGACTGGACCCCTGCAGAGAGTAGAGACTAGACCAGACTAGGGACCAGACCCATGCAGAGGGTAAAGACCAGACTAGACCAGAGACCTGACCCGGTCTTTTTTTTGGAAAATTCTCTGAGAGGGCCACTAATAATGCACGTCCCCCCACCAGTGAAGCGGCCGTCTGAGTGCTAAGTCAAACAAGAGTCACTCACTGAGCTCAACACAAAGAGGTTGACTATCATGTACTTCAATGGAGATGTCAGGAATTAGTGGAAAACCAAAGAGCATGGGGATAGAAGAAATGAAAGAGTTTACAGTGGATTTGATATTTCCACCAAAGTTGTAGGACGTATGTTTCATTGTTTTATTGTTGTGTTTTTGCTTAAATGTGTGGAAGCATTAAAGTTTCCAGGTATAACTGAAGAAATTGTCTATATTTCATTACTTAAAACACTGTCTCAGGGTTAAATTTGCGTAAAATGCTAAAAATGGAATTCTCAAAAATAAAAATAAAAAATGATTATGGGAAAAATTTAAACAGAATTTGGGAAAAAATAAAACGGATTTTATAGGGCTCTAGGTAAAAACCAAAATGAAGCCAAAATCGTTGCCTTCAACAAGGACAGGGCCGGTTGAATCTCTCTTTCCTCCATTATTGTAGTTTCCTCCTTGTTGGTGCTTACCACGCATTTGTATGTTCCAGAACCGGCATACAAAATGGAGGCAGCCAGCCTGCAGATTTGTTTTTTTTTTTGTTTTTTTTTTATCAGTTTTGGGACATTTTAAATCGATTCTGAATCGTAGTAAATGAGAATAGCGATTCTTATGTGAATCGATTCTTTGGCACACCCCTACCGCATTGGTCATCTTAGTAGAGGCAAAATTTCCATTTGCTGATAAATCTCTATCACTCCTTTGTTAAGAATATTCCCCTTCTCTAATTTGTATTACTGTTTTTTCTTTTTTTTCTCCCAGATTCTAGTAGTGATGGTGCAGAGGCAGTGGAGAAAGAGAGCTTGACATCTCCAAATGAAATTCAATCCCCAGCAATGGATCGTAACCCATCACCACCCCCAGAAACAGCCGATGGGGAGGAGGATGATGACTTGGACGCTATTGGGGACACTGTGTACAGCAAGCACTGGCTTTTCAGCACCTTGACTCGCCTCATCCATGTAGGCAGGCTGTTTTTGCTTTTGTAAAAGATTTATCAAATATGACGCATTTCATTAAACAAATGAAAAATAGGAACTTCAGGAGTTTCAGGAACTCATGTAGCAGTTCAACTGAAGTTTTGATTTAGACATAAGTTGCAATTTGCAGTTTGTAAAATGGTCATGTCTTGCAGATGGTCACAGAGCATTCAGAGCAGGACTCTGAGGGTCAAATGCAGCTCTCTGAAGATGATGAAGAAGATCTGTGTAAAGTCTGGGATATGGCAATGGATAAGGTACAGTTCTTCATCTTTGTCCCACAGGTCTCACATCGTTCACTCGAGAATAACTAGCCAAATGTGATGAAATTTCTTGCTTTGTAAATTATTACCTGTGAGTAAATATAATACATTCGGTTTTCCAATTCATTGGGTAAATGAAGCCTTGTAATAAATCATAAATTCAGAGAGGTTTTTTGTATTTAGAGTTTTAACTGAAAAGAGAAGTATGTTTAACTGCATTATAATGTGAATTTTTCATACTGTTGAGCTGTATTGTGTTACACTGACAGGATCTGTTGTCTAGCCTACCTGCGTTAATACAAATGGAGTGGACATTGAATCATAAAAAGGTTTATATATTTAGCAATGACTACTTTTTTTTAATTACCAACTACGTACAGGATGTGGCTGGTTTTCTGCAGGAATTCAAAGCCTCAGATATCCTTCTCGGGGTGATAGCCAAATCTCATTGTCCACGTCTCACAGTAAGTGAAATACTTCCTTTCATATACACTCAGAATATAATGCCATTTGTTTTATTTAAGTATAATGCTATAGTTCTGATTGTGATAATTCCAGTGGCAGGTTATAGATGATTCTGATTCTTCTATAGGAAATTTGTGTGGGAATCCTCGGGAACATTGCTTGTTTTCCTGACACTTGTCTGACTCTCAGCCAAAATGAAGATTTGGGGTGAGTAAAAGTCATAATCTGCCACGGTCCTCTAATAGATTCTATGCACAACTGCACAATTTATTGCAACTCCACATTCATCCACAGTGCTGTACTGTTGCTTCTACTTGGAGATACAGATCCTCAGACGCTTCTGGAAACAAGCAGGTAATGTTTATATTTTCCAGGGATACTTGGGACAGAGAGAGGCTGATAGAAAAGTATTCATTTGATCTGATTATGTTTGCAGATTGCTTCTGACCTGTGTTTCTCAGAAAGATGTTTGTTCCCTGTGGCTTCAGCGAATACGGCAGCAGACTGTGCGGTCCAGCCTCTGTTTCATCATGTGCAGCTCAACCAATAGTACTCTGGTTTTACTTAATTTCTTTCGATACAAAAAGTTGATGTTTTAATTGTGTGTAAAAAAAAAATTATTATGTTTGACAAACCAAGATTAAATAACATTAACTCAAACTGTTCATCTTAAATATTTGTACCCTCTTTCCTGCTTTTTAAAAACTGGTTGTCAGTAGTTATTAAATTCTATGGGTGTTTTTACAGCGGACCTGCTTGAGAAGGTCGGAGAGCTGGTTGACAAACTGTTTGACCTTGACGAAGAGCTGATGAAGAGTTGGATCACAGCTCAGCCGAGTGAAGAGGAGGATGATGGTGAAAGCCATCTGGATGTGGCCTCATGCCTTGTCGAGGCAGCCAAGCAGCTTAGGTGGGAATCTGAAATTAGAGTTTAGGAGAGTAAGAGTTATATATTCATGCTGCAATGGGAATAAAAAAATAATAATTTAAATTTAGGAAAATTAACTAGTCAAATAAGTTTATGTATGTGGACTGCAAATATGAAGGAGCTGTCACATTACCTTAATATGAAACTTGACAGAGCGTAATATTAGTTGCATGGATTTTATATTAATTGTAAGGTGATAATAATGATTTCGAATTGCTCCCTCTTATATTACCTCCTCATTCATTCATATCAAAGCTCTTTGCTCCATCTAGAGATTGACACATAAAGACATTGATGTTAGTGTAGCTAATCTGCTGCTTTGGATCGTGACCATGATTTTACTGAAAACAATTATTTCAGTGTGATGACATTCTCAAACCATATATATATATGTGTGTGTGTTGATGTAGTACACTAATAGTTTGTCTCAATTAAAGTTCACTATTTTACCTGATACAGCAGAATATAAAGTTAACACACAATGTTTATAATGTAGTTGATCCTCAGCAGTATGAATTTGTTTTCACAGAAGGGAAAGTCTGAATGGTTTAGAGATTTACCTTCATGCCCTCCAGCTCCTCACCACCATAGATGAAGGCATCCAGGTTTTTGGTAAGACTGATCATCTTGCTGACTTCAGCTGCTGAGCCCAACTCATCAAGTGAAATCTTTACTGATAAGACATTGTTTTATGTTTTCTTATAGCTGCAGCTGATGGACCTGGCAAAACTATATGGGACTTTGTTAGTGAGGTGGTATGTGAGGACCTTTGCCAGCCAAATGATCTTCCTGTTGTCCTGCAAGAGCAGAAGAGCATTTTGGTTCAGGCGTTTTCTGTGCTTCAGGCACTTTATAGTTGCTGGGATCAGTGGCATGGCAAAAGTGACGCAAGTACGTTTTTCAGCAGTTCCACTGTTCTTTCTCATGCACCTCAGGTATAGAATGCCAGTTGCTCCTGATTTGAAGTGGTTACATGAGCCAACAAAAACAGCTAAATCTGTATTTTCCCCGGGGGACCAAAAAACACTGTCCTAAACGGTTACACACTGCCCCTCCTCTCTATATGGACATTTAGAAAAACGCTAATGAAGACCCTTAGGTCCTATATTATTTAGCTTTGTTATAAAAAAAACAACAACAAAAAAAACCCAATTGAAACATAACTATATCTCATCAGACCCCATATTGTCACATACTCACAGTACGCTTTTAACAATAATAAAGTACAGTGTTGAGTTTTTTTTGTTTGTTTGTTTGTTTTTTTTGCCTTTTCCAGGTCTGCCCCTGATAGCAACCATTTTACGAGTGCTCCAGTACCACAGTGAGTGCAGAGATGATGGAACCGACACAGAAGGAAGAACAGACGATCAGATCCAGACACTGTTAGAGATCACAGCTGAGTTTCTATCTGACATCTGCAAACAGATTTCCAAGGTAGAGCCACCAAAGGAGCACACAAAATTTCTATTGGATCATATTATTTGCTCAGCGTTTTAAATGCAACTATCTAATGATTAAGTGTCCCAAAAGGACTTTTCCATTGACGGCCACTGATGTGTCAGTTATGTTATTTGTTCTTCACAGGACAGAGTGGCAGAGTTGGTGAAGAAAGGTTTCCTCACAGAGAAGACTTGTGTCACAGCTGCAGGAAGTTTACTTCCCACCTTTAGGACTTCTGTAAGTGTTTATTCTGAAGGACCTAACTATATTGAAGCATACATTACATAAATTTATGGAGGAAATATTATTAAATAATTTTAATTAAGCTCGAAGTGTCCTGCTTTACTTCTTTTCCATACATACTGTAATCAACTGGACTTATTGAAACACAGATGCTTCGGATACCACAAGGTTGTCAAGCCAAGTGCAACACAATCAATTCCACTTTACTTTAGTTAAGGAATATTAAAATTAGAGTTCTTAAATTAGCTGCTTTTCTCCGTTAATTTAGATATCATTGTAGACTCTGGTCATTTTGAACAACTTTTTTGAGATTTTCTTTAAATTTTTTGTCCACATATTAATTCTCAAACAGCTTAATGGTCACATGCAAACCACTACTTGTAGTGCTATTTTCTATTGTTCCACATAAAGGATTATTTTTTAGAGCTTGTGTCAGATTAGGACGTGTAATGGACTGCTATTGTACAACCACTAGCTCCTGTGGAAAATAAACATTATGTTTCCACCTCACCCTTCTTCCTCTTGTCCAGTTTCAGCACCTGCAGCTCATGTTAGCAGAGACTGATCCCCAGTTGGCAGACGTGTTGAGGAAACAGTTTCCTGACTGAGATGTTCAGCAGATCAGTGTTCAGCACTCATCATGACTCTCCCTGCTGCTTTTTCTACTGGACTTTTATTTTCTCTCCAAAGATCCTTCCTGATTCAAGTCAAACTATTTGCATTTCCACTGTAAAGACCCAGATGTCACCCCATCAATATTGTGCGCCACAATATATAACAAAAATAAAGTTGTGCTTATATTTACATTTTTAAATGGTTTGTAGAATGATATTTTTGTATTAATAAAATACTGCAGTTTTTTTTTAAACAAATTCTGTCTCTATCTTTTTACTCAAAGACTATAATCATGCACAAGTTTCAGCAGAGCAATTTGTAAAGAGCTTCTTCACCTTTTTAACCTGAAGAATGAACACATTACACGCTGTCTTATAGTAGTCTTGATAATAATATTAATAGTCTTCACTGGACTACTTTTATGCTTTGGTTGTCAAATGTCGCTGTAAAATTGCAAACCATTTCTATTAGAGAAGACAAATGGCATCCAAAACCCATTAAAATGTAAGCATGTTCCCTTTTTTTATTTCAAAGTGGAGCTCTTACAGCTAAATCAAGGTAATCATGTTCCCACGATTACCTCCAAACCTTTGTCACAATGTATAGTTCTTTTTTAGTGTTTGGATTTATATTTTGATAATATAAACATTTCTATATGAAATGTGATTTCAATGAATGTGTGTGTTGAGTTACCTTTTCAAGCATATGAGTAATGGTGCCAATGCTGATGACAACATCAAGTGTTTACCAAGGGGTGACAGTCACTCGCTAAGGACAATAAAATTAGATGAAAGGCTTGAGCCTGGTAACAATGAACTCATTTGGTTTCCAAATGCACCATTTCACCCACTCATGGAGAAGAGCAGGACAGCCTGCGCATTTCCAGCAAGCTGACGAAGGCTCTGTGAATATAGCAGCTTTTTAATTAAAGCTTGGATTGATATGTAGAACACTCTTTCTAATGGAAATCCTAAAATGGTCAAAGTGTTTGTGAGACAGGGATCACCTTATGGGAAAAGAAAACTCTCTTTTTAATTTTGCTGTCTTGAGACATGCTCTGAAACTTGACTAGACTTCTGAGGCACATAGGTGACCGGTGCTTTTATTGGTGAGTCACGTTGTGTTTGTGTTGTAAATGGTTTACAACACATACATCCAGATGTAATCATGCTTGGCGTTTCAAGATTGCTTGTGGCCAGTGGCGTGTACTTTGCTGGCTCCTCTGTCTTCAGGCCTTGCTCCCAGTCAAGACATGTCACAGAGATCAGAGTGAAGCTCAGATGTTTCCTGCTGCCCTGCCAAACTTCATTGGCAGTCTGCCAGGCTTCAGAGCAGCTTGATATGATCTGACTCCTTGAACACAACACAGCAGGCCACTCTGTGTGGCTGGTGCTCTATACACATTAGTGGCACCGAGGAATGTCAAGCCCGTCTGATGCTGATGCTTGATGTCATTTATTTCTTTTTCCACTCACCTCTGCCCACAAAAATAACTTGCTGTTCTTTTAAATGACCTGACATGTTGCCTTACGGAGAAATAGAGTCTATTTTGGTCTTCGCATCTGTCTGACAAATCATGTTAAAAGTCCTTATGTAACCCAGAAAGAATATAATGCTGCCTTTAACATGACATCCTAGTGAGGTTGCTGAATATTTTAATTTTGAATATATTTGTTTAAGGTTCATTTTTGGGCTGATGAAAAAACAATTTCTGTGGATACATCAGTGAAACATACTTCACTGAGTAGTTTTTTTTTTTAATTTTGTCAAGTAATTTTGGCATCGTGCTCAGAGACTCAGACTGGCCCACTCTATACATTGTGAATGACACAAATAACATTTTTGTCAGAGCTGAAGTGTCTGAATTAAGCCCTCTTGAGAGTGTGAAATGGCCCTGACACTGGAGTAGTACCTGTTGCTGGGCAAGCAGGAGGTATAATGAAGGGATGAAGAATGCATGTGTGTGCAGCACATCACGTTCACTCTCCTTTGATTCCAAGGCCTGGCCTATTCACAACCACCTGGTCAAGGCGTGTTAATAAAGACACATGATGCTGTTGGGTGCAATCAAAGCCCCCTTCAGCTCATTTCCTGAGTTCCCTCGGCCTTCTATCTCTTGTCAACAGAATCACAATGAAACTTTCCCCTTTGTGATCCCTGAATATCAAAGATACTGATGTTTCCTCCTCGCAAAAAGTAATGTGATGATGTTGATGTTTGCCTTTGCCTTAATTCCGGTTCTGTGGCTCCAAATGGCTGGGAGGCGAACAGAGACACACCTTTCCCAATGGCAATGCAATGTATTTACATTTTTTCAACAAGTCAGGGCACATGGCAAAAACATATTTCAATGTGTTTTCATATGCAAAGAAAAGAATTTGAAAAACATTCAAAAAACACTAAGTGATAAAATCAGTTATGAAAGAATAAAATGAGCTATAAAAAGTCAAGGTTCAAAATTTTCCAAAACGCAACAAAGGAAATAAATGTACACAAGAGAAACCATTCAATAGTTTGGTCCTTCAAACAGCAGCAGCAATTTAACGATCAACTTCACAAGCAACTAGAAGTCAATGTAAAGATTTAAGAGCAGGAGTGATCTGCTTTTCTCCTGGTGGTTACTCTGACAGCTCTGCTCCGAACAGACTAACAGTCTTTTATGGAGGACCAGTGAAAAGACTGTCAGTGATGAAGATATAAAATACTTCCTCTAAATTTCACCTGTGATTTAGTCTCACCTTAATGTGATACCAAGAGCAATATTCTGACAATTTTTTTTTTGGTCTTCATACTTTAACTGTGGCATCAAACTGGACAGTTTTATTCCTTTTCTCCTTGTTACCAGATACCATCATCCCAATCTGATCTTTATTTAATTTATTGGAGCCATATATTTACGTAAGTGTCAGTGTCACCATGACAACCAGCATTATTTTCATATGATTTAATGTATTAATTGGACATTTACAAGCTAAATAGCAGCAGACCAAGAGTTGAATTTTGGGTGTCTCTCTGCTGGTGATCTACTTACATTTCTGATCACCAGCAGCAACAACAGCTCCTCATTTAAAACAATGATCTGAATAAACTAAGGAAAAATAATCCCACCAAGTGTGATGACAGCTAGCTCACTAAATATTGTACAAAAAGTATTAGTTTTGAAGTTGGTGTGAATAAAATGAATGAACGTGGCAATATTTTTAGGTATGAATATATTCGTGTTTCGTGTCAGCCAGCTATCAACTTATGACACAGCCTTCACATTATCTTAGCTGTGAAGCCATTATACTGCTCCTTAAATTTCCTTTGGGATTAATAATGTATCTGTCTATCTATCTTCTTTTAGACGGTAAAAGATTGTAAACAAAGCACATGGTGGAAAGTGTGCAATACAGTATAGTAATAAAGAAATTACATGAAAAAAGAGGTATTTAAAATTGTTTAATTGGAACTGCCCTAGCCTTTTCAAACTATTATTTGCGGTGGAGTATTCATGTAGTATTTTCATGGTGCTTAATGTGCATATGACCCCTAATATATACGTATTAAATAAATGTTCATGTTGAAAAAGAAAATTGTAGATTGATCCAGTGATCTAGTGTCTAATCCAATGAAACCAGTGTCTAATCGATAATTTCGCTGACCCTTTTTTTAATCACTTTTTTTTTTTCACAATGTAAAATGTTTCTATTTTGATGGGACAGGTGTTTATGGGTGCAGCCCTCTACTGTCCTGTCCTTGTGTATGTTGACGCCTGTCACCAAGTGGCATATGTCGCTGTTTGTTCTGCAATGAAAGAATTGGAGCTAATTAAAGAAGCGTAGACCTGCCACAGGAAGCGTACGTAAGCAGACCATTCACTGTTCTGATTAGTTAGTTGTCCAAACAAGGCTCACGATCAAATGAAGGACTGGAATTCAGTGTTGATGAAGTGTTCGTAGAGGACCTTGAATTTTCTGGAAATTCAAATAACACTAGAAGTGGAAAGGCCTGAGCTTCCCACGGAAGAAGAAATTTTACACATTTAAAATCCATATTCCATACTCTAATCTATACTAAAACATAAGTGCCCATAATATCCCGTTTATGCAACACACACAAAAAATAAAATAAAATTTAAAAAAATTAACAATTCAATATAATTCAGTCCGCTAATCAAAAATATAAAGTGCAAATGCAGCTGGACAATGTTTGTCTAAACTACCGTCAGATGAATCTGAGTTTGAAGATACAGCATGTTATCTGTAACGTTCACATACAGTTGACTTAAAAATTTGTTGTTGTGTTGTTATTTGTTTTGATTTCCATCGCTACACAAACTGTCGGCAATAGATGAGAAAAGAATGTATGAAAGGAATAAACTAAAGTAATTTTTTGTATATTCACACAGTTTAATGTTAATTAATCAAAATAAATTTTTATTGTAGTGTTCGGGTGTAATTCATCCTTCAGGTGCTCAGTGAGATGCAGTGCAGTTTTCACACATGCTCATGCTCATGTTGGGCAGTCTTTTAGTGCCATGGGTGAGATTAGCTGCTTGATGCTCAGACACTGTGAGTAAATCCCTCTGATTGAAGTGAACAGAATTGGGACAGAGTGGCCGCGGTGCAGCTCTCACACACACTCAGACACATCTGTAACACATCTCTTCCTCACAAACCCTCCACAGAGAGATCATCAAATAAGACCTTGTGTAACAATGTTGTTTATTTTTACATATTTCATGTGAGTCTATAGGACGGTTCGGCTCTCAACAGCCCTGAGATGGGTGATTTCTTTACAAGTAGGTCATGCTTTAGTAAAGAGATGGGTGGATGTATTGAGTGCTCCAGTAAAGAGCATGAGAAACCTTATCTGGAGCTACAAGTTATCAATATTAGTTGAAGTAAGTATTTTGTGTATTTCCACTATATAGGACAAATCATTTCAGTGTATATACTTTTTTATGACAACTAGACATACATACTTTATAAACATCTTTAGCTTTCCAACATGTTGTCCAATTTGCGTAATTTCATTTGGAGGAATATATCTGTAGTTGATGTACTATTGAGGCTGAGAATGACTTAAATCTTCCAACTGGAAAACGTTTGAAAATGTCCTAGTTGTTGTATCATATTATCTCCTCTTTTAGGCTCATTATGCAGACACCACTATACAGACCAGGGTCACCAGGACAGTGAACCACAATGTTATTCAAGCTGTACTCCCGGACTCTTGTCAGAGAACTCCTTGGCTTAAAGCATCCCAAAGCATCTGATAGTGACAGATGACATGAGCCATAGCACTTTATTAACTGTTCAGCTCAATTAAAGATAAGGGAATAAAAAGAAAATATCAAAGCTAGTGTAGTCTTACTCATTGCTGCAAAAATATCAGATGGATGGAAATAAGACATCATTTCTAAACTGGATGCAGCTTGAAATCTAATGAGTCTGAATATGATATTAAATGAAGGAGATCTGATCCAGGGGCTGTCAAGACAAGAAGAGATTAAAGACATGGCCAGAGCAACTGCAGCATAAAAGTGATTCTGTGAAAATGTATAAGTAGATTTGGATGTGCTTGATCCTGCCCTGTAGGAGCCCCCATCAATGTTAAGGCTTCATGAAAGCAACAGTTCATTACTGAATGCTGAACAAAGATGTGGTCGTGTCATTCAAAAGGCCTTGTCCTATTTCTATTTTTTCTTGGCTCTTCAATAAAGATACAAACCTCAATACCTATTCTATGGAAAAAATTCAACCTTTTTCTGGGTGTTAGTCATAGCCTTAATGTGTGTAAAGTCCACAATGCTCTTTGTTTTGCTTCAGGCAGCTGCAGCCTAGTTAACCACTTGTGATGTCGACTGATGTATGCTGGTGTAAATGGACAACTTCAAGGAGAGTTTGTCTGAAAAACATGTATGTTTTATTTTCTTGTCAGAGCCCTAAACTTCATTCTAAATAGCTGAGTTCCCTCATTACAGGCTGAGGACAATATGGAATAAATGCATTACATTTACAACACCTTGAGGAAAATGCAGCAAAGGGTCAGAGATTTAGGCTCCAAGTGATGCTGGCAGGTTGTTCCAGCTGTTCACCAGTTTCCATCAAAACCATCCAGAGATGCCAGAGACAGAAATGTTGTGTGACAGAAAATGCTGTAAAACTTTCTTTAGCGGTAAAGCAGCTAACGCCAAATCTCATCAGGTCAGATCTGTCACATCAGTAACAAATCTCCTATATAAGACGTTGTTATTTCCCCAAAGACTTCACACTGTTGCCATTTAAACTTTTTTTTCCCCCAAGTATTACTCTTCTATTTTTACCTCTCCTCAGCATCTGAATTATTTTAATTCAGTGATTTTATGCTTCTTTTTATTTGTTTAGCATTTTCTCTTTAACATCCTTACAATAGGAAATATATAAGTAAAATCATATTATTATTGTCATTAAAGTAGCCCACATACAGACATCAGAATAGCAAAAATTAGCACAATTTTTCAGTGATGATATCTCCTCTTGCCGGATTTATCTGCTCAACAGTCCAAAACATGGTGATATTTAAACTACAATAACAATTCAAAAAGAAAGGTGGCAAATCACATTTTACATGTTATAATCCAAAATATGTAATGTGTTTGGAATCATTTATCAAAATTGTTGTTGATTCATTTGCAAATTACTGCTAAATAATCTTCTTTTGATTGAGTGATCAATCGATTGTTTGTGCTCTGATTTCGACTAAATGAAATGCACCAGAAATAAAACACTGAAGCCCAACCCTTATGTGCTTCTCTGGTGAGCTGTATAATGTAAAATGTGTTTGCATTGGTAATAATTGCAAAATACAGAGCAACGTAGAGTATCGTAGAAGTATGTTTGTTGTGTTTTGTTGCTCAGGCAATACATATTGTGTTTGTGCATTAAAGCAGACATGGTTGCCCTCTGTAAGTGGAGTTAATAAGAAGCTTAAGCAAACAGCCAGGTAAACATGGTTACTGATTTGATCTTGGCGGGGAGGGGGGTGGAAGTCTGTTGTTGTAAACTTCATCAGCAATACACACGTATACATGTAATGACTGAGCAGGTGAGCACCGAGTCCTTTGTGAAAATGAATGTTGACAGATGAGTTTTAACGGACAACACAGAGCACCAGACGAGACAGGCGCCTACACAATTAGTGTTGAATTATAATTTTAAATCAATCACTTTTTACCTTGCTGTACCAGAAACATGGCTATATAATTGAAGATTGACCGAGTTAGTGTTCTCTGCCTAACACAATATCTGAGAGCAGACGTGGGTTCAGCTCCTCAGAAGAGGAAGTTCCCTTCAGTGCCTCATCGGTTGTGTAAAAGCACCTGTCAGTGTCACGAGTGGCACAGGCCAGGACCACCTGAGACAACCAGCATGTGCATCAGCCACACGTATCAGTGCATAGTGGAGATAAAAGTAATAGGTAATACACTAAGACATCTCACCTGTCCTACATTTGTGAGGTGACTAAAGCTTAGATTACAGAGGTGTTATCTGTGTAAAGTAATGAGGTCTCTGAGGTTCAGTGTTCTCTTGACTTGATTCTACTTTCCACGGGGGCCCCAACACCTTTTCCACTGATTGACTTGATCTTATTAAAAGGCTCATGGTGTTAAAGAAAGGAAAGCATGCAGATTATTTCTGTTCTGTGCAGGAGAACCCCGAGGTGCTTACAGTGCATGGGGCTGGATTTTGAAAAGGGGGGCATGTTTCGATCCCTGGACAATGAAGGCTGGTGGGCTACGCATGAACCCTCTTAAACCTTGACCTCTTCTTAGTCTCAAAGTATCAACAAACAAGAATAATTAACCAGTTGTGCCAACATGAGGAGGCCTGAGTCCATAGTGAAATCTAGCATCTAAAATAAAGGCCAAACTGTCGATGAGACACATTCGGTTTTATCAGCTCAATGCTTTCAGGTGCAGTGAGAAATAAAAAAAGTAATTCCTGTTTATGTTATTTTATTGTGCGGGATTTCCCCGTGCACATTGAAGTATGCGATCCTCAATTCATTGGTTGTACTCTCGGTAAATTCAGACTTTGTGATTGATCTCACTGAAGCTTTTTCAGACCTTTAGATGAAATAAAAGATACCATTTCCCCCAATGACGTGGGCGCTGCTGCTCTTTTTCCATTTGCTGCTATGGGGGAGATTATTGCCCCCGCCTCTGTGTCTCTGTGGTTAAATAGCAAAGCGCGCAGCTTCTCTGACATAGCGGAGGTTATTTACGTAAATCACCAACAGCAGCTGCATAAAAAGGCAGAAATAAGAACACCGCAGCACTTGAACATGTACTCAAACAAAATCGATGGACCACGTAGAGGAAGATCTTTTGACTCCATGAACATTGGCTTTGAAGAAAAGCTTCTGAATAATGAGGTAAGTTTGTCTTCGGGACAAGACCAAAAACGAAAAAAAGAAAAGTCGTTATTTTTACGGAGCAGCACTGAAGTCTCGTCCTGTTTTAACTAACTCTGTCTTGAGATCAGAGCTCGAGTGTTGCGTTCAAGACCCCGAAGTGCGCAGGTTTAGTTTTACTTTTTTAGCTTGTGATAGTTTAAGACTTTTTTGACAGTGGTGTAGAGGTCAGTCCGTTCATCTTCATGAATCAGCCTTAACGCATCCTAATCGTCAACGCAGATTAATTTAAACCGTTTCGTTTTAAGTGTAGCTAATTTATGTCAAAGAGTTAAGAGGGTTAAAGTTGGTCATCTCTCCATTTCGCGTCCTAAAAGACTTATAATTCAATCCGAGCATTTTTCCTTGATTGCCAGAGGAAATTGAGAAAAGAAATAAACCTTCAGAGGCAGTGAAGTGTCATAATGACAGGAGACACACTATAAATGCCGAATGAGCAAAAAACTACAAAAATTTTGATACAATTTTTTCAGCTGCTCGACTAAGGTTGCAAAATGTTAAATGTGGACATATTTGTAGACAAAATGTTGAATTAGCGGTTATTAAATATCTCTGGCTTTTTAAGTTCCCTCGTTTGTCTGTTTGGCCTTCACCGAAATTATCTGCACATGTTAAAGCATTTTTATCACATTTATAGGCTGCAAAGAAGATGGATATTTCAAATTGCACAATAAGTGTGAAACTCTCCCACAAGTAAATATATATATATGTATATATATATATATTAAATGAACCTGCTTGCTGGGGAACTTTCACGCTTGGCATCCTAAAACTTGCGCTGCAGTGACTAATGTTTCAACATGCAGGCAGCTAATAATAGGCTTTCCCTGCTGTCTAAATGAGATTGCAGTAAGGCGATTCTTTGAGACAAGAGACAAGTTCATCTTGGTTAAACCGACACTCAAAGAGCTGACCTTGGGCAGCGTCCTGATCCAGTCTGGATGCACAGATACTTTCAGGGATACTACCGACTAGAACGCACCGAAGACTGGTCTGCCGCGCGGTTTACACAATGCTGGAAGGGCCAAATGTGGTAGGAAGTGACGGGACTTACTTTGAACGATCACTTTTATCCATTAGACTGCATAGATATCATATTCTGAAGCAAGTTATAGTTACACATGGGAAAAATACCTAAAAAAAAAAACCTAAGAAACCGTGTATGAACCAGACGAGTGCACCGATTATAAATTGAGGTAGAAATGGTTGCAGTAACCTAAAAGAGATTAGTTTCTCCCTGAGCTGCTGCATGTTACAGTCTCCAGTCGGATGCCGGATTAAATGAATTTTCCCCTGGCGTCTGCAGCGCACGCACGCCGGCGTCAACGTGAGAGAGCTGTCCGGCGTGCTGAAATGGACCTGAGGGTTGCTGGTCACTAATCTCAGCCCTGTCTGCATGAGTGTACTGCTCTGCTCCTTTTCTCAGTATGAACGCTAAGAAACCACCCTCAGTTCATCGTCAGGGTGAATTCTCTGTGACTCTTACCCTCTCTATTCACTGCCTGTTAGGGCCCATGTTCATAAGATAATATGTTCATGAGATGTTTGGATGGCAATCTACTCTTAAGTGATTAGAAACTGTGCATTCATGTCATTAACTATCCTGATCTATGCTTCAGTTGGGTAAATGCTGTATGACCTGGGTCAAACTACGCACATATACCTATCACATATTTTTAAAACCTATCACAGCAATAAATAAATAAACAAAATAAAAGCCGCGATCCAGAAACAGAAAAGCAGTAGAAAATTAATGGATGGATGGATGGAATAAAATAAAAAATCTTAATAGACTTTTGACAGTAAATTGATTAAAAGAAAGTTGGATACCTCAACACTTGACTGTTAAAGGAGAGTCATTGCTGGTTGTTCAATAAGACCCTGCTATTACAAAAATTAAAATGTGTTTATCTATTTCAGATAAACAAATCCACGTTCACAAAAATTGAGGAAAACACTGAAAAGAAGAACACTTCTGAAAAAGGAAGAGCAACAATCATCTTTTCCCTCAAGAATGAAGTGGGAGGACTTGTGAAGGCACTCAAACTCTTCCAAGTAAGCACCAACATATATAGCATTTGTATTATCTTTTTTTTTTTTTTTTATCTAAACTTAATTTACTCTACTAAATATGTGAAAATACTGATTATAACAATTTTTTCGCATTTTGCCTTATAGGAAAATCATGTTAACCTTGTTCACATAGAGTCCAGGAAATCCAAAAGACGCAACTCTGAGTTTGAAATATTTGTGGACTGCGATAGCAACCATGAACAACTGAACGAAATCATCCAGCTGCTTCGTAAGCACGTGAACATAGTGGACATGGAGCCTTCAGATAATTCCTGTTTACATGAGGAAGGTAGGCAAGCACTGCATTAAATGTTGCATGCATATTGTGTCTGGATAAACCTGATTAAAAGTGAAAAAAATTTTCTTCTTTATCTCATTTCAGATATGTATGATGTACCTTGGTTTCCAAAGAAAATTTCAGATTTGGACAAGTGTGCTAACCGTGTCCTGATGTACGGCTCTGAGTTGGATGCTGACCATCCGGTGTGTAGGCCTGAATAAGCCTGTAAGTTAAATGCAGAATCCTTCAAAATGAAACACTCTCATATCTTTTGTCCTTCTCTCCATAAGGGATTCAAGGATAATGTGTACCGGAAGAGAAGAAAGTACTTTGCAGATCTTGCCATGGCTTACAAACAGTAAGTTATTGTTGTATATTTAACAGTTACGGTGGAAAACAATGTTTTTACTTGATACTTAGAAAATGTTGTTGTCTTTGTCTAGTGGGTATCCCATTCCTCGTATTGAGTTCACAGAGGAGGAAGTGAAGACTTGGGGTGTCGTGTACAGGGAGCTCAACAAGCTGTACCCCACCCATGCCTGTCGCGAATACTTGAAGAACCTGCCTCTGCTGTCCAAATACTGTGAATGTCGCGAGGACAACATACCTCAGCTGGAGGATGTCTCACGCTTCCTCAGGGGTAGGTTGTAATTTTCTTTGCCAAATCATGCTCCTTTGTTTCAAAAGCAAAATAGGAAAATAAGTATTTTCCAAATAGTTTTTTTTTTTTTTTTTTTTTTGCAGTATTGTAATTGCAATTAGTCATGTTTCAAACATCTTGTCTTTTCAGAGCGTACTGGATTCACTATCAGGCCTGTGGCAGGTTATCTGTCTCCCCGTGATTTCCTTGCTGGTTTGGCCTTCCGTGTTTTCCACTGTACCCAGTATGTGCGGCACAGTTCTGATCCTTTATACACCCCAGAGCCGTAAGTAATAGTCAGTACTATGTAAACATTAAAAAATGGTGTTAATGTTCATATTAGGCTGCTGGAACCAATGTTTTATGGTCTTTTATCATCTAGGGACACATGCCATGAACTGTTGGGTCATGTCCCTCTGCTAGCAGAGCCAAGCTTCGCCCAGTTTTCTCAGGAGATTGGCCTCGCTTCTCTAGGAGCTTCTGATGATTCAGTACAGAAACTGGCCACAGTGAGTGACAGGCAGCCAGAAAATCAGGCAAACGTTATCATATACAATTTAACAATGAATGTGATAACCACCGCTTTATCAACTCTTCTTTTACAGTGCTATTTCTTCACGGTGGAATTCGGCCTATGCAAACAAGAGGGGCAGCTGCGAGCATATGGAGCAGGACTGCTGTCGTCAATCAGTGAGCTTAAGGTAAATATAATTGGTAGTCCAGTACACCTGACATCATGTAATCATGCACCATGACATATATTGAGTTGCGGTATATTAATATATTATGTTTCTCTCTTACAGCATGCACTCTCTGGTAATGCAAGGATAATGCCTTTTGACCCCAAAGTTACATCCAAACAAGAATGCATCATCACCACATTTCAGGATGTCTACTTTGTGTCAGACAGCTTTGAGGAGGCAAAAGTGAAGATGAGGTGAGCTCAGTTGCTCAGTAATTCAACACATCTTACAACCGCTGCTGTTTTATATGTAAATAAGCAACTACTACGCATCATTCAGTGATTACACTATGTTCATTTCAGGGAGTTTGCCAAAACCATCAAGCGTCCCTTCACAGTTCGATACAACCCTTACACCCAGAGTGTGGATGTACTCAAAGACACTCCCAGCATCAACAGTGTGGTGGAGGAGCTTCGACACGAGCTTGACATCGTTGGTGATGCCCTCAGCCGACTGAACAAGCAACTGGGTGTCTGATTGCCCATCCTGCAATTTAACCACCAAACAGTCCATCAACGCTCACTGTGTCACCCCCACGACTGCTGTAGAGATGCTGCTTGTGTGTTGCCCTTCATCAGTACAATGAATGTGGACTGCTTTTGGCAAAATGCTCTGTCCCCACTGCATGGTAGATGACATATACAGTTTACAGGAATGAATTAGGTATTTTTAGCCACTAGTATCAGTACAATGCACATACCCAAAGAGCTGCTTTAACTGAAACACTGTTTTGCGACGGTCGTTCTCGGCTGAGTTGGCTTCTGTATTGCAAACAGTTAATGTGTTTCATTGTGAGTTTGTATCCTTTAAAAACATCCTAAGCTGTTACAAACACACGTGTGATTTCCTCCTCCTTTTGTCAACTCTGCGGTTGTATATGATTATGTGAAATCTTTTGTAATTCATAATGTCTTTCTCCTTCACATTTAATCTTCCTCACCTCAGTGATATGTATAAAATGTCCTTTGTATTCTTTTGGTGTATGTATAATGCTCCTTTTGTGCACTCTTGAGGGAAATTATGAAAGTGAAACCTGGAGTTATAAGAATGTTTTCATTGCTGGTCATGACAGATTTGGCTGATGTACCTTGACCTATTTTATTTTATGGTAATGATTTTGAATGCATCCTCTTTAAGTGAATATAACTGTAGTGCTCCTTAAAATCAAAACATTATTTTTCTACTATAAACAAATATAGACATTATGAGTAGGCTATGTATAAAACTACTGAAAAAAATAAACAATTATGTTCATTGTTGCTTCACAGTGTGACAGAGGTTTGTTACCTGTTGATTTAACATTTGTTGGTGTCCTTATGGTGGTCTTTTGGATGCTCAGGAAGCTCAGAAAGCTGCTGGCTGGGATCCCAGAGATGCAGGATGATGACGGATCCTGGAAACCATGTGTGATCCTGTGTCATAAGAAAAATGATAGCTTTGACCTGCGGGCCACATCACCTTTATACATTATAATAGAATTCCGCTCTTTCTCTCATTCTCTCTGATTTTGATAACATACTACCAAGACATCTGAAGTTGGTTCTCATATACTGAATCACTTACTGGTGCTCTGGACTTATTTATCTATTGTTATTCATTTCTGTATATTTTGTATTTTTTATGAGAACCTAATGAGTTTGTTTTTTCTTTTTAAGCCTGACAGAAAATGTAATTGTCCAATCAAGGGCTACATCCGTCCTGCTTTCATACTTTTATCATTTTGTCTTTCTGTCTGGATCAAAATAACATATTGTGTGACAAAAATAACTTTAATACAACCAGTTGCTTGTTAGCGGACAACACCCACAACTTGCAGTTCAAACTAATTGTACCATAATTAAGCTTATGCAGCTTTTTATTCTTTTAAAAATGTTTGAACATTGTGGTTATTTTGGAGGCTGTAATTTGTGTTGCTGTCGACGTGTGTTGCATCACACTGAGTGATATTTCAAATATTTCGTGCACCACACTAATATTAATCAGAGTAGATCAATCCAAAAAGTTTTTACCCCACTAACTGACTCACTGAGCTACCGACTTAGTGTAACTTTGCTTCACGACAGTGTCGTAAATCATACGAGACCCACTTACTCCATGGAAACGAGGTCGCAGCTTTGTTTACTCTGTTGGGTAAGTTGGTTGTTTTTACTCCTAAAGTGTTTAAATGGTGGCTTTGTGCGGCCAGAAGTGTAGTTTAAATGTTTAAATATTCACCTTGAGCAGAGTTGAACTTCCTGGCAGCGTCACTGTAGCACTTAAGCTAACGTTAGCTCAGCGGACAAGCGCAGCCAAAACTTAAACCGGTAACTTCACGTTAACTGTGTTTTCCTGTGTGTCCTCGTTCATGGCGTTAATGTCCCGGTAACGTCAGGGAGCCAACAGCTACGGACAGCTGGGACAGGGACATGTGGAGGACCAGGCAGCGCCCCGGCTCTCGGACACCGCTGCCTTACAGAGCAGGGCGGTCCGGGCTGTGAGCGGCGGCGGCGGCCACTCTGTGCTGGTCACCGGTAAGTCCCGGTTTATTTTCTGTCCGGAAGTTTTCATCTTAGACGGCAGCTGACATGTTCAACAGCATGTTACAGTGTAAGGAAACGTTTCTGCTTTGTATGTTTGGCTAAGAGACTCAGGTGGTCTGCCCCCCTCCTGCTGGCCAGACGGCTGCATGTTGGTGAAGGTCCTGACCTCTGCAGACCTTCACCAACCACTTCACAGGAGTATAGAACACGTCATTATAATCAGAGATTATTATAATAACAAATATAATCAGCATAAAAAAATCATGCATAATATGACAAAAGTACTTCAAATGATTTTATTTCAAACTAAACAATTGTTACCTGCGTTAGCCAGACTTGACTGGCAGGCCTGCAGGCCACAAGTGGAATGGTGCTGCTTTAGAGCTGTTAATCTTTCAATTGGATTTTTTTTTTTTCAACCTCATCGTCAAGCTTTCTCGTTTTCTTAACAGTATTGTTTTAAATGAGAGTAGCCTATTTCACTTTTGTGCAGAATCACAAAATAATGAATTGCAAGGTTTTCCAACGTTTGTGGTGTATTTTGGTTTTGACAGAGAATGGGGAGGTGTTTGTGTGTGGACAGAACAACAGAGGCCAGCTGGGATTTGGCCATGAGGCAGATATCTCCTTTCTTCAGCTCTGCTCCAGTCTAAAGCACTCAGTCACAAATGTGGCCTGTGGTTGGGATTTTACTCTTCTTGTCACTGGTGAGTACAGTTTAAGGCTAAGAAGAGATATTAATCTTTAACACCCAGGTTGAGAAGAGTTTCTCATTTTCATGAGAGTATGATGAGCATTGCCCTCAAAATAGGGAGGATTTATGTGATAGGATGGTTTTTTATTGAACATTGAGGGAATAATTCAAATTAAACAATTGCATGTAAATATTATATTATAAATAAAAGATTGCAACTACATTACATTGAACAGCAGAGTAGGATTCGTCACAGATCCACATACTACATTTATGTCATATGGATTTAACGATAATAGCTAGTTTCTGACTCAATACCATTTACGTCAATGTACGCTTTATCATTACAGCTGCTTGAACTAATTACCAACAATGAATTGCACCGTACTCTTAGAAATGGGAATGACAGAGGAAGTCTTGAACTACCTTTCACTTTTACAGAAGTTGAATAATTTCAGTGTGTCTTCTTTCTAGATAGATATTTATTTTTATATTATACTTATAGATGCTGGTAAAGTACTGGCATGTGGCTCCAATGCATTTGGACAACTAGGAGTTGGACCAGCCGTGATGCACACTGCAGATCTATTGTTTGTTGAGGTGAGCACAAAGCATAGAGTTGACTGCTACTTATTCTCAGAATAATTGCACGTAGCCACAACTTTGGAACCATCTCTGATGCTTGTTATACTTTTATGTAATCTGTTCTGTTACAAAGCAAGTTCAGGCCATGATCAGGTTGATTTGTTTCTTTGCTGTTTGTTGTTAGGGACTGAAGGATCCAGTGGTGAGTGTTGCAGCAGGACTTAGACACTCACTTGCTGTTACTGGTAAGTTAGTACTGTATGCTATATTTAGCATTTAATTTGGCAATTAACAAATGCTAATCTCCTCCTTGACCTTCAGACTCTGGCTGTGTGTATCAGTGGGGAACTGGACTTTTCAGTCATGCTAAGAGAGCTCTCAATCCACATCCTATACCATCATACCTCTGCTCTAAGGTTCCATGTCTTGTACCAGGTAAGTGAAGAAGATATCCAGAAAAAAGTTTTAGGCCTTGGTTGAGCCACACACAACTTCACGATCAACAAACAAAAACAGATATTTTTGTTGCAGGTCTGGAGCAGAAGACATCACACCTCGCAGCTGCAGGCTCACTGCACTGTGTCTGCCTTACAGGTATTATGGTTTTATTTAGTATACATGTGAGCTACTGAGTTAAACAATGTGATTTTGGATTTGAGCATTCCCAAATGTTATTAACACCAGACGTTTTCATTAAATCTGTAGAAGTCTATGAAGTCATTGTATTGCAAACAGTGATGAGCAGAACAAACATGATAAGCATTTATGCTCTCTTTTTGTACTAGTGAGTTGCTCTCCGCTTCATGTTCATACATCATAATGGCAGGGCCCCCTTCTGTCCTGAAATTAATTGACCAGTACCACTCAATTACTGCTCTGCCTTTGTGCTGCTGACTCTTCTGGATGAAGAGTAATGCTTTCACCTGTCTTGCATACAGGCGATGGTGATTTATTTCTGTGGGGAAGCAACAAGCATTGTCAGCTGACCACCACAGAGCCCTTCCTGTCCTCTCCAACTCTTATGAAGCGCTCATTACTGGATGGAGAGAAAGTTAGAAATGTGTGGAGTGGCTGGACACATATCATTGCTCAAACAGGTAAAATATAACACATCTGTGATACTCACTGCTTTTCACAGAATGTACAGCACATTCAAAAAACATTAAGACCCCTTCACATTTTTCACATTAAAGCTTATGGTGAGATTATTTAAATTCTTTGTCTCGCTCTTTAATCTCAAAAAACCAAAATATATTGACACATGTATTCAAATCCTTCACTGTGACTATGACTGTAGCCCAGATGCTTCACATTTCACTTGACTATTTTGTTATGTTTCTACACATTGATTGGAGTCTGCCTGTGGTGAATTCAAATAATTGTACATGATTTGGAAGCCAAGCACTTAGGTAATTAACAGATCCGGTGTGAGATGGCAGACACTTCCAGCTAACCAGGTAGCACTACACCAATCTGTGCTATATGGCAGATTGGCTAAATAGATGCTTCTCCTCAGTGAAAGCTCACTTGCAGGACCGCCCAGACTGTGAGAACAACATTCTCTTGTCTAATGAAACCAAACCTGCTTTCACATATGAACTGCAACGCTGAATTTTTCTCAGCATTACCCAGAAGAGCTGTATGTGTGAATGCTTGAGATGATGTGTGATTACAGCTTGTCACTGTTCAGATAATTCGTAGTTAGCCAGTTAAGGGCATTTATCATCATCATTTCTCCTGCATTTTCTACCCAGGCTCCACTCCTCACCTAAAGCAAAAAGAGCATATCCACACGGACAATCTCTGGTTGATTGCTACATGTGTGGAAAGGAAATAATGACTGGACATTGTTTGGATTTGTTGTATCATCATTAGCCTAATATTAGCTCAACAAACAGTGTTGGCACTGTGTCTCAGTCAAACACGGGGAGCCTGGTCAGGGCTGAGGGAGAACGGAACACAGAAAAATACAGAGATAGTCTCAATTAAGATCTTGTCCCGTTTGCTCAGGATTTACTGGACCGAAGATTCACTTTCTAAGGGCACAGCCAAGACAACTCAGCTCAGCACTGACTTTGAGACAACTGTGAATGTCCTTAATTGGTCCAGCCAGAATCCTTACTCGAACCCAAACAAATATTTCTCTGGACATGAAAATTGGGATCCATCAACAGTCGTCATTCAACCTGACAGAGGTTGGAACATCTGCAGGAAATCCCCAAATCCAGATTTCCAAAATTTGTTGTGTCATGTCCAGGATGATTTAAGGCAGTAATCACTGGCAAAGATGCTGCAACTAGGTGCCAAGTAAAGTGTCTGAATACATATGTTAATGTGCTTTAAGGTTTTCCTTCATGTTAAATTTGAAACATTAGGAAAAGGCTGTTTTCATCTTGTCATTTTAAGATTGAATATAGACTGATGAGGAATTACATTGTATAATTTAGGTTATTTTGAACAAGACTGAAACATAACAAAGTGGCAAAATTGTAGAGGAATGAATACTTTCTGAATTCACTCTGACAGTTGCTGTTTCTGAACAAGGCCATCATTTATTTCAGAGAGTGGGAGAGTGTTCACATGGGGCAGAGGAGGTTATGGACAACTTGGCCGAAAAACATCAACCAATCAGAAACCAGAACAGCAGTCATCTGCTCCTTTAGCAGACGGTGGAATCCAGGAGGTTTGCCTCCCTGCAGAGGTCAAAGTCCTCAATGGATCAACTCAGGTAACAGTTAGACACTTTGAAACTGAATGAGGCAAAGGAACCATATCAAAATTTACATTGAATAACTAATAATCAGATAAATGTAAATAATAATACATTTACAGTTGTTAATGATGCTATACTTTAGAAAGACTTTTATTATTTTGGTCACCAACTTTCTGTTGCCTCAGAAAATGTTTGTGTGAACCCAGCAGGTGGCAGCAGACAACCATAAATAAGAAAGGTAGCTAGCTATTGCCACTGAATTAGCCAGGCTAACAACAAGCTCTCTAATAATTTGATTCACAATATCCAATCTGTAAAATACATAGACACACACGTGTGCACACACACACACACACACACACACAAACAGAGAGAGGGAGAGAGACAGCCATTATCATCCACTTGGGAGAAAACCAGTTATGTTCAGTGAAGGCAGAGTCTCTTCTCCCATAAGAGCAATTATATGTGAACATCACGGGATAGCAGCAGTTACACTATAGTGTAACTGGCAGCTATATGGTAGGAGATTGTTGCCAGTAATGTGGATGTCATGGGCAGACAAGAACAAGATTTGGATCATTCTTCCGCTGCGCATAGATCATTGCAGCAGCACTGGTGTGTGTCAAGGTATAGTCACCTTGCATGTGTAAAGCTATAGGTAAGAAGGATTAGCTGAATCGACAATGACTCTCTCAGCCAAACATACAATGTGAGCACTAATACTGCAAGTACACACCTACAGAGTCAATATTTAACAATCTGTCGCATTTGTGTGATGCAGATGAACATGATATAACCTGTCAGTGGTTCAGGGAAAATTAGGTTTGTTTCCTGCTGCATGTGTTTGCTTTAAAAAGCAGAAATGTTTAACAAAAGCAATTGAACTATGAATTCCTGAAACAAGAGGAAAAGACTATGGGGGAACTGGGTCATTAAATTATAAAGTATTTTAAACAGTCAGTCTGAAACAGTGGCATTAATTCCTTTGGGCAGCCCAGCAGGGTGTTTAAGCTTTTATGAATGAGTTGGCTTTTATATTACATTTATCTGTTCTCATAGTCTGCTCTGGTCTCTCGTGATGCATTGTGGAGTGAGTGATTTTTATATTGGGAGTGTAATGTATTTACAGGAAATATCACCTGTCATCTTATTTGTGTTGAGTCCACTGTTGTATGCAGTTTTGAATAAAAGCTGGATGACTTCATCTCGACACATGTAATTTTATTTCTTTTTTTCTTTTTCTTTTTTTAAAGCAGGTTTGTTTACAAATTATCTCAGTATCCATGCTGGCATAACAATTTGAGGTTACTACAATCTTAAAATGGCCTTCCTGCTTTGAACATGCATTTTTAACATTTCTACATCTTCTCTACAGATTGCATGTGGATCTGAACACAACCTTGCCATTGTGGGTAAGTGCATTCTCTCTTTTCATTTAGCTTCATATATTCTTTTGGTATGTTATTGTCAAAAAATGCCTATATCTACCAATGTGTTTGCCAATAAAACATGTGGCAGGAAAATAAACAAGCTTAAACGCCTGACAACATAATACACAACTGTACATCAAAGAGGAGAGTTTCCTAAGAAATAAAGCAGTTAAGGAGGAGTTATTTGTTAAAGATTTTCAAGTGCAATGGATTAAAGAAGAGAGATAATGTCTGATCTGACATGACCGACTGGCTGTCAACATGAAGGAAAAGGGAATACACATCGGCAAGGCTAAACTATTTCATCCTCTTCTCTGATCCAAAGAACTTGTAAGGGAATTATATATTACAACTAAAAATCCATGTGAAATATTAATCCTTCTGTTAATGCTCCAGACAATTTCTGAGGTCAGCTGATTGCTCAATGGCCTTTGGATTTAGAAGTTGATACATGGGTATCACTGACAGAAGCAATTACCCAAACAGGCCGAATTAGCCACACACTCAATTCAAGGCAAGTTTTTTCAGTGTGGACTGTTTAGAGAGCATTTCCCTTTATCAACAGAAGAACAATGCAGAGACACTGCAGTCACACATGTCCCTGAAAGTATACTAAACAAAAAAAGACATATCTGAGTGAATATAAATGAATATAAATACTGGAGATGAACACTGAAACACAAGCACTAAGTTCTTAGGAAATGCAGATCTGTGGTATTTCTACAAGCAAATAGCCATCCACTTTTCATGTTCTGACCAATTTAACCAGTTAACTGAATATGCCATTATAATTAGAGACAGTTCTCACATAATAGTGCTTCGTGCTTTCAGAGGTTCAGTTATGTGATGAGAAGGCAGAACAAATAAAGTGAGAACTCTTGTGAACCTCCTGCACTTCGCTCCTGTGCCACACTCTCCCTTTTTTCTCCTCTTGTCTCAGGCTTGGTGACATGAGCAATGAAATAGCAAAACAGGATTTGAAGCATAGACCTGAGTGCTGCTATTTCTGGTGCTGAAGTAGGTCACGCAAAAAAGAACAAAGAGCATTGCATGCTGCTTATGATATATGTTGCCTGCTCAGCCTTTGCCCATTTGCACCTGAGAAAGTCTTCCTCAAGTATGAAATTCATCGCCGGTGGTCAGAGGTGGGAGAAAGGCCAAAGACGCTGTGGGCACAGCTCATCCAATCTGAGGAAAGATTTTTTTGTCAATGTGAACATTTTGGACTTCACAAAATTTTAGGATGACAAACACTTTGTACCTGAGGTATTTTTTGAATTATGATAAAGATGCACTTCCTGTGATTGTGTTAACTAGGTGTAAAATACCAAATGTAAAACCAAATGACAGGATTTGTTTACAAGGAAATCGCTTTTGGTTTGACTGTCTTGTTTTTTTATCCTTTCTTTTTGTGCAGAATATTGCGCAGGCACTTTGTTGCCATGGAAACACTGATGTGCTGTACTCTAGTCAGTGAGTCCATGAATTAAGCACAGCACCAAAATATTTTTTTTCCCCCAATGAACGAAATATTTCATCAGATTAAGTTCACTAATAAATGAGAATCACAATGTTCAATGAACAATCTTAAACATAATCTAATATTGCGACGGATACAGTCAAGTTATAAAATCATGCAGTATCTTAAAGACAGGGATACGTGCATTTGTTATGCATAAGCCATATCTGGCAGGTTGTCACACATATATAAGCTGCTGGCACTGTATCCTGGTCTGTTAACTGGAAAAAACATGTGTTGATGAATCCATATCTTTGCTGCTCCTGGTTTTCAGAGACAGCCTGAAAAGGCAAAAAGACAAAGGAAGCTTTTGATGAAATAAATGGAAAAAAGGCATGAAAGACACACAACTGCAGGATGGGGAAAGCTTGAGGATGTGTTACCCTTGAGAAAGCAAGCTCGCTTCTGTTGCCATGGCAGTGGAGCCTATTAGGTAACTATGTTGCCATGGCACGTGTCTCTTCTGTGATGCAGACCTGACCACACCCACCAACAAGCTCAGGGCTTTATTACCGGCCAAGTGTCCAACTTGGGAACAGAGACCGCGTGCGTGTTGTGTCTGTTTGTGTGTGCTCACAGCCTTTCTTTGTTTTTGATGAGGCTGCTAATTTTAGCCTACATGGTACAGTGCTGCAGTCGTGTCTCTTTCCTGTCAGCTCCACTGACCCATTACACCTCTCCTTTTCAGGGGGTTGTCTCTTTTCGTGGGGTTGGAATGAACATGGAATGTGTGGAGACGGTTCACAGACCGATGTCTTTCAGCCTCAGCTCATATCTGGTCTAAGACCTCTTCTCATTGGCTGTGGAGCTGGACACTCTATGGCAGTGTGTGTTGCAACAACGGCCTCCAGATGAAACTCTGCACTGACTCCAGCAGTAACCTTCATTCAGTACGTGATGAGAGTAACTGTGGATTAACACATTTCTGACTGATTCTGTGGCTTACTGTTGCTTTGCAGGCATTTAGGTGCCGTTAAATACACATTACCTTTTACCTTCTAAAAGGCTACCTGAGCCACTTGAACAGGTCAGAGTGCTAACTGAAGTTGTCATAAATACTGTTGTTAGCTTGAGTTATGTTTCATGTGGACAGAGGCCATCATTTCTATGGCCAGCCCGTCACTTTGATGGACATGATTGTGGGTGTTGGCTTTGCAGGACGTGGCCGTGCCTATGGCTCCTGGTCCACCTGCTCTGTTTGTCTTCCTGAATGAAGTCATTATAGATTGTGTGAGGTATGGGCTAGACTGGTACTATAGCTCCATCTTCCTATGTCAACGATTTTATTGCTGTGGTCTTGAATGTCAGGAGGCAGAGTGAAAGTCTCATGATTTACCTCACACATACTGGCCAGTATTTTTCTTTGACAACTGTCCATCACTTCTTTATATTCTTGTTTGTCTGTGAAATTCTTTTATTATATGTTTGTCTTATTTGTACAAGTTTCACTCTAAAAATTTCAACAAAATCTCTCTTGGGAGAAACTTGTCCGCTGCATTTGACCCAACCTACATATTTATAAGGTGTGAAGCACCGCAGTGCAGCCCCCAGGGACCAGCTGCAGGTCTTAAGCAGGCATTGGTCAAGGGCGACGGCAGGTCTCTGGGATGTTTCCAATATGTTTACTTTTTTATTATTAAAGATTTAATTTTATGATTTTAGTTTATGCAAATTGAATATAAAAACATCTGTGTCATTGAAATTATGCATAACTGGTTTTACCTGGATTAGCTTGAAACAATAAATCAACACTCGCTGAAAAATGATCAGTACTGTGATTTTTTTATTTATCACTACTTATTGTACAAGCCTGAACTGTATTGGTCAAAAAAGACACAAAAACCCCTAAACAACAAACCAATCAAAACGATCACTGAACACCTTATTGAGATAGCTAACCACAAAATGCACGGTGTTCAAAATACACACTCTGAAGTCTCACTAAATGGCACACAACAGTTGCCTCTTAGATGCTTTGTTGATTCCATTTATTAAAGCTGCTGTATCATCATCATTATTATTATTATGTCTTTTTTTTTTTTTTGTTTCATTGGAAAATGATCAGCACAATGTCCCCCCAGCTCTCAGCTTTACTGGTAGATCTAGATCTGCTGTATCTGACTGCACAGATCTCAGCAGGTTGTTGGCAGTGTGTTTGCAGTTGTTTGGTAAAAAGTTGGTCCCTTTCCACTAACTTTTCCACACAAACAATCAGTGTATCCTTTTAACCCAATGGCTTCTCTTTAGTGGGTATTCTCACTGCTTGCTTTTAGAAGCTGATCTGCTCCGGGGGTCCTTTTTGTATTTGTGTGCTTTGAGTCTGAACTGGTGCTTGTTTTTAATGGCTGGTGACTGATGGTTGATTTCAAATAAAAGGTACAGTAGTTCATCTTGTTGGTTAAGCTATACTCCTGAATGGTAAGAACTTGCATAACAGAGGCACTTGTCCAGTATGAGGCTTGTGATGTTTTGGCATCACTTAGTATTACATACTAATTAAGCAATTTATATGTGTGCAGAAAAAGAATAATAATCCAATTTCACATGATTGTCAATTGAAGCATACAACAGAATACTTATCAGTGTCTGCGTTGTGTATTTTATATATAAGCTGTATTGGTTACTCAAAGTATATTACTTATATTAGATAATAAAATATCTGAAGTTTCAGTTAATGTTGAATATTTATTATCCATATCTTAATAACATCAAATATGATTTTCTGAATCACCTAAATAATTTACCAATTTTTAACAGCACACATTGCTATTTTAATGCCTCATTAATGCAAGGTGAGAGTGTTTTTTTTCCTCTAGTATGACCTTTTTTTTTTTTTTTTTGTGGATTTTATCTCTTTGATGCCTGAAAACATATCAAAGGAATGTCAAAAGTCCACTGGTGCAAAACAGTGCAAAAAGTCTACAAAGATGTGACCATGACAGTGCAAAGTTAACTATTTGTTTTCCATTGTTTTAGTTTGGCTGACATGACAAGTGACACCTTTTTTTGCTGTGAGTGGGGAGGAAAGAGGGGGGTGGGTTGGATTGAAATTGGAGCAACATTTTTTTTTTTTTTTTCTTTCAACAGAAGAAGCACACAAATATTTGATGATCAAAAACATTAGTACACACAACTTCAGCACACAGAAAAGCGTATTTACAGCACTGGCACACACCAAAAATAGGCACACAAATTACAACACGGTAACCAGTCACAGATACTGAGCTACATAAGGCTTGACAACAAAACTTCCTCAGTGCTACATCTATGCTGAGTTTGTGATGTACAGGTTGTCACTGTCACACCCATTTAAAAAGGCTAAGTAATACACACAACAATGCTACAGCACTATCAGGTGGGTGATGGGCCATTATGGGTCATACACATAGTGGTTGGTACACCATGGTTCATAACACAAACTGACTCTGTTGGTTGTCTGCTCCGGTGTTGTCGCTGGGTCTCTATAAACATATAAAAAAACAATAACAAAAAGAAATTATTACACAAATTATGTATAATGGTGGAAATGATGGCGATGATGGATACCTCTGAGGTGAGCGGGGAGAGGTGAGGAATGACACTGGCTTGGAGAGTAAAGAAAATGTGCTCCGTTAGTTCCTCATGGTAAACAACAGGTTTACCATGTATTTCCCATGCTTAGCCAAGGCATCAGACAATGATGTACTGTCTGTGTGTGGAGGTTGGACTCTGAGTCGGTTAATAAACATGCCCAATCATGCTGCGTTTTACAGGTTGATGTACAGTAGTTCAGTCACTGTCATGCGTTTGTATACTTTGTGTCATGCTCTCACAGTTCCCTGTTTGTTTGTATGTTTGTTTTTTTACACTCTCTTTGACCCTAGCAATGGTCAGACAGAGGGTCAAACTGCAGTTGGAAGCACTAGCCTAAGGCTAGTGGGAAAGGAAGGTGGTATGTATGCATAGTGCTGTTGAATAAAAACGGAGTCTAAACGCTCATTGTGTATAAAATTTATTTCATGCAAGGACTTATATTTACATGTTTTATTTGAATACTTTTCTGTTGCATAAATGTAAAATACATGCATTTACCTTTCCCCAAGTAGACCCACATTCCATACTGTCGTTTTGTACTTTTTTTTTTCTCCCTCTTCAATTGCATGAGCATATAATTCACCTGCATCTCTTCACATCAAATCTTCACAAGTTTTTTTTTTTTCCTTTTTAACTATATAACGTCCATTAATTACCACAAGAGACATGACTCGAAATGTAAAACTCTGCTCATTCAGAATAAAAACAAAACTTAGATGAGTTACTACGCTATCATCTTTTTCTCGAAACTAACATTTCTAATTGGTCAACATAAAATTTGTTAAAGTGCCCTGAAAGAATTGTGCATAATTATTGGGACAGGATCAATACATGTAACAGTAGCAGTATTGATGTTTTAACTCAATAGACATACATACTGCAGGAGTCATCCTGACATCTCTGGTCCATCTTAACGTGATATATTTTGGCTCTGTAGAGTTGCCTGGTCCCCTTTAATAATATTTTGTGCTTTATCATAGAAAACTTTTCTTGAGTTCAGGACTATTAGTTCAGTATTTTCAGTTGTTTTTGCTCGATGTTATGTATCCCACTAAAGGTGAAATCCTAGTGTGCATTGGATGGTTTAAGAATAATAACTAATAGGTCGTGTTTCTTGATTAAGGGTACGAGGTTGGTGCAAAAGGTTCAAGGTGTACCCTGTAAATAAAGCTTTCGTTACACTGTTATGAGCATGGTATAAAGTGTATTGACGCTACACTGGGAGCACTTGTGTAGTATGTCAATTTATTACTCACTTTTATTTTGCCTCACAAGGTATGAAGGCACCGTAGTTCAATAATTTATGCCTCTTTCCTTAATTTAGGCATCACAGCACTCACTGAAATTGCTGTAGACTGTTGATACTGTTTAAAAACTCAGAATTACCTGTAAATATATCTGTATAAAAAGTATTTATGCTCATAACAGCATTAGTTGGCTTTATGACAAATTGTTCAAGTTAAACTACACTATTTTAGTAGGAGGCCCCAGTCAAATAAATACAAGAAAAAACTATAGAAATTTGGGGAAAGGCAAAGAATGGCAGCTACATAAAAATCTCTGCTATGACTGAGTCTCTTGTAAAGCTGTCTCAAAATGCATAAATATGACAAAGCTTTAGAAGCTTTTAAAAGAAAATGTTTCTTTTTTCTTACAGGTACAGTTAGCTTCTTGTTGAACATAATTTCTCATGCAGTTCATGCAAATGAACAAACCGTTTTAGTTCTTTTTGACATTAGATGTTTTCATCACTAGTATCATAGGAACTGTCATCATCTCCATATTGCATTGGACATTGTGAACATCGTGTTAAAATATTTTTAATGGCCACTCAAATAACATTAAGCCTTGTCTGGATTGCACTTTCATGAAGATAACGTCTCTACTTTGCAACGTACAAAGCACTTAAGAGGAGTTCCCTTAACAGCCGGCAATGGTACCTTTTGGATATGTTTAAAAGCCATGTATTGTAAATGTCCAGCATATTAGCAGGGGTTACATCTTATGAAAATTTTGTTTCACAAAATTGTAAAAAGCAGATGAGATAAAAAGTTACTGGCAGAGGGGTATGAGAGATCAAAAGCAACAGAGCAACAGGCAATGACTTTAACACAGGGAGAGAGTGGGGTTAGCCTGCGGTCGAAGTTGAACAGTGCTTTGTCTGCAACTGAAGTGGCCCATGCAGAGTGGCATGTGCCAATGTTTTCTAGTCTAGGATATGATGACACACCCAAGGAGAACACTTGGGAAGAGTATTAGCACAGTTAAGATACAGTTTTCCAGAAAACAAAAAAATAAAAAAATAAAAAATGAAAAAAGCAGGAGCGAAGGCAAGTGTAAAATCAAAATCTGACAGCAAAGATAAGGAGGCGGCGTGTGGACTGGCCTTCCAATGGCATTGTGTCTGCTACTCAACCATGCTACATAATGGATGGGATGGGAGAATGTGAGTGCTGCATTAGACAGGGTGGGCTGCAGGGCAGGGCGGACACTGAGGACACTCCAGAGGCATCCCCGCTCATGCCAGACATGCTGTTAAGGCTCCAAGGCTTTTCATAACCTTCAGTTGAAAAACAGAGAACGTTCTGAGTACACTGCAGCACTGAATCCATGACAAAATGTTTTTGGTGTTCCTCACTGGTAATACTACACCTGTTGCTTTCTTGTTTTTGTCTCCAAAGAAACAGATCAGCACAGATTTGAGACAGATTATTCTCCATGCATTGAGTGCATCAGGAGTTCAACAGCATGCACCGGGTGGTACTGGAATGGTTTGGAGTATAACACTACAAAGACTTGAAAAGGTAGGCACCTCTGGCAGGGAATGTATCTCAGCTACAATACTGTTCTCATTTATTGTTGATGTGCTGGCCGCACACACAGCTGGACACTAACTTCACTTTCTTAGGAATGTTTTGAACATTGATATTGAATCAATAAAAATAAACATAAAAAGGCTTGAGCCTGGTATTAAAGTATAAAAATCTGTGAGCTGGAATTTGGCTCTTAATGACATTAATATTCATCTTTGACATTAGCCTTCCTCCATTTGTGTTGTGCTCCTTCACCATACTGATAGCACCCATCAGCAAGACACTTCATGCACCATTATGGTCAAGAGCAATGTACTCATAAGTCAGGATCCCGCATGGTACTTATCATTAAAACACACATATACATACATGATACACGCATAGCACATAAATACTTTCTTAGGCATGTAAGACAACACAATCTAGATCATATAAATCTTGAAAATAGCTTTGTCACTGGTAAATAAATAGGGACATTACATTATGCATGGTATCAAAAAATATATTATGTAGATGTTACAATTGTGGTGATTGTGCTTGGCCTTAACAGATGTTATTGTGACTAGGAATATATACATTTCCTAATGGGATGATTTAGGAGAAACAGCTGCTGTGACAGTATATATAGGTAATAAGAGGTTTGTTGTTGTGTGTGCGTGCATGTGTCTGTGTAAAACTGAGGTGTAACACTCAGTAGTGAGGGATAGGGGCATGTCCTGTCTATGGTCTACAGGGTGTCAGTGTTTTACGGGGGCCTGTGATTGGCTGTTACTGTACGTACCCCTCCTCACTCTGCCCCCTGTGTGGTTGGGGCGTTCGGCAGTGGTGACCAGGAAGCAGGGCCGCTCTCTCTCTGCAGGGCTGAAGATTTCCTCCGGAGATATGGCCTGGTCTATATGAGGACAATCTTCGTTGGCCAGAGCTGCGTTAGCTGCCTCACCGTTCAGCTTGGAATCTTGTAAGAAAACAATAAATAAATAAAAACACGGGAAAAGAAATCTGGTTTGATATACCAGCTTACTACTTTAATATATCTTTCCATTTTACGCTCTGTGACCTGGAGGAATTCATTCATACAAAAACACTCAATTTCAAGTTGCCACCTAATATTTGCCTTAACCTATCCCTCATTCTATTTTTTAGCACAAGCTGTATCAAAAGTCAATTTGTTTTTGTACTAATGTAACCACAACAATTCAATTGACTAAAGCATCTATTTATATGTTCTTATCCCTAAAAATATACAGTGATAATAGACTTACATCTTAACTGAGGGGAGGGCCGAATTGCTGCATTAATAAGTAAAAAATCAATAGCATGATTGTTCACAATCTGCTCTGTCTCTCTGTTCTTCTATCCAGCTGATTGAAGTGTGGGAACAGACAAACCGTGGAACAGCTGAGTGGTGATATGTCTTTTTTATGAGAACAGAGAAGTGATGGACAACAGTGTATCACAATAAAGGATTATATCATCTTTGCTTCTTACCTTGAAACTTTATCTCAAAAACGTCGTCGTGTGCGATGGGGCTTGGGGGTTGGGAGCTGATGCTTGACTTACAGAAGTTAGGAGAACCTGGTTGGGGAGCCCGAGGGATATGCCTATTTTTTTTCTTTGGTAGTTTTTGTTTTGCCATGGCCAGCGAGTAATACATTCCAAAGTTGTTGACAATTACAGGGACAGGCATGGCAATGGTCAGCACACCTGCCAGGGCACACAAGGCTCCAACCAGCATACCAGAGGTCGTTTGGGGGTACATGTCTCCATAGCCGAGAGTCGTCATCGTCACCACAGCCCACCAGAATCCAATTGGGATATTCTTGAAGTGCGTGTGCTCACTGGCTCGAGGGTCATTGGGGTTAGCTCCAATTCGTTCAGCGTAGTAAATCATGGTAGCAAAGATGAGGACACCGAGAGCGAGGAATATGATGAGGAGCAGGAACTCGTTGGTGCTGGCCCTCAAAGTGTGGCCGAGCACCCTCAGTCCCACGAAGTGACGCGTCAACTTGAAGATACGCAGAATCCGCACGAAGCGGACCACTCTCAGGAAACCCAGGACGTCCTTAGCTGCCTTGGAGGAGAGCCCACTGAGACCTACCTCCAGGTAGAAGGGCAGGATGGCCACGAAGTCGATGATGTTCAGGGCATTCCGAATGAAGTCAAACTTATTCGGGCAGAAAGTTATTCGCATTAGAAACTCAAAGGTGAACCACACCACACAAACACCCTCAATATAGGTGAGGTAGGCCGCAGTCTCCGTCTCCTGGTAAGTGTGCTCCACGGTGATGTTGTCCACCAGCTCCAGCTCAGTGCGGTTGATGATGGGGTTGAAGGCCTCGTGGGTCTCCAGACAGAAGGTGGTGATGGACACCAAAATAAAGAAGAGTGAGGCCAGAGCCACCCACTGAGCAGGAGATATGTAAAGGAAGCAGGAGCAGGAAAAGAAAGAGAGGGGAGGGAGGAGGGGGAGAAGGACAGGTGGGAGAATGAGCTCAGTAATACATGCATTGCAATTAAGCACAACGGCCCGGCAGCCATTCTTTGCACAACACAATGCAATTCAATCTGAGACAATGGTAACTGGTTTGACTGTGACAGTGCATTGACACACTCGCTCTACCCCCAACTCCCACCCATCCTGCTCACTGTACGTCTTGATTCAAAGTGTCATTGTAAAGGGAACAATCAATGTGCAATTGCCATTCCTCCTTCCCTTCCCTCTGCTGTATCTCAAGGTCATATTATTTTCAAGGGTATGCGAACCATGCAGGATTACTGAGAGCCACTAGTAGAAGCCGGGCCATTAGTGTCAACCCCCACCACTGGATTTAGCTGGAGCATTTCTCTTCAGCACCATTGGTACAGTAGGTTTCCCTATGCAAGATCATCTTGACCAGATGATCACCTCCTGGGAATCGTAGTGAGCTGAGAGGCTCGCTGAGCTGGGGACAGACATTTATGAGAAACCTATATTTCCCTTAATGGCAACGGAGTACTTTAGCCCTTATAATGTTTCGATTGGATGATCACATTTCATCACATTTAGTTTCTGATGTTTCTGAAGCATGCTCAGCTCTAAAAGATACTGTCCAGTTTATCTCTTGTGTGTTTATTGCAGCTCTGTCCAAACGTTATCCTCCTCTGATCAAACTGTACTAGTTTACAGTATGTGTCACCGCTCATGTCATTTACTGTAGTTTGAATGGATAAAAAAAAACAAAAAAAAAAACCCAAACACCCAGCTGTCTCATTTATGGACCTTCAGTACATCAGAGCAGAAGCAGACAGGAAGGGCAGATATTTACTTAATCGTCCAATAAATTGTTTAAGTTAGATCAATAAACATCTGTTCATGCTTGTCCCTCTCAGACTAATGCAGAGCATTGTTAAGTAGCTGAGAAAAGAAATAAACAGCATCAGGGAGGAGGTAAGTTGTGGGGTAGGTCTGGGCATGAGAGAGTCATATATATTGCAATGGGCAAAGGAAACTCAGCATCTTAGTCAAGGCAGGCCTTCACCACGAGATGGAAAACAGGCCCTCATCATAATATCTCATCACTGGCAATTCATTGCATTGTGCTGAGGAAATAACTGCTGCTTATGAACATCTGCTTCCCCTCCATGGTAGGAAGGTGGTATAGAGGCAAACTGTGTGTTAGCAGTGATTCTATCAGCACACTGACCTCCTCCTCTCTCTGCTCAGAGACAACTTCACCGTTCACTCACTAGATCATAGAGTTTATTGAGTCACTGCAGTTCACACAACATAATATAGCGTGTCAGTGGCTGTGTGTGTTTTTAAATTCACCATAAATTCAGATAAAATAAAATAATAATCTTTCAAACATACAGAGGGTATCAAACAAAGGCAAACATACTTTAGAAATGTAGCTTTGTCAAGTTAGCAATGTTCAACCTGTTTTGATACGGAGTAAGAGATTTTAGTACGTGGTGTTGTTTTATTAGATTGCATAATGTTGTTTTGTCCACCCCCTCCACAGTATGCGCTGTGCAAAATAACAAGTACATCTTACACTATAACACAACACGACACAACACAATACAACTGCACTAAAACCTATGACTGACTCAGTAAACAACAATGAAAGGAATCAGGAAACATCACCAGTTAAATCAACAACTGGGAAACTTAGGCTTCTGCCCCAAACTACAAATTTAGGATCATTTGGGCCTCATAGTCACATTGCCATAAAAAAGGTCCATTGCTCATTTTCGCCTTGGGGTTATCTTTGTGACATCATCCTGTCTAGACTTTATGGGCCCGAAGGAAATGTTAAGATTTGGACAACAATTTTGAAGACAATTTCATTGTTTTAAGCTGACATGCTGCCAAATCTGAGAAATCTTGTTGCTAATGTTGTCATTTGTCTTCTACAGCTGTGAGCTTTTATCTCTTTGGATTTAGGAAAGTTGGTTGGACAAAACAAAGCATTTACATTTTTTTTCACAATTTTTTTGTCACAAATTATTGCTTAACACGATTAAAATAATCCTTAGTTGAAGCTCATATTGGAGCGTTTTATTGTTGTTAGTTTTCTGCTCCTGTTCATCACTTAGCATGCAACAACCTTATAAATCTGTATTCTTACAGGCTACTTTTTCTGTCAGTTGCTGATGAAATGGGCCCCTCAAACTATTCAACAAACGCTGCATCTCATCAGACTGCCTCTTAAATTATGTGTCTTTGTGACAGTTGGGAACAGAGCAGCCTGGAGGAAGGGTGAGAAACAAAGATTGTTCGCTCCTAACGGGCTAATTCTCACTGCTGCTAGAAAATCACAGGCCTACCTACAATGATATGCAGGGACGAGGGTTTTCCACTGATGCATCTACAGAGAATAGAGTCTGTAATTAACTCTGTGACTCAGTTCTAATTAATCTTCTTGCCAGATGTGGTGGTGCTCTGTCAATCTCTGCTCTGCTTTTTCTCTTGCTCATTGTCAAATGTGGGACACATATGAGGAGCTTCCTGTTTTGGAAGATTTTCCTGCATCCCAAAGATGAGTGAAGACCTATCTTTGTTCAGCCACTCTTCCTAATGCTTCCTGTAGTAGTGACGACATGTCAATACAGTTTACATTTCCTGGATTGGCCCAAATAACTAATCACACCAGTGTCCTATGGAGGGGGTTTAACACCATCAAGCTTCAGTAGCTGTTAAAGCAGTGTGCAGCACAGCGACTTTATCGAAGGTAGTGGCCAAAAAAGAAAAAAAATAAAAAAAATACGAATAATCACAAGGTGCAAACTCATTTCATTTTCATCAATTAGAGGCATCATGCCCAGATGGAAAAGTGCCCATGTCAAAGACAAAAAACACATCACCTCTAACAGCAACCCAATTTTCTGTCTGGAGGTCTGCCACTGAAATTCTGGTGGTGCCAGAGGTCTGGTTTCCCAACGTGTGGCTAACCTATTTAACCAAAGAGCTTGTCAGCCCAGGGACCCCTGTTTCCTGGAAATATCAGTCCAAAGACCTGTGAGAATCACAAAGCACTTGGCTTGAGTGGGTTGGGCCAAATGATTTGCATCTAAATGGTTTTGACAGATGAAGTCTTAGGTTAATTTTTATTCTCCCTCCCTCTCTGTACAGCGACGTTCATGCTGTGGAAACCCCTGGGAGAGTAATTTCAAGGTCATTAAAAGCCTCCCAGATCCATCAGTCTTTGCTCCACTATCAAAGCACAGAGGGAAACAAATCCCCATCTGTATTCCCGCTCAGGCTCTTTTGACAGTTTCAAGCAAATGAAACAATTTTAGAGTATTATTTTAACTCCAAATGTGCCTCTGGTAAATGATGGTGGAGCCCCCCAAGATCCGAAGTGAAATGGAAAGAACAAAGGCACACATATGCAGATATGTGATAAATCTACTCACCCTTGCATATTTAGAGGAGTAGGGGTCCTCAAACAGAGCCCAGACATGCTTCTGCCACCGGCTCCACAGGCTCCCGCTCCGGGTGTCAGGTGAGTCCCCCTGCGCCAGCCTCCTCGTCATCTCATCCACATCGTCCTCGGTGTGCTCCGGCTCGGGCTCAGGATCCTCGCTCCCCAGGTCTAACAGACCCCCCCCGCCGAAACTATCAAGGGCTTCCTCCGCCTCCCGGTGCTGGCGATAGGTCATCCAGCAGCATGGCTCCACGTCCGTCTCATCTATGCCCCAGAAGGCCAGTTCTTCCTCATAGAGGGGCCCACAGACGTCGGCCGGGCAGTGCAGCTTACCTGTCCTGTAGTAATTGAGGATGTGTGCAAAGACGCCCGGGTGGCGGTCGAAGAAGAATTCCTCGATCTTGGCATCATAGTCAAAGTGGTTGGGCGCATCAGGCTCGGCCAGCCAGGACAAGCGGGTGCCAGGTAGGGTGCGCAGGGTGCTGCGGTATGTCTGATGTCTGATCCCTCCCACGTTTATCACAATGCGATCCTTGTCGTCGCTCAGGCCCATCTCGTCCCTTAGGCATTTCTCCAATAAGTTCCCTTCATCGCAGAGCTAAGTCCAGGCGCGCCGCGCATCCAGGCACGGCCGTGAGTAGACTGGAGGGAAATGTTATATAAGGACAGCAGCGCGCAGAGCAAACCTGTCGTTTCTCAGCGGGTGTGAAATAAATCGGGACCGTCTGACTCTAAGTTCCCTCAAAACCCCCCGTCCTCTCTACACGCACCTGCCATGCAAACAGGCTCCTGGATCCTGAAGGCTCAGACTCGCTGAGGGATGGAGAGGCGAAATCCAAAATGATCGCAGCCAATGGCATCACATGGAGATTGGACGTCACATCGTCGGTAAATCCAACATGTCGAGATAAAAAAAAAAAGACAAACGCTGGCTATTTCCCCCTTCTGCCTGAGGAATAAATCCGGCTCATCGGACTCCCTCCCCAGGATCAGATGAGTCCTGAGCGGGTTTGTGACTTTCACAGCAAGGTGACTGCGTCGGCGCTGAGCGGAGCAGCTCCTGATGGAGACTCGGTCCCTCCTCTGTTGCTGCCCACAGACTCACCTCCTTCACACCGACGCTCTCTCTCTCTCTCTCTCTGCGTTTTTCACCGACACCCCGCCACGACACGGCAGCTCTTTGTCTCAGCACGGCCGCCGCTCTCCTGCGCACAGACGTTCCCTCTCATCCATGAGCAGAGGAGCAGATAACACCCACAGGCCGGGAGAGAAAATGATGCGTGATGAAATAAATACACATCAGAAATGAGAGGGCGACAAACCTCCTCCAAAAATTAACAACAGAAAAAGAAAAGGAAAAAAAAAACGCCCAAACATCCTGTTTTTGCCCAGCTGCTGTCAGATCAGATGGAGCATGCCCAGTGGGGGAACCTGGCTCCGTCAGGTTCTCCTATTAAAGCTGTTCAATCTGTCCTCTGCCCGGTTTTTGAACACGTTTCCCGCCGTGCCTCTGAGGGTTTCGGTCGGCTAGAGGCTGAAGATGTCACAGGGGACCCGTCGGCTTCATGCACAGCCCGGCTGGAGAAGGTGTGACCCTGGAGCCATGAACGCGCAGATCCGCCCATGAGATTACACAGTCTGCTCATATAACCGGCCTACATGTGTGCTGGTGATTTATGGCCCAAAGAAAGGAGACTGATCACAGCGTGGACAGTCTGAACTGTCAGGGGGGATGATTTTAGCCAGAGAGGATGCCGAGTGTCATCTGCGCGCAACATGGTGACCGGCTGCACTTGATCTGTGGAGGAATCAGCCAATGGGGCCTCTATCTGGGCACAACACGACCAGCAGAGGGCGACATTGTTCGTTTAAAAAAAGTTTGGGTGCTCTCTCTGGCTTTGATGAGATCTCAGACAGTGAGCAGAAATAAAATAAACTGATGTAGTTCTCTTCATTGAAAATGAAGTTTGAAATGAGAACTATTATTCTGATGTTTTAACAGAAAAAACTTTTTTATTCTGTTGGAGAAAAACTAAAAAGTGTAGTCTGCTTTTCTCTGTCTTCAGCTACAATTAATTTGGACAGAAATGACTTTTGGTCTTGTCCTCTCACTTAGATGCAGTTGGAATTGAGGCTCTCTCAGCCTCATGCTCTTTTTTTTGGGGAGGGGTTTGGGGGGTAATTTTCCGTCTCGGTTTACTCTCTTCATCATAAAGGAGGAGTTTCCAGCCATCAAAGCTTTTCCTTTGCCTGGTCTGAACGAGCAGAGTCCTCTGGCAGAGAGAGTGTGATCAGACAGTGGACTGACCTCTCGCAGTGTTTGATTTGGGCTCAAGGACGAAAAACAAAGGGGCAACATGGCTGTGGCGGGCTGCACGAAATGCATTAAATACATGTTATTCTTCTTTAATTTTATTTTCTGGGTGAGTTGAATATATTTTTATTTACAGCCTGCATAACTTTAGATTACAACCACCTTCTGCAATCTATCTGTCTGTCTTGATAACAGCTGCTCACAGTCGCACATCTGGCTTTCAGTTCCTGAAGGATAAATAGTGAAGGAGAAGCAGAGACTTCCCGCCCTGTTGTTCTTTTAATGCTGCTCTGTGTGGGCCTCATCTGTCTGTCGCAGCACCAGTACAGGAAGACCTGCACAAAATGTTGTCCTGGCAGTGTTTAAAAATGCTCTTAGCTTTCACCAACACTTATTCTGAGCATGGCCGAGTACAGGGGCTGAGAGAGAGTGAGAGGGGGGCACTCTGGGCCGGGTGGGCATCTCACTGCTGCATGTCTCACATCAACTCTGCTTCACAATCCGCATTTCATTGATTCATCTCCTCCTCATATTAACCTAACACCCCAGGCACTAAAGTCTGATCTATGCAAATGTTTTAGAGGAAAAAAACGGCACAAATTATACCTGAGCAGCAGGCAATTTTCTTTCTTCAGTCTGGTTCTCCTCACATTAAAAACATAAAGGCTGAGATTTAACTGAGTTTCTGGGGGAGGGGAAATTTCTGAAACTCTGTTTCCATCTGAAATGCCTTTGTTCCTATTTGGTTCCCAAATTGCAGCATTTGCTGCCCTTCAGCTGAGGAAATACTTTATCCGGTGGTGCAGTTTTACTATTCAGTTATTGTCCATTCACCTTGTAAACTGAACCCTGACTAATTCTCTAAAAGTTGTTTCAGTAAAAAATGACTTTTTGATGTTTACACTTCACACAAGCATGCCTTCTCAGACTTTCTTCCCCTCTACATGTTTAGTCAGCACTAATAACCTGTCTGTGAATTTCCAATTTTTTTTGGCCTACTTTTTGTCTAAGTGAGCAAAGAGGCACCATATCCTGCACCCGCTGGACTTGATTGAGTGCTTCCTCTCTTGGTTTTGCTGTTGTGCCGATCATTGTGAAAATTCCAAGCCCCCTCTTCCTCATTTTGCTATTTTTCACGTCGAGGATTCAGTTTCCTGTTTCTTGGATAACAATGGAGTGCATGGCTCTAAATGTGCCGATATCTTGATATAAACATGGGCAAAAAAAGAAGCAGGCATGAGCATGTGACAAATAAAATTCACTGAATCAGATCCCTCCATAATTACGCCCCCTCGGCTTTTATATGATAACACTTTTATGAGGATATGTCTGATTTATCAGATAAAGAACTGAGGAGAGATTGGGGGAGATAAAACTGAAAAACAAAGCTGTTGGCTTTAAACAATGCTGTGAGGACACTATGCCATGGGTCACTGTGGTGTCAGGATATCCTCTCCCAAAAAAAAAATAAAATGGATAACTACAAGTTTATTTTAATATCAATACCAACATTTCCCTAGAATTTCAGACACTGAAATGCTCTGGTCCTCCCTCTCTCACCACAGTAAAGAAACTTAAAAGAGAATAATTAAAACCTTTTTCTCCTCGGGACAGCTGGCTGGAGGTGTGATCTTAGGAGTGGCCCTGTGGCTCCACCAGGACAGTCAGATCAGCAACCTCCTCATACTGAAGTTTGAGGGTCAGCAAGCACCGAACACTTTCTACATCAGTGAGTATGCACCTTTAACACAAGAGATGGTCACTTTGTGTTATAAATTAAGCTTTCCTGTGGTCATCATCCTTTTATTTGATGGCTTAGATATACAATATTTTTTATTTCCTTGCTGGATTTCACTGTTCAAGCTTGAGATAGCTGTTAAAATTTCACATTTCAGTGCAACATGTCCATTTAGTGCAGTGCAGCGTGAGGATACAAAGGGAAAAAGACGCACATCATTCAACATTATTACGATCTATTAAAACAATGCAACACACAATGAGGTTACAAATACCATAGAAGTGGATCATATCCTCAGTGTCACAGTCTCAACAAAGGTAAACCACATAAAAGAGAAGTGCTACCAAATTTAATGTCATTGTTTTGTATAGAATTTATAGTCCGCTCCCCTGTGAGGTGCTCAGTCATCATCTTCTGCTCCAGCAGTTACTTTTCCTGTTACTCCGGAGTGCTTCTTTCCTCAGACCTTGTTCCCAACGTGACAGAAAGATCAGTGGTGGAAGTGAACTCATTCATTCAACTTCTACCGCTTCTCCGTTTTTGGAAAAAAAAAAAACAAAAAAAAAAAACCTGGGCAGGTCGCCAGTCCAACATACAGAGACAGACAACCACTCACACCCAGAGAATATGCAAACTGTGCATAGAAAGGCCCCAGGCCCAGGAATCGTACCCACGACCTTCTTGTTGTGGGGCAACAGCACTAACCATTATTCTGCCGAGCTACCGTGAAATCAGTTGGGACCATTTGAGTAACGTACAGAAATAGTACAAGCAGGGCAAATTGAGAGGTGTAGACCAGGAAACAGGATCTACGTGCAGGATCTGATCTTAAGAGTAGCACAGCCGGTGCTGTAGGAGATGACCTGTAAATCAGATAAACATACACATTCGTTAACTTCAGGCAATTTGAGTGCCAAGGTTATTTCAAGAAAGAGCAGATGCTTCAGACAGATGTCAAGACAGATGTGAGTGCTGAGAAAACAAATGACACCATCACATGCTTTCTATCACTATCACTTTAAATGACTTGATCCTTGGGAATTTCTGGGTGTTTTGTAGGAATGCAGCAAAGCTTGTTCTCCGCACAACTTTGCAAAAAGAATAAATCATATCCCAGATTTAGGAATTTGAGCCGGAGCTAACAGCATGTCCCCTTCACTGGCCTTAGCAGCACAGGGACTGGCACTGAAACCTACATTACATGCTGCATTTAAAAACATTTCAAAGGTCCATCATTTTAGTTTTTTGTGGTGGTGAACTTTAGTGAGCCCATTAATTTAGAATTGGGCTGCCATTGCTCTCCCATACTTACTCCTCAGTAAATATACAGAGCAAAAGCAAGGTCATGCTTTTTATAGAGGAAAGGCACATCGTGATTTTAAAGGCAGGGCAGCAAATGAGGCCCACCCAAGCAAGATCAAGGCAATGTTTCTTTTTTTTTTCCCCTCCCCTGAACATACGCCCTTGCATAATTCAAATAACCTTGTACATCTGCACATTACCTCTGAAATTAGAGTTTGGAGTGGATGTTTTTAGCATGCTGGCACACCAAAGTGGTATTTATGTAAGGCTGAAAAAGCACAGTCTCCTACCTCTCGACCAGCGCCCGAAATCATTATTGGCAGCAGTTGTCAGGAGTCTGATGTAGTAAGTGCCACAGCCTCCCATACTGGAGGCGACACACTAAGTGTGTCAAATACAGGACATATCAGTCGGTCTGCACTGTAATTTTGATGCAGAGGCTCAGAACCACATATTCTAGTGTTTCTCCATTGTTTCAGAACTGCAATATATGTAAAATTAATGCCCTGTGGTTAAGGAGGCTATGAAGTCAGGCAATCAATGTACAAAGTTGGAAAGTGATTATCTGAAGCCTCTTGGCCACCGAAAACTGCTCTGTCTATACAAAATCCACTTCATCTAAACAGGATTTCTCCCACATGAAAATGATAATAGGCACAAATGGACTGGGTTTAAAAGTCTTAATTATTGGACTCCAATTTATTGTATTATTCATTGATAAAGCTGTTAATTAAATTCCCAACCATTGAAGCACGCTAAGGCTGATATTCATTGTGTGTAAATGAGAGTTGTTCTCTGTTGTCACTCTCCCGCTGAAATGTCAGCTGCTTTCAGTGCAAACCTCCACATGATCTCACGGTTTTTCTCTGTCACACAAACTTAATCTTCATTGTCAAACTCTTACACGCCCAAGACCACATGTTTTTATTTTTACCTGCCACTTTAACTATTCAACAAAACACATTTTGTTGAATAGTCTCTTGATCGGAATGAATGAGCAAACCCAGTACTTTTCTCATATCTGTTGAATATAAAATTATTCAGCGAGGAGAGGATGAACGGAATAATTATATTTCGAAGGTTAGCTTACAAAGGTGAGGCTCCAAAACACGAAACCTCTCCAGCGTCCCAAAACCTTGACAATTAACATGTCATATGTCATTTTTTTAATATGTACAGAAAAAAAAATGTAAAAATGAAAAGTAGTGAGCTGGAGTGGTACAGAGCTAGCTGTTCCTCTAATCCTAGTTATTATGTTAAGTTAAGATTCTTCTAGTCTCATACTCAACAAACAGATGTTGTATGTAGCATAGTAATGAGATAGTGTGCTAACTGCGGATTTTCTCCAGTTGGACTCCGCATGGCGAATATTTGACTTGTTTTTTGTTCTGATGCTAAACCAAGTGAACAGGTTAGTTCAGCTTCATGTTAAACATACGGATAAGAGAACGGGATCAACCTTCTCACCTTAACATTTGACAAGATACAGAATGAGTGTATACTTACCCAAAATGTCAAATCATTCCAGATATCACACCAAACGTCAGGTGAGATACAGCATCTGCTATCTTACCTCTTTTCTGTAAGCAAGATGACAATAGGAGAGGTCTATTTACTTTATATCCTTTCTTTCAGTGATTCATTATATGCCCTGACATACAATATGATGGTTTCAACTCAGTTTATTGGTGTCAAGCTCTGACAGTGTGGATATGGCTTCATAGCCTCTGCCTTTTTGGTGTTTTTAATAGTGGATGGAGTCCAAGTGGAGCTTTTAGCTGGGGTTCACCTCCCTCCCTCTGGCCCTCTGGAGATTACAGAGGGAGACAAGAAATAAATGAACTTCCCCGGTGGTACAAAATTGCCTGTCTCCCTTAAAGTCTCAATAGCCTTCAAACCTCAAAGGGTGTTGTCATAGTAATGGAAGGCAGTGGAAATAATGGCTGCTTTGCCACATTGCCGGGTTACTGGCCCTGTAACCATTTCTCACTACAACAAAAGGATCAAGCCTTGAAAGAGAAAAGAGAGACGGGCAGGCTGTACAAAAGGAGGAGGGTGTTGAGTTTAGACAGAGAGAGAGAGAGAAACAAAAAAGGTGCAGGGCAGGAGAGAGAACTGTGCGTGATATTTGAGGTAGCGAGGTGCTGGCGGCCTGTGGATACTAAAGAGTCAGAGTCTCTTACTGTCTGTCCCTTTCAGACTGCTCTGTCAGCCTACATTAGAGGCTGCAAGCATTTTGTTTGCATGTTTAAGAATAGAAAACCAAGACACAGGCAGCTCCCGGAGTGTCACGCTAAAAGTAGTGGTGGAAGAAGTATTCAGTTTCCTTTGCCCCTGTGAAACTGTGCTTTTTATATCTATATGTTCCATTGATTTTCATAACTACACAGTGAGGAACAATACTCCACTCCTGTACATTTATTTGGCAGATACAAACACAATATGCAGTGAAATACATTGTCTGATTGTGCAGTAGAAATGACTTAGAGCTTACTTAGCAGATAAAGATTTTAGATTTTTGTTTATTATACTGCCCCAATACATATAAATTAGTTATAATTTGCTTCACATTGACAAACTATCTTAAATAAAAAGGGCCATTACTTTTAATACCCCATTTATTCTGATGTTAATGCTTTACTTGATCTTAAAAAGGAATGAAGATCAATTTAAAGCAGGCTGCTGACATTACAATACCTTTTATGGTTTATTGATTAATGTTTTTCTTGTCCTCTAAATCAACTACAGGTCCACTGCTGTTTCTGTGTATGATGTATAAAACAGAGCCCAGGCCTCTGCTGTACCTGTAGTTTTATTACCTGTTCCGGTGCTAGTTCTTCTGTTTGCCATTAAATGTGACGTGTGACTGTAATTTTTGTCATCGCCTTGGATAATGACCAACAATCGATTTTTAAGGCTAAACACATGGTCTGAGCAAGTAATATTTAATGGTTTAAGTCTAATTTTATGTCACTTTAATCACACAAAGATGTCTCTGCTTGACTGTGCATTCACACGGTTCCTGAGAGAAGATAATGCTCGAGGTCAGAGGTCAGTCCAGAGGGGGGGTTTGTTGGGGGTTGGGCCGTCTTGAAGGCATTTCCTGGCCTGGCAGCAGCACAGAGTCAGCTCCACTTCTCTTTGTCACCATCTAGGAGCTGTTTATCCCCAGAATGTCATTAATATCCTGTTATCCTTCAGCAGTCCAAGGGAAACAACCAGGAACTCCATTTACAACAATGTGTGGATCAATAACCAAGCAGCACACACAGTGTTCTTACACAGCTGCCCTCTAGTGGCGCTGAGCACACAATGATGAGACACACAGTCATTTTTCTGTTGTCACTGTCTACAGGTGTGTACATACTGATCGCAGTTGGTGCTGTGATGATGCTTGTTGGCTTCCTTGGGTGTTACGGTGCCATTCAGGAATCTCAGTGTCTGCTAGGAACAGTGAGTTTCTATACTGTCTGACTTTGTAGCTCTAGCATGTGAACCTTATCCAACAGGAAATTGGCTTAAATTTCAACTATTTATTTATACTCATTTATAATTTGTAAGAAACTTTGAGATTGAAACACTTTTGCTTCATTTTCTTTCTTAAGTTTTTCTTCTTTTTGGTGATCCTGTTTGCCTGTGAAGTGGCAGCAGCAATCTGGGGTTTCATGAACAGGGACACAGTAAGTAAAACACACATACACACACACACAAACACAAAGCTCACTGCATGTTTGTTTTTGTTTTTTTTCACTTTAGCTCCAGCGAACTTGCTGTGTCTGATTGTTGTTGTGTCTCTAAAACAATCTGTCCACAGATCTCCAAAGAACTGATCAACTTCTACGACTCTGCCTACATCAAGGCTCTGGATGTCTCTGGCTCTCCTATTAAAGATGCTGCCATCAAGATCCTGGATGCTTTCCACAATACAGTATGTCATGATAGAAAATCTTTGCCTCATTTGACTTAGATGTGATATTAACAGACAATAGTTATTGCTATGTGCTGGTAACCGCTAAGGTGTAAGTGAATGGTGCACTTTGAATAAGTAACCTGATGTTTGTTTTCGTGCTTTCTCCTCCAGCTTGACTGCTGTGGTAAAGGAGACGACAGTGCGCTCTTCAGACAAGTCGCTGGCACCCTTTGTCCAAGAAAGTCTCCAGAACATTTTACTACATCTCAGGTATACACAAGAGAAAGGGAAATTCCCAATTTCATGACTTTGATTATGTACAAATTTGTTTTAATAAGATTTTCACTTTAATGTGGTGATATAACTTCAAACATTTAACGGATCACTCATTCCCATCCAATCCTTTTTATTTTATTTGATTCACCCTCAAAAACTTTGCCACACAATACAAATGGCTTTCACTAAGCTCAGTTTTTACCTTGAAACTGTCAATATGCAAATGACTTCACTGCAACAGCATATTTAGTTTAGTTAAATAACCCGCATTTGCGGCTGTTCTGCCTGTCTGTCCCCTCACAGAGCTGTCATGATAAATTGATCGAGCTGTTCTCTGAGAAGCTCCACCTTATTGGTCTGGCTGCCTTGGTGGTTGCTGTCATCATGGTGAGCATCAGACTGTAACGTCTTCTTTTATCAGCTGTGATGAGGAGCACCGATGTATTGGATTAAGCTGTTCTGTCCTTTACTCCATTTAGATCTTCGAGATGATCTTCACCATGGTGCTCTGTTGTGGGATCCGTAACAGCCCTGGAGTCTACTAGGAGTCCAGCCAGCAGGCGAATAATGGAATTATTTCATAATGCGTTTCCAAGCACCAGCTCTTCTTTTCCTTTTGATTACAACGCAAAATGGATATATCTCTTTTCATTCTAGATTCAAAACTATAAATTTTAAGTTTTTAATATTGCTAATCTTTCATCACTCAATTGTCTTACACAGTAACTTAGCTCTGTCAGATGATTTTAATTTATCATAGAACACTTCATTTGAATCTTTCATATTTACAGTATATATGTGAAATATTTCTCTTAAGTCATTGCTGTTCCATGGGTGTATAAATTGTATATATCTGCTGTATACTCATCATATGTTAATAACACTTTGGAGAGTCCATTTGCTCCCTGGTTTATTTTTTTCAGATGCATCTCGCTGCAATGTCACTGTGTTACCGTGTATGTTAGCGTCAGGGCCTCAGTGGTCAGAGGTCACGGTCTGTCTTATTGTCAGGATGACAAGCTAGTCTTCATGTTCTTTAGTCTACTTTGTGTTTCTTCTTTGTCCTCATGATCCAGCTCATGCCTTAAATGACACACAATTTATTAGTTAGCATGTTTTCATAATGCCAAAAAAAATTATTATTTTTTGCTCATGAGCCATAAGGATGAAGGTTTGCACCCCAAATATAATGTCATGTTAATAAATTTTGAGTTTTTCAAGAAGGAATATTGACTTTTCATTTGATCATTTTGTAGAGGTGTGAAAGAACTAAAACGGTATTATTTTATATATTTATATTTTATTTTTCTTCTGTCCTTTCAGGGTAATCATTTCACAAACTAACCCCACTACCTTCATCTTGTGATCCTTTGAAGGGGTCCCAACCCCGAGGCTGGACACCACCATATGTACATACATACACAGATGGTCCAAGGAGATAAAGATGCAAACGTCGGAAGTTTCACCGTTTTATATGTGTATTCAAGTTCAATCATAACAACCATAATCTCCAAATGAAATATCGTATTTCTTCTCTGAGACATTTTTCACTGGGAGGCTGTTTGAAAAACAGGTCGGGGGTCAGAGGTTGTCTGTGGAACATAAACTGTCTTCTGTTCCACATTGAGTCCACCAACATGACAGACCTGCTCAGTTCAGGTCTTTTGTGTTTGCCTTGTGTCACCACAGGGCGGCAGCATGAAATCAACGCCCCTCTTCCTCATTCAGCACAATCCTTCCCACAGCAGCACAGTTGAATTCACTGAGAAGTGAAATCACTTGTAATTCTGCCAGACGACACACCTGGAACAGCCCGAGGGGTTTGTCCTGCCGGCATGTTTACTTGCTCATCAGTGGATTGACACATAATTCGACAATTCATTACGTCACATGTGACAAAGTTTGTTTGTTTTTAAGGATGTCCCCTACGCTTGGAAATATTTGTGTACATGTTTTATGATTCAGGGTTGCTGGGGAGAGAAAATAACAAACAATGCAAAAACGCAAGACTTCTCTCATTCACTTTGTTTCGTCATCTCAGTACAATTCAGTACACTTCAACAACTTTATAACTGAATCGTCCCCTTTCAGTAGAAACTGAAGGTTAAAAAAGTCCACGATGGGAGGATTTTTTTTTTTTTACAGGACCGTTGGATTACACTGAAATAGTTTTAATTCACTGTCCCAAGCAGGTATGAATTAAGATTTTTGGTAGAGTTTACCATATTAGTTGTAATCCTCTAAAATCTGTCTGTCCAAGGGTGAGTAGGCTGAGTATATTACATTTATAGTAAAATGACTTCATACATACAGTATGTCATGTAGAGATATGTGTTTTTAGTATTTCATTTATGCTTTTCCACATTTTCTGAAATTTGATTTAAATAAATGGTATTATAGTTGCGTTTCTTACATTTTGATGTTTTAGTTGTGTGTGTGAAGAGTGAAAGTATATTTTTCTACAACCTAGAATCATGTCATGTTTTGAATCTTGTCACTCCAAATTTGTAGATTTTAAAAGCACAATTTTTTATTCCATATGCTGGGGAGCAGACAGCTTAGTGCTCCTCAAATCAACAAAAAGGATTCTGCAAAAAGTCTGATTTAAGTTTTATAAAAAGTACTTTTCTAGAAGTACCAGCAAAGTGCAAGCTATATTGTGTGAAGTATAGAAACACCTCTGCCAACATCAGTGGCTGCTTATGAAGCCAAATGGAAACCAATCCCCGCCTCTAAAAGTTTTCCCAGAGGAGTGGAGACTGTTACAGCAGCACATAAGTAACCATGAAATGCTCAGGAATCACATATGGATGTAATCAACAATCATCAGTCACATATGGGTAGTGAATCTGGGAGCCGTATTCATTCAACTGCAACTGAGGTTCAACAAGCAAATAAATCAGGACATCAAATCCAGAATCCCTTCCACCTGCTTCAGCCACTGAAACTTGTCATATTTTGGCGTCAGTTACACTTGTTTATTTCACCTCCAACTAATTCAGAGCACTGCAGGGAGTTCTCTGTCTGACATCCTAAATAACATACTTATTTAATTAAAATAATTCTTTTTGATTTATTTTTTTAATAAACTGAATTTTAAACAGATGTTTTCTTTCAGGATTCCAATTAAATGACACATCACCTCTGTTTGGGGGTCCTCGATTGTAAAGCATAATTCAATAGAATGATGATTTTTTTTTTTTTTTGACACACCACTTTACAATGGGGATTGAAATAATACTAAATAAATCTATTTGGATATTGAACAAGTAGTGGGACCTTTTTTGTGGTCCAAATGCTCCAGATATAATCAATGTTGTCATCACATTATGGCTTCACTTCCCTTTTTTGTGATACAGTGTTCGTCTGACAAACTGAGTATATATTAGCCCATCTTTATCTGACATGACACATTTATAGGACACACATTGGCTCTGTGGTATTTAAACAATGGAGAGCCCTGGATTTCATCACTTTTAATAAGATGTCGCGTTTGTGTCAAAGACTGTTACCACTGTATCATTTTTCTACAAATTATTGTAGAAAAATAGAGAATAGAAAAAATAGAAAAGATAAAACATAATGAAAATGACAGTAAATGAGGAAGTAAAGCCACTCAGCAAATGACAGCATTAACAATGTCCAATGTCAGAAAAGAGGAAGCAAACCCATTCTCACCTCCCTACATTCATTCATTCATTCATCTTCTACTGCTTATTTATTTCCGGGTCAACCACTCACACTCACACTCAGACCTACGGACAAGTCACCAGTTAACCCAAACATGATATCTTTGGATGGTGGGAGGAAAGTGGAGTACCCGGAGGAAACCCACGCAGGCACAGGGAGAACATGCAAACTCTGAACATAAAGGCCCCAGGCTGGGAACCCGCCTCCTTACAGTGGTTTATAAGCCTGCTGAAAACGACTTGTAACATAAAAAAAAGACATTTTTTATTTGAAAAATGGTTGAAAGGACAATAACAAAAATTAAATGCTGACTAAGAGTTTCTGGCTCACCTGTAAAATGTCACTGAGAGAGGATTAAAACACATGACTCAGGACAAACCCTCCGTCTCAGCGTCTTGCTCCTACACATTTTTCGTTGTCCATATACATTTGGCCACAAAATTTGGCAGGGTACAAACGGTTGAGTTGGGTGTAACAAGGGTGCCACTCTCACTCCCTCAAAAAATTACTTTTTCTGACGCACACACACACACAGATACACAGAGACACAGACACACACACTGCTCTGATTCAGTAACCCTTAGCTTGATTCTGTTACTCACTTCTAATCTGGGCTGGGAATTCGGTAAAACAGCTGCTTTGATATTTTACTGCTGAGCAAGTGACTCATCAGTGAAATGTTGCAACATCTTGAGAGAAGTCAGCACTGACATTGACTTCAACACTATCGGCAAACATCGGATTTTGCAAAACCTTCCCGTACTTGTTAGGAAGAGTCTCTGCTTCAGTACACAAGCAACATGACAAAGCAAAAATTTATATTTTATGATACTTTTTTAATAATTGTTTTATCCCTTGTCTCTGTCATAGCCACAAAGTCTGTGGCCCGTCATCTGGAACACGCCCTTGTTTTTGTAATCTTCTTTGACTCATCTCTTTTGTTTTGTGTATGCTCCCAGCTTACCTGCAATGAAAAGGACAATTTAAATCTTCTGGGCGGTGACCATTTCTCGATACACTATAACTTTTAATACTGTCTAATATCTCACCATATCAGTTCTCCTGGTTAGCGGAACAGGTACATCACTTCAGAACGAGTAGAGCAGCCACTATCAACTCAGCCTTCATGGTAATGGTAAGTCAAAATGTATGAAATATTTTTTTTCAGTTTTCAAGTTCACTGAGAATATGGATTCCCATCTCACACTGTACTATTTTACTGAAATAGGCAAAAGATTCTATTTCTTCCAAATATGTGAGAGCACAGCTGCTGAGGATGAAGTCATAAAGAGATGAAAGAGATCACATTTCCGTAGATCTATTCACTCTGAGCAGCTTTGAGGAAATCAAATCCTCAGCTTTCCTTGAGGAGAATTATCAACACTTTCAATAACCTCTAATTCATGTCTGGGTTTTTCCTTTAAATGCATTTAAACATAGGAAGTAGGACATTTAGAGCAGCTGTTTATTACTATTTCAATTTGATAAATCCAAGATTTATTCAAACCTTTTAGTCCAGACAGGTAGAATCAGAGGCAACATGTATAAATCCCACACGTTAGTTTTTGGCTACGACGACTCCTGGTTGATGGGCTAACAAAACAAAGCAGATAAAACTAAGGCGTGGCACTGATTTAAGAGCATCACACCTTTAACAAATTTCCATTCATAATTCACTTCATTTGTAACACTGAATTTGACACATTCCCTATTTATGAGGGAAATATCCTCTCTGCCGCAATACTCAACTATAAGGTTAATGCGATATTAGGGGTGCTGTTATGCTAGTGTAGAAAATAGCCATGATCCTTTAGACAGGACTGATTGAATATTGATTGATAATATCATGATGTATATGTTGTCTTCTGTTCATCTAGTTCCAATTTTTATGTTCCATTGTGTTTAAATGTTGTGTTTGTGCACAGTTAAGGTACAGTGCTCCTATCAGTAATGATTGAGTCCCAGTAATTTGCTAAAACAAAACACACAATAAAGAAAGTGTAACGTAAATTCCATGCAACACTGTCATTTTAAAATTTTCTAGATCTTATGATGATAGTGTTACTGTGAATGCTTAGTGAAAATCTTCAGTCTTCATGGCCTGAGATTTACATTTAATTATTATACTTACAACAAGCAGCTCTACCATAAAGTAATAGTAGTAATATAAGATATAATTACAGAAACAAAACTTAAGCTTTGTTTCCACAAGATTACTGAACTTGAGCCAAGTCGGTGTTAACCCATGTTCCGGAGATTAAATTTGTAATCAAACAAACACCAAGTTCGAAGGTGCAAGTAAGCATGAATTTTAAGAGTTTAGTGTTCAGTGTGACATTGAGTTGATTTGATGAGTTCATCTCTGAAGCAGTATTGCTGCGCAGGGTCCGCCTCTTTTTCTTTTGCTAACTGACTGTTTGGAAAAATCCAATGTAAAAACATTTTCATTTGCCCGAAAAGTACAGTGAGTTACTCGTGTCACCCAAACATATGCAACTGAAGCAGTTACACAAAATTAATCTATAGGTAACATGTTAGACACTGGACGACATGTAGCATCCTGGTGCTGTGAATCAGAGCTTTCTGTCTTTAGCAACTGCAGACATCACCTTCAGCTCTGTTAGTAATTTCAATGACTTCACTGTGTAAATTGGTGGTTAAGCTGGTTTGTTCACACCGTCACTTTCTCTCTAACCCTCTTTCTCAATAGAATTTAATAATACATAATTATTGCCTGCAGAACTTACTATTGGGAAAAAAAATGTATTACATAAAACATTTTCCTGCATTAAATTATGACAAGCATCTACATGATCCATCTATATAACGTTTAGGACGGACAAGGTTGCGAAATGCAGCTGTGATGGATCATGCAGAACATTATACATCTGACAATATATATACTAAAGGGTTTCGTATATAAGCTCTAAGTGGTGGATTTAAGAGTGTATATGGTGTAAAATAATAAAACATTTTCAGTGAATTAAACTTAAACTGTGTAAACTATCAAATCATGCGGTCAAATAAATGTACGCCTAAGTAGCGTGGAAACAGAGCTAGTATCCAGCCAAAGTACTCCACAATTCAAACGTTAACCTTCAGATAGATACTGTACACATAAAACACATGCTCGGTTTGTAAAATAGAAGTTTCTTAGTACTTAGCAGACAGTTGTTAGAATAACTCAAAATAGAGAATTCTGCTCACAGTAAAATGTGATAAATAGGCATATAACATGTGAGAGGGTTCGGATCCTTACACTTGTTGGTGCTGGCTGTAACATTAGACCTCACTTTTGTAATCAGCTTTACATACTTGATGGCATACGGCCCTTAATGTGATAGATCGATCATGTTTCGATCGGCTGCAGAAAGAATGGGCCTGGTGTTTGCTGTAATGTTCTTAGTAACATTCAAACAAAGAGTTCAATTCTGAGGTGAACGAAACCACTAAACCACAAACATACACACACACAAACCCCCCCCCCCCCCAAAAAACCAAGCAGTGAGAATAGTTTGTGCAGACAGTGAGTCAAGCTGAGCGGGATGTCGGCGGATCTCACCTGTGAGTCAGGTGATCCGGGCTCACCGAGGCCCCGCCCACTGCCGCTCCGCTCTCACTCAGTCTCTGCTCCGATCAAACGCTCACAGCTGCCACGACGCAAACAGCCAGGGTCTCATCCAGGCAAACTTCCCACCACGAGTACTACCATGGCCTCAGAGAGCGCATTTTTGTCCGCCTTACAGCCCAACACCTCGGTCACCACCTACGGGCTGCCGTCCGAGCTCCAGCTGGAGAGCAACGGCTCCCTGTCGGACAGCGCGTCCAAAGCTCGGCGCGTCCAGCAGCAGGTCCAGATGAGACTGGCCCAGAAGTCGACGCTGCCGCGGCAGAGCGGAGCAGCCTCTCAGTACGCCACGTCAGGTAAACGTCTCACCCCGTTGATCTTCACAGAGGAACCACAGCGACCTGGTCCGCTGCTTGGTGTGGTTTCCGTATGTCTGCTGTATGTCTGCTGTATGTCTGCTCAGCCTGGGCCAGTGGGGCGGCTCCAGGAGAAGAAGTGCACAGGTGCGGGGCAGGTGCAGTTATGGGAGCAGATCTGCCGGGTTTGTGGGGTAAAATCATCAGTCACCTACAGCTGAGGGACTGGAGCTCTTTGGTCCTGCTCCACATAACCCGGGATAAAAGAGAAAAGTAACTTTTTCTGAGCCTGGGTCGTTGTTCATAATTAGATACTTGACACCGTGCTCCCATTTTTCTTCTCAAATAAGGAGCATTTTCATTTCATATTCATTAAATTAAATTAAATTAGTTAACGACAATGTTTCTCTATTAAAGAAAGCTTATATTAAATATTCATACTATGAGACTGGAAACTTAATTGATGGCATTTTTACAAAACAAACAAACAAAAAACAAAACCAAAAAATAAACCAGTTTCAATTGATGCAAATTACATTTATATGTAATTTAATTACATCAATAGTGTTTTCTGTCAATTGACTAATCAAAGGGTTGCCCAAATCATTTCAGCTCAGTGATTCAACACAAGTTACTTTATGTCATCATTACTGGAATTCACATAGTTGGTAAGCTTTTGTTTTCAAGTTCAAGTTTGTGCATACATTGCTATGTCTTGTGTGTGTGTGTGTGTGTGTGTGTTGCTTTGCTGCATTCCTGTATATTTGTTTTTCATCTGGGAATTTGTTCATTCAGCTGTTCTACTTTCAGCAGACAGACCTGAGCTGAAGCCTCATGCAAGAATGATCCCACAGTGTGTCGTGTACCTGCATGTGAGAGAAGGGTTAATGTATAACAGGCCCGAACAGGCACTGCTTTCATGGTCTTTTCTGATAGCAGACCAAGGGGAAAGCCTCCCTCAGTGGGGTTGGGTTTCAGGTCTTTACTCTGCTTGAAGGGGCAAGAGTTTAGGAGTTGATTAGGCAATGACTAGAGTGTCGTGAGAACCAGCTGTTGTCGTGTCTGTCCAGAGACTTCACCTTGTCAGATGGTATCTGTCTGAGTTATCTTGGCACATTGACAGAGTCGATGCGTGTGTGTTATGTAACAACAGCAGCAGTGGCTCCCACAGTGGGAAGTATGGGCCTGCTAGTTGTAACAGCACATTGGCGCATTCAATGAGCAAGTAGTGCAAACCTACACACAGATATGAGTTTCTCTAGTCTTGTTTTAGAGATACGATGACCAAAACTTGTACACCTGCTTGATGCGGCCTGAGGACATTGCTTCACGTCCCATAATTCATAGCTCAAACTACAGGGGGCTGGCTGAGTAGCCCGACAGCAGGTTCTTGTTTATATGACCTTTAAAGTGTTGTGGTGGTGGTGGAGGAATCTTTTGAGTTCATCCCCAAGGCAGCAACACAACCTGCCCCAACAGACAAACATAGTGTACATGCCTTTTTTAATAGCTGGAATGCTAAGCGACATGTTGCATGTCCACTAACTGGGCCACTGTGGTTTCTAGCTACATTACACCAGTCAAGCACAAACACTTGCACTAATACTGTCACACAAGATGAAATGCTAGGCTTCCTGTTATCTCTGCCTGTCTTTTGCCCTGAGCCTTGCTGGGGGGACAGCCTACAGTCATAAAACCCTGCCATGTCATATCTCTGCTTTGCTAGCGGCAGGGAAAGCTGCCATTTTAGAGGTCTGGTTTGTGGCTGTAGAGAAATTTGTTATGAATGCATGATTATTCACACATGAGGAAAATATCCACAGGATTCTGTGAGGAATGTACCTTCATAGGTATATATTTAAATCCTGCAACTACTGTGCCTTTAGGACAGTGATGAATTGGTGTTCATTGGTGGACAAGCCTCAGCAGGTGAAAGTGGTAAAAGGTGGGTGTGTGTGTGAGACTTTATGATCAAAGATCACACTCAAAAGATGACAAAGGAAGGGAAAAAAACAGAATTTGCTGGCTGAATGAGTTTTCAGGGTGTGTTTCCTGTGTGCTGTAAATCTGCAGCTCTGAGGTGTGTTGGGCGTTGCCTGGGTTGAACTGCAGCTGAGCTTGGGGATGTGTCAGTCATTCTCCTCTGCACTAACTGGTTTGGTGTGTGTTTGTGCAATGCAGAAAATAAGTGTGTTGACAAAACCTCCCCCTCTGCTCACAAGTGTAAAAACTATTCAGGCTCAAAATATAGATGTGCACATACAAAGCACACACACACACACACACACACACACACACACACACACACACACACACACACAATTGTGAAGTGAATATTTATTTTTGAACATATTATTTAACATTAAAGCTGTTTGATGAATAGTTATGAGAACTCTCATATACATGAATGATCCCCAAAGAATGAATCTTACTGACTTCCAGGTTCCCTGACTTTTCCTTTATTTATTTCACACATGACTAATGACAAGATTATCATCCAGTTCCATCATGAAATGAAAACTTCCTTTCTTGTTCTATTTTCTTCCAAATAGACTGCAAAACTAAAGAACATTCTCATTTGCTTCTATTAGTGCCAAATAGCAGATGTTGCCCCACTAACATACTAAACTAGGACAAGAAAGGACGTGAATAAAAGCTGTCACCAGAATAGCTTCAGGCTCTTGTAATGTTTGATCGCATTACTGCATCATGACAGACACAATGTATATATTCGCTGACAGTAAATGACTGTGTGTGTGCACTCAGTTGGGGTGGACGGTTGTATCACAGAAGTCTTCTCATTTCAGATGACCCAAATGTTTGAGTGTTCGAGCTGCTGCTCAAAGGTCTCACCATAGGGAGCTTTTTACTGCATGCTCTTTATCTCAGCTTTCCTGGCCATGCTGATCTGCAGTCACACATTCATGCCCTCGCTTTGTACACAGAGACAGATAAATGTGCTTTAGTGGCAGATATAAACCGTTCTCCCGGCAACTGTAACCTGAGACATCAGACCTGGTGACAGGTCGGTACCTCTGTTGCTGACTGGGAACCTGCAGTCTTCAGTGCAACAGGACATCTGCCACTCACACTGAGTGACATTTATATAAATCATTGTTATGAATGTAATTCCACGTTGTCTATTGTGCTACTTTAAATTTTTACAACAATTAGATTATATGTCTTATTCACATAAAGCCAGTTTCAGTTGTTTGTAAATGAACTTATTTGAATCCAAAAAATAAAAAAATAAAAAAATTTTATGGTGCCGTGACACCAGCAAAGGTCAGGGCTGACATGTTGCTCTATAATTTATGTGTGAGCCAGAGCTCGGTTCTCAGCTGGCACAAAAAGCACTGTTAACAGTGTTCGTGTAAAGACTTGTTAGTTCCTTTCTCAGAGACAGTTCAGTGAATAGTCACCATTATTATATGAGAACTGAAAATGACATCAAGAAACTTTTTTATTTTTAAAATTTCGAAGGATAAAAAAGTCCCTGCACTTGTTGGTGCTGATTGGTGGAAAAAAGGGAAACAAAACAAAAAGGCATTTGTCTCATTTTCCATCCACATTGATCGTTTTAGTAATTATCTCAGGAAGCCGCGTCAGCAGCAGCTGAGTCAGACTGAGCTTACTTTCAGAATAAAAGCATTCGGAAGCTCCTTACTTGCAAAAAAAAAAATTACAAATATGTAGTAACACCTCTGACATGTCCATTTGAGTCCACACAAAGGAGGAGATAAAGAGCTCAAGCGCTCAAACTTAACATGTCCCTTCTGGACTACTTCTTTTGTTTGTTTCACCCAAAAGACCTCCTGTCTGTTTTCGTGTGATGAGTTTTGGCTGGATAGCATATCAAGAGCCAACACTGGCTTAATGTCCACTGAATGGTTGACAAGTGGTGCCGAACTAGTTTACGATTTCTTTATTTGTACACATTTAAACCAGTTCTGTCTCTGTTATAACTGTGATTTTAGAAGCAATAACCATGTGTTGCTCTGTGACATTGCTTTATTTCAGAATACGGCGGTTCTTCAACAGTAAAATATCAAACCTATCACCCAGGTTTCAGCTCTAAATCCTCCTACATGTACACCGGCTCTAGAACAATGGTGAGTATATCAGCACTGTCACTGTTTAAGCCTGAGTTCGTTGGTATATATAAAGTCACGGCTCACTGATATAGTCACTTATCCACTGCTGACGTCACCGTTGGTCATTCAGGACTCAGCATGTGTGGTATTTCACAGTAGACTGCCATGAAATCAGTTTAGGGTTTTCAAGTCCACCCTCTAGATTCCTCCATTTTAGTGCTTCAACAGGAAGACGTTGGCTTTCTGCCCCAGATGTTTGACACAGTAGAAACATGAGGGTGTTTCATATTTTACATCTGAGTCAATAACAAGTCCATCCACTCTCAAATGAATTGTATTTCTGCGTGAGAAATGAACATGAATATGACAAATGTACTCAGCTTATTTTTATTTTTTTTTAATGTAAAGCTCTTTTTAATGCTTTACATTCACTCAATCTGTGTTCACTACAACAAATACTTCTGCTTTGCACGTTTACATTTGATTCTAACGATTACTTTTCTCTTCATCCTCAGGGTCCACATATAGGCCAGAGGTCGGGCTTTAGCTGCCATTCTGCTGCTCCAGACTTGGCCCACTTAAACAAGATCAGTGTTGGAGGCGGTGGAGGTGGTGGTGGTTTTTACAGAGACATGAGTATACACAACTACCAAGGCGGCGGACAGCAGAGCCGAATTGACCCAGAGAGCCTTTCTATGGCTTCACTGCGGATGCAGGCAGCGAATGCTAATGGATGGATGGCTGATGGCAGCGATGCTTGCAGCTTAGTCTCTGATCGAGATGCCACCTTCAACCGCCAGTATACTCAGAGCACAATCAACGGCTATGATGGCCAGATGAGGCAAGGAGGAAGCAGCATGACCTTTCCACAAACCATGCATCGATCACTTAGTGGCACTCTTTCCCGTGCTGGGGGGATGCCAATGGGTGAAATGGAGATCAATCAACAACATTCCTTCAAGGGCCCAGCTCACCGCACCATCAGCAGGATTACAAACCGAAACAACCGCATCAGCATGGGCTCCGTATCTGGGGGAAACTTTGTTAGAGGAGGAGATACTGTCGACAGGGGGTTTATAACTTCCGGATTTTCCTCTGCCTCTCAGGGGCAACTACCAATGCAGCGTCAAGGTACCCTGTCCCGTGCCATGTCAATCAAAAGCGTACACAGTGTTGGAAGGGGCATGGACATCTTCAATGGGTCCAACGAGTTTGGAACCAGCACAGGCAACCTCAGCGGGTGAGAAGCTCACATGCTCAGCCATTATCCATATTTCTGTTGACAGTCAAAACAACAATATTTTGTGCACGTTCTCATCCTGTTATTTACAGCTCTTCAGTGTGTAGTGGTAGGCTGCACATGCAAATCAGTCTCAGGAAAATGTCCACAATTGACTGATTAGATTTCATCAGCATCACCAACCAGCATGTATACACCATGCTCTTGGTTTGTATGAGGAAGTCAAAAGTCTTACAGTATACTTATAACCAAGTCCAAAACCAAGAGTGAACTAATCCCACAAACTAATATTGCCTGTGTAACCAAGGCCTTCAATTCTTTGCCTCCATTACTTAAACCACATATATGTGCCAAATCACATGGGTGACATCTTCCCTCTATTAAAATGAACAGGACACCTCACTTTTGTCAGTACTGTACATACATGCTGTTTACCGCCATCATGCCGCCACAAATACTTAATGGCACATTAAATATTTATCAGTCCACTGCTGAAAATAGTTCCTAACAAATGACACTACACCAGTTTGGGTAACATTTGTTAGTAATTGGTAACAATTTTGAACATATTTAAGAATAATATTGTCAGTATAAGGACTGAGGCAATGTGGGGAAGTCAAACAGCACTGAGAGATGGACAAACGCATCGGTGGTTGTGGTCTTGTCAAAGGGATAATGGCAGCATTATTCTTTTATTAGGTTATAAAACTCAGTGACAGATATGACAGCATAGTTCACATCATTCTGGTGATTCAATTTGTTGTATTGCACTTGAATGTTAGGAATGTTCAAGTGAATTTAATGCATCAGTTCAGTAGTGTCACAACTACCATGTGTCAGCAGGCTTAAGTTAGGGAGTGTGTGATAAACATTGTATTTCATAAGAGCAGTGGATTGGGAGGTGGCTCCATAGTGGCAGGACTGGTTTTGGGTGGGGCGGCTAAGTTTCAGTCCTCACATTTCACACATCCCACAGCGGGTGGTTAGCCAAGTGGATTTGAAGACCACTGTGTGTGAATTGGGAGAAACTCAACAAGCCAAAATTCTCAAACAAAAAACAAATAATATATGATTTGTGACTCTGTTGTTTTTCTTTCAAACTTCCAAAAGAAATGTTCTGTGCTATTGTCCATGAAGACAGGTCATGACGTAATTATATGCTTTACTTCCTATGCTTGAATTTGCTCATTAGCTTCTTTGGTAGGCTCCAATCCTTGGACATGGCCACAGCAGTGCAACACCTGGGAGATCTTGATCCTGATATGCAGGTCCTGGGTGCTGCCTACATTCAACACGAGTGTTACAGTGACAGCGACGCTAAACTTGAGGTACTTTGATCAAACTTGTGGGCCTTGCGTCTTTGCAGTCCCCAATTGAGAGATGTTATCTTGAAAATAGTTTTCCTTCAAACTTTGGGGTTTTGTTTTGGATGGTTGTCAATTTTTGGTTCATCAAGTCTCCACAGCCTCTCTCCTGTTGCTCCATGTCTTCCTTTTTTATGACTTGGACTCTGCCCTGTATAGGGAAAGGATTGAAAAGATTGAAACGCTTATCTGATGTGACAAATGTCATTGCTACATTCTGCATTCCGCGTTCAGCTCTGAGGGTGCAGATTCTCAATAATACCACTGAAATCCACTGAAAAGAGATCCAGCTGATTTTGTAATCAAAACACGTGATTGGCAAATTCATTCTCTAACTGAAAGTTAGATGATGAGGATGCTAGACAGCTAGTCTCATAGCTATATGGCTATAATATAAACCTGCAGCTGTTTAGTTTGGCTTGGCATAAAGACTGCGGATAAGTGGAGACAGTTAGCCAAGGGTACCAAAATTATCTCAGTATCTTAGAAATATTTACAGTAGAAACATAAGAAGGACTGTTAATCTCCTCATATAACTCAGATAAACATAATTCCCTTAAAACCAGCAACACACACCAAGCATCATGGGCTGACCCTGGATGAATGGGATGAAGTAGATTTTCTATAATTAAGAATTTACTGTTTTAAAATCACATGAAATTTGAAAAACAAGGGCTTTAAACACTTTATATTTAATTTCTGAAGAGGGCAAATAAAAATCGGTCAATGGACAATTAAAAAGGCCATTATGTGGATATGTATATATAAAAGCAATTTTAAGTTTTTTGTTTTGTTTTTTTTTTCTCTCTCAAGGTGCGTCGCTTAAAAGGCATCGGTGAACTGGTGAAGCTATTCAACAGTGAGAACCTGGAAGTGCAGCGTTATGCCACGGGAGCCACACGCAACCTCATATATGAGAGTATGGACAACAAAGTGGCCCTGATCGAAGCGGGCGGCATCCCACAGCTGGTCGAGGCGCTCAAGGAGGACGACAATGAGCTGTACAAAAACATCACAGGTGGGGAAACCCCAATCTCCACCACTGAATTAAAAAACATGACACAACAAGCACAGTTGATTCTAAACTGTTTATTTCTGGATAATAAATACAAATTAGTCAGTGTTTGGAAATAATGTGTAACATTATCTTGGCTGTGGTGTCCTCAAAATCCTTCAATTTAACAGTAACTTTTGAAATTGATATTGTTTCACACTAAAAAATCAAGAGGATGGGAAGCTGTAACCAAGAGAATCCGCTTTGTCAGTCTTTACTGACACTTCTGTTGTGTTTTTTAAGATGGAGTGATCAGAAACACTTTTTCCTTACTTACTTCTTTCCTAGTTCTCTCGGCAGTGTTCTGTTATTTTTCCTGTAATGTGTGACATTACTGAATGTCAGCCATTCAAACTTCAACTCTATATAAGTTATGTTTTCAGCAGAACTGCTTTTTTCTCATCAAATGTCTTCTTGAAAATTAAAAAAACCAAATGGATGCTGCAACCGTGCTTCCCCGGTATGCACAACTCCACGCTGGAGTGTGTTTGACCACACAAAGAGCAGGAGGTTGAGCTGCTATATTTGTGTGAAAAGGAGGGATAAAGGAGTGTGAGGGAGTTGTCTGGGCCTGTGGACCAACAACCTATCTGCCACTCCCTTCAATGAGTGATGGCCTTGTCATTGTTTCCTTTGAGCCGTCACACCTTGATTTGTATCGGTGGGATCGCTGACAAACTCAAGTCATTGTCATGTGTCCAATAACAAAGTTGTGATAAATAACTTAAAGTGTCTTGTCGGCTGATATTGATATCGTATCTTAGTCTTCAACTCTCTCTTATAAGTTTTTATGTGATTTATCAGTTTAAGCGTTTGAGCAGCATCAAAGCACATTATTGGTCTCTCCCAATAATTTCAAAGTGTTTTTTAAACTGATCTGAGCTTAAAACATTAAAATCACAAATGTAAAGTGAAAATGACTACACTGACTGCACTTTGCTAACATCTGAGTTAAAAATAAAAAGTCAGAGAAAGTAAATGTTGGTTTTTCTTACATGAACATACCCTGTGGTCTATGTGCACAGGTATCCTATGGAACCTTTCATCCAAAGACAACCTGAAGGAGAAACTGGCCAGGGAGACGCTTCCTGAGCTGACTGAAAAGATCCTCATCCCTCTGACAGGGGATGAAGAGAATACAGAGATGACTCTGTCCCCTTCTGAGGCCGACATCTTCTACAACACCACAGGATGCCTCAGGTTCAACTCAATTGATCTGTGTCTCATTTCTGTGATTGTGATCCTGCTACTTTGTGAAACTGTATTTGTATTTAGGAGAGTGTGCCGGTTCCGGCTTTTGTTCCCATTATTGAAATAGTTGATTCCTGACTGAAATTTATTTGAATTATTCCCGGACATCTCACTCTCTCTGTGTGTGCACTCAGGAATCTGAGCTCAGTGAACGAAAAGACTCGTCGACGGATGAGAGAAACACACGGGCTGGTTCACTCTTTGGTCGGATACATCACGGCTTCACTTGATAACGAATGCACAGAAGACAAGGTGAGACAAGTAAAGACTGAGCCTAATTTAAACGCATAGTTCTTACCTCCACTGTGTTTGTTGATGTGTATGTGTGTGTGTGTGTGTTCTTAGGGGTTGGAAAATGCTGTGTGTGTCTTGAGGAACCTCTCCTACCAGCTCTACAGCGAGATGCCACCATCTCTTATGATGCGCCTGGAGGGGCCAACCAGAAATCAGGACTCAGAGAAGGGTGAAGCAATCGGCTGCTTTACACCTCAGAGCAGGAAAGCCAAGACTGTAGGTGCAGGTTTATCCATTTACAGGCATTTTTTCTGCATGAACCAGGCCATCTATCTCAACGTTGCGTTCTTGTGTGTTCTTCATCCCTACAGAGGAAAAACTACAGTCTCTGTACGTTCAATGAGGTTGCTAAGGAGCCAAAGGGCATAGAGTGGCTGTGGCATCCTAAGATAGTTGGGTTGTACAAGCGTGTGCTACAAGATTGTCAGTTCAGCAGTAACATCCGTGAGGCAGCTGCTGGAGCCCTGCAGAACATCACTGCTGGAGACATGAGGGTAAGAGCAGGTTCATTAGCTTTCCTTTTATGGTGTTCAAATGCGGTAGCATCAGGTTGTCTCATTTTTGAATTGTTTCCCTCTTGGTGTTGCAGTGGCCATCAGTGTTGAGCCAGGTGGCTCTGGAGCAGGAGCGCATGCTGCCATTGTTGATGGACTCCCTACGTACCAACAATGATGCGGAGCTGCGTTCCCTCACTGGCTTCTTACGAAATCTGTCCCGCCATGCATGCGATAAGGGCGACATGTGTAAGTCTTTTATTTTTCTTTTCCTCTTGAAAAACTGGAGCCCTCCACCTTACAAGACAGTGTCTAGAATCTGATGGTGCTGAATCACATTTGAGGCAAACTAGTTTGTTGCAGTGTGAGGTGACTCACCTCTAACCTGTGCTCACTGCTGTAGCCTCTTTATTCGCTTCAACCACTTTGAAAAAAGATCAAATATATGCTCTGACATGATGACGTAAAACTTCAAAACAGATGCATACCTAAGTGTGACTTGCTTTTTTAAATAAATGTTTTATTTATAATTTCAAATAAGTCATATTAGTGAAACTAGTCAAGAAAAAAAATTAACTCATTAAATCAGAACCTGAAATTCATGATGACAAACTCAACCGTGAACATCAGGATACCAGGCATGATGTAAATAATCATTCACCTGTCAATCATATTAAAATATTTCAAGGTAGAATAATCACCTAAGCAAAATATTACATATAAGACTGATTTATAAAATATTTAACTCTCAGGTATTCTCTAAAAATAAAGCAACCACCACAACTGTCAATAGAGTTTAGTTCAAATGTTGCGAAATCCTTATGAGTGGATAGAAATCTGTCTGACCAGTGAAGATAAGTTGATCAAATTTGCATTATTCTACCAACACATATTGGTCCATTCAGCAACAAAGGTGGTGAACAACCTGGTGACCAAGCTGCCTGTGGATGGAAACCAGAAGGTGCCCTCCAGCGACGTTGTGGTCAACATCTGTGGTATTTTGAATAACCTGGTGACCAGCAGCAACTTAGCCGCCAGGGACATCACCTACTTTGACGGCCTGACGAAACTCGTAGCAATAAAGAACTCAGGTGGCAGCAAGTGAGTGCTCTGTGACTGCACAATACATACTGTACTAGTTACAGTGTGTTTACACGAGCCACAGACATGCAGCTTAATGTAACAAAAACTATCCTCTGGCATGGTGTGATTTGTACCACATGTTAACCTTGGATTAATCTCTTTCCAGTTCTGATACGAACAGGGTATCCAAAGCAGCAGCTACAGTTCTCAGCAACATGTTCCAGTACAAGAAACTGCACAAACAGTACAAAGCGGTAAGACACTGTGGAAATGAGTAAAAAGGACCCGTAAAAATGATCGCAATAGAGCCAAATAAATAAATAAATCAAGGGGAAAACTCCATAATCTATCAATGACACAGCATACAAAAATATTTTCATTTATTAATTTATCCTGAATCTAAGGAGAGTAATATGTAGCTGATGATGATTAGTGTGTATAACTGAACCATGGATTTGAACATGTTTAAAAGTACCACATATATATATATATATTTCATAAAACTGCTCTTTTATAAGTCTCACACATGGATATCAGTTTCATGTACGAATATAAAGACCCTTTAAACGATAAAATAAAACGCATCTTAATTTATTATACGCTATTTTTAACAAATACTGCAAGTTGGTGGTGGAAACATCTTGGATTCTTACTTATTTTTAGTCTAACTGGCATACACAAGTGAGGGCTCGGAGAAAGTGATTTTCTTCATTGCAATGCCCCACCCAAACTCTCATATCTGTGCGTGCGTGTGTGTGTGTGTGTGTGTGTGTGTGTGTGTGTGTGTGTGTGTGTCTCTGGGTCAAAGGCTAAAAGCATGAGTGCAGTTACTTTTTTTTTTTTTTTTTTTTTTTCTTCTTTTTCTCAAAACAGAGTGAGGACATTTTGGAAAGGTGAGGGCCTGTTGTCTTCATAATTTGAACAGAATTGGCTTTAGGTTGAGGTGAGACAGTCATTCACGGTTATTCGGGTTGTTCGGGTTAAAAATCAGTGTCCTCACAAAGATAGAAAGGAGTGACTGAGTGAGAGAAGATGACATTCCTTCCTGCAAATCAATCATCATATGGATGGCACATGTTCAAACCTCATATATCTCTGGCTGCTCTTACTGCTGCTCTTTCAATACACACACACAAACACACCCAGTTGGGCTTGTCCACATCTTAGGCAGGACTAGGTAGGTTCAGTGCTTCATGCAGCTCCCGATTTACCCTCCCTTGGGTGTGGCGTTCTCCTAATGAACAAGTTGCAGCAGAACAAAAATGTGTTAATGCTTGTCTTAGTTAGAGTTTAGAGTTAAAGCTCAAATACCTTGACATACACATTGTGTAAATGCTGCAAACAATATGTAAAGCTCTCCAAATAGAAAATTGTGTTTCTCTGTAATCAGTTTTCTCCAGGTGAAATTTCAACCTTGAATGAGCTGCTGTTCCCACTTAGTGTTGTGCTGTATATTTAATATTTGAATAAAGATTCACATAAATCAGATACAATTATGTTCCTGGGTTTCATGTTCATACAACATTGTAACACTATTTCTCTGCTTTGCTTCACAGAAAGGGTTTGACAGAAAGAGTTTTCTAGATGGCACAATTTAAAAGAAAATGTTAAAACTCTACAAGTTCTAGACAACCGAAAGTCCTGCACGCCATGGAAGAAGTCTGTTGAGGTATGTAGGTGTCAATAAACTCCTCATAACATTCAAAGCCAGCATAGGTGCACTATTTATCTGCTATATCGATTAAAAACATGGACACAAGCGATGGACGAGCTCACCAGTGGATTAAAAAATGACTTCCTGTCTGATTTAAAACTCAATGGACATCAGTACCTTGCAAGAAAACGAGGATGAATGATGATGGACTATTGATGTATTCTAATGCAATTGTGTGCACCTTAAACAATTTACTCTCTTTGTGTTAAGTTTGGAATCAGGAATTTCTTTTAAGTCAGAGCAAGAAGCTTCCAGATGAAAGCACAACTGATTGTGTTTCTGCCATTTTAAAAACTGTCATATTGTTAATAGACTATAAGCCGGACACTTGCACCTTCTTCTTTCTGTTCTTACTGTTTCACTTAGTTAGCAGCATGAATGTAACATAGATGGCATATCCACAACATTTTGTATGTATTGCTTTCTCTCTTCCACAAAAAAATCTGATTAAATGTTTTTATACACTGTAGTTACATACTTTGTTTTGTAGTTTTGTACCAATAAATATGAGATGAGCTGGCCACATTATATGAATTATAACGTGGCCATAACTGAATGTGTGCCAGAGAACATAGACAGAAATTCTATTAATGCATTTGGTGTAGAAATCTGGGGATAATGATTGTACTTTAAAAGTTAACTTTTGTATTTAGCTCTGGGCTTCTTAAAGTTATGAAATCTGCCTTGTCATACAAAATCTTGATGTGTCTTTTGTGATCACTTTTTCTACCGGAACTCCTAAAGCTCTCAGTATTCATAAAGTTTCTTTTAGCGTGCCATTATAACTGCTCTTTGTCTAATGTAAAATGCAGTGTGTGTGAAACTGGGATGAAAGGATATGGTCCTAACTTGTATAATAAGTATAATATTTGTTCAATGCATGAGACCAATCATGAAATTTAACACTATGTGAACTTCTCATCAAGTAACATACTTTTAAATTTACTTTTGCAACTTGTTCAGCAAAAAAATGTTCAATACAAAAAAAAAAACATAATTGGAACAATTACTATTCTGTGGCTTAATGGTAACTGTGTGTTTCTGTGTGTATTTTTAAAACACTGGCTTTTTATATTTGCTTTTGTGTTGTATACATGGCAAATGTATCATTTGGATATTTTTTTCAATCAATAAAGAGACAGATTGGAAATGAAATGTCATTTTGTAAGCTTTTCTCACATGTGTGTCTTGCAGCATTCATTGTTGTGTAGCTTTAACAGACTGACACCAGCATGGTGAAATGTCGGCCACTCCCTGTTTACATATTTGTTCCTGCTCAGACAGGAACAATACCGGAGCTTTTGTGCTCCACCCTTATGTGTTTCACTGCAGGTAATGATTACTACACAAGGACATAGACTATCGGACACTACAGAGAAAACGAGTCTGGCAATAAGTGTTTTATTTCCACAAATGCCATGTTTTGTTATCACAGGCAGTTTACATTACACACAAAGCATAAAGTCCAAGAATGGTTCATGGGTCTTGCCGTTTCCCATGACCCAAGTGCTAACAAGTCGTCAAGGTTCAAGTTAGGGCTGAGCCATTGATAGAAATATTGTAATTGCATTATGACCGAATGCAATCCGTAAATTGCAGGAGCATATACAAACTGTTGCAACATGTGCCAACATATGATTAAAACATGAAACATTGTGGTGCTGCAGAAATAGCAAAACCTACAATTCATGTTCTCCATCTACAAGGGAAAAGACTCGTTTGGTGTCAACCTCAGCAAAAAGTTTAGATTTTACTCAGTGAAAATTAAATGCAAGTTTTCCACTCAAACTAACTGAGGTTACCCAACTGCCACATGCTTTTTCTTTCGCCTTTCAAAGCAAATGTGTACTGTCAACAAACTGCCTATTTAATGTTATCTGACACTGCTCTGCCCTCTGCTGGGTATGACGAGAGGCATTATGGCCTCAACAGCAGGACTTCTATTAAAACAACTACATATAATACACACATATACATACATACATACATACACACAGACACACCAAAAGTGTAGATAGATTTAATTGCTTCTTTACCAGATTAATGCAAAAAGAATTTCAGGTAATTTCTTGTACAAGTCCTCATTAAATATTTTACATGACAGTACAAAATACAAAAATAATCAAAGTCTGTTTTTGGTGACTGGAAAAAGAAAAGGTAACACTTTGATTTTAACAAACATATAATAAAGAAAAGAAAGAGGACTATAATAAAGCAGAGTTACTGAGACTCTCCATTTGGATGGCTTAAACATCTGCCTCTGTGACCAGGCAGTAGAAGTCTGAGCGGGCTCCATAGTTTCGGGATCCTAAATCTGACACATCAATGTCTGAGGGTTTGGGTTCAGAGGGTATGAAGGAAGCAGCAGGGAGGACAGGAGCCGTACAGGCCAGGGCCTTGTACACAGGGAGACGGAGGCCTGCAGCACACAAAGAAAAACATGGAAAAAGATTTCAAAAGAAATTCTGGCTTTGGTCATACACAAAGATGAATTAAAGCTTCAATAAACTTTTAAACAGATAGAGAAAAAAAAACACTCAATACATAGTTTGAATTTTGAAAAAAATTGTTTAACATATTGGGGTAAGAGGTTCAATCTGAGATGATTGAGAATAAACTTATATCTGTCAGTTAGCTGGTAAACAATGGCCAGGAGAAGCTGAGCTTAGCTCAGAAAGAATGAATAGGCAGACCAAGCCAGCCTGGTGCTGGTAAAAAACAAAAAAAAAAAACAAAACAAAACAAAACAAAAACAAAAAAAAAACTTTGATTGTATTCTTAGGTGGGGAAGGTCCTGGTAGGTTCATTTTGTTATCTTTGGAAAAAGGCTTGTTTGCACGTAAGGAAACATGGTGAATGTGTGTGCATGGATCCAAAACATCAGAGACTAGCTGCTAGAATAAATATGTAGAGGTTCATCATATATAATTACCCGGTTTTGCAATTCAAGATCAACCTGAATCTGTATTTGCTTATTCAGACTAGGTCAGGTACCCTTTGTTATAACAGAGAAAAGCCTTTCAAGTAATGTTGTCTGAGTATTGAATGTCAAAATTTAACTTTTTTTTAATGTCGCCCTTATTCAACTTCTTCTTTAAAAAAAAAAAAAAAAAAAATCTATCTCATCTGAATTGTAAAGCTAACATTAGTATGCATACCCAGATCTCCAGCAGGGTCAGTGTCTGCACGGCAGTCCAGGTAGTCGGGTTCAAGGGTCAACATGGGGTCTTTGTCATCTTGCAGCAGAATCTGGGGGTCGCCTGCATGGTCATTGTGGAAGACGACCCTGCGAGGCAATGCCAACGCCAGCTCCTTCCAGAAGACTGAGGACGGAGTCTGCGGACCCGAGAAGAAAGGGACCCAACATTAAACCTCACAAAATGTCTTCAGAGTCAAGATTAAGCAATTATGGTTTTTAAATAAATTTCATATTGGCTGGAATAATGCTAACATTTTGAGTTTTTTAAAATTAGCTTCTTCCTGTGACCAACAGGGTCAGACATAAACACAAACTAACCACTTGAAGTTGTAATTTAATGGTCTGATTAGTAACATTTTTATCGGTCACACATTTACGTAATAAAGTTCACATTTAATGAAATCCGATTAAACCACATCTACATCCAATCCTGAGGAAGCTGAATGTTAATCAATTCTTAATAAGAACACTAAATAAGAATGCTATTCTTTCGCTTTAACTGTCAATACTTGCATACAATGAATAATTATACTTTATTACAATGAATGTATATACTGAATATATAAAGTGGATCATTCACATTTACATATATAAGATGTATGTGCATAGTTTTCTGAAGGTTTTAACAGTCTACAAAACTGTGACATAAAACATATGTTACTCACATGATCAGGTTTTTACATGAATACTAGTTGTGGGAGAAATGTCTCCTGAGGTAGAAGAGAGGCAGCTCTAAATGTTAATGTTTGCCTGTTCATTTGTATGTGCATAGTTTTCGATTTTTTTCCATGCATTGTCTTGAATACTACTCAGTTAATGGTGTGGAAAGTTCCTTGTGTTGCATTTTGTGGGAGCAGCTATTCCGAGCATGAGAGCCCACACAGGCCAGAGTTTACAGAGGAGCTTAGATTCATGACAGAGCGTTGCCTTGAAAATATCTGTGCCACGTGAATAAGTCTGCAAGAGTGTCTATGCATACCTATAAAACTTGGTATGTTAAAATAAATAGAAGTTTAATTATTTAAAAAAAAGAGATATAAAATACAGTGCATCTTACCACAGAGTCGTGTTTCCAGGTGAGTATAGTGAGGCAATGCTGGTGCTCATTGAGCTGCTGCTTAATCTCAGGCCTAATGCGTTTGGCCTGACCCTCCAGCATGATGAGGATGGGCTGCTGGGATAACTCTAACAAGTGTAAGAGCCCCTGTCTGAGGACACAGATACAGTTTGTCACTAAGGCACATAGGAACTGCAGTATATGGAAGCAACACTGACCTCAAGTGGTACTTGTATTAACGCCACCTCAGTTTTATTCTGCATTTAATGTGTTCAGCGCTGTTCCTAATTCAGATCTGTCTGTGTCCATGGGTCTGACCTGAAGTTACTGCAGCACCAGTCCTGCTCAAGATAAGCATGAGAGAGCAGCACAATGAGTCGCCGGGATCGACTCATGTTCATCAACAGCTCTGCAGAAGGCTCTGGGGACACAATGTGTGATGTTTTGAGTGATATTTAGAATTGGCAGATAACTGTTGATAAATGTTGTGATGTGGAGTAATTCTGCAGTTTCATCCTTTAAAATAGTTATTACAGTGGGAGAATGTGAACTTGCCTCCGCCAGGTAGGATGTCGTTGTCATTCAGATGCACCTTGTACCCATTTTTATTTTCCAGGTGAGGTTTGAGAATAAAGCTGACAAACTTCCTGTCGTAGTCGTTGTTCACATAGGAGATGTAGGCGTCATATAATTTCCCATCTTAAGACACAGAAACACAAACATACAGCTTTACTCATACTGTTTGACACACGTTTATTGCCGCGGAGTTTCAGGTCCCTTAATATCACACTTACCGTTGAGTTCATATTCTCCATAAGAGTTTTTGTACCACAGTTTGATGTTCAGATGACACTTGATGTAAACAAAAGCAGCTATAGCCAGGAACAGGAGAAGGACTGAGGCCGCAATTACGGCAGCTGTGTGGCTGGGTCCATTAGAGTGCACAACTATTAAAACAAGAATAAACATAGTAAAAACATTTGCATAGAATAATCTGTTAGTCAAGTAAATTCTGTTAGTGAAGCTCCTCTGGATGACATATTCATACGTGTAACTAACTGTGGACTGTATGTATCTGTGTGCTAGTATATGGTTTCTAGTGCATATACAGAACAGGACATATTCTGTGCCCCATTTTATTTATTGAATGTTTGGTCCCCCTTTGTGTCCAATCTGCTTTGTTAAGTTTAAGTGTCTTTTTCAGGCAGAATTTTTAGACCACACATTACACACCCAGTGTCCCAAGTTTTCTTACTTGAATTCTTCAGGCTGAAATCAGATGAAAAGTTCCTCACTGCGCAGCTGTAGAGCCCAAAATCTTCCTGCTCCCTGAGCGTGATGGCCAACAGACTGCTTACCATCAGCTGGCCGGCACCAGGAGACCTGGTAAACAGGACAGAAAACTTGATGTAACCCTCACTTTCATATACTTCTGTGACATCATCACTGAAATCTATTGGTTCAAAAGCTTAACGTCACCATGAGGAAGTGTTCTGCGAAAGGTTGGCGAGGGGTTGGCCATCTTTACTCCAGTGCAGCGTGTTGTCACATTTCTCCCCATCGGAGTCCCACAGGAGGAGAGCAGTGCAGTTCAGTTTCACAGTGGCCCCCACATGTTCCCACAGTCTGGTCAGCTCTCCATTAGGTTGAAATTCTGGGACTTTCGAGCACTTGGACTCTGTACAAAGATGTACCATTGTTATCTGTGCTCACTGGCAGCGCTGCAGATAATAGAGGACTTCATGGACAGCTGCCAGGTACATATGCCGGCGTATGCTTACACAAAACGCCTCCTTGCAGGCGTAGCTATTCACCCAGCCTCCTCACTCCCTTGACAAAGTCTAATTTTACTGCGGGGAAAAGTTACTACTAGACCCACACAATACAATATCAGGTTTTAGGTGACTCCATTGCACTTACAGGACTACACTTTGGTATAAATAGCACTTACCCTTAACTATGAGACACACAGTGAATGAGGCTGTAGTGTTTCCTCGTTGCATGCAGGTGTAATTCCCTTGGTCCTCCACTTTGAGGTTGACAAATTCCAGGTAGGCCTTTCCTTCCTGATTTTGGAGTTGCTGGGAGTCCTTCTGCCATGTCAGCTGGGGTTTTGGGGAGCTCTGGGGCTGAAAAGGCTCTAGAGGGCAGTTCACGCGATATGGGGGCTCCTGTGGCCCCACATAGGCCATCTGTTCCTTAGACCTGCTATCATTCACACAAGTCTGAGCTACAAACAGAAACAGCAAGTGTTTACACAGTCTTCTTTATGTTAGGGACACAACAACAACTGTTTCTGTCTCAAAACTTGTTCTGATATCTTCACTAACTCAGGGAATTGAGTGAAACTCCCAGCAGCACCCAGAACATCACTGGGATCATTTTCATGTGAAGTAACATGAGAACAGGGAGTGTGACCAGAAACACTGATGCAGCTGTTAGATAAAACTCTAAAGAGAAAGTGTGTCTGATATGGACACTGATGGAGACTGTCACAAAGACTCGATCCACTTACTGAGGCTAATACTGGTGGATGTACTAAGTAAATCACTACAAATGTCTTTCTTTATCTTTGGAAAAAAAAACAAAACACTTTGCATAAAGCTTGTGGATCTACACAGTTTGCATACACTCTAGTTTTGCTTTTGGCCAAGACTGAGTAACTAATGGAGCATGAATGTGACTGTGTTTGTTTTTTTCACTTTGGCACACTCCGAACAGATGGTGACTTAGATTTTTTTTTTTTAAGTAATTCGACATGAGAAATAAAATGTAATCAATAAATAGAAACTGACATTAAATCTGGACCTGTTCTTCAGGATTTTCCCACGCGTGCGCTCGTCGTGGCTCACACAAAACCTGCACAACTGCTTTCTCTGGTTTTCTCCTTGACTCTGCATTTACTGGCTTTGTTTATTTTAACAGTTTCTCAAACATAGGGACACACGTCCGGGTCCGAAGTCCTCATTTTGCCAGACAACATCATGTGACAGACACTGTGACCAAAGTGACCAAAGGGACACTGACCTACTTTTGACTCGGCCGTTCGTTTAGCACTCTTTACTTTAAAATATTAATGTAAATCCCACAAGAACTTTAATCCGGCGTTTCCGACACAGTTTCCTCAGGACATGGAGGTGAATCCATCCTTACCGGCAGAGAGAAGACTTCTATCCCATGAGCTCAGCAACAACAGAGCGACGGCAATCACAGCCATGAGGCGCAGGTCGGCTCTTCCTCCCGGCTCAGGTGAGAAATAGACCCGGAGAAGAGTTTCTCTGGAGGCACATCACCGCCCGGAGGTCGAAATGTTGGTGTGTCAGAGTTTAGTTACATGGCCTGGAGCCGCTGGGCCGGTTGGGCGGACCTCAGCCCTTAGCTGGATCCCTGTACCTGGACAGACCTGAACCTCTGCAGCCTATTGGCTCCCCGGGGCCACGTGACGGCTGCACTAGCTCTCACCTGCACTGCGGTCAACCTTATTATTTTACATAATTGTTTAAAAGTAACCTGTCATTTTGTACAAAAGGATTTGTATGAGAGGCAGTTAATTGCTCATTTAATGGTTAATAAAACGCTTATCACTCAATGTGTTCAGTCTTCAATTTCTTTTATTGTTATTGCAAGTCAAGCAAACAGTGAAATTGCATTAGCAGCCCCTTAAAATCTCAGACACACACACACACAAACACAAAACAAGGACAATACAATAAATAAATAATGAATATATAATAAAAATAAAAAGGCTGTTACACAGCATGCTGTGTAACTGCTAAAATGCTACAGAAGCATTCAGAGTCCGTTGGTATTGAGAGCTGAGATGGCCATCAGAAAGAAGCTTTTCTTATATGTGTGTGTTATACCTGTGTGTCCTCATAGCTCTGTATGTTGTGTGACCACAGTTTACACACGCCATCAATTCTCCTATTGATTCTGATAATAGTCATGTGATCAATGAGATATCAGATCAGTGGAAATACAGTATATTTCTGCCTTTGGGGGTTTTCAGCCATCAGTCATGTGAAACAGGAATAAATAGACTTACTGTTGTTTGCAGTAATTAAGACTTTCTCTGACTCTGAGACTGTAGATAGGCTATTCAGGAAGAAATGATGGTTTCAGAAGGTTAAGTGGTCTCAGAGTCCAACAGCAGAAGGTCCCCTTTTAAACTATAACTAAAAACTATCCAAACTTAAAGTCAAACTTCAACAGTCCTATTCTCTGTCTGCTCTCCATATCACCCATTAAATTAAGAACATTTGTTAATTAATTCATCTTCTGCCGATTTTCCGTTTCCAGGTGGATAGCCTGGCCAACAGTTAATTGTAAATAGATGTTAAACTACTTTTCTAAACTTTATCCTCTAAACAAACTGAAAATTGCTGATATTGCGTGCTAAAATACTTAATGTTGTGAAATGCTTAAGTGCTAAATAACCACTCAGGGCCATTCATGTTTTCTCTTTAAAATCACCCCAGGTCATTGTTGACTTTTGATTGAGTCTACAGTTTGTTGTGCAGCTGATCCTTTGTAATCAAGAGCAGATTAAAAAAACCAACATTAACAAATAGAAAAAATATTTTTAAAAGTTAACTGTGATGCCATCAGAGACTGTGATGTCATCACTAAACGAACATTATTCCTTTATTTTGGACTGCACTTGTTTTGACAACGTCACTAATAACTGATGTCACAGTTAGTGGGCTTCATGACAGAATCAACATTGTTATCTTAATTCACCATCTATCAGCCAAAATGTCTCTTCTAACTGTGGGTTTTGTTGTGGCGCTTTGAGTAGCTGCAGTTCTTCTCACCAAGTCTGGAATGGTATGGGAAATAATTGTCACAGTTCATCCAGTGTGAACTCACAGAACCATTGTCATGCCATGAATCACATCTAAGTGAGTTTGTATCATCACCAGCCCAGACAGATTTAAAGGCCTGAATCTACAGTAATCTGAAGATGTTGGACATCAATCCACAGGCTAATGAAATACAGGAAAGGGAGCAGAGCAGATGAGAAGCCCTTGCTATGGTGGGTTTACTATGGGTGCTCTGGTTTCCTCCTGCTCTTACACAGGATGTAATAAAATAAATAATACATTTATAAATAAGAACCAGACAACAGGAAATAATAATAATAAAAAAACAACAACTAATTTGAAAAAATTGTAATGCGTGATGTCCAATTAAGTTGGCACATTTTCTACTTGTACAAAATTAGAAAAATAAGATAATATTTTTCATGTTGCATGCTACTTGTTACAGCCAGTATCATTATATATTCATTTAGCTATTTATTATGGAGCAAAATTCTTCTTTTATAGCTATTCCTCTTGTGCTTAACTGTCACTATGTGTGAAGGCTGAAACATTTCCACTATTTGAGAATGATTGAGCTTGAAAGGTTTGACCTTTTAAGCTTGGAAAAAAAATCACAAGTACATCTATCTGCTGAATGGTGACACAATTTTCTTTCACTGTAACCTATGATCAATTCAAAAGTCCATTTCTTTATTTATTATTTACTTTTCATAATAAGCAAAGCCAATTAAGATCTATATCTCTGTAAGTCCTCATTGAAATGCAACCAAAACTGATACAAACATTCTCTAGCTGATCTATGTCAAGTGTTTTAAACTGGGTTGGAATAAGAGTCCGCACTACATTAAATAGATGTGAATCTATTTTGTGAATTTCTCACTGTTAAATTACCAATCAGTAATGAAGGTATACATTCGAGCTATAACTAAAGTATAAGTAAACCTATAATTTACATGAATCAGACTTGGGATCCATAATATAAATTTAGCTGTTGAAATAATGCACCTGAAGTACCAGAAGAGGGCATGTGATGCTAGCTGCAATAAAAGAAACATGACATACATTTCACAAGGGGAAAAGTTTCCTCTTTTATTCATTTATATAAAATTATTATGAATAGTATTATGCAAAACATTTTTGTGTCTGACTTGCAAAGGATACCATTAGATTCTATCTGCAATAATGCAACAATCACCACAGCATTTTTTAAGATATAAGGCAACATCATAATACATAGTAAGTACTGTATTTGCGGAGGCAGTATAAATTATCTTGGGCTTTCAATAAAAACACTCACATACAACTCACAAATATATCGATCAAACAGAAAGCTGTCAGTGCATTCTTAAAATAGAATAAGTAAAATCTGATAAAAGACATGGTCATTAAAATCAGTTTCTGTACATTTCTTCAATCCCCCCCAAAAAGTCTTTCCTCAAAGTCCACATCACGGATAAGAATTCAAATAGCAAGCATTTAACATCTGAATGCAAACAAGAAGAGAGTAAGAGACTCCATCTGAACTCCTCACTGAGATGATTGATGGCTTTGAAGTCAACTAAACACTGTGATAGTCAGGACACTTTACCACACAAGGCAACACTGAGTTGTTGTTCTCAGAGAAAAACGGGTCCCTTTGACGTTTGACTGCTGTCATGCTTCAAATGAGCTGCCAGAAATAAAAGTATATTTGTTAGTATCTCTGTGAAGAAAACTATGACCCAAGAAAAGTAAACATACTTCTCAGAACACATACTAACGTAAAGTTGTTTTGGTGCATCAGTAATTTTAGAAGGTCATGGGAGTGCTTCTGAAATGAAAGCTGAGATACCAAACTGGGGAATGTGAAGTGAAACTAAAGTTAAATGATTTTTTTCATAGCTCACATTTTGACTGGTCACAAATAGGAGTGACTAATACTTGCTCTAATTTGTCATATGATGTTGAAGTAGCTAATGTAACTGAGTCATCATCTATGGTATTATCTCCACTTGTACTCTTCCTGCTGTAATCAAAATGTCTGCTGTGGAAAGGTCAGTGAATCTTTGGAAACAAACAAGAAAAAAAACAGGGCTACAATGCTGAGAAGGCCATCAGTGATGAGTAAAGTACAAAATAATGTGTTATGATAATCATGTTTGTAATGACACTAGCAACAAAACATAATTACTATGGATTGGTCACAAGAGGGACACAACATGTCATGTAATGCCATGTCATGTTGTGCTATGTTATATGTTTGAAAGTTTGGGAAATAATAAACAGGAATGCAACCAGTTGCCACGCCAGTCGAACCACGTTTTGTGACTCTCACCTTAGTTCCTCTTTTAGTCTTTGGAGTTTGTCAAAGAGTCTGTCATTCTTGACCTGCATGGGAGCACTGGGTACAAACCAGGCTGCAATGAACTTGCATATGACAACAACGTGCTGCAAATAGAAAGGTAAATGTTAGGAATGTAATTTCTCTTTCCATCTGTATAAAACAGCTTTTATTAGACATAACACTCCCTGACTTTGTTACACCCAACTAGAACAGTTTTAAGCCTGGTCTGCTGAGTTTCAAAGGAAAAAAAAAAAGACAAAGAGAAAGGTTGGATTCTTGTGGATTTTTGAGTTTGTGCTGGGTAACAATCATGAAAATGTGATCTCATACTCTATTTGCAAAATAACTTACCTCAAAGAGAATAACAAATGCAAAGCGCACAGCTAATATGAGCCAAAACTGTGGCGTAAGGCTGTAGTCCTCATTGCTCCTATAGTCCTTATAGCTGTGAACATTAACAGAGCAAAGGACTGACGTTATCTCCTTTATCTGAGGTTGTTTTTAATTACCTACACACACTGGACGATTGTGGGTATCAGAAAAATGTAAACTATATTTGTGGAGCAACTCTGTTACACAACCCTCATACAGTAGAACCAGTGTAATACTATTTGTTCCAACAGCAGGTAACACTGGTGGATAGAAGAATCACTGTTTTCAAATCTCTTGTTTGGTATAAATTACATGTTTTGACTTTGGTTTCTTGTGACCTATGTATTCAAATTGAGCCAGGAAATTACTCCTGCTGTAAGGGACTATGATTAAAATAGAACAAACCTGCAGTAAGTGACATTCAAATCACCAGGAATGGTCATCTGACTGGCTGAAGACTCATTGTATATTAAATTGTGCTCATTCATTCGTGCAATGGAGAGAGTGTTGCTGATGTAGCCAACCATGCAGCTTGAAAAACAAAAAACAAAAAACATAAAAACAAGAATTTATTTAAAGTTAATGTTGCATACAATATAGAAAAACAAAGATCTTATAGAGGAGCACATGTTCTCACTCAATATCTGTCACTGTGCCATTGGCACATGGGCCATAGCGGTAACGGTACACCAGCCGAGGGATGAAGTCTGAGGATACGCCGATGACAAGCCCATTTGTTATGACGGCTAAGACACCAATAGCTTCCAACACATCTGTCCACACACCTGAGGAAAAGCAACATTAAAAGAAATGATACACAAACAAAACCTGCAGGTTATTAAAAATATCACAGAAATGTCAAAGGGATGAGGTTACAAAATGAATGGAGCAGAATTAATGGTAACAGGCAATGTGACAATCAACACACATATATATATACCAATGAAGACCTGACATATTAATACAAAGGTGATCCTCACCAATATCGTTAGTTTTCTTGGGAACCAGTCTGCGCTCCAGAGTGACCATCTTGATGGCGTCCAAGCGGATCTCAATAATATTATTAAAAAGAGCTAACAGAGGAGCTAGAGGAAATGCTGCCACAAATATAGTGGTAAAGCTGAACTGAATCACTGGGGAGAGAATATAAAACAATATTATTTGCCAAAAATGGTCAACTGTTTTTGCTGTCAAAGCCATCTGCAGGTTACCTACCCATTTCCAGGAACTCACTGAACAAGCTGAAGGAGTCGACATTGTTGAGTCTGTAGTTGTTGAGCCAGTCTTTAAGCTTACAGTTTTCACACAGTTCAGCTCCATATTTGCCCTCTGACTCCTCTTTCAGGTAACAATGGGCACATTTTCTCTGTAGCTTCTTGACTCTTCTCCTCTTCAACCACCTGCTGAACCACCTGATACAAACAATAGTTAGTTTTCACCAGCCAGGAATCCAATGTTAATACAGATAATTATGCACTGGACGTGTACATTATATTATCCCAAATCTCATTTATACTTACGGGCCAGTGAACTCGAAGATATTATTGATGGTTTGCTTGAGCACCATTATAATCGCCATTTGAATAAACAAATCAGTAAGACATCCACTAGGATGACACTGCATAGAAAATTACATATTTGTAATTAAACTCTTTGCAATATTTTTATCTTAACAAATTCATGTAAAAAAAGCAACATTCAATATAAAATTGACGGTATAGCAGTTTTAAAATGGATTAAAATTCACGTTTACTCACTTCCTCAAGCCTCCATTTCCCTGCAAGTCGTACATAACCACCAGGGTGACCATTTATCCTGTCCGATACGTCACAAAAATGACACATTATTAGTTTGTTGTAAAAAATAGAAGGATGATCACATCGTCATATGTTTCATCACTAGCAATCAATACGCACTCACCATCTGAGTCAGGTCCTTACCTGCCAAGAAAAAAGGCCACATAGAAGAGCGAGGAGAAATAGGTGAAGAACTGGAAGGTGAACATCTTGACAGTGAAACTCTTCTCTGTGGCAGCAAAAGACCTTGTCTCCTCTGGTAAAGACAGACAGCATGTTTGTGTGCATGCATTGCATCATTTCACCAACAGATGGCACACTTTAGGAAAACCCTGTCACACAATTCAAGTGCGCCCCAGTTGGTTTAGTTAATCAGATTTAATCTTGTTCATCGGAGAGATTGTGTGTTTAACTTGTGTGACGATAAGATGAGTGCTGTAATCTAATGTTATCGTTATTTTCATTTCTTCACTCAGTTTTTATAAACTCCTCACCTCGACATGTTACTGTTACACTTGAAGCAGCTCACTCCAACAAATGGAGCATATACACTCTTTCATATATACAGCATGTAATATGAGGTAAAAAGCAGTACATTGTCCTTAATAATGGCTTTATTCTAATTAGATTTGTGATTTCAGAGCTGTGATATGAAGCCTAATGCCTCAGTGTCTGTGATTCTCCTGCTGTCAGATATATTCTATAGGGCCTTAAGACTGAATATTAACATGTGCCCCATGGTTTTATGGTGTTATTAGCCACATTTTTTAGTGTCTAATAACACCACACTTCTATCTTGTTGAGTGGCTTCCATCATGTAAACCTTTGCCTGTCCTTAGTGTGTTCTCTGAGTTAAAGTCATCCGCCCACATTACACATCAACCGCTGTTATATGGTGACCCAGTTCCAATGTCCATGCTAAGCCCTGAACCTTGCTTGTGAACCCCGCCTTCATGCCACTCAACGAAGACAATGTGGTTGCTCTGTAAACATGTTACCTGTAGAAATGTGAGTCAAAATCTGTAATTCTGTAACACTGGAATTGTGTCAGGGTCAGTCGGTCAGTCCTTGTGTCTTTGTGTTAGGGTCAGTTTAGTTTTTTTGTCACTTCCTGTTTTAAGCATGTGCACTGCATTTACTAACCATGTTTTCCCGAAGTCCCTGTCTCCCCCAGTTCCTCTCCGCTCTCTCCCCCTCTCTCTCTCTCCAAGTTCCTCTCCTCTCTCTCCCTGTCCTCATCCTGCAGGCGATGAATCATCATCATCATCCCATGTTCCTGCAATGCCTGCTGCTCCCACATCTTCAAGAATTCCATACAGCATCATTCCTATGAACTTCATGCAGCATCATGTTCCTGCCTACACCTGTTTGAATATCCCCTCCTCCTGCTCTCTTTCTCTACCCGACTTTGCCCCCCCCCTCCCCCCGTGCCTCTCTCTCTCTCTCTCCCTCTCTCAACCCAACCGGTCGAGGCAGATGGCTGCCCCCCCTGAACCTGGTTCTGCCCGAGGTTTCTGCCTCTTAAAGGAAGTTTTTCCTTGCCACTGTCGCCGAGTGCTTGCTCATCGGGGGATCTGTTGGGTCTCTTTAAATAATTTTATAAAGAGTTTGCTCTAGACCTGCTCTATATGTAAAGTGCCTTGATGTAACTTTGTTATGATTTGGCGCTATACAAATAAATCTGATTTGATTTGATTTGATTCCTGTTTTATTTTGAAGTCCTTGTCTTATCCCTGTCGTCCTGTCAAGTTTCCTGCCTGTGTGATTGCCTTCCCTGCCCTAATGTGTTTCACCTGTGTCTTGTTGTCTCCCTCCTCCTTGTGTCTTCCCAGCCAATCTGCTCCCTGCCTGCCCCTGTCTCCGACCTGCTCCCTGTTGTGTGGTTAGTTCAGTTCGTATTTAAGTCTTGGTTTTCTGTTCACTTCTTGTCGGATCCTCTGTCGTGTTTGGTCTAGTTCAGTCAGTCCTGTGTAGAGTTTTGCATGTCACTGATTGTATCAGTTCTGAGTCTTTGGTTTCCATTAAAATATTAATCTCCACCTTCACCCTGCTGCCTCTGGCACCCCTGCATTCCCGTGACAGAATTGGGTCATTAAACAGAAGAGCCTTCAGTTTCTCTTCACCATATTATTTCTGTTGTGAAGTCAGACACATATGACCTGCTTCCTGTCTGATTCCCTGCTATCCTGGTGCAGTGCTCCTGGATCTGTTAGCCACTTTTCACTGCCCACCGATGGACGACATGTTACTGACTGTTACTGCTCATGTCAGCAAGTTTAAGAGCTAAATCTTGTTGAACACAAGTTAAACAGAATCCGTTTAAAATTTGAAAACAAAGACATTATGTGAACAAACCTATTTCACAGAGTTTCATGGCTACAATCCTGTTAACCTGCAAAGACAAAGAGCAGGTCAGAGCCAAAGAAAGTATCACTGCAAAGACACAGAGATGCACTTTGGTAGATCTGTGTACCCGCGTCATGACAATGATGATAAGGTAATGGAGAACGGCTCCCAGCATCATGGCTCCACTGTTGGAGTGGCTGCGCAGGAAATCCCATGATCCCTCAGCCATGAGGCCTGCTGCAATCACCCTGAACACTACCAAGGCATGTGTGAGGCCAATAATCAACAATATCTGTGGAAATAGAAAAACACAATTATTCCACAACACTTGCTTCAAAAACAGTACATTGTGTTTATCTGACACATTAACCAAACAACTATTGACCCAATTCTTGTTTTCACCTTAGTTAAAGTAATATCATATAAGCCTTTTACAAATGTGAAGAACAGAAAATGAAAAGTCACCCACCATAACTGTGACGCAGATCAACACCAAAGTGCTGCGCAGATAGGAGTGCTTATATTCCTTTGGTTCACATTTTGCATTGTTGACTATTTCCAGGATCAGTTCCTCCTACAGTTGAATTTATAAGACATAACACATACAGTTATGAATTCCACAGTGAGGGCCGACTTGACATTGCTGACAGAATGTAATCTATAAACTGATCATACCTCCTCCTCACACCAATCAGACACTTTCCATTGACACACATAGGAAGCCCGATGTCTCTTCCAAAATTCCAGAAACAGTGTGGCTGTAAAAAACGGGGAGTTACACTCGGTTAGCAGATTATTAGGTACACCATGCTAGAGATAATGCAGTCTAATACAAGAGCCATGCAATAGATCGTACCTTCACAAGGCCTATCACAATGTCCATTTTAAAGGGTGTAATTTGTAGTGCATTTGCTTTGTAGTACATTGCAGCTGTTTTTGATTATTTTGTCCATTTCATTTATATCATTGAGGGGAAGATAAATATCAGAAATACATCTGTGTATTTTGCAATATTTGGTAGCAGTTTTGTATTAATCATTCATTGAGTGTATGGAAATATGATCTTAGAGAAAATATAAGACCTCTTAAAGTGAAAGTACTTAGACAGTTACAGTAAAGATCAGAGTTAAGTTTTAAATGCTTTGTTACAGTTAGGTTTGGTTAGTTAAAAATAGAGTTTTGACCGGCAGCAGAAAACCTCTACTTCTGCTGATGGAAAACCCTGACTTCTGTAGCCAGACTGTGAAGTGCTAATTTGATGGTGATTTGTATAATTTGACCATTTTTTTTTCAGATGATTGAAAATTATACAGCTTTTCCGTACATTCAGGTATGTCATGGGACTTTCAATCACCTGTGCACTGTCTGTCCTAGAATATCAGTGTTCTACTTCTCTGTTCCTGAGTCCTTTTATCTCTTTATCTTACCCTTCCCTCCCACGCCTCCTCTCATATTGTCATGTAATCACTCTTTCCTTTGAAGGAAGGCTGTCATTGCAAACTGTACTCCTCCTCCACTGATAAACTTTGCTCAGGTCAACCATTACTCCAAATCAAATAGTTTTTTCAAACCAGACTTATGCTCACACATGATGACAGATTTGCTAAAGCAGAATAAAGATTTTTAAATGCACCAAACACAGACAGTAAATGCTGAATAACAAAGTGACTGAGCGCTTATTTGTGTTCTTATAGATGACTGCTAGACCACCCCCACCGCCAGATGGCCCGCACTTATTAAGATGCCAGTGGCCAAGACGAGTAGGTTCTCTCAGTGATGTGGCATCTACTTGGCAGTACATGTCTTGGTGAACATAAAAACAATCCAGCCGTTTGGATGAAATGTATTGGAGGGAGATAAAAAACTTGATTTTGCAAATTGTCCTATATAGCAAAAAACATTCAGGCAGATTAACAACGGTGCTGGAGTCCAGCATACTGATCAGCAGTTATTTATATCAAATATGACTACTGCATGTCTCTCTATGAAGCAAGGATCTGAATACTGAAGATTTACTGTCATTTCAACACAAGAGCAAACACTTGATGTAGACACAAAAAACTCACCCCAGACTGCCATAAACATCGCAAAGAGCACTGTACCATTATTATCGAACAGCAGGCTCACCTGTAGGTAGACATGACCTGCAGTGAGCAACAACAGGCAAGTACAACTTTCAGCTGCTAATAGCAAATGCACCGATGTACCTTGGCATATGTGCAGGTGCCAGACAGCTGCCAAACTTTGCATCCCGTGTCACAAAGTGGACACATGACTGTGTCAGCCTCACAAACCTCCTTTCTAAAACACAGCGGACACTTTAGTTGTTACATTGTAAATCTGTAAAAGCTAAATTGTCTAAATAAATAATCTGCAATAAACTGTACAGACCCTGAGGAGCTGTGGTGAAACTTACATGAGCGGTGAGGTGTTAAAGAAGGCAAGGCCGTAGAGGAAGACAATTATCCCAATGAGTGCAGGAGGGATGAGCAGATATGTGTACCAGCCCAACCATAAGTAGTACAAGGCCACCTTCTCCCCAAAGTAGTTCCTAACATGAACATGCACACATATACAGACACACACAGACACTTTATACACAACATATATGGTGATAAAATATTTTATAGCCAACTTTTAATTACAGATTTTTAATAGGTATACTGATTATACGATTATATATGAATATAGTAAGTACTGTATATACTAACACTGTACACATGAATTTTTGTGATGATGTTCATGCCATGATGCTCAGAACAAATGCATGTATGAAATGACATACATTTAGGAACAGCATGTGGCATATGCAGCCAAAATGTAAGTTTCAGGGATAAGGTCAGAAATGCTTTCAGAACATTATTATGTTGATCTTTGGCTATTTGGATACACAAGGTCATCATCTCGTTTTATTCTAAGCGACCTTTTAATTTAATTGTGTTACTAGCTCTGTTTGTCATCATCTCAGAGGCCTAGGGTTAAGGTTAGATAATATGTAGTATAATAGGTAGATAGTAGGTTTATGCTATAAAATTCAAAATTTTATAGCATAAAAGTCATAGATTCTATTCTATAATGGTGTGTACTGGCCTGCTTGAAATCATAATGTTCATAAGGGCCACACTGATTTTGACAAACATTTGCTTTATCTTATTACTGTAGTGTATTAATAGGCCAAATGTCATTGTAACTCACACAAACATATTGACCTGAGTGGTTATGTGTCACAAACAAATTACTTAGGCATGATGTCTGCCTGCATTGCATCCTGCTGTTTCCTCTAAAGTCAACAACAATTCTGACTCGTGCCCGCATTAAGTACTGTTCGCAATTTTAAATGAGTACAAACAATGGCTGCATAATATGTGGGAGTGACATGTTTGCTGTTGTCTTGTCAATCCCTGAACCTATGTCACAAGAAGAGGACATAGAAAACAATCGAGCTGCAATATCTGCAACTATGTACAAAGCAAAATAATGAATAGACTGTTGTCCAAACCTGACAGCAGTTATGGGTTGCCCTTGGAGACAGGCTGTCCATCGTGCCCAGCTCGCCTTCAGCTCTCTCTGTCCTTTTTTCTGAAGGCAAGATCGTAGAAATAAAATAGGAAAACACAAACATGATGAGCTCTGTACACAACACAACATACACTGATACTGAAAACGCAGGTTTACACTATAAAAAAATTTGCTCTTGGAAGTTCATTCACTGATATATAACAGTTGCTGTCTCATATTCCAATCTGTCTTTAGATTTAAATTCTCTGCACATTTGATTTTGTTGAAGTTATTTCATCCATGACATTATCAAGTAAAGAGAAGGGCACACATGTACAGGGCTTATCTGTGTACATAGTATGTACACATTAAATGTGATGTAGGCTCAAACACATATTCCTACTTAGTCCAAGAATTAGATGATTCACTATATTCATTTGACTTGCTTAAGCTTGCATAGCACCTTTTTCTTTTTGCACAAATGTACAGTTGTAACGTCACAGCCAAGTTTCACTTCATAATTTTAGAAGTTCCTACTAACAATGCAAGACTTGAGTTGGAAATGAAAATTAGAGATGCATCAGCAGATAATTGTGTCACTATCTTCAGCATGAGAATGTGTGGATCTCCATGTACAGTAGAACACAATGGCTGATGCTGCTGGTTTAAGTGAATCATTCACAAAGAAATTCTGCACCAAGTCTCAGTGAAGACATACATTTATTCACTGTTATCAATCTTTATTATACACTATCTAAGGCTAACAGTTAATTCGCAATTCATATTCAAGCCTTTGTATTTGCCCAATGATCAGGCCAGATATGGTTACAATATTATACCTGTGAAAATAATCCATTAGTGTTGTCCAAAAGTCTTTCAAAAAAACTGTTTATTAACATGTGTCAGGAATTTCACCTCATGTAAGCAGAACCTTGCTTCAAAAACCTTCGTCTTCATAAGATCCCGCAGACCCTCTGAGAAGATTAACAGGTAAAACCGAATAATGTCAAAAATTAGGAGTCCAAATGAAAGAGAAATAATTTTAAATGAGTCTTTCTCACCTCCTGAATGGATAGGGGTGTGATTCAGGATAAAGTGGACAATCCTTATCCTTGAAAACAAGACAAGCGTCACATGGTTAGAAATTGAACATGCAATGGGAGAAAGTAAAAACTTTATTTCAATCAAATTTTTCTGGAGCCTTTGAAAATCTGCTTTTTATCAAAATTAAAGAACAAATTACAAATCCTGAAGACAACTTTCACAAGAACAGGCACATTTGTAATGATAAGATCATGTGAAATACATAAACAATCACAGATTCTATTTTAAGCACCCATGATTGTTTGACATTACATTACATTACATTACATTACAAAATTTAGCAACAGGGTTTACCTGGTGCTGAGGGGCATATTGCTCTGGTCTGAGCTCCAGTTACAAGCATCTGACACTTTGAGGAGATACCTGTACTTTTCAAAGATTTCTTTTGGCGCTTGAATGCCATAGAAGATGAGATCATCATCAACAATTCTCTAAGAGGATCATAAGAAAGCAAAATGAATGAGTAAATGGTGAAACTTTTGCACCAAAGACCTTTTACTGATTACTTACTGTGACCCTCATGTTTTTCTTTTTCAACTCTTCAATGTATTGAATTTGCTTCTTGAAAGCCCCTTTATCCTGGTTATTACTTGTTTTGGCAACCAGGACATAGTCATAAGACAGTGGAGTGTGCTGTATGACAAAAATGCCAAAGTCAGGCTTTTAAACATTTTATGGATTGATCTTTGTTGATAAGTTAAAGAAGCCAGAACCAGGCAGACTCAGAGTGGAAACATTAAACTGACTTACCACAGGAGGAAGTGATGTCTGTTCATTCCCGTTCTCTCTTACTACTCCAATCAATTCCAGGAGTTCAATACTGGGCTATTCAACAAAATAAATGAAATAAAAACAAATATAAGGAGTAGTCATCAGCACTATTGTATTAAGTATACAATCATGAATAAGAGCACTATAGATTTGAAAGGGTTGGTAGACAGATAATCACTTTATAATGAGAGAGATTGTAATTTTGTTACACTGGTATGTGATACCCAAAACCCAGCAGGGAAATTCTGCTGAAAGGTCATGATCTATAAAAGAATCTTGTCCAACTATAACATGGAGGTGCGTCAGTGAATGCCACAGTGCTGACAAAAACCTGTAGTGATACTGACTCTGCAGGACTGTCAGTTGAGAGGGCAAATTTAATCTGACTGAGCAGCTCTGCATGTTGACGTTCACTCACCTTTGTGCTGGCCCATGCCATTCACTGATACAGTGGTCTAAGCATTGTTACAACCAGACCAGGTGAAGATGTGGCAGATAGAGAACAACATGACAGTGAGGAAGGCCCGCACAAGGATTAAAATCCTAAAATCAGATCAGAACATCCATGTGTGGTGCAGATTTGTGTAAGGGTGGCTCTACTACACAGCACTGAGATGAATCTCAGATAGAGCTATTGAGGCGATAGCAGGACTGGCAGTTATGTTTAAGACATCAGGGCCTGTGGCAGCAGAAACAACGGGGGCAACAGGAGCACCAGCCCGGCAGCAGCTCCGTGATGTATCGATGCGATGTGGAACAGGATCACCTACCTGCCTCCTGTGGCCGGGCATGATGTGGTGGTGCTAAATCTTCTCGCGTAAAAAAATAAATAAATAAAAGCAAATAAATAAATGAAACAAGCTTCTGTTGTGTTATCCCACAGCCGCTCGGTCAGCTTATCGATAAGTCCAACCATAAAATCACATGAGGGCTGTTGAACGGGCGCTGGGGAACTTCCGTACTTCCCCCGGGAACAATGTGCTGTCGTTTCACCGGCTCAGGAATGCAAAAGCGACTCTACCTGTTGCTGGAATCACAGCAGTCCAACCTCCACCTCCTCCTCCTTCTTTTTTTTTTTATTAATAATTATTCTGTTCAGCCTTTCTGGTGATACGGTTCACAAATAGACAAATAACCACAGTAGCATATGTGTATTTCGGCAGCTGTATTAAAAAAAACTAAACAGAAAAAAAAAAAAAAAAACAGACAGAAGATGGCTTGTCAGGTGCAAGCGAATAGCAGCTCCTGCTTCCACCGCCTCCTGATCGCCTCCTCCTTCACGGACCGCTAGATGGAGGCAGACACACTGCCTTCAATCTGTGCACTGCACTGACGCTGGGTCAGCCCACCGGCTCTGAAAGAAATTAATCACCTCCACACATTCAGTCATTCACTCACACTTTGAAAGAAACTCCAGATGACCAATAAAAAAAAAAAAAAAGCCGAGCTGATTCATCATTATTCACAGCAGAATGTTAAGTGGGGAAACCAACAATAATAAATAAATAAAATGAAGCCAACATCTCTTTTGTCCCACCACTGTTTAAACTAATATCTAGTCATGTGCAAAATAAATCTTACTCCTTTGTGTCAGTTTACTTGGAGCAACAGTTACTGGTCAAGACTAAAGGAGCCTTATCAATATTTTACATACAAAACACATGAACAACTGTAAAAATGACTTTGATATTACATTTCCCAACATTATAAAATTACTACACATCACTCCACCTTAACCAATACACCAAAAAGTACCTAGTACCTAGTCTACTTGTAACACTTGTTTTACTTAAAAAATAAAATCTTTAAGACAAGATATTTACTGGTGTCTTGCTGTTTTATGTGGTCAGTGTCTGTAGTTTTAAGTATAACTTAAGAAATTTTTAAGTAAATATTATTTTTTTTAATCCATCTTAAATTACACTGACGTTTTCAGTGGGAGGATTTTCTTAGTGTGCCTTATCATTACATTTTTATTAATAGAATATCTTACATGTGAATCCCATTAAACAGTCTAGTGAACCTATTTCTGTTTCTCAACCTTTCTCTTTGACAGACAAGAAAGAAAAACTAACATATCAAAGGGGTGGCCCACCGTGCCCTGTTATTATACCTGATTTTTACCATTAGTCTTGGAAACTTTGGAAGGAGTGCACACCCAGGAAGACCCACATGTCAAGAAGGAAAGATAAAATCATGTTGAAGAAAAAGAGGTGGCAAAAATAAGCAGCTGTATTTCTGTACTCGGCCACACCCCGCAGAGGAGGACAACATAATTACACCAGCACAGGACTGTGTAAACCACTTGAAGGGTGAGAGAGGGGGCCACTGATACTAAATTAGGCTGGAGTGGAAGTACAGAGTAGAGAGAGGGCTGGGAGCAGCAGGGAAAGGGTTCTGGTAAACCCTTCTCTAAACTGCCTGTCATGGAGGGACAGACCTTACAGACGTGTGAATGACTGGGAAGAACAGTCCAAACATCAGCATGCTTTAAACACAACTCTACATTAACATCCGAGTCTGTGTTGAAAGATACAGTTCACAGTCTGTAGCATTCAAAAAGGTTTTTATTTAGAATTCGAATAGCTATCGATTAGAAATGGAAACATGTTTCTCAGGAGTTTTTTGGAGCTCTCACAATGAACATTTGCCAATCAAATGGGCTTCCTATGCAAATGGTTAAAGGGAACATATTGCATCAAACATGAAAACCCAATTCTGGATGTCTGCCTTTTTTTGATGAAAGCATCATTTAGATGGCCAGTTTGTGGGAAATGACCCTCAAACATCACAGTTTTTCTTTTTCTTTTCTTTTTTAAGGTCATTTCAGGTGATTTAATTCATTGGAGAGTCCACTCTAATGGACGGTTTGACCATTGGACATCTGGAAAAGAACTGCAGGACACCTGGACAAACATCAGTAACACTTAGAGCTGAAGACTCCATAGGTCATTATTTAGTTGGAGGGGTTTCATGTTTGTGGAGAACTTTACCGGGAAAACCCAAAATTGCAATAATAAAGAAATGATGAACTACCAATAAATAAACTCCCTCCATCAACATTAATCTGGGCCGGTCTTTGGTTAAATCAACCTCAGAGTTAGGTCGAGCAGGAACTAAAAATCTGGTAACTAGTCAGACCACACTTCGTATTGTTTGTTTGTTTGTTTGTCTGTCTGTTCCTAGCAAGTGAAACTGTACAGAAATACCGTTGGTCGTATTAACTGAAGGAACTCCATGGAGGAAAGCTCGTCTTAATCCCGTTCGTTAGCTAACATTAGCCAGAACAATGCTCCTCTCATATTATTTGCTAATGCTACAAACTTGGACTGTTTATCTTTTTATATGAAATGGAGACATGTGGTCACAGTGACTGTAACCGTGCACCCCCAGGCTCGGCCATTGGTCTGCGGTGTGGAGCCACTCCCCCGATGGCCCTCCCTGTGGGCCTGGAGGGCTCCTGCAGTCATCCGCCGGTGGGTGAGGGAAGGACGGCAGCTGGCGAGCCGGGGCGTCTGCGGAGAGGACGGCTGAGAGCCACAACGGTGCTCAGACCAGGATCGGATCCCGGTGTTTCGAGCTGTGGATGAGGAACCGGAGGCACGGCTTGGTCACACAAGACGCTCGACATGCACCGAATAACGGGAAGATCAGGCGGGGGCAGTCTGATTGAGATGAGCCCCAGTGAGTCCATCAGCGGTGAGTCGCCGGATGTCGGCCCCACGCAGTGCTCGTGCTGTGAAGTTGTTGTGTTGGGCGTCATTAGTGTTAGATCTGCCCTCTGGGTTATCAATTAAGATCTGATCCAGGCTGGTATTCCCACTTTGTATGGTCTATTAGAAACATATCTGAAAAATAAATAGTGTAAACTTGAAATACTTAAGTCAATCCACAATCCTTTAAATTCTGTTCTTTGTTACATGAACTTTCAGCCCTAACAACACAACACTTCTCACTTGACAACTCTGGCGAACAGGAAGGAAATCAGTTGATGTCACTGTTATATTTGGCTATGCCTTTGGTATACCAATAACTATAGGTGGCAACTATATTACTATAGGGGATGATTTTTAAATAAATACTACTCTCTCATACCCTCCGGTCTATGAGAGTTGACCTGCTTACTGGAAACTACCCACAAAAACAAAACTCATATCCCTCTGCTGCTTCAGGATAAATTAGAATTTTAAAGTGGTGCATAGACACTGGCTTGTATTTTTAGCCATATATGGTGCTGCTGATTGGAGCATGAATCACCCTGGTTGCTCTCCAGTTACCTTAATGAATCCATGTTAAAGAGTAATGTTTCATCTGCAGTATAGAGAGAATTGTATTATAGCAGTCCATCTGTGTGAGGGTATGAGTGACTGCTACAGTATTGTGAACTGTAGTTGTGGTTAGGGTTGTGCGTTTATGGTGTGTTAAGATAACAATAGAAGCAGCATTTTCTGCACGACACTCACAGCTCCACACCATTGGACCACCAGCAATGTTCCAAAGCTATTATTTATATAAAAGGGAAGATTGTACAGTGGAGACTGATGACAAACAGCCTCTTTCCGGCGTCTGTGACATGTCAGAACTCAATGTATGGTTGCTCACCCTTTCTGAAAATACACATTATCTATCGAGTATTGTTTTGTGCAATGAAAGCATGGGGATGTGTTTGTGTGCACTTGAAAATCACAACTTGAAACCTGAGAAAGCAGTCTTTGCTTCCTGTCACATCACACAAGTCCACCCTTGTGTTTATACAAATATGTTTGAAATGAAGCTACTGAATTTTGTTTCACGATCTTGCAGTGTGCCAGTGGTAGCAAAAATATTGTACATGGAAAATTAGGTACAGTGTGTATAAATTAACAGTAACTATTAGTTTGGAGATTGTGTATCTGTTGTTTTAATAAGCCAGCTGTATTTGATGTCACTGTTTTAGGATACAGCAGTCTCTTACAACTATAGTTAAATGGTGATTATTTTGTTTAAATAACCAAATGTTATTGAGGCTGTATCTTCGATCTTGCACGCTCTGTAGTTAAAAAAAAAAAAAAAAAGACACAAGAGGTCTTGTGGCATGCCACTGTGATCAGCTGCTCTCTCTTGAACAAAGCAGTAACTGTGAAAGCTGCTTAGGTGGGAAAAGACTCTTGGAGTATTTTCAGTGGCTCATACAAACTTACAGTACTGTGTCCAGCTGTTTGACAGTTTCATATGTGCAAAGGAAATATATCATAAAACAAAGCAGAATAATCGAAATGTTGTAACTGGTTTTGAAGGACGAAAACACAGTTTCAGTATTGCTGTTCAAACCCCATGAAAGTCAAGAATAAAAGATCTTTGGCTTTAAGTTCACATGTGCTGTGAAGTTACTGATAAAACTCATTGTTAAGGAGGCCCCATTTAATTTTCCACATCCTGCTATAAATCAAAAGATGTTGGTAACAAAAAAGCATTCTGTGTATGTTAATTATAACAGCAGGCTGCGTGGCAAATCTAAATACAATTTTGTTTCTTTCATTGTTATTGTAAAGAACCAAGTTACAATATCTAAGGAGAGTTTAATTGAAATCAGAAAGAGAAGAACAAATAGAAAGTCTAAAAGTCTGCAGTGGAAAAGCTGCATTACAGGTTGTGCTTAATCTTTGTGTTACACTAAATATCATTCATTTTCATTGAACCACCAAGTTTTACTTTGTTGAGTGGGTGTGTAGTAAAACAGAGACAGAGAAGGTTTATATATTACAAGGTCAGAATTCTTGTTTCAGGCGTATGTAAGCACATTCTCTGTGTTGAGTCCAGACTAAATATAACCAGAGACCATCAATTATGACTTTTGCTTTTCTGTTTAAAGTACAGACCAACAGGCTGCAACCAGCCATTGTTGTTGTTGGTTTTTTTTTTTGGTAAAAATCTGCCAACATTACTTGATTGTCTTGCTTTTCCATCTGCTCTGCAATTTTTTTACATAAATCCCTTTCTTAGAATGTGCTGCACTCTGGTAGGTTGTAATTGCCTTTGACAGGCAATGAAGGGCAGGCAAACATGGAACTGTATCGTGGTCAAAAGCATGTTTCATCACATGGGCAGATTTTACTGTCAGACACATCGAGGGGCTTTACCATACTTTCAGTCGTGCTTACTGCAGTCACTCCTGTAGTGGTCAATTGCAGCAGCATGGCTCTGTGTTTTTTAACACAGATCCTGTTAAGTCATGCTGTCTGGCCTTGTGGGGAGCACTAGCACAAAATACTGTACAAATATAGACCACAACATTGGCTGTCACTCAGTGCTCTCCCCTCAACTCAGGCAGCTGTTAAATCCATGAAACGTTGCTGCCACCAAGTTGCCTGTTTGATATTCATTATGTGATTTTATTTTACAGTATACTACAGTAATCAGCTGAACATAATTCTGTCATTAATTCTCAGTGCCTATTGTTATTGTCTTGCAGATGATGCCAATGGCTTCAACCACCACGCCTCATCCAGCACAGGATCTTTCCAGCAGGGACAATCAGCGGTAAACACCAAACTCACCATGTTTACATTCACTCAGCACTTCATATACCTTCATCTGCAACACCACCTCAGCGATGGCTCATCTATTCCTCAGTGTCTCAGGACAGTCTCTTTATTTTGAGACCACCTTTCAATATGCCAGCGGAAATGTGTGACTATGTGCTATTTTTCAGGTTTCCAAGAAAGATGCACAAAAGATATATTTTTAACAGTACCATATCTTCACATCAGCTGTACCCCCTGTAAACATGGTAGCAGTAAAATACTTTATTTATTCTTTCCTTCCCACTTTAGAGTTTAACACCGATGTTTAATAGTTAGCATGTTTAATAATGACATGATGAATAATGGTGAAAGTTTTTTATTGGTGAATTCCTTATTTTAAACCTACCCACTTGGTAAAGGATCTCAAACAACAATAGTCTCAAGTTTTCAATTCAGATAATGGCTTGCAACCATGCAAATGTCATGAGACAGTCAGTTTAACCCTAACTCTCCTGTCTATTCTCCTACTCCCACATTGTACTGAAAGTCTCCTTTAACGCCCGATGTTTGCATAGAGACCTGTGAGTCTCTCAGCACCAGCCTAGCCTCCCTGACGCTCTCTGATCACAGCGACAGTCCAGAATTTGAGGCCCAGACATTAGAGCGAATCAGTACCTTGACTGGGGTAAGATACCAGTCGAGGAGACAGTTGCATGTTACTGTGTCAGTGTTTTTGTGTTTGTTTCTCACATCCTCTAAGCTCTCAGGTCTTACAGTGACTGACTTATAACATTTAGAACATTTACATCTTTTTCAGAGTGTTATGAAGTGTTTTTGAATATAATCTATAAGGATGTGTGAAAGTATAGCAAGTGTGGTGTGTCTGACATTTGACCCACTCTGCAAAGTTGCTGCTACAGTTCTAGCTCTATGTAATATATATTTTTTTAAATTTTTTGTGTTGTTAGGCTTTCCCTCACTATTCACTCGGTTCCTCCACAGCTCTGGAGAAAGCGGGCTTTATTCCTGAAGTTTCGTTCCAGGGTATGGCATGGTAAACCAGGCATGTGATGTGATGCAACTTTAAGCATATTTCTGCCTGCCAGCCTTTATTTCCTTCTTAAAGAGTTTCTCGAGCAGTATTAGATATTCAAAATGGAATTTTAGTTGAAATCAATACAAAGTACACTTAGTAGAGAGCTGATAGTGGCTTCTGGAGAGCATGTTGTTTTCTACAAAGAGTAATGGAAACATTAAAGCATGAGCTGTAATGTTAGTGCATCATTAGAATCTACTATAAATGGAAAAAGCCTTTTCACTTGCTTTGTTCTCATCTGCAATAATTGTCTGCTCCACTGAAGAGAGCCTGGTGATGTTGCAGCTTAATTAAAATATTCACACTTGCACACACCCAAAGGCCAGTTCACAGGGTGCTGTATGTATCAGTTGCCTAGCTGCTTTTTCTGCATTTTGATGTTTGTGTGTGTCTTTACACAGTATGCAGTCTATACTATAATCAGGACCCTGCCCTGTGCTCATGACAGGACCGAACTTTGCGGTGGCTCACCACGTATTTTTCAGTTGGAATCCTTTTTCAGTTTGTAACTGATTTTAATGAAAAGGGGAACCATTACCCCTTTTAGCCGAGGCTAATCATTACGGGAAAAAAAAAGCCTTGAAATAACCATTTCTAGTAACCTGCATCCTTCCAACTCAAGGCTGTGATTTAGCTGAGAAGAAGATGGCATCAATAAGTTTTTGAGAGGAGAAGCATATCTGGAAATTGTCATACTCAATAAATCCTCCCAGTGATGCTTTCTATCTGTTCAATGTAGGGTAAAGCATTAAGGCCTGTAATATTTTGTTGTTGTCCATCACAAGACTTCACTTGCTTCTTAAATTTGAAGTGAAGGATGGCTTCTCTAACTCTGTCACTTTTTCACATCTCTGTAGACCAGCGCAGAGGTAGCTTTGTGACTGAAGTTAGCTGTGACCCTACAATGAATCCTCGTATAAAGTCTTTAGCTCTTGAAATTTTATATAAAATCAGAATCGACTGGGCCTGCTCAGTATTTTTATTCATATCACTCATTGCTTAGATGTATCACACAGTGCATCTATGTGAAAGTATATACCTTTTCAACAGCAAAACAATTATGTGTAATTTCAGAGTGATGCTGAAACTCTGGACAAAAGAGCACAGAATTGTTTAATGCTAGGATCTATTGAACCAGCAATACAGCAATTACCAAAAACTGATGATTTGGCAATTTAGCGACACATTTTGAAACACCAAAATCTAAATGGATAAGAATTCTGTTATTTAATTAAAAACCTTCACCCCAGAAAAGCAGTACCTTGACGGTCATATTTTACAGAGCCTCCTCCCTGAAACAAGCCCTACTTATGTTACACCATGTACTACATTCAGCCTCCTTAATTTAAACGTTCATACGTCTAAAAACCCAGTCGTTAGGGCTTAGCTGGTAAATGTATAGTAATCTGTGGCCTCTACTGGCTTTACTTAGAAGAGGGAGGCCCCTGCAGATGCACTGATCCCCTATGGGTGATCTGTAATTACAGCAAATTAAAGAGTTTCTGTAGGGACATCCCAGTTATAGAAGGCATCCAACCTGCCATGGTCAACTTTGTCCAACATAAAATGGGAGGTAAAGCAGACCAGTCATTAAAACATATGCATGATTTTGCATAAGACAACACGTAGATACAGATGTACAGCAGAGTCCACTCCTCTTAAAGACAATATATATAGATAACATGTCTGAGGCAATTTACATGCACTTTCCATTGATAGTGTCACATTTGCACAGTGTTCAGCACTGTTCAAATGATTCATTTCAGGGTCAAGTCAGGCTAAAGCAGTCAACCAGTGTTGTCAGTAGTCTTTCCTCATCGGTCTTATCAGAGCAGATTTCTCCATGTGGTCATTTGGCTTTTCAGCTGACATTTTACTGTTTAACTGAAATACTGGGCAACACGTCTCAGGCACTGTTTCTTTTACTCTCCTGATGATCAGCGTTGTACAGTACAGTGATGTCATCTTCCCCTTACTGAGGCAGCCCTCTCATTACATTAGTGAGCTCTGCAATAGCAGCTGGCAGCAGCCATGCTGCCAGTATGTCAATTACATCTCTAGGAGTCTCCGTTGTCCACCCCCTTCCTGTCTGTTTTTTAAATGTCTGACCAAGCAAGGGCTTGTCCTGGGAGGTGAGTGGACTCACTGGAGCTCCTCTCACAGGTGAATCAGGGGAGTCAGAGTGAGATAAAGATTGCTCTCAGGGCTGGACTTTGTTCCCTGGAGAGAGGCAATTCTGCTCAGGCAGCCTTCCCATCCGCTGATGCATCATAGCTAAAAGGAAAGGGCCATGGAGGTAAAGTGCTATTTCTTTCCTCCCAACCTAAACAGCACTGAGTTGAAGGTACAATCCATGCTGGATGTTGTAGTTTTTGCTGTGTCTTATGCGAGGTCTCCGAATTGCTAGCAGTCCTGTGTAGGTGGCTGTTGTAGTGATATGTTGTGATGACAGGCGTAAATGTTACATGGTATGTGGTTATATTTAGCTTTCTGAACAGCTGAAGCAGCACTGAAAGCAGAGTCTGCCTTTTTTTTTTTTTTTTTTTTTGCTCCAGAAAAGTCCGTCTGTCCTGTTCATTTCTCCTCAGCCCTATAGCTGCTGAAGAGACAGTCACTGCAGGGCTAGCATTAGCTACCACACATGCATGAGATTTCTTTGGGCAACAATACAAGTGGTCTCAGCCTCTATAGAGCCCAGGCTGTATGGAAAATCACAGACAAATGAACTGCAATAGTGTTGGAGTTTCCTCTCTATACAAAAGGGCTTATTATGTAGAGAAACGTATTTATGAATTTGTTGTCTCTCCACATATCATTTCCTATAGCCCGGGGTTTTGTTTACAGTAAGTAGTCAGATGAGCTGAAACCAAAGCATTTGTCTGCTGCTGAAACCCCCTATGTAGATTTTCTTCTGTAACACGCCAAAGAGTTGTTGAAAAGCCAATGGTTATCTTTTTCAGCAAACCCTATCTCAAAGAGACATGAACTACATGAATGATCTTAGCCATAGCAGACGTCCTAGCATGCCATGTGTTTTTGAAGTGAAAATAGGATTTTGCTGTTTTAGACAAACAGTTGAGTGTGATGTGGTGTGGAGGCCCTGTCCTTAAGGTTTTGCTGTTAGCCACTGACACATTGCTTGACACTTTGCTCTGCTGTGGTGAATTTATACAAGCCCCCTTTGAGCTGATACTGTACCAATGTGTATTTTAAAGATTGTGGCCTCTTTTCTGTCTCGTTATAGATTGACAAACAACAACAAAGTAAAGACTCTGTGTTCTTCCGTGATGGAGTCCGCAGGATTGATTTCGTTCTGTCCTACATTGATGATAAAGATGGTGAGAGAAAACAGGTAAGAGACCACTTCTATGTGCATACAGTACATTTGGAATGACATACTACTGTGCTACAAGTAACTACCACTGTCACTTTGTGCTGCCATGATGCTTCTAATAATTCCTATTAAATAATGAACACTGCCTTGTACACACGGGTTTATAGAGAACTTGTCTAATTGTGTTTGTACCACTGCCATAATTCTTGGTTTTATATGTTGACCAAAAGAGTATGTTTGTAATGTATGTTTGAGTTTTGTCATTGGTGTATTTACAGTTCAACAGGATGATTGTGGAAAAAAATAAATATGTTTAGTTCTTAAAATATTATACAAACAAACAGCTTGTGTTAATTCCACTTCTTGATTTAAACAGTAAGATCGGGTTCTTTTAGGATCTCCTCAGACTTAATTATGTGTCAGGGGCATACCCTAAATACCACAACACTGATAAGACCAGATAAACTGTTCTCAGTCTGTATCTGTTGTCCCCCTGGGGATTCTTCCAAGGTATCTTCTACGTTGAAACAGATTAACAAATGTATTTTCTTTGGTAAATCAGCTTGAAGTATTTCTGTACCGTCTTTATTCACGTTTTGTCTTTATCAGCTGCATAGTGCTGAAAGACTTGTAGTGTTTGATACTGAGTTGTTAGCCTTCACATCTAGATGTTACCGCTCCTCGGGTATGTGGCAGTTTGTCACAGCCACACCGTCATCCGTGAGTAAACACTCACACAATCCATCTGTTTTAAAATGGGGTAGTAAATTTCAGTACTAACAAGGAGTCCCTCATTTTCTTTGTTGATTTTTACTGCCATGGTATGAACCATTCCTTTCAATACGCCTGTTTCTAAAAGCGTTAAACTTAATTTCAAGTGCCAAATAGAAACTCATGTCATACTACCATGCTGCCACATGTAACATTGCTATTAGGTCTGTTGAACTGTCACTGCCTTGTCCACAATGGTTTGTCAACTTCATTCGCTGTTTTTCTTTCTTCCTTTCTTTCTACCCACTAATTTTGACTTTCTTTAAGTTTGGGAATGTGAATTTTCTTTTGAATTAGAATATTCAAACATTTGTGAATGTGAATCTCACATTAGCTTTTTAAAATGTTTCCAATTGCGAGTATGTATTTACTGATACAGTACATATAACTTTATATTCTGGAGCTTTCAACTTTTGACTGTGATTGAAGTTTTGTGCTGATACTTTAAATTCACATTTTAAACTTTTATTCACTTTCGTTACACATTTGTACATGTATGCTGTTTTGTGTAATTTTTGTGTGTAATTTATTTCTTGTACGATAAATTGAACTGTAGTTTTTGTGCTAAAGCAGAATTAATTTGAAATAAAACTAATATATTGTTTTTTTACTTCTACAGGAGAGGAGGAAGTTGTATGAGGCAAATTTAATGAAAGTAGGCCTGGAATTGGAGACGGAAGATAAGTCGGTAAGAACCCCTGAATTCAGAAATTTTGATTGCGTCTAAGAGGGAATGCAGTGGCCTGTAAATAATGTTTGCATATATCACACCTCATTAATGCTCTTGACTGTATCTTTAAGCTGTATAGTCACTATGAATGTTACATACACCTGTAAAATGTTTGTTCTTGGTTCAGGATCTCACTACTTATTTTACTGTTTCACTTTCATCATCGCCAGGAGTCAGAGGATGGAAAGACTTATTTTGTGAAGATCCATGCTCCATGGGAGGTGTTGGCCACCTACGCAGATGTCCTGAAGATCAAAGTTCCATTCAAAGCCAATGACATCCCAGACAACAGTGAGATGCCCATGAACTGGCTGTCCACCCCCTTTCGTCTGCCAGATCACATCATGCACCCTGAGCCAGACTATTTCACAGCGTCTTTCGACAATAGCAAGTGTGACTTCTTCCTTATTGACAACAAAGATACATTCTTCCCCCCTTCAACTCGCAACAGGATCGTAAGGATGGTTTTCTTATCTTGTTTTGTGACCTTGAAATTATAAGGTTCTTTGTTAACAACTTTACTGATTTAGTTTGAAATGATGCAGTATACTGTGGTTCTGTTCAGAGGCACCAAATAGCATTTTGAGTAAAGTGTTATTAAAGTGACTAATGTTCATATTTAGAGGGTCAGGTTTTACTGTGAAGACTTGAATGTCCATTATGCTAAATTGGCTGTGGACACAGAGGGAACTTTACAGTTAGGATTTTGTATCATGGTTTTTATCCATTATATCCACATGAAAGTCCAAAATATTATTATTCTGTTTCTCTCTCTGCTCAGGTCTACTATATTCTGTCCCGCTGTTCATACTTCAGAGATGAATGCGGGGATAAAGACAAGAAGGGAATCAAGAGGTTACTCAACAATGGCACATACACTGCTGCCTTTCCCCTGCATGATGTAAGCCTCTTTTGGTCAACTTCTGGCTCTCTTTATCATTGGAAAAAAACTGTGTTGGAAATGTTTCAGGTCACCTCAATGGAATGTGCAGTCGCTGATTTCCAGCTGTAACATACTGTCACAGTGCAGTGTTGGATTTTATAATGCAAGATTGATTGAAGCAAACAAATACATTAATGAACTCTGTTCCTCTTTGTAAACAGTGCCGATACTGGAAAAGATCAAGGGATGCTAACTGCGAGAGTGAGCGATACAATCTCTACAAGTACTGGGCCAGATTCTTCTGTTTCTTTAAGGAGCAGCCCCTAAACCTTATAAGGCAAGACCTAAAACAAAGTTGTCAAATCTATCTCTGTCTTTACACAACAGAAATCTGATGGCAGAAGGATTAAAAGGAAGAAATGTGTTTTTCCTTCTTCAACAGGAAGTACTATGGAGAGAAGATAGGTATTTATTTTGCGTGGCTGGGTTTCTACACTGAGATGTTGCTGTTTGCTGCTGTAGTAGGGACAATTTGTTTCATCTATGGCTTCCTCACTTATGATGACAATGAGTGGAGGTGAGTCTCACTAAGAATATTTGCCTGCTTCGTCATTGTATCATGAGTTATTATTTTGATTTATTTTATTGAAAACCATCTTCATTGTTCTCCCTTCCAAAAGCAAAGAAATATGTAGCGAGAACATTGGAGGCAACATTGTTATGTGCCCGCTGTGTGACAAAAAATGTAGCTACTGGAAACTGAACACGACATGCAACTCTTCATGGGTGAGACATCCTAACTCTTTTGGTCATGATTCTTCTTCTGCCCTCATATGTGAGATTTAAAAGAAGGTTGGATGTACATGTCAACAAATTCTTTCATTATCTCACTATTCCTCCAACATACTCTCCTTTCAGCAATCACACTTATTCGACAACGTAGCAACAGTGTTTTTTGCCATATTCATGGGGATTTGGGGTGAGTCAAAATGTATGCTCTTTGTGTTTTGTATTTTCTAACCCTATGCACCATCTAGTGGTAAAAGTTGATTTTCAAATTAATTAGCAGGCCAGTTTTGATACCATACAAACTTGAATGGGGTCAAAGCTGAAAACGTATTTAATTATTTGATCATTTGAACAACTCAGCAAAATGCCCCTCAAGGCCAGACAAACATCCTAATAAATAAAAACGTATTACCCGTGCTATGATCCACCGGGTGTGATGGATGATGAATTTCTCTTCAGTGACACTGTTTCTGGAGTTCTGGAAGAGACGGCAGGCTCGTCTTGAGTATGAGTGGGATCTGGTCGACTTTGAAGAGGAACAGCAGCAGCTGCAGCTTCGACCGGAGTATGAGACCAAGTGCACCAACCGCAAGCTGAACCGCATCACTCAGGTGTTTGTGGGCCCATGAAATACTAATGGACTGTATGACAATGTACAGCTCTACATATGTGCAGTTTTTACAAGAGTTTACCAGAGAAAATGATTGCAGATTACGGTGTGCGTTGTATTTATTCTATGCAGGTTGTAAATGCTGTTGGTTGTAGTCATTCATTAGAGCTAGTTCTGTACTAAAAAACTGGTTTGAGTAGAGACGCTTTGATTAGGAGCATCTGTTCATTTAAATTGCAAGTGAATAATTAGTGACAGTGGCAGAAGCACACTTGAAGTTAATAGAAACAGAATGCTGTAATTTGTTGTGACCACATCCTACCTATCTTTAGGAAACAGAGTGGGTTCTTGAAAGGAGTGCTACAGATCTAATGGGGAAATTGTGTCTGTGCTGGGTCACTGTGACCCTCTGGGTAAGGGTGGCACTTAATGTGGAATGTCAGAGTGCTGGTGAGGGAGGGGTTTTGGTGTGATGTAATTTTTGTGGATAAAAGACATCTCTGGAAAGACTGGGAGGCACAATTTTCCTTCTCTACCACATTACTGTTTGTCTAATGCAACTATCCAGAAAGAGGATATGGGAAAACCATCGTTACACCAGGAGAGCTCTAGATGACACAATTGGACCCATGCTGAAATGCCTTCACACAAAGAGCTCTGATTGGGCAAACTAGCTCCATCTTTAATCTGTGGCTGGCGTCATTAAAGGAACCTGGCCTTTTTGCAGCTGTCTTTTCAGAATATAACAAGTGGTTACTGACTGCAGTGTCCATGCTTTGCTTGCTCATGATGTAGGAAATGGAGCCATACTTACCCATAACAAGCAAGTGTGCACGCATGTGTCTATCAGGAGCCACCGTCCTGTTCTGGGTGAGCATAGTATCTTTCGTACACTGAGTTAAAATCCCCTCCGTGTTTGTGCCATTTATCTATCTCGTCATACTGCTCATCATCATAATGAACAGTATTGTGTGACCATCGCAAGTATGTGCAAAACTTTTAAAGAAACGGTGACTCTAATCCAATCCCTAATGAATTGTAACCAATTTAATGCCATAGTTTTACACATACTAGCCCAGAATTTATTATTGTGTTGCGTACTTTGTAAAAAGCATGTAAAAGATTGTAAATTAGGTATCAGGACTACTGTACCAATTATGGTAGGTGTTTTTTCATGGGTCATGCATGCACACTTTTGGCCTAACAGTTACGACTAACATTTTTGTTTGCTGTAATGCACCTTGTTTATGCATATATCTATATATGTTTGTTTTGGTGTGGTGTTTTTACTTTTGTACTTTTTTGTTGCTGTGCAATGCAGTTGTCTTTCATGTTGTCACTGTTGTCTCTGTCCTGAAGATATCATTGATCATTGCCTGCATCATTGGCGTGATAGCGTACCGCCTGGCCGTATATGCAGCCTTCGCCAGCATCATGAAGGACAGTCCAACCTCTAACCTGCAGGTGGTCGGCCCCTATATCACACCACAGCTAGCCACCTCTGTCACCGCCTCCTGTATCAACTTTATCATCATCATGATTCTCAACCTCATGTATGAGAGAGTGGCCATTTGGATCACTGATATGGGTAAGGGCCAGAGTGAGAGAGTGTATCCAGAATTTTTACCCGTCAGTACACGAGTACACATCATCTCTGTCCCTGTAACAGTGAAAATGTTCTTTAATTTATGTACTGTGTTTTTTACTTTTTTACTGTGTGACAGAAATTCCAAAGACCCACCTGGAGTATGAGAACAAACTGACAGTGAAGATGTTCCTCTTCCAATTTGTCAACTACTATTCCTCCTGCTTCTATGTGGCTTTCTTCAAGGGCAAGTTTGTTGGCTATCCTGGAAATTATGCTTATATGTTTGGCAACTTTTCCAAACTGAGGAATGAAGAGGTACCAGATATAACTACAAAGAGTTTAAAAACATTAGCATCACTATTTCAGCATTAATTCCAGTTCATGTTTTTATCTTCTTTCTTTTATTTCAATATGCCACTTTCAGTGTGACCCTGGTGGCTGTCTGATTGAGTTGACCACCCAACTTGTGATCGTGATGACTGGTAAACAGGTGTGGGGCAACATCCAAGAAGCTCTGGTTCCGTGAGTACTCAAACTGAATGCGGTTTATGGCAGTTGTTAGCATTTCAGCACAGCTGTGGCTGTCAGAGAGTGTGGTAATGCTGCCTAAAAGCTCTCTACCACCCCCTTGTGTCCTTCAGTTGGCTGATGAACTGGTGGGGCAGCAGGAAGGCAAGAAACCACCCAGAGAGTCTGTACAGCCGTTGGGAGCAGGACCACGACCTGCAGGGCTTTGGGCAGCTGGGCCTTTTCGACGAATATCTGGAAATGGGTAAACATTTTACACACATTGTTTCCATTATACACAGGTAGATTTCCATACACGCATGAAAATAAAGCTGCAGTCCAATGAAATGGAATCCAAGAACAGTTTCTAGCAAATTTAAATCAACAACAAGCCTAGAGCTAAACTGAGGGAAAATTATTTCTAAACTTTTAAAAACACATTTTTCATTGGAAATTTAAAATAAGAAACTTATTTCAAAATGTCCTCTGAGGTCCTCCAGATGGTGCTGTTTCCATCATACTATCTCTCACTAACTTCTTTCCTCTCTGCCTCCCAGTGATCCAGTTTGGTTTCATCACACTCTTTGTTGCCTCCTTCCCTTTGGCACCCCTGCTGGCGCTTATCAACAACATCATTGAGGTTAGAGTGGATTCCTGGAAGCTCACCACTCAGTTCAGAAGACCAGTGGCAGCCAAGGCTCACAGTATCGGAGCCTGGGAGGAAATTCTGAGCGGGATTGCCATCCTCTCTGTTGTCACTAATGTAAGTTTTAGACTGCTTCTGTCTGGTGTGTTTCCGCTCATGATCTTAGAGTCTTATTTGTAGTTTTCCTCCCCCATTTCTCTCTCTGCTTTCTAGGCATTCATTGTGGCCTTCACCTCTGATATGATCCCACGGCTCGTGTACATGTATGCCTACCAGCCAGACGGTGAGATGAATATGAAAGGCTACATAAACAACAGCCTGTCAGTGTTTAATATCTCTGCGATCCCACTGGCTAACAGACCTGAGGAAGGGGAGAACCCATCTTGGTTCAACAGCTCCATGACTACCTGCAGGTGTGTGTGTTAGAAGTTTCCGATTCTACTATTATTTGGTTTTGTGGTAAGATGAATACAGATCCTTTAAATGAGAATAAGAAATACCACATTGTGAAGACATTCATTCATTCATTCATCTTCTACGACTTATCTGTTTCCGGGTTTTGGGGGGTGCTGGAGCCAATCCCAGCTCACACTGGGTGAGGACAGGGTACACCCTGGACAGGACATAGTCAAGACATTCTGTAAAAATTAAAGGGCAAAGTTCTTGTTTATTTTATGTATGTAAGAAATACAAACTGTAAAATTTTAGCAGCATTTCATGTAGCTGGTTGAGTAATTCTCACTTGAGTGTGTTATATGTATGTATGTTGTTTACGTAAGAAAAGCCCAATAACATTTACATTGTACATAAAACAAATTAAAATACTTATGTAACTTGAAGATTTGAATAGATGTAGTGGAGGAAAAAGAAGAATATTTCCATCTTGAACACTGTGAAGCTGTATATTATGTATAGTAGCATACACAAATGCAGTGAAAGCACCTCAAAATGTGCTAAGATTCATCACTGATATATACAATGTGAGGTCCTGAGGAGGTGAAATAGCTCAACACCAAGACACAGTAGTCCAAAGCTTTAGTGTACACATTGCCTCAGAATTTTAATGTAGTGAATCCAACCATTTAAGTTTAATCACTGTTTAACTGAACATTTAAATGTTTTGTGGTAAATATTCCTTTGACAAAAAATTAATCTTGAATAATATGAGTGCAAAATTCTGCAGGTCATTTCCAGCTTTGCTGATCTTTCTTTGCAGGTATCGTGATTACCGCTACCCCCCTGGCCATGAGATGCAGTATACCCACACTATGCAGTTCTGGCATATTCTGGCTGCCAAGCTGGCTTTCATAATTATCATGGAGGTAAAACCAGCACCAACAACAGTAACAGCAACTGTACCACCTGTCATCCCTCTCATAATGTTTTCACAGATAATATAATTCCGCCTTAATTGAAAGTCAATATTTAACATGAATTTGTTGCACTCTGTTTCTCCACAGCATGTTGTGTTTTCGGTCAAATTCTTTGTAGCCTGGATGATCCCGGATGTTCCCGCCGATGTGAGGGCTCGAATAAAGAGAGAGCGCTACCTGGTCCAGGAGTATCTCCATAACTACGAAGTGGAGAAGCTGAAGGTCCAACTCAGCCTGAACAGCAACAATGACTGTACCTGCACTCCCATGATCTATCCGTCTTTACCCCAGCATGAGGTGCTGTCAGAGTGCCTGTAGCCCAGCGAGCTGCTGGTCAATCAGCTGGATGTCATGCCCTGCTTGTGTATTATGACACTGACTATCCCTTTGCTCTGGTGCCTGAGTAGTTTGGGCAGCACAAACACATACAATCACAACTTTTACTAAAGAATTAGAGGCTTCCTTAATTCACAGCCGTCCTTCCTCTGCTACTCTGCTGATAGTGGAAGTGCACACAATCGAAAGTCTCCACGCATGTTGAAACCGGAGGCCTTTGAATTTAAATGTCTGTCTCATGTTTATGCCTTCTCACTCTCCATGTTGCAATTATAGGGCTGCCTATCATCAGAATCTTGTACACTGTGTCTAAACTGGACAAGTTGGTCTGATTTAATTGAAGACTATTTATTTAAGTGCCACCATGACTAACCAAAGACTGGATGCCTTAATATATCACATACTTATCACTTATATTATGTGTCTGTCACTAGAATAACAATATCTTTGGAAATGAGAGCTCGCTTGCTGTCAGCTTTAAATATTTGTTTACATGTAAGGGATTTAAGCAGTTCCAGTGTCATTTACTGTAAAGTTCCATTCAACACTTTTTTTTTTGTTGCTACTGCAACAAACTTGAGTACTGTCAGTGTGATAGCACTGAGGTCATGGTATTTGTACCAAATTATTTTCCTCGCTCCACTGGCTGTTCAGAGGTCCAGTCACATTTCACTGTGATCTCATAACAGCTCCACTGTTGCTCCAGGAGAAAAGCTGACATGTGAAGACAGTTTTAATAGGTTTAAGAGAAACCAGTGCTACTGTTAGCACTGACTGGGGGCAGAGCTTGTCCTGCGATGGCCTGTTGTTGAGCAACTAAAGCAGCAGCTGTGACATGTTGACTGATTCCTGGAGATGTGAAGTGAAAAGCTCTGAGAGAGATCAGTTTTTAATGCGCCTCTGTTTACCAACACATTGAAGCTAATGAAAGCCTGCCCCACCTACTCAACTGTTTGCGCCATTAGACAAAAAGCACATCAGCCGTCACCCATGTTCTCATGCTTCTGATTTCCTCAGCTGTGTCGGCTGAGAAGGAAAGATAGACATTCTTTTAAATTTTATTTTGCACATAGCACTTAATGAAACCTGACCACCAATATATAAACGTGTCAGTCTATTAGTTGTCCCCACGCTACTTATTCATAATCAATGTTTTCAATCAGCAATGTGTGATAGACTTTGTTTGACTTTTATTATAGCAAGATCTTTCCTGTTCTGATTTTAATGTTTATATTCGGATTAAATGAAAAAGATAAAAGATGAAACTTTTTTCTTTTGAAATTGGAACAGAACATTTTATGTTCATTAAATTGCATATGTCAAAATATGTGTAAAACATATTGAAGTATTTAAATTTTGTGTAAAATAGCAGATTGGTTGTGCTTCATTCTCAGGCAACTAAACCTTATGTTTGTTGAGATGTGTGTCGATGTTACCACTGAAGCTAAGAGACATGTTGGGCTGTTCCACTTGGCCTTTTTCATGCTGTGTGCTGAGCTAAACTGATGCCTTAATACATCCAATCACTTTGTTACCATTGTGTTTCTTTGTATATTTCCTTTAAGTTAACTTTTTTTTTCTTACTTCTGTCTTCTTTAGTTGTGGTTAAGTAATGTTTTATTTTATAATGTTACCATACATGAGAAAGGTGAATGGAATTGTTTAAGTGTATGCTTAAAGTTATGATTTCATATTTCTATTTTTGGTCTTCTGTAATTTTTTATAATTGTCCTATATCCAAATGTGTAAAGCAACAAAGGCAACTCTCCAAAATAAAGTACCAGTTAAACTTGCCCAGAGTCATCTTAAATGCAGCTGACCTCCAGCTCCTGACATGAACGTAGCTGTTCACATAACAGATGGCCTGAGTGAACGCTGATAACTCTAAATGTTTGTTCACACCGGTGGGTGTGTTTTACACTAAAACATGTTGGCGTTGTTGTTACAGTTGGCACACTGCTAAGCCACCATAACAGAGACATGGGCAACACTCAGGCTCAGGTAGGTTGGAAACGTTCACTGTGATTTCACAAATTGTTTTCATGAGGCAAAGAAAGATTTTTGGGACAACAAACATTAACCTGCTTCCTTAAGATTTCATTTCCTATAGAAACAGATGTCTATTTTTCAGCCTTTTTGTCAATTAGTTTACAACTAAATGGAGATTTAAATGAGAAACTGAAAATTCTGCAGCATCAAGCAAGAAAGTACCTGTGTTTAAACAGCACCCAGAGGAAGCCCTCTGTGACCTGGAGCCGGGTCAGGGTTTTCCGGTGGTCCAGCTCTATGTGATGCCGTCCATCTTCCTGGCGGTGCTGATCCTCGGGCTCCCCCTCAACCTGATCTCCCTCTGGGTCTTCTTCCACCGTCTGCGGCGTTGGACCCGCAGCACGGTGCTCCTGTTCAACCTGGCCCTGGCCGACACCGCCTGGCTGCTGGCCCTGCCCTTCCTCATCCACTACCACCTGGAGCAGCTCTGCTGGAAGCTGGGGCTGCCCCTCTGCACAGCCGTCAGGATGATCTACCACAACTACTTTTACCTCAGCATCTTCTTCGTCACCTGCATCAGTGTGGACCGGTACCTGGCCATCGTCCACCCGCTGCGCTCGCTAGTGCTGCTGGGCCGGAGGAGGACCTGCCTGCTGTGTGTGGCGGTCTGGGCGGTCGCCCTGGTCCTCAGCATACCTGTGGCCAGCATGACTCAAATCCAGACCTGTCCTGGGAGCAACCGCACCGTGTGCACCCTGTACGTGATGCTGGATGACACCGGGAGCAGCTTTCCCTACAGCCTCTTCTGCTCCATCGCGGCCTTCCTCCTCCCGCTGCTCTCCATCTGTTACTGCGGCCTCCGCAGCGTCAGGGAGCTCCGCCGCCGGCCCGACCCGCACCACAAGCAGAGGCGGCTCCGGCGGGTGCTGAGTGCGGCGCTGGCCCTCTTCGCCCTCCTCTACCTGCCCTACCACCTGAGCCGCAACGCTGCCGTGGTGATGCGTGTGGTCTACCCCGACGACCCCGGCTCCTGGCGGCTCCCAGACTTGGTTTTCGTCCTGGAGATGTGCGTCTGCAGCCTCACCACCTGCGTCAACCCGCTGTTCAGCTGCATCACCGGCCGCCAGTTCAGAGAGGAGTTTCACGGCACTTTCGCTGCCGTCTTTTCCCAGTGTCCTGACATCCAGGTGGCCCCCCTGATCTCCAAGAGCACCCGGATGACTGCGAGGAGGACTCAGAGAAGGTCCACTGTGTGCACACTGCCTATACCGGGGTCCCCCTGAGCTGTGGACGTGGACATCCACAGTCTAATAGCTGCATGTTTCAGATGACACTGTATGGAAATCCTTCGTAGCTTTGATTGATAGAATCAGTTAATAACAGTGACTATGGTCTCTGGTGTGTGATCTGTTCTGCTGTCAGTTGAGGTTTGGTCTCTTTCACTTCCTCCACAACACCGCCTCAGCGCGGCTGACTGTCTGCCTTTGTGTTGGTGTGGCCCCCCCTGCTCCTAAAACATACCTGAACTCACTCTGTTTCTTAGATAATAGGAAAATAAAGCTTTTTTGAAAATGTGTTCCTGATGTTGTAGCACACAGTCTGTGAACTAACGGAGGGTGGGGCGGCTGTGGTAGAGGGGGGGGGGTAATTCCTTTCACTGCTTTGCGCCGGAGTGATTTATAAGTGGTCAGAGCTCATCCTGAAATAATTTTCAGCTGGACTCCATAAACATGGAGTGAGGCCGGGTGGGGGGGTCAGCACGAGACAATTGTCGCCGTTAACAGGCTTCTTTTCAGTCGTAATTGAATATGGGTGGGAGAGGAGAGGGGGGGAGGAGGAGGGGGGGGGGGAGGGGGGGGGGGGGGGGGGGGGGGCGGAGCTGCTGACAGGTAGACGAGCTGTGCGCTGTCCGCGGTGCTGAAGCTCCAGCTCCGGCTGCTGCCTCACCGGAGATCCTCATCTCAGATTAGACCGGAGCCCCGCTGACCTCCACCTCTCTTCACAGCCCCGACCTCGACTCCGGAGAAAAGAGAGAATTTTTGGACCAAGTAGTCCACTTCTTCCCGGCACTTTGACTGCTTTCGTATCACTGGCTGGATCTTAAAATGGCACTGCATGGATTAACATTGCGCAAGGCAGAAGCGGACTTATTTGACTGCTGTTTTGTGATTGTAGAAGCAGCCCTTTCAGACTGAGCGCCTTTCTCCTCTTTCTCCATTTTCCGGCTCATCCTTTCAGGACACCGAGACCTTTTCTGTTTCAAAAAAAAAGAGGCGCGTTATTTGGATTAATATCTCAGCAATATGCGAATTAATGTTGCACTTCCATTTATTATAGTTATATAGAATTTTTTAAAGATAATTTGGACATGGAACCAGGCAAGGAGAAAGCTCTCCCTACCTCTAAAGAGGGAATAAAACAGATCGCAGGAAAGGCCCTCGGGAATCTGTACAGGTAAGAAATCAACATTTATGTCCTTTAATCAGAAATAGATCTTTTGTCAGAAATTTAACATACACACACACACACACAAAAAAACAAAAAAAAACCCCAGCTCATGAGATAATACATTGTATTTAATTGTAATGTGCTTATTTCTGAATTAAAATGAAATCGCAAGGGAAATCTTGTCTTTATGAGCCGGATCACGGACAGGATGCTGTAAGCAGAATCGTGTGGCCCGAATATTTAAGGATCAGATATTTCCCTGGAGGATGATCCCCTCCGCCAGCAGCTGCGGGTGTTTTTTAATAATTAATGAAACAGAGCGAGTCGTGACACAAGGTCGGAGGATATCTATTACCTTATGTATCCATCTGTATTAATTCAAGATCGATGGACTTCATAGCAATTGACTTCCTATATTCTTTACAGTGTCACAAGGATCTAAACGAAACCTGCTGCAAAGCAAACAGATCTTTCTTCTGAAAGTAGGGGCAGCTAGCTGTTCACATGAATGTGAAATGCAATTGTTTTAATTCTTATTTGGTGTGTGAATAAACCTAAAAACACAAAACAAAAAAAGAGCAAAAAAGTTTTTTTTAATAATTCTAAAAATATGTAGCGTTTCCCAAATACACTAATTTGAGATGATAATGTCGGTTTTTGTGGATTGTTTTTGGTCGTGAAATGTTTCTCAGTTGTTGAACCCGATGTGCATCGCAGGGACGTGACTCAAAGCTGTGAAAAAATCCCAAGAAAATCTGATGGTTTCATTTGAGCTGTGGGCCTCTGAGGTTTTATCGGATGAGGCCTTCACATTTCAGTGATGGTTTGTTTTGTTTTGTTTTTGTTTTTTGTTTTTTTAAATCGAGCTCAAATATTTTTTTCATGTATAAATTCCGATTGTAACACAAGGCAAAATGCAAACATCTCACCGATGAGAGCGAAAAAAAAAAACAAACAAAAAAAACCAAAACATAAAACGGGGCAAAATCAACTCCAAACAACGATGATGCTGATGTTGCTGCAATGCGGTATGAAGGTCATTTTCTCTTCGATTGCAAACCAGCGTTTTCTTCCACTGAAACATAGGGAATTTCAGCAGAGGACGGGGGGGGGGGGGGGGGAACTGTTTTTAAAAAAAAAGGCGCAGGCTTTACACTGCCTGTGCCAAATGAGAAGAGCGAAATAAAGACAGATTAAAGGCCAGAGTGTGAAGGGGAGACCCGACTTTTTCTGGGGAAGCTGCAGGATGTGTGTGAATAAATACAAAGTAGATTAATTTCTGCAGTTCTGTTGAAAAAATGATCAAAAATACAGGATATATTTCCCACCGGTGTCTCTTCATATAAAGACTCAACCTGTCTGGGTTCTTCACAAAATCTATGAAAACATAAAAAAAGGGGTGGTGAGGGGAATCTAAAATATCTAAAGATGATGTGATCGGCTTGTGGTGCAGGAGGCTGGAAAGGCGGCAGCAGACAGGTGAGGCCATCGAGCTGACGGAGGATGGCAGACCCCGGGCGGACCAGGAGCGGAAGGCGCCCCTGTGTGACTGCACATGTTTCGGGCTCCCGCGCAGATATATCATCGCCATACTGAGCGGGCTCGGCTTCTGCATCTCCTTCGGCATCCGGTGTAACTTGGGTGTGGCCATAGTCAGCATGGTCAATAACAGCACGATCCATCAAAACGGCAAGATCATCGTCAAAGAGGTGTCTGCATGTAAACCCCGCCCCCCTACCCATAGGTGATGAGGGCCAATGGGAAAATCCCAGCGTACTTTCTAACTGTACGATTGGAGGTCATGGGCCTATAGGATATATTATAGCAAAAAGAAGCTAATCGGTTTGTGTCGTTTGATTTTCATTCATAGTTTCCCTCCTTTTATTAGTTGACCTATCGACTTAATTTAAATGTATCTGGAAGCTATTAGAGAATGAAATGCGATTTTCCTCCGCTGATGATATTTAACACTTAAAAAGAAGCTATTTAATTTCAACTTCCTAACACTATCCTATTTTTACGCTTCCTTTAATTTTTTTTTTTTACCGGAGTAAAAGTGAATTTTTATTTTTTGTCTGAAAGAAAGCGAAATTCAACTGGGACCCAGAGACTGTGGGGATGATTCATGGCTCCTTCTTCTGGGGCTACATTGTTACTCAGATTCCAGGAGGGTATATCTCCTCAAGACTGGCTGCAAACAGGTAGAAGTACAAGATTTTTATTTATTTATTTTTTTTAAATCAACCATGAGCAGAAAATGGTGTGAGAGGAATGTGATGGAGAGGGTGGTTTCTAAATATTAGTTTCCATCTCCCTGCACATGTTCCCATTGTAGACTGAAAATGGAAATCGGGGTGTAATATTTGTGCTGGCCAGTCATATGGATGTGTGAGGGGCTTGAAGAAAAGAGTCTGACTTCACAGTAGATAGAGAAGGGATTTGGCTGATGCCCACCAGGCGTGCCTCCTCATGTTAATGAGCTCCCATGGGACAACCAGGTCTAATCCTTTATGTTCAGAGGCAAAGCAACCTGGCCAGCCAAAGCCCAGCATACACTGCGCCTCTGTGATGAGTGTAGGATCATTTCAATAGAAATACTCCATCTATCAACTGATTAATCGGCTGTTATGACAAAAGGAAAGTGTGCAACAGAGAACAGTCAGTCTGTAAAAATGTGGAAGAAAAAATAACATTTAAAACAGGAATTTCTTTGAGAAATATAAATATAACTGTAAATCTACGGGGGGGGGGGGGGGGGCATAGTGGGATAAGGTCACAATCTTTGTACATTAAGATTATAAGATTGCTAAATAGATTTTTCATGATGGAAATTGAGCCTAAATAAGATGCAAGATTAAGAGCTTCATCATGCCAAGTCAGCTGAGCCCACTGACGCCTTCTGCTGCAAACACCTCCTGTCCCCACTCCCCTACTGAATAACTGTCTTTGTGTGGCATCCAATTAGCACAAATTTATCTTCATTCTCAGTATTTGTTACTCTAATGTGTAGTAAAGAATTATACTGTAGTCTAATGGTCTGTCGGCTACTTTATATTTAATTGATGTTTCAATCTCTATGACGTGCTTGAATCTGATATATATTGCTGCTGTTTTTCTGGCTGAATGAGGTGATGAGCTTGTTTCGATAATATTTTGACAAATAATCCAAACACGCCTTTTTACCACAGAGTTTTTGGGGCTGCCATCGTGCTGACATCCACCCTGAACATGTTCATTCCCTCCGCTGCCCGGGTGCACTACGGATGTGTCATCTTTGTGAGGATATTACAAGGGTTGGTGGAGGTACTGATGCACAGTTTGCACATCAGATCTTGACCTTTTAAAAGTCAAAAATGATGCCTCATTATCATGCTGAGAGCTGAACTCAATCACTGATGAAATTGTCCTGACATTCAATTTGAGCCATGTTTCACAGAAATCCTCTCCTCATGCCGAACTCCCTGGCTTTCTACTTGAAATTGCACTGGGACATGGAGACCAATATGACGAAACTCCATTCACTGAACTGCACACAACTGCCAGATCAGTACACAAACAGGAAGCAACATTAAAAGCCTGAATAGCAGGGCATTATGTGTATTGCCTTACTTGACCCTAACAGCTCCATGTTCATATAGAAACAAATGGAACAAAAGGAATAAAAGCCACTTGATACAGGGCGGCTCCCTCAGCTCAACACAAAGGAAGTGATGTCAGAGAGATGCCATTATCAGACTGAAGGTCATCCTCTTTTGTTATTTTCTTTAGCTGCTGAACGTCTTTTAAATCTCAGCTCGTGACCATCGAGAGAAGAGAGTCGCCTGTGCTCAGCAAGCGTCAACTTATTAGTGCAAATGAAACATTAGCATTTCAGGATGTCTCCCACTGCAAGCCCCAGCAATTTGTGTCCATCAATAGTTGATTGTATGCCAATTACAGTGTAATGAAGATTTAATAGGAGCAATTCAGGTTTTTTTTTTTTCCTTCCATGAAGTGAATTTGCACTGACTCACACCTAACCCATTAGTCTCTATTAGAAAGGTCAGCCACGATGCATATCAGTTTGTTTGTTATTAACTCCAATCTGTCCCGCTCATCTTTGGCAAATAAGGACATACTACATCAATCAAGCAGAATATCTCCACATTAGCATGTGTATGAATCATGAGGTGAACCTCATCAATGAATTTTGAAAAAAACTAAATAACTCGTCCATTCACAGGACAATATTAACCTATGAAACTGTGGGAAAATATTTTAAAGTTGGCAGGAGATAGTCTTGTTTGTTGAGATGATGTGATCAGATCATAGTGTGACTGCTGTGTGTTTTGTCACCGTGCAGGGAGTGACTTACCCGGCCTGCCATGGGATCTGGAGTAAATGGGCTCCACCGCTGGAGAGAAGTCGCCTGGCAACTATCTCCTTCTGTGGTACAAAACCTGCACACACATTTCTGTGAAAACGTCCGACTGTCTTATGGTTTTTATCATCACATTACTTGCACGCAGTGAAACGACGGTGTAGAATGACAAAATATTTCTCCAAAAATGTGCTTGTGTGTGTGTTCTGGACATATCTGTGACCAAACACTGAGTCAGCAGCCAGAGTCAAATTCAGCCTGCTCACTGTATTGTGCCTCGTTCAGGATCCTACGCTGGTGCAGTGGTAGCGATGCCTCTTGCTGGGATCCTGGTCCAGTACACAGGATGGTCCTCCGTCTTCTATGTGTACGGTGAGCGTGACTTTGATGGAGCGAATTAATTTCAGCACCTTAAAGAGATCACATACGATTTAAAGAGTACATTTGATAACTTTGGGAAATCCATTATCATTTGAAACAAGGTTGTGTGGGTCTGAGTAACATTTGGCTGCACAGATTCAATTTGTCTGACTCTTGCATCCATCACTCTAATGATCTGTTAAGGATCTTTTGGGATTGTTTGGTACATGTTCTGGATCTTGGTGTCCTATGAAAGCCCAGCGGAGCACCCGACCATCACTGAGGAAGAGCGGCGTTATATCGAGGAGAGCATCGGCGAAAGTGCACAGCTGATGGGCGCAATGGAAGTGAGTCCTCCGTCTTTATGTCTTTGTCGGTGCCGCTACGCCAGTTTCTGCACATCCAGTTGAGTCTGTGTTTCTTTGAACAGAAATTCAAGACCCCCTGGAGGAAATTTTTCTCCTCCATGCCTGTCTATGCAATCATCGTGGCTAACTTCTGCAGGAGCTGGACTTTTTATCTGCTCCTCATCAGCCAGCCTGCGTACTTTGAGGAGGTGTTTGGCTTTGAAATCAGCAAGGTAAATAAATCCCTGATAACAGCTGGTATCAGCCCTAAAAATGTCTTTGAAGACATGTGACTTCATAAACTCAGAGGCTCTCTGGCATAAATTACACAAGCTCAGCATATTTGCGTTTGAATGAGTTAAATCTTAAGATTTTAAGAAAAATGCTATATTGTGTAATTTCAACAAAGTAAAGTTGTTTATTTATTTTTGCATGGTAGTTTAGAGTTTGAAAAAAGTCTAAGTTCCTTTTGAATTAAAATATTTTGGTGGTTGTGGACAAATATATGATGAAAATACTGTATATACTATTAAAAATATATACAAATTAGTGAGTGAACCTAAAATTAACAAATTGTATGGGCTCACATTGGAGCATCCCATTGTAGAAGGGGAGGGAAACGTCCCAGAATGCACTGGTGCACTACAGTCACTAATAAATTGTTCTCGCCCTGTTCCAGTTGTTATTTTAAACTCATTGTTTACAAATATACATTTATTTCATATTTATCTAAACTGCATCAGCCCATGGAAACATATGAAACATATTTTTCTATCAATGTATTGAGGACATGTTATCGAAAATATATTGATAATGAAAGTATTGAATTCTCTTGAGAGATCTTCCGAAACAATAACCACTTGATGGGACTACAACTTTTTTGTGGTTATGTTCTGTTACCCAGAATAAGGGCAGACTGCGGTCTGGTTTAATGCAGACAAATTGCTTCAGATACAGTGTGTTTATTCCATTTAAGCTTAACAGACTATGTAGACGCTGGTCTCTGGAGTGACAGTTATCTGCTTTGAACACCTTCCATCCATCCCTTTTGTTAAGGAAACATCATTTCCAGACAGAGACAGGGTTGTAGCGGTAGAAATTGTCAACAGTGTTACCACAAATCCATGATTGGTATAGGCCGGTTCATTATTAATATGTGGGTACAGTGGTTGTGTGTTTTTGTTTGGTAACGCGGATCAACGGTGCTCAACTCATCAGTTAAGAGCTGATTTCAATAACACTCTGAATCTTTCTATAAAAACAGAAAACAGATGAAGGAAGATGAATTATTTATAGGGGGCTGGGGCAGTTGTAGAAGGAGTTCCTGCGGTATTTGTCTTTGCTCTTGACAGAATGTGAAGCTATGTGACAGATTCCAGCTAATCTTAAAAATCTTGTAATCTTTGTCCTCTATGAAAATATAAAGCATTAATCAAGCTGATGTGGCAGCTGTAATTCAGCTTCAGGAGGAGCTGGTGGACACACTGTGATTACTGCAGGTGAATTATTGCTCTGGTGTGAACCTGGAGTCAGAGGTAGAAACACAGACAAGGATCAGTCCTGAGCCTGAGAGGAGACTTGTTGACATGAGTGTCTGATGGTTTCTCAGGTTGGGATCCTGTCGGCTCTCCCTCACTTGGTCATGACCATCATTGTCCCGCTGGGAGGCCAGTTAGCAGACTACTTGCGGACCCACAACATCATGTCCACCACTACGGTCCGGAAAATCATGAACTGTGGAGGTGAGCCTTTAACCGTCAGGACAGTGTAGAAGGATTTGTTAACTCTTCATCAGTTAACTCTTTGTCCTGCTGTTTCAGGGTTCGGTATGGAGGCCACTCTTTTATTAGTTGTTGGTTATTCTCACAGTAAGGGGGTGGCCATCTCTTTCTTAGTTTTGGCTGTGGGTTTCAGTGGATTTGCAATATCAGGTGAGTCTTAAAGCGATATCTTTTAGCTATATTTCTCTCCAATCGTTTTTAAAATGAGCACCAAAGTCAGAATATTCACTTTTTGTCTCTAGGTTTCAATGTCAACCATTTAGACATCGCTCCTCGCTACGCCAGCATCCTCATGGGCATATCCAATGGTGTGGGCACCCTGTCTGGGATGGTCTGCCCTCTCATCGTGGGAGCAATGACAAAGAACAAGGTGAGCAGGAGGCTTCCCCTAATCCACAAGAAATACAACTTTATGTTTTCTCATTGACACTAAAATAATTCTTACTAAATGAAAGTAAAAAGTGGTTTGATTAATGTTTATTAACAGTGACTTGAACATTGGCAAGCGACAGTGAAATTGTCAACTAAAAGAGTTGGATTCAGATGTTTTTATATGTTCTCATCACAGTTTTTCACATCAAACCAGTCAGCGATCATGTGAAATAACCATAACTGTTCAAGCTTTGGCAGATATTGTTGTTTTCAATGCCAGAACTTTAGGGGCTGTCTCAACTTTTTTCTGTCCTTAGACCCGTGAAGAATGGCAGTATGTCTTCCTCATTGCTTCCCTCGTGCATTATGGGGGTGTGGTGTTTTACGGGATCTTCGCCTCTGGGGAGAAGCAGCCATGGGCTGACCCAGAAGAAACCAGCGAGGAGAAGTGCGGCTTTATTGATGAGGACGAGCTGGCTGAGGAGACGGGTGACATCACGCAGGGGTATGGCGCAATGGGTGGTCCAGCCAAAAGCTACGGGGCCACTGCACAGCTCAACGGAGGTTGGGTGCAGGACTGGGATAAGACGGAGGAGTACGTACAGGAGCCGGCGGGAAAGATGTATGCTGAGCGTGGCTACTCTTAAACCAGACAGCTGTGGTGAGTCTGCTTACAGAGACAGACTCTCCATCACTGATTGCACAAAAAAAAAAAAAAGCATTATATTAGATATTTGAATGCATTCCGTGTATTACTAGTTTCAAAAAGCCAATGTAAAGAAATAGTTAATGGCAATGCAGAACAATCCTCATCCGTTTCTCATCACATGAACCCACCGTAGAGCTTCACGATACAGATAATGGTTGCAAAGGCCTATGTTGTACTTCTTAGGCACCCAGACCTCATCAATCTACTTGAACCACATGAGCAAGATAACACTGAAGTTGACCATCATATAGGATCTTTCTTTGAAACACCACTCTGATTGCACTGAAACTCTAAGTATTCTAAAAACAAAATCTTATTCTGTTTCTCAGATGTGTTTTATGTACTGTATATACCTGTATACTGTTTCTGTGAGACTATTGTGGATTTTGGGTCGTTGATCTGTGTTAACATTACTATAAAAGGCCATATTTTTCATGGACAGTACCTTTTCAGGGAGATGTCTGCTTGCAAAAAAGGTCTTGTTCTTCTCAAGCGAGGCCTGTAATACACCATAAGACAAAAATAGCGTGAGTGAATTTGAACCGTACAGTTTTAGTGTGCTTGTTGCATGAATTTGCTCAGATCAGTGTTTCAGATGCAGCTGCCTCACAGCCATCGATAGTCCTCATTCAGCCTCCTGCTTTTATTCTTACATAAGTGTCTTCTGCCATTATGAATAATGAAATTAACTTTAACAATCAGGTTCTGGCTGTGACGTGAGACAAATCAAAAGAGTTTTGAAGGTGATTGCTCAGAAGACATTGTTTATTGATGTTTGGTGTGCCCTGCAATAAATTCTGTGTACCAGCCGCCACCCATCATGTTCTGTTTTGTAATGTAACACTGGCTTACTGTATCTAACTGTAATTGTTTTGGAGTCATGTGATGATCAACACTAAGGTGTGTGTTTTAACAAATTGCTAGCGTCTGGAGAATCCAGCTTTAGTGCTCATGATGCAGGACATGTTGCATTTTGACAGCGGGGAATGCAGTACTGTATATGGACAACCAAGTTTTGTGATCTCTTGGTGTTTCTTGGTTGTTCACATCGTCACCAAAAGTACTTTATTGACACTTTGATATTGTCACGTTTGAGTGGACCACATGATTTAATAGATGGCTCTTTCACCTGACTTTATTTGCTATTTGAACACTTTTATTCGTTTGCTGTATGGAATCTGCAAGGATGTTTCAAATATATATATATACATATATATATATATATATATATGAGAATGTTTAAGATGACCAAAAGATGCTACTACGGCTTTGTGCCTGAAATTTATGTGAAGAGATAAATGTGATTTTATGGCTTCTAATAATGTGTTTAATGAAGCGGTATGTTGATGTCAAAAGTGTTATAAAAATACTCACATCATTTTATAAAAAAAACAACAACAATGTTTTGGTCATTGTTTCATCTTGTGTATTGATGTGTTACAGTGTAGTGCACAAGTAAATGTTATCTCCAGCTATTATGTTGAAGGTTCGATGTGATCAGAGACTGGAGGAAAACTACCTAAGCAGTTACCCACCTTCTCTAATCAGTCTGGTGCATCTCTGATGTTCTCCATGTTTCTCATTGGTAAATCAATGACGATGGTCTCTTGAGCCCTGGGAACAGTATTGGCAACTGCAGCTTGGAAATTGCTAAAAAAAGAAAGCAGAGGACTGATGTTAATGCTATTACAGGAGCTTATATCCCCACAAACAAGGATTATTGTCTGTCTTCCCAAAGTGTCTGACTTTTATATGCAGTGTAAAATCTGCTGCTGCTGCTGAGGCGTAGACAAAATGTGACAAGCCTATTACATCCCTCAGCAGCACCTCACACCTCTCTGACTTGAAAAGAAAAAAAAAAGAGTATCAGAGGCTTCACTGTAAAAGCGACATACTGTGAGTATGTAATGTGTGTAATGTGGTGTGTTATATGTGCGACACTCTGTTTTCTCTCAGTGTGTCTCCTTATTCACACATCTGAAGTCAACAGTGTTATGTGCACATTGACTCAGCTCCTGCATTAAATCTAATCACGAGACAAATCAATACTGTTTAAATCCAGAGCCCATTGGAGTTTGAAAAGGTTTCCGAAGAAACTTTTAAGAATTAATGTTGGTGACATTAAGGGGATCCTGCTTTTGCCTTTGCCACTGTATGTTTTAGTTATTCATACTTTATGCTCACTAGAAAAACAAATAACACTGAATCATAACATAAAACATAAAAGAAATGAAAGCAGGAAATTTACATTTTAATCAAATACCTGACGTAACATGAGTGAAATTCTACAGTAAGATTTGACATTATTAATATTGTTAGCTTCCATCAGGAAAATATGGAAAAGGTCACTTTGTTTTTTTTTAATGAATGATAAAAATGATCTTGACTCAAGACATGATTATAGAAAGAATAATAGAAATAGATACAGAAAATAGAAAGAAACACTGTTGTGCCAGAGCTGAATCAGTTTACTAATTAATGAATCAGTTCAATACATTTTTGACAATCACTAAATTGTTTCAGTTATTTTTAAAAGAGAATATGAATATTTATAATACTAAATTACTTGATTTCTTAGTCTTGTACGATAGGAAACTGAATACCTTTAGGGTTTTCACTCCTGAAAAAATCTGAGTGAAATATGGACTTTAGGCAATTCTGACATTTTGTACACAAAAACAATAAATTATCTAAGAAAAATCTGGTGAAAAAATAACTAAAATAATCATTAGTTTGCATAAAGAGCATTGAATGTGGTCATTTATAAAACTCACCGTTTCATTTCACATTCAGTGAGTCATGAGAGGTGTGAGGTCTTATGATCCACAGCTAAATGTGAATTTGGGGTGATATTACTCTCCCTCTGCTGCTCTGCCTTGTCTCCAACACAGCGCTCTGGGGGCCAACAAGGTGCAGTCCATCAGTGAGGTGGTAAATAATTCAGGAAAACGTGGCGCCTTTTCCTGGAGCAGGAAGGCTTGGATGGTGCGTAAGACACTGCATAAATCAAGCAAATTCCAATCAAGCCTCTCCACCTCCTCTGGTGTGAAACAGACAATTGATGTCAAAGCAACATTTCCTAACGTGTGAGTCTGTCATTAGATGTCAGCTGCCTCTGACTGCACAGGGTGAATATAACATGTACTGTACAGGAAAAACCTCTCCAGCCTCTCGCTAATGAAGCTTCCAACTCACCTGAGAGGAAATGACAGACAGGTATGAAATTTTTGAGCGTGGGTGACGGACAGGGCAGGGGCAGCGTCAAGTCTACAGCAGTTTAGCACAGTGTTAACTTCCAGCATCATCAGTCTAAAATAAATCTCAGCCTCTGGGCCGATTATCTGCCTGGCTGAGAGGGGAACCATTAACGGTCACCGCGGCTTCCACCTCGCTGCTCATGTTAATATGACAGAAAACACAATCGTGTCACCAGCCATGTGGAACATGTTTTTTCCTGCTTAACCAACCAGAGTGGTCACGCCTGCTGCACCGGTGATGTGCCTGTTAGGCTGCAAGTTAATTGGACAAAATCAGATGTCAACATTTCCTCCAAAGGTGGAAAATTCACCTTCAAAACTCCTCCTCGTGTTAATGTGAAGCCTTAGCTATAGTGATATTATTGGTGCTGTTTTTCTGGTTGTGTAATGATGGGGGCGAGCGAAGGGGGACTGAGTAGTTGTCAGTCTGTGGGGCAGGTGCAGTTTGGCTCCGGGGGACTGTAATAGGATGAGGCCCAGCCAGAATGAGTGTTTGATGACAGGGTTCCATTCCTCCCGTGGGAATCTGTCTGCATGCAATTATCCTCCTGATTCCTTCTTCCCTCCCTGGTCTGCAGCTCATACAGCAGGAAGCACTCTCCACTCTGATGCCTGAATGTGCTTCCAGTCAGAAGCCAGAAACCAACTTCTTCACATGTGAAAAGGTTCAGTAATTATGAGCCAAAATTTCAGAGGCAGCATTGAAGTAATTACTCTTTTATGACACCCTCCGGCATGACATTACACTACCTCAGGGCAAGTGAATTTACACTCTCCCCCCTTGCTAATTGCTTTATTAATGGAGAGCTTTCTGCCCCAAATCGGATTGTCTCAAATGAAATACCACATTTTAGCGTCTGCTTTCCACCCACTGCAACAAATATTTCCCTCGCAATTTCCCCTAAATCTCTTGTGTGTCAAGGTTCAGCTTAAGACCCTGAGTCTGAAAACAGAAAATAAATAAATAAAATGGTGATATGCAAATGGCTCCCCACCCACTAGAAAACATCTCTTGGCTGGCTCAAAACAGCAACAAGAAATCTAGGCTATCATTAGTTTCATCTGTGTTTACTTGCACTGAAACATTTATTGGCACCAAACTAAATTTTATGTCACCCACAGCAGCGAAGCAGAGAAACAATGATGGCATATAAAGAGCTACATTTCCAGACCTGCCTTCTCAGGAGTGAGAATCTGCGGTAGGAGATGGACCTAATTGTTTACATGGTTTTCCTACAGTTGCGTGTGAGGTAATCTATCACAGATCTTTCCAGTTCCCATCCCCCATATCGCACTATACTGACAGCTTCATAGCCTCTTCTCTACAACATGCCCATGTAGTATCACACACAGACAAAGGATGAGAGGCTGATAAGATTTCACGTGATACGCTCAGTGCTGGGAACACAGCGGCAGCTCTCACAGAAATCACGATCCAATCATTCGACAATAAAGAGACAGTACGGGAAAATATTTCACCTTCTGCACACTATTGTTTTCAATGTCCATGTAAACGGAGATCACCATGACAATATTAGCGTGAAAATATCTTAAATGCACACTGAACTTTCCATCTGGGCTGTATTTAACAATTATTTCTATAAATTCACTTGCACATTATTATTTTTAGTATTATTAATATAGAGATATTTAATCGACTGTTGAGTGAAATTAAGGAAAACCAGCACTTTTGCACACTTTAAATGCTTAAATAAAGAGCAACTGGTCATTCCAGATCTACTTTAGTTTTAGTTTACATGTTCTCTGGTTGTCCTCCTGTCCAAAAATAACCCAACGTGTCTACAGCCACAGCACCTCAGAGACTGACAGTGGAGTTTAGTTTTTTTTTTTTTTTAAATGGGGTGTCAGGTGGATGACACTAACTCTATTCTTCACAAGCTGTGCCCACACTTAATACTTAACATTACACACATTACAGCAATCTTTCCCTCACAGCTTCACACCAAATTAAATTACACTGCCTCGGGCCTCGGTACGTGCCTGATTGACGGTGGCCGCTGATCATCAGCCTCCTTGGATGCGGGACACAGGTGTTTGGAGGGGCCATATTTCCTCTGTCATCCGTCACGGTGGCCAGACAGAGACCAGGCTGGATCAGCTTAGGCACGTGCCAAGGGAGGACTCTACCTAACCCACCCACCCACCATCACCACCACTCCAAATTCACACTGCCAGATGGGGGCCAGATCTGGGTTTTAATGAATGCTATTCTTCATTTCCCTTCAGAGGCTGAACAACAACATGTCTCACAGTAGTTCGTTACCCTTCGTTACAACATTAGAGAGGGAGATGTATTTTTCTGTTGTATTTATTTTCTTCACAAAGTGTTTTATTCACACAGAGTAATCAACTGATATGTGGTCAGGGTTTTGTAATGTAGCCTCTAATTTTGTGTCACACAGCTAAATAGGCTGGTTTATATTAAGGAGCCATGTCAACCTCCTGTGGTTTACAATGACACAATAACACAAACCTGTAATTGTCCTGTGGGTAAAGAGCAGAGGGCAAATTGACAATAAACTAATGGGGTTCCTTTTTTTTTTTTTTTTTTCATAATCAGCTGTCACAGGCGGTGATAAAAATTATTTCTAAAACCTGATTTCAGTAAACATAAAGCGACAGAGGCCTGGCACTAAATTGTGCTGAAGCGTTGTCTTCTTTTAAGCTTCATTGGAATTAAGACGGAAGCTCTCTTGCTCTGTCACCTATATGTGAGCCTGTGAAGAAAGAGGCGCAAAATGCAAAAAGAAACCTGTCAGTGTAGAATCTCAGACGACAAATACTGATGTGCTGCTAGGTAACTAGATGTAAGATTAGAATTAGTTTGTTGTTTGTCTTATTATTAGTTCTTAAATAAAACAGCCCTGAATTCTTCTCTTGATCACCTGACTGGCGCAAATCTGATCCACACTGAACACAAATAAAAACACAAAAGTTGCATTTGTATTTATGACACAGGAGCAGATGAGTTCCCTTCAATCACAGTTGGTTTCCATCCAGCCTGATGCATATGTTCTTCATTGGTGGGAAATAAATTGCTTGTGTAGAAGCTGCCCCTGACTCAATGACCCTTGTCTGTCTCTATGTGAATTGCTTTTACGGTGTGTTAAATGAGCCATGGCCCTGTTGGTGTTTCCCTCCACACGATGGGCGGGGCTCTAATCAGCTGTCTGCCAGAGTTATGTCACACACCAGGTAATGTGGAAGGGTTGATTGAAGACGCCAGATCTGACTAATTGATCCCTCGCTGTAGAGGTGCTTGGGGACACAGGCCAGGCTGAGATGTGTGAATTGGCAGTCTAGTCACATGCCTGGCATTAAGCCAATCAAATATTTTGGATTCAAACTGAGTGCAGCTTTTATTGTTAAGAGGGGATACTGACAGATGGTGTGTGAGAAACCAAAAATTATTTTCAGTATGTACACAAAAACAGAGTAAACTGGATTAAACAATGCTGCTTGCTTCACCATTTTTATGGACTGTTGTCCTTTCTGTTAAACACATCGTTGGCTCCAAAAGCCTGCTTGCTTTGGAAATCAACAATAACAGAATCATTTTGAGTCAGCATGTGTATAATTATTTGGTGGCAAGGTGGAATTTATGATGCAAACTGCAACAAATTATTACTATCATTATGTTCTGTTTATTTCAGCCAGGTCATGGGCTGCAGCAGATTTACAAGGCAGCATGTGATGCTTCCATCTGTTTTAACACAGATAGAATAACTTCCATTATCACCAGGCACTTTGCTAAAATTTATACCATGACAACCAGGCTGTTGCCATTTAGTCCCTGACATATTTGAGCTATGAATATACATCAAATTTGACAATGTTGTGTTTATGTTTCCTATGTACTATTACATTTCAAAATGACAGGAAATTTGAAAGTTGCCAAAAAAATAAAAAATAAAATTGAAAAATACAGTATTATGGGTGGAGAGCTGAAATGTGTAATCTGTGTAATTCACAGATTTGGGTTAACATAGGGGAAAGGTGCCGGTTGAAAAGTTTTGATGCTGATATGATAGACAAGTTTCAGCACTGTTACAGACAGAAATAAACGCTTCCATTTGGCCCTCTTTTTCCAGTTCTATAGAAACCCCAAATCAATGTCACTGGTTTAATGCTGACAGTAGGTCTCCCCACACACTCAGGCCTCTAACATTAAAGTCTCCATCAGAAATCTTCAAAGCATTTAGCTCTGTCTCTACATCATTCCTGAGACAGGGACAAGTCTCAAACAAGGCCTGAAAGTGCTCAGTCAGTTTCTGGAAGGACACTCTGGGGTGCGTGCTGCGTTGGACCCACTCCCCCTCACTTGTGTTATACTCCATATCGGAGGCCCAACTTTTCAGTACATCACAGAATACAGCTCTAAATTTCAGGTGCTCTTTGGCCAGGTCCATAAGAAGTGCAGTAGCTAGTGCAGAACACATGTGCTTCAGTGTGTTCTGTCTTTTCTGCAGCCAGTCCAAAAGAAAATCCTGCGAGGCACTTTCTGCTGCTGAGTTTCTCCTTGTCAGCAGAGCTGCAGCGATCACCAGACAGAAATGTTCTGCTGCTCCTTCACATCCCTGAAGGACAGAGTCTAAAAAGTACTCTCTCCTGTTCGCTCCACTGCTTTGGCTCATCAAAACCCCCAGCCTTTCCATCAGCATGTCCGCCTGCACCTCAGCATCAGCACCAGCACCAACAGCTGATGAGTCTGTGAGAGGACGCAGGACTTGACATGCAGATTTGCACTGAATGATGAGGCTGCAGAGGCCGGTGACATCCGGATTCACGCCGTACCTGACCTCTGCTGGACTCTTGTTGTCAAACAGTGTCTTCATGATGGAGCTGGGCAGCTTAGGGTTGCTCAACAGCCCAACCAGCAAGTGCTGTTTGCACCTAGAGAGGTCCAAGAAGGAGACTTCAGTGTATCCGGGGAGGGCAGCTCGCAAACTTTCATTGGTGAGCTGGATCTGCTTCTCCATGAGCCTCCTCACCGCGGCGTTGTCGTGAAACCTGTTAAAGAGGTGTTCACAGTACCGAGCCCAGTGAAAGGCTCTGGACACGGTGCGTGTGTCCCACTGCTCCACCGCTCCACACAGCGCCGCCACGGCCAGGAGCTCCACCGTATCCGCCAAGTTTTTCAGCACCGCCTCCATGTGGCGCTCAGAGCTCAGGCTCAGCCGAGAGCTTCACCCGAACAAACCCTGCCGCCGAAAATCCAGCTCGGCGAACTACAGCTGAGGCTAGCTACAGCTAAAGTTAGCAACATTTAAAGTTAGCTAGCCCGTCAAGTCAACGAGGAGCAGCTAACAGGACTTCCTGGGGCACGTTTCAAAACAAAATCTAGCGAGCCGCCACCATGACACGCAAAGTGAAGGTGGATGATTTACAGAGGAATATGTAATGGAGTCAGCCAGCTGCTGATTTTAAATTAACTCACTTTTCTTCGTCCCGCCGCCCGTTTCAGCCGGCATGCCCACTGCGCATGAGTCGAAGTGCCCAACGCATGAACAGATGTTTTCCTTCAAAATAAAAGCCATTAAATATCAGGCCGTAGAACTGAAGTTTAATATGGACACTCATGTTTACATTTTGTCGTTTAAACGATCCACAATATATGGGCAATAACTACTTTCTGTCCGTATATTGCCTATATATTATAATGAAGAAACAAAAACCGTTGGATTACAGAAAAAACGTGTATTACTATCACATGTGTCAGTTTAATACCGATGGCATGAATTACTTCAATTACTTGTTTTGTAGTTGCATCTAACCACGGCTGCACAGGGGTGTCTTTAAAATTAAGTACTCACAGCAAATACAAATGCACATTCATATTTGACACAGTTAATCTCCGCCAATGGGATCAGATTACATGGACACACCTAGTGAAAAAAGAAAAACAAACCAAATCTATTAAATCAAAGTGAATTGAATTTCAAGGACTACCCTGCAAAATTCCTCCCAGAAATGTCACATTGAGCCAACGCACAGTCTAGAGGGAGGCACTGCCAGTAGGATCAAACCTCCCTCCCATCAGCAGCAGCAGCAGCAGAAGCAACGTGCTGTGAGTGTATATATGTGTCTGTGTGCGGTCACGTCTTGGTGCAAATGCGCAGAGACAGACCTCCCCGGTCCACACTGGCTCAGTGCTTTGGAGCCTAACCTGCGCGTCGATGCACCGCTGTGAAAAGCATGAAAAGAAGGACACAGCAGTTCAGAGAACGAGAGAGAGGAAGGTGCGCACCAACGAACTGAACCCACAGGGTGAGCACACAAATGAAGCTTTTTGTGGACTCGTGCAAGACATTTTTTTTTCTAGTGCCAAATGAAAACCAGACTTCTGAATTTCTTAAGGCATATTCTCTTTTAGGTTAGGGAGTGTAACTTGCACTTATAGTTATTATAATTTTAAGCTCTGTCGCTTGTTCAAAAGTTGGGGCTCAGTAAGTTGTTCACTTAGCTATTGTATTTCTACATACAAATGAATCCCAGGTATCTTTAATTGACCAGACTCATATTTTCTTCAGCTGTAGCTCTCAGTCATTTCTTTGGTTTTAATTAGTGTATGCTCAGCTTGATTTCACTCATAAATCATCAGGCATTCTCCCTTAATCCAATTTCCAGAGTGGTGAAATGTCTGTTGTGGTTGTTTTTATTTGTGACAGTTGTAAAGGAGTAGACAACTCTAAAAGCTTATTGCAGTTGTAAATAAAATGTGTCTCCCAGTGTTTTAATAGGTCAATACACCATTAACCAAAGACTGGATCTAAATTCAGACAATATTGGCAGCAAAATATGTGTGTATCGCTTTTGTCATATGATGTTTGTTGATGGTGCAAAGGTTCACAATGCAGAGGTTTTCAATTTATGGTCAGAGGCAACTTGTTAAATGTTAAAATAGGGCAATATGGTACCTGTTGATTTATGGCACTCAGTCTGGTCACTGGTAAATACAACAACAGAGTGATATACATGTGTAAACACACTTTATACTTTGCATTCATTTGTGTCTGAGAGAGATCTTATTTACATTTTCAGCTGGAGGCTCTGTACAGCTGCTGACACAATGTGATGCCTGAATGCAACACTCACAACACACACACTACTTATTGCAGAGACTTGCTGACTTGTCTTCTTTAAATGGACAAACCAGCCTCTAGATCAGTTTGCTGTTGTAGAGGAATAAAGCATGAAGATTGGCAAGGCTTAGAAGGACAGAGCCACTCTTGTTTTTTAAATTGATATTATTCAGCAGTCAGAGTACCCATACATATGCCTCTCCTGAAGCAATCTGCAGCCAAATGCTGCATGTTATGACGGCTTTACTGAAGTCATGAGGCCTCACAGAATGAGAAAAATGTTCATTTAGCTCTCCCTGTATATTTGAATATCTCTGAGCCACAAAGGCTCTAATCCGAACTCTCCAAGTGCGATTCTTAGCCTGTTTCTGAAAACTTATATCAATAGATGGACTAACAAGTTATATATTGGGAATATAAAACCCAAACAGAGTGGTGGTGCAGGCTTTGTTTTTGGTTTGAAGTTGAACAGATCAGGCTACAGTGTGGGGAGCCGAACCAGGTATGTTCAATAACAGCAGTGTTTTCTTTCCAAGGAAAATGTAGGGGAAGCCCAGTAGGATGTTTAGTCATGATCCCGCAGAGAAGAACACAATCTTTTAAACTATGGAGTTATAATTACATGAAGATAAATGACTAAGGTGTTTACGCATGTTTTCAGCTTTGTGACAGTGCATTTTTCAGTGAATCTAAAGTATTTTTAAATTATTTGTTTAGCTTAAGAAAGAGGGGGTTTTTTCTCATCAGTTTATGAGAAAAACTTGAAATCACAAACGTGGATTTCACTAGGCACTGATGACATTAAAATATGCAGTATAAAAACAATGACTGAAGTTTTGCAGTGGTAACCATTAACAGATACGTGTAATAGTCATGTTTATTTATTTAAACCCAATACCAGTGAATGGGCTTGTCTGAATGGATTTTGTTTGAATTTGTCCCAGTGCCCTCGTTCTGTCTATCAGCCTGAACCACAGTGGACATGAAAATGTAGCACCTGTATGTGAGTGCTGAGCTCCAGAGTTTACTGTGTGTACTCAACCAGGAGCTCATGTCTTCAGGATGATTCAGGTCCGACATCAAGGTCCTGACGTCCAATGTCACACCACTGTGTGATTTGGTTACAGCCGACTCCAGTGGGACCTTGAAATGTTACACAGCCTTAAAGGTCAGATTCCTCACATTGCGTTGTGCTCTCTGTATTCAATAGAAATTTTCAGCTAGTTTTTCATTGCAGCTTTGCTTCCTTGTTTACGTGAGCTTTTCTTGTAATTTGCATTAAATGTGCTGTTGTTATTTGCCTACCATGGGGGGCAAAGATGTTCTTGCTTATGTCCCGTATGAAGGTAACATTGTTTAAATGTGACAGATAAATCACTGCATCATAGCCAGCTTTAGTATTATCTGTTTAGTAGTCGAGAAGAAATGCTGCAAGTTCAACAACCTGACTTTGTTACTTTAGTCATATCCGGTGGTGGAAAGCCATGCAAATGTCACCTGTCATTTTGCTTCTATTTTTGTTACTTTAGTCCGTTGAGTAATATTATTTTGTGATAGTGAGTCATTGTAATGTCCAGTCTGCCCTCAAGGGAGCATGAGAGGATGAAGGGGTAGAGTTGCACAGAGAGAGATCCTATTCTGACCTTGTAAACACAATGACTCAATCTCATTTCAAGAAAACATACTCTGATATAATGTTCATATATCCCTTTAATAGAGCCTGACCACAGAGTTTAATAAGGGTAAAAATCCACCATGGATACGGTAGAACAGTAACAGTGTCCCTATGATGCCACCATCTCGAGGCCTTGACTTTTTCCCCCCTCCGGTCTTTCCATACCAGACTGTGCTTTGGAGACACAGTAATTAGAGCAGCCGGGCTTTTAAACTGTGAAAATTAACTGCTGAGCTGTTGATGTGTGTTGCTGTTCTGCTCCGGTCTTATATCTGGTGCCCAGTAATATTTTCAATCCCTCACTTGTCTCAGCAGCAAATCCATTAATAGAGTGACACTTGACTGAAATGTGAGATATTTTCACATTAAAGCTCAATCAGGAAACACTTGGTATACCATGAAAAGTCTGCAAGAAATGTCTAATTTACTCAGTGACTTCACTTTACAGGATTTAAGTAGCTGTTAAATATTGCTCTGAATATTGAAGTCTCTCCACCAGATCGTAATTTAAGTCCTGCTGCAGTGTTGACTGACTGTACTGGATTGATTTGGACTGTATGATTGTCTCTATCATGGCCAGCAGAGTCATCTGAAGGAGCTCTTTGTTTGTGTCTGTCGTTGTTCAGTGAGTCCTACAGTATGAGTCTGGCTGCATGGTATAAAAGGTTTTTCTTGTCCAGTGAAGAGGCAAACAGGAACTGTGCTGTCAGGCTCCATGAGAATGTTTCATGTCATCAGGTGGACTGTAAACCACACCAGGATTCATCCAAGAGGACAAAAGCAGTCAGATCTCTTTCTTTTCATCTACCTCTTTTGGAAACAATGATGTCAGCTGTTATTAAAAATTATTGTCTTGGTACTCATCATGCCATAAAATGACTGATGTCACTGCCAGTATATTAAGATGTGTTTATGTAATCATATAATATATTAATGTATCATTATTACTGACGCATCACTGTGTTTGCAGATTTATAATATAGCTGCGTAGGTTGAGCAAATACTTATAGTCTCAAATCAATAAAACAATAAAATACGTCCAAAAAATTGCATTGGGTCAGATCAACGTTTTACTGACACAGTAATCCTGTTATAGCTATATAAATTTATAGGCATGACTACATTGTTGTGGTTACTTTCAGTGCAATGAAGGTCACATTGAAGGTTTACATTGTCAGAGACTCTGTGTGTTTTGCCTTCCTCCTTTAAGGCTGCCGATAGAAAACCATGTGCAGCTCACTGAGCCCCAAACAGCCCAATGGCCCTGGCCTCACAGACATGCAGCAGTACCACCAGTGGCTGGCCAGCCGACATGAAGCCAGCCTGCTGCCCATGAAGGAGGACCTGGCCCTGTGGCTCACTAATATTCTCGGTAAGCAACACTCTGGTGCAGGAATCTGACACCATCTCACTGTGTTTCTGAGGACAGGTCAGTATCATGTTTATAGTTTATTTTTTCTAGCCATAGCCCAATCAGAAATGAACAGTTAGTTTATACTGAAAGAACATCTGCTTAACTTTAACCTCCTGGTAATTGTTTTAGTAATACACAGTTGGATTCAAACTAAATCACAAACTTTCATACAAATCAAAGAGTTTCAGTTTGTATTTTTGAATAACAATTTCTTCTGACAACAAAATGGTAAAGTTTGTTAGTGGTGTTGTTGATTTCTTCAACAGATTGGCTTTGAAAGTCTGTGAAACAGTAATTGCACTCATTTTGCTGATATAAACGCTTATCAGGTGACTAGAATCAATCTGCATCTCATTACAAACTATGTTAAAACGCAGTGTGTGAACCTGTTTTTGTGTTTACACACTCTCCCATAGATTTGCCATTAATGAATAATGGGTATCATTAACAGTGCTTGAGTAGTTCACAGTCACTGGAGGAGATTAAGCAGCAGGGTGAGCGTCAGCAGAAGCTTTGTGCAAGGTAGCTAGTGAATAATAAATCTACATGAATCAGACCTTCTCAGCTGAATTAAGTGTCTCAAGTTTAACACCAATTCTTGGGCATTCTGTAGAACAAAAATTGTATATCCGGCCAGCACATGATCAATTTAGTGTGGTTCAGACTCATTTCCATGCTCCTCTAAAACAGGACAGAACTTCCACAAAGTGTCTGTCTTTTCTCTAGTTCATTCTTTCTATTTATATAATACACATTCAAGTGGTTTTAAGTATTTTTGTAATGTTGGCAATGACCTTTCAAGCTCAATGCACTGTATAGTTTTACATCTTCGGGCAGCTAATGTATCAAATGTAATTTATTTCAATTAAAACAGCTTGTAAACAGAAAATCTTTTGAAGACATCTGTCCTGTGATGGAGGAGGACTTTAATTCTGGATTAACAAAAAATTTCAGGTCACAGAAAAGGTTGTGACCCGCTGCTTTTGACATTTAATTGTCAAATCAAAACAAATTAAATCAAATTTATTTATGTAGCGCCAAATCATAATAGAGTTACTTTAAGGCACTTTACATATAGGGCAGGTCTAGACCAAACTCTTTATTATTTAAAGAGACCTAACAAATCCCTCCCTGAACAAGCACTTTGGGACAGTGGCAAGGAAAAAAATTCCTTTAATAAGCAGAAACCTTGGGCAGAACCAGGGTGGCACCAAAGACCCACCAGTGTCAACCAACTGAAAAATCTTCTTGTTTGCAAAACAAAAATTCTTGGGATTTCTCCAGCAGAGTAGGTTTGTAATGCAAGAATTACACGATTGTTCAGTGAATTTCCAAGAGGTACGCTGTGTAGTGTATAGATTTAACAAGGAAGGGCAGTCTGCTGCCTCATTATTTGAGGTTTTTCAGTACATGTCCTTTTGAACTATGTAAATGGCTGCATTTAGCATGGTTAACAACTGTTCACCTAATAATTGGGAGTTATTGGAAATATTACAGACTTTACACTTCATACTGACATTTATGAAACAGACTGGAAGCCAATTAAATCCCTGAAACTGGCTCCTGCTTTTGTGAGAGCAAATTCAGTATCTTCCCTCTTTACCTCTGTGTGTTTGCACTGGAACCAGCGAAGCAAGAAACTTCTGGTCTGATGTGGTGAGGGGAATAAGGACATAAAGGCCTCAGACACATAAGCACCCATGTGTCGCCAGTAAATACACAGTATTGAAGCAGTTTGTTGGTTTAGGCATGCTGAGTAGCTCTGATGTCTATTTATGCAAAGCAGTGTTAATCATTTCAGGAAGGAGGAGCAGCACGGTATCAGGATGAGTCCACCGATTGAGTGGGAGGTGGATGCACAGTTATATTGATGAGTCATATTGTCATTGAGAGGGAGGCTGGTTGGAGTAACGGAGCAATTTATAGACCTGACTATATGAGTTAAAATATTTCCCTGAGAGCCCTCTGGAATATATTTTCCTCAAACAGTGAGGAATGAAGGAGAGAATGAGCGTATAAGACAGGAGCTCGCTGAGTGTTTCTCAAGATTTCAATCTCTCCTTTCTGGGCTCATTTGCAACATTTGGAACTCATTAAACATCGAACCCTGGACCCCTCCTCCTATAAGAAACAGTAAAGGGATAAAAAAAAAAAAAAAATCTCCAGTTTCTTTCCACAGACACCCCCTGCCACCACCTCCTATTTCTCAGTGATCTAACTAAGAAAGAATGGTCCTCTGGAAGTCAGTCAACTGGACACCACATGTTGATCACCAATCTATCTCTGCAACCGTACAGGACAATGAAGCATTGCTGTGAACAATCACGTGCTACCATTTTTAATGTAGTTGTTATTACCACCCCATGATGCTTTCCCAGAAAATATCCATCCCCTCCTCCCCTTCCCAGGTTTCCAAAATAATGTTGTAAAATTTGAGCATTTGGCTTCTGCGCAGCTCCATAAACCAATCAGTGCAAGCCAAACTCGATCAGCCGAGCAGCTTTTGGAAGTCAACATCTCATCAGGTTCACATTCAACTGGGAATGGGTTGGAGATTAGGTTTTATTTCACTGTACAGTATATATATATTTTAAATGAGCACTTTTATGGTGAATGTATGGTTCTGGACTCTGCTTTCTTTATGTTTCCCCCTGGTCAGGTCTGGAAATCACTGCTGAGAGCTTCATGGACCGCTTAGACAATGGCTTCCTGTTGTGCCAGCTGGCTGAGACACTTCAGGAGAAGTTCAGGCAGAGTAACGAAGACCTGTCTCCCCTTGGCAACAGCAAGGTATAGAGAAACCTGAGGATTACAGTAGTCTGGCATGATAACAGATACAGTGAACGCTCTATCTCAGAGCCAAATCTTGGCCGAATGTGTTCCTTAACTAACTTTCAGCTTGAATGATTTGACAGAAAATTGTTTCTGAGGGGGAAAACCTCAGTCTGGCAGCACTGAAAGATTGGATCAGACTGACTGACAATCACTTTTGTCTCAGCTATTTTAACAACTTTCCCATTTGATTACAAAAGATGTGAAATCCAGACATACTTGGAAATAACATTTGTGTGAGTACTGTTAATTCACATCCAAATTTATTGTCTGTGTAGCTGCATGAACTAACTGTAGAAATCCTGTGTTGTTTTTGAATCACTTATTGGGACTAACTTCTTTAAAGGCAACTATATTGAAGTTCAACTGGCAATCACTGAGATTGAAAACAGCCTTACCCCTAACAAAATTAATATGACCTGTCAATATCATTATAAACCTGTGGATGGAAATACCTGATAATGAAAACTTGATAGTGGTAAATAATAATTGTTTCTCCTCCCTCACATATTGGTGGTTGGTTTTGTCAGCTCACCAGTGACTATGAATCCCAACTTCACAGGGGCCTCCACATTTCAGGAGGTAGTGCACAAAGGTGGGGTGGGGGATGGGGGCCAGCACCGTTCAGCAGGAATGAAAAAGTGAGGCTGGCAGGGACACATTAACTGACGGGGCCCCACATCCCCTGTGAGACTTGGCAGAACCGGTTCTGAGTCTTGAGTGAGGGCTTATGGAATTGAAAAGATTAAAGGATAACTTTGCAAGTGATGTGTAATTTAACCCAAGCAATCAGTGCCGATTTATATTTTACACAGGAAAACAAACAAGTGGGATACAAATCCCCAGACTGCCTCAGCTTCAGGGCTACTGCAAGATGATATTACTGACCAATCTAAGAAATAAGAGTGAAACACTTTCACATATATTTCTTGTGTACATGGTATATAGAAGCATCCTATTTAGAATACTGGTATTTATCGACATTTTTAAAGTTCTCAAGAATAAAATTTGGATTTAGGAAAGTTTCAAAAATAAAAACAGGATCGTCTTAGTTTGTATTGACGAATATGACATCATTATCATGCAGACATCAACTTCTGTTGCATTTCTTTCAAAATATGAGTCACTACTGTATATAGTTTACATTACATACTGAACTGACGTCTATTGCCCAGTGGGAGAATGTTTGATTAGTCCATGTTCAGACATATGCAAGAAAGTCTTTGTTGGCTCTTCAGTGAGAGTTGTTGATGTTTGCACTGGGGCATAACTGCTCTGATGACGGTGGGTCTCATGATCTCAGTGTGAATGTAGCTGCACAGATGTGGGGAAATACTTGAGGTCAACGACCATGGGATGACAGAGGAGCTACTGAAATAGAGGAGCCTATTGATCATCAAAGCTGACACAGAACTGAGGCAGATCAGGCAGCTTTAAAATCAAACAAAGCTGCATTATGATATGTGAATGACTGTGATTTATTGCTGTTTGTCCATGTTATAGTTTTGTACACCAGACAATAAGAATTAAAATAGCTGTTAAAGATTTATAATGCCCTGAAACACAGTGTAGGATCTCATATTACGACACATTAAGTTTACAATTCCCACCAAACAACTTTTGCTTTATCACAGTCTTTTCTGGCTGTAGCTGTTTCAAGTTTACATGTCACCACTTTAATAAAGCAAACTTCATTCCAGTCCCATATGAAGCTGATGTGGGTTGTGGAGAGAGAAATGATAAATCACTGCTGTTTCTTACTTGGCTACTGACATTTTTATATCAATCATCATCAACTACAGATGAGTTTCTTGTTATACAACAGCCATGTACCATGTTTAATACACCCATCTCATTAACAGTTATAATTTATTGCCACGCAGACTAACATAACCAGCATCCTTATCTGAAACCAATCTCAAATCTGTCTGTTAGCGACAGCTGGTTAGTTTAACTCCATAAATAGTGGGAAAAGGAAAAGTTATTATAGCTCTGTGTAAAATCCACCTAATAGTCCCTCAAAATGTTGAACTATCTATTTTCTCCTTCCCTCTGCCATCTGTATTTGGGCTCACCATATCTACCTTCATCACCATGGTTACTAAAATATCCGTCATGGCTTGGATAGGCTTTTGCACAAAAGCTAAAGGTACAGTTTGGAAAAGGGTCCTGTTTTTGGTTAAAATATTCACCCTTTTGAATTATGATGATAATTATCGTCATCAGGTTTACAAAAATAAGAACATGGCTGACTTTTTCAAATGATCATGGATCATATGAACAACATTACTTTTACTTAATGGAAATCAAACACTGCTGGTTTCACATTTGTGTATTTTGTTGACCTATACACAGTATCGTCAAACATTTGCAGACTTGTGTTGATCTGTCAACCGTGTCTGTTGCTCCTGTCATAATCACTTGGCTGTAGATGTTGCCTAACAGTAAAATGTAGGAGAAAGTTTATAATAACCTGCCTCACAAACTTTTTTTTAACAGGGCAGTGTCCCTTAACCATGAACCATTTACAGCTTTGACGGTAGAGGTAATGAGACTGTAGTGCAGGTGCACTTTCATAATAAAGTTTCCTTTATGAATAAATGAAACTGATGTGATTTCAAGGAAAGCATTTCTTTGTCCTCAGTAATAGTTCACATCCATTTAAACATTTAAACATAACTTCTTCCGTATGTCCTGTGCAATTATTATAGACATTAAGGTGCATATAGTTCAGTGAGGCATCCCAGAAATGAGTAAGATGTCATTCTGATTGTTAGATCAAACCACACTGCCAATGTGGTTGAGATTATTTCATCAGGAATGCACAGTAATTCAATAACAGAAGAGATCCCAGAAAAAGTCAAAAGAAAAGCCTGGAAAGAAAAGAAAAATACCCACAAAAGCCTGCATATTTCCAGCATGAGCTCATTGCACCTTTCTCATAGCACAGACGCACATATCCTGTATAAAACCACAGGAAGGCGCATAAATCCCTCCGAACAGACCGTGTGGGGGCTGAGACCCATAAGCACGTTATTTGATCCCAAATCATAGACGGCCTGGTAAAGTAGCCCTGGTTTTCTAACCCGCCATCTCCCATATTGATCTCTATGAAAAAAGGGTCCTTGATCCTGATGTGAAACCAGAGCCTCAGCAGATGGAGAAGAAATCTGTGTAGATAAAGTGTGTGGCTCTGTATTTTGATGGAAACTCTGGGGGTCGGGGTGGACAAGTCACCCTGGTGGGCCTTTGTTTTCTCTTAGTTAGAGACAGAGAAAAGCTCATGATCAGTTAATCTATTTATCATTGAAATGTACGTTCATTTGTGATATATGTACCTGAGGACAACCACTGAAATGATCTTATATCTGCAGCGCAATATTCCCAATCGGAGGATACCATGTCGGCGGAGCGCCCCCTCCGGCTCTTTCTTCGCACGGGACAACACAGCTAATTTCCTGACCTGGTGTCGTGAGGTTGGAGTTGGAGAAACGTGTCTGTTTGAGTCGGAGGATTTAGGTGAGTTTGGCTTTTTTCTGACATAAAGATCAGAACACTAGCAAAACTGAATCTAGGACAGGATCAAAAACAAGACTTCAGTTCTCATAGAGGTACAACACTGGTCACTACCAGGGCGTTGGACTCAGGTTTCTGTTTCCTGTGGATGGACTGATTGTGCCTCTCCCATGCTTCAGCTCCTTTGACACTGACACAGAGCTCAAGGGCAGCAGTATGCTGGGAGCAGCGATACAGCAGCAGCTCTACCTGACGTGTGCATTTTGAGTAGTGTGCACATGAAAAAAATATCACAAACAAAACAAAGAGAGCATAGTTAGTAGGGAAAGTAGGCCAACACTATGCAAATGTTTTCCTCAGCTCATAACAGGAACATGTGCTCTCTTTCTCATTCATGCACTCGGCACGATAGCTGCCTCTCTCTGAAGATATTCCAAGGATTTCTTGCTCATTATGTCACTGAAATATGTTCCCAATTAAGATAAGCGTGGGCTGACAATCAGACATACAGCATGTGACCCTGTCTGTCACAGAAATACCCAGAATATTTATACATCCCTGTAATTTCTGACCAATGGTTGCCTCACCATGACAGAGCATTTTTACGCTACACAAATTCCTTCCTGAAAGCCAAGTTACACACAGTAAACTCTCCAAACTGCACCTTCATATGCAGCAAATGTGTAATCTTAATATAAAATGTTGTGGGAAGACTTAAGAAATCACTAACAGCTGATGTTCGCCTTTCTTTTTTTCTTTCTTTGTCTCTCTTTCTTTCCTCTATCTCTGGATGGATTTATCAGTTCAGCAGTAGATGTAACACCACCAGGTTTGCCATCATGTAGTGGTCATTGTGTCTATCCTGCATGGTGTGGTGTGTCACGTGTATCATTCATCTTGGGTCCACTCTCACTGTCCAGTCACATAGTCAGTGAGCTTAGAAGAAACACCTCAACATCCCACGTTTGAGTCATAGTTTTTGTTTGGTATGAACAAATATATAGCAGAGGAGGGGACGTTTGAGTGCATGAAATTCAGAAGTTTGTATTTTTTGCATCCTACCATCATCTTTTTCATCACTCACTGGTATTTATTGACTTGTTACACATACTATAGATTGTATATATATATATATATATTATAAATGCCCAAGGCTGACACTTTTTCTTTTCCCAGTTCTTCACAAGCAGCCACGAGAAGTGTGTCTCTGTCTTTTGGAGCTGGGACGGATAGCATCACGGTACAGCCTGACCTTTTCTTTTTACTCATTTCTCTTTATCAATATTCCCCCTATGGCCCACTTCTTTAGATTGTTTCGCCAATCTTTTCTTAATACAACTCAACGATGGAATGACATTACAGGTATAATGTGGAGCCTCCTGGCCTTATAAAACTGGAGAAAGAGATTGAACAAGAAGAGAAAGCACCTCCATCTCCCCCATTACCTGTATCTCCCGCTCAGCCCCTTCCTCCATCACCTGCATCATCTCCCTCACCGACTCCGTCCCCATCCCCATCCCCGACTCCTCCCAAAGTGACTTCCAGCAAGAAAAGTACAGGGAAAATGTTGGATGATGCTGTAAGTCAGTGCTGTTCACTTCTGATGTTGTTCCTATTTTCAATATCAGAGGGGAAACATCTGTAAAAGGTTTGTCTATCTGTGTATTACAGGTAAGACATATCGCTGATGATCCCCCCTGCAGATGTCCCAATAAATTTTGTGTGGAGAGACAGTCACAGGGTCGATACCGTGTTGGGGAGAAGATGCTTTTTATCCGAGTGAGTATATTATAATGTAGTTTCATGTTTGGATCAGCTTAATTGCTGGGAATGTGGGAATGTATTCAAATCCTAATGAAACTTAAAAATCGCAGACTGGATGGTTTATTTGTCACGGGTAGGTTTAGGGTTAAAAAGCAGTGGTTTTTTTGTTTACAGAGGTTGAGGTTTTTTTTTGTTTGTTTGTTTGTTTGTTTTTTTACCAGAATATAAAAATAAGAATTCATATAAACATAAATTGAGCTGCAATTCTGCATGTGACTCAAAAATCTATAAAAGCTTATGTCTCCATTAAAAGAGTATCATATGACATTATTAAGGCATCATATTTCAGGAGAAAAGGAACTAGAAAAAAACATTTGTGCTCTCATCTGGGAAGACCAAAAGCAAAAACTGAAAGGCACATTTTATAAAAAACACTCTCAGGAAAAATTCCACAAAATAAAAGTTGAATCCCACTGTAAGACAGTCTGAATTGTCCATTTCAAGGTAGGAATGCAGGCAGAAACTGATTAACCAGCAGGTCCTCCTGCTTCTGCTTTCTGTGTTAACTGCACTGAAACAGTCATCAAAAACAAAAGCCAGTATACAGAGTACTTTATGCTCTTAAATGCTAACTGAGTATATTTGCCCATCTAATGCCATGGCATTCAGTTTTGTGGTGTTTTACTACAGTTCTTTGACAGCTTTTGTGAATGACAGTACAAATTAATGTTTTGCATGCAAAGCTTATCATCAGCATATATATATATATATATATATATATATATATATATAACCCTAACTCTAGCTCTATGTATATGGTGTGATGAATGAGTGCACTTTCTTAACTGTGAAGAATTGCTCTATTTGTTTTTCAGAATTAATAGATTTTAGTGCAGACCATTCTAACAGTGAGGAATCACACTGCAATGCACTGCTCTCCATTCACACACCATATGGCAGTGTGTTGATACTTGGCTGGCTTTGGGATGAAAGTCATCTATTGTGTCTGAGGAGCCCCTCTTTGCTGTGAGGTCTCATTTGCTGTTAATGGTATTCCAACAATGTCCATCTTCAGCCAAACATAATGTGGCTCACTAGCTATAAAAGGAAAATAAAAGCCACACATATGAGCTGACGACCAAGTTATTACTTGGAAAATATTTTGCTCAGCTATATCGCCAAATACTGGCTATTGCATTAATTACATAGTATGATTACATTAAAATATACCAAATTTTACTCCACTTTGGAAGGGAGTCGGGGGGTGAAATGGTTCTGGAAATAAATGGAGGCTAAAACAGATTAGAAAAGTAGCACTGGTCCTCCTGGGAGCTTGGTTACCTGGCAACCCACAACCAGGATTCACACCTCCAAGAATGTGATTCATGCTGTGGATATGTTTAGGATGTGCAAAAGAGAGGCTACTCTTGGATGTCCTCTGCTGTCAGCACATTATATTGCAATTGCTACGGTTAAATCTCAATCAAATCAAACCTCAATCACTGTGAGGTTAGGATGAACAAAGCTGTTTTGAAATGACAAAAGCAACAAAGGATTCAAATTCATTAAATAAATGTAATTCCTGTTAAAATAAAACTGACAAAAAGTGTAAACCTGAATATGTATCATTATTCATGTCTTTTCAATGAGTGCTTTTTCATTGTGTTGCTGAGCAACCAAGGACAAATGGTGCAAAATCCACAGTGCCTGTCTAGTGCAGTTTTACAGTGTGTGGGCTAAATAAAATCACAAAATGGCTTCAAAGGGCTATAAATCCAGATTTTGAGGAAAGAAAAAATTAATAATTAAGATAACCCAAACACTCCCCAAACTAACCCAAGGGAAAAGGAAGAAACCTCAGGAAGAACAAAGCAGAGGAGGGATTCCTCTTCCAGAATGGACAGACATGAAATAGAAATATGCACGAACTTAGCAATACTAAAATTACACAAAAATTATGTGTACGACAACACTACCATGTGAACTAATCTCCGAGACAGTGTGAGAGATACATCACATTATCAAGCTGAAGCAAGTATCAAACCTTTATTTGTCTGTCTCCTAGCCAGCAAGCTTCACGGAGGAGATTCTTTAATTAAAATTCCTCACATTATTTTACCCCCCAGCAGCTGTTCCCACTGAAAAGCCATGAATACATGAAGGCCAGTCACTGCCTGTGTGCAGCTGCAGAGCGGGGACAACACAGAAGACCCCACTTCTAAATAATCTGTACAGCCTGAGAGGCTGACCTTCTCAGCTCCTGGAAGCAAGGGTGAGGTGGTCGTAGCTTCAACTAGGGAGCAGTACCAACATTTCAATGTCTGTGTGAGATGCTGTCTCAGCTCTGCCTCGGGCCTCTGCCCTTCTCTTGCTGAGGGGAGAGTCAGCTCAGGCCAGGGTCTCGTACCAGAGCAGCATGATTGAAATTGCTCTGAATCACACAGATCCATTAAATCCACAGTCACAAAGCCTGAAGGCCTGGTGCTGGTGATTGGAAGCACTGCCCTGTCTCTGCCCTCTAGATTGATTCTTTTAAGAGGCTTATAAATGTTGCATGTTATGGTGCTGGAGGGAAGGAAGCCTCATACCTTACCAATCTGAGGTGACAATCTCAAGAGGTAGTTTACCCTTGTTATCATTATGATTTAGTTTGATATTTGTCAAACTCTTTCTCCACCTGATTGTGTTTTTAAAAGGCAAAAGTGGCATAGGTCTTTAAAATATCCTGCTTATTTACTCTGCCCCTGAGGATTGCAGTCAGTAAACAAGCTTGTTTTAGTGGAGGTGATATCTTAATGAGGCTGGGGATGATTAGGCTCCACAGTGAGGCAGGCATGTTTTATGGTCACGGCCTTTGGGGAATGTAAGTGTCTTAGCATCCAATACAGCCAGGCCTTTTATTTCTTCTTCTCTTTATTATGATGGCTAATGTTGCCATGGCAGCCAACACCGAGAATGTGCCCTGATGCGGCAGGTGGCACCTTTTTGAATCTGCAGATTTAATGATGAAAAAATGCACAGCATATGATTCATTGATCAACCAGAGAATACTATGTTTTAAGTTCAATCTTTTTTTTTTTTTAATGAGAAAATGGCTTTTTTTTTTTTTTAAACCCCATTAATGGTATGAGCTTAACAACGATCGTGTCCATAACTGTCCAGGCTGTGATAGAACAGCAGAACAGCTGCTGTCTCAATTTGTGGAAGATCTGATGTTCCCTGGATGAATCCTGATAACTGACTTTTCCTGTGTTACCACTAGCTGGTTGACTTTTTGGTTTCTCAGTTAGAAATCTTGGCAGCTATTTGATGGGTTGAAATTACATTTGGTGCAGATATTCATACTCGAAATGATTGTGCTGATCCCCCAATTTTTTCTCTAGCAATACTATCAGAGCTTCTGGATGAACTGCCATAAAAATGAGATTCATTCAAAATTCATGTCTCCCTCAGAAGGAACCATTCTACTGTTCCGTGAACTTTTTATGCCATCGTGTGGTCAGAATTTGAATACTTTTATTCAATGACCAAATATCTAGTTTCTAGTCTCAACTGTGTCTGTGTTATAGTAAAGGTTAACAAGCCAAAGATGGTAAATGTGGAATATTACATCAGCTTAATGTTGACATCTTAATCTTGTTTATGTTACTTCAAAACTTCAACAGTGAAACATCTCTATCAGTCATTTGTTTGTCAGCAGGCTGCTCAACTAGGCATTAGGTCCCCAACAGGAACAAGCCCCAATCAGGGAAATAACATTAGTCCTTTAGACGGGAGAGTTTAGCCGACATCAGAAATGATACCTTAATCCCATTTCTTTCTGCAGATGTTGCACAACAAGCACGTGATGGTACGAGTTGGCGGAGGTTGGGAGACCTTTGAGAGCTATCTGTTGAAACACGACCCATGCCGAATGCTCCAAATCTCCCGGGTGGAGGGCAAGACGTCCCCTGTCAGCAGCAAGTCCCCCAACATCAAGGACCTCACCCCTGACAGCTACCTGGTGGTGGCAGCTCACTACCGCAGCAAAAAGTGAGACTGAAAAGTGCCGTTCGTAAAAGGACACAGGAGGATTTCTGTCTGTTGTTTCCTCCATACTTACTGAACATGTTTCTCTAACATATACCTGCTTTTATATATAATGTGGCTGCAGGCACAACAGCATTCATGGAAAGCTCGCTTGAGTGATAGGGATGGTCTGTTACACTTTCTCAGAAAGAGAATTCAGTCAGATGGATGTTTGCAATCACATGAAATCTGAAGTCACACAAGTCGGCTCTCAGCATTGGCTGGGATTGTGTTTTATCTCGTTTTGCGGATCTGTTTTGAAAAAGTAAGAGCTTTGAAAATTTTGCTAATCCTTGCATACAATGTGTTAACTGGGTACAAGTCATACATTGTTACTGAATTCCAGACAATATAAAGGGGTGCTTTTAGTGATGAGAAGCAGAGTTGGATAAGTGGTGGAAAGGTCGAGACCTTTGGGAAGTCTGTATTTCTCTGCTACTGGGAAAAGATTTCTTGATTTAATGGCAGACAGAAAGTAAATATGTTTGACCAAAGCATTATATTATTCTTCCTGATCAGTGTTTTTGTTTATTCTCTACTCGTCATTTGGCTGATACTGTAGTCCTTATTTTCTTACAGTATAAATCAGACTCAAAAGTCAAACTTAACTATACATAACTGTGGCATTAGAAGTAAAGTCATTAAAATTAAATTAAGAAACAAACATTAACACTATTCTTGCAAAAATGACCTATCTAGAAACCAGGCATTGTAACTGTAATGGCTTTTTCTTTAGAATTGATTTTTCATGCAATGAAACAATGCTTTGATTGTTTACATGTTGAATGACTATCCTATGCAATACATTTTTTAACCATTATAATTTTAAAATAATTATTATTAGTATAGCTCCTGTTTTATATCAATTATATCATAAGAACACAGGAATCACCTGCACAAGAGGCAGCATGTAGTTAAATGCTCATCTGAAATTCTCCAAGTCAATCTGAGCAGTAATCTGTTTTTTAAGTTTAGATTCTTGCTGTGAAGAGATATAATTAATGACATTGTTATTCAAAGCCTTAATTTCTCCAACTTCCTGCTTGAAAAATATATGTGGGAGATCAGTGGCTATACAACATGACCCACATGCATGTATAGGTGGTAAATAAATACATTTTCAACAAATTCTCAAATATTTGTTTGGATTTTTTTTTTTGGTCATACTTAAAGCGTTAATTGGTCAGCTTTTTTTTAATCTTGATTTGACAACAAATCGTGCTGATAAAGTATGATGAAGAAATAAACATTCTGCGTTCCTCTTCTGCTTTACTCTTTAAAGACTCAGTAACACTATAACTGCATGTAAAGATTTATTAGCAGGCAAGGATCTCAAATACAGTATGCTGCTAATTTGTGTATGCAAATATAATAGTTTTTGGACCATGTTTATGTTGAAGTGTAATTACACAAACAAGATCTAGATAAATGTAGCAGAAATGTGATTTATTGTAGCAAATAACATTGGCTTTCTACAAAATGGCGAGAGCACCAGAAGCATTTAAGGATCAAGTGAAGGCTGTAAGAAATTCACTCAATTAAGCAAGTCAAAGTAAAAATTTCACAACATACACAAATCTTTCCTTCACATTTCCATTTTTTGTTGACATGAATCTCTCCCAACACAAGATGTAAGCAAGCCCATTTGCTGTTTACCATTTACTGACAAATCCATAAACACATTTCTTTTCTCATTTAAATTAACCAGGCAACACATGAGTTTTTTTGCATACATTATTAAATACAAAAGAACTGAAATTCTGCAGAGAAAAAAAAATATGGCCCTATTAAAGGATCAACAGCAAAGGCCAGTGTATGTGCAACAGATTATATGCACTTGATCATTTAAGATCTGAAAAGTAGTGATGATTTTTTTTTTGGGGGGGGGGGGGGGTTGAATATTGTTTTGCATTAATCTGCATCTGGTCCATTTTTGTGCAGAATGTATCTCTGCTTAGTTACTGAATCACTAAACTGGCAACTAAACAACACTGTGCCAAGAACAGACTGATTCTCTGCAAATATATCATGGACCAATTATTAACCAAAACACCGACATATCACACGGTCTTACTCATCAACAAGGGACTTTTATAACGGATGCCCTCCACAGCAGTTACAATGGTGCCCTGGGGGCTGGTAAAGTGAATTAAAAGTTCAGTGACTGCCAAAAAGTTGTAGCATTGTTTGCACTTGCTTTTGTGTTGCCAACAAATAGAATCATATACATGGTGAAATTAATGTTAACTGGATTATTACTGTACCCTAACACTGCAGTAAGCACACGTTTCTTCGTGAACATAAACTCTGTTAAACTTTTGAAATGTGTCATTTGGATAATGGATTTTTGTAGAAGTCATACAAAAAGTTAACGTGGTACTTAACGGAGTGTACAGTGAATGCCGATCCTCAACTATGAAACCCAACAATATAAGTGCAGTGATGAAGCCTTCGTTATATGTGCGTTGAGGACCGTTCATCTTGAAATGACAAGCGTCACCACAGATACAAATGGACTTCATAATTATATTCTGTTGTGTTATATAATACAAGCTACTGTAATATTCTGTCTAATCAACTGTCAAATAAAACTGATACAGTAGTACATCTATAACACATTGTCATCACTGAGTTGTCCAAAGGTCAAAGATTGTTGGAACTTGGTAATTAAAGGATCTAGTCCTGTCTGTAATTCTGTCTGTAATCACTTAATAACATAAAATAGGCAAAAAAAAAACAAAACATGGTTGAACAATGGACAGTAGTTCTTTCGAGTCATCTTGCAGCAATTCTTCATGTTGTTTTGGACTTCAGAGTCAAGACTTCATGTTCATCAGGATCAGGGTTTTCATCCTACTTGCCACTACAGGGGGACAAAACATATTCATCAAACATCAAAATGCCTTACATCACTGTTCAGTTTTTCAAACAGGAACCTTGTTTATATACAGCTATACAGATATATATTATTGTCTGTTGGTATATGTAAATTTCTCTGCCACTGAATATGGTTGCCAGCAGCAGTTGGTGGTATTATAAAAGGGTTAAGTCCAAAGGATAAATATGTTATCTTGGCAGCACTACTTCTCTTCGCCCTGAACTGAACTGAGGACAGGCTGGGCACTAAAGTGACTCACTGTAAGAAGTATTACAGGTGAAATGGGCTATTTTATATATATATATATATACATATATACACACACACAGTTTAAGGCTAAGACACCAGTAATAATTAAGAATGTTTTTATGACAGCATGTTTAAAAGATGGAAACGTAGAAGTATCAGAAGTATTATATAGAATTATTATTAATCAAGTGAATTATACAACTGATAAAGAACAGATAAGGACATTTTTAATTGAAATCACTGGATATAAAACCTGTGCTGCAGTTGATTCACTATGTTGGCATTCACAGATATTCATTTGCACTGTACCTCACTAATGACAGGTTGTTTTTAGAAATCACACAGTTTAAGGATTAACACAAAACCAACCTTCAACCCGCCACCACCCGACACAGAGGAGGTCATCGCCTGTTTCTCAGTCTCCTCCTGTTTTTTCCTTTTCCTTTCGACAGCTTCTGGATTTTTAACACCCCTGTATGCTGTCTGGAAAACAGATTGCACCATAACCCAGCATTGAAATGCAATGGCTTGATAGAAATGTGTTGTTTTTTTATATATATATTCCAGACAAGGTGTCTTGGAAACATGCATGTGTTTCAAAAGCGTGTTTATTAAATAAATATTACCACAGACCTTTCAGAAAGCTCAGGCGTGTTCCATCACAACTAGCAAAAGGGCATTCAACTGCCAAATAAGGCAACTCAGCTAAAGCTGCTCTGAACAGTGCAGTATTGCTAACATGACTGTGGATTAGGACTCAGGAGCTTTCATTTGTGGTAGTAACAGTGTGAACTGACAGGGTGCCGATTTAAAGATAAAAACAGTGATTTGGAGCAGAACGATGTGGTTAAAATACCAGCCAATCCATAAAATTCATCTAATCAAGAAGAGGATTTACCCAGGTCCATGTCTACTTACCTTAGTATGACTTTAGTATGTCTCTTACGGGTTTTCAAGTGGCTTTTCTGTACAATAAAAAATGACTCACCACACTGTCAGGTGCATCTATCCTGAATGGGGTCTAATCTACTTAACAGAAGGCGACAAGACTATACTACATTCAGTACCAGATTTATTTATGAACATGTGCTTAAACTACTAAAGTCCGATATAACAACACGCCAGTATATTCAATTTTTGTAAAGATCAAAATGTTCAGTCTTTATTTAATCTGTTTCAGGGAGGATTATTACCTTGAGCCTACACTAAAGGTAGCCATAACTATGGTAAGGTTGATTGCTTTCCTGGTTTAGGTGTTATCAGCATTTGACAAAATGGACAAATATGCTAAACTGCTTCTAACTCACCTCTTTTTGTCTCTTCTCGGCAGCCTCGGCTAACTGTCGTCTCCTTGTGTCCTGTTAAAACATGGAAAAGCTGTGCTATCACTGCAGGCACAAAGTCTTTGCTTAGTTAACCATGCTGGGCCTGAAGCATACTTGTCATGCCAGTGTGTCCAGAGGCATACAAAGTGAACGCCTCCCAAACATGACCAAGTAGGGCCCACACCCATGATTCATCTAAATCGCATAGGTGTTTAATAACAGACGTAATTTTGTAGTTGATATTATAGTAAAAGTGAGAAATTATGTTTTTTGGACTGTGACAGTTGGTATTTAAAGCTGTAGCAAATAAACTTACAGGATCTGGGGTGATAACAACATCGTCCGCTGCTCCGCCAAAACACGGTAAGCACATCCCCATGCTTGTTATTCCAGGCAGGAGAAAAAAGAAGGCAATGTTGAAAATAAGTTCTCAAACTCGATTTTTTCTAAATAGCTCCCAGGCCAGGCAGTGTGCCCCTGACAAACTACTGGGCTGAAAGTTAAGGCAACAGAAGCGGCAGCCTCTACTTCTAGCGGCTGCTGCTGGCTCGTCTGGCATTACGTTTCCGTTAGCTCGCAGTAGCTTCTGTTAGCCACGGTAACGTTAGCATGTAGGCTAACAGCTAGTGAGCGCTACACCGCGAAGCCCAGCACAGCTGAAAGCCGCCCCACGCTTTCTCCGCACACATCCTGTTTAATCGCATCGGCATGTGTCAAACGGTTGTTTGACAGTCAGGCGTCTATGCGAACTGTTTTTCCTTCAGAGTTTGTTTTGGTTAGAGTTCAGCTGGCCACTTAATCTTCCAAGGTATGTTCAAAATCGGTAAATTGTTGCGCACAGTTAATGATCTCTGCTGGCTTACAGGAGACACAAAAGTGACCATTCTGTGATGTAAGCAGCGTAAACACGACGAGGCTTCTGTTGATTTTCGTGGTTAATGCATCGTAACGAACTTCATCGCGTAGGAAATGTGTCCATTGCGCTTATAGGCTGTGTTTGGTGATGTTGAACATAGCTCGATGTGGCGGTGACACGCTGATAGCTGGTCGAACAGCGTCACCGCCTGGCGACACCTACAGAACCATCACCTTGGTAACGTGGACTAGCTCTATTAGCGTTGTTTCGTTTGTTTTTTCCTCAGTGGATTTTTAGGCCCCAAACTCCGCAGTGTGAGAGTACCATTCAATCTGCAGGATGGTGTCTTGAGTTTTTCTGCCTAAACATGCGCCTTCTGCCGGAGTAAACACATCCCAGAACTTGTGACTTTTGGTCAACGCGTCAGGTCTGCTGAAAAAATTACTATTAGATATATTGCAAAAGGAAGTCGGCAATTTTGATTTAAAGCTGTGATTTTTGTGCCGTTCTTGCCATATCCACACCCTGTAGTTTAACTCCTCCTACAGCTTCAATCCATTAACATTACTGTTGAGTCAGTATCATCTAAAGACCTCGCAGATGAATTTACAGTTTTCCATGTGCAGGGTGTGTTTTCCACATTACACACTACAGCATTGACCTGGTTGGTGCTCTGTGGCGCCACAATGCGGACATTGCACGTTGCACGCAGCCGCCCCTGGTGAAACAGATAACTTGACTGTGTCCTGAAAAGTCCAGGGGTCCCTAAGGTGCAGAGGTGTGCAAAGGCATGTTCATCGCTGCTTGCAGCTTTAATTGTTGTTTTTATTTTTTCCTCGGTCGCTTTCCTCCCTAAAGCACTTTCTGTAAGCACAGTTACAAATTAAGATGTCCCTCAACAAACCAGACTGATTCTGGCACAGTCTTCCTCTTGTGCTTTTATTTTGAATTCAGAAAGCCTCATGTTCTCTGACAGATTCACTGTTCAATTTCAAGAGATTGATAGATAAACTTCAGCAGACTAATTTCAGGACCTAATCAAGTATTTTTGGAGACTGTGAAGCTAAAGCCAGTCCCTTTTATTCTTCAAATCTGAAACTTGTACTTATCGAGGTTGTCCAGGTGGACCTATGAAAACAAGGAAAGACATTACAAAACTGTAAGAGCTGTAACATCCACTTTGCTTTTAGGTTTAATATGAACCAAGCTGTTTAAGAGAATATCAATGTTTCACTTTTCTTATGTCCCATCTGATACACAAGCTCTGTTTAATCTGTTCATAATAATGGGAAAATATCATATTCACACATCATAGTATAATGTCTCCAAACCTCATCTAATGTGTTGATTGTATAAATAATAAGGAAATAATAATGACATGACAATAATTGTCAATTCCCTAGACTGTATTGAGTCTATGCTTAACAGTTCGATTATATACAATCATTATTGTTCATTCATTATTCATTATTTTGAATAAAGGGAAATGACAGTTCAGAAGGCCATTATGATACCATTTGTCAAAGTAAATATGAAGGTGTAACATGAATTTCTAAGTATTACTGCATGGATAGTCTTGGCAACCTGAATGAAAACTCAATGTTACTTCCAGCCAAAGGCATCCCAATACTTAGTCTAAAAAATAGTTAATGCCAACTAGAATAACCAAATCTGTGGTAACTATAACTAATTCAAAGCAAATTAACCCTTAAGCGAGCAGTAAACTAATAGGAAAGCCCGTTGTGAAGTGAATGATCATCCATACAGCAGTTCCCTCCAATCAATTGGCTATTCGACAGTCGCCTGCAGTTAAATGTAGTATGCTACAGCCTGACAACATTTTAAACTCCACCCATCCATCTTTGCTTCACTGCCTGGGCCGTTACACAGCTCAAAGGTACTGCACTCTGGGAATGGCAAGTTCATGAGACTACAGAGCTTTTACACAAATTCTCATTCACACCATTATTTAGAGGGAATAAGTAGCCACATGCAATGGAAGTCAACGTATCAAAGGTTCTTGGCATCTCCTCAGGTAGGTTTAACTCACTTCAGAAGGAGGCACAAATGATAGCAGTAAAAGCGGTTCAATGTTAAACTAAACTGAATTTAATTTCTTATCAAACATATATGCATGTTTAATGGTTTGTCCTCTGTCATTAAGTGTATTTCTCTTAGTTATTCTGAAAAACCTGCAGTAAAGTAAATCTGGTTTTTAATAGCTGACCATCAGCTGGTTTGTTATTTTAAAAGTGTGGCAAACCACTTTAATAAGTAGTGATGAGTGCAAATGAGCTGAGTGAACATGCTGTTGATCTACTTGATGAAAACAGATCCTTTAGGATTGATTTATTCATGAACTGGGATATTGAGTAAAGTTAACTAAATGCGGATACATTACCCCATGATAGTTTTCTAAGAAGAGGGCACATGGATGTTCCCTTCATGTCATTTTGATAAATTAGCAATGGATTATGCAATCATGCCTGTAGTTTCAATAAAAGTATAATCATGTAAAGCACATTACATGTCTTTCTGCTGTATGACAGTCATTTAATCTCTAACAGATCGGCACAGCCTTCTGCCAAGCTCATTGTAATTTTGTGGTGAAGCATCCATGTTCAGCCAGTCTGCAGAAAGGAGAGCGTGACTGTTTTCTTGGGAAATATTCTGCAACATTCAGTTTAATGAGCTATCCAAAGCATGAATATTGTAGCTTTTATTAGTTCATCTAAATCATCACCACCCCAGGCAAAGATGAAAATGGCAAAACTCTTGCTTATGCTGTGATAGCTAATAGGACAGTGTTTTCATCTGTGTTGAGCCATGTGGATAATGTCCAACGGTGTGCAGAGATTCTGAGGGAGTCAGTGGGGCGAACTCTGACGTGGTGGCTCCACTTGAACATGGTTGTTTACTTCAGTATACATTGTATCAGTATAAATAAATCCTTCAGTGCAAGACACCCTTATGCAACAGCAGAGGAGGTGTGCGCAGAAAAAAAGCTCCCTAGGAAAGACAATTTAATTTTAAAAACTCATCAACCTTTTTGGAGAAAACTGCAAAATGCTATCTTTTGCCACAGGAAAAATACAATGAAAATGTAAAGATAAAGCACTGGACTGTTTCAAGGATTGGGCTGTAGTCCAGGAGTCTTACAGAATCTTTTTATAAACTGATTAATTTATTAATTTATTTGTTTATTTATTTATTTTTTTTTACCTTTTTTATCCATTAAAGTGCATTTACAGACTCAAGTAGCTTTGGCCTTTTATCTGATGAAGCCCAATATTATATATGCACACAGTGGAAATATGGAGGAAGAGTGTGATGATTTTGTGGAAACATTTTCGTCCCCTGAAGTAATTACTGCTGACTTAGCTGTTTAAGAGACATAATGCTCACAGAGCAGGTTGAATTATCCATCATGTAATGGAAACATTGATGCATAAATGCCTTCAGGACTTGATGTACACCCCCTTTAGTTTATAATTATTATGGATATACACACTGATGCCACTTTTATTCAATTAATAAGTTACTGGAGAGGAAGGCAACTTGGCCGTTCTCAAGCTAAATTGCATTTGTTTTATCAGCCACTGACATTTCATGCTGTAAAATGTTTGTACACATATACTAAATATGTTAGCCAATGCCCAAAGCTGATCAATAGGCCCATGATGTGTTTGTGACATTTTTTGCAAAGTGGTAATTTAGTCATGCTAATCCTATTAGACAGACCATCTGCTGTGTTGCTTATGTGCTTGGGTGAGTTATTCTTACTAAATTATCTACTTACATAGTTAATGGAGCGGCACGTTCTCCAATGGTTACTCAGGAGTGGAATTTAGTGACCTGTAGCTCTTGAAATGTATTTGTTTAAATATGTAATCAATACACCAGGAAGTTCACAAAGGAAGTACCTGCTCATGAATCGATCTCCCTAATGTCTTCATACTTTTGAAATCATCAGGACAGTGTATTAACGCACTTAGACCAAACTGTTATAATGGACAAAGCGCATTTTAAAGAAAGGGATTTTTCCTGAGCAGTTGTCCAGCTCTCTGCTGACCAAGGTTCAGCAGTTTCCATCTTATTGTCATTATGACTTTCACATTCCCTTCATGTGCCAGATTCTCATTAATGGCAGTCCATGTGTTTGTCAGTAAAGCACCAAAGGGAGATGGCAAAGTGCTTGACTCCAGGATCACTCAAACACACTACTGTATCCTCATAGTTTTTGTTGTAAACAGCCCTTTTGTAGTAATAGCTGGTGTTGTCCCAAACCAAACATTTTTCACATTTAGCCTTTCAATAACATACTGTACACTCCAGTATGTCTGACAGCCACGTGTTCTTGTCTTGATGGCTCCATTTTGTTGGCTTAAGGGAGATGTCACTGTTGGATTTGTGGAGGATAATTTCTGGGATGCAAAGTAAGTCTGAATGTTAGTGAGTCATGCTGACTCTGAGTGCATCCCTCCGGCTCCTCTTGTTGGTTTTAATTAAGCTGAGCGTACACATGATGGGGGGAGCACATGAACAAATGTTGAATGACAACTCTGAGTGTAGATACTATTTTTCAATTGTAAACAAATTAAAATGTATTATTGTGGGCTTACTGTGTTGATCTTGGCAGTGGCGTGTCCAGGATTCAGAATGGTAGCCTCTATGTTATGAAACAAGGCAGTCAGTGTAAAATAATGGAGTGGCTATATGCACCAAGGGAAACAATCCTTTATGGTATGCATCTATCCATTTTTAGTTGCTTCTACACATCCACATTTACTGAGGAGCTGACATTCAGAATTCGAAATTATGTATTATTTATTGATCTAGTTAACTCATATCGTTAATGTGTATTTGGATATGAGTGTCCATTATTTTACTATTGCACGAAAAGAAAGCAGATATTTTGCTTTCTGAGCTGAAAAACACCAAAGCTTTGAGTTCAACACATGGTTTTCCAGTATTGACCTCTCCAAACAGCTGAAGGGAAAAATACTGTATTGTCAGACATTCCTGTTAGTTCAAATGTTTCATGGTTTTCATGAAAGTTATATAATTGATTTGGAAAGCCAGAGGCCTTTTTACATTCTATTAGTGTCAAGTGTCAGTGGGTAAAAGGAATTTTAAAGAAGGGTTAAAAATGTATGAGCACAGTAACATGAGAGGCATAAGTGGAGAGCCGCACTTCTGTGATCAACCGCAAATTTGACTAATCTGAACATACAAGCTAGAGCTGACACTTATAACTCAAGACAATAGGAAAAATAACAATACTTCAATAACGTGCTGATTGCCCTCTTGTCTTATGCTGATGTGTGTGCCTGTGTGTATGTTTTGCAGGATCATGTCATCAGGCCAACTGTATGTTCATGCCGCTGCTGGAGAGTCAGGCCTCCAGCTCCTCCGGAGGCGACAGACATGTACTTATCAATCGCACCATCAGCCACTCTGCATCCTGGAGCTCCTCACTTGCCAACAGTTTCCCTTATGGAGGCACGGAGACGGACCAATACTCCGGTGAGATTGACAACAATCAATATGTACCTATCTTGCCCTCTCACCAGCTGATTATGCCATTGTGAATGTTCATCAGACCCTCAACCATGGTAGTCTCCATGATCTGGCCACTGGACATTAGAGGTACTCAACAATAAAGTCAGGACTGGCTGTGTTAACCACATAGTTTACACCTTCAGTTGAATTATTTGCTCTGAACTTTTAGGATAGGTTCATCAGCAAATCCTTTAGCTGCTAAACCTCAGAGCTGCCATCAGTAGTAATTTAGTTAAATAGCTTGATGTTAGATGTTGCTGTCATACAGGAACTTCAAGAGTGGAAGTGAGTGGGGAGTTCTTCTTCTTTCTCTTCTTCGTCTTCTTCTTCTTCTTTGATCAGTGCAAACAGAATGTGTTGAATATTGGGAAAAAGACAGCTTTGCTTGTGTGCGCGTCCAATAGCTTATAATAGACCTGTTATTATCCATTAACTGCAGTTATTCTGAATACTGCGGGGTTTGATATATTTTAACTATATAATGATTGTATGGATTTAAATGCAAAGACAATGAGACAGTTGAGACAGTTGACCATCTTGTTTGGCATTTGTATGAGTACCAGTCAGTATGACACTCAATGAAGAGGTTATTGATAATCAGATATCTCCATGCATGCCAGGAGGTGAATTATGCAAAAAGTCCTTGTGGCTCTTGGACTTGAATGCTGACAGCTCAGTTGGTCTTCTCTCTGACCACAGGGTGGCAGTGTTATATTTATTTAAAATCGTTCTCCCTCTGCAGCCCGTCATCTGACCTACATCCCTAAACCAGCTAGCAGAAATAGAAGAAATAAAAATTTAAATGCCACTGGCCCTATAATAACTTGCTTATTTATTTATTCATCAGCCCACTGGAGGAGATGCATTTGCCGGGTAGCTCAATGACATGAGACAAGGGTTGTCATGTGCAGCTCTGCCACCAGTGTTCAGCAAACATCAGAACAGTGGGAGGAGGAGAGGCGTGCTGGGCTACAAGAAAACAGATGGTATGTGCATCTATGACAGATGCCAGACTACTCCACAGAATAGCAGCACAGACAGATTAATACACAAAAGTAGGGCCACAAGCCAAAGTGCAGCTTTTGTTTTTCTATCCAAGCGAAGACTGACCACATCACAGCAGTCAGTTCAGTGTTCAGAGTGTACTCACATAGAGAAAACAGGAACTACGTAGGGCTCCCACCACCCTCCCATGAGTTTCAGACCCTGATTGGACGTCTGCTGGTCTATAGCTCAGTGTGGTTGGCATTGAGGTAAGACCAGTGACCTTGCAGTTAAACCACAACAAGATCTTAGTACCGCTGTGTAGTTGAAGACAAGGCTAATGAAGTGACCAACACATATTGCGTGTCCAGTCTTTATTTTCTTTTTAAGATACAGGTTTTGCGGTCATATTGATTGACTATGTGATTATTGATATCCATCCTGTTTCATTTTTCATGACGTGTAAAAAATTCAGTCAAAGGTTATTTTACATCTGCTTATTAAACTGACACCGAAGGATTTTACTTTAACTAAATACACAGTATTGTATGTTCTTACCACCATCCCATGTCTATCATAACTTACAAGTTAAACATCAGTTCTTCAATATTTTACCAGAGTCCTAACAAATACAGCAGGAATTATGTCCCATCGGATATATTTCATATCAGGCAAATACATGATATTAGTAATTTCCACTCTGCTCAGTTTTCTGTACTCACGTTTCATTTGCTCTCTAAGAAGGGAACCCCTGCCACTGCAGCAGCAGCTGTGGGACTGCACAGCTGATCTGTGAGCCCTGTAGCATTTAGACATTGTATTGATTATTTATTATAGTTTTTCTCACAGCTACTTGGTCTTAAACGTCTGCCAAGGAGAGGTGTTCAGCCCTAAAGGAAAGTCAGGTGCTCCATATTGCCTTTACTGAAGTTTTTATTTCATTTTCAGTGCGTGAAGTAGTATTTAAACCTGTCTGTTGCCATAAAACTGATAGCTTTCAATTATCATCCAAACACGTTGTCAGCTGTGATTTGTGTTGAGGATTACGTTGTGGTCATTAGGTTTAGACAATCTGATGACCTTTGAGCATGTGAAATCCGGATCTGGATTTTTTTTTTTTTTCCAGTAATTCCTTCTACTCAGTCCAAAAAGGTCAGCCTATGATTAGAGATGTATAGATTTTTTTTTTGCTGGTGCATTATAACTTCCAGCAAAATGACCTGATAGAAATGTCTCAAGGGGCTCATGAGTTTTCATTAGCTGTTGGCTTTAAAAATTGAAGGTGAAGCATATTGAAGGTGCTGCAACATATTTTTCCTCATCAATGAGTGCCTCATCTTTTAGTTAACCGAACAGCCTAACGGCAGCCGCTCTCATTGTCCGGACCTAATATGTGGTCCCTGAAGGACAAGCAAGGTTGATGAACGAACAGATAAATGTCCATTTGAGATGTGCTGGCCCAAGTTAATTTCTCTCAGTTTATTTGGAGTCGGTAAATCGCGGGGGGGGGGGGGGGGGGCGCGTATGTCCATCGCAGGACTTCCCTTACCTCCCGTCACCATGACAACAGCCATGGAAAGGGAGGGGAGTGGTTGATGGGATGGGGGGGCAGTGAGCATGCGGAGCGAACACAGGTGTTGCTGGGGTTTGCGCATCGGCCATAAGACCGCTCGGCAGCATGGACGCAGAGAAAACACCTACGCCTCCTCTCCCCACTTTCTCGTGTAATTTGCCATTTTGCTTGTGGAAATACGGGATCTAATCACCGACTGGGGACCAAGTGAACGTCGCAATGGTGCACCACTCGGGCTCCATCCAGTCCTTCAAACAGCAGAAAGGTTGGTCCTTCATGGCACTGATTTATTTTGGAGTGGAGTGTGATGTCTGGGGACTTTCCCCTCAGGCTGAACAGTTCGTGATGTGGAAAGCCACTCTGAGGTGTCAGACTCTCTACTTAATGTGAGGTTGACGCAGAGTTGGAGGTCTTGCAGCCTTTTCTTTGACTGAAGCCTGTTTCTGTACCGTTTTCACGTTTTGTCCACTTTTATTTGTGTTTCATTGACTGTGTCAGGTGATTATAGTTTCACAATGAGCTATTAGATGAGAATACCATAAACTCCTCACATATGACTGAATTGATGACAACACCAAGCTATTTAAACCACAAGTGTTACAATCAAATGGACAGTTGCAGTTGTAATGCTGCACAGGAACGACAAATGACCTTTTCTGCAAAAAAGTCAAACGATGCAGATTTTATTGGTGTTGTTATGGTATGTTTGTAATTTTTATGACAACCTGTGTAAATTTTTACAATTAGAAAAATTTTTATGAGATTAATTATGTTCCCTGCAGCAATTGTGTCTTTCCATAAAACCGATTCACATAATATTACCTCCTTATACCGATATCTATCAAACAATGAACTACTTTCTGGTCTCAGTCCAAACAGCAAGAACTACGTGGCACAGGATGGTATCATGTAAATGTAAAAATCTTGAGGGCCCACTCAATATATCAGTGGCTGCAAGTGCACCATTAAATTGGAGTTGAATGCAGTGAATGTTGGTTCACAAACTAAGCTAAGCAACATCCAGAAACGGTACTTCCCCAAACACTGTCATCAAAAGTGTATGAGAGCATGAAAAGCTTAGTGATTAAAATGCTTGTTAAGCATTGGAAATCCGAATGGAGCTGTGTTGTGGTGGAGATGAGTATTTTAAGTATTGCAGGGGTCAGGCTATTACTGTCTGATAGGTTATTAGAAAACCTTGGCATCGATTCTAATTTTAACTGTAAACCAATATAGAACCCTATCTAAAACGTGTGTGTGTTTTCTGTTTTTTCATACACTTTTTAACTTTCTCCATGTGCATATGCAGTAAATGTGCTAATCTTGTGTGTGTGTTCATGTGCACACCTGTGGTTGCACAGTAGCAGGCCACCTGTCCTGTAATGCAAGCAGGCAGATGGTTTTATAGAAATAATAATTAATAACCTTAGCAGAGATATGGGGCAATAACATATAGTGTGATTTTAACAGGCTACCGAAGATCTATAGACAAACACTAGTCTTCTTCTCAGTAGAGTTGAGCCACTTCTATCAAATTGCGACATGTTAGGTAGGCCAACATTTTAAAAAATGACAAAACAAAGAGGCTCTGCATGTTCGGCTTTAACACTTTACAGTCTATAAATAGTCAGCGGCTGTTTTGTTGCTAGGTTAGAGGAGCTTTACAGTCAGAAGTTCTGCTGGAGCCCAGAGTTACTGTTTAGTTTTTAATCTCTGATGCTGGTGAAAATATTGCAATATGACACTAGTCCTCTGTGAACTTCAGGCTTCTTTTTAAGGACAGTGGAGTTTGCAAACATTCCCAGATGAAGTATGTACATGTAGAGATAGCGGCAGCTTTGCAGAAAATCCTGTGACTAGTAGAAGTCACAAGTAATCAGGGGACATAAGAAGATAGTGAGACAATGAGGAAATATAGAGATTGAAAGAGAAGGAAGATATTTAATGTTAAATTATGTAACCCGGTGTCTATGCCAGGATTGTATAACAGGCCCCTGAATGGTTTAAACTGTGGGTAAAGAGTGCCATCTGCTCTGAGGTGTGTTCACTGTTGACTTACACGCTCAGCTACACGTGACAGACAGATGACAGCGTCTGAGGATCAAATTGTTACCACCACTTTCTGCACATTTTTAGGTTAATTTCGTTCCTCAGGATTAATTTGTATTATTTGAAAAATAGAAATTAGAGGATCTAATATCCAGAATATCATCAAACCTCAAACTTGAATGCTTGATGTAGGAAAAGTGACTTTTTTCAGTAATAAAGTGTACATAGTTATAAAGGAGCTAAATTACAAGCAGACTTTTTCTCAAGTCCTAATTTATTTTTAGTTTTAAAGTAGGAAATGAAATTAACAAGCATCACGAAGGCACTTAAATAAAATGTTTAGCCTTTTAAAAATATCAAATGACTCACCCAGTCACCTTTGTTTTCAGTAACTGCCATGATCCTCCGTCCATGGAGTCTGTCCTTTCCTTCATCTGTTCTTTTGATCTACTCGCGGTGAAGCAGTGATCACAGCATTTGAAAAGATGTGTTTTGTTCTTTAACTGTAACACTGACTGAATGTTTCACGTTCTCAAATTGATTTAAATCAGACGACAAAGGAGACCAGCTCATTATTTGGTCATCATTCTGATTAGCCAAGCGGTGAAATGCTTCATGAAACATAATCCTGTTCTCGCCTGCTTCCTGTACTGCTGCTTGAAGGAGGTATATTCAGGAGAGTGGTTGTATGTCTGGGAGTTGATTCTCAGTCTGTCTTCAGGCCTTAATGGAAGCAGTCCACACCACCGCCTGTCTTCCACATTGCTGACACCTGACTTGTTGATGCCCTGTGTCCATTAGTGATCTAGCTACTGTCATTTTGTCTGTACAGAAAACTCTGGTACATCTGTCTTCACTTATTTTTCTTGGCACAGCCGTGACACTTGGGGGTTGTGTTTCTTCCCTCTTCTCCGCAGCCAAGCATTTGAGCATTTGACATCTTATCATTCTCTTCACCTATAGTTATTTACGTCTGGACTATGGTGGCAATGGATGATAATGGGTTCCTGGAAGCTTCATGTTGAATTATTCTCATATTTGCTCCATTTAATTTGCACCTTTTCTTCTCCATGCATTTTTTAGGAGCATATGCAATGAAACATCTGGTTGTCCAGTGATCACATCTGTCTGAGAAGTGATTTATCATTTTTGCCCTCTGAGGGTCAGTTCAATCTCACTTTTGGCCCGTTTTATCTGAGTGTTAGCTGCCTAATGCACTAAATGTTAGCTGGCAATTAGTTCACAATTTTGCTCATTATGCAAATACATGATTAAATTATTGATTAAACCAGTAATCATGTTTATTTGGTTTAAAGTTAAGAAATAATTTTGAGGTCAAAAGACTCTTTCCTGAAACTGCACATGCAGCATATATTCGGATTTTCCTTTGATATTACTATAAGTATATTTTGTGCTGATAAATGTCCAAAAATTGTAATTATGTCCAAAGTGAATAAATATTGTTAGAAAGTATGATGGCTAAAAACCACTGCTGGTTAAAAAAAATGTAATTATCAGCTTTGTGGTTTAATAACACCTATTTGCTTTATAGCAGGTCAGGTCTTCAAGATGGCCCATGAGAAGGGAACACTACTTTATAGTTATTTAAATCCTCATCCTATATAGCCAAGTCAATAATCTATAAAATATGTCAAATTATAGAAGCTCTTCCCAATTGAATAAGCAGACATTTGCAGTTATTTGTATATGACTGGATAAAATACTTAGAATATCACTTGGGAGACATTGGTCATTATTCCACCCACACACCCTTAACACACACCTTTTTTTCTTATTTGGAAGGCATAAATTTGTAGTTTTTGTTTTTAGATAAATGAAACAATCAACATTGAAAATTGGTCTTAGGTATATATTCATTATACTAATATATGTATATAAAGTGCAGCATGGCGGCATAGTGGTTAGCGCTGTTGCCCCACCACAAGAAGGTTGTGGGTTCAGTTCCCGGCCTGGGTCCTTTCTGTGTGGAGTTTGCATGTTCTCCCCATGCCTGCGTGGGTTTCCTCCAGGTACTCTGGTTTCCTCCCACCGTCCAAAGACATGTTTGGGTTAACTGGTGACTATAAATTGTCCGTAGGTCTGAATGTGAGTGGTTGTTGGTCTCTGTCTGTCTCTGTGTGTTGGCCCTGTGATGGACTGGTGACCTGTCCAGGGTGACCCCGCCCTCACCCAGTGTGAGCTGGGATTGGCTCCAGCACCCCACAACTCAGAAACAGATAAGTGGTAGAAGATGAATGAATGAATAATATTTATTAACTTTGAGATTACATTGTACAAATGTTTGAACTTTCTCAATTTTATATTGAATGTGTTGTGTGACGCTTCCTCATGCAACATTTTAGAGAGTGATCAATAGATGATTGATATGCATCATTAGCATGCAAGCCAAAGCTACAACTCTATAGTCACAATATTAGTGCTACACTAGGCATTACAATATTACTGTGATCTGTGATGGCTGTCTGCTGCAGCATCAACACTCCTATTTTTCAGTTTGAGAAAATTAGTTGATAATGATTGGTGATTTTCAGTACGTATTTTCTGTTCCAACCATATGAAGTTAAGAGCAGGTCACACAAGTGTTTAAATTTTAATATTTACTTCATCAGCAAGAATTGGTGGTATGCCTTGAGAACTAATCATGTCACAAGATATGAGGCTGATTATAATATCAGTCTACATCCTAAATCTATGTGTTCTTTGATACAGTGCCAGGTGGAGGATGAAATACACTAATTGCTTGGACAGCATTTCTGTAGGAGAGACTCACCTCAGTCCTGCCTCCTTGTGATAATTTTCTAAAATCACTGCTGCAGCATTCTGGACTTGCTTTTTGTGAGTGTGTGTGTCATGTTTTTCCTTCCTTGCCTGCAATTTTAAAGCAGGGATCCCCTGACATGCTGATGGTATGGGGAAAACAGCAATGATGGGTGATGTGCTTAAAAAGGTCCTGATGCAGAATGTTCCTCAGTTAAAAGCTGTGACGCTGAAAGTGCCATGGGGTGAACACATATGAATAATTCAATGTATAGAATGAGGAAACATAGATGCATGATGGGAAAAGCAGCCCATTGACCTGAATTCTCTGTTTGGTACTTTGTGCAAATCATCCTTGCAGATAATAACTGATTCTTCAGTTTCTGTTCAGGTCTCTCAAAATGGTCACTGAAAAAACGTGACTTAACATTACATTATTACACTGTCACTGCATTATTTTTGTTTCTTCTGCTCTCTGAGTCTAACATTGATCATAAAATCCTTGACATTTTTCATCTTAAATTCTTCCAGCTGGCTCAGACTAGGTTGGATGCAGATGCACAGAGGAATTATGTTTTGACACTGCCAGATATATGCTTATTTTTTAATACAATCAAGAGGTGCATAGCGAATATGAATAAGCAGAACCAACACTGATTTTTGTCACATAAACATTTGCAGAGTGGTACACAGTACAATGTATACAGTGACAATAGCATATACTATATAAAATATCATGCCCACACATGCACTGACCAAAAGAAATCCTTTTAATTTCTCATCACAAGACTGTCATGGACACGCTGCACAGGAGGGATCCAATCCCATATCACGACCTTCCCTGAAGCTTGTCAAGTTCCCCCTCGGATCAGCCTGAGTGGGTGTTTGTGTGAGCACACACAGGATTGTTGCCAAGATTCTGCTTCACACTGATACAACGAAAGTTTAGAAATGGTTTTTCTCTACATCATGTCACGCCTGAGTTTCCTGTCCTTAGGCCCATTGGTCTTATTCTTTTGTCTTTGTCGGTCCTTTGTTGTTACCTCGTTCCTCCTCCTTGTTCAGGACTCAGACTCAGTTAAAGCCCACGTACTCCCATGCACATCCATGAACAGTCTGAACGTGCGTGCACACACACACACACACACACACACACACACACACACACAGGATTAACTTTCTCCTGATAAACCAGTTTTAGCCAGCACACAGCAAGATTAAATACAGGATTTCACATTAGATGAACCATTTATATATTTATATAGACTTACAGAATGCATTGTCTTCAGAATGTACTGCACAACTGCTCTGACAATGGGACAGAGTTCAGACAGCCTGTATGAGAAAATGAAACCAAAGCTTTGGAACAGGACAGTGATTATCAGATAACCAGTATTATATCCTGAATATCCACAGAAGCTGAGAGATTTTACCAGTGATTTTTTTTTTTCTCATCTCCACGCACTCCAGAGCCCTGTCAAATTTGTGCATCTATTTTAAACTTTGAGAGTCCTTTGGGACTACAACCTCCACCACTACGGGCCCATTAGCTCCGTCTGCTCTGATGTATCATCTCAGATGTGTTGAGCTTCGCCAGTGTCTATTGGGATTATCTAATCTGCCTGAATTTCAATTAATGTATCTTTTGGCTACACATATGTGGCTCCTATGCTGTAACCACTGTCTGTGTATCGGTCAGCATAATGGAAAGAGTGCAGGCAGGGTAGTCCACCTGGACTGTTAGATAAAATAAGGTTGCCTCTACTTTTCCAGCCAATTCACAGACACAGTGACATTGCGGCACTTTAGGTTCGACTGGAGGGTCCTAGCACATCCCACTTTACCGTCCAGTCATAAAGCATGTTGTTGCTGCGTTTGTTGCAGAGAGAAACCAACCTTCCTGCTCACTGGACTGTTAAAATCCCTGCTTTCACTGCAGGTATATTTGGCGCAATCAGAATCTTTACAGAACAATAGCTTAACAACCTGTATATCAGTAGTGATAATGTGTTGTAGGTGTAACTGATGAAACAGGAAAAGAAATGAGAAGGAGTCAAATGCAGTACACTTTAAAAATAACTGAAGCACTAGGAAATCAGTTCATCAAAAAAGGGAACTTTCTGGCATGAACAAATAATTTCAAGTTAACTTATAGTGTATTTTATGCTGAACTTTTTTTTTTTTTTCTTCATGAGGCTTATTTTGACTATTTAAATATATATGAGTACAGTGAAATCTGTAGCTTCCAGTTGGAGCTTACAACTTTCATTCATTTCATATCTGTGGGGTTGCACCAGAAATTAAGAGTATGACCAGTGGTTCCCTCAGGTTCCACAAGCTCACATCTTTAACTGGCTCCATTCTTATCCAGCTGCACTGAGAAAATCCCACCGAGGGGCATGTAATAAGAATGAGTTAGTGTGCAAGTTGCAGCGTGTGGCCCTCAGGATGCAGCGGGTGAATTATCAAAGCGTGTGAACGTTTCAGGAAGGTCGCTTAGAGAATTCCTCAGCAGAGGTAAAAGTATGTCACGTTCTCATTTGAGAAGAGAGTGAGAGACTTCATTTCGTGAATACATTTTGTCAGGATTTAGCAGCTTCTGCCTGCTGTGAAGGTCACGTACAATGTCATTCCTCCACTGGTGGACATTCATTATTGTTATTAACCTCTGACTTTCTCTTTACAATTCATCATTCTTTTGAAACTCGCATTCATTCATCCCTCGTCTTGTCCCCTCCCCCCCAGCCGAAATAACCTTGAAAATGACCTTGCCTGGTATTTATAAAACATTAGGATGCTAATGAGAAAACTACAGTATCTAGTAGGCAGCACCATGAGTGATGTTGTAATACATCAGTGCTGAGCCCTTTGCAGAACTAACATTGTGAATCTCGTTTAGTCAGTGGTGCATCATCATGTGGCTTGTCTTAGGGTATTGTCCTGTGTGATTTGATGGTGAGAGAGTGCTGATGGTTTTAATGCACTCCTCTATGAAGGACAGACCTTATTACCATCACTGCAGCACCTAAAATGATGGCCCAACTGATGACTGAAGTGATTTCTTCCTCCTTCACTTTTTTTTCCCACTCAGTCCCTTCATTTCAGTTTGTGAACCAGATCTGCTAAGTAGCATGAATCGATGTTTTATTTCTTTTTGTCATTGGACACTTATGTTTTTTTGTCGATTTATCTTTTGCAAGACTGGATATAATGCCCATAAAATCATGGGCAACTAACAAACAACTATAAAGACAAAGGAATCATTCAATACACAACTTTTTTTTGCATTATCACCTGATAGGGAGAAAATCTTTAGTTCTGATGTTGAGGTTTCACTGTTGATAAATGAAAGCTGGAACCCTCCCTGTTTTATGCTGAGGAGGTTTATTGAAGCTTGATTAATTGAGCAGAAACGAGGAAGCATTGTAATATTCTGTGCATGATGCCGGCTCAGTTCTGACCAAAGGTGTCTGTCTTTAGTCTTTGAAAAGAAGGATGTGTTGACATCATTGGTCCACAAAACACAAAAGCAAGCATGTTTTGTAAAGACCTAAAAGCAATTTAGTGCAGCCTGAGCCACCTATAGTATCACCAAACATCCAAGGTCTTCTATTATCTACAGGGCCGAGTCCAATCTATGTAAATGTAAATTATATGTATCAGAATGTAAATGTAAAATCTGTGCTTTCTTTTGCTTCCCTCTCATCCTCAGGCATGCACACCAGCATCAGCGAGATCTTGAAAGAGAAGAGTCTAAAGCCGTCTCGCCGCAGCCTGCCTTGCTTGGCCCAGAGTCAGACTCATCCAATCAACCTCGACCACTTCCTGTCTGTGTCTCTGAGCCCAGAGCCCAAACCAGAAGTCAATGGTCTAAGTCAGAGTATTAGCACTTCCTGCAGCCTTCTTCCCCCGCAGACAGGTAAGTGTCCTGAGAGGAATCTAACAGATGTTTCCTTAAGCCCATCGGTGGATGTGGTGCCTCAGTCGAGAGATGTTAATTTCAAAGTTTTGTTTGGTTAGAGGTTTTAAATTAGTTTTCTACGCAAGGAGACAAATATACATGATGTTTGTGATGCAAACTGTTTGTGTACTCGAGCATGTTTTTTTCTGTGTGTCTTATGTTACGCTCAACAGGAACTGAGCGTTGCTACACAGATTTTCACAACGTTGACGTTTAAGGCGAGTGCATAAAACTGATTTGCAGATTATGTTACTGCTGCAAAAAATGAGAAGTTATATGTCTCTGATGCACTTCATGGGGAGTGAAATATTGCAGGAAAATGGCATTGTAACAACAACTGCACAGTCCACTCACTGTGTGGACTGGTTAAATCAAAACACGTGCTGGGAAGGAACATAACATACCATTATTAATATTTTCAAGTATAGTCAAAGGCCATTGACACTGAGGACTCTATTTTCGTCACAGCATAGAAAAACACATGCATCATATTGGTATGTTGGGATTTTCCAGACCTGATGCTTAAATAACAACTCAGTGCTCAGCACAGTGAGCATCCATTGGAAGCGAGACAGGAGTTTAATGCAGATGAGCCAGCACAAAGTGAGGTGTTGTTATTTTGGTGAGGAAATAGCGCTTTGATGTTATGCTGAGAATAGACATCTGAGGAACGAGTCTGGGTGTGAACAGCGGGAGATAGAGTCTAAACAGAATAAGCACAGAGGTTGAAGAAAAGGACATGATCCCTCACCAACATCGCAACTGTGACCGCTGGTAGATGTCTTCACTGGGGTCAAGTTGGATTTCTAATAAGTTGATGTTTTAACTGTGCTTCACATTATGTGACTTAAGTATAGACAACCTGACATGATGGCCAAACATCAGGTCAACACATTATTTGGCACTGATAGGTTATCATTCAGTTCCTTTCATTTACAAAATAGAGTAGGTGCAGGAAACTCTTGCTAACATTGGATTCATTTGTTTTTTTAACCCTGTTTTCTCTACCTCCATTAAATGTACCACACAAGTATAATAAATAATAAACACTCACTCATAATCACACCTTTGAGGCCTCTTAAAAACACATGCTCAGCTATGTCTAAGCTCAATTTGTTTTTTGTTTTTTTCTTTTACTCCTGAGTTTTATATGGGTAAATCTGTGAACAGAGTAATAGAGCAAACTGAATGTGCCTCTCAACACCACATGTTGCCCAGTCATTTGTCAGTACAGCTAATTCCAAATGGACCATCTTGGTTTTCATTATGGAGGAAATTTATAATGTGTCTATGGAATGAAATATCACTACATCTTCACCGTTCATTGTAATGTTTTGGATTTTTGCGGTGGGTATGGATATATTCTTCCACCTCATTAATCAAAGGAAAACAGTATAAATGCCATGGTTTCTATTTCAATATAATCTGTGGTGAAAGATGTGGTGATCATACAGATCGTCAGAGTGCTGCAGAGTGGTCTCAAACACAAGATAAGATTTTTTTTAATACAATCCCACGGGGGATTCGAGGGTTTGTGATTAAATTAAAAGCAAAAAATCTGAGAGAAAATAAACTGATAAAGTTTGTGATGTTGCATTAAGACTAAATTTGTTTTTTCTTTTTCACAACCCAGTAATCAGAAACACTAAAATACATTGTTAGGCAGAGACTCAAATTTAAATCAATTTGCTAGATGAAGCTGTTAAGTCTTAATACTGTGGTGATTTGTATTAAGTTCTTTGGAAACAATATTTTTGTTTGCGCCCAAAAACTACTTTTTTGTCCAATGCTTTGGAGAGCAATAAAGTAATTGAAACAGATAATAAACCGATTATATATTCCATACATTTATCTAAAAAAGAAGGAGTTGAGGAAAAGTAAGATGAGGTTGCTAAACCAGAGTTTCTGAGGGCTGTTTGAGGCGGGAGTCTGGGAAGAACCTGCCTAGTTTATCTTGCCTCATGTTGTCACAAGTAACAAATGTTACTTTGTTTGTGCACATCAATTAGATGGGTTACGCTCTAGGAAGCATGGAAACAAGATTGGCGTTCTCTCAACAGTGCTGCAAGGATCTGGTAAATTGCATCAAGGTGTTGCTGAAGCTGGCACCCACGTTCAAATGACTTTTTGATTTCAAATTTTAATTTCAAAGCTGGCAATCAGATTAAAGGATATATTGACTTGAGCAAACACAAAAGACTTAATGCAAATGGAAGAGTTTGGTTCCTTAGTGCTTCAATAACTATTTCATTGATTGTGTTGTGTTTGTCTGCAGCAGAGGATGACAAGGATCATTATGTGGAGGAGTCAGAGGTGACTACATGTGAAACAAGGGCAGATGAATCATTTCTGCTACAAAAGCCTGCCACCCGTGCTAAACTAGAGGCTCGCACAGATTCACTTCAGGTATGACTCCCAGTAACCCAGTTACTGAATGATCATATTATGGCAGAGAAGCTTCAAGCATGAGCAACTCTGTGTTTAACATCTAAAATTCAAAGTTGAATCATTGTTGCTCCAGGGGAAAAAGCCAGCTCATTTTTCCGGGCTCTTTTTCCGAGATGGGAAAAAGCGTATTGAATACGTCCTGGTTTACAAAAAGTCCAGTGCACAGGTGGAGAAGAGGTGCACCTTTGAGAAGAATTTGCGCGCTGAGGGTCTGATGCTGGAGAAGGAGGTATGAATATCTGTCAAACTAAGATTAAAATAGTACAAATGAATAGAAAAAGTCAAAGACAAAGTAATGACTGATGATGCAGCCATTTTTCAATGTACTTCCTTTTTTCTTTTTAACTTGGAAGCCCTCCTTGACAAACAACGACATCATGTTTGTGAAGATCCACGCACCTTGGGACACACTTTGCAAATACGCAGAGCAGATGAACATCCGTATGCCTTTCAGGTAGCAATGAGAAAAAAAAGGACAAACCCTTTTAGTCCTCAAGGTCATGGGCAGTTTTTGTAACTCATCTTCTTTTTCTTTTTCAGGAAAAAATGTTACTTCACAGATTGGAAGAGCAAAACCTTAGGAGGGTAAGTAGATTTAAAGGTATAAGATTATATATCTCTGTTGGCAGGGGAGGATGGTTGCTTCATTGCTCTTGCTAGTAAGAATTGGAAGCGAAGCCACAAGGCGTCAGTACAAATGGGAGTTTGTCACAATGAAGTTTACTTCAGTGAAGAAAGACTGTTTAAAGAAAGAGTATGAGCTTAAAGCAACCACAGTTCTGACAAACAGTTTAGTGAAATAGCTGGAAAGGGAGTTTTTTTTTTTTTGTTTTGTTTTGTTTGTTTTTTATTTATTGTTGATTATATTTGCTTTATTTTTCCAGGATATACAAATGATTGTGTTATTAAACTTTTCAGTTTCTACAAAAGCCCAACACTAACAGAGCTTTTGTAAGAACATGGGTAATTTTTCAATCAAATAAGTGGAGCTACATGGGCATAGAGAGATGAACTTTTGCTTTGATGTGATTGTCATGTGTTGTAAAAGCTCTGCACAGCGATCCAAATTTCCATCTCCTCATCTCACCGGATGGCAGGTAGAAGCTGTTCAATAGCAGATTCTTTTGTTTGGCAAATAAAAGCTTTGGTTGGCACACTGAGTGGATATTTTATTACTGAGAAGTCAGTGAACGTCTTAATGTTTACAGACTCAAAAAGGTCTTTTCATCTCAAATACGATTTGACTGTGATGGTTTTGAACATTTCATGCCACAAAACGGGAAAGTTTAAAGTTATGTTTTTCCAGCCTACCAGGATTAAGCAACATTTGACTGCGCGTTGCGAATGTTTCCGTGTCTATATCAAATTTAAGAAAACTACACACACATCTGAGTTATAGCTGATTTTGTGACTTTTAAAAATATGCTTTCTCTTTTATTAGACTTTAACTTGGAGTGTTACTTATTTAGTTGTGTTATGTTATAATGTTAGTGTGAAATATTTTAATTGACGTTAAAGCTGAGCTTTATACCTTTCTGCACATTGTCATTCACTCCAGTGATGACAGGCAACTAAAATGTTAAAACCAAAGGTGGCAGAAGTTCAGTAACCATCTCAAGCTCTGAATACACAACAGTCAGTGGAGTGTGATGTTACTGGTGTTGAAGGACTGTTGGTTTCACAGCAAACATGGTGTGACTCATGCTTCTTCCATCCTATCAACCTATTCAGCTGGCATAAGTGCGACCTCCTAGACCAACTGCAACAAATATAGTTGTTTTGGTGTTTCATGATACCTCCCAATGGAGAGTGGATAAAATATTACAAATACATAATGTATAAACCGTATACTGACATTATTGAAGGCTTATTTAGTTATTTCAAGTACACAAAATAAGCAAAATCTGATAGCCATCACTCGCCTACCTGTCCAACTGGGAACAAAGGCACTTTTAAGTTTTGTGATCAATAATCTTAGCCACTGTGAAGAATGAGGCCCATTATTTTTTTCCCTTGAGCTGTTGTAGTCTTTCACCAAGCTGTTGTTCTTTGAACAAAAATCTACCCGAGAAGTAAAAAGGCTTTATGTGTTCATCAGTGGCCTGTCGCTAACTCATGTTGCCATGAAGCTGAACTAATTGGCTGTGCACGGGAGGTGAAAGCACGCTGTTTCGATATCATTGCTCTTCATACAGTACCTGTCCTCTTATCAGCAACATCTATAAAACGTGTTCTCCCCTCAGTATAATATTCATTCAATCCATATCAGAGCAGCATTCTTGCACATTAGCCAAAGACATCTCCAACAGTCTGGTGTGAAATATCACCAAGCCTATTGATTTTCAGCCACAGTGGCAGCAGGGCTCTAGTGGTGGAAGTGACAGACTGACGACCAGCCCAGCACTTAAGTCCAAACTGAAATATCTCAGGATGCGTTTGATTGGATCACAAGAACATTTTGTACTTGTGACACTCAAACCTGGTGATCCCTTAACTTCTCATGTTGTGTCATCATTCCGTCCAATGTGTTGGCTGCAATGAATTTTCTCTTCTTTTCTCATCTTTACTTTCTTTTAGTGCTGATCAGACAATGCTAGCATGCTAATATTCTAATGTATGCTGCTAAAAAGGAAAACCTACTAGGATGACCAATGGCCGAGCAGATAGGGCCAACAAATGTACTGGACGGGCTGGTTGGATTCTTTCCTGCTTGCCATTTCTTGTCTCTCTACACTGTCCTACAAAATAATGAAGACAAATAAAACCTGCTGTCAGTGTCAGCAGGTTTTCTTTGTCATTGTGAGCATGTTGGCATGCTGACAATATCACTTAGCTAAAGTCATAAACCCTGTTTCTTTTTGTTAGTGTTAAAAACAGCTAGTATATTGTTGCATGGCTTCATTTTCACTTTTCACACTGGTTCTTAAATTATGGCTGTAATATGAAAAAAACTGAATTGTCCCGAGTTTCATTCAGTAGGCTGTTGCCTGGGATCACGGCCGGCTAGAAAATGAAAACAAAAGATCATTGTGATGCCTGCGTTACCTGTGTCTTTGTGTGTGTGTAAATGTGAGGATCAGTCAGTGAGAGGTTGTTAAGGTTATGTTCAAGAGAAAGGTTAAAGCAGGGTGACCATATTTTGATTTCCAAAAAAGAGGACCCTCGGCCCGGCCACGAGATAGCCTACTTAAATGATACTTGCAGTTAACTCAAAGATTCCTTATAATTTTAATATATTTAAAGTTTATATGTATGGATAGAATATTTTGTTGTATTACAAAATAATATCTCTCAAAGACAGAAATTCAGATAGGCTTCTCACAGGTTACTGAACATTCTTTATTATGCCTCAATTGTAAAAAAAAATATATATATATACCAGCTTTGCACACAGTGCACTCAGCCTCCCATATGTCCCGACCGGGTCAGTAAACTGAGAATTTTTTTCGCAGTTCTTCTGTGAACGTGCATTTGCGCTTCGGCATGTTGAACGCTTCAGCTGCACCGCTGGTGTCTGCTGCTTTCTTGTTGTGAGTTTTGGAGATCCGTCCACAGGGCAGCCTCTCGGGGATTACGTCACACACGCTAACCCAAACAATGACAACCGGGGGAGGGGGGGCACACACATAGACTGTGTCCGAAACCGCTCCCTTAATCCCTAACAAGAGCACTATATGGGGAGCTCGTCGTTTTCTAGTGGTGTCCGAAATCTTTTGCAACAAAATGTAGTGCACTGAAAGTATCCCACAATGCATTGTGAAAAGTAGAGACTAGCCGATGGTCACTAACCCAAGCAAGATATCCCATGATGCATTGCGCTCGCGGCGAAAATGGCGATTCCAGCAGAAGGGAATCGTTTATTTTATAGCATATTTCAAAAACAAGGCAATTAAACGTACTGTTTACATGAATGTAATCAGCATTAACATCGTGCAAAACAGTACAATCGGACATCAGATTATCAAAAGCCTTTAACAAAATGCTAAACAGAATTTTTTTCTTTGTCTTTAGCCGTTAGTGGGGTACGTTTTAATTGCGCGACAGCGATGACGCAATTAACGGCGCCAAAAGTAGTGTCCAAAAGCGATTGTTCATTTTGTGAATGAGTTCACTATATAATACACTAAATTCATCTCCCTATATGGGGAGTAGGGAGCCAAAAGTAGTGTCCGAAAGCGATTGTTCATTTTGTGAATTAGTTCACTATATAGTCCACTAAATTTATCTCCCTATATAGGGAGTAGGGAGTGAGGGGGTGGTTTCGGACACAGCCATATACACACATATACTCACACAGAAGGAAAACCAGACATTATCATCAATTAATAAAAACCCCCCGGACGCCCCGGACGGGACGTAAAAAGTGGACATGTCCGGTCAGCCTAAGTTAGCCTTGGTTAGCTTCAGCTCTTACAGTTAGCCTCGGTTAGCTTCAGCTCCTACAGTTAGCCTTGCCCATTCAGCAACCTTAACTTAGAGTTAAAATGAATGAATGCGCATAGCTTTATTATCTTTTTATTAACTTTATAAAATTTTAAATTAAACCCATTATATTACAAAATATTGTAATAAAAGCTTGACATGAGAAGTTCACTGCTTGTTATTTGTCTTCCTTTTTGTTCGGAGTATACACACACAAACACAACAATGAGAAATTACAGGTCTTTGGATGCCGATAACTGTTTTTGTAAGCGAATCGCTGCCCTGACGTCGCAGGTCAACCAACGTCACCATTGGCTGATGAATCTGTCAATCAAATGTATGTTTCTGATTGGCAGATTCATCAGCCAATCAGGTGTGTTTGCTTTCAGCCAATCATATGGCTCCTTACAGTTCTCCACACTTAAATCGATGGCGATGGTTGTCGTTATGGCAACAATAAACAACACGTTTCGCAAAGGCGGCGTGTAACATACGGTCACATGGTTTATGTTCATTCAAACATTTAACTTTGCTAAGCAGGACGCATCAACCAATTCAATGATTTACAACAAAGGGGACAGACATAAATGTTACTGACAGGTTGAGGTTGATTACGTCTCTCCCTGCTGTTGGTTCAACGGCAGTGTGACGGGTGAGAACGTGCGAGCGGAAATGCCTTTGATGTGTGACGGGCTTTGTTACGTCACAGAGTGGGAAGTAAATAGAACTCCATGTTGACTTCCCCTTCACACAAGTATCTCCAAGAGAACAATCTAAAAGCAAAGAGAGGATTCAAACTCTGCTCAACATTTACAGGAAACTGCAAACACACAGAAGCATCACATCGATAATGGACCAATCGAGATCACCGATGGACAACACTGCCCTCATCTCAGCCGAGGCTCTTCATCCCATCGTCAAGAAGTATTTGAAGAGATTCTCTGCAGTACAGTGGAACTTGTTAGCTGCAGGAATCCAGGACTCGGCCACAACAGCTACGCTGGCTGACCTTTGTACAGAAGTGGTCCAGACCCTCTGTACCACTGTCCTGACAGTTCTGATTCCCGCCATCAAGGAGAGCTTTATCAGGAAGGAACCAGCGGATGAAATAAACTCAAGACTGGAGAACCTCAACACAGATGTGGGAGACCTGCTCTCTGAGAGCTTTGCTGTGGCTCTTAATATGGAGCAGGTGAAATGTGACAGCGCTGAAAAGCTCACAGCTTTAGTGGAAAAAGAAGTTTCTGAGAAGGTCGACTCCATTGTGTCTGAGACCCTCATTAGCTCTGTTTTGCCTGCAGAGCCGGCTGTTTTTGTGAGCGGTTCCGTGTCCAGCATCAGCTCCCTGGGTCTAATGGTGTTTCACATGTCCAAATGTCTGAGAAGATGTTTGAATAAGGTGAAATTCCAGTGCCTGGGAGAGTGTTGGCATCCAAAGATCACCTCAACTGATAAAGTCCCTGAGTCAGCACCAGAGACGCCAGAAATCAAGGAACAGGAGCATTGTGACTCACCGCTGAGTGTAAAGTCAAAGATTTCTGTCCGCTCAGCCACAGAAGCTGTAACCAGCATTTTACTTAAATGGTCCAATGAAAACCAAGACGCAGCAGAAGAGCACAAAGACTCTCCCAAAGACTCTCCCTTGTCTGACATCTCTTTGGATGCTCAGGATGCAGCGTCTGATATCGTCAAACTGATAATAGACGATCTCCATTATGAAAACTTTGAATATGTTGCTGGGTGCAGCCAGAAGACCAGCTCACCCAGACATCATTTTAATTTGAAGCCAATTCTGCACAGGGTCAGAGAGTTTTTCCTTTCACAGGACAACCCTTCAGAAGACATCACAGATGGAGACCAGATCAAAGACAAAAACAGATTTTCCTGCTTTGCCAAGAAGCAATATAAAAAAATGATGGCAGAGCTGAAGAGAAAATTTAAGGCAGAAAAGCCAAAGTTCCTGGTGAGTCTCACACAGGATTCAGGGTCCCCTCAGTTTAAAACCAGGCAAACACCTGAACCTACCGGTCTATTTAGCGGGATGGAACTCATCTGCGTAGGATTAAAACCCTGCAAAGTCGGTGCTAAGGCCATAAAATCAGATGTGGACAGCTTGTTTGAGACGCTACACCAAACAAAGGATCCTGCAGCACGTCTCAGTAAGACACAGGAAGACATCAAGACCAGCGGAGAGCTCAGGAAATTTTCAAGGGAACTTGTGGATAAAATGTACTCTCATCTGGCGGCTGGGCAGACAGATCAGATGCCCCTTGTTTCAGTGGGCAGGTGTCTTTTTAACTCTGTCATCCCAAAATTAACCAGGAGGAGAGACGCCGCCCAGTCAAAGTTCTCACCTGAGGTCCTGTACGCCATGACCGAAGACGCTGTGGAAAGGTTCTTACAGAATGTGCTTCTCTGGATGGACAGAGAAGAATCTGATAAGAAGAGCTACAGTGAGGAAGTGTCGAGTGTACTCAATGACATTGTAGATGTCGTCGCAGAAATGCTGTCCACATCAGGAGAGGAGCACACCATCATGCCAGACTCCCCTCATGCCAACAATGTGCCTGAAGCAACACCTCAGACACCACGTCCTTGTGAGGTGGAACCATCTACATCTGTCTGTGTTGAGGGGTTGAACAGAGGGGTTGATGATCATGAGGTGACCTCACAGAAAGCATCTCCTGACAAAGTCTCTGAGCCTCCATCAGTTTTTCACCACAGTCCTAAAGAACGTGGCCCCAGTCTGGGTTTGACCCCTGAGGAAGCAGCGCAGGGCCAACATACACACACAACACAGTCAGCTGAGAGCTCTTCTTCGGTAACGGAAGAGATGACAAACGCCTTCATGACTTCTCTTTTCCTGAGGCTCCTCACAAAAGTCTCCAACATAACTGACGTGTCCGGAGAGGTAGACGTCAACGGCCTCACCCAGCACCTGTCAGACATGGCACTGGAAGAAATGAACACCGGTTACTCTCAGAAAAAGATGAAGGCACTCAACCAGACCATGACAGAAGACCTTCATATGGTGTTTAACCCTCCAAAAGAACTGCTGAGGGTTGTGACCACATCAGAGGATCCACTTTTTGATGAGGTTGTTGTGACCTTACTGCAGCGGCATGTTGTGGAGCCCTTCGCTGTTCCACCCAGAAAAAAGAAGTCCAAAGTGGGCAGATTTTTCTCGGCTGTCAGGAAAGCTTTCATCAGGCCCTTTAAGTGCTGCAATTAAAACGACCCGACCTCCTGCTGCAACACCACCAAAACCGCAATAATCACCAACACTACCAACCAACACCAACACACAACAACTCATACCTGTTGGGTTTACCCCGGGTGCTCCGGTTTCCCCAACTTCTTTAATAATAAATAAATAAATAAATAAATAAATAAATAAATCACAATTCCATTTAAATTTTTGTTGTGTTTCTCCAAATGTTTCCTCAAGAAGAACCCCTACAGGAACACCAACTAAAACCTAAACTATCTATCTTTCTAAACCTTAATGTCCCAGTGGGAAATTTGTTGTAGACTTTACAGTGTCTTCATAAAAAGGCAAAGACCACAGCAGTAGAAATGCCTCCATTCAGTCATACAGTGAAGGGGGACACTTCAGCAATATAAAAAATAAGTGTACAATAATGGCATCTCCACATTCCTGTATGAGCCAAGCCTGGTAAAGGGACAATACTTTTTACATTTGGTGTTACAACAAGAACGATCAAGCATAGTGGCTACTGTGTAATTATGAACACATATCTTTAAACGCTGGGTTGGTTTTATTTCACATAGACAGAGCACAACGCGTCATACTCAGAAAGCCACGCCCACCGGAAGGGAAAACAATCGGCGGCACAGTTTAAAAAACACTGTCCAGTAGTTAGTTTAAAACATTTCAACATGTCAGATGATTATTTTAACATGCTAGATGTACCGGAGAAAAAACGGTACAATCTTTTTCATTGTTCCTTCTGTTTGCCTTCATTTTTATGGAGAAATGATCCCACTGAACGGCCGGAGGTGACATACATCGATATTTACAAATACCTGATGGAGTCCCCCGGTAAGATCACCATTTAACCTGATAGAGATAAAAAAAAAAAAACACACTACTATTACATCATTTTAAAATAGCTTTTTAGAACCCAAACGTTTCAAATCTGCCCCACTTTATGGGGTTAAAACGTAGTTGGTGTTTGTACGCTAGCCTTGGTTAGCTTCAGCTTCTACAGTTGGCCTTGGTTAGCTTCAGTTCCTACAGTTAGCCTTGGTTAGCTTCAGTTCCTACAGTTAGCCTAGGGTGACCATATTTTGATTTCCAAAAAGAGGACACTCGGCCCGGCCACGAGATAGCCTACTTAAATGATACTCGCAGGTAACTCAAAGATTCCTTATAATATTAATATATTTAAAGTTTATATGTATGGATAGAATATTTTGTTATATTACAAAATAATAACCTTCAAAGAGAGAAATTCAGATAGGCTTCTCAGAGGTTACTGAACATTCTTTATTATGCCTCAATTGTAAAGAAATATATATACCAACTTTGCACACGGTGCACTCAGCCTCCCATATGTCCCGACCGGGTCGGTAAACGGAATTTTTTTCGCAGTTCATCTGTGAACGTGCATTTGCGCTTCGACATTTTGAACGCTTCAGCTGCACCGCCGGTGTCTGCTGCTTTCTTGTTGTGAGTTTTGGAGATCCGTCCACAGGGCAGCCTCTCGGGGATTACGTCACACACGTTAACCCAAACAATGACAACCGGGGGAGGGGGGGCACACACATATACACACATATATACACACAGAAGGAAAACCGGACATTATCATCAATTAATAAAAACACCCCGGACGCCCCGGACGGGACGTAAAAAGTGGACATGTCCGGGGAAAAGAGGACGTTTGGTCAGCCTAAATTAGAGCCATCTAGGGAAACAATCTTCACGTTAATCCGGGCATTTAATCCTGTTTTTGTGTTCGTCTGTGCAGCAGGTTTCATTGGAGATGTCATCAGATCAAAAGCTGGCTTCCCAGAAATCCCATGAAGCTGGACAAAGAGGCCTTGCCTGATCTGGAGGAAACTGACTGCTACACAGCCCCCTTCAGCAGAGCACGCATGCATCAGTAAGTAGGACATGTTCTGTCATATATGTATATATACATATACTCACAATGGAAGTTTCACATAATGGCAATAACTGCAGAAGTAGTGTTAATCTGGAATTCATCCTGCTGTGTAGCCCTACAGTAGTTTCTCTCTCATCCTTCACATTCATTCATGTCCTCAGCTCTGAATGTTGAATTTGGAAACTAGGTTATGAAATTTGTATCATGAAGTCATGTGCATTTGAAAGCTTAGCGCATGTACTCAGAATTCAGGACAAGTTGATCATAAATAAGATATTGAGATGCAGCAGCAGATGTCCAGGAACTGATTTTATCTTTCCTCCACTCTCTTTCTCTTTTTTTTTCCAAAATTGTGAGTGCTCTTGTTTGATGAAAGGCATCATCCAATTTTCTTTGTCAGTGAATTATTTTCACCTTTCGTTTGCTTGTCAGTCTAAATGTTTTTCTGGGAACTAATGCTGCAGGAATAAATACAACTTCCAAACATTTTTTTGGCTCGGCTTTCATTAAGTGCATTGACTGGGTGATACTGATATACTATTAAATGATGACTATCTGTCTATCTATCTATCTATCTATCTATCTATCTAACTAAGAATGTGTGCTATTATTTTCCTCCCAGCTTCACTATCAACAACAGACAGACCTTCTTCTCCAATTCCACCAGAAGCAGGATAGTCCATCACGTCTTGCAGCGCACTAAGTACGAGGACGGAAAACCAAAGATGGGTAAGACACCACATGCATTTCTTTCCCTTCTGGCTTCTCACACACTGAATACTGTTTCTCCCAGTATCACATTTGCACCTTCTGATAGACATTTATATGTAATAACTAAAAAACTTAGGTAGATATATTTTTTCCTACACAAAAAACATGAAAACATCATCCAGTGCTCAACAAACATTCCAATCTGTGACTGAACACAATGGAAATCAGGCTCAACAGAAAAATGCCAATATCAATCTATGAGATAAAACCTTTGGATGTGAAATTATTGTAAAAAGTAGGAAAGAGGCTACTTAAAAAAATATGTAAAATGTAACATACATCTTGCAATGAATAATAATTGTCAACATATCGCAAAAAGTGTGTCTTTCTGCCCTGGAGCTATTTATAGCCTCAGTATCTGAGGCAGTCATTTTTTTATGCAGAAAAAATACTTTGTAGATGTGAGAGAGGTTATATTAACTCAGCACAGAACCAATTATTCCAGTAAAAGAATATTTCTTGTTATTAATTTCATTACAAGTTATCTGTTGGAAGTTGAGATATCAATCCAATCCACTGACAAATAAAAGATTGGTGAAATTATTTAAAAATGTATAAGTAATAGCTGGATGAGTGTCTGTATTGGATTTTGTTGGATTTGGTAATGTCCCATGATTTTAATGTTTTGTTTGGGTTTTAGAAAATCACTAGGAAAGGTTTTGACTTCTGAGTGAGTGAGCATGAAGTGATCCAATTGTTAGTTTATGGTTTTATGGTTTGTAATAAAACCAATGGGGGCTTCAGGCTACTAAGATTTTACTGATAGTTTGACTTTAGAGGGAGACATTTGGGAGAATCATGCCTGTGTTTGCTGCCTTGCTATGGGATGATTAAAAAGTGGGCAGCTGCTGAGCTGTTGCTCTCATCCCACTTGTGGCTGATCCCTCCTCTCCTTCTGGCTATTTGTTATTTTAGTATTGGCAGTTGCAAAACTGTCCGTCACCTCCCACTCCACTGTCTTGTCTGACTGCTGTCGACATGTTTTGCTGATTAAAGTTGGGCCTTGAGAGGCCAGAAACAGATTTAACATTAATATTTTAATATTGTTGACCACTGTACTTTCGAAAAAAAAGAGTTCAGTTCTGCCACAAGTGTTGGAAAATCCTTTTCAAATCCTCCCCTCCTGCTCCAGCTCTTACTATCTGAATTTTCATTCAGAGGATGACAAAACCAGTCATTGGCAGTGAAAATGAAAATGTTGTGTATTACCTGCTGCCATGTCAGGCACAATTCAGCTACTTTATTGTAATTATCACAATATTTTACAATGCTGGTATGGACACCAAGTGTTTGTAGTTCAGTAAAAATGCCAAAGGTTATCTTGAAGTGCTTGCAGTGATTTGAAATTCCAACCTGAGTGTTTTCAGCCTGTAATGTGCTTGTGCAGCTTGAGAGTTGCATAATGGAGTAAATTGTTCTGACTATACAAGTGTAGGTTTGAATGAATCACTCACTGGACCCCCCTCTCAATAATGCCTGGTACTGAATATTTAATGTGTCCTCGTGCTACTCTAGCTGTTATCTGTTCATGAGATGACATGCTTTTTAATTTATGTAGGTATCAACCGCCTGTTGGGCAACAACACATATGAGGCTGCATTTCCTCCTCATGAGGTAGGACAACTTTTGTTTTTACTGATGAGATTCACAAATGGTCAGTCTGTAAAATTCCTCCTGTAATGTGGATTTTCTTGCTCTTTGTCTCATCAGGGTGGTTACAAAGGCAGACATCCTATTAAGACCCATGGTGCTCAGAACCACAGACACCTACTGTACGAGCGCTGGGCTCGCTGGGGCATGTGGTACAAATACCAGCCGCTGGACCTGATCAGGTGGGACACAGCGTGACACAGCAATTGAGATGTGTATGGACATTTACCTGAGCTCTTGTGTCCTGTTTATCCTGAAACTGTGATCTTTTTAAGGAAGTGTTGGCTAAATAGATCAAAGGTAGCCTAGGTTTTGCATACGCTACACCAGAAGTAAGTTATTCTCATTTCCAATGAAAAGGCTTGTTTATCTTTCTCCCATATCCCAGTAGAGCTCGTATTTCTGAATGGACAGACCTATTTAAATTATTGAGCAGTCTTTCCCTTCTTATCACAAGTAAACCAAAATGAGGAGTGAAGTGACAAGGAAGATTTTAAAAGATATTTTCACTTTCTTTCCAAGAACATCAATACCACAGTCATGCAAAAAGTTGGATCTTGGGATTAGTTTAGTTTATCATAAAGGCTAAGAGCTACATAAGTCATTTTTGCATGTCTGGTTGTACACGGATTAAACCAGCAAAGCACAATGTGTAAATCGTTGAGTTTTAGAGCTGCTAATGAGCATATCTGTTTCCCTTTGGATAGAGCCAGTTTAGCAGTTTCCACATGCTTACAAGCTTCATGCTAAGATGAGCTGACTTCCTCAAGCTAACGTTCTGTCCTTAAAACAGACGAACAGGAGAAGTTTCAGCATCCTTATTTAACTCTCAGCCACAGTGAGTGAGTTGGTTTTCCAGCGTGCTGAACATCAGTTTGCAACATTCCAGCTAGACAGCTCCTTAATGTCGTTGTGAATGTAATCATGACCGTAAGATTATCTGATGATGAACTTTGTTTTTCTGGTATAACTGGTATATAGACAATCTCATGATGAGATTTCCTGAATTTCACAACAATGGACACTCCTGTAAAGTTTTTTTCTTAGAAATGTAAAGTTACCCAGTTGAGTTTTTATTTTTTTCAAAATTGACTTCTTAATATATACATCTTCATATATGGTAATATCAATATACTGACATTAAAAATGTTTTAATCCATAGAAGGCTACAACACAAAGCTGTAGTCCTTCTGGGACAGTAATGTAATCTAATAAGGGAAATGGGTTGATGGTGAGGTCCTTTTTGGAGCAGTTGTGAAATACTGTACCTGTCCTGTTCAAGGGCAGCTTAAACTCTGTGGTTTAGGAAGCAAATACAGTTATTGATTCCCACCACAGTCTGACTTTTCAACTGAACAGCCTCTCTATCTATTAGGGATGACTTGGCCACTTCATAATAACCTACCTACACCTGCAGCAGCTGCATAAATGAACCAGGTTAAATTAACAGTCAGCATAAGTTTATCTGTAAATTTTAACCATTCTGTCTGTCTGTCTTAATCCCAGGCGTTACTTTGGTGAGAAAATTGGCCTTTATTTTGCGTGGCTGGGCTGGTATACTGGCATGTTGATCCCTGCTGCCTTGGTTGGCGTTTTTGTCTTCCTCTATGGTCTCTTCACAATGGACTCAAGCCAAGTCAGGTCAGTTCACATATTCAGCGTAGCGTTTAGGATATTGCGCATATATCTGTCTTTTGTCACGATGCATTGTCTCACCAGCAAAGAGATATGTGAAGCTAACACGACCATCATGTGTCCGATGTGCGAGGACACCTGTGAGCCCTGGACCCTCAGTGACAGTTGTGTCTACGCAAAGGTCAGTGCCGTTCTCATATTCATCATAGTAGTATCATAGTTTATAGTTTCCCAACCTCTTACTCTTACCCTACTCTCTTCTTACAACATTTTCAGCATCGTAGTTTAAAGTTATTTCATGTCTTTTGTTCAGATCAGCCCTTCCTGTGTTTGTGTTTCTAGGTAACCCATCTGTTTGACAATGGTGGCACAGTATTCTTTGCTATCTTCATGGCTATTTGGGGTAAGTGGAGGCAGTTTTTTTTTGTTTGTTTGTTTGTCTGACTCTCTGTCTGTCTGTGTCTGTTTGTTTGTTTGTTCTATTGTTTGTTTGTCCATTCTCCTGATTTTGAGAACATCAGATGTATTAGTATTACATCAGTAATACTATCAGTATATTATATCAGTATTACATCAGATGGGCTCTCCGTTGACGCAAACCCTCCTAGAACCCAAATCTATTTATACAATAGTGTGTAAGCGCCCATGCTTCCACTCTCCCCTCGACTCCTCCAAACACATTAGGCTTTCAACTGAGAATCCAGCATATAATATCTCCACTGTGCAAATACAGGAGATCTTCTCTCTGTTGTAAGTGTGCCAGCCAATAAAGAAAGTCAGATTTGTTTAACTGCTCTTAAACACCCTGGGCTGTCCTGATGTAATTAGGCAGATAATTAAACATTTCCCAGAAGGAGATGGTATCATTTGACTATATGGGATGTGCAATTGCACTGTGATGGGCATATGTTGCAGCTCTGTTGCCCCCAGCTGAAATATCTTTGTGATGTAGAATGTGAGCATTGTTATGCAGCATCTGGGCTAAATACAGGCCAAGAGGAGGTTGAGAGCCGAGGGAGGTCAGGCCAGCCTCACTGACTGATGTCTGTTGTTCTGAATCCTGCATTACAGTTTTTGGCAGTGTGGACCGAAGCAGTAGTGCTCTGCCACTGAGTGAGTGCGCTCTAGATCGTGGGACTGAGTGTGTATGTGCAAGACAGAAGAAAAATTGATTAGCCCAAGGGACCAAATGTAAGCTTGTGAAAGACTGCTTTTCTTTTCCTTTAAACAAAAGTGGGTCAAGCTATATAAACTTCGAAATCTTTCACAGCAGTCGAAGTTTTTCTGACTGAGGATTCACATTCTGGTGCTTTTTGAAGACACTACGTGCCTCCCAAATGTCAAAACTTAAATATTCAGTTTAGGATGAAGAAAAGCAGCCAAAAGCAGCCAATTGTTGTAAGTGAGTAGTTTAGCCCTGAACCTCAGGAGTTCATTTCTGAGTTCTTCTTTAATGATTAATTACTTAACTCCTAATTACTCGGTTTAACCCTTAAATGCATGTAATATGTTCAGATATATACAAGATCACAAAGGACACAGTAAAGCTGTGTTAAAGCTGCACAGTGCTCATCAAACAGTCACAGCAGTTTCCATTAGTGGGCTGTTGCTCTGCTGCAGTGACACATGTATATCATATGTACATCTAATGAAAAGATTGCATATGAGCTGAGACAGTATTATATTGCTACAGTGCGCTGTCCATGCTAAACCATGCAAGACTGCTTTTCCACTGACTAACTCCACTTGTCTCTGTCTTAGGTTACATGAATATTCTTCCACATTGATTCTGATGTGTGCTTGCCAATCAGCCTTTATTAAATCCTTGTTGTCTAGTGTTGAAAGAGAAAACATGCAAACTTTTGATAGAAAAAAAAAAATCACAACAACATCATATCTGGTGTTATGTGTAGTTCAAGTCTTAGTAGTCTGGTACAAAGGAAACGATGACTCTAGAGTGACTTCTGCCCACAGACTATGATCAAATGGATCGCATCCGACAAAGACACAATTTGGGGGTGAAACTTTATACAAGTAAAAGCCATTTGCCGTCACCACTTTGTCCCCACAAAGCAAAGCACTGTGTGAACTAATGGCTGAAATCGGTCTCCATAATGCTCTGTGTTTGTTTCTGAAGCCTGCTTCACTGTGTGCAGCATATCAATGTAACCAATAATGTGACTGATTCTTAATCCACTCTGCAGCCACCGTATTCCTGGAATTCTGGAAAAGAAGGAGGGCAGAATTGACTTATGACTGGGATCTCATTGATTGGGAGGAGGAAGAGGTTTGTCAACTATATCCTCATATTATCTAATTACCACACAATCATAGCTTGTTTCAAGCTGTCTACTTATTAATTTAATGTGCTAATATGATATTCAAACAGGATTTATTGCTGTATCAAAGACACCCGACTTCAGTTCAATAGTTCATACTGTAATATGTTTTGCTGATCAGGAGGAGCTGAGGCCTCAGTTCGAAGCCAAATACTCCAAAGTGGAGCGAGTCAACCCCATCTCTGGCAAGCCTGAGCCTTTCCAGCCTTTCCCAGACAAACTCAGCCGGCTCATGGTGTCTGTGTCTGGAATATTCTTCATGGTAAACCCTTAGATCTTTGAATAATCTGCACTTCTGGGAATCAGGCTCAAAATGATCTCACTATTATTTTGTGTGCCACCTCCGATGTGCCAGTTGCAGTGTAACACTTCCCCCTGCTGGACAAAAAAATGTTTTAGAGGAACTGAGGAATTATGTCATACTGATTTCAGTTAATCAGTATGACAGTTAATTTTTTTCTCAGTCAATATTATTTCACTTTTTTCTACAAACTTCCTCATGATAAAATAAGATGATAGTTTACGGAGGCCAAGCCCAAACCAAAATGATCTGTTCATAAGTTGAGACAAAGGCATCCTCCCCTCTGCTCTCCTTCAGTCTGTCCTTTGTCCTCTGCTCAGATTTCCCTCGTTCTGACCGCTGTGTTTGCTGTGGTGGTTTTCCGTCTCATTGTGATGGAGAAGTTTGCTTCCTTCAACTGGAAGTTCGTGAAGAAGAACTGGCAGTTTGCGACCTCTGGCACTGGAGTCTGCATCAACTTTATGATCATCATGTCCCTCAACGTGGTGGGTGTCTGGACAAGCATCATCTGGCACATTTACATGCTCTGCCCAACAAATACTTAATGAAACAGTTATTATTCATAACTTTGTTCCAGGAACTAGAATATCCACAGCCAGAAAGATGTTCCTGTTAGTTTTACACTGAGCTTTCTGTCATTGTCTGTTTCTCATGATCTCATCAACCTTTCTCTGTTGATGCATATGAGTGCTGTTATCTTGTCAGGTGTATGAAAAGGTGGCTTATCTGCTGACTAATTTAGGTGAGCACTTGTCCACATGCTGCACGAGTTTCTATCATCATTATCTCTCCATTCCCAGATGGTTGGCAAGTATTTATTTTCTCCCCCCTGTCCCCATATCTCCCTCTGTTTCTCCCCGCTGTAGAACACCCACGGACGGAGTCCGAGTGGGAGAACAGCTTTGCACTGAAGATGTTCCTGTTCCAGTTTGTGAATTTGAACAGCTCCACATTTTACATTGCTTTCTTTCTTGGAAGGTAGGCCAGCTGCCATGAGGCTCTGCAGTTCCTGTTTACAGCAAATTTAATGAGTGACTGTGCAAAGATGTTTCATTTCAAACTCCCATGTCATGACATCTGCCAAACCCCCCCCCCCCAACCACCATTCCTTTCCCCTCCTCACTCTATGGTTACAAAACACTGCACTGGTTAGAAATGTGATTAAACTGTGCTCTATTAGATATTATAGAGTCATGGTGCGTGTGTGTTGTTTGTTATTCTGTTCTTCCTCTGATTGAATTTTTTAGCTAATGTTGCTAATTTCAATCTGTTCAGGTTTGCCGGCAGACCTGGGAAATACAATAAACTCTTTAATCGATGGAGACTTGAGGAGGTGAGTGTATTTAGGCATCTCCAAAAGTGGGCGATGATACCAGCAATGACTGGGTTGCTTATTTGCCTTTGGTTTCTTTTTAATCTTTTTAATGATCCAGTTGTAAATTATTGCGCAAACCGTTAATCTCCCACGTAATTACTGGGATTTTCAATGGGATGAAGTGGGTCTCAGGATTCAACCGTGGCTTTGAATTATTTGGCATGAAATATGGATGTCACAGTTTTTAGTTAAATGTTTGGGGGTTTTTTTCACAGTGTCACCCGAGTGGCTGTTTGATTGATCTGTGCCTGCAAATGGGAGTTATCATGTTCTTCAAACAAATCTGGAACAACTTCATGGAGCTTGGTTATCCGTAAGTAAGATTATTAGGATCATGTCATGTGCTTCGTCCTCTGTGGACCATTAGAAATGCCGCATTTTATCCTGTTTAATGGTGCAAATGATTGGCATATTGCACACCTTATGTAATTTCTGTATAGTTTTTGTCCTCCAAGCCATTAGCATATGAAAAATCCTTTCTCCTGCAGGCACCCATCAAATTCTCTTGTGAGGGGCTTAGTGAGAGGGTTCCTGCAGCAATCCGAACATTGTCAGAAATAATTGCTTTGAGTTGAGTGTTTGCTGCTTGCTATGTCCTCAGTTTGCTGCAGAACTGGTGGTCTCGTAGGAAGATAAAAATAGGAGGTGGAGGAGGGCAGAACATAGAGAATAAAGACCAGCTTCCACAGTGGGACAAAGACTGGAATCTGCAGCCGATGAATGCCCATGGATTGGTGGATGAATACCTCGAAATGGGTAAAATATTAAAGTCCTGCCAAATGCTATGCTTGACTTTGCAGGAAGAAAGTAGAATCCATCTAAACTGTGGCGCTTTCTCAATATTTAACATTACTTCTGCCAGTGTTGAGACAAAACATCCTCTAAAGCTCATCCAAACGTTTCCTTCCTCTACAGTTCTCCAGTTTGGCTTCACCACCATCTTCGTAGCAGCATTCCCACTCGCTCCTCTCCTGGCTCTGCTCAACAACATCATTGAGATTCGTCTTGACGCCTACAAGTTTGTCACTCAGTGGAGGAGACCCATGCCGGCTCGAGCCACTGACATAGGTCAGTGTGATCTGTGACTGCCCTCAAACTTCACCTCTTCAATGTCGCTTGCACAGACTATGTTTTACTTTTGGATCACAGCCACTTCCTCCAACTGGAAAATGTTGTGGGAGCCAAATATTTTCCATATATGGCCCAGAAGCTTCTTGTGGCATGCTGCCCTGTAATTAAAGGAAGAATCCACGCTGAAACATTAGAAACGCCTCAGCTGTAGTGAACACATTATGTGTCATTCAAAGAGTTAAGCTGTTCTGTAGCTTTAAGATGACATTTACATTTATTGCCTGGAGACAAGAGACGGATAGAAGATTTTCCTCCACTGACAGTAGCCTTAATAAACTTAATTGTATGTCACCAGTGAACAGGCTGTATTTTGAATGATACAAATTACTTACATACTAATTACATACTTGCACAAGCAACAATGTCCCTGAATCATCACTGAAGGCTATAAAGTAAATGAAGGAAAGTCAGCATTATCCAGACTCTGTGAATTACAAATTAGTTTTTTCATCAGGGTGTGGGGAAGATGGAATTTTCCTCTTTTTCTCACATCACACATTTTGACATATATACCAGTGATTTTGTTAAAAACCCTATCAATGCTGGAAACAGTTTTGGAGGTGTTTACTCTCCTCTCTATTGGCTGTAAGGTATCTGGCATGGGATTCTCGAAGGTATTGGAGTGCTGGCAGTCATCACCAACGCCTTTGTCATCGCTATAACCTCAGACTACATTCCCCGCTTTGTTTATGCCTTTAAATATGGCCCATGTATGGACAAGGGACGCCACCATGACGATGAGTAAGGACTCAAAATAACATGTTAGCAGTGAATATAGCCAGCAGAGGGGCTTCTGTTATTATCTGATAACTTCTCCTTTGCTCTCAGGTGTTTGCAAGGCTACATGAACAGCAGCCTGTCTGTGTTTGACATGGGTGAGCTGAAGAACAGCAGCCAGCCCAGATACTGCAGGTACAGAGACTACAGAGCGCCTCCCTGGAGCTCGGTCCCATATGAATTTACCCTGCAGTTCTGGCATGTCCTGGCTGCCAGGCTGGCCTTTATCATCGTCTTTGAGGTCTGTCAACACTTCCTGTTTCTTTTTTGTCTGTGTACCAGCTTGGCTAGCAGCTCAACTAAAACTTCTGTTGTCCCTTCAGGTCGTGTAACTGCAGAAGGATTTTTTGCAGAATAATTTTTTAAATTTTATTCATTTTGGTATTATCACTATTACATAAAAACTTCACAAGCCCAAGTGAGGCTAAGGTCACACTTTAATTGAATCGGTCAAATGAAAGAAGTTGATAAAGTTCCACTCAAAAACCACAGTATACAACTTAAATAACATGCTTCAGCCAAAAAAGACACCATGTACTTGAAAATATTGCCCCCCGATAATATTGCTCTAGACATAAATTTCTGAAGAGGAAAGACTGAAATAATATAGGTTGTAAAGTTTTTTTTGTTGTTGTTGTTGTTGTTGTTGTTGGGTTTTTTTAGTACACAAAGTGTTGGGGTTTTTTTTGCATGCTTTATAAATTATGTAACGATTGCTGGCGACTGTGTGTGAGTTTTGTGAAAGGTAACTCATTAATGACTAATACTCTCCTCAGCACCTGGTGTTTGGGATCAAGTCCTTCATAGCATACCTCATCCCGGATATACCGAAGGACCTCTGTGATCGCATGAGGAGGGAAAAGTACCTGATGCAGGAAATGATGTATGAAGCAGAACTGGAGCATCTGCAGAAGGAGAGAAAGAAGAATGGAAGGCGTTACCACCACGAGTGGCCTTAGCTTTATCTCTACATCACAACCCTCAATTTACAGCCCCAACCTTTCCTTGACTGCTCATTTGTCTATTTTAGCTTTGAGAGTCCAGCTTCACCCGGCTGATTCTGTACACCAAAGACTACCCTCTCCAGTGACCAGATCCAGATCCTCGAGCCAGTTTGGCTCTGGCCCGAGCTCCTGCCCTGATCCCTCCTTTGCCATCTGTTCCACATCTACTGTTGGAGGCTGCTCTTGGTTTCTGGCTCTGACCCTCCCCATCCCGCCCCAGCAGGTTGCCCTGGGCTCTGTCCTGTGTTGTGACTTCACTGGGAAAACCTGTGCAATTGTAATGTTTACTATGCAGATCAAGGGCTGCAGATCACCTCTGTTCACTTTCGGCATCCATCCTGCAGTGTTCTCTCTGTGGCAGCTAGCACTTCGCTTTGACTCTGCAGTCTGGTGCAGCCAGTAGCATGGCCGCGTATCTTCTCCCATGAGTGTCAGCGGAGCCGCTCTTCTGGAGAGCTCGAGTGGCACTTGATGTTTTTCATGTTGCAAAAGTGTTTCTGGTGATGTGGCTACCAAATGAAAACTGACACTGTTCCCGCAAAGTAACTGTATATTGCCCTTGAAGCATGCTGATTAATATTTGCTGCTGTTTCATAAACTGAAGAGAAAAAAATAGTAAACAGCCGAACAACAACACTTGTCGCTGAGGAGTTTGCATCCATTCAATAAATTTGACAAAGAACTCTATAAAGTGCATGGTTATATCGTTTTGTACCTTTTTGATAGATAAAGTTCCTGTCTTGATGCCTGGTTCACATGTGTCTGTACTCAGTGTGAGCTATGTGTTAATCTGCCTGTGCAACTGCTGAGCTTGACTGTGTTGAGTTGAGGATAAGTTTGTGCGATTTGATTGTGCCTACAGTTGTACACACCACAATTGTGTCACCAACATCACGTGTGCCTGTTTGTGTTGCACGTGCTTTCTTAAGTGCAAGAAATATTCTCATTCCTTGTTCTGAGTCTGATCCGCTGTAAACTCTCTGAACTCTCCTGTAAGGATTTGTGTTGGATGTGAGTCACACCACAGTACCTACTGGGGTCCCAGCTAATGGCTCTAAAGCACATCCATGCTATACGTTGAAATGTGACTCCCATCATCATTAATGTATGCAGGAGCTACAAATCTGCTCTTCCGTCCTGCGCTCACAGCCTGTTTTTCATTTGCAGTTGGAAACCCTGAAGCGTGGTTGAGACTTGGATCACTTAGGCATACCTGTGGCTTAGAGGTTGAGTTTGCAAAGTACATCCATCCACTGTTCTTCCCTCAGAAAGTACACGAACACATTTCACCTCCAGTCTTTTATTAAGCACTCGGTCAGATGTGGTTTCAGCTGATTTCTGACCTTTGTTGACGTGAGACTGAGAAATTTGGTCTTTTATCAAATGCAGAGTCGTGGCACTGCCTTTGACTGTGGTGAGTTCTGATGTCCCAGATTAAAGCAGTTTTTAGCCAAACGAGAACTCAGGAAACCAGGCAGCATGAGGGACATGTTCATCTGTGAGGCTGAGTCAGATTGTAATCATTTCCTGCATAATTCATGCTGAGATGGAAAGTTGTGGAGTGTGTAAAATGAAACGTAAATGAGGGAGTTGTACTCGTTGTGACGAAGACATAATGTTCACCCCCAACCCTGAGCCAGCACAGGTCATGCTGACTTATTGCTGGCAAATGTGATTGTATATGGTGGTTAAGATATGCTCAGTAAGCATGAAAGGTCAAGAATACCAATACCCTGAATGCACTGCACAACACTGAGAAAATGATTCCTCATTTTGTAAGAATTGTATATTATTTGGATTTGTTCATGTATTTATTTTGCAGTTATTTGTATATACATTTGATGATGTATGTAATGTTTTTTATACTATTTATTTTAAGCTACTGGTATGAGTTCACCTGCTTTTACCCTCAGATAGACAAAGTATCGCCCACATTTCTCAGGTGTCCTCTGAATGTTTGCAGACGACCAACTTTTTACCATATTTTCTAAGAGGCAATTAAAAGCTATTCTGCTTTTTTAGATATATATTTTTGCACTGCAGTGCATTGCATGACTAAAATGCACACTCACGATTAAAGGCATGGTTGATTTTCTTTTTTTTTCTTTTTTCTTTTTTTTTTTTTGCATAATCCCAGTAAGTATATTAGAGCAGAGTGGAAATGATGGATTTTGATCATACAGTTAATCATAGGGATTTATGATGCAGGTTGTTGGATAAAATAATAATAGTAATAATAATGATGATGCTTCCAGGTCATCAAGTTCAGCCTAGTGATTCATAATCATTTCAGTCAGGCGAGAGAGAGATTTGTTTCTAAATCTTATTCTAATATTAAGGAAACTACTCCAGGTTTTCAGAATATCTTCCCTTCTATGTGAACATTGAAAATCTATGCATGTTATTATCCTTGAGTGCTATGTTTCTTTTGAACTGATGCAGATGTTAATGTACTGGTACGTTTGTACTGTAGAGTTTGCATGACCTCACACCTGCTTTGAGCAGTGCTACCCTCTGTGGAGTTGTTAACAGCGACTTAAACATATCACTTCCCTTTTTCGGTGTTGATCATTTTTTGAGGCCGGGACAAGACATGTGCTTCTCGATGTGGCAGAATTTTTTTACTTTGAGGGTATTTTGTAAAGAATAGCTTAGAGTCATACGATTTGTTCATGTCAAGAAGGGTCTGATAGAACAAAACGCAGATCTGTTTTCTTTGAACATTCAACTGTGAATTAAAGTGTTTACTCTCTAACAGCTGAAGTGTTTCTCTGACTGGGATGGAGTAAATGTATAAATATTCACATGACCTTGGATGTCTGAGTTGCCCAGCTTCTAATCATATCTGGATGGATCTCTTTCCTGTTGTGTTCTCTCTGAGAGCATTAGCTATCTTTCTTATTAATGAAAATGCTGCTGTTGGAAAGGTGTATCTATGCCTTCTGCTATTGGCAATAACACATTATGGGTATTGCATAATAAGTAATAAAGGCATGACCTTGCACATCTCTGAAAACATAGCAGTCTTGGGGGGCTTAAGCTTTGTGTTTTACGCTATGCCTCCTGATAGGATTGTGCTTGAGCAAGTGACGTACTTGACGTGGAAACACAGTAATGCTAGACCATAAACTTAACTGTACAATAGGATGGTATCAGTCGTGACATGAAGTGTATCAATAACATTGTTTACTTCGTTCCTGTTTACATGTAAAAACATATTGAAATGTACAAAAATAACACAACATGAGAGAATTTGGATATCACTCTTTTCTGTAATAAATCATGGATTGTATCTTTTAAATCAAAAACTCTACTCGTCTCTTGACTTTTGTTTCTGCTCCAAGGTAAAAATGGCAGACAGACGTCCTCTAGGCCGAGCTGATATCATCAGCACGAGTTTCACTGAATCTGCTTATGGAACAAACCCGAGCACAGCAAAGTGCAGAAATAATCATTCTTTCCCCACCATTATTACAAACCACAAATCTTCTTGCCAGAGAGTCTTCATATAACATATTGTTAAAAAGATTGCGCTTCGTGTCATGACAAACCCACCGTTTGAGCTTTGTAGGATTTTCCCACTACATTATGACTGTTTACTGCCACTGCTGCTCAGCCCTCGTCTCTAACTGCTTTTCCGTTTGTTTCATGTTGGTTAACACCAGCCTTCATTTTCATACAGAAAACTTTCAACTCTCCAGAAGAAACACGCAAAAGGCTGGTTTGTTATGGGCTCTAATGACGGATGCTTGAGCTTTTATTATTTCATTTCCATTGTCTTACTTTTGGGCGTCCACAGAGATATATCCCCTTTCACCTCTTTGACCAGCTGACATGGCATACGGCCCTGAGACATTGTGGTTTCACAGCAGTGCAGAAACTGATCTTGTGGTGCTGCCACTCCATATAAAGACGGTAGGTGTCGTGTTCTGTGACACTGGAAAATTAAAGGTAATTCAACAAGTATATATGAAGGCCATGTAAAAATGTAAAAAAATAGCACAAAAAAGCAAGCATAGCAGTGTTTCGAGGCAGCAGTATCAAAATACTTCATCACAAGTAAAAGTACTGCTTTCAAAACTCTTCTAATATTGAGTTACATGAGTATTAACAAGAAAATGTATCAAAAGCAAAGACAATATACTGTATGTAACTTGTCATTTTGTGACAATATTATTTGACATCTTTATGAGGCTTTTAAGGGGATGGATCTGCTAACACCCCATTGACACGTGGCACAGACCCAAAGTCAGACACTAGTTTCTTTGTTTGGGATCGTGACAAAACTGCAGAGCAGTTTTTCCATCCACTCCCAGTCCTCACTCAGTCAATCAGTCGAATTACTGATGGATGGAAACACACACCTGTTTTTACTATCATTGATTAAGCCATTGAGTTCAACCAATCACACACACACTCAAAATGTTAGTGTGAATATTAGAAAGAGTCCAGTAAGAAAGGAAATAGTTTCTTCACATTCTGCTTCCTAAGAAATAAAGATGTTATGGTTCAGCACAAAATTTATTTTCCAGCTTAGCTTGCCCTAATTGAATGTTTTGTGTAAGGAAGGAAAGTTAAATCTGTGTCTGTCTACCATTAAAACAGAGACAGCATTATTCACATTTTGCACAGAGCAATTTTCCAAAGCGGACACATTTCCAACCCAGACTCATATATCAGAGATCACTGATCCACTATTCCTGTTGCACAGACTGCAGGCATTACATCTTAGGCTGTACAAGAGCCTCAAGGTGACTGATTTTATTCATACAGAACAGATTTACAGTGCAGGTTAGGAAGGTAATCAGTGGGACAACTGAGGAGACTGTGGCGATAAATCCAACAGTGCCGAGATATAAACATGACGAGGAGCCAAGGATGACCAGCAGGGGCCAAAGGAGTCACAACCCTGATGTCCACAAATCATCCGAGCACACAGATCGCTGAGCACAGGAAACTGCTTCCAGCATTGTGGCTTCAACCAGGCCTCAACTGTTCTATAAAGGGTAAACAGAGGGATCTGCTATGGAAAATATTTGTTTGTGCTAGAGACAAAATGAGTTCATAAAAAAAGTTTTGGCTAATTTCACTTGAGCAACTATTTTGAAGTCACGACTGAGCCTCTCTGTATGGAAATTATGTCTGTCGGTCAACATCTGTCATTATAGTATCTGTACAACTATAAGTGTGACTAAATTGAAAATGTAGGTAAATGAAGTTCTTTCAAAATTTACACCAGAGACATTTTAGAGATTGGTGAGCTGAGCTCTTCAAAGCCATGAAAATGTATTTAAATCTCCTTGAATATTTCTCTCCATAGGGGTTTTGCTGAACAGCTGGTGAAAATGGCAGTGCAGCAGGCATGAATGAGGACATCCAGCACTGAGAAGCAGCAGCAGCCTCAAATGATTCCGGAGAGCTGGCGGGATGAAAGCGCTGACACTTGAACATCAGGTAAGTTTGATTCATTCTACACACACCAGGGGCACAAAACGATGGCTTTACTTTGATCATCAGCATCTTTCAGGTGCTCGCATTCCCGATAGTTCCCCCTTATAAGCTCCTAACAGCCGTAATGCTTTATGTGATTATGACAAAGTTATTTGTTTTGTCGGGTCATCATCAGTTTAAATGATGAATAGTGTAAGATCCCCCTAAAAATGCCAAACGTCATCCAATGAGACAGAACTGGAAATGATTAAACAGCAACAAAAACTTCATGCTATGTCATAATTATTGCTCAGGGCCTAAAAAAGGTCGCACGCGAGGAAAGATGACATCACTAGAGCACACAACATAACGCCAAACATTTTGAAAAGCACAGTGTTCAGGCTGAGAGACACCGAGCAACAGTTTGAACAAACATTGTTGTCTAAATTGCCACCAGTCCTTCTGCCTGCGACAAAGTCTGGAGGAAGCTGCGCCTCAGGATGACTGACTGATTAAAAAACAAACAATGGATGTGCTTCTGCTGGTAGGCGTCCAGAGAGTTGGTGCCAAAGCTTGGGACAGAGGTTATTTGTCTTCAACATTATTCTCTTTAATAAAACAGGCAAAAATCCACCTTTTTTGATGATGTGAAAACATCTGTAGTTTTCAGTTTGTTTGTTTACATTGGCTTTGTGCCCACCCTTTCCAATTTTGCAACCTAACTACTCGTAAACATTGAACATATGGTCTTATGGATGTGTCATATTCAGACAAAAAAATGTCTTGTGGCAGTTGTGCATTGTGGTCAATTTGCAGCTCCTGACTGTGGAAAAATGACTTCCTCTCAATAGATGTATTTTGAATTCCAACTGAGGTCCTCATATGCCAGTATTTAGTATTCTTTCAGCAGGAATATGTAAACTGCACTGATATCAACCAGTTTCTTTCCAAAACAAGATTATTGCCAGACCTGTCCTTATTTTAGATCGGTCCAGATTGTACCAGCATGTGCCTGTTTAAAAAGTTCACAATGATACCTTTTCAATAGTCTTCACTTCATCAGAAAGCACATTATGGGCACAGAAAAGTCGTTCATTAGTATATTCTGCATTGCTTGCAAGCATTTAGCAGCCAAGGTCCTTTTGCTTGAATGCAAGCAATTACAGTGTCAACTATGTAAGAGAATTGCCTTTATGACATGTTTAACTCTATGGCTTTGACTCACATTAAAATTTATTTAACTGAAAACATTTCCAGAGAGAAAATACTTAATGGTTGCTTAGTTATATGTAAATATCTAATTTGCTTTAAGAGCATGTTGTAATAAAGGGTTACATAAACAAGCCCAGCTTCACTACCGATAGTTGCCCCGAAACTTCCCATGTGAAGTATTGAATCGAAATAATTCCTGTGGTTATGATGAGCGCTGGGTCATTAAGATTCACTGTGAGTCAGCCTCTGCAGGCTCCTACACAGCCTGCAGGCGCTCAGCGCTCTTGTTCTCTCAGATCAGCACTGAGAGGAAATCCATCACCATCTGAAATGCATCTGTCCAAACTACAAGTCCTTGTCCTCAATGTGCACACAAAAACGCCCAAATAAACACACACACAGCTTTATTCAGGACGGGATCAACAGCTCGCAGCTCCACTAGATTGTATTTGTTGTTGCATCTGTTGCTACATCTGCCCTCAGAGAGCTTTGGCCTGCAGTAACCCGCTCTGTCTTGGCGAGCCGGTCCGTTTACTTTATCAGTGTTTATGGTGAGAGACACTGTATTTATTCAGGTGTGTGACTTATGAAGAAACAGAGAAAAATCTGCATGGTGGGAGGCCTCTGGCTGTCTTCACTTGTACCTTTTGTTCAGGAGAGAAACAGTAGTTTTCAAACAAACATTTTTTTTCGAGGAATGTCACCTCTGGTGACCCAAGAGAGAGATATCAGTACACAGCACATGCTTTTTCTTGCTTTCCCACCCTTGTTCGAAAATGCAACTGTTAGATGTTTCTTCACACTCAATGACAGTGTGATTTTCCACCGAGACAGATTTTTTTTGGTGACACTTTTTATAATCTCATGAACTCTTGGAGAATGGAAAGTGAGAATGTGAAACACAGAGTCCCCAAAGCTAAACTCAGAGAGACCATAAGCTTCCCTGCAAGGTCTAAGTTATTTTACTACACTAAAAAACTTTAAACCTGCAATATTTATAAAAATCAATCAGTATTTTTTCAATTGACTTGAAATTTAACTGACTTTTCAATTTTCCCCTTTCAGGTGTTGTTTTGGATTTATGATCCATAAATGCATAATCCATAAATTGTTTTGCAACTTGCACTAGGCAGCCATTTTAGAGATCTCACAAACTCCTTGGACAATGTTTGTCCGGCACCAATAGGAGACAGACAAAGATGGAAACAGTTGAGTTTTTCCCTCAAGAGATGTTTGACACCAAAAGTAAAACTAAAAAAATATTAGATTTTGATTCACCCAGTGATTGGAAACGCAGCTCTCGGTGAATGATTGTCTCACTACTTGGTGTTGAGTAGAGTTGAGGCGAGGACAACTGGACATGATTTTTTAGTTTGCGCTGTGTTTTCTTGTATCTGTCTTTCTGTGTTTTCAGTCTCTAATCTTTCATCTATTTTTTTTCCTGCCTCCTTGAACGCTCTGGATTTTTTGCACCTCTGCTGACTGATCACCTTTTGTCGACCTTTCATGTTGTTTTATCTCCCTGCTCTGATTGCTCTTTTGTCGGTCTCAGTCAAAGAAGACGAGGGATCAAACATACACAGCAACTCCGCTCATTACAAATGTGACGGATTACTTTTTGTATTTTATATTTTGTATAAGTAGATAGTCGGTGCTGTTATTAATTTAAAGAGCTATTGTATTTCATCTTAACCATGTTTTGAAGCACCAAAAACACAATCCCCCTGCATTTCCAAATACAGTATTGGATATATGGATCAAACAAGACCAGCAGTTTCCAGCCTGATCTTTCCAGCCTGCCATATGTTTCAAGTTTGTGTGGCTATAACGGACTTGCTGAGAGCCGTGTCGGAGACCACCTAGTGATGATGCAATTATCCAAGACAGGATGTGCAAGAGAGGAGTTTATATCCCAGGAGACTTTCGCTCAGTGCACTAATGTAATCACCTGACTGAAGCCACCAGAGTGACTAACGACTCTCCCCTTACTCAGTCTGGAAATGCAATAAAAATATGTCAACTACTCTGCTTGACAGCCATTAAACCTGTTGTTTAAAGCAACATCTTCCAACCTTATTCCAGCTACTTCTATAGTTTGTGACTGCTTTCAGTTTCTTTTGCATGATTATCATTTTAATGTTTGGTTTTGTTTTTTGTTTTTTTAGAAAGTGTTAGCACAGAAGTCTTGAAATATTGATTTATTTTACTGTAACTATTGATTATTTTTATTTTGTTCTTTGGTGATCAGGGTTAATCAGACCTGTATACATCTGAGAGCTGTTTGGAGTAGACAGGATTGCTTCCAGGTGGCTAAAATATCACATGTTGTTGTTTTAAACTTTTAGAGTGTGAACAACTTGCATTTTAATTTGCAATTTGGGGAGTTGCCTTTGAAAGCTTCTGTTAGACAGATAGGTCCCAAAATACTTTAATGGGTTTCTGTGTATAAAAGCTCCTAAAATGGATCTGGTAAAGACACAAGAACAAAGAAAAAATGATAGTCGAGCTTCTTATTGTATGGAGTCACAAAGCAAAAGAAAGTAACTTGAAGTTCATTCTAAGAATGACAAATAATTTGAGGAATTCCATTCATCATTAATCAGACTACAATTAGCTACAAAGTAATCTAATAATGGAAAACAATTTATTGTAATATTAACGGATAGGTGGCCTGTGTGTAGCAGAATAAACAAAGTGTTTATTAGTTAGTTCAATCTCCTGGTGGCTCTTTGTGTCTGGGGGCCACCACCAGAGGCCCTCTTCTCTTTAGCAGGCGGTCTGTGCCTTTTAGGTGACGGGGAGCTGTGTAACATGAGTCAGGATGAAAACTGTGTGCTGGGTCCGGCTCCCAGTACAGATGCTGATCCTCCCAGAGAGAGAGAGGAGGTGCATGATGGAGCCGGTCCCTCTGCTGCTCCTTATTGTCACATGTTGGCCCCTCGGCTCCGCAGTCTACAGCGGGCCCCTCCAACCAGAGATCTCCAACGGCACCTTCCATCACTTCTTCGTGCCGGACGGAGACTACGACGAGACCGAGGACCCGGAGGAGTGCCAAATGCTGTTTAAATTCTCTGACGTGTATCCGTGCGGGGCCTCGGAGGAGCGGGACTCGGTGGTGCGGGACGACTTCGTCATCGCCAAGCTGCAGGCGGAGGACTCGGCGCGGCTGCTGGAGGGCATCGGCCGGACGGTGGAGCACGACCTGGACGGAGAGGACAGCTACGGCAAGTTCCTCCAGCGGGAGATCTCCCAGATCAGCGAGGCTTTCTCCAACGTGGACAAGTCTCTGCTGGAGCTGGAGGTGAAGTTCAAGCAGAGTCAGGATACCGAGCTGAGAGAGGAGCAGCAGCTCAACGGCCATGTGGTGAAGCAAGTGGGGGACATCAGGGGCGCCCTGAGGGACACCACGGACATCTCTCTGGGACTCAAAGATAAACACGAGCTGCTCTCTCTCATTATCCGCAGTCACGGCACCAGACTGAGCCGCCTGAAGACTGAGTATCTCCACTTTGGCTCATAGTGCCAGCTTCATGCGTGCTTGTGCGTGTGTGAGATACAAGAGGGGCCCCTCCAGTTCGACAAACAACTGGAAAGTTCATTGCGGCTCATGAATGCCCCTCCTTGGTATTCGAATGTCTCTGACCTTGCGGTTATTCCCGTTGCTTGGAATTTGTGCCATTAAAGGGAGCTCTAACAAAAACATCAAAACATTCCTCTGAGTCAGGAGGAAAAAAGGAAATGTGAACATAAATAATGTCTGCCGGGAGCCTTCTGCGCCACTTCTGAGGAAGAGTTTCATTCAGTAAGCTATGGAAATAAAAGTTACATTCATTGGCTTCTGGCTCAGTAAACTGTCTGCTCTTCCGTGTGTATTGTAAAGGATGATATTTACGATTTTAGGTTATTACAACCAAGCAAATAAATACTTTGTTTTCATCACATATGTTAGCTTTGCCTTTTTTTTTCAAGCCAGACAAGATGATCTTCACCCTCCTTATTCAATCATTTTGGTTTTCAAGTTAAATTCATATGTTTTCTGTTGTGTGTTAGTCCGCAGGCAAAGGCTACAACAGTCACACAGTGTTGTATTGTAAAACCACCTCCATCTTTTTGAAGCTTGAGGTTTGCATAAACAGAAAACCTTTTGAAATCTGAAACATTTCATCTTCAGCAGCAGAGAGTGACCCTCCCCGTCTTTCATGTTTTTACGTCACTGTGTTTATACTTTGGCACTTACAAGTGGCAGATTTGACTGTCCCTTCAAGTCGCCCTGGTTAATTGGCGTCTGAAGTCTGTCAGCGCCTCCCACCTCCATCTGGAAATAATCTACTCAAGTATGAAATATGTTTGTCCGAAAACAGCCACTGCCATTATCAACCATTGTCTTTTCCTCTGTTGGTCTTTGGAGTCCGTGGTTGATATGAAATGTTTCTGAGATGAAATTCTGACTTGTTTTGGATGATGTCATTTTCCAGCCGACATGTAACTTGTTTAAATTTATTTCACGTGTTGACATAGCACATCTTATTTCAGACACACTGTTTACTAGAGGAAAGTAGTTCTGAGTTAGTGAAAGGTGTTAACTTGGCCCAACCGGATCTCACACACACAAAACAACCTACTGTCAGGCTGTTTTCATTTGTAGTTCTTTGAATTCAATATTTCAATGCCTTTGGTAGCGATTATCTGAGTGTTTTCTGCCCTTAACTACTGTTTAAAACTTTGTTCCAGCCAATGTCTGCCTCAGCCACAAAGTAAATGCCATAAGCATGCCAACATTTATACAGAGATAATGTCTCTGCAGATGTGAGGGAGCCAGATGGGCGGCTATGGGCGCAACTGGGTGTGATTTCCTCTGTCTGGTTTTCCTCACAGTCCAGCTTCCCCCGGAGGACCCCTTTTTAAAACAGCTCTCTGCAGCTCAGCAGAGTGCTGAGCTGCAGGAGCTCCATGTGCAGGGAAACCCTATATGTCTGTACGGCTCTTGATTTCCAGGGGCACTGCACAGGGCTCAGAAGATCTGATTAAAAGATTTGGTTAAAATTTCCACTGCATAAATAAAGGCAGAGACGGACACAGACAGTCTAAAAAGCCAATCATCACACACCCATTACACTGAATTTGTCCCTTTGCCCCAAATGATTAATTCCACCCTTATAAAAATGTTTATTCTGTAGATTAGTTTTAGGTCTGAGGCTGTGGAAGCAGGAAGGGCTGAGTGTTGAGCCTGCTGTTAGAAGAATGTTTTCTGCTCTCTCACATATTTTAAGCACAAACAAAGAAAGGTCAGGAATGCAGACCAGAGTTGACCTGAGAACAGAGTGATCCTTCTCCATGCAGAGCAGAAGCCCCAAAGCCACATGCCCCTCTAACCTTATTATTAGAAAGATAGAACACTACTGCTGATTTGGATACTACTAGTCCCACTAAAAATATCACTGCAATAAAGACTGTGGCCTACCACCACCTGTAATAGCAATGTGTTGTTGTTGTTGTTTTTTTTGTTTTTTTTTTTATTCCTGAGTTTTTTGGGGAGAAGACAGAGCTAGGGCTTTGTTGACACTTTAATGAGAACAGGATGATCCTGACGAAATGATTTCAACTTTGTTAAGTTTGGGTCTTTCATGGCTTTCACCAGGGGATAACTTCATGACAAGTGAAGTTTTGTTTGTTTGGGTTTTTTTTTTTTTTCATCTCAATGGAGTGTGACAGTAAGAAAACTTGAGATAATCAATACACACATATAGTTCTATTGTTTGTTTACTAACATTTCAATGTGGTATATGAAATGCTTGAAAGTTCATTCTTCAAGCTTCATCTCGCCTCTTGCTGTATATACCAAACATACAAACATACATATATATATAAAAGATGCCATGCGAAATAAAACCAAGCATGGGAAAGGTGGATTAGTGCTGTACAAAAATGATATAACTGTTAGAGCGACTCAAATCGGACAGTGCTGATAAAGTCTTTTTTCTTTGTTTATAATATTCAGCATGCCATTTACTGTATTAGCAACGTCTCACTACTCCAGTGGCCAACATGGTTTAGCAAGAATGTTTTCTTCCAAGGCTGCAGCAGCATACAATAACAACTCTAGGGAGCTTTTGTGTAGAGTTTGAGTATTACAATTCAAATGTAAATCTGTGCAGTGGACAGTATATTTTTTTAGGTATCTGAGCCAAGAGTGTTTGATAAAGTTGTCTGGATTTCCTTTTGTTATGGGCCATTGATGTTTTCTTTTTGCTTGTTTTTTGTTTTTGTTTCTTTGTTTTTTATTTAGTTATTCATTCATTCATTTCTACCGCTTATCCATTTCCAGGTCGCAGGGGGTGCTGGAGCCAATCCCAGCTCACACTGGGTGAGGGCGGGGTCACCCTGGACAGGTCACCAGTCCATCACAGGGCCAACACACAGAGACAGACAGAGACCAACAACCACTCACACTCACACTCAGACCTACGGACAATTTATAGTCACCAATCAACCTAAACACACATGTTTTTAGATGGGGGGAGGAAACCAGAGTACCGGAGGAAACCCACACAGGCACGTAAAGAACATGCAAACTCTGGACAGAAAGGCCCAAGACTGGGAACCGAACCCATGACCTTCTTATTGTGGGTCAACAGCACTCACTACAATAATTTTTTTTTTTTGTGTTAGAAAAGGATGTTTTATTTTTGTTATAATCCACAGCCGACACTTGTTTCACTTTCTTATTTAAATTTTATTTTATTTTTTTTTGTTGGTCACTAACTCAAGCTTTGGCCACTGATTTTCATTGTTAGATGTTGTGTTGTGGCTGCATTGCAGACATTGGTTAGAACAGATGCAGGAAAGGGTTTGAGTCCATTAGTTGCTTCACTGCCTGCTGATATATCTATAAACTCAGTCATAATAGAAGAGAAACGACAACCGCAAAGATATATGAGAGGTCTTTCGTGGTACGCAGGAAACAGTTTAGTTTTGCATGGCTGTTTTATTTTTCAAAAATATTTTGAATGGAGTAAGACCTCAAGAACAACAAAACATTTCCCTCAAACACAGTTAGGTCTAAATGCTCATATTTTTCCATGGATAAACACAAATGCATCTGCATACATACAATTTAAAAAGTACATGTACATATGTTGTTTTCATTGGGTACATAATGATACACAGTTGCCCTTTTAAAATGTGACCGTACACATCCATAGACTGATCGTCAATACAGATTTCAAAGTTGTACTATGGATTTTCTGCCAGTTTCTTTTTTCTTTTTTTTTTTCTTCACAAATAGTGGGTTTTACAGGAAGAAACTTTGTATAACTATTCTCCTCTTGAAGAGCAAGCAATAACACTGAACAGTTCATTCACAAAGAGGGACAGAAAAAAGCACCAGAGGAACTGAAATCATCTTCAGTCAAATGTCACCTCTTAATCATTTTTGTGTGAGCGAGAGCCAGTGTCCTGTGCGTTGTCTGTGCGAGCCGCTCTGAGTCCCTGGGTAAAACTGTCTCTGGAACAGGGCTCATCACTGTTTCAGGATGAGACAGGTGTCTGTTAGATGTGTGGTGGCCTGTCAGACACAGCCGTTCTCCTGCCTGGGCTTGTGCACCACAGGGCTGTGTGGAGGGTAGAGTGAAGGAGCGAGTGTGCACAGGAAACCAGCCAGCAACGTCAGGCCCAGTCCACCCCATGCACAAAACATAGACCAGCCGTAACCGTGGCTGATGTCCTCGGGTATGCCAAACATGTAGCGAGGATAGCGCGACAGTTCAAAGTTGATCCCGGCCACACATGTGCAGAGAGAGATTATGCAGCATGTCCCTGCCAGAGAGGAAGAGAAAAACCCATCAGACATCACAGCAACCCAATTTCATCTCCTCTGGTGCATCATTTCAGCAGCTTTTCATTGATGAAGACCTCACTGCCCCTCTGTGGTGAGTCAGGGTAGTGCTCTGTTTGTGAAGTCCATCTTACCTCCCATGAGGAAGAGAAGTCCAGCGACGTACTGCATCAGATCATGCTCCTTACAGCAGCCCAGCACCCCTATGATCCAGCCGAACAGGATGATGGATATGGCCATGCCTATGAAGCTCGCAGTCATCCTCTGGAGGTCTGCAAAGCGCACAACACAAGTGATAGTGTATGTTGAGAGCCATGCCAAGTATCTCTGCATTAATTCATCAGATTAGGAAAAAAAAAACATTTTTGGAGGAGGCAGGGGGGGACTCACGGAGCGCGTGCCACTCATCCTGCCTTATTGTCTTCGTCAAATTGATTGGCAGGTTTCTGGGGAGCGCTGACGATGAGTAGTAGTATTTTATTGGTGTGCAGCGCGGAACCAATCCTGTGAATGTAAACAAGGCAAAGAGGGTGTCACATAAGCACTGAGATCAGATGAAGAGGATATCACAAGGCTCTCTACTGCCACCCCCCCTCCCCCACATCCCCCTCTCAAAATAACAAAAAAGCTCCCAGCCCCTTTCCACCACCACCCACTCATCCACCCACAGCATTGTGGAGTGGCTTATTGTACTCATCTTGAGGCTTCTGTTACTACAGCTTGCCCTTTTGTGCTGGGAGAGAACACAGCGCGTCGATTGTGTTGTAACTGTAGCCGTGTTGTGCTGCGGAGGCCTTGAGGGTCCGTGCGCAGCATCAGCACCTTGGATAGCGCCTTCGTGCACTAAGTCCGTACAGTCAGCGCCTCGCACATCAACACAAATGCCCCAAAAAAGCACGTTATAACAGCATAATGACCCCCCCCCCCCCCCCCCCACACACACACACACACACCCTTAGGAACAAACAAACCTTTAAAGATCAAATCCTCTGTCTCCAAGTCGAAGCCCTCTCGGTGGCACTTTCTCCACAGTCCGGTGATGGTGGAGTTGAATTGCCGACTGCAGAGGGACTCCATGGCCGGGGCAGGAGGCAAGAAGTGCCGCTTGGCCCGCAGCAGCATTTCGCCGCTGATACTGGAGCTCTTCCCAGACACATGATTGTCTTTCGGCAGCATACGAAGCGGGAGGTTGTTGTTGGAGATGTAGATGTAGCCGGGGTCGTTTCTTTTGTTTGAATAATTCTTGCAGCGTTCCCGGTGCCTCCTCGCGTCGGTCTCGTACCAGTTGTCGGTGCTGATCGCGATCGCTATCAGCCCCAAAGCGCAAAATGCCAAAAAGAGACCTGCCACGGTTAAAGTCCTCATAGCAGCCATGTTCCATGCGTATCTCGCCTCGGTGCCGTGATAATTTCACGGGACAGCAGCTCTCTGCTCCTGGCTGCCGCTGTCAGTGTCTGGGGTGGGCAGGAAATTCAACAATGCCAGACAATCGGAAACGCAGATGACCCCCTGAAGCCGTCATTTCTTAGATTTGTTGACCATCGCCTAATAGAGCCAAATTCTGTAGTGGAGGATAAATAAATTTGGGCCTCGATGAGTTATCTTGGATGCCTCTGCTGTGCCTCTAAACTCAGTCTAGCCCAGATACTGGTCAGTCCAATGTCTCTTTTCCAGTAGATGGAGACAGAGTAAATATTTGAGAGCACAACAAGCCCCAGGCTTGCTCTCACCGCTGAAGAGAGTGATCTTTGGGAAAGATTGCCAAAGTTTGACTGAGGCCTTCGAGGGGAAGTATACTCCCTTTTTTTTTCTTTTTCTTTTGAGTTTTTTGGGGGGGGGGGGTGGACCATCATCAAGTAAACTTAGCTGCTGTTGTTTAAAGTGTTCAGTTATGAATCACGGAAAAGACAGACCAGACTAAACTTCACCAAGGGCCCCATCTCCTCCTTGGTGAACAGGAAACTGTTTCATCACACCCAGCAGATTGTCTCTTGTAACTTTCCATCCCAACAACAACATGATACTGACTGGTTCATATGAAAAGGAGTCTGTGTAGGGACAAAAACGTTAGCTGTAAGGACCATCGGAAAGATGACAATTCTCGACATCAAGGTTTCATTCCGAACACTATGGGAATAAATAGTTTAAAACAAATTAGAAAAAAAGTGTCTGCTGCTCCAACCATTTATTTTCACTGGTTTCATTCTCATGCTCAAAACTTCCTCAATTGAAACCATAATGCCAAACTAAAAGAGGAACAATGCCAATTCCAAACTTCACTTTTGGTTTCGGCTCCTGTGAGCAGTAATTCTTCAAAAAAATTCCTGCATGACTAAATTATACTGGGGTTTTGCCGTGATTGATAGTAAGAAAACAAGTAAATAATATATTCCTGCACACGCCGTTTTAGGACAGCTTGGTTTCATAGTTTACCTATAAATTGTTTAATTACATGACAGTTGGTTATTTGTGTTACTTAAGTTTGAGCTGAAGAGTTGGAAGTTGAAACATGCATGGGAACACCACCACTAATGTGGAATGACAAATAATGTAAAACAGCGTGATCTCTCAAACTTTTTCATATTGTACATGTCCCAGAATACTACTAAAAATGGCACACTGATACAAAAGCATATTTTCATATGGTCCACATCCATTTTTTAACAACACAGCCTCCCATTGCAATTTTTTTTTTAAACTATGATAAAATTATGTGATCTGCTTTAAGTTCCTACGGTCTACTCTTTCATTGTACAAATAAACTACTTGCACATGCAGGAAATGGATGTAAATGTGACTGGCTTTACATGACACTTGGCCATCAGGAAGTAGCTGATCATAAGAATTTGATAATTGGATGGACGTATGGTCCAACTTATTTCTCACTTTCAGTTCCCGTTTGTCATTTGAGGTCTGTGTTCAGCGCGATTGCGTGTTTATCAGTGAAGCAATTGCAAAATTTTAACATTCATTTCCAGCTATATGAACCAAGATTCTCATGCTGCCTTGTTTACATGATGGACGGCTATGTCATGTCACCTGTAAGTCCTGCTGCTTTGTTGTTCCATGTTTGGCTTTTCACAGATAAATCTGGCGTTTCAGTCTCTGGTTGTACTTTGTGTCGTAATGTTCATTCTCTGTGTTTCTATGGCTGCTTCTGGTGTAGAAAAAGCTATAATGCAGTTGATGTGCTCACTAATTCTAGTAATTCATGTTTTATTTATTGATGAATAAGTGCATCTGAGAAGAAACATGGTTGCAATTAATGACTTGTATTCATTTTCTCTTTAGAAATTGAGAAAGTAAGCCCTGAAATTATTGGTGATCTGGTCTGTTGTATTGTGTATTTATGCACTGTATATTTCTACTTATTTTTCTTATCCAAAGCAACGAATACAAACTAATTCTTTTAAAAATATTAAAAGGTAACTCTGGCGTAACAACTAATGATAGCATTTGTCATAGGTTTGGTGAATAGACAGATTTTACTTTCTCCCTGACAAAATCTAACTTTTGCCTTCCAAAGCCCTCAGAGGACATTATTTCCAATGAGCCAGAGAATTATCGGCCACCAGCTGAGCTCTACCCCTACCTTGGTAATATAGGGGAGATTTATGAAGGTGAGAAAACTGGATCTGACTGTTGAAAAGGTATTAAAGAATCACTGCAGGACTCAGTGCTTAAACCACTGTCACCTCTCAGACCATAGATGGACCTTCCACTCTGAGCGTGTCCAGCCATTGGACTTTGAGAATTCACCAGTGAATCACCTCACGGAGCTTCAGTCTGTGTCTCCACAGCAGCTGATACAACCATATCGATACAGCAATGAGGTTCTGCCCCCTCACCTGGACCCTCCACTCGCACCTCTCTCTGTGCCACCACAAGTAAGTTTATGTCTGGAGATTGAAAATGACACCAGTTTCTCTTCATGTTATTTGAAATACTGATATGCACGCACAATGACAGTGTATAATCAAAATCATCACTGTAGAGCAGGGGCTTGGCCCCTAAAGTTATCACACGATCAGTTTTGAATATTTTTCTATTATTAGCAGCAGTGATGAAAAGCCTTCATATCAAGTATTGCTACATTCTGTGATTCACATATATCAGATTACTCAGAGAAAAGTGAGTAAACATTCATTCTTGGCACTCAAAGCTTTACAAGTGCATTTCAAGCACAATAGTATGTTTTTGGTTATTGTTTAAATATCCTACATTTGATGCTAAGTTGAACCTTTTTTCAAAATTGAGTGAAAATTACAGCTAATCACTTGATATGAATTTGAAATCATAAGTATCGCTACCGCAAATTATTATTTATATAATCAACTAATTTATCAATCACATTCAGACCATTAGTAAATATAATACACATGCTAATGTAGTGAGAGGTGGAACTTTTTATACTCTTTTTCCTCGTTTCATACTGTGCTGTTCTACACTTTAACGGTTTGTATTATCTTTTCCCAGAAAAATAATGGCTTTGCTTTTTTTTTTTTTTTATATTTTTTTTTTTTACGTGTAAGATATTTAACCTAAAACAACAACTGTATTATAACTGTATTTGGGGACAATTTCTATCCAGATTCTTCAATGTAATCTTTAAAGGTGCATATTTAAAACAGGTCCAATTAATCTATAATCTTTTTTTTTTTTAAAGTGAGGAAACAATGAAGGAAGTCAGCAAATGCACGTAATTATGAAGCTGAAACTAGAGAATTTTGGAATTTTTTCTCAAATGGTTGAACAATTTACAAAAAAAATAAAAAGATGCCAGTTGCTATTTTTAACTTCAACCAATCTGTTGATAAATCACCTAATCATCTGAGCACCAATATTAATAAATAGATATTTGGACACATGGTCCAGTACTGAATATTATGTGTCATGGTCATTACAATAAACACATTGTTGTTGCCATTGTAACACCTTGTGTTTTTCAATCTTCACAAACACAATTGCCTACATGATGTGGACAGATGGGGATATTTTCACTGAAATGTCATCGACACCACGTGATATTGCTGAGCTTTGAATTCTATTTTGGCAGACCTACTTCCTCTTTTGATGTTGTGACAGTGTTAAACAGAAATGTCACACTGGATTATTATTATTCAAACTGAATAACTGCAGTCTTTTCTGTCCCTGTAATGTTGAACTATGCCTTATTTCTCCCAAAGATCCCATATTACACCCAATCCCTGTGCTACCAGTACCAACCCTCCACCTCGCCCTGCCATTACTACTCAGAGGAGGAACAAAGAGAAATAAGTCCTCCCCTCGAAGTATCAGAAGGGGAGGATGAATTTGACGACCACAACCATGCCTCCTTCAGGAAAGACTTAAGTGAGTATTTCAGTTATATTGCAGCTTGGCAAAACCGACAAATAGAGTTAACAAGCCTCACATGTCTCTACTCCAGGCAACAAGAAGAAAATCCGCCTGTACCAGTTCCTCCTGGACTTGTTAAGAAACGGTGAAATGAGTGACAGTATCTGGTGGGTGGACAAGGACAAAGGCATCTTCCAGTTCTCCACAAAACACAAAGAAGTTCTGGCCAGCCATTGGGGTATTCAAAAAGGAAACCGCAAAAAAATGACCTACCAAAAGATGGCTCGAGCTCTGAGGAACTATGGTAAAACTGGAGAGATTAAAAAAGTGAAGAAGAAGCTGACCTACCAGTTCAGTGAGGAAGTGCTGAGGAACCTCTATTTACATCAGTACTCTCACTGATGAGGGAACTAAGGCTGTCTTTCATTAGACTGAAATCACTGAAGTAACTGAGGTTGAATTTGCCTGTATATATGCGAGTTTAATTGGTTTTGTTACTTATTTATTCGTGGTGGTAGTAAACTTCCTCCATGACACCTGCAAACTTCCCTATACTGTAAACTACTTTATTTCAGACTCAAATTTTGTTTTGATGAAATGATGATTAAGGATCAGGAGGGGCGATGAAAAAGCACATAATTAAAATGTTTTTACATGACCATTTGTCATGAACATGTTTGAATAAACATTATGTTGTTGTTTTTTTGTCAGAATGGCTAAAGTTTATTATCTATTTTTTTAATCAAAACTGGCATTCATAACTTTTAAACAAGAATTATTATTATTATTATTATTACGACCTTAAAGGGCTTGCCCTGGGCCCCTTAACATTAGTTTAGATCATGACATACCACATTTGACTGCACCTGAACAGAGTAAAAGAGTTGGCTTACTTCTACAACATGTTCGCAGAAAAACATGACTCACAACTTTCCTTTTGTGGAGTCGCAACCAGGAATTTCCCTGATGGATGAGCAATGTGGTCTTTTGTTCTCTCTTTTTTTAACTTGTTGCAACTTACAACAAGTTTACGATGCTGCCAACAGTAACAATGCATTGGGTGCAAATAAGTTCACTGATAATAATAATAATAATAATAATAATCTGTAAGGAAATAAAATACACAAAAATCAAACCTAAATATACAAAATAAGTAAATCATGGATCCAATTCATGGCTATAGGTGTACAGCTGTACAGCAGTGTTTTCCTGTGTCTACATGGGAGTTGAGCTTTTATGAATTGCATTCTTTTTATTGGCAGATATTTGATTACTAATTATACTTTCTGAAAAAAAAAAATCAATATTGAATTTTGAGTTAATTTTCTATTTCAAAGGTTATTGTAGTCACATTACCGACAAAAAGATTAAAAACAAAAACAAAAACAAATGACTTATAGTTGTATATGTTTAAGGGGGAACAAAGAGTGACATTTAACCTAGAGTTTTACTGTAAATGAATTAACATCAACACCTGTGGAAGACTTTCAGAGACTTGCTGTACCTTCATTTGGACAAAAAAGTCCCTGGAAAAGACCCTGTTTTTTCCCACTTTCCACCATTATAAACTACCCGTTTTGTTGAACTAAAGCCACCTGACTGAGGGGCCTGCAGTTAACTGGTCTAATAGTTGTGTCGCTACCAGTCAAATGATATCCAAATCTCCACTTCCCGACACATTGTTGGCAAAAAAGGAGAAACAAACACAGATTTAGGTGCTTCATTGGCGGGATTTTCATTCAATATGCTTATTAATCTGCCACTTTCTCTCGTGCGTCACAAGAATAAGAACCGCCCCTTGAATTACTTCCTGTTACGTCAGTTCAATCAGCCAATCAGAGCGCGGACGGTGTTTCGTTGCAAAATTCAAACGCGGTCGGGTGGACTAACGGACGGGCAGCCGGACAGCCGTCGACACCTCCCTCTCTGGTTAAAGAAGATTTTGCTCATAAATCTTATCTGTCTGCAGTGGCAACATGAGAGTGAGGTTAGTACTTAATAACCTAATTAACCGGAGTCTTGATTGTCTTTGTTAACAAAAGTATATCCAGGCAGTGAGCTGGCTTCCTGGTTAGCCTGTTGATTTTAGCAAAGCTAATGCTAACGCGGCCGGTCTGACTCGAGGTTTGTCTGCTGAAATGAGCCGTTGTGAACGGTAATGCACTTTTCTGTTAACACCGTAAGCCGCATCGCGTATACCATTGCGTTATTTAACATTACAGTTAATGTTAAACCACTGCGTCGACCGCTAGCTGACAAGAGTCCTGCTGCCTGATTTCAAAAACCCTCGTCGAAGTCAATACTGCTCTGGGTTGACTGGTAACAGGTGTGTCAACCCCCAGAGGTCTGATCAAAGCCAAAAACATGCTCTTTCTTCCAGTGAAGTCCACGCAGCAGAGTCTGTCGCCTACCTAAACAGGGCACTTGTCAGGCTACAGGATATCTGGGAGGAAATCGGGATACCGGAGGAGCAGCGTTTACAGAGGACCAACGATGTCCACAAGCACATTAAAGTGAGACCAACGTCAACCTAAATTAAGTAATGCCTCTGAGGTGTTGACCTTACGGAACTAACAAAGCCTTTTATTTTATTTTATTTTTTTATTTTGGTACATTGCCTTGCAGGGATTGTTGGACCTAATGATTGCTGAGGAAGAGGAGCTGAAGAAGAGATTAATGAAAAGCATAGAGTCCTGTCGCAAGGAACTCAGTCATTTATGTACAGAACTTCAGCTGCCCCCCTTTGAGGTACAGCTTTAAAAAGCTTGAAAAATATGATTTTCTTTCCCCATAGCAAATTGCCAACATGTTCAAACTAATTCCTTTGATTTCTTCTTAGGAGGAGGATGGCTGCACAATGCTACAGATGGAGAAAAACAGCCGCACACGTTTAGAGGTGATGAAGGAGCACAAGAAGCAAAGAATGGAGGAGCTTAAAGGACTCATTGTCAGAGACAGTGAGCTGTGCAACATTATGTGCACTACCCCATTTTGCATTGACCAGGACTCCATCCCATCTCTGAAGCAACTAGAGGCATATCATGCCTACCTTGATGATCTGACCAAAGAGAAGGTTTGACTGACTTTTTGCGGAACTCCCCACCTTTTTTTTTTTTTTTTTTTTTTTTTTTTTTTTTTTTAAGTTGCTTGGAAAATTGGTTTTATCATGTCTTACTAGCAGCATCTTTGTTTTTCAGGAGCGTCGTCATGATGAATTTGTGAGCATTAAGACAGAGATTATTGTATGCATGAATGATCTGGAGCAGAACCCAGAGACCAGTTTTGAGGTGGATGTGATGTGTGAGGATGAAGAAGCATTTTGTTTGTCAAACGACAACATTGCTGCTCTTAAACTACTCCTCAGTCAGGTGACTTTGGGATATTTGAATCTAACAGTTTAATTTGATTCTGTGGTTCAACATTCATCAATATCAGGTAGTGCATTGAATTGTAAACGATGTATGATTTACTTCCAGTTACAAGATCGCAAGGCTGAGAATGAGCGCCTTTGTTCAACTTTACGCACTAAGATTCAGGAACTGTGGGAAAGGCTCCAGATTCCCCAAGAGGAGAGAGAAGCACTCTCAGAGCATATGATCATGTATAAGAAGAAAAACATTGAGGCAGTAAGAAATATTACCATATGTGGTCAACTACCATACTGACTGTATTTATTGTACTTAGTATTGTTTCACAAAGCTCAAATAATCCGTTCATATCAAGTTGTAGTAATTTGTGTTTTACGTTTCCAGCTCCAGACTGAGGTCCAACGTTTGGAGGTGTTGAAAATGCAGAGCATGAAAAGCGTCATTGAAGCCATCAGAGCTGAGATTGCCCTTTTCTGGGAGAGATGCTTCTACAGTCAAGAACAGCAGCAGGCCTTTGTTGCATATCATGATGGTAATCTTTTTTCAATCACAGATCTCCTCTATTGCATATGTACAGGGAGTGTTAGATTTGGTGGTATGTTTTCTTCTTTCTTGTATCTTCAGATGATTTCACTGAGGAGCTTCTCAATCTGCATGAGGCTGAGGTCAAGACCCTGAAGCAATATTATGCAGACCACAAAGAACTCTTTGAAGGGGTCACAAAATGGCAGGAGAACTGGACCTTGTACTTGGAACTTGATGTGAGTATGATGTCAGTGAATGTAGTGGGAACATGTTCAGAAAAAACTTGGTGTGGTGACTTCTCTGAATCTGTGTTGTATCACAGAAAAAGGCTAATGACCCTTCAAGATTCAACAACAGAGGTGGAAACCTTCTGAAAGAAGAGAAACAGAGAGCTGACCTGCAGAAGAGTTTACCTAAGGTGAGAATATTTTTAAAAGTGAGGGATATAGGTCATTGATATGTTTCAGTTTCAATTGAAAATACAAAAAGAATTGCTTTTCTAAGCCATTTTCTGGATAAACAAATAACACATGAGCTAAAACCATATGCCACAACAGTGAGAGCTGCTGATGTTTGTGGCATTACCAGTTTTGGCCAGCAGATGGGGATATCAAAGCACTTTTCTTGGACTAGTCCTTGCTAAATGTTAAAATGGCAACTGAAACATGTTTTATTTGTTTGCCCCCCACCCCACTTAAGTTGGAAAAGAGTCTCAAGATCCAAATTGATGCTTGGGAGCAGGAGCATGGCAATGAGTTCCTGCTAAATGGACAGAAATTTCTTGAGTATGTCCAGCAGCAGTGGAATCACCACCACACTGAAAAGGAGAAAGAAAAACTGGAAAGGGTTTGTTTTCATTTTAAAAACTACACTAAGTTTTAAATAGTCACTAGTGTTTTGAATTTAAATGCATTCCTCATTATTTTGAAACAGCAACTGAAGAAAACTAAACAGATTCAGGAGGACCTGTTATATGGAACAGCAGTGAGGACACCATCCAAAAGGCGGATACCAGGGACTCCCACGCCTGGGAAAGTAAGAAAGGTAAGACACTGCTGCAGTTCTGTCAGATTTACTGCATGACATGAATGAGTACCAACACAGGTGAGTGATTAAAGTTGATCCACCTTTTTGGCTCTGTCCTTTCAGCTCAACGGCACCTCAACCATCTCCACTCCCAACAGTTTTCTTAGTGTGGGTCTTGGTGGAACTATGTGTCAGTCCTCCATCCAGAAACCACCTCTTTCTGCCAGCAAGGTATGATCCCCGTTGTTGACCATTAAGATCATCAAAGGGCTCAGCACTATTACTGGTCTGCTTGTCCCTTTATGTTGATAACATTAGATAAAGTGGATCTCTCGCACTCTGACTCACTCACTTGCGTACGTGCGTGTGTGGCTGACCAACCAAAGCATTTTCAATGAGCATCTTTGTGTGCAAATCTAGTTGTATTGTTCTCCCCACAATGCTGGTTGCTGGTCCTGAATGGAGTGTACTGACTGGCTCCTTATTTTCTGCTGAAGTGGCAATTTTTTGTAAATAAAGATAAAAAATATTTTGAATATAGGAAAGCATTCTTATAAACAACGACCGTAAGCCCCTGGACACAGTCAACATAAATTAACTTTGTTCATCATGATATTTCTACATTTCTTAATGAACAAATTGTACCAAAAGCTGAACATGTTTTTTGCTGTGGCAGCTGAGCAGTAGGGTACCGGTTCACTGTCTGAGACTGGGTCAGGTGGTAGTTTTTCATTTACGATATAAGGTATGGTGTGTGGATTTGATGGGGTGGGCCCCCACTCCAATACTTGTGATCATAGTCTGAAATTAAGATGAAAAAGCTGACAAAGGCCATCGTCATCATTCTAGCTGGTCTTCCCTTAGGGTCTTGGCCTGCGAACCCCTGGACAAGGAAAGACTCCCCGTGCACTAGACCGAAACAAGGAAAACATCTCCCATCTTAACAAAAATACTCCAAGTGGCACACTAAGGTCTCAGGATACTCAAGATCACACCTTCACCTTTAACTCTGTTGCTGGCTCCTATTCGGAATTTGCGGTAAATGTGGTTTTACATCCAATAAGTCCTTTCACATACAAGCCAATTAGGGAAAATGCTTAACTAAACACAAAATTTTCCTGGGGCACTTTGCTACCATTAAGCATTGCTTTATTATCAAATATCTGTGGCATGTATAATGAACAAAGTAAATATAAGGCTAACTATATTGACACGATATGCCATCACAGTGGAGCGTTGATGTTATCGGAAAAAATAAATTGACTTTTTAAATTGAGGCCAAATAACATTTTGTAAAATCTTGAAAGGACTGCTAGCACAGTAGCAAAACTGTGGTGCCACCTTAATAGTGTTTGTGTACACAGTAAAAATGTAGCTTGTTGTTAAATGGAACTAAAAAGTATTTGTTTAAAAAACAAAAACCCCACGTTTAGAGCCTTATCCTTGCAATAACATTCAGAGACAGACAATACATGATAATTAATACACATACCGTGGTCTCAGTAGTCAAATCATTGAAGTGAGTAATTCCTGACCTACCAAAAACTCAGTAACTTGTTCCTTGGGCCGCAGTTTTTCACATTACTCGTTAATTCTGAAGAAAATGTTAACATTTTCTAAAATGAATACATAACACTGCAATTCATCTTGCCACACAATACAGAGTCTATCACACTTGTATATTCAGTTATTAGACTTGAACATTTTGACACCTGTAATAAGTGCAGTTACTGAATGTCGCTCTTTCTTTAGAGGGACCTCACGAAGGCTTCTAAAACAAATGTGAAGTCTGGACTGCTGAACTCCACCGTCAGTCACCAGTGATGATTCAGACAAGCAGCTCGGCTCAGCGGGTGTTTGCAGAGTGGGTTTTAATTTTTTTTTTTTTTTTAATATATAGACAGGAGGGAACTTTAATGTATACTTCTTAAAAAAAAAATTGTAAATATTTTACTTTGTGAACTTTTTGAGACTCCATCTAATCTGTTTTTATTTTTTATTTCGGGGTTACTGCTGGAGCAGTAGTCTTCTGTATATATTTTTGTGGCAGTTAAATGTTTGTACCATGATTGTTTTGACTTCCTCTGGGGTTAGAGTTTTTTTAATTCACCATTTCATTCATCTTATTGACCATATCTAGAGCACAACACTACTTTAGTACGTTAGCAGGTGCACCACCAATTTCTTCCTCCAGCTGGAATGACAGCTAAATTAGTTTCCTCAAACTAAATATGGAGTGCTTTTTTTTTTTTTTTTCCCCCCCCTTTTTCTAATCAAGCTGTAAATAAACACTTTAAAAAAACAATCCTTATTAGGTGTCCTGACTATTTTTGATTATACCTGAATGTTTTTATTGTAGCTCCTATAGTAGATTTGAGCAGGTTTTATGTGAATGCTAAGACAAAGTCAAAAGGCAGTGTCTTAAATATTCCATGTTGAAGTCACACTTTACAAGTGAAAATAGTCCTTAAGGAGGATGATCTGTGTTTAAGCCATGCGGGTCATAAGTTCTTCAAGAGCTCCATCACGGTGATTGTTATGAACAAGCAGCACTTCTTTAATTGCACTTTGCTGGAAGCCCATCTCATTAAACTGAGTTAGGAGGCGAAGGAACTCAGCAGCCTGAATGCAACAAACACGAGTTATACACAAGTACAGCAAAAACAAGGCATGGTCTTTTTGTATCAGTAGAAAAGTAAATCACCTTGCTCTCACAGTTCTGAAACATCTCCAAGGCCTCCTCTACCTGAGCTTCATCATAGCCCAGTTCACACAGCCGGTCACTGGCAACCAGATATTTTAGGATCTGTTGATGGAAGGATGAATCAGAAACACGGCATCTTAAAGTGCAAACAACACATTTTTTGGTGAACTGAGACAAAGTACACTTACCATGTAAATTACATTTCAGCTTCATAAATCACTACAAACGGTTTTGAATTGCACGAACAGGAATAGGTTCCCAAGTTGAGAGCCCACATACAAGCAGAAGGCAGAGAACCCATTTTGTTGGTGCTGTTCCTTTGCTACCATTGATTTTTTTTTTGTTGTTCTTTTTATTAATAGACTGCTTGACCCAAAATGTATTAAAAAAAATTCTCAAAATGTCTGTTTGGCTCATCACATTGTTTATGTTTTACATTGAGCCATCAAACCTGAATTAAATGACAGCAACACAAAAGAATTTATACATGTGATCATACAATGTTGTGTTCAAGAAAAAGTAGGAAAGTAATTGATCACAAAGTCTGAATCCAAAACACATTTAAAATAATATAAAAGTAATTGTACATAGAAGCCTTTTGCAGAATAATGTGATGCTAATTATCGATGCTTAAGTTGTAAATTTCACTTTAATGCTGGTAAAAATGGGTCTATATTTAGAATTTTGAATCTGAATTTTGTAAACCCTAACAGACACCCACCTTCTCTGGGTTGCGGTAGCCTGTTTTCTGCAGAGCCAGAATAGCTGTGCGTAAGGGGTATCCCTTCTCTGTGATGGTTTCAAGCAGCTCTCTCTCTTCCTGGCTCAGGGCTGACAGTAGCTCTGCTGCTGAGTCAAAGAAAACCCCACGAGAGTCACCAGTCCTCAGAACCTGTAGAGAGAGGGAGACCAGGCCAGAGTGAAATATGTAGGAGTGGAAAAGTGCTAAATGTGTGTTTAATATTCTACTTGAGAGCCTGACATGGGGGAAGAAATGGTCACCTTCTGTCTGCGGTTTTTGACGACCGGCCCGGCAGAGGAAGGCCGTTGCTGCTGCACTCTGGATGAAGGACGACCAGCAGGTGGTGAGTTTACTGAGAATTTTCTGGCCAAAGCACTCAGCGGACGCTGCCTCTTCTTGCTGTTCTTCATCCCGTGAAGCAGAGGGCTGGTCTGCTGTGACCTGTGCTGATCCAGTGCTGGCAGAGGTTGTTTGCAGTCTTGGAGGGAAGGACTTCTGTGGCCTCGCAGGCTCTGAGGCAAGTCAGGCTTACAGTGGTGGTGCATGTCTTTGACTCTGGACAGTGGATCTTTGGGTGCGGTGCTCCTGGGTTGTTCTCGGCTCTTGACAGGGTGAGGCAGATCATCAGTGGAGGAGGCTTCATTATCCTCAAAGTAACCGTCTTCATCCTCTGAATCGTATATGGGGAACTTGACAGTGCGATGGTGCAGCCATCGGGCCTCAGAGGAGTTCAGACTGTGACTGCGGGGCCGAAGGCTCGGGGTCCACGGCTCAGAGCTCCTGCGACTGCCCCTGCGACTTACCTGAGGGCTGCTGAACATCAGCCAGTAGGGGGGGCAGGATGGGGCCAGACACACTGGCTGCTGCCCCGTTAAAACCAGTTTCTCCAGGTTGAAGTCATACTGCAGAGAGAAAAACAAAGAAACAAAAGAGCAGCTCAAAATGTCTGTTTATCACTAAAGTCTAACTTTTTACCTTTTCTGGTAGGAACAAAAAATACTATTTTGATTATTAAACAATTCCACAATTGACATTTAGATAATTACTCATCATAATAAATTAAATAATTTATTAAGTTACTTTAACTTAATTTGATATTAGAAGTTAGCAAATTGCTTCCATGAGAATACTTTTTCATTACATTTTCTGAGCTGTGATTTATCTGATATAGTGTAAAACTTCTAAAAGAATCATAAAGGCATTGAAACAAACACGGAGTGACATGAGCCATTCTGACTGGATCCGAGACAGCCATCAAAAAACCGAAAATGTGACTCTTCACTCTGTCTCACCTGAGTCTCTTGCAGTATTTGGTGGCACTCTGGGAAGGTGATATCTGGAGCCGTCACCATCTGCACTTCCTCCTCCAGTGGCCCCAGTAGGGTCTGTAACGGCATGTCCTCCAGCGGATTCATGGTCAGCAAAATGTGCCAGCAAATAGCCTGCAAAGGAAAAACCATAAAATTGAATCCACAACTAAAGGAAAAAGGCCAAAGCTTTGTTACATTTCTGTCATCTCTTACCTGTCAGGTTTTCTCAATGGTCCACAGCGCTCTGAAGTTCACTGGTGTGTGAAGTAAAGGATCGACTGACAGACATCATCGTAAGTGATAAACCTCTTCATCACTAAGCCGCTGACATAATCACCTGAGGAGTTGTTTACCAATAATATCTCAGACGCCTGTTGCTCTACAATCACAGGTTCGGTAAAAACAATGGTATATTCAGATATTTACATACATATTAATAAATGTCAGAGTAAAAAGAAAATAGCACTCAAGTGTTATATTTTTATGTTTCATATTTAATATAAATGCCTTAATACTTTTATAATTATAATTTATGCATTGTGTTTTAGAATAATTACATCTTTTTTTAGTTTAAACTTCCTCACCCACAGTTTGAGTCGTTAATGGGGACTTGAAAGGGATTAGGGAAATGCTGAGGTATTCGGAAACCAAAAGACTTTACAGAGATTAGCTGATTACATAAAGGTGACAGTGGAACAACACAGAACAACGTTCTGATGCGTCTTACGTTTACTTCCTGTTTCAATGATTTGTAAGAGGGGTGTGTCTGAAAATTTCCTCCATACTGAAACATTTGATTACTTCAAGTAGACAAGTTTAAAGGTATTTAAAAAAAAAAAAAAAAAAAAAAAGGCCCAAAATGTTGTAGAGAGATATACATTTTATTTATACACTTTTAACAATCACAATAAATTTAGGAGTCACAAACTTAGGAGGTGTTCAGGTTCTGTAACAGTCCTCTGAAAGCGAAAGCAGTTTTTCAAATTTGGGAACTGAGAGAAAAGGAAACTTAAAAGCAAAGGGAAGCATATCTAGTTTAATCTAAATTTAGAGCACAAACAGCATATTAAAGAGTACGGCAGCATGGTTCAGTCATAGACAATTTAGGTAGAGACTTTATTACAAACGTGAATTGTGGTACCATTCCATAACAGGATATTACAGCGCTACAAGTGAGATGAATTTCCAAACGCCAGCACAAAGAAAGAAAGTAAAAATACCTGCTTCTGCGAGAGTTGTGTGATAAAGGAGGTTCAGAGTGGAAGCCAGCGGTGATCTTTCTGGAAAAGAATGGAATCTAGAAAATACAGTTTCACTATCTGTTTTGGGAATAAACTTTAGTCATGAAAAGAGGATGATGATTACAAAACAAAATTTCTGCGGATATTTCAATGAGACTTTAGTTCCACAGTCAACATGCTAATCCTGCTCTGAGAATCAGTCTTCAGATACAGTCCTGTGATTACAGAGGCCTATTAGAAAACACATATATGACCTAAAAGGTGAGTTAAAGGGGAAGCAAAACACTGAAAAATAACCAGTCTGGTTATTTAAAAGATCACCATTATGTTTCACCTGCTGTGTTTAGTGTGCTTGTGCATTACACTTTACAATATGCTCTCCTAATTAGAGGTCATTTCATACAAACTGCTTACAAACGCTACTGAAGCAGTGTAGCTCAACATTTACAGCCTGATCTCACTGTGAGCACCATTATTAAAATGGTGGTAAAGAAGAAAACATCAAAATATTGATGTGCTCATGGAATATTATGCCCTTATGATTTAAGGCATTACTGGACATGGTAACATCACATCTACAGTTTCTCTACCCAGCGTTTGGAAGTGTACAGTATGATCCCATAATTCCCATTTGCTTCTCTCGCCATGACAGCCCATCACCATAGAAAGAAAACAAAAATACTTAGCTGAAACTCCTTTCATGAATAAAATTGCATTATCTTTATATAGATAAAATGTTAACAATCCCCAGAGATTGATATTTATTATAAAGGTCCACCATGTGACCGCAGCACAAGAGAATTACCATCTGATGCACAGGAGCCTATAGGTTGTTACACTCTCACATTGTTCATGAAAACACTTCTCACCAAGAATCAACAGCCTTCATTGCCTCTACTTCAGTGTCCACAGCTTGTTTGTCAGGGGCTATAATAAAACCCAATCTTGGTTTCCAAGGGTTCATTGTAATCTAATGATTTCAGACAGCATTGTCTTTAGTTTAAATGAGTGAGATGGGGTTCAGTTGTTAGCAGCGTCCGCCTGTCGAGGCCAGTTCTCTTCCTCAATGCCTGAGTCGTATTCCTCATCTGCTGACTCCTTGGTTGGAGCTCTGAAATTCAAAAAGAAACTCCTGTTCAGGTTTCAAACTACGCAAATATGGAGACTCAGCGTGCTGAGCTTCAGAAATCTGATCTAACATGACACGCATGTGTTGGTGTTCTGTGAGCAAAGAGATACCGACCTGCTATATCTTGGTTGGGATTTTCCTTGAACAACATCTTTGTTCAGCTCAACAGCCATGATGTCAGAGTGCGGCACTTCAAACATGGGCTCAAGAAGGAGCTTTTCCTATTCAAACAAAATATATGTTTGATTATTATGTTATATCAACATGAGGTTTTTTAAGTTTGACACCCATGGCAAAATAACATACCATGATAGATCTGAGGCCTCGAGCTCCAGTTTTTCTCTCTAGAGCCATCCGGGCTATGGCCCTCAGCGCATCCTGAGTCACATTCAGATCACACTGAAAGAAAAAACACATTTCAGAGTCATTTTAAATCTCAAACTCCCGACATTCAGGTATAAATAAAGAGACCCGTGACTACATTTCTCCTCAAGTTATTTTCTTGTAGATCTATCAACGTGGAAAAGGAGCTGGGTTGGTGGAGGTGTGTTGTTTCAGGGAACAGACAGTAAACTATCACCCAAAGAGACAGTATGAGTACCAGAACCTTGAGTTTGAAGGTCTATTGGTTAACTAAACACTACATAGCATTTTATATCTGTAGAGCCCTTTTTTATTTTTTGAGTTCAAATCACAATATAATAAAATTATAAGGAAAGTGCTCTTGCGTGTATTTGATTGACCTTGCTAAATGACTTACATTGCTCTGGGTCAACAACCAAGTCATTATTGACTTTTACCAGATTTTTGGCAGCATATTATTTCTGGTGACATCTGCTGACACAAGCAATTACCATGTTCCTATTTAAATGACTAAAGACTCGCTTTCTCACACAGTGCTGTTGTATGATGTGTCACTGGACTTGACAATCAATATGTTAGAGCCCTTACTTTGTCCATGCTGAACAGAGCCTGGTACTGAGGCACTACAGCGTTGCGTGGTTCCGTCAAGATTCGGACTAGCGTTTCTTCATCTAGGCTGTGCAAAGGAACGACCACAGGAAGACGGCCGACGAACTCTGGGATCATTCCAAACTCAATCAGGTCCCTAGCCTCCACGTGTTTCAGCAATCTGTCCTTCTCCTCAATCTCTGCCACTGTGTCTGTTTCACCACTGGAGTTGGCCAAGTCTGCTGCAGCTGCTGCACGTCGCCCTTTCCCCAGGTTAGAGGGAGTTCCAAAACCCAAATACTTAAAACAAACAAAAAAAAAAAACCAAAAAAACCATGAAATGTGAAGATCAGGTGAGAGGCAGGTATGATGATAAAGAGGACTCTTTGGTAGATGTATTAAATTTACCTTTTCATTCTTTCTTCTGCTTATGATTCTGTCAAGTCCATTGAATGCACCAGAGGCAACAAACAAGATGTTTGTTGTGTCTACCTGCACTGTTTCTCCTCTCAGTTTTCTGGAGTTTTTCTCAGGAACATTGACAATGGTTCCTTCCAAGAGTTTAAGCAAACCCTGACAGAAAGGAAAAGGAAAATGAAAGTCGATACAAGCCTGGTAAGCCACTTTACCTCTGCTATGTTGCTTTACATCTATACCATAGGGATACACTACAAACAGGATGGAGGTTTTATTTAGTGAAACTGAATACTGACCTGCTGGACTCCCTCTCCACCTACATCTCTCAGTTGATGGATTCCAGGCACACTGCCAATCTTGTCAACCTCATCCAGAAACACGATCCCTGCATGAAACAGAAGAACAGGGCCACGGTGATGTAAGTTTGACTTACCACCATTAGTGCCATTACTAATAAACCTTGTTTACAAAGAAATAAAATCAACTTTTAAATTCAGACTTGCAGAACACACCAGAGTGCAGCTGTATCCTTGAAAAATGTGCACTTTAATTGACCTCAGTTTAATCCCAGTGTTTTTTCACCTCTGCCTCCTTTCTCTGTCTTCCTACTAACAATTTCAACTAGATCAATTCAGAGGATTCCTTAAACTTCTAAGGAAAGTGGAGATGTGATAGAAATGTGAAAATTTAAACAGGCTGTAACTAATTGACATGACCATTGACGGGATCATTGATGAGACTGAGTGGTAGTTTTATAGAGTTTACATTAGTAAAAATCACGATTACCTATATAATAACTGCTTTTCTGTTATCTTGGCAAGTATTTCAGCGCATTACGCCCTGTTTAGCAGCACGGCGGCATATTGGTTAGTGCTGTTGCCCCACAACAAGAAGGTCGTGGGTTCGGTTCCTGGGCCTTGTGACTTTCTGTGCGGAGTTTGCATGTTCTCCCCCTGCCTGTGTGGGTTTCCTCCAGGTACTCTGGTTTAATGGAGTGTTTAATGGAATGAGTGTGAGTGAGTGTGAGTGGTTGTTGGTCTGTCTGTCTGTCTCTGTGTGTAGGCCCTGCAATGGACTGGTGACCTGTCCAGGGTGTACCCTGCCCTTGCCCAGAGTGTACACATTGATAAGCAGTAGAAGATGAAGGAATGAATGAAAAGGCCCTGTTTAGACCTGCTATTAACATCGGTCCAGGGGATCCAACTAATCCGATAACAAGTGGACATTTATGAACACATTTGAGATGAACTGAGGATGTATTAAAGTTCTGCCACTCAGCCCACATGTGGCGACACTCTTTGAGCACTCTGACACAAATGCCTCTGCCACAGTCCAATTGGTCCTAACAGTTTCATAATGAAATCTAAACATCTTTCAGATTTCAGATTGATAATCCTATCACTTAACATTTTAAACATTTTAAGCACCATTTGTTTTCCTTTTTATTTACATTTGAATTCAATTCTATTCAGCTGCTCGTTGCTGTCCTGTACTGTAAATTGGCTGATGGAGGCCTTGTTGTCACTACATCACAGTATTTATCCTGAATTCGCTATATTCATAATTGGTCTCAAACTTTGAACTTATGGCATGTACTTACAACTGCCTAGTTTGTGTTTTCATTCCACTCTTATTTCTGAATCCTTTCAATACTAAATGTATTCTGACTTACTATGTTCAAACTGATTCAGGATGCCCATGAAACATGAAAACAGTGCAAACATGCAAGTTCCATGATATATAATGTTACTGCAGTTTGTTCAGCTTTCTGTTTGAAAATCAGGTACAATTTTCAACATGGAAACAGCAGTGCTGTTAAATTTGGTCCATCTACCCACCTTGTTGAGCTTTATCCACTGAGTAGTTGGCATCTTGCAGCAGTTTGGCAATAACAGACTCAATGTCTTCTCCCACATACCCAGCTTGAGTCAGTGTGGTACAATCACAAATTGCGAAGGGAACATCGAGGCAACGTGCCAGTGTCTGTGCCAACAATGTTTTTCCTGTAAAGAATTATGAGAAACTGTGATCAAATTTCTTTTAACAAGACAGATTCATATTGCCATATAAACCACATTCTTAGTTGTGTAAATCTTAATACTTTGGCAGGCGTCGCTGTGCAGTTTCACAGTTTTTAGGTAAATATTGACACACCACCAACCTGAGCCAGTTGGGCCTAGAAGTATGATGTTGCTCTTCTCCAGTTTAATGTCAGTGTGTGTGGAGTCCAGCACCTCCCCGCCCCTCTTCTCCTGAGGGGCCTGCTGGCTTGCCTGCTGCTGCATGGACGCTCCCAGGGCATTTCCATGGGGACTGATTCCTGCAATCTGGAGCAGCTCTGCAATGACAAAAAAAGCCACTGGCTTAGCCTTGTGATTGAAAAGTATGAAAATGCCTTGGAAGAAAAACAATCAAAGACAAGAAGCTGAAATCTTTCAATGGGAAACACTGAAGTGCAATTTGAACATGCCACTCATTCACTGACGGTGTATGTGTCAATCTGTGCCTAGTAATGGCTTCCACGTACAGGCTAAAAATAGATGTGCCCTGGTCGGTGCCAATTGGAGTTACTGAGGGATGAGTGTTGGAGTGAAAATAGCATATGTACAGATGTGCATGTGGGTCACTGGGCTACCATATCTCATTGTGTGGTCGGTCAAATATTAACCATTTGAAACTCAGCTGTACACATAGTAAATGTTAAAAGCAAAATGAACCAGTCACTGCTCCAGGACTGGAGCTGTATTTCATCATCTATTGTCTGACAATCAGTTATTCTCTAATTAATTATTAATGCTGTGCAACACCTGAAACTTACTCATCTCACTGAAAAAGACAAAGCAACAACTGCAGGATCCACAGATGTCTGTACAGTTTGGCATTTGTGCAACTCGTGAAAACAAGACAGAAAACTGCTTTGAAGTGTTGACTTTTACAGTCACAATAACAGGGAAGAGGATCAACCACTTACTTGTGAATCTGTATTCATCCTCTCGTCTTCTCATCTCTAGCTCTACAGGAAGAGGATGAAAGTACTCAAATCAATGTTGTCAATAATCATTACCATTATGACATTATATTGCAATCCTGAAAAAAAGAAAACGTTTGATGCCGTCTTGTGTGTCGTAAGTATTGAACAAATGCCAAATGATACAGATGGTGATCATGGGTCAACCCTTCATAAATTATTTACTCAGATTTATTGTCCCTTAATTTTATTGCTTTATTGTGACAAACTTAACCAGAATAAAGTGCATGTGTGTCAGCCCTGCATGTGGAGAAATGATTGCTGTCATATGTTAATGCATCAAATTTTATATCTTAATTATGCTTTTACTGTTACTGCTTACATCACTGTACAGAGGACATAATTATTAAATGTTTCATAGATCAAATTATAATTTTAGGCAAATTGTCTTTACTTTATATAAATGGTGAATGCTTCAATTCAAGAAGTAAGACAAACTGCCTCAAAACATTTTTGAGAGTTCAATACTACATTTTGGATTAAACCAAAGTTAATCAAAACAGAAGAGATAAAGGATGCAAACATTTTCCAAAATGCTACTTGATCTCAAAAAGAGACATGACATTAAAAACTAAACTGGAGGAATCACATTTACAAAAATGAATAATACTGACCACGAGGTGTTAGAGAGGGCTGTTTCTCCACCTCCACCTGCTGCCGGCTTCCAGCAGGGATGTTGTTATAGATGCGCTTGTAGTGATTGTATACTGCAACGGCTAACACCTTTTTTGCATAGGACTGGCCAACAACGTACTTGTCAAGATAAGCATATATCTGGGGGGGAAAAAAAGGAATGTATACATTAATTTGGTATGAAAGTATAATAAAACAAATATAAACTCAACCCTACTCTTACGTTGGGGTTGGTAACATTTAAGTAATTGAAAACCATATTTGACCATTTAAGCACCAGTTTTGATTTCTCACCTTCTTGGGGGGAGGGGGAGGTTTTTGTGCAAAAGCCAGTTTTACTGCCTCCGCAGCAGATTCTGGCTCTTTGTTCAGCCCCTTCTTAGAGTCAGTTTCAGACAGAACCACGAAAAAATGATGGCATTTCTCACATTTTACAAATCGTGTTGATGCTGAAAAACAGTAACACACAACACAGTCAATGCTGAAAATTTTCAAAACATGGATCCAAGTCAAATCATTTCTAAAAGCAAATATATTTGTGTACTGTGAAAGTGTTGCTCATGGTGCTGAAATCACAGTGAAATAGCCAGATACAATCATGAGTGTCTCTAGCCTGAGGTTGTTGTTGCACGAGTTTGGTTCTGACTTATGAGAAAACTAATAAAAGGTAATTAAGCTACATAATGAAATGCCAAGACAGTTCAAAATAAGCACGGACTGATTTGTAGCTTTCAATGTTTAATATTACACTGTAGCGTGTTTTACCAATATAATGCAATGCCAGCTCATGAATTGTATTTATCATTTTCTAAGTTTAGTTCTACAATTAGGCAATTAAAAAAGCTTAGTCCAATACCATGCAGTAGCATAAATATGAAAGACAATCAAGGAGAAAAAAAGAAAAGCAGCCGGACAGACTGGGTCAGGGGATATAAACAATGGGTTCCAGTTAGTCCCATTATTCATCAAGTATATATAATTTTTTTACATTTGAGTATTAAGTCACATTACCTCTATAAACAGTACCTTAGTGGGACACCACAATCTAACCATGTACTGATGTTTATCCCAAAAATTTGAAAAAGAATTCATAAGCAAAAATATCCAGGTACAGCAAGTAGAATAGCATCTTACTGCCATTTTAAAATGTGCAAATAAGCAAAGTTTAAAAGGTGGTGAGTGATGTCCATGAGGATCATTCACTGACCCCCCTTGAAGATAATTGTGGTATGTGGTCCTTCTTTCAGGCCTATAAAATTACAAAAACACACCAGTTCAGATCTGCAAGTTTTCTTAGCCCATCCAACAAACAAAAAACACCTGTTAGTTTGAGGCACACAGCTATTTACAAATTCACAATGTCTTATTGTTTACTTTGGCAAACAAGTTGAGTTCGATGTCTAAATAGCACCATTTTTAACTGCATATTTACACTAGTCTGTACTTTATTTCAGTAGAGATCCAAGGTTTATACCGCAACAGAAGAAATGCTTGTATTTGAAATAAGTTAATAAAAGAAAATATGATTAAAAAAGGAAAAACATTTCAGCACAGAAGCATAAATGTAAATGACCATCTATCCACCTATCAATTCCTATATCGTCCTTCTTTTTCGTTTTTTACTCAGTAAAGGCACAGTTCTGTGAACCACATTATTTCTAGCCGTGACAATGCAAACTTTTCACATGAGACAGTGTTTTCATATTTTGGAAGCATAACTCATCTTATTAACACTTATCCATTTTATTTTATTTCTTAAATGTTTTTAGAACAAACATGTATTTCCCCACACTTAGCTCAGAGTGCTCATTTGTTTCTTATCTTCTTGGCTATCCAATATTTTGAAGTTTACTCACATACAAAGGTCTCCACATGTGTGCAGGGATCGCCACATTTAGGGCAGCGGAGCTGATTTCCCCCCTTGCCTGATCCGCCAGAGCCAGAGAGTCTCTTCCCCTCACTGATGTTTTTCTGTGTAAACACAACTGTGTCAGCACATTTTTAAATACATTATTACCATCTACAGTAGAGGGACGCAACAACTGACAATCACCCTGGACAAAGTTTACCTTTCCACCATCACTTCCACCATCCTTGGTTGCTCCATCTTTGGAGCCATAGCAGACTGCGGTCTCTGAAAAGGATCTCACACGTACCCGGGCAGGTAAGTGAGTTTCCCGAGAGCCCTGACGACTCAGAGAAAAGAACTGAATCCTGGAGCAAGAAAATCCTGTAACAACAGAAAAATGCACTTTGACTGCTAATAAAACCTGTAGTTTGGAATGGCCATGCAAAAGAAAATTTTCATAATTGCTTCTGCATGATGTATGTTGAGATAAAATAAGTAATTCAATAGTTAACTAGTCAACAGACACATTTGTCTTATAATAGTTTAGCATTTATTTCACACATTTTTGCAAAAAAAACCCCAACCCAAATCTATTTGCTGTTTAATTTCCACAGTGTTGTTCTCCTTCTCTTCTTTACCATACTCATACGACAGTGTAATAAACCGCCATAATATTAAGAGCAACAGTTCACAGTCAGACATATACCTCATAATATTTTTATGAACTATAGATTTGCACATTTTGTATTTATCTTTAACTGTTCAATTTTCTCCTTCTTTAACTCATGCAATTTTTAGTTTAAAAACTTTTTAACAAAAGTGAAGGTCTCAGTTAGGGTGATGGAGGGAAAAAATGCTGAAAATTAACTTTATTTTCAGACCACATTCCTGCTTTTACAGCCATAATGAGTTATTGATTCATTTCAACTTTTCTCCTTACATCTTGGTCATCTGTGACAAAGGCAGAAAGGAACTGCTAGACTATAATAACAAAAAACTTTGACAGTGTGAGTGCTGCCGGTGGTTTTACCCCCGCAGACTTTATCCCCTCTGCTTTGTTGATGTTGACAGACTGCCTTACTCTGTTTCTACTAAGTGGTTAATCTAACAGGTTATTTTATCTGTAGCTGCATCGCGCTACTTTGTCTTTACTAGTGTGTTTTCATCGATTTGTTATTACTCAAAAACATAAAGTCCCACTCATTAGACAGCTAGGTGATGTAACATTCGTCAATACTTCGCTACTTGGCTTTAAAGAAGCCTTTCCCAGCTGCTGTTGACATTACCCGGCTGTCACAGCAGGCAGGCGTCCGGGCCGGCCGAAGACACCAGCACCGTGTCACTCCGCTTTAGCCCGGATTGGGACTCACCTCTGTGGGCAGTGCTGAAGAAGAGCCGGGCAGCCGAGGTGCATGGACAAGACATCGCTCCTCTTTAGGCTGAAACCTGCAAATGAAGCCTCAGTTATCAGGGTGTTCAAAAGAGGAGGAGGAAGAGGCTGATGTAGCCGCAGGCAGCCGGAGAGGCCGGCTAAGGTTCAACATTTCATAACCCCGACGTCACTGTTAGCATTAGCAAGGAAAGCAGGTCAGAGTCAGTGAAGGTGCTCCCCGTTGCTGCTAATCACAATTATGGGAAAACATCCAAAATGTTTTGAGGTGGTGAGCTGTCACCGATAAACACCTCCTGTTATCTCACCCCGGTAACACACGGGACTACAAACAATGTGACGGGCTAGCTGGGTCAGATAAACAGGTAGCTGTTAGCTCCTCGAGCTAGGCCCGGACCAGAGCCCCCTCTCTGCCCCAGGAGGAGAGAGGACACACGGCTACATGGAGGCTAAACTGGAGGTCTTTACCCCTCGGCCCAGGCCACAGAGATTAAATCGAACATTTAGGCATCAAACGGAGAGCAAACGTCCACCAAACCAGCTAGACTTACTCACAGGGCACGATGAAAGCAGTCCCGTCCGGACACAGCCCCGTTGTAACAAAAAAAAAAAAAACAAATCTGCGGAGTCACCGTCGCTGTCTGTGCGTGCTTTCAGTCTGACAGCTCAGTGTCACAGTTTTCATCAGCCGGGTGTAGCTCACTCTGCAGGCCGCTGTCTCCCAGGTGGGGCCCGACCCAAGAGTTATCTAACGCCGCCGCTCGCTGTTACGAACTAAGTCGGCGGCACAGCTAGCCCGCTAAGTGCTGTAGTTAGCAGCGGGGACTGAACCAGATCAATAGGGCTAAGCAACATGGAGGCTCCGTTCATGGCCGCGGAGGTCATACCCATCCAGGTCTGCTAGGATCCGCTGCTCCACAGGACGGCGTGCTGCGTTCACGTGATCCTCAGGGGTTGGGGTTCATTTGTGTCTCATTATTGGGACTGTGTGGAAAGTTATAGTGGTGTAAATATTCATAATTAAACCGTCCTAAATTGCAACTGTATTTTCTTTTCAAATAATTTTTCTGAAATTAGATACTTTTTTTTTTTTTTTCAAAGTTTACACGCATTTCCAGAAAATGCACACATACAAACGGAGAGCCAGTATTTCCATACACTCAAAATTTTTATTTCATAATTGGACTTTTTTTGGCTAGACAATGTCTGCAGGCCTCTTTATATGCTGCTAAACTGACTTTGCAGAATTGTGTGTACCACATTGTACATGGGAATATGTGCAACAACCATACACATTAGCAGATATTACAGTATGATAAACATCCGTTACTATAATACAGTGCAACAAATAGGTGATTTCAGCAGGACTTATGTATAATACATTGTAGGAATACATATTTTACAGGAAAAAGCAGCTGCTCTCATTTGTGAAGGTTTGAATTATGGATCTCACTGTAAACCCATTGACAATGGTTTAGACTCTCAGTCCAATTTCTATTATAGTTACAGTGACTCAATCACACAGAGTCTGAGATTAATCAACTCTTTTGAAGTAAGTCAGGCTTTTATTAAAATGTTAAAACATTTAATGTGTATGTTTAGAAGCAGTTTAGGTCAAAGGGTTTTATCGATTAGTAACAATCATGAAGTCGTTGATTTTGCATGTTTTGACGCACTAGGAAGGTTTTAGTGGCTTTTGCACAGGTGAGTTAGTGTTAGAAATACATTGACTACATTAAGAATTGTGAGATAGACAATGTGACAGTTAAATAACAAACAACAATACAATAGTAATAATTGAATACAATTACTAATATGACAAATGCTAACCGTTTCAAAACTACGTTACATGGCTTTCAGCAGGATCACTTTACAACCTAGAACTAGGCAATAAAATATAAAATGAGATAAAATAAAATTGGGTGAAAATTTGTGTCCTCCTTTGTCTTTTCCCTACATTCTGAGGCCAAAAAACATAAACCACAAAATAATGTGCTGTCAATCCATTTTTCCCAGATAAGCACAGTTTAAAGAGGAGAAGCTGTTTCTTCAAGGAAAACAGTCAACATCACTGTGCCACTTGAACTAAAATATTTTTTTTCCTGTCACTGTTGTGCATTAAAATTGAAAATTAAAAAGTAGCTAATATTGAAGATATTGAAGACAACACATTTAGCAGCATTTTTTTTAGATCCTCAGATATATCTTCTGTTCCCTCTGGAAGCTAAAAGCATGTTTGTTTTATCTTTAAACTTTAAGCCCTCTATTTCTTTGGCACTCAAACATTCAATACTTCTGGTTAAATTTTGGCAACATTATTTTCTGATCACTGCTCACTGGTTTCATGCAGGCATACGCGTCACAAAAACAAACTTGGTAGCAAGAAACTGTCTTGTATGTGTAAAAACAGAAAATAAGACTTACCTCTAAATTATTAAAATAGTAACATACAGTTGAACCTTGTTCTCTGGATATTCTTCTTTACAATGTGTATCTAACCTACATCTACAATATCACATTTATATATTATTTTGACTGTTTAAACTGAATTTGGGATAAACACTTGTCCTATAAGTATAATATGGACAGACTGTCACATTAAAAGCCATTGAATTTCAACAAAATGACGATACAATGTCCAAAATTCCCCGCACCATTGTTGATATCATCTGTATAAATTTAGCATTGTGGATGGTACATTCACATGTAGTCAGCTCTCAGTAATCTTGAATTTAGTGATTGATTAAACATTTCAAACAATATCCAGTACAACCTATGAAACTGCTACCAGCAACTTCCCCCTGTGTCAAACTCAGGTCAATTTCTTGAAAGTAACTTAAACAAATTGATATTTCAAATATATTTTATTACTGAATTCACAGGGTGTTACGGGTTATCTTCCGGCCGGTTTGACTTTAACTCTGCAGATTTTTACACTGCTGTTGTCCCACAAGTACAAAAGCTTTTTGTTGGGATAGTATGACAGCATAGCCAAGATGCCATTATCTGACCGTAAACCAAAATTAGCATCCATAGGACTCTGTGTCTTCAAATTAAAGGCATATGTCACTCTTTCGTCAGTGCCAGTTGTAAAGTACACTATCCCACATACAATGAAAGCATTTCCTGCTTTAGCTGTATGGTAGCCAGTGTCAATGACGGACTCCAAGGAAAACGTGTCAGGGTTGATCTTTGCAACCCTTATATTATCATCTGAATCTAATGCAAAAATTACCCACAGTCCATTTTCATCCACAGCAAACTTGAAGTACGTCTTTGAGTTGCCGAAGAGATAATTCAGTTTGTTATATCTGCTGTTTTCCATGCTTAAAATGTCTGTTCTCCTAGTGTTCAGATCAAATCTGTAAAATCAAACATCAATCATAGGTAAGTTAAAAAGCTAAAACATAAAAGATACTTGTTACATAATGTAAGTTACTATGGTAAGAGCAAAGTGTTATCTATGTTTAATACAAAATCTTACTTCGTAAGCTTGTTCATTCCTCCATTATGGAAATAAAATACTCCCTTGTAAACAACATGACCACATCCCTGGTAGAACCTTCCAACATCTATAGTTTTGTAGTTTGTGCTCAGAAGGGATGTAATGTTCCCATACTCCAACAAAGTTCGACCTGGGTCATAAAGGTGCACACATGTTAAATCCACTATAATTCACAAATTATGCAAGGTGGTTGCTTTAAGAATCACCTGAAAAATGATCAGCAACCCAGTATCGGCCATCATCCGGCTGAGCCACATCTGACATCCAGGCTCCGTAAGTGGTCATCATCATGGTGGCTTTGTTCGAACATTTAATGTTTTTAATGCGGTAATCTAAGTAAATAAAGATAAGTGCTTGAGTTGTTTGAAAGTCATTGGATGGATACATAGTTAGATAGATAGATAGATAGATAGATAAATAGATCTATAGATAGATAAATAGATCGATAGATAGATAGATAGATAGATAGATAGATAGATAGATATAAGATATACTAACCAGATTTTCTCCTTCTCTCATTGGTTGTCCCAGCAACCTTGTTGTTAGTCCGGTGTGGATATGAATTTTCTAAAAAAAAAAAATGGCAGAGTAAAATATTACACCAATAAGAATTTTCACAAAGTTTAAAACATGGTGGTTCCTCATTTTGTGTTTACAGTTCAAAATGGCTGTTCAACCTCTCAACGTAAGAGCACGGTAAGATGTTATCTGAGAGTACAAACATTTCATGAACGTGTTCCAGTGTCTCCTACCTGGTAATAATCCCACTGGTGCCTCTGTAACAGTCCCTGTGCTGGTTTCAGTCCAGGTGTCATGTCTGTTGTCTGGACCGTGTGATACAAACCCTGAACCAAATAAAACAGAAATAGGTCAACTCTAACTTTATTTCTCAAGTCAGGCAGTATGTAGTATGTATGTAGTCAAACAGTACCCTCTGATTCCTGTCTAAATTAATATCAGGATTATGATTAAATAAATGTTGAAAAAAATATCATCAAATCATTTAAGCAGTCTGTATAGTAACCAACCTATCAACACATCTGTTGGTGTCTCTATGGCATCTCCTGTGTCGGTTTCATTCCAGGTGTCTTGGCTGTGGTCTGGGTGAAATGATACTGACTCTAGAAAATAATCAGATTTGATTTGGATGTGAAGGAAGTTATGAGATACTTGAATTTAAAGCAAACACGTCTACTGTACTTGTGAGTAAAATTAATTATGAACCAGTTTCCTCGCCAGTGTCCACATGTCCATCCCTGGATTCATGAGCTGAATGTGTTGGTGTTGGAAACCCTGGGAAGAAAGAGGAGCACGATTAAAAGGTTCATCTGAAATCTGTGAGTTCAAACATTTAATGAATGTGTTCCAGTGTCTCCTACCTGGTAATAATCCCCCTGGTGCCTCTGTAACAGTCCCTCTGCTGGTTTCAGTCCAGGTGTCATGTCTGTTGTCTGGACCATGTGATACAAACCCTGAACCAAATAAAACAGAACTAGGTCAACTATGAAGTTTTTTTCTCAGGTCAGTCAGTATGTAGTCATACAGTACAGTCTGATTCCTGTCATCACTTATATCGGAATTATAAAATCCCATCACATCAGTAAAGCAGTCTGTACAATAACCAACCTATGAAAACATCTGCTGGTGTCTCTGTAACATCTCCTGTGTCGGTTTCTTTTGAAGTGTCTTGGCTGTGGTCTGGAAGAAAGAGGTGCACACTGAGATGTTAAGATCAAATCTGTGAGTACAAACATTTCATGAATGTGTTCCAGTGTCTGCTACCTGGTAATAATCCCACTGGTGCCTCTGTAACAGTCCCTCTGCTGGTTTCAGTCCAGGTGTCATGTCTGTCATCTGGACCATGTGATACAAACCCTGAACCAAATAAAACAGAACTAGGTCAACTCTAACTTTGTGTCTCAGGTCAGTCAGTATGTGGTCATACAGTACAGTCTGATTCCTGTCTGACTTTAAGGTATATTGGATGCTTAAATATCAGATTTTTCATTTGTGTCCAGAAGTTAAAAATGAAGTGGATTGTTCAGTGATCACACCAAATACAGGACACACATCATGACAGTTTCTCACCACTTGATGTTGTAGCAGTGATTTTTCCTTCACTTTTGCCACTTCCGTCTACAGGAAGTATGGCCGTTGAATAGAAAAGATATCACATTACAAATAATTCCTTATGTCCCAGTAGGTCACTTCGCTCTCTTGATGTAGGTTTACTTGTGGTTCCTAGATTACAGAGTCCCCCCTCTCCTTCACACTCGCTCTCACTGTTTTTCTCTCACTGCCTCTGATTCTCTCTCTACCGTCCCAATGTCTCCCTCTCTCAACCCAACCAGTCGAGGCAGATGGCTGCCCTCCCTGAGCCCGATTCTGCCCAATGTTTCTGCCTCTTTAAGGACGTTTTTCCCTGCCACTGTTGCCAAGTGTTTGCTCTTGGAGGGATTTGTTGGGTCTTTTTAACAACTCCATAAAGAGTTTGGTCTAGACCTGCTTTATGTGTAAAGTGCTTTGATGTAACTTTGTTATGATTTGGAGCAATATAAATAAATTTGATTTGATTTGAAATACTAATAGTGTCATTATTACACCCTATTGCACAGTTCAAACACAGTATAACCCACCTATTAACACCTCTGCTGGTGTGTCTGTGGTATCTCCTGTGTTGGTTTCTTTCACAGTGTCTTGGCTGTGGTCTGGGTGAAATGATACTGACTCTAGAAAATAATCAGATTTGGTTTGGATGTGAAGGAAGTTATGAGATACTTGAATTTAACGCAAACACGTCTATTGTACTTTTCAGTAAAGTGAATTATGAACCAGTTTCCTCACCAATGTCCACATGTCCATCCCTGGATTCATGAGCTGAATGTGTTGGTGTTGGAAACCCTGGGAAGAAAGAGGAGCACGATTAGAAGGTTCATCTGAAATCTGTGAGTTCAAACATTTAATGAATGTGTTCCAGTGTCTCCTACCTGGTAATAATCCCACTGGTGCCTCTGTAACAGTCCCTCTGCTGGTTTCAGTCCAGGTGTCATGTCTGTCATCTGGACCATGTGATACAAACCCTGAACCAAATAAAACAGAACTAGGTCAACTATGAAGTTTTTTTCTCAGGTCAGTCAGTATGTAGTCATACAGTACAGTCTGATTCCTGTCATCACTTATATCGGAATTATAAAATCCCATCACATCAGTAAAGCAGTCTGTACAATAACCAACCTATGAAAACATCTGCTGGTGTCTCTGTAACATCTCCTGTGTCGGTTTCTTTTGAAGTGTCTTGGCTGTGGTCTGGAAGAAAGAGGTGCACACTGAGATGTTAAGATCAAATCTGTGAGTACAAACATTTCATGAATGTGTTCCAGTGTCTGCTACCTGGTAATAATCCCCCTGGTGCCTCTGTAACAGTCCCGCTGCTGGTTTCAGTCCAGGTGTCATGTCTGTTGTCTGGACCATGTGATACAAACCCTGAACCAAATAAAACAGAACTAGGTCAACGATGACGTTTTTTTTCAGGTCAGTCAGTATGTGGTCATACAGGACAGTTTGATTCCTGTCATCAGTTATATCAGGATTATAACATAAATGTTGAAAAAAATTATCATCAAATCATTTAAGCAGTCTATAATAACCAACCTATGAACACCTCTGCTGGTGTCTCTGTGGTATCTCCTGTGTTCGTTTCTTTCACGGTGTGTTGGCTGTGGTCTGGGTGAAGCAATACTGACTCTAGAAAAAAAGAACGGATTCTTTTTTAACATCTTTTTTTTTCATATGGTATAATAAAGGTTCAGTCTCTCTGATGTTGAAATGCTTGTTTATCAAGTTCAGTTTCAGGGTTCAGAAGTTTCTCAGAGTCAGTTATATTTAAGGCTTTTGTGGCTTCATCATCTGGATGTGGAGTTGGTGATTCAACATGAACTATATTTTCGTGTTAGACATCTAATTTTTTCAGCGTTGGAAAGTGGCCAAGGATATTTGTTACTTTGCTTAAATAGGCTGTAGTTATGATATAATTTTATTTAACCCACACACGTCTATTGTACTTTTCAGAAAAATGAATTATAAACTAACGTCCTCACCAATGTCCACATGTCCATCCTGGGTTTCATGAGCTGAATGTGTTGGTGTTGGAAACCCTGGGAAGAAAGAGGAGCACGATTAAAAGGTTCATCTGAAATCTTTGAGTTCAAACATTACATGAATGTGTTCCAGTGTGTCCTACCTGGTAATAATCCCCCTGGTACCTCTGTAACAATCCCTCTGCTGATTTCAGTCCAGGTGTCATGTCTGTTGTCTGGACCATGGGGTACAAACCCTGAACCAAATAAAACAGAACTAGGTCAACTATGACGTTTTTTTCTACGGTCAGTCAGTATGTGTTCATACAGTACAGTCTGATTCCTGTCATCAGTTATATCAGGATTATAATAAAATAAATGTTGAATAAAACCCCATCACATCAGTAAAGCAGTCTGTACAATAACCAACCTATGAACACATCTGCTGGTGTCTCTGTAACATCTCCTGTGTTGGTTTCTTTTGAAGTGTCTTGGCTGTGGTCTGGAAGAAAGGTGCACAGTGAGATGTTAAGATCAAATCTGTGAGTACAAACATTTCATGAATGTGTTCCAGTGTCTCCTACCTGGTAATAATCCCACTGGTGCCTCTGTAACAGTCCCTCTGCTGGTTTCAGTCCAGGTGTCATGTCTGTCATCTGGACCATGTGATACAAACCCTGAACCAAATAAAACAGAACTAGGTCAACTATGAAGTTTTTTTCTCAGGTCAGTCAGTATGTAGTCATACAGTACAGTCTGATTCCTGTCATCACTTATATCGGAATTATAAAATCCCATCACATCAGTAAAGCAGTCTGTACAATAACCAACCTATGAAAACATCTGCTGGTGTCTCTGTAACATCTCCTGTGTCGGTTTCTTTTGAAGTGTCTTGGCTGTGGTCTGGAAGAAAGAGGTGCACACTGAGATGTTAAGATCAAATCTGTGAGTACAAACATTTCATAAATGTGTTCCAGTGTCTGCTACCTGGTAATAATCCCACTGGTGCCTCTGTAACAGTCCCTGTGCTGGTTTCAGTCCAGGTGTCATGTCTGTTGTCAGGACCATGTGATACAAACCCTGAACCAAATAAAACAAGAGATAGGTCAACTCTAACTTTGTGTCTCAGGTCAGTCAGTATGTGGTCATACAGTACAGTCTGATTCCTGTCTGACTTTAAGGTATATTGGATGCTTAAATATCAGATTTTTCATTTGTGTCCAGAAGTTAAAAATGAAGTGGATTGTTCAGTGATCACACCAAATACAGGACACACATCATGACAGTTTCTCACCACTTGATGTTGTAGCAGTGATTTTTCCTTCACTTTTGCCACTTCCGTCTACAGGAAGTATGGCCGTTGAATAGAAAAGATATCACATTACAAATAATTCCTTATGTCCCAGTAGGTCACTTCGCTCTCTTGATGTAGGTTTACTTGTGGTTCCTAGATTACAGAGTCCCCCCTCTCCTTCACACTCGCTCTCACTGTTTTTCTCTCACTGCCTCTGATTCTCTCTCTACCGTCCCAATGTCTCCCTCTCTCAACCCAACCAGTCGAGGCAGATGGCTGCCCTCCCTGAGCCCGATTCTGCCCAACGTTTCTGCCTCTTTAAGGAAGTTTTTCCCTGCCACTGTTGCCAAGTGTTTGCTCTTGGAGGGATTTGTTGGGTCTTTTTAACAACTCCATAAAGAGTTTGGTCTAGACCTGCTTTATGTGTAAAGTGCTTTGATGTAACTTTGTTATGATTTGGAGCAATATAAATAAATTTGATTTGATTTGAAATACTAATAGTGTCATTATTACACTGTATTGCACAGTTCAAACACAGTATAACCCACCTATTAACACCTCTGCTGGTGTGTCTGTGGTATCTCCTGTGTTGGTTTCTTTCACAGTGTCTTGGCTGTGGTCTGGGTGAAATGATACTGACTCTAGAAAATAATCAGATTTGGTTTGGATGTGAAGGAAGTTATGAGATACTTGAATTTAACGCAAACACGTCTATTGTACTTTTCAGTAAAGTGAATTATGAACCAGTTTCCTCACCAATGTCCACATGTCCATCCCTGGATTCATGAGCTGAATGTGTTGGTGTTGGAAACCCTGGGAAGAAAGAGGAGCACGATTAGAAGGTTCATCTGAAATCTGTGAGTTCAAACATTTAATGAATGTGTTCCAGTGTCTCCTACCTGGTAATAATCCCACTGGTGCCTCTGTAACAGTCCCTCTGCTGGTTTCAGTCCAGGTGTCATGTCTGTCATCTGGACCATGTGATACAAACCCTGAACCAAATAAAACAGAACTAGGTCAACTATGAAGTTTTTTTCTCAGGTCAGTCAGTATGTAGTCATACAGTACAGTCTGATTCCTGTCATCACTTATATCGGAATTATAAAATCCCATCACATCAGTAAAGCAGTCTGTACAATAACCAACCTATGAAAACATCTGCTGGTGTCTCTGTAACATCTCCTGTGTCGGTTTCTTTTGAAGTGTCTTGGCTGTGGTCTGGAAGAAAGAGGTGCACACTGAGATGTTAAGATCAAATCTGTGAGTACAAACATTTCATAAATGTGTTCCAGTGTCTGCTACCTGGTAATAATCCCACTGGTGCCTCTGTAACAGTCCCTGTGCTGGTTTCAGTCCAGGTGTCATGTCTGTTGTCAGGACCATGTGATACAAACCCTGAACCAAATAAAACAAGAGATAGGTCAACTCTAACTTTGTGTCTCAGGTCAGTCAGTATGTGGTCATACAGTACAGTCTGATTCCTGTCTGACTTTAAGGTATATTGGATGCTTAAATATCAGATTTTTCATTTGTGTCCAGAAGTTAAAAATGAAGTGGATTGTTCAGTGATCACACCAAATACAGGACACACATCATGACAGTTTCTCACCACTTGATGTTGTAGCAGTGATTTTTCCTTCACTTTTGCCACTTCCGTCTACAGGAAGTATGGCCGTTGAATAGAAAAGATATCACATTACAAATAATTCCTTATGTCCCAGTAGGTCACTTCGCTCTCTTGATGTAGGTTTACTTGTGGTTCCTAGATTACAGAGTCCCCCCTCTCCTTCACACTCGCTCTCACTGTTTTTCTCTCACTGCCTCTGATTCTCTCTCTACCGTCCCAATGTCTCCCTCTCTCAACCCAACCAGTCGAGGCAGATGGCTGCCCTCCCTGAGCCCGATTCTGCCCAACGTTTCTGCCTCTTTAAGGAAGTTTTTCCCTGCCACTGTTGCCAAGTGTTTGCTCTTGGAGGGATTTGTTGGGTCTTTTTAACAACTCCATAAAGAGTTTGGTCTAGACCTGCTTTATGTGTAAAGTGCTTTGATGTAACTTTGTTATGATTTGGAGCAATATAAATAAATTTGATTTGATTTGAAATACTAATAGTGTCATTATTACACTGTATTGCACAGTTCAAACACAGTATAACCCACCTATTAACACCTCTGCTGGTGTGTCTGTGGTATCTCCTGTGTTGGTTTCTTTCACAGTGTCTTGGCTGTGGTCTGGGTGAAATGATACTGACTCTAGAAAATAATCAGATTTGGTTTGGACGTGAAGGAAGTTATGAGATACTTGAATTTAACGCAAACACGTCTATTGTAATTTTCAGTAAAGTGAATTATGAACCAGTTTCCTCACCAATGTCCACATGTCCATCCCTGGATTCATGAACTGAATGTGTTGGTGTTGGAAACCCTGGGAAGAAAGAGGAGCACGATTAAAAGGTTCATCTGAAATCTGTGAGTTCAAACATTTCCTGAATGAGTTCCAGTGTCTCCTACCTGGTAATAATCCCCCTGGTGCCTCTGTAACAGTCCCTGTGCTGGTTTCAGTCCAGGTGTCATGTCTGTTGTCTGGACCATGTGATACAAACCCTGAACCAAATAAAACAGAACTAGGTCAACGATGAAGTTTTTTTTCAGGTCAGTCAGTATGTTGTCATACAGGACAGTCTGATTCCTGTCATCAGTTATATCAGGATTATCATAGAATAAATGTTGAATAAAATCCCATCACATCAGTAAAGCAGTTTGTACAATAACCAACCTATGAAAACATCTGCTGGTGTCTCTGTAACATCTCCTGTGTCGGTTTCTTTTGAAGTGTCTTGGCTGTGGTCTGGAAGAAAGAGGTGCACACTGAGATGTTAAGATCAAATCTGTGAGTACAAACATTTCATGAATGTGTTCCAGTGTCTCCTACCTGGTAATAATCCCACTGGTGCCTCTGTAACAGTCCCTCTGCTGGTTTCAGTCCAGGTGTCATGTCTGTCATCTGGACCATGTGATACAAACCCTGAACCAAATAAAACAGAACTAGGTCAACTATGAAGTTTTTTTCTCAGGTCAGTCAGTATGTAGTCATACAGTACAGTCTGATTCCTGTCATCACTTATATCGGAATTATAAAATCCCATCACATCAGTAAAGCAGTCTGTACAATAACCAACCTATTAACACCTCTGCTGGTGTCTCTGTGGTATCTCCTGTGTTGGTTTCTTTCACAGTGTCTTGGCTGTGGTCTGGGTGAAATGATACTGACTCTAGAAAATAATCAGATTTGGTTTGGACGTGAAGGAAGTTATGAGATACTTGAATTTAACACAAACACGTCTATTGTAATTTTCAGTAAAGTGAATTATGAACCAGTTTCCTCACCAATGTCCACATGTCCATCCCTGGATTCATGAACTGAATGTGTTGGTGTTGGAAACCCTGGGAAGAAAGAGGAGCACGATTAAAAGGTTCATCTGAAATCTGTGAGTTCAAACATTTCCTGAATGAGTTCCAGTGTCTCCTACCTGGTAATAATCCCCCTGGTGCCTCTGTAACAGTCCCTGTGCTGGTTTCAGTCCAGGTGTCATGTCTGTTGTCTGGACCATGTGATACAAACCCTGAACCAAATAAAACAGAACTAGGTCAACGATGAAGTTTTTTTTCAGGTCAGTCAGTATGTAGTCATACAGTACAGTCTGATTCCTGTCATCACTTATATCGGAATTATAAAATCCCATCACATCATTAAAGCAGTTTGTACAATAACCAACCTATGAAAACATCTGCTGGTGTCTCTGTAACATCTCCTGTGTCGGTTTCTTTTGAAGTGTCTTGGCTGTGGTCTGGAAGAAAGAGGTGCACAGTGAGATGTTAAGATCAAATCTGTGAGTACAAACATTTCATGAATGAGGTTCAGTGTCTCCTACCTGGTAATAATCCCACTGGTGCCTCTGTAACAGTCCCGCTGCTGGTTTCAGTCCAGGTGTCATGTCTGTTGTCTGGACCATGTGATACAAACCCTGAACCAAATAAAACAGAACTAGGTCAACTCTAACTTTTTTCTCAGGTCAGTCAGTATGTGTTCATACAGTACAGTTTGATTCCTGTCATCAGTTATATCAGGATTATAACATAAATGTTGAAAAAAATTATCATCAAATCATTTAAGCAGTCTATAATAACCAACCTATGAACACCTCTGCTGGTGTCTCTGTGGTATCTCCTGTGTTCGTTTCTTTCACGGTGTGTTGGCTGTGGTCTGGGTGAAGCAATACTGACTCTAGAAAAAAAGAAGGGATTCTTTTTTAACATCTTTTTTTTTCATATGGTATAATAAAGGTTCAGTCTCTCTGATGTTGAAATGCTTGTTTATCAAGTTCAGTTTCAGGGTTCAGAAGTTTCTCAGAGTCAGTTATATTTAAGGCTTTTGTGGCTTCATCATCTGGATGTGGAGTTGGTGATTCAACATGAACTATATTTTTGTGTTAGACATCTAATTCTTTCAGCGTTGGAAAGTGGCCAAGGATATTTGTTACTTTGCTTAAATAGGCTATAGTTATGAGATAATTTTATTTAACCCACACACGTCTATTGTACTTTTCAGAAAAAGAATTATAAACTAACGTCCTCACCAATGTCCACATGTCCATCCTGGGTTTCATGAGCTGAATGTGTTGGTGTTGGAAACCCTGGGAAGAAAGAGGAGCACGATTAAAAGGTTCATCTGAAATCTGTGAGTTCAAACATTACATGAATGTGTTCCAGTGTGTCCTACCTGGTAATAATCCCCCTGGTGCCTCTGTAACAGTTCCTCTGCTGATTTCAGTCCAGGTGTCATGTCTGTTGTCTGGACCATGGGGTACAAACCCTGAACCAGATAAAACAGAACTAGGTCAACTATGACGTTTTTTTCTAAGGTCAGTCAGTATGTGTTCATACAGTACAGTCTGATTCCTGTCATCAGTTATATCAGGATTATAATAAAATAAATGTTGAATAAAATCCCATCACATCAGTAAAGCAGTCTGTACAATAACCAACCTATGAAAACATCTGCTGGTGTCTCTGTAACATCTCCTGTGTCGGTTTCTTTTGAAGTGTCTTGGCTGTGGTCTGGAAGAAAGAGGTGCACACTGAGATGTTAAGATCAAATCTGTGAGTACAAACATTTCATGAATGAGTTCCAGTGTCTGCTACCTGGTAATAATCCCACTGGTGCCTCTGTAACAGTCCCTGTGCTGGTTTCAGTCCAGGTGTCATGTCTGTTGTCTGGACCATGTGATACAAACCCTGAACCAAATAAAACAGAACTAGGTCAACTCTAACTTTGTGTCTCAGGTCAGTCAGTATGTGGTCATACAGTACAGTCTGATTCCTGTCTGACTTTAAGGTATATTGGATGCTTAAATATCAGATTTTTCATTTGTGTCCAGAAGTTAAAAATGAAGTGGATTGTTCAGTGATCACACCAAATACAGGACACACATCATGACAGTTTCTCACCACTTGATGTTGTAGCAGTGATTTTTCCTTCACTTTTGCCACTTCCGTCTACAGGAAGTATGGCCATTGAATAGAAAAGATATCACATTACAAATAATTCCTTATGTCCCAGTAGGTCACTTCGCTCTCTTGATGTAGGTTTACTTGTGGTTCCTAGATTACAGAGTCCCCCCTCTCCTTCACACTCGCTCTCACTGTTTTTCTCTCACTGCCTCTGATTCTCTCTCTACCGTCCCAATGTCTCCCTCTCTCAACCCAACCAGTCAAGGCAGATGGCTGCCCTCCCTGAGCCCGATTCTGCCCAACAATCTGCATCTTTAAGGAAGTTTTTCCCTGCCACTGTTGCCAAGTGTTTGCTCTTGGAGGGATTTGTTGGGTCTTTTTAACAACTCCATAAAGAGTTTGGTCTAAACCTGCTTTATGTGTAAAGTGCTTTGATGTAACTTTGTTATGATTTGGAGCAATATAATAAATTAGATTTGATTTGAAATACTAATAGTGTCATTATTACACTTTATTGCACAGTTCAAACACAGTATAACCCACCTATTAACACCTCTGCTGGTGTCTCTGTGGTATCTCCTGTGTTGGTTTCTTTCATAGTGTCTTGGCTGTGGTCTGGGTGAAATGATACTGACTCTAGAAAATAATCAATTTGATTTGGATGTGAAGGAAGTTATGAGATACTTGAATTTAACGCACACACGTCTATTGTCCTTTTCAGTAAAGTGAATTATGAACCAGTTTCCTCACCAATGTCCACATGTCCATCCCTGGATTCATGAGCTGAATGTGTTGGTGTTGGAAACCCTGGGAAGAAAGAGGAGCACGATTAAAAAGTTCATCTGAAATCTGTGAGTACAAACATTTCAAGAAAGAGGTTCAGTGTCTCCTACCTGGTAATAATCCCCCTGGTGCCTCTGTAACAGTCCCTGTGCTGGTTTCAGTCCAGGTGTCATGTCTGTCGTCTGGACCATGTGATACAAACCCTGAACCAAATAAAACAGAACTAAGTCAACTATGAAGTTTTTTTCTCAGGTCAGTCAGTATGTGGTCATACAGTATAGTCTGATTCCTGTCATCAGTTATATCAGGATTATAATAAAATAAATGTTGAATAAAATCCCATCACATCAGTAAAGCAGTCTGTACAATAACCCACCTATTAACACCTCTGCTGGTGTGTCTGTGGTATCTCCTGTGTTGGTTTCTTTCACAGTGTCTTGGCTGTGGTCTGGGTGAAATGATACTGACTCTAGAAAATAATCAGATTTGGTTTGGATGTGAAGGAAGTTATGAGATACTTGAATTTAACGCACACACGTCTATTGTCCTTTTCAGTAAAGTGAATTATGAACCAGTTTCCTCACCAATGTCCACATGTCCATCCCTGGATTCATGAGCTGAATGTGTTGGTGTTGGAAACCCTGGGAAGAAAGAGGAGCACGATTAAAAGGTTCATCTGAAATCTGTGAGTTCAAACATTTAATGAATGTGTTCCAGTGTCTTCTACCTGGTAATAATCCCCCTGGTGCCTCTGTAACAGTCCCTCTGCTGGTTTCAGTCCAGGTGTCATGTCTGTTGTCTGGACCATGTGATACAAACCCTGAACCAAATAAAACAGAACTAGGTCAACTCTAACTTTTTTCTCAGGGCAGTCAGTATGTGTTCATACAGTACAGTCTGATTCCTGTCATCAGTTATATCAGGATTATAATAACATAAATGTTGAAAAAAATGATCATCAAATCATTTAAGCAGTCTATAATAACCAACCTATGAACACCTCTGCTGGTGTCTCTGTGGTATCTCCTGTGTTGGTTTCTTTCACGGTGTCTTGGCTGTGGTCTGGGTGAAGCGATATTAACTCTAGAAAAATAAAACAGATTCATTTTTAACATTTTTTTTTCATATGGTATAATAAAGGTTCAGTCTCTCTGATGTTGAAATGCTCATTTATCAAGTTCAGTTTCAGGGTTCAGAAGTTTCTCAGAGTCAGTTATATTTAAGGCTTTTGTGGCTTCATCATCTGGATGTGGAGTTGGTGATTCAACATGAACTATATTTTCGTGTTAGACATCTAATTTTTTCAGCGTTGGAAAGTGGCCAAGGATATTTGTTACTTTGCTTAAATAGGCTGTAGTTATGATATAATTTTATTTAACCCACACACGTCTATTGTACTTTTCAGTAAAGTGAATTATGAACTAACGTCCTCACCAATGTCCACATGTCCATCCTGGGTTTCATGAGCTGAATGTGTTGGTGTTGGAAACCCTGGGAAGAAAGAGGAGCACGATTAAAAGGTTCATCTGAAATCTGTGAGTTCAAACATTACATGAATGTGTTCCAGTGTGTCCTACCTGGTAATAATCCCACTAGTGCCTCTGTAACAGTCCCTCTGCTGGTTTCAGTCCAGGTGTCATGTCTGTCATGTGGACCATGTGATACAAACCCTGAACCAAATAAAACAGAACTAGGTCAACTATGAAGTTTTTTTTCTCAGGTCAGTCAGTATGTGTTCATACAGTACAGTCTGATATCTGTCATCAGTTATATCAGGATTATAATAAAATAAATGTTGAATAAAATCCCATCACATCAGCAAAGCAGAATGTAAAATAACCCACCTATTAACACCTCTGCTGGTGTCTCTGTGGTATCTCCTGTGTTGGTTTCTTTCACAGTGTCTTGGCTGTGGTCTGGGTGAAATGATACTGACTCTAGAAAATAATCACATTTGATTTGGATGTGAAGGAAGTTATGAGATACTTGAATTTAACGCACACACGTCTATTGTACTTTTCAGTAAAGTGAATTATGAACCAGTTTCCTCACCAATGTCCACATGTCCATCCCTGGATTCATGAGCTGAATGTGTTGGTGTTGGAAACCCTGGGAAGAAAGAGGAGCACGATTAAAAGGTTCATCTGAAATCTGTGAGTTCAAACATTTCCTGAATGAGGTTCAGTGTCTCCTACCTGGTAATAATCCCACTGGTGCCTCTGTAACAGTCCCTGTGTTGGTTTCAGTCCAGGTGTCATGTCTGTTGTCTGGACCATGTGATACAAACCCTGAACCAAATAAAACAGAACTAGGTCAACTATGAAGTTTTTTTCTCAGGTCAGTCAGTATGTGTTCATACAGTACAGTCTGATTCCTGTCATCAGTTATATCAGGATTAAGCAGTCTGTATAATAACCAACTTATTAACACATCTGCTGGTGTCTCTGTAGCATCTCCTGTGTCGGTTTCATTCCAGGTGTCTTGGCTGTGGTCTGGGTGAAATGATACTGACGCTAGAAAATGAACACATTTGATTTTAACATTAGGAATCAGACTGTCATACAGTACAGTATCATTCATAAATGATGAATAAAATCAAATCAAATCAGTGAAACAGTCTGTCAATAACATGTCCCCTCTTTTATCAAACTCATTTGTGTCCGAAAGTTAAACATGAAGTGAACTGCTCAGTAATGACTCCAAATAAGGGAGACACAACATGTCAGTTTCTCAACATCCTATTAAGCTCAGTTATAGTGGTGACCTTGTATAACCCACCTATTAACACCTCTGCTGGTGTCTCTGTGGTATCTCCTGTGTTGGTTTCTTTCACAGTGTCTTGGCTGTGGTCTGAGTGAAACAATACTGACTCTAGAAAATAATCAGATTTGGTTTGGATGTGAAGGAAGTTATGAGATACTTGAATTTAACGCAAACACGTCTATTGTACTTTTCAGTAAAGTGAATTATGAACCAGTTTCCTCACCAATGTCCACATGTCCATCCCTGGATTCATGAGCTGAATGTGTTGGTGTTGGAAACCCTGGGAAGAAAGAGGAGCACGATTAAAACGTTCATCAACTCTAGAAAATAAATCAGATTTCATTTTACCTTTTTTTTCTTTTTTCGTTTTAAACATTCTGGTTTGATGTAGAGTTGTATTACCCCTGACAGGGTTGGTTTGATGGAGATGCCCCCTGGTCTTCATTCTCCGTTTTTTAGAGTCACAGGCAGGGCAGGCTGGACCAGGTGGGCCCAGTGGACCTGGTGGGCCTGGTGGGCCTGCTGGACCTGGTGGACCTGGTGGACCCTGTGGGCCATGAAGGGCTTAAAACAAACACATGGCTCTAGGTTAGAGTAAAACTGACCCAATAAACAACGCTGCTAGTGAATTAACACAAATTTAATACAAATTAAAGCATAATTAAGAAAGGATTCGTTCTCAAGTGGTTTAATTTGTCCATTACAGCCAAATTTGTCCTCAAAAATATAATATAATGTTAGATTATCTAAAGATTCTTTATATTGAGTCTCAAGAGGGTACCGGATGTTGTCTGGATTTTATGAGATGTGGTGCCTCTTCCCTGTTAGACACATTATTCATCTCAGTGTCACATCCAGCTCAGGCCTCTAGGTGTCGTCTGTCCCTGATTCCTGTCCGTCTTTCCCGCCTCTTTGATTCCCTGCCCTGATATGTTTGACCTGTGTCTAATTCCTTTGTGTATATATACCTCCCCCTCTCCGTTGTTCTTTGCCAGGTCGTTTTGTACCATTGAGGCATCCATCCTGCCACCCCATGTATTTCTCATGCGTGCTTTTGACCCAGTTTCTCATATTTGGACTATAACTCTGCCTCAGGTTTTTTGAAACCTTTGCCTGGACCTGTTGTACAGTCTGTACAATACACCTTGAGAAATTTTTTGATGAGAGAGATAGACAGTTTTGGTTTCAGTCCTCCTTGTGCAATCTCTCATTGTGATATCAGATTGAAGTGATGCATCTCTCACCTTCACAGGTAATCTCTTTGCAGGTTTCTTCTTTCTGCTGTGGAGGCCCAGGGTCTCCTTTAGGTCCTGGTTCTCCAGGGGGTCCTATAGTTCAGAACGATCGGTCAGAAACGGAAATAGAAAATAACAACGGCATAGCCATGTGTTCAGTGAAGGTGTGAACTGTGAACCTCTCGATGAATCATCAAAAATTAAAGAATGTTTTAACTTATTTTTGGACATATTATGACAGAGACATTGACTTTCAGATAGGAAATGTAGGGGTGACAGAGAATAGCTGACAAATAGCAACCTCATACGATCGCATGAGGTCAACCAGCCACCAAGAGCTTTTCCTAATAAAAAAAAAAAGACTGTTTCAGTCCATGACACCTTCAGAGAAGAATTAAATATTCCAGTAATAGACAGAGAGATAAACACTTGGTCCCCAAATTAACTTCTTTGATGCGAGCAGTTGAAGTATAATCAAGGTGTACTCAGTCCAGTAAACAGCTCTGTGGTGGTTGTAAACAAAGTTTCTTGCAAACAGAGAGTCAGATGTTCTGGTTACAGGAGTATATTTTTACAATTGAGGATTGTTTCATACTGACTTCTGTGTCGGAGTTGGTCCTTGTTTTCTGAGCTACACAGGGTTACAGGGGGAGGATTAGATCATGTAAAATTCAAAAGATCTCTCACCCCTTCTGCCTCGTTTCCCTTCTGGCCCTGCCACTCCCTGTGGTCCCGGTGAACCAGCTTTACCAGGCAAACCTAGTGGGAAAAAGTACTTTGTTATACAGTAATGAATTTAATTTAGTTTAGGGCATTGATGGCGTAAACTAAAATGTCCATTTTACCTGGAGGTCCTGGTGGACCTGGAGAAAAAACAGATACAATATGACAAATCCTGAAAACAACAGCAGCATCAGTAACCATGAAAAACAGGGGAGGGGAGAGAATTCTAGAAAGTTTACCTGGTGTACAAAGTCCTTTGGAGCTTTTGCACAGGTCCATGAAGGACTTGACCTAATTAAAAGAAAAAAGAGAAGGACAATGTATTTTAACCTGTTAGTAAATTTCTCTAACTTAGGAAAGTCAGAGGACACTTTCCAAATTTTCACATTGTAACCCTAATCCTTTTTAATAAAGATGAGTTTTGTGTCCTGACAACTGCAATAGTGATGGAGTTACATCTTACAGCTTCACATTAGTATTTTATTAGAGCTGATAGTAATATTTGAATGACAGAATATTAACTGGAAACAATTTCAACAGTGAATTCATTAACAAAAATGCCAAAAATAATTCTTTCAACTTCTCAGATGTGAACATTTGTTGCTTTTTGTGAATTAGACCATTTGTTCTAGAGACTTGCATTGAGCAGATTTCGTTATTTTCTGTCATTTAGTAGCTTAAACAATTAAAAGAAGTTAATTGTTTCTTCAAATTTTTTCGTTAATCCTCTGACTACAGAAAGTATTCAGAAGATCAAACACATTATTATTGGTAAATGATGATAATAATAATGAAAGCAAACCCACTGAGACCTGAGTCCATATTCATTAGGTACAGTATGAGGTTAATGAAATTAAGTTTTCTCTTGGTCAAGAACTTGTGTGTAAGTGATAAATGGGATGTGAAAAGAAAGGGCAGCGCCCTCTGAAGAAATGCCAGATCCCAAAGGATGTGAGACCAGCTGAGGGAGGAGCAGGCAACAGTCGTCTTCCACTATTTATCCAGGAAACACTCAATGGGAAAACAGGCTCCCTCTTAATCACTGCAACAGAGCCCTGGATTCTTTACATTGCATGCTTGTGTTTCTTTTCTCAAAGGAAAAGGGAGGAAAATATAACAGAAAGAAACTGTTCATTCCTCTGCTGTTCTCTCTCATAATAACAACAAACAGAACTATATAAATATATTATGTCAGTGACTGATTTGTAATATTCCCAAATTCACAGAAAGAGCCCATATTCAATCAGTTTGGTGTCTTACAGGGACCATGGAGTAGGACATCAGCATCAGCATGTCCTTCTTCTCTTGACTCTGTGTTGGCTCTTCCTCCTGATCCCTCCTGTTGCGCCGCAGCGTCTTCACCTCTTCAGCCTCTCCGGGTTCCACAGACGGGATCCAAGCCTGCAGCTTGCTGCCCAGTGACAGCTCTTGCATCTGGGTGTCCAACCTCAACAGCTGCTCCGCCAGCTCTTTCTGCTGGACCAGCAGAAACACTAAACCTGCTGAGCTCAGGAGCAGCAGCAGACACGTCCCCACCAGCAGGCCCCTCCACGCGTGAGAAACTCCACTTGTCTCCTTCATATTTGTGCCCTGCTTACTGGTACTCAGCTGCAGACTGATCTGAGCTCTTACATTCACAAGCACATACAGCACATATCTGAACACCTGCCAACAGATGGGACGTCACAGGGTGACTATGCTCGAGCTGTTGAAGGGGAATAAACATGTCAAAATCTGTCTGTAGCTACAAAGGCAACCACATGTATTGCGCAACAACCCGCATCTGGGAAACAGTTACAGCAAAATCTGAAGGGCTGCTTGATTTAGAAGCAGCTAATGGGCATGGCTCTTTGTTTCCGCAATGACTTACAATTCAGACAGTGTGGTGCTTCTCATCTTTCTGGACTCTTCCTCTCAATATTGTTACCAATTCATCCTACACAAAATTACATGGAAGTGGAATAAATAAGTAATGAACAAAGGGAACATTCTTTGGGTCCACAAAAGAGCTTTCAGACCGTTTTCAGTAACAGACTGTCAGTGTGAGGAAGAACGTGTGTGTGAGAGAGAGATATCTTCTTCACGAAAGGGGATTAGATGTTTTGTTGTCTATTTCCAAATAGAGAAATTGCATTTTTCTCAACTTAATAAAATTTTCGCAAAAAAAAAAAAAAAAAAGTTCCAATGATTTCTGTTGTCTCTAATACAATGGGGAGAGTAGATTTTTCAGCTAATTTAGGTTAAAAGCCTCCACCACAAAATGTGAGGCCAATATCTTGATCAACAGCATACCAGCTATTCAAAGGTTCAGAGCCTGAAGGACACCCCCTTATAAGCACAAGGCCTGTGCATCCACACTTCTTTCCTTTACAGGCTTGGGTCTATGATTTCATGCATTCATTAGAAACAAACTGTGAGCAGAATTTTTACATGAAATCCTAAGAAGTAAGCTTCTGAAATGATAAAAACAAGTGTTTCCCCTGTTTTCTTGATCAAGTGGCTGGTAAATCCTTGCTCCGTCGGTCTGACCCAGCTAATTAATTTCCCCCTGAAAAGCCCCCTGGGCTGATGAATTGGACAGTGGGGTTTCTTTCTTTCCTACAAAAATAAATGTGATGCAAGACCACCAAAAAAAAAAAAAAAACAACCCAACAATATTGCAGAGTCCAACCCATTAAAAGGTTTTGCATTTCCTATGGATAAAAAAAAAAAGAAAGGTCTTTTGTTCTTTTGGAGGCTGCTTTGAGGTGCAGACGTGTCCTGTTATCTGGCCTGTTCCACTAATAGACCCCAAAGTGGCTGTGTTCCTAAGCAACAGGAAAAATGAAGGCTTAACCCAGGATTTATAAACCCCTGAATCACTGTCATTTATTTGGTTGGAGAATGCTGTTCATCTTTAAAACCTGAATACGGAGCTACATTTTCATTTTTTTTATTTAACAAACTGCACTTGGCAGGAGAACAGAAGTAAGTATTACTAGTAATATATTGATTTCTTGGTGGAGAAGTAAAAATGGCTCTCTTAAAATGACATTTACAGATACTGTTTCAGGATAAAGAAGATGCTGAAGGGCTTTCCCCTCACTGACATTTTAAGAAATGGATTCAATGGACTGTTGTCTACTGTTGATGCAGAATAATACCAGAGACAGATAAAAACATCCAAAGACAATTTCTTTTATTCAGGAAAAAAATCTGATGATAATCTGTTTCTTCTCCTCCATTCACCATGAAGCCATGACTCAGGTTGATCCGTACTTGAGGGCTTAGATAAACAACATTCAGCTGGAGGGTTCAACAAAGGATGTCTTTATAGGGTTGACTCAGGGGTTTTCGGTGTGGAGCAGAGGTTTATGTTATTGTTTGACCATGCAGTATTAGACACTATATCATTAGATCTGGTATGACAGCATGGTATGGTAACTCCTTTGTTCAGACAGCCATGAAAATCGAACAGACACCCCACCAAACTATTTATGAGCAATCCGCTATTGGACAGGTGCAGGAAATAGTGCGATCCAACTCATAATCCAGGACTTACCCTTCGACTACCTACCTTTCGAATGTAATGTTGTGTACTGTATTTTAACCTATTGCAATGGAAAGGTAGTGCAGTATAATGAGAATTTTTGGGCAAGGTAAAGTATTGTGATCATGGTGTTCCTGAGGGCTGTAAGTGGTTGCCACTGTCAGTAAGTACACATTGTCTGAAGGTTAAATGATGTATTTGCAGTCATATGTTGACTTTATGTAGCATGTATGTTGTTCACTATGTTGCATTTACATTGGGAACTCTAACTTGCATATTCGATGACTTTCTGATGTGTGTTGTTAAACTGCAGGACAGACACATTTTCCTGCAGGGACATTAAAGTATATCTTAGCTTATAACTATTGTAAAAGATGAGAGATTCAAAATGTCCCAGATTTGGATCAACAAAATAAATCTATCTATTGTTTGTCTTTATAGATGATTTAGTCTCTATAGATGGTACCCTGATCCAGACCACTCTGTCCTGAATAAACAGTTCACCTTTAAGCTTTGTGTGGGTGTATTTTGGTCTTAATGTGTGCAGGGGCTTTGTTGCTTGTGAGCACTGGAGGACAGAAGCATTAAATGAAGGTTGTCCGGTTGACTGAGGTTTTTGTTTTGTCTGATTGAAGGAGAAAGATGCTCTGTGAGCATATAGTCACTTTTTCTGAGTCATGTGATGGTGAGAGGTTGGAACTTCAACTTGGGTTGGGGCTACCAGATTTGAAACTTCTTATTGGCCACTTATTTTCTCTAATGCGTATTGTCAAAAAAACATGAAGACGTAATTGCCCCTGTTATTTATTTCATGATAATAACATTTGATTTTTGAACACCCCGCTGAAAATGTCCCCGATTTTCATTTCAGAAATCTGGTCACCTTGTTATAAGGGAGATGCTGCAGCTGGAGACTTTCACCATCGGCCCTGTGGTGGTCCACACTGTGTCCGAGGTCACCACCCTCCTGCTTCTGCTCCTCCTGCTGCTGCTGCTGCTGCTTTTCACCACCTGGAAGAAAACCAATCAGTCACAAATACCAGGTAATAGACTCCTGTTCCCCCACCTAAGCTTTACTGGCTGATACCCAGGTACAGTACACAACTGCAGGAGAAAGCAGAAAAGGATAATATGAGAAATAGGAGAAACATTTGTTTTATAATCCAAAGAGGGATGAAGGACACCTGTTAAACTCATGCAAATTCACTAACAGTAAGATATCTCCCTGACAGTAATCTGAAGTCTGTAGATAAATTTAGTATCTTTTTCAGAGTCTCATTAGCAGACTTGATGCTTGTAAATAGAATAAATTAAATAATTGCAACTTCACCTGTCTCTTTCTGCCAGGTCCTTCTTTCTTAGCAGGACTTGGCCCCATCCTCTCCTACACCAGGTTCATCTGGACTGGGATTGGAACAGCGTGCAACTACTACAACAACAAATATGGCAACATGGTCCGGGTGTGGATTAATGGCGAGGAGACCGTCATATTAAGCAGGCAAGTTCCTTTAGAGTAGCACAGTTTGCACTCAGAGTTTATGCAATGATGTGATATGTCAAAGCGTGGCTTCACTGATAGGTCCTCAGCAGTGTATCATGTTTTGAGGAGCGCCCACTACACGGCCAGATTTGGGAGCAAAGAAGGGCTGCACTGTCTCGGGATGGAAGGGAGGGGAATAATTTTCAACAGTGATGTTCCACTCTGGAAAAAAGTGAGGACATACTTTTCTAAAGGTGGGTGAGGGAATTGCAGTGTCTCTTTTCATCTTCCTTTTTGCACATTTCCCATATTTAACAAGTACAGAAAAATAAAAAACTCATATCAGATGGTGGTTGAAACACTGCTTCAGAGAAATAATTTGGTTACTTGACAGCCCTGACGGGCCCCAGTCTCCAGAGGACAACAGAAATCTGTGTGAGCACCACTGCCAAACACCTGGACAGCCTGCAGGAGATGACCAATTCCTCCGGGCACGTGGATGCTCTTAATCTGATGAGAGCCATCGTGGTGGACATCTCCAACAGGCTTTTCCTCAGGGTGCCATTCAACGGTCAGCTGCATGTTCACTGTATACTCTACATATAAACTGTGGGTTTCCTGTCACTAAACAATATGTCCAGTTCACTTTCAGTCAAGTTCGAAGCTCTTGACTATTTTCCTGCATAATAACTCAGAGAGGGCCATGCTGATGAAAATCCAAAACTACTTTGAGACCTGGCAAACTGTTCTGATAAAGCCTAATATATTCTTTAAGATTGGATGGCTGTACAACAAACATAAGAAAGCAGCGTAAGTTCCTAACACACTCACACACAGCAATACACACTTGGTTTTCCATTTCATCAGTCGACTCTTTCTGTTTCCTTTTGTGCCAACAGCCTAGAGCTGCAAAATGAGATTGAGAGCCTTCTTGAGATTAAAAGACAAATTATAAATGAAACTGAGAAGTTGGATGGTGATTTTGACTTTGCAACTGAGCTGATCTTTGCACAGGTCAGTGTCTTGATCTGGATGAATCTGTGTCTGTCACTGCCCTGGTTCTAAAGTTTTTACTGCTGGTTACCTCCATTACACTTTGTGATAGAACCACGGAGATCTCTCAGCAGACGACGTCAGGCAATGTGTGCTGGAAATGGTGATCGCAGCACCTGACACACTGTCCATCAGCCTCTTTTTCATGCTGTTGCTGCTGAAACAAAACTCAGACATTGAGCTGAGGATAGTGGACGAGATAAACATGATCCTGGGTGAGTGTAGTTATGCTGCCTTGTTTTCACTTTCACTCTGTTAGAGCTAAATATGTAACTGCTCACATGAACCCCGCAATTTTACTCCCAGCTGAAAAGGGAAAAATTAGTTATCAAAGCTTGAACACATTGGAGAGTTTCATCAATGAGTCTATGAGGTTTCATCCTGTGGTTGAATTCACAATGCGCAAAGCTCTGGAGGACAACACCATCGAAGGCACTAAAATCAAGAAAGGAACCAACATTATTCTCAACTTTGGTCTCATGCATAAGACTGAATTCTTCCCCAAACCAAAAGAGTTCAGCCTGATGAATTTTGACAGAAAAGTAAGTCGTCTGAATGACATGAAACAATATATGGCTCTAAGAACAACACACACCAGTTCAGACTTTCCCTCTCCCCCTGGCAGGTGCCCATTCGTTTCTTCCAGCCCTTCGGCTGTGGGCCCCGTTCCTGTGTGGGCAAACACATCGCCATGGTGATGATGAAGGCCATCTTGGTCACTCTGTTGTCTCGTTACACTGTCTGTCCTCAGCAAGGCTGCACCCTTAATAGCATCAGGCAGTCCAACAACCTGTCACAGCACCCCGTGGAGGATGAGCACAGCCTGGCCATGCGCTTCATCTGCCGAGCCGAACGACCTCTACACAGTCAGCTCTGAAACACAGTGAGGCTGTTACATTACGGATGAAAAAAATGTAGCATGAAACGTGTTGAAGTGTGTAAAATGGAGTTAGTTCTGCGGGGCTATTAATACACTGTATTTTTATATTTCTGTGTAGGAAGAAAATATATTTGTGCATTACGGTAGAACTTTTTCCAACTTTGACATAACTGAGTTGTGTTTAGGTGGTGTTCCAACATGGGTCAACATTAGTTTTTGTTTTGTTGTCTTGGAGGAATAACAAAATAATTATTACGACTGAACATAGACTAACTAAAGGAATGCTTTTCATTTCGTATCAAGGTAATCACCGTTATTATGAAGGTTGTTCCATCAAGTCGCAATGATAGTTTACTCACATTGGGTTTGCATCATAAGGACAGTAATTTGCACTAATATTTTCAGAGTAACAATATGGCTTAGTGAATAGTGTTTGCACAAATGACGTTACAATTTCAGCAAACACTTAACTATATTAATTATCAAGAGTATGTACATGAATGAATGTGTACTGCTGAGGTGAATCCATCCCTTATTAACTGTATTTCTCATGTCACATCTGTGGTATTATTAGATCTATTAGATCTTTTGTATAATTAGATGTATATGCATTTAAACATTGAGTAATGCAAACTGAAAGGTGGATTTGGCTAAAGACACACCAACATCATTAGAGGTACAATGTTACTAATACGTTTTACATTTGAAAATGTGCGTCACATTACATAAAAGGCTCATTTAATAGATATCTAGCTATTATTACTATTCATTTTAGATCAGTATGAGTCGAAAGCACCAGCACATCCAACACACTGTAGCAGCATCGAATAAACTGTCCCAGAGACAAAGGGAAACTCGTTTCCATGTGTAGAATTTATTCAGAAGTAGCAGAGTGTACTGACAGGCACTCGAAGAAACAAGGATTTACCTCTGTACCACAGGCACAAATCAAACATGCCTGCATGGCATTCGAGCGTAAGGCGTTGGGTTAAAGTTGACTTTTAGACGTTGTGTTAGTGTCGTGTTTCACATCAGGACACAAGCAAGAAAAAAAAAAAAAAAAAAAAAAAAAAAAGATAAAAGTAAACTTTCCCTTCAAGTTGAATTAAATAAAACAGGTTGAGACATTTCACATAAACTAAAAACCAAATCTGGTGCAGTTCAATCAACAGAACATGAAGCGTAATGTTTGTTGTTTCTTTTCTTTGAATGAAATTAATATAAAATATTTTCTGTAAGAATATAAAGCCAATAAATATGCTTTCAATAATGCATTGATAGAAAAATACAACAATCAGAAATCACTAAAATCCACCTCTCACCAAAACTGACAAACCAGAAACATGAGTGCATAGACAATCACACAGAAGGCAGCTTCTGCAACAAACATCGCTATCATGATCATGGCAGAGTGCGATCCTCACTGCAGAAAATGCAGCACAGATAAGCAAGAATGAAGTGTAACTGTTGCAGCTGGAGGTTAGGTCAGTCTAATACCATCTTTAAGACAAACAAAGATATAAACTCTGTTTGTGTGTGGAAAGTTCAGTCGACAAACAGGTTCTCTTTGTCAACGTTAAGACATAATAATCTTCTTTCTGTTTCTCCCCAAACCTTCAATAAATAATACCAGTCGACCTAATTTAAGGCTTGGCCTCCTTCTATACTTTTCACTCAGTATTATTTCAATCAGTTTTCATAATGTTAGAAATCAGCGAGCATTTAGAGAAATTTTTGTCTTATTTGAATCCAAATGGACTTTGTTATACTGTAGCATGCAGACCCAAGGAAATAAATTCTGAGTTTTCCATTATACAGTCATCGTAGAGTCCAATCATCACTGTAAGACAGTGCTACTGCCAGTTGTGACTTTTTGTCTTGATCTGTGAAATATTCTATTTCTTAAACTTTAAAAAAACACTGATCAATGAACATTAAAACCAGATCATACTAATTACCTTAGAGTGCAAGAGATAAGCAAATAGCAACCACTGTCATGTAACGATGAGAATTCACCACATCAGATGTGTCTTGCACTGCTGCTTTGTGCACCTTCCCCCTCAGTGACCGAGGGTCTGGTGGCCTGGTTGCTTGGTGGTGTCAGGGAAGGTGTTGCCGTCGGGACTCAGTACTCCTGTAAAGCTCTCTGACAGTGGTAGATCAGGCAGTCTGGCAGGTCGGGGACAGGAGAGCGCAGCCACACAGCCAGCACGCCTGCATGCACACGGCAGTGCATCAGACAGGGCTGATCCTGGAGGAGCCGGCAAGCTAAAATACTTTCCTGCCCTGTGGAAGGTGACAAAGGTAATATGCCAGCAACCACGGTTTCATATAAGACATGTTGATTACCAACATTTGTTTATGAAATATTTATTCGTATTTAAAGATGAGCCATAAGTCTTTAATAAGAGCTTATTTTGGTGTATCTTTTCGCTTATATACAGTGTATTTGATTAGATTAGGTATTAAGTACTTCTATTTATTGCTACTTCCACATATGGGCTATTAAGATGACGGCCTAGGTGTTTTTAGATTGGCCGTTAAGTCATTTTCTTAGTGAGTGGTTAACGCTGTCACCTCGCAATAAGAAGGGCGCGGTTTGATTCCCGGTGGGGGCATGTCTAGGTTAATTGGTTAATTGGTAACAATTACTGGACTGGGCTACAGCAAGGAACGGAAGAAGGAACATACACTAGACCAGACCAGAGACCGGACCCCTGCAGAGAGTAGAGATTAGACCAGATCAGACCAGACTAGACGAGACACCGGACCCCCCAGAGACTAGACCGGACCCCTGCAGAGAGTACAGACTAGACCAGAGATTGGACCCCTCCAGAGACTAGACCAGACCAGAGACCGGACCCCTGCAGAGAGTAGAGACTAAACCAGAGACGGGACCCCTCCAGAGACTAGACAAGGGACCGGACCCTTCCCGAGACTAGACCAGAGACGGGATCTCCCCAGAGACTAGACCAGACCAAAGACCGGACCCCTGCAGAGAGTAGAGACTAGACCAGATCAGACCAGACTAGATGAGACACCAGACCCCCCAGAGACTAGTCCGGACCAGACCAGACGTATGTTTCATTGTTTTATTGTTTGTTTTTGTTTTTGCTTAAATGTGTGGAAGTATTAAAGTTTTCAGTTATAACTGAAGAAATTGTCTATATTTCATTACTTAAAACACTGTCTCAGGGTTAAATTTGTGTAAAATGCTAAAAACGGAATTCTCAAATATTAAACAACAACAAAAAAAAAAAAAAAAAAAAAACACGAATATGAGAAAAATTAAAACGGAATTTGGGAAAAAATAAAACGGATTTTATAGGGCTCTAGGTAAAAACCCAAAAGAGTCCAAATCGTTGCCTTCAACGAGGACAGGGTCAGCTGAATCTCTCTTTCTTCCATTATTGCAGTTTCCTCCTTGCTTTGATGCTTACTGCGCATGTGTATGTTCCAGAACCGGGTCTGTGGTGATGTCAGGACGTCCCGCATACAAAATGGAGGCAGACAGCCTGCAGATTTTTTTTTTTTTTTTAAATCGATTCTGAATCGTAGTAAATGAGAATGGTGATTCTTATATGAATCGATTTTTTTTGCACATCCCTAGTAGTCAGTGTGTAACACTGCACATTTTAAGTATGTATCCAGATGGTAAAGATCATGTGGCAGAGTTGAAAGCTGTGGCATAACCTGGTCAGTTGACCTTGCTGAGTAAAAGTACTAAGGTTAAGAATGAAATCTCTGCAGTAATGCCTCAAATAACTGCTGTAGTTATCAGAAGGAACATATCAAACTACTCCAATAGCAATATGTTGACCATCAAGGATAACATCTCTCATCTGTTGCTATCAATGGAAAGGTCGGCTGTGTTGAACATCTTCTCACCTATTATTTCCACAACATGAAGCTGCAGTTTCTGCTTCAGTACATTCATGGTGGCTGTTAGAGCTTCTTGGCCATCACCTATCAGTGTCAGATTCTGCTTTGTGTCATGAGAGAAGGACAACCACATGGTCCCGTACTCCTCTGTCGACACCGTCAAGGGCCTGCAGGGAAATGTGACATTTGAATGAGCGAGTGATAATCGCTGTGTAGGCACTTTGAGTACAGCAGAAACATGCGTCACCTGATAAAGATGGCTAAGGGGAGTTTGTATGAGAACTGAGCTGCCTGACGGGCCTCCACAGGCAACTGGAAAGATACCGTCCCCTCTATATTGACATGAATTGACGGCCTCTTAACAGTCAGGGAATACTGGTACACAACTACAGCGTGGCCTCTCAAGTCCTCCACAGGACTGTCAGACACACAGGATACCTGAAAATGATAATACATGTTAACATAAAAGACTAATAAGAAGAATACACCTTGATATTTACTTGGTATTTTCAGCTAAGTTTGTTACCTCTAGTTGTTCTGAGTCAAGATCCAGCGCAATGTGCTGAAGGGCAGAGTCAGAGGAGTTGGAAATGAAAACTGCCAAAACTAAGGAATCCTCTTTCTGCAGATGACAGGCTGACAGTACAAGGCTTTGGATGGTGCACAGAGGAGTGATTTCTGAGTGACAGAGTTCAGAAAGCTCTGCAGGCAGGTGAGAGATGACACACAAGTCTTTGGGTCTGTCTGCGTCTTCATCAGCAGCTGCTATAATACCATTATCCACAACGAGACTTTCTTTTATATCAGCTATGTCATTCAGCTCCGCTTCTACATCACAAGATGCAGTTTTGAGGCCCTGACGAAGTTCAGATGTCCGTTCGGCCGAGGAAACGGCCAGTTCTGAGGTAATGTTGGAGTCCAGTAGGTTGTTACACAGCAACTTTTCCACATTACTGGGAGTAGAGATGAGGGAGCTGGATGTTGGATCAGTGACACCAGAGGATGTGCGTTGACCTTTGGCTTTTCTTCTGAACCGATGGGGTGTTGGCTCAGGTTTTCCCATCTGTTAGACATCAGTTAAGATGATACAATTACTGCAGCATGTCAGCACAGAAACACAGGAGAGCTTTTATTGTAAAAATGTACAATTAAATTCAGCACAACAACCAAAAACAAGGCTTTATATTAAAACACTGGTTAAAAGAAAAAAAACGAGAAAAGAAAAGCACAGGTATGACCAATCATAGTAAGTAGTATGTTCTCTCGATATTATGCAGCTCCATCTCAGATAATGGTAACGCATGCAGAGGGATTCGTGAGCTCACCAGACACACAGAGCTTTGGGAGCTGAGGCCAAAAAACAAAGAAGCCAACTGCTGCTTTTCTGGATCAGGCTCAGGAGTTTGTGTGGAAGTTGGGGTCTGGCTGTGTGAACTGTCAGCATCACCCTGTTGGCTCGGCGAATGGAGGGTACAGGGGACCTCCACCTGGGCAGCTTCTTCCACAGCTTCTTTCTGCGGTAGGTACCCCTCTCTCCCCCACACCCTCTTCACTCCATCCAGCTTCAGACTTGTAGAGCTGACGCAAAAATTAAGAACCACCAGTCTGAGTTCAAAGCCACAACATAATTCTGTCAGCAGATGTCTGCACATTGTGCCCACGTACCCTCCTTTGTGTGAGATGTCAGCACTGTCGCCTGACAGACCAGAGCTCATGGATAGCAGTGTAGGAGACTGTCTGTCAGTGATGCTGCAGGAGGACATACTCATGGGCAGGGACAGGCCGTACGGCTCCAGGCTCAATGCTGGGAGAAAAAAAAAAAAAACCAAACAAACCACAGAACAATTCAAAACACATCAGTGTTTCACAAATGTGTAACAGTTGGGAAGTTTCTCATTCTTTCTACCTTTTGCCTGAGCTAATTCTTCCTGTCTTTGATGGGGAGGCTTGTATGGAGCAGCGCCAGCAGCCAACGCCTCTGACACAAATCCATCCAGAAATGACAAAGAAGAATCCACCTGGGAACCAGCGGCACAACAAGTTTGAACTGCTCCATTAATGAGAGGCCAGCAAACAGAAAAGCTGCAGCATTTACAAATTAAAGGTGTCACAAGAAAACACACTAAGCCTTTTTAATTTTTAATTTGCTTTGTCACAAAAGGCAATAAAATTGCTCATTTAAATAGTATGTAATTGGTTTATTATTTTGTTCTCCACTTGGCTGACACTGTAAATGAAACTGAATGCAGGTGTATCGTAAACCCCACCCTTCAGATTATTCTGGACATGCCAAAACACCTGCAATAACGGTTGAACTGATATTATTTTGCTAAACACAGCTCATAATGTACGTGACTGAGTGTCATGGTGGGCAAGTGTCTACAGGTATTTTTTTGCAACCCATCGCAGCGAAGGACCCACAAGGTCACATCATCTGTTGCGGCTCCAACAGCTAAGTTATTTCAGTGTTTCTAGCACCTTATATCAAATTTAATGTTAAAATCAAATATTTCATGCTACAGATAAATTATTGGTTTCATATTGACAACAAACGTCCTTTAATAGGCAGAAACCTGGGAGAACCAGGATAAGCGTGGGTGGCTTTCTGTCTCAACTGGTAGGATCAAGAATGTGAGAGTGTGAGAGAGAGGAGAAGCAAGGGGATGGGTGGGGAGAGTCCTTGTATGTTACCTCTAAAGGCCCCAGGCCATTGTCTCGAAATAGCACCTTTGCTCGTAGTTCAGAGTCTTGGCTGAGGTATTGCAGCTCGTGAGCCCTCTGCCTCAGCACTGTGTCCATTGAGCTGCTGTATGTTTCAGAAACCTCCTGCACCACAGAAACATCTGCCCCACCCTCACAGAGTTTAGTCATTGCCATGAGGATCCAGCTCTTAGTTTCACTGCTAGTGTGCTTCATATCCAACAGTTTTGCCAGCAGCTTCAGCACAACGGTCGGTTCAAGTTCCTCCTTCAAATGGGAATATTCACCGAGGACCTGAGCATAGTCGAAAGGGGACAAAGTCTCAGTGATCAAACTGGTAAAAGGTTGTACTGACTTGCGTTTTACAATTAACTTACTATTTGCAACAGATTTAGAAATTATTAACTGGTGACTGTATCTCATTGTAACACACTTCAGCAGCCTCTAAATGATCAACTTCCAAACCATTTGTTCAAGTTATGACCTCACACAACACTACCCCTTGGTATAAGTGAAATATGTTCACTGGTTGTGACCAGTTAAACCAAAGAAAGATTTTCCTCTTGATTCTGTCTTAAGAGGCTCAAAAAGGTTAAAATTATCCAACATTTCACAATTATAAACAAGTTGGGAAAGCGTCCCGAGTCCCATCTGTGATTTTCACAAAAACAGAAACACAGATATAAAGTTGACTTGAATGTTTTTGTTGGTCATGTTCACAACTCAGCCTTATCTAGATACAATGCAAATGTCTTCAGCCCTTGCGAGCTGATCAAGATCTTGTGCGAGTTCAGAATATGGACTTTATTATCTGTATCTCTGAACTATTCAACGATCCTCGTCCTCATTGTCATTACAGAAGTATGATGCCAACAACTCAGTGTTCAATAAGTAAAAAGCACTCACCCAGCTGATGACTTGGAGGAAGCGTTGTGGCAGCTTGCCGGGTTCTTTTTGGAGCAGAGAAATATAAGAATCCACCGCAAAAAGCCGCAATTTCCTGTCCTCCTCCACACTGTCAAATCCTGGACCATTAAGAGAGAAATTAAGCCTTGTAAACCTAATAAATATCAGTAATAAAATGACCAAACTGAATTATCACAACACAGGAACACCACATAGTAAGTTGTGGTCTTCTTACCCTCAGACAGTAATTTAAGGAAACTGTTTGGGATGTCAGGCTGCATCATGTCTCCACCCACTGAAAACACTCTGTTCATGGTCTCAATGAACCATTCATTGTCTGGTGCATATGTATTATCTTTATAAGGAAAAGGCACAGCGACAAATAGGAAGAAATAAGGTATGACAACACAAATGCACATGATTAGAATTGAATGACGAGTTCTACTAACTGTGTTTTGCTTTTTGAGATTTTTGTGAGCCATAATATGTCATAATATCTGAAGGATATTTCTCTGCCAGCTCTGCCACCTTCCCCACCAGGTCGATAGTAGTGTAATCGTCTGCACTGACACGCAGAAACTCAAGCATCTTCTCAACAATGACCACGACGTTCTGGGCATTTGTGATCCTAAAGAGCAACTCCAGTGTCTACGTGAGGACAAAGAATGTACAAAAAGTGTCCTGAAAACCTAAAAAGTTTATGATGATCTCCAAATGACACCAGAAACTGTCTCACCTCACGCTTGATGATGAGGTCAGAGTGATCGAGACACTCTATGATGGTCATCTGATGTTGCAGAGCCAGTCTGGGATCTTGCTGAACCACATAGGTGAGGGCTTTTAAGCCTGAAATAAAAGAGTTTACCTATGAAATCTTGATTGTCAGTGGAGAAAAATAACTCTCATTAAATCTCGTTTTCTTTGGATCTTACCTAAATATTTGAGATTTATCTTGGGTGACAGAACAAAGTTGCCAATGCACTTAGCAGCTTTTTCCAAAAGGTCAGACTTAGGATGAATTGTGTAAATGCATTTTACACACTCATATAATATTGCTGGAAATGAAGAGAGATGTATGAGGGAACTATTAAAATGATTTCAAACATTCACATTTATTTGAAACATAAATTTGACATACCATAGGTGATGTTATGATTCATCTCTGCTCTTCGTAAAGACTCATCAAGGACTTCATACATGACTGCACTTGCACTGTGGCCAGAGAGTAGACTCATGAAATGTATTTCTCAGAATTCATTAACACACAAGCACAACCACACTTATTTGCATAAAGATCCAGTTAATCTGAAAACAATATAAGCAAAAATTACCTCTGATCATTTTTTCCAAGTAAGGCCAATATTCTGAGAAGTTGGATCTGAAGCCATGGGGCAGGAACGCTGTGATAGTTAAAATCCATAGGTAATTTTCCTCCTACAACTTGCTTAAGGATGGTGACGAAACTTGCTGTTAAGTCCTTATAACCTTCTGGATTCTCCTGTAACAAAAGAAAAAATGTTACATGTCACAGGAGTAGACTTAACCACATTTAATCAATCCAACTAAATGCTTTTTCAATAACAGTAGCTGATGTGATGAAGTTGAAAGAAAAAAAAAAAAGATTACCTGGATCATCTGTAAGTAGATGTGTAGTGAAGCTGTCATCACACCAGGATCCTTATCACACAGAGCTTTGCGAAACTTGTTGTGGATGTGTTGAACTTGATTTGGTGCTATTAGGTAGAACTTGTACAGTGCAAGGACTGCTTTTCGTCGTATGATTTCTCTACAAAGATGTCAGGAGAAACACTTAGAAATCCTATTCTTTGATCTATCAAAAGAATAAACAGGTCACTTATTGTATGGAAAAGGCAACAAGCCTTTCTTACTTTGGGTGATTTAGTTTCTCCTCCACCAGGGGAAGGATTGCAGGTATCATATCTTTGGGGAACATTTGGCTGACAACAGTTAGAGCCATGCAGACTTCTATAAGATTTGTGCTCTGTAGATCCTGATGACACAAAATACGACATCAACATCCCTTACTGTCGTTCACACTCAAGACAACCAATGCTGGTAAAACACACCCACCTTTAATACAGTGTTCACTAGAAGAAGCAGAAGCTCATGACTTTCATTCAGAAACAAGGACACAGCCAGGTAACCTAAAAATCACACAGAAATTATTGCTGGAGGACAATATGGTGGAGTTGTTTAGTAGTTAAACTCATGATCTATCAGTTATGGTTCTTGCATAAAAGATATTAGGTAATACAGAGCCGATGGGTAAGATTTCTGAGGAAATCTAAGTAACTAAGCCTTTCAGATATTTACAAAAGAACGTACCAACTCTCTTCTCCAGAGCAGTGCCTTGCTGAGCCAGTTTAATGGCATGAATGTAGGTGAAGGATGCCTCATAGCCCAAACTTTCACAGTAAATTGCTCTCACCATAAGTTCCTTCATCTGCCTCTGAATCAAATTATGTCACAAAGAAAAAGCAAACACATCAGTAGAGTCAGGCTTTGCTGGTTTTATTTAAATATTCCGGTTTCTTGGTCAAAAAGAAATAGAGAACTTAGAGAACTATACCATGGAGGTGTTGGGGGAGGAAACCTGTTCTTTGATAGATGCCAGTTCATGCTGTATAAGCTTCTCTTCTTCCTAAACAGGAGAAACACACACGTAAAGACTGCAAGATTAAAGAGTGTCATCTCTACCTTCTGTTACTTTGTGAGAGACAAATTATTTTCTCCTATATATTTTCAATTAACATTATTAGGGAGTAAACCAAAACAGCATTGTATCTGAAGATTCAGATGATGCTCTTTCCAGTTCAGATTTCATTTAAGAACATACCCATAATAAGCAGCTGGTTAATGGGTTATTTTATTCATTAACATGTGTTAATAATTTTGTTCCCCTGTGTGTGGGCTCCAATTGAGAGAACACAACACTTGATGTTAAAGCTATTGAAAGTTGAATTTGTACAATTTTAAAGATGATCCTTGAATTTCATGTTTGACAGAAATTTAAGGGAACGTTCCCTTAAATTTCTCTAAAGGTTCCACAATAATAAAATTTCAGAAAACTTCCTAGCACATTCATTAAATCTGAAACCTTTAGGCAAGGTTTATACAGGATCTATTTGCTGTAAACAAATCTGGAGTAATGAAGGATATACTAGGAGCTAGTCTGGAGAAAACTACATTTTTACAGCTTTGAAATGAATTCAGGAATTTATCATTTCATTGGAACAAGATCTTGTGAGTTGCTGTAATAAATATACTACAGTCCCTGACAAAAGTCTTGTCACTTATCCATTTTGTAGAAACAACAGCTTATAACCTGCCTTTTAATTAATCCATTGGTTTTAGAAATGGCTCATATGAAAGCTAAAACCCTCCCAAATTATGTTTAATATACTAAAATAAATTTGCTTCACTGAAGAAAGATTGATCATTTAATGAACACAGAAAGGTCAGATTTTGGCAAGACAAAAGTTTTGTCACCTACAGAGAGTAATGTGAAAATTGAACAAATAATTTACTTCAAATACAAAAATATGTTGCACAACATCAGTGAATTAAGTAGTGGTGCTGTGAGATCCATATTTAATATCTTGTATGACTTCCATGAGCTTGAAGGACTGCATCCATGCGGTTCGACAATGATTCATACAATTTATTGGTGAAGTCATCACGAATAGCAAAAAAAGCAGTCTTACATGCCTCCCAGAGTTCATCAAGATTCTTTGGTTTCGTCTTCCATGCTTCCTCTTTCATTCTACCCCCAGACATGCTCAATGATGTTCATGTCTGGTGACTGGGCTGGCCAGTCCTGGAGCACCTTGATCTTCTTCGCCTTGAGGAACTTTGATGTAGAGATGGAAGTATGCGATGGAGCACCATCCTGCTGCAAAATTTGACCCCTTTTATGGTTGGGAATGTAAGAGGTAGCTAATACTTCTTGATATTTTAGGCTATTGATATTGCCTTCCACCCTGCAAATCTCTCACACACCCCCATACTGGATGTAACCCCAGACCATGATTTTTCCGCCACCAAACTTAACTGTTTTCTGGGTGAATCTCAGATCCATGCGGGCTCCAGTAGGTCTCCTGCAATATTTGCGGCGGCTGTGATGTAATTCAACCAAAGATTCATCTGAGAAATCCACCTTCTGCCACTTTTCCAGCGTCCATCCTTTTAGCAGGCTGTGGGCCTTGGCAAATGCCACACGTTCTTTTAATTACCTTTAGTTTAGTGCTGGTTTCTGGGCACTGATACGACCATGGAGGCCATTTCGAGACAGAATTCTACAAACTGTCCTGGTTGACACAGGGACTTGAGGTGACGAGGCCTGGTGGAGCTCTGCTGCAGTGGAAAAGGGGCTGGCCTTGGATTTTCAAGCCAACAAACGTTCCTCCCGAGCAGTTGTCTTGCGGGGTCTGCCGGACCTGGGCTTGTCAAAAACACCTCCAGTCTCTTCAAATCTTTTTCTTATTCTTTGTACTTGACGCTGAGACACATTGAAGGTGTCAGCCACCTCAGCAGTGGATCTGGTCTTCAGCCTCTTGATAAACAACGCTTTCGTCTCAGTGTGAATCTTAGGCATGTTGTCAGAGGTCAAGTTGCAGTTGATGTGAAGGTCTGGTGTGCTGGGGTTCTTTTTATACACACCCACTAATTGATTGATCAGTTATTGATCACAGGTGAGGCTGTAATCTAGGATTGGGTGCATCATATGACAAGGCGACAAGACTTTTGTGTTTGCAAAAACTGACTCAGTGGGCTTTACCAAGCTGTGAACGTTAGGATGCTTTTCAGCAGTTTCGTTTGGCACCAAAACATTATTTCAAAAGCTGTTGGGATTGAAATTAGCCATTTCTTGTAAAAAAAAAAAAAAAAAAAAGTATTACAAATATATTTGAGGGGCACTTAAGGTCAACTTGTACCCAAGCGACAAGACTTTTGTCAGGGACTGTAGCATATTTTCAGTGAATGAAATAACTGCACATTAAATGTAACTATCACAAGTGCATTTTATACCGCAGGTTTTCTATGGCTGTAAACAAGGGATGGTACATTAAGACATGCTGTTTGTGACTGCTGCATTGATGTTTTTGCACTTTCCTACAGGACAGCTTGGTGAAGGAAAGCCCACTGAACAACTTTAACATGCCATAGCTCATCACAAGCACACGAAGGCACCAAACCGTCTCCCAGATTACCATATGATAACAGCACAGCAGTGAACAGGAAGTTTGTAATGAGTCTAAAACTTAGCACAGCGACGTGGGGATATTTAGCGTGAAGTATAAAACAAACGCACGCCTTCTTGAGTTAGCTCTCTCAGGTTAGCAAGCTAACATCTAAAGCCCACCATGAAAACCGGATAAAACGTGCGCTTTTAAAGGACAGACTCACATGTTTGGACGTCAGCTCAGTGATTCCTCTGATGAGGTTTCCTAGTTTGGAGGTGGAGGACAGTTTTGCAGATCCTGGCAGAGGGTCTAAGGACAGCAGGCTGGGCAGCGCTGTCAGGGTCTTCTCCACAACATCGCTCATTTTGGTGGGAAAAAGGGGAGTTAGGGGCCGATTTGTTCCTTCAGACAAAAACTGAGCAGATCAGCGGTCCATCCCAGTCACACTCCCTCACACACGGACGCTGAACGGAGCCTGTTCAGCCTTTAAAAGGATCATAAAAGGTGAACTACCAGGCTGAGAGTCGGCCATTGTTTTGATTCGGCAGCCCAGCTCGTTGACGACGTCACTTCCTCTTGAATTCGGAAAACTTTATTAGAAACGTTAAACAAAAACAGTGTTTGTGTGGCGATGATGTTAGTTTGGATGTGACGAAGAACACTGAAATACACAACTCTGATATTCAAAATTTATTTGTCATTTATAATGTTTGTAATATTTTTTGATAAACAGTCCCTCGTACAACTGTACACTAAACTACAATAAAATAAAATGAAAAATAAAATAAATATGAAATTACAGCAATTGGACAACTGCATGAAAGGAGTACATTATTAGAAATGAAACATATGTTTCATATACGTGTGTGTGTGTGTGTGTGTGTATGAAAGTATTTAGGTCAGGGTGTCTGCAGCAACTGACTGTGCACATAAACAGTGAGCGGTTTCCTTACAGCTGGAAACGAACAGAGATGAGAGGTAGACCATACTTTATGGACCAAAAGTAAACATCATATATTGTAGGTTTACCTTTAAATGTGCTTTTTTACTATAGAATAATATTGGCAGGTGAATTAATATCCAGAATGGAGACAGTGATGGACTAAAAATACATAGTTCACAAATTACAAATTTGTATTTTTGGTGGTGATGTTTTATGCCAATGCTCATTCATATGCAATATTATTTTTAATTTATGGACACTAAATAATAATCATTCATTTCTACAAGTCATTTCTACTACAATCCATACATTTCCAGAAATATGTATTTCCACATACCCCATCCCCATCTTCCCCTCTCTCTTTATATCAATCACTAATAACTGAGTGAAGCTGTGGCCTTCATATAAATCTCATTCCTTCTTGTGCAGATGTATTTTGCGTCCATGTGTCCTATTTTCATCCAGAATTCCTTTATGCAATTATTTTTTGTGCAAAAAACAAAAACAAATAAATAAACAAGTAATTTCCTTTATGTGGGCACATACAATCACTTTACATCACTTCAATGTGTCACTTCTATCCTAGCCTGATAATAGTCACTACCAGTTATATTTTCTGCAATATATATTTTATACCTTAAGTCGAATCATAACTACTTCTGTGCAATTTTTCGTTCAATTATACTGTAATATAAGCGTACCATTTGGTTTACTTACTGTTTGAAATATGTAAATCTACCCTGGCCATGAGACTGGAGTACAATGCTATTTTTATGCTCTGTGTACAACCAAAACTGAGTCTCTATCTCTGTGATTGTACTCTAGCGAACAGAAACAACGGTGTGTTGTCAGCAGGTCTGTCTACCATTTAATTCTGTGTCTTCATCTTTAAGCCCAGATCTGGAAATAAGGAAACAGCAACCATTACAAGATGTCACAAAAAAATGACATTTCAGACTGAAAAGTGGTCAGAATATCAGTTATCTCGTACCCGAAGAGTGTGGTCCCAGGAACCAGTGCAAAAAGCAGTCCCATCTGGGGAGACTCGCAGTGTACTGACACGGTTCTCATGTCCAAACAGAATAGACACCCGTGTTCCTTTGAGAACATCCCAAACATTTATAGTATAGTCGTTGTAACCCCCGAACAGTAGCCGGCCTGAAAAAAAAAACCACACACACACACAGCAAATGCTTTTAATATTATGTAGAAGCAATATGTTTAAGATCAGGAGCAACTGAATGGATTTGAACTTGTGTTAGATTCAATTTAATTCTGTAAAATGTGTTTATATCTTACCACTGAGAGAGAAATCCACACTTGAGACCCCAAATATGATGCTCTCTTTGGAGTAAATAGCCACTTCTCTGTCTGCCCTTAAGTCATACAGGCGGCACTGTAACAAAGGTCAGCATTTTAGTCTTCATCAGCATTTTAAATGTCAGTTTTCAAACTGAATTTTATAAAATGTTCATCGCCTTGCTAAGCTAAATCATTCGGCTGCTGGCAGTAGCTTCATAATTACGCTGCAGACATGGTATTAATTTGTGACCTAACTCCTAAAAAGGGATGAACATAAAATAAGGAATGAGCATTTATCCCAAATGGTCAAATTATTCCTTTAACATTAAACCACTAAATAATATCTGAATACATACTGTGGCATCATCTGAGCCAGATGCAAATGCATCTCCACTGGGGTAGTATCTATTGAAAAACACACAGACAGTCACAGTTAAGAACAAACCGGTCTCTTAGAGCCCTCCTGTGTACGATTTGAATATGTGAGTGAATCACAGCAGCCTTATGAAGAAGATGGGGGCTGATAATGAATTGGCAAAAAACTAAATATGGAGAGGGTAAGTTTTAACTAGCATTATTTGCCTTATTTTTCTACAAACAGAAAACAGGCCATTAGAATATAGATGTTACATAAAACATAAAACCTTTGCTAGATGCATTGATAGTTAAATCATCAAATCAAGAATAAGCAAAAAAAAAAAAAGAACATGCTTATCTCTGAAGTTTCCAAAGCATCAGAAATCATAGTTCACAAATTTCAGTCTCACTTACCGCACACTATTTATGTCTGACTCATGAGTCTCAAAGGACTGAATACACTGCCCTGAACGCATGTCCCACACATTGGCCTTTTTATCACAACCCTGCAATAACACAAAAATATAGAACATAAGTAATCACTTTGATTAATTCTGTTAAGTTGTAAAAGCAAAAACACTGGGGAATGCGTGCTCTCACCCCTGAAACAAACGTGTTTCCAGTCTCGGAGGGGGCCAGGTCCAGACAGAGCACGTCTGCTGCATGTCCATGGAAACTCTGCAACAGCTGCCCACTCTCAACATCCCACAATGCACATGTACCATCCCCACTCGACGTCAGGATCTATGACATAAGCAAACAATGTGAAGTTCCATAAAAGTTGATGTGGGCTACAAATAGACTGTGTGAAACATCATGTGACCAGGATGTCAGACCTGCAGCAGCTGGCTATTGTGAATTATTCACAAGGCTCAGTTCACTCTGATTCAGAATGCAGTGATTTTGGATTAAGATGTAGAGAGCAGCAGATGATGTGCCCAGGGAATCTACCATGCTGGTGAAACTGGTTTCCTTTATTGTGCTGCTTTGGTGTTTTGTGTAAATATGTATCTGGGAAAGTCTCACCTGCATGTCCGAGTTGGTGAAGCTACAGGCAGACAGGTAGTTTGTGTGCATGGCTACCGACTTCTTCTTTGCGGCCAAGTTTTCATTCTTGTCCAAGGACAGAGGATACACAGAGCATTTGTTGTCCAGGCCCCTGTGACAGAGAACAACCCCAGCTCACCAAAAAACTGAAGACCAAAAGGACAGTACACTGCACCTGGATCATTGGTAGGAAGACACTCACCCACAGGCCACAGCACATCCAGAGGGAGCATATGCACAGGCCATCACCCAGGTGCAAGGCATTGTCACAGCATGCTCCTAATAAACATCAAAAGACAACGCTGCATGAGCCACACCAGAACTGGGAGACAAATGGACCGTTTGTCCAGGACTGATGAATGACAAAATGGGATGGCTTTTTAAAGACATTTTTACACAGTCCTGTGTTTTGGCCATCTTAAAATCTTTATTGCTCTTTTACTTTCTCCTGAATCATGAAAAGGGGCGACTTTTTGTGTCTTTTACAGCACAGCAGTAGAAATACTGAAATTCCCTGAAATCATGAGCTCTCATTAATTAGATTTTCTACATGATATTGGAAAAAGTGAAATAGCAAAAAAAAAAAATCTATTGCTTTTTAGAGGAAATTGAAACAATGTAAATTTGTTGGTACTGTTGAATTTATGAATTAACATTTATTCCCAAACTAAGGCACAATCATTTTGTGACCATTAATTGTGATCATAAAATTCATCATTGCACGAAGATGAATAAAATAAAATAGAATATTTCTGTTTTTAATAATTTTCTCTCTAGTTTTTGTTTGTCTTGGGAAATACAAAACACAAATTATTCAGGAGAATTCAGGAGGAGCTGCTTACAACTTATATCTGCATTACAAGCCCAAACCACTATGCAAGTAGTGCCTACCTGAAACACTGGTTAGTGAAGAGCTTGTAGAAAGATGTAGTAACAACAGACCAAATATGGAGGCATGTCTTTGAAGTTCCTGATGAGTTTCATTTTGTAAAAAAGTATCTCCTACTGAGGAAAACATTTACCTTGTTGGTGGTGAAAGCATCCCACACAATAACTTTTCCATCCTGTGAAGAGTTTGGAGCAAATGCAAATTAAATAAATGCCTGTACAGTGTAGATGATATTCAATTCCAAACAGACTCTACAGTGAGCTGCTCTGAGGACATGAGGTTGAACCTGTGAGGAGCTGACGATCCTCCTCTTGTCCTTACACCAGTCCATACACAGAACTTTGTTCCCATGTCCTTTCAGAGTCCTTCGGGTCTTCATGACAAACTGGCCCAGTCCCTCCACCTTCTCTGCCACCTGATGTACTGTACACACACACAACACACAGCACATTAAGCCTTCTCCTATACACAAACTCCATAAATATTGCTGGCAGCAATAAGGATTAAACTCCAACAGGCCTTTGCTACAGATGGATTATCATCATTTTATTCTCACCAATACTTGAAAGACAGATATCCTATTTTTAGTTCACATTTTATTTATTTCGCCTCCTCTATTTGCATATTGCTAAGACACACAAAATCAACACAGAGGAAATTCAGATGGAAGCAGTGGGCTGGAAAAATCAGGAGGCAAACAAGCATCCTGTCAAATCGGCAGAACGTCAGACCGGTCAAAATAAATAAATAAATAAACAAATCACTCTCCACAAATTCACATCCCTGCTATATCTGCTGCCGATATCTGAGCGCTCATACTGAGAGACAGCTATTTTCGGCACATTGGAGGATATTTGTCCCGTCACAGGGTAAACGCAGAGGGGAACCGAGGCCTCCCCGTTTTCAGCAGCACTCACGCTCGACATCGTGCAGCTTCGCTCTTTCCTCCTCCAGCTTCGACTTCAGCGTCTCGGACTCGGTTTTGAGGTGGGCCAGGGTCTCATTCAGCTGTACCTCCTGTGTCGCCATTTCAGGAATTAGAGGGGATCTCATATATTTCCTTTGTGCAGGCAGCGGTCGGCAGCGAAACGGCTTAAAGCGGAGCTAACAGCTGATGCTGCTGTCATGACGTCACAGGGAGAAGATGCTCCTCCAGTTTCCGAGGAGGAGGAGGAGGAGGAGGCTCCAGTATCCTGGTGATGCTGCCGCGCCACACCGGCTCCATCCTCACTCCTCATCAGCTAAATTATACATTTTCATACATGGAAAACAGCACACTGCTTCTCCGTCTGCATCACAGCCTGCAGCAGGTAGACATGTCTGCTGTTACATACAGGAGACTCAATTCAGTCTTCCTACACATTAACAGTCTGTTAAATTTGGAGGAAATACTGCAGCGTTTTATTGGTTATATTCTAATTTCAACAAGACTGCAGTTAAAAACAAATAAAGACTGTTAATTTTGTTCTCAGTATTATTTTGGGGAAGTTAGGGGTTTTATAAGATTAAACACTTTAGGAGGCCCTGTCTGTCATTGTTAGTCAGTTTTATAATTATATTACTTTAAGGTAATGGGAAAGAGAACAATATTCACTTGTCTCCCCGACGCACACTTATACACACTAAAGGACACGTTGAAGTTTCATTTAAATTATTTAATTTTAAGTTTTGTCTTACCAATCCAAATGCATCCAATTTATTGTTTTGTGAAAGGGGGAAATAAGTGAAACAATCAATCAGTTATCAAAATAATTTCCAGTTCAATCATCACTTTGATGATTAGTCGACTCTTGCAGCTCGAGTATAATTGATAAAACGTTTTTCATCAAGTCTTTCTTTGTTAAACCCTGGCCATGAGCCATTTTAAATATGTGGTCTACATTGTTTATTAAAACAGTTTACGTATTTATATAACATGCAGCCAAAGGTTACTGGGCCATGAATCCCTCATATGAAGGTCAGAGTGTGGCTGTGTCAAATCCTGGTCAGAAAGCCCAGATGAAGGCTGTTCGGGACCTGCAGCAGCTCCAGAGCCTGTGAGGACGGGCAGAAAGGAAACGTGACCTGGAAACGATAATCTGTGTCCATCATCAGCTGCATGGAGCCCTCACGGTCTTGTAGTAAGGACTGAAAATGAGGGCACAGCAAACTAAGTGAAGTGACAATGAACGTCATTGCATCACAATCTGAAACCTGACAACACAGCTCACCTGAACTTTTCGGACAAATGATGACGTCACCCTTTTCTCAAAATCATCAATGGGTGTGTAGGAATTCAAAATTTTGACAATCTGTAAAAACAAAAGGTCGACTGTGATCATTGAGTTTTTGGTATCACCATGTGTATGATGTGTCACTGAATAAAGTACCTGAACAGGGTTGAGCTCAGTGCATACGTCAGTGATCTCCTTGGCATCATCGTCTGTGGACTTGTTGACTTGCAGCAGCCAGGCAGCCTGACTCAACGGCCTCAAAGTATCAATGGCATTGGAGCTTTGTAGTTCCTTCTCCTTCAGCCATTCCTCCAGGTAACTGATATTATACCTGAAGGAACAAACATATTAGGAAACTGAACTTTTTTTTTTAATAGACATTTTATGTCAAATAACACAAAAGTAAATACAGACCTGATTTGCATTCCCTTTCTGCAGGAACACATATCTTTGCGGAGCATGATGTTGTTGAGGGTAGTGGCACCCACCAGGAAGAACAGTTGTTTGAAAGCCTGTTTGATGAGGTTCCGCTCCATGCCGTGCTGAATCATGGTGGAGTGGAAGACACTGAGCTGCTGAATAATGGAAGAGATGGTGTAGGTCCCTGAGTCCTCATAGATGCTGTTGGAACGCTTCCTGAAGCCCGTCGGCTTCATGCTAGAAATCCCCTGCAAACTCTCGTGCTCCAACATCCCAGGTACTGTAAGTTAAGAACATTTTAAGGTGCTTATGAAGATTAAGCACTATCAAAATTTGCATTGACCAAGGGACTGTGAAAAATACCAATCGTAGGAGTGAGGGTCTTTTCCATAATCATTATGAACCGGTGGTAGATGTGAATGGCCAGGTCGCTGAGAATCTGTCTGTGCTCGGACAAATCAAAGTTCTGCAAGCAATTCTTTTTCTGCCGAGGAGTATTTGGTTTCATGAACTCCTACAGTGAAAAACAAAATTAAAAAAAATGTAAACACATGCTCCTGGCAGACAAGAGACTAAGACAGAACAACCAAACTAAATAAAGCAAATCCACACCTCCTCCCCGCTGTACTGCTTCAGACAGTTGAGCAGCTGATACATGTTTGAAAGCCAGAAGGACAGCAACTCAAAGTCTTTGTGATGACTCTGAAACACAAAAATGCCAAATGGGTTTTTTTTCCTTCCTTTTCACCAACTCAGTGTGGTATAATTTTTTGCATTCAATTAAGAATTGATTTCATTCAACTTTCATCATTCATCAGCATCAACAATATCTCAGAATCAAGTCACTACAGCAAACTAAAGTCCAGTCAAATTCACTCTATAATCTTAAAATATGGTGATGAGTAATAGCCTTTCTCTAATATTTAATCTACATTTAGCAAATCGACAGTGCAGATAAACGCTAATAGAATTATAATAGACCTCACCATGATGACTTTTTTGATAGCGCTGATAATTGCATTCATGAGAGATATGAGTTTGTCTTCGTCGTTCAGGTAGTCAGCATGGCGTACGCACATGAAGAGGATGTAAGCTGGCAGGCCTGGGATCATGTTGACCACGACACCCCTGGGTTTGAGGTCTGACAGCAGATTGTAGAATGTTTGAAGGAGGATATGTTTTCAATTATTTATTTGCTTCTGCTTAGTCCTGCTCAAACTTACAGTACATAGGTTCCAGTTTAAACCAGCACTGGGAGAATCTCACAAATTGAATGCAACTATAATTCATAGATGGTAGAGAAGAACAATACCCAGAATGATGTTCTGAATGAGCCTGGGTTCGTCCTCTCTCTTGCACTCCAACATGCCGAGGTAATCCTTAGGGATAGCAGGTGAAGATGTTTGCTTGGCTGTGTGAGACACAAAGAAGTCATTAACATGTACTTAAATTTATTTGAGAAGTCTAAACCTACAAGTGAAACACTACCTTTCTGTGACGTCTCAAGGCTCCTTATACGAGTCTGGAGTTTCTTTATTATTCTGTCTTTCTGGTCAAGCTGTTCCTCAAAGTCCTAGAAGAAACAGAAAATCCCCGATAGTCTTTATTAAAGTTATTAAACACGTGTAAACAAACTCACACTGTAACTCACAGCCTCTTATATCAACATGTACCATGTTCTCAGCAGTTAACCGTGACGTCTCCTCTCTCAGTTTGCTCTTGGCTTCACTCAGCATCAGGGTCTGCCTCGTCAAGTGATTATTCTCCTCTTCAAGCTCCTGTACTTGGCCTTGAAGCTCCCTCTTCAGCTCCTCGAGCTGCTCAGCTTTCTCCTCAAAGTGTCTGGAAAGAAGCAACAATCAGATGGACTCCAAAATGACCAAACCTTCTTCAATCAAGGAACAGGCTCTGATCTGAGTGTGTCACCTGCACTGCATGCTCTCTTCCTCAATTTTCCTTTGAAGAATGTTGGTGATCTCCTCTGTTTTTTCTGATAGATGACACAGAAAAGGAACAAATGAAAGACACAATGATGTACTGATGTAAGAAGAAAATGGTACTGAAATTCTTGAAGACTTAACGTTCAGTTCTACCTGCTAACTCTTGGTTTCGCTCCTCTACATGGACCTCCAATTCTTCTTTTTGTCTTTTTAGCTCTGAAACCTGAAGTTTCAGCTCTGGTATAACCTGCAGATTACACCAAAGAGAGGAAAGCAAAATCAGGACACACCCTGCATCTCATCTCTGAAAGATAAATTACAAAATCAATCGATCACCCAACAACGCACTGAATTCTCACTGCTGAGTCTGGACACTTCTTGGCGAATATTATCATTGAGGCTACTTTTCTCCTGGAAAAGATGTTGCAGTTTGCTGTTCTCATTTTTAAGGTAGTCCATTTTTAACTGCAAGCCTTGCAGTTGGGTCTCATAGCTTTCTCTGTGCTCCCTCTGGTGGTTTTCCAGTATTCTGCCATCAAAAGTGGAAACAGGTTGAACAAGGCTGAGTATGTGCAGATAAAACACTTCAACAACTGATATTGTGTGGAAATGCTTTTATGGTTGAAACCAAAATAACATAGACCTGGTGGCTTTATGCAGGCCTTCAAAGGCTGCCAGGATATCTTCGAGTTCAACAATCTCTTCTGAGACATCTGGAGTTAGCCTTCAGAGAAAGAATGTGTGTAAGTCAACTTTAAACTAGGCGGTTCAATAAACTACATGAGAGGAGGAAAAAAGCGTAATTATTTGGATTACCCTTGAAGAACTTCCTCTTCAACAACATCGCCAAGGAGCCTTCTTGTAATCTCATTTATTTTAGCTGCAAAAAATATTCAAGGGTTACTTTACCTGTGCACTAACATGAGGTTTTGCCATCTTTTAAGATAAACTCAAATTTAAAAAGTCCATGCCTCTTGCTTGTTCTGACTGGTGCTTCATCTTACGGTCCATGTTATTTCTCTGATTCTGCAGGTTGTTCAGATCTCTGCGTAACTCAGGAATGACCTTCACATGCTTGGTGAGCTGGATGACTTGCTCCTGCAGGTCAGCATTTACCTGCCCCCCCTCCTCTATCTTCCTGTGCAAAGTGACTCTCTCCTCTTTCAGCCTCTTGATCTCCTCTTTCAGAGCTTGCACCTCCTTCTCATGGTCATGTCTCTGGATCTCAGTGTTGTTCTCTGCAATCCTGCCAAGGATACTCTCATCAATAATCTGAATTTCTATTAGCTGCAAAAAAAACCCCAATATACTAGATTCCACATTTTCATTACTTACTTTCTAAGCCGTGTTTCATTTTCTTTCTCATCCAGAAGATTCCTTTTTATCCGATCAAAGCTTTCTGCAAGTGTTTAACACTGGTCATAAACCGGTTATAAAAATTACCAGTTAAGTAGTATTGTGAAATCAGTAGCAAACCTAGTTATCTTTACTTCAATTACCTTTGGCCTCTTTCGTGGAAGCTTCAAACCTTTTCTCCAAGTTCTGCTTTTCAAGTGTTAGTACTTCAATTTCCTTTTGAAGCTGGGAAATCGTCTAGATCAGGAATGAGAAGGAAAATTTAGTTTTTGTAAAGGGCCCAAAGCATTTGATTCATCAGCAAACAAAAAGAGTTTGCCATGAACTTCAAACTGACCAGAAAAGCGTCTTCTTTCACTTTCTTCTCTCTTGCTTCCAAAGAAGCCTTCTGGCTGGCTGATTTTCCCAGCTGTGCCTCCACACCCTGAAGTCTGTCCATGGTCTGAGAGTGCGTGTTGGCCAAGCTGGTAAGTTTTTCTACCAACCCACGGTTTTCTTTACCCTGAAAGGTTACAGGAATCCATTTAGGTTATCTCTTCTGAATAAAATCCACAGCAAATATAACTTTGGAAGTGTCTTTACCTGCTCTTCGATCTTCTTCCTCAGCTGCTGCACTCTGTACGAAAGCTGAACATTAAGAACCAGCCGACGCATGGTTTGAAACCGCCGTCGAGCCAGCCATGCTCTGGCATACTTCTGGAGAACCAGGGCTTTGTGCTCTTTCATCATCTGACAGGTAAAGAAAAGATGGCATGAAATTTCATGTGATGACATCTTACACTTTCATCATGATAAATGATTCCAATTATTATTAAAGATGCTCACCATCTTGTACCGTTTACGGGCTATCCATCCTCGAGTGAAAGCCTGGATGGTGACAGCAGCCACACTAATTATCTGGTAGATCTGTCTCATACAGTAACCTCTCCAGTGTCTCTGGATCACCACAGCTGCCCAGCCCCGCTTCAGTGTTTCAGCACTCACTGTTTTACTGGAGGTTTACAAAGAAAACAATGAGGTGTATAATGAAAATCCTGGTTTATATGAGAAAGGATGCAGATAACCACCATTGTTATTTAATCCCAGACTGACCGGACTGTTCTCTTTCCACGGATGTACTGCTGGAGGACGATGGCCGCCTCTCTAATCTGCAGGTACTTCCTCCTCTGGCTCCATCCCCGGACATGTTTCTGGATGGTTACACAGGCTCCTCGCAGTCGGTCCAGGCGCAGTTTCTCTAGATAAGCTACCTGACCAGCTCGAAAGAAGATCTTTGTCCGACCAAACTTAAACTGATTGGGGTCCTAGAGATCACGCCATAATGTAGTGTGAAATAAAACACGTCAACACTGTATCTCGATGCAGAGTTTGAACTTTAAAGTGACAAACCTGAATCAACCGCTGCAGCACATTCTTGCAGGTCTGTTTCTTGTCAGTGCTGTCTGCCTCCTGATGTGACATTAGGATACTGTATCGGCTGTAAAACTCAATGTATGTCCACCTGCAAACAAGCAGCACTTTCACCATTACACAGAACCAGAGATGTGTGATTATTGTGACTTGGCGGATTGATTCACGCAGTAGAGAATCACCTGGACGGGTAGCTCTGTGCACTGATACGAATAGTTTCAAGGACTCCACAGGCTCGCAGCTGCTGCACCACCCTCCTGGAATCATATCTGAAAATACAAACACACTCACTTAAACCAAAAATACAAACATGTGCAAATAATTCAGCAAAGCATTTAAACAAACTGAGGGGATTGTTTCCCTCATAGCATCATTTGTACTCACTCAAATGGAAGCTTTTCATCGTTCGGCTTTATGCAACGCACATAGTGTGGGGTGGTAGCATTCAGTGTTTCCATCAGTAAAGACAGGGAGCTGCGAAACTACATTTGAGTTCATTAAAAAGAATAAATGTAAAACTCAAATCAAGCTGTATTAAACACAGGACTGGAGCGTCACTAATCCCCAGGGAGCAGGGACAGAGTAAACATTTCATTTCATTTCACCTTATCTCCCACAGAGGTTCTCAGCTGTTTATTGACCGGTTTCACCCCTGGCCTGGCAGGCCTCACTTTGACGCCTTTACTGGTCCCAGTCTTTTTCTCCTCCTCATGGAAAAAGTTATCCAGGAAAGGAAACTGATAACAGTCACAATCAGGAGAACTATGTTACAGTGAGAAAAACAATGCTGCATGGAACAGTTTTATAATAATGAGGACAACCTTGCCTTTGTGAGCAAAGTAATGTATAAAACCTTAAAAAGCAAAATAAAAATGGACTTTTGAATACCTTACTGACTCTCATAATTTCCACCAGTTCTTCATAGAGAGCATCTCTGTTCTTCTCAAGAAAACCTCTGCACTGATACTCCACCTGTTCAGGGAAACAGTTTTTTTAGTAGTGGATAGTAGTACAGCTCATTAATGTGCACTATTAAGCAGGTAAAGGGCATCAGACTACACCTTGTCTGCAAAGTGTTGAATCACAAAAGCCTCATTTGACAACCTGGGCTTTTCAAACAGAGAACTGGTGTCGAGGTAGTTGTACAGCTTCTGCAACCAGCTTTTGTCAGTGCCCTGTGGAAACTATACAATAGACAGATACAGGTAAAGAAGAGACAGAGATGTTTAAAACAGAAAAAAACAACAACAACAAAAAAAACTAAATGAAAATGTTGAAGTCCAAATCATGCCCCTCTAATCTTACCAAACATTCTTCATCAAGCAAGTCAAGGATGCCCATCTTTGCTTCAATTAGGTCAATGACCGGCTGGTTGTCATAGAAATCTATCAGTGTCCATGGGATGTCCTCTTTCATGTACTCCTCTTGCTCCAGCTTGAACACATGCTGAAAAGACAACACCCATCAGATTAAACCTCTGAGAGGTGTGTGAAGTGTGTTGCATGGATTTTGGCTGATGGCGCTGCATACCAAGTTAAACTGCTGCTGGAGCTTTTCATTTGCATAGTTGATGCAAAACTGTTCAAAACTGTTGATCTCAAATGTTTCAAAGCTGAGGACACAGAACAGCAAATTCAGGTCAAAAACCACAAAAGAAGATACCTAAGTATGTTAAAATCTTTTTTAAATTGTGCTGTGCATTACCCATAAATGTCCAGAACACCTATGAAAGCATGCTGCTTTCCAGGGACCTGTAATGCTGTATTTATCTTGTTAATAACACAGTCAAATAGATGGGAGTAGATCTGCTTGGCGAGGGCATCTCTGGCATTTACTGCACGCTCCTTGGGCACTGGCTTCACCACGGTCTCAGCCACCAGAACGATTCTCCGATGGCACAGCCAACGCACCAGCCCCTCAGAGCTCACACCCAGCAGCTCACAGAAGACTGCCAGGTGCGGGTCGCTGGGCTGTGACATATCAAAATAAAGTTTTGTATTGAACCTGGTTAATGTTTGAACACACCACAAAAAGGTTATTTAATGCTTGAGGAGTTATGACTCACACTGACTGATGATTTGTCCTCTCCTGAGTTTCCGATCTCCACGTTCCCCAAGTGCAAGATGGCTGCCAATACTCTGAACACATCTGCCTGAAAATCTTCCTTCAACCCTTGAGACCCAGATAGAGAGGGGTGTAAAGCTAACACAGAAGGGCACGTTAAAAACAAGTTACAGGCCTGAAGTACTCCTTACCCAGAAGAGAGAAGGTCCGGCAAGTCTCTTCCATGTCTTTCTTGTCATCTATACCTTCAATAGTGGTGTCCCCTCCCATGCAGGTATACTGGAACTGATCTGCACTCACTGCAGATAAAAATAATAATAACTTACAATAAAATCATTCCACACCAAATGCATGTACAACTGTAAGACTGTCTGTTCTGAATGAGTGATTCAGACTAAACACCCCAGCAATAAAGCAGTAAAAGCTCCATCTCAAACATGCCCAGCAAACATGCTACCTACAGCCACCTACACAGTCTTAGGCTTGTGAACTCTGGCAGGTGAGCACAGGAACACATCTGGTAGAAGATGTGATAGTTTCGCTCATTGTCTGCCTGAATGAAGCAAACCAGAAAAAAATCATTATTACGAGCAGGTGAAAGAAAAATAACACTCAGTGATATCCTCATCTCATGTACCTGAAATACTACTCTGGATTTCTCTAAGAGGTAGGTCCTCATGTTGGCGCCGATGATCCGGTACCTCCTGTCAAAGCCAATCTCTGTGTATTTCCCAAATCGGCTGCTGTTGTCATTCCTGGTGGTCTTTGCATTTCCTATTGCCTGAGACAAAAATCTCAATTATCAGATATTCTTAGTTATCTTAATTTAACAATGAGCTCTTTAAATTGAAGCTCAAAGTTGTTACAGTGCTGAACCAGCACTGTTTAGCAGAAAGAAGAGTAGGACTCCAGTATAATCATACCTCTGTTACTGGATTGGATGCCAGGACTTTGTCTTCAACCCGAGTCTTGCTGCCAGATTTGCTTACAACAGCAAAGTACCTCATAGCATATCTAGCAGACACTGTTTTACCAGCTCCAGATTCTCCACTTACAATAATAGACTGGTTCTTGTGGTTTCTGAGAGAGAAAAGGGTGTAATACACTGCCATGAGCGCACTGTGTTTCTACTATGTGACTGTAGGCGGTTTGATTTAGTTTACCTGGCCATCTGTTTGTAAGCCTCTTCTGCCACTGCAAATATATGGGGGTCCATGTCCCCCATGTTTTGGCCTGAGTAGGCATGAATGATTGCATCTCCATAGAGAGGGAGCTGTTTGTAGGGATTTACAGCCACCAGTATAATACCTAAAAAAGAGGAAACAACACAGTTTGAGTTAAAAGCACAGACAGCCAACAGCCTACACCTCATTGCTTGGATATATTTCAGTGAAACTGTACCGCAGTAGGTGTAGATGATTCTGGACTCCACAAACCGCACTTTGAGATTGTGCAGAACTGCAGGTTCGTGCAGGTAACTGAGAGCTGTCAGGTCATTCTCCCCAACCAGGATATCGGGGTTGCGAAGTGGCGGGAGTTGTGGTTTTGATGGGTCAACAGGGAGGCTGTGCTCCTTTCACAGTCACAGGTTATGTAAAGGAATCAGGTCAGCTGTTGTTTCTCACCATCATAAAACACAATACAGTTGCACATGATGACTTCAATCACATTTTACTCACTGTGCCATCTTCAAGGAGCAATTCAAGAAGATTGTCGCCCAACTGAAAATCTCTCACAATCTCAGCTGATTTCCACACATGTTCTGCATCTGGGATCCACACCCTGTTGTACTGAGAGGGAGGATTTCAAAGGTAACAGTTTAGGAAATGATTAAAGCACCATTCAGCTCTGAATCTAAGGAAGTGAGCAAGAAAAAAATGAACTGGGTAAACTATTAAGATTCTTCTGTTAGTATTAATTGCTTGATGTCCTTATTAATAGTATATTAATAGTATAAAATGTCAAACATTTACAATAAGTTAAACAAAAGCAAAGAGTGTTTGGACTTTAAATTCCTGTGGACACAGCTTCCTCTACATCCCAGCACCTTGTCCAGACAACGACAAAGTTCCCATATGTTTCAAAGTAAATAAGGAAAAGTCCTGCCTGCTGGAATAACATCAGAGCTTTTACCTTACCTTGGTGTACAGTTCCAACAAAGCCATGTTTATTCATTATCAATAGCAATCCACTGTCTCTGTGTTTGTCTAACACCTGTTGTATCACTGAATTTACCAAGTTACCAACGAATTTCCTCCTACAACTCACAACTATGCAAAAACCACCAGTCAAGTTACACACAACTACACTCCTTATCCGGTCGACATTTTCAAAATAAAAGTTTTGTAATGACCTTTTCATTTAGTAAACAACTTTATGTTTTACATTTTATGTAGCAGCCTGGTATAAGATTCTACAATTAGTCTGAAAGCGTTGTTCAGAAACTGCACTGATGCTTGTTTGCTCCTCCCATTATTGAACCCGATCAGTTAGACGTTAGGGGTTCAGATATCTAGGTGACAAAGATTGAAGACCAGTCATATTTGTTTGGACAAACTCGTATTTGTTAGTCTCTACATTTTTTCATGTGGAAAAACAAACATTCAAAGAATCAGAAAACGGGTAATCACTGGAGCCTTGACCTGTCCTGCAGGGTCAGAGGACACGGCCTCTTAGAAGGTTCGGAGCTGGGAAACATTTTATCCACACCTCAGGAACCAGAGGCTTTTATCCTGAAGGCCTTGGGACTTGTACTCCCGGCTGGCCTCGTGTCTTCCGGGATGCCTTCCTGCCGCTCACCTGCTGCGGACTTAGAGACCTGATCCCACCTTCCCGTCTTGTGACAGCGGCCGTGCAGGGAGGGTGTGCTGGTTTGATCAAGGACTGTGACAACAAAAGAAACCGGATACAGCTCGCCATGTGTGAACACAATTCAACCTGCTTTACAACAAGTTGTTCAACAACAACAAAAAAAGATACAAAAAGGCAATATTTTAACCAGCTTGGACCAACTGACTCACAGTATCAGTGAAATTAAGCTGAAACATTTTAGAGGACTTTTTACATGTAAACAATCAAAGGTTTCAGGTCTGCACATTTGAGAAGTTTGGTCATAATTTTAAATACTTTAAAGGGTTTACTGTGCAAAAAACAGCAATGATGAATATGAGAGATATTAGAGAGAGTATGAGAGAGAAAATGTATGTCCTGATCAGTGTTTTGAGGGTGTAAAGTCCAGAAGTTTCACAGACTGAAAAGTCAGTAAGTCTTATACCTGTAGATTTCTAACTCCTAATACATTCAGAGATTACATTTTTTAATCTGTTTGAGATATTTGGTAATTGCTTGTATTTGAGTAAACACTCTTTTCAGTATTTGGCTACACCTTAGTGCAGTGAAATATATCAGCCACTTAAAATGGAGAAGCAGACAAGTTGTCTGCAAACAAGCACAGTTTGCAGACAACTTGGGAGGAAAACAGTGAACCAGATATAGAACAAACACGCTGAACCATTTTACTGAAAGTCGGCCTTTAATAAGACCAGCAACATTATAACTGGTTAAACTCTACTTAAATTATTTTCAGCTCATTCTCCCTGTTGTGAAATAAATACCATCACTTAATATGAGGAGATACAGAAATACAGTTACAAATATAAAAGTTTTCTTGAATTTCATTGAGACATTTTCAACATTTAAATCAGTGCATTTAGCTGAACTGTTACGTACTAAAATTTCTCCTGATTTCCTCAAAGATTCAGCCACTGAAGTGTTCAATTTCAGAGGTTTGTGGTGATATTTCCACCACTCTGTTTTAAGTAAAACAGAAGGGAAAACCACACCTGTGAAGGAAACCACAGCAAAGTATCAACACCTGTTTCAGCATTTCAACATTAGAAAAGTTAGGAACCCTGGTGAAAAAGAGGTTGGTTTTTTTTGTTTGTTTTTTTTACACTGGTAAACAGAACTCAGGGAACAAACATCAGTGGCCACTGGTCTACATGCGGGTGAGGAAGCTCAGATTCAGGCTGGCAGGGATCTGGATGGTCTCCAGGGCCACAGAGGAGTGTGTGAAAGGAAGCATGACGGAGAAGATCTTCTTAGTGTCCATCATCAAAGTAGATGACTCAACTCTGTCTTTCAAAAGGTCCTAAAATATGAGAAAACAGACATGGTAAGTTTGACATTGTTGGTTACTGGGGCTTTTGTGATCAAAAGGAAAATTCCACGTCATCCTGTCATCAGACTTGACAGACAAATTTTATGCCATGAATTTTCAGCTACTCACTTTAATGGTTGTGATGAAAGTGGTTGATACTCGCTCTTCAAATTCGATCACTGGGGTGTACAACGTCAACACTTTTACAATCTGCCAAAAGACACAAACAATACTCACACTAGCAAAACATTATGATGATTGGTTAAGAAGGCCACAAGTTTCGTGACAACGTACCTGTGCTGTGGTGAGCGCAGTGCACATGTTGCAGATAGCTCGGGCATCTGCATCCGTCTTCTTGTTGATCTGCAGGAGCTGTGCAGCCTGTACGAGTGGCTCCAAAGTCTCTTTGGCACCACAGTCTGCCAGCTCACGCTCCGTCAGCCACTCCTCCAACTGCCAAACATTATACCTGAAGCCAGAAGCATTGTGGGAAACAATTTGGATTAAATAAAGGTGCTGCACAGTTGGCAGTATGAAGTATTTTCTTACTGTATCCATCATCATCACAGACAGAACTATGTGGCGTGTCACTGTATCTTTGTCATTCAAGAACCCATTTTTTCTGCACCAGCAAAAGCACAAGTCAAGTGTGTGTGGGCGTTATTCTTATACTAAACAGTCTGCTACTTTCTGATTTAAAATTTTGTAGTTAAAATTATAGCGCCCTCACTAGGCCAAATAGTATAATCTCACGATTTTTTAATTCCACTGACCTATATGTGGGTCATTCATTACAAATGAAATTCAGATTTTTGTGTCAGTCAGAATTTTGTAGAAATGTAGATAAAATATTTTTTGAGATACTTTGACTATATTTGATCAATGGTGTTTAAAGTGTATACTGTTGAAATATTTGGGAAAAACTATGATTTAAAAATGTCAAACTAATAATGTTGAAATGAAATTCAAATCTTTTATTTTAGTATTTTTGTAACAATCACAGCAATGACAATGATAGATCACCTGAGAAAGCAAATCCATACTCCACTTCTCCTGTAATTTAATTACATGAAATAAAGATGTGACTGTACCTGATCTGCAGACCTTTACTCCAGGAGCACATGTCCTTCCGCAGCAGTAGGTGGTTGAGAGTGACCGCACAGATAATGTAAAACAGCTGCTTTACCACCTGTTTAATGAGGTCTGAGTCCATCCCATGTTGATTCATGGTGGTGAGGAAGAGGCTAAGACGCTGCAGGAGGACTTCAACAGTAACAGCATCCTCCTCAGGGAAGGTGGTGCTTCTTTTCCTCAGGCCTGTTGGTTTGGACCCCAGAACTCCCTGAATCGTCTCATGCTCCAGCATGCTGGCCACTACATATCACACATAAATTGGGGGAAGAACATATTCATATTCTGTTTTATTAAGCATTTTTGTTGTTATGTAATGTCTCCTAACCTATAAGGGGCTGCAGGAGCTCCTCCATGCATTTGATGAGCTGACGGTAGATCTGGATGGCCAGGTCACCAAAAACCTGCTGGTACTCTGATAGTTCAAAGTTGGTCAGGCAGTGTTCGTTTTGCTTAGCAGTATTATGCGCTGTGAAGACCTGCAGGGTACAGTGGTTGTACAAATGTGCACAGTTAATTTAGGGAAATGTCCAGCTGTACGCATAAGTGTGGCATCAAAACCTTCTCAAGCTTACCTCATCTCCACTGTACTGCTTCATGCAGTGCCTTAACCGGCATGTGTTTGCTAACCAGAACGACCCTACTTCAAAGTCATTTCCTCTTTTCTAGAAAAAAGAAAAAAATTAAATAAAATAATATCAGTATGGAAATTAATTCAAAGTAAAGACAACTTAGTTAACCATTTAACTGGTTCAAAATTGTACACCAATTTACTGCACCTTAATGACCCCTTTGATGCTGCTGATGGTGGAATTGAGCAGAGTGCTGACCCTCTGCTCATCATTAACATTGTCTGCATATCGTAAGCACATGAAGAGGATGTAGGCTGGAAGCCCAGGAATGAAATTGACTGCTACCCCACGAGGTTTCAGATCTGAGAGATTACAACATGTCAGACAAACACTCCAATTATGTGTCCTATATTTAAGAAAAAATATTGGTGTACAAATCTAAAACAGTTAAGAAAATTATAAACTTGAGCAACATAAATTCTACATACCCACGACAAGATTTTTAAGCAAGCGGCTCTCATCACCTTCCTTGTACTCCAACATGCCCCGGTACTCTCTCTCCTTGCGGGTAATTTGTACTGAACTGACAGGTGCGTTCATTGTGGAGACTGTACCGTTTTGCTGAATGTTCACTAAACACAGGACGGGACACAGCATGAACAAGACCAGGATGCTAATATCATCTAAAAAATATATTAAGCAAACAGTCAGAAGCATGTGATTACCTTCAAAATCATCAACTTTTTTCATGTAAAACTTTAGTTGCTTTTTCAACTTGCGTATGGTTTTGTCTTGTTTTTCTTGGTACTCCATGAGTTCCTATAAGTATTCAACATATTGGATTAGAGAGAGGGGCAAAGATCACTTTTAAACATTCAGACTTAGGCCATATATAGGACTATGAATCTATAATATCACTAAATAAAAACATGGTGAACATTTGTACCAGCCAGTAGAAACACAAACACATTAAAATACATTTTTCCCTTCTATATTACTATGAATTTGTTTATATGGTGTTCTTTGCTGAGTAAAAAACACAATTTCTTCTAAAAGATGACTAACTTTTATCATATGTGGGTTAACAATAAAACTATAACTTCTGATGATGCAGATCATGTGCTACATAGATTAATTTGTTTATTTTTCAGGAGTGTCATATTCTGAAAATAACAACATAGTAACTTATTAAAGGTAAAGTGACAGATCTTCAGTTTGTGGAAAGTCATCAAGTAAACTCACCAGGTTCTCATTGGCGAGCCGTGTGATTTCAAGCTTCAGGAACGCCTCAACCCGGGCATCTTCAGGCAGGTTGAGGCTCTGAGCCAACAGCTTCTGTTGCTGGACCTTTTCATCCTTTAACTTGGTCACCTCCTCAAGCAGCTTCCTACCCCTCTCATCATGGATACGTTCCTGCTCCTGCATCTGTAACTCCAGAAGCCTGGAGGATGAAGAGACAAGAGATGGTATCTAATTCCAGTAATACGCCAGAATGCACAGACGACAGAATATTATTTAATTACCTGTTGGTCTCTTTCAAGCCTTCATAAGCCAGCCACAACTCTCCATCTTCATTCAGAGTATGGATGTCAGGGGATCTGTGGAGGAGCATCAGAAAATTTAGATGACACTACCACCACTATGAGCTTCAATTAAAAGCAAGTTTCTGCTTGGTTCATCAGGATAGATCGAAGACTTTCCTAACACCACACAGAATACCATTTAAAAACTCCTCCAAAACCGATGCAAGTATCTTGGGAAACCACTGGACAGTATGAGCTACAATTATTAATGGTATGTCTTTCAGTACCTCAGCAGCGTATAGCATGGATTTATGTCAACCTGTAGTAACCCTGTGGAGCTAGTCTTACCTGTCAACATCTTGAAATGAGGGAATTTCATTGAGATCTAAGTTTACACTTCCTCTGAAGGCAGAGTCCTAAAGGTCAGTAGAAATGGAGTAAGTTATTTATAATTAATGTTAGATGTAAATTTTGTCAATCACAATGTATATATTATTGAAAAAGAGAAATTGAGTCCAACTGTAATATGTGAATATAAGAAAATGTACTTTCTCACCTTATGTTTAAGAGCTTCTTGGCGGACCATATGTGATCGAAGGAGCAGCACCTCCTCTTTTCTCATCTCCAGCTCGTCATTGGAAGAGCTGAGCTGCTCTAAAAGTATGTTGTAGGGCAGAGAGCCGGGGGCAGGAGGCAATGATTCACTGTTCTCAATGGTCAGAGACTTCCGCAGCTCATTTAGGTCCTGCTTCAACTTCTTGTTCTCTGTCTCCAATTCCTGCCGCTGAAACAAAACATTTAGAGAATCCTTAAAATTAAAAAAATAATTAATAAATAAATCTACAAATACATGTACATTGTATCTCTCTATTCAGTTTTCAGTGTTTTAGCACTAAGATAAGTTAGACACCTGTTCCAAGGAAGTGAAAGAGGGTTGGAACATACATACCTTCAATGTTTCCAAATCTAGTTCTGCTCTTCCAGCAGTTCTCTGCTCCTCCACCTCCTTTTTAGAAAAATATACACATAATGTAAATGTGAACAAGGAAGAACAGAAAACAACCAAGGGCTTACTGATACAAAAGTCTGGTATTTCAGGACATACTTTTGCCTTCTCTTGTCGAGCTTCTTCTCTCTTATCCAGCTGCTGCCAAAGTGACTGTTTGTCTTGCTCCAGTTCCTTCACTCTTCTCTGGAGCTTCAGAAGGACAGACAGGTCCACCGCTGGCTGGTTCTCATCCTGACAAAACACGGCAAGCATTGACTGATGGTTCTCTCCACAACTAGAATGCTTCACTAATAGGATTATAACACAGACAGAGCAAGGGAAATCTTTCCACCACTGTCTCAAAGAATGTATATTCAGTTCCCTGCAGTATGCTTTAAATCAATCAAAACAAATAAGATGCATATCCAGAATTCCCCATTTTCCATCCCTTTGTTTGTGTGACCAAAATAGTAAAAGTATTAAGATACTGTCATGTGAATTCAAATTATGAAGAAAAGCTCTATCTAATTAAATAGCTAATTTAGGCTGAGCATGTCAACATTGTAAAGTTACTGAAGTCTCTAGACAAGACCAAATTTTACATCAACAAACCCTTATCTTCTGTGGAAATGTTAAATTTCTCTGTAAATGACTGTTTGTATTTCACAGCTGTTATTATTTGTCAATATAGACAATACAAATCTGCTTCATCCAATTGTAATACTACAAAGGAATAAGTTGGTGTTTTTCAAAAGGATGCCGCTTGAGAAATGTGTCACTTTGCCACAATTCAGATTATGCACCATAATGTTTTGTGATTTATTGCCTTACCTCTGTTTGTACAGAGTTGTCTTCTCCCTCGGTAGAGCCTAAGCTCTGACTAAACTCAGATGAGTTACTGCTGTAGTTAGAATCTCTCCTCTTGTGACCAGATTTATCTGTGCTCTGATTAGGGATGGAAAAAAAAAAAATCACGAGAAAATATGTTACGAAAGGAATAAGTATCCAGGCCTGAACTTGCTCTGTCATGTGAAACATTTTTCTAACTTAATGGAGGATTAGATTTTTTTTCTTGGTTTTTGCCAATTGGTAGTATTCCTCCATGAGTCCATATCATTGTGTAAAATAGTTCTGGGCAGCCATGGAATTTCTAAGCGATTCTGGTCTGTGAAAGCATCTTGAAATGTTGTTTAAATCTACGGATCAACAAATATCAACAGACAATTTTAAAATTAAGTGAAGCCAAGATAAAAACCCTCACAATACTGAGATCCATCTGTTCTTTCAAGTCTTTATGTCGCTCTTCCAGATGGAGGTGTTCACTTAGTAGATTTTGGTAGCGAGAGCGTTCTTCACTCAAGTTCTTCTCCATCTGTTTCGTATATTCAGAATCGGTTTTAATCTCTGCAACAAAAATTTCATTTTTATTCTTGATTCAGTCGGTGCTGGTGGACTGTAAAGATATAAGGTGAACTGCTCATTACCTGTTAATTGTCTGGCTTGTTCAAGGATTAGGGTGTTCAGTTCCTCTTTCTCGCTGCTCAACAAGCTGTTTTTTGCATTAAGCTCTTCTATAACCTGATTCAAGAGCAGAAAAATCATGTGTTTGTTCCCATTCATTTTAGCGCTTCAGGATTTAGAAAAGACCCAAAGACTACAAATTGCTGATGTGCTGCGCATTATGATTTTTTTGCAGCCAAGGAAAGGCCACTGTTGTACTCCTTAAATATAAGTGAATGTATAAGACCCAAATGTAGGACTATTCCATTTTTCCATGAATGACAATACAAACAAAACAGTAAATTAAAAACACAATTTCAGGAAGAGAGAAATATTCCTAATAAACTGAAGCACTATGTAGGGAAGCTTCCATGCAGTCAAACTTAAATTTAGATGACTGTGTAGTAGGCCTACCTTTTGTGTCTCCTCTTTGTAGACCTTTGTTTGCTCTTCCAGGTCATCTTTTTCTCTACTAGTTTTTTCCAACTCGTGCTGAAGGAAAGAGAGCTGCTCCAGTAGAGAGGGAAGTGTTCCTGCCTTGGCTGTGGCTTCTTGTTCTGATCTACGTAGGTTTTCAATCTCTCTGCTCTGTCTCTCTTTCTCCACAGTCTGGGTCTTCTCCACAGCGCTCAACCTCTCAGTGAGTGCTCTGTTTTCTTTTTGCTGCAGGGGGAGACACACACATGCTGTGCATGTGATACAACTCCCAATGACGCAGTGTTTCTTAAGCAACATGTTATTTTATTGGTAGATTCCAGAGTAAATAACTATTTACAGACAAAACTTGAAATCCATAGTTTCACAATAATCACCTGCTCGTTTATCTTGTGTTGCAACTGCATAATCTTGTTCTCCATGCCAATGTTGAGCTTCTTGAAGTGCTCCACAGAACGCGCTTCCACTTTCAGCTTCTTTAATTCCTTCTTGGCCCTCATGCGACGTACACAGCTTTGCAGCAGGACGATAGCTGCTATGGTGCGTCTATAATGCAGTCTGGTCAGCCAGCCTTTCACCCACCTCTGGATGACCAAGGCCTTTTGCTCAAACATCAACTGTAAATAAAGACATATATATATATATATATATATATATATATATATTAAAAAAATGTAAATTTTTATAGTAAAATGATTTTTACTGGATATTTAAAAGAGATGAGCTGAACATCCTGTGTCATTATCTCCAAAAATATGGATTCTTTCTTAAACTTTTTGGTTCAATTATCTAAAAATAATAAGTGCTAATGTATAAATAAAAAAAGTGTCTCACTATTGTATATCTGGATGCCTGACCATTACAGACTTTGAGGTACAAATACTCTGAATCTGCCATAGTTACTTTATTGTTGCACTCTATGTGAATCAAATGAACTTGCCAGAAATAAACACAGAACTAAGCAGTTGCCTTGTGATGCTAGGTGGACAGACAACTGAGGGTAACAATTTCAGTGCCCATATTGTCAAGTTCTATTCATATGACTTCATGGTTCAGAATCCTTAAAACAATCAAGTTTAAGGAGTCTAAAACAGTCTTGCATACTCTGTGTACTGCTGCTGGAAGCTTTTACTGCCTCAACAATGTTAAAACTGGAAACCGGCACTTACTGACTTCCTTTGAGCAAGGACTCTCTACAGTCATATACCAAAGAGGGAATTCCTGTTTTATCATGGAAGCACCTGTAAAATCTGGTTCCAGTTTTTGCTAGTTCCTATGTAGGTGGTGTAAACTCCATGAAACAAATTGAAAAAGTAAAAAAATAATAATAATAAAAAAATTTGAAAAATAAAAAATTCTGGATTTATAAAAACCTTCCCATAAAGATTATGGAATACCTCAATTTTTTTTGTGTTAAGGGAATTACCTTATAGTACTGCTCTCGAGCCATGTAGGCCCTTAAGAAGCACTGAATGGTGATTGCTGCAGAGCGCTGCTGCTGGTAGCGTCTCCTATTTGCCCACATACGCACGTTCCGCTGAATGACAACAGCTGCTCTGGTTCTTCGCAGAAATTTAACATAACTGGAGAAAAAAAAAAGAGAATAATGCTAGAGAAATATGTGGTGCCTCTAAACTTCTTATTCGGTTGTTGTTTAATAACTTCACTCACCAGCGTGCCTGGTGCCCACGAACATGTCTCTGAATAGTGATGGCAGATTTCTTCATCTTTAGGTACTTTTTGCGGGCCAACCAGCAGCGGATCGTCTTCTGGATGCGGACACATGCTATACGCAGTTTGTCAGAACGCAGTTTCTCAAGGTAAGCCACCTGACCAGCTCTGAAGAAGATCTTGTTTTTACCAAATTGATACTTATCCTGGTCCTGGAGACAAAACAAAAACCACAGCAAATTTAAAAGCTTCATATTTTACTGGTTCTCTGAAAGTTAGATTGATTTTGTTATTGTATGATGTAGACTTTGTTACACAATTGAGACACACCTCTATAAGTTTTTCCAGGATATTTTTGCACGTCTGTTTTCGATCAGAAAGAATGTCCTTTTGCTTCATGAGGACCCGATAACGATTGAAAAATTCTTGATAGGTCCATCTATAATGGTCATATAAATAAGACAAGTGAATATATATGTTTCATTGCATAATTGTGTGCAAAACTTCCCATGACCCTGTGTAACAGTCATTGTTGCTACCTAGATGGAAAGCCTGCTGCTGAGATCCGGATTGTCTCAAGGACGCCACATGCCCGAAGCTGCTGCACTGCCCTCACAGGATCCAAGCTTTATAAAAGATAACATATAAACACCCGTCACAAAAATTTGTATAATGCTCTTTCAACTGTACTTTTTACAGGTAATTCTACTCAGCAGAACAGCAAAATAGTCCTTACATGAATGGAGCTTTATGGTCATTTGGCTTGATGCAGCGGACATAGTGAGGAGTTGTCGCATTCAATGTCCCCATCAGCAGATGTAAAGACTGTCGAAACTACAAAGTAAAATGACAAGGGCTTGAAAAATTATTATAGTAATACACAGGATCCTAAAAATGTATTGAGGTTATTTATACTTCTGCACAAAAACGTTTTTCATGACAATGGATATGCTTTTTATGCTCTCACCTGTAGTCCAACAGTCTTCTTATTATCCCTCTGACCATGACCAAGCCTTCCACTGATGCTTGCAACTTTGCCTGTTGAACTTGTTGCCTTCTCATCGCCCTCAAACAGTTTCAGTAAAAAATCAAACTGAAAAGATTTTTTTTCACATTAGTGGATTGGTTTTGTTACCGTACAGCAGATGGCACTGTTTTCAATCTAAAAATAAATAGTGGCCCTATTTCCTCCAATAGTTATGATTGAACAATTCCAGGGTGTGTGCCTGGTGACTTACAACACAAAAATTACTTAATGGTTATTTGCTCTTGGCAGCTGAAAGCTGCTGTTATTAAATGACACACTGTATTTGTATTACGACCACCACAAAGACTGCCTGACTGGGAAAGACTGATAAGAAGAGAACAATTGATAAACTAATTCACCTTGCTCTTTTTCAGGACATTTATCTGCTCCTCATTGACTGTGTCCTTGTTTTTCTCCAGGAAGCCCTCACACTGGTACTCCACCTAGGCACAAAGGACCAGTTTGTAGTGTTCTTTAACTAAGAGATCAAAGGTCATAATCACCATCCAGAGTGTGAAGAAGACAGATGAGTCCAACTAAAATAAATAGCGTCATCAACATTTGTGGTGAAGTAGATAAATCTGACATTGTAGACAAACTAATAACAATTTCACACATCACTATTGCTGCTCTTTTGCTACTCAAGAAAACATGAGTAATCCATCCATCCAACCATTTCCACAGTGGTTCTGTGCTCAGGGGCAGCTGAAGCCTATCCCAGCAAACTTTGGGAAAATGTGCTTCAAGGGAAAACACATACAGACAAACATATTTGAATTTACCACCACATTAAGCTAGCCTCATCACATTTGAACTTTAGGAAGAAACCTTGACAGTGGGACAAAATTCAAGCAGATACAAGCAGAACATGCAAACCACAAAGCAAACCACACTGTGGGGTAATGCCACCTCAGCATGAGACATAATTGTAGTTTAGTGGGCAGTACCTTGTCTGCAAAGTGGTGGATGATGAAAGCTCTATTTGATAATCTGGGTTTATCAAAGTGAGCATTTTGCTTCAGGAGGGTGTTGTACAGTTTCTGGGCCCATGTATCATCCGAGCCTTTGGGCATCTGTGGAAAGAGGAAACGCTGACACATCACTTAGTCATGGCATTACTCATGAGCTCTTAACATAGGGTAGTGGAGAAACTGAGTGGAAAGTAGCTGAAGAGATTTTTAGTAAAAAAAAAAAAGTAAATCTGGCATTTTACCTTGCATTCCTCATCCAGAAGGTCCAGGACCCCGAGCTTGGCCTCAATGAGATTAATGCATGGTTGGTTGTCATAGAAATCAATCAATGTCCACGGGATCTCCTCTTTCATGTACTCCTCTTGCTCCAATTTGAAGACATGCTAGAGAGGATTGTAGTTAAAATGATTTATGTGTTCATTTTGACCAGAAAATAGCAGTGTTCAGCTGACAGCGATACATACCAAGTTGAACTGTTGTTGAAGCTTTTCATTGGCATAGTTAATGCAAAACTGTTCAAAGCTGTTGACGTCAAATGTTTCAAACCTGAAGAAGAATTCAGGGTTAAATCCAAACTCAAACTAACCATTTAGGAAGCACTTATTTAAGGCCACAAATCAGAGGGTGAACACATACCCATAAATGTCCAGCACGCCAATAAATGAGTGTTGTTTTGCTGCAGATTTTAAGGCATTGTTAATACTGGCCACAATCCAGCTAAAGAGTTTGGCATAGATATGTTTAGCGAGGGCATCTCGGCCATTGACCGCATTGATTTTGGAGACAGACTTCACATAGGTTTCTGTGGTCGTCTGGAGTTTCCTGTGGCATAACCAGTGGGCCATTTCGTCACACTGCACCCCCATCAGCTCACAAAACATCATCAGGTGGACATTATCTGGCTGGAAATAAAAGAAGAAAAGGCATCCTCGATCGGGGTTCGATCATAAAATTAAGTAATATATACAAACAAAAATACTGAGCTCTATTGCATGGTTTAATAATTTTCAGTATTTACCATGATGCTGCTTCTGTCTGCTGACTGATCTTTCACCTCCACATTGCTAAGGTGAAGAAGAGCTGCTAGAACTTGGTAAATTTCCATTTGGTCATTTTCACAGATTCCTGCAGTGAAGACAATAAAACAACAATGACCAAGTAAGTCAGGTAATCCAGGAACAAAAATGTTCAGGACTGTATTGTCTAGTCAACATAAGCTATGCAAACAACACTCACCTAAAAGTGAGAAAGCCCTCCTGGTATTGGACATCTCTTTGGCATCATCGATTCCCTCTACGACTCGGCTCTGACCCTGGTTAGTACAGTGGAAGTCATCGGCGCAACCTTCAAATATTAATCATACAAAATATTGAACTAACAAAGATTATACCAGGTAAAACTAATACTGCAATGGTGGAAAATAATGTTTCAAAGACTCACATACCTAATTTAAAGGGTTTGAACTCTGGTAAATGTGAAGAGGCGCACAGCTGATAGAAGATATGGTAGTTTCTTTCTCGATGCGCCTGAAAGTAATGCAAAAAAATGGGAATAGTAAATGAGAACTAAAAATACATTCAGTAAAACTATAAGCTCTCTCAACTCTAGATGTATGTATGGGTAGAAAGTTCTTAGCTAAATTAAAATCATCACATTTTGTCTTGAAAATAATGACAAAACACAACCTAATGTTTTGACATTTCTGTGAGTAAATGGCCAGGCGGACTAAACTGTGGGTTGTTCATGTTGTTTGCTAATCCACTGCTAGGATACACTCAGCAATACATGAAACATTTAAATCAATTAACTGCAAGGTGCAAAATTTAGAACTAAGTGATGGGAAAGGCCAGTTTCCAAACACGGAGAGTAGTCAACTGAAAACATGCATGTTAAATCCATACCAATGAAATTACCTGAAACACAACTCTGGACTTTTCCAGTAAGTAGGTTCTCATGTTAGCCCCAATAATACCATATTTCTTGTCAAACCCAATTTCAATGTACTTCCCGAAGCGACTGCTGTTGTCATTCCTTGTTGTCTTGGCATTCCCAAGGGCCTAAATGAAACATATATGTATCAGTAAACCTTATCACCTGTCCATATGATTCTGTAATTTGTTACTGCCATGGCAAATGTTACCTCCATGATGGGGCTGGAAGCAAGGACTCGCTCCTCAACATTGGTCTCAGTAGAGGCACAGCTGACTGTAGCAAAGTAACGCATCACGTACTTAGCAGAGACAGTTTTGCCAGCACCAGACTCGCCACTCACTATGATGGACTGGTTTCTTTCATCCCTGCATTAAATCATGTAAGGATATAGATCAGATATCAGCATAAAAAGTTCAGATAATCACCATTGAAAATAATGAATAGTTCACTTTCACATTTAAAGTGATCAAACCTGGCCATTTGTTTATATGCTTCCTCAGCCACTGCAAATATATGGGGGTCCATGTCCCCCATGTTCTGCCCACTGTAGGCATTGATGATATCAGCTTCATAGATAGGAAGAGTCTCATAGGGATTGATGGCAACCAAGACAATTCCTAAGTACAACAAGGAGAGAAATTCTCACTTAAACTCTACAACATTCAGTTTGGTGTGTATTCCTTTAAGAGACTCTGTGCCACAATAATCACCATAACCTACTGTAGATTACATCAGATGTACAGTCAACAGGGCTCCAAAGTCTATAGTGACAGTGATAGTATGAGTCAAAGGAGAAGAAGGACATTACCACAGTATGTGTAAATCAACTTGGAGTCAATAAAGCGCACTTTAAGGTTGTGCAGCACTGCTGGTTCGTGAAGGTAGCTGAGAGATGTGAGATCATTTTCCCCCACCAGGATGTTGGGGTTTCTTAGTGGTGGCAGCTTCTTGGTTTTGGGGTCTAATTTATATTCCACTTCCTGCAAATAAATAAGAAGTTCACTTTGAGTATCTACAGTACGAGTTTGAAGATGGTACTTTCATTTTGGGAAAAAAACCTAAAACAAACTGGGCAAAAATCAGTGGAAAAGACAAAAAAAAAAAAGCAAAAAAAGAAGAACTCAACTAAAAACAAATGCTCAAAATAAACTATTAGCATCTGCGTTAGAGGCCTTTAAAAGGCTTCAAACAACCACTGTACCTCCTTTGTTCATGTCCACGCGTGATAATACTTGGCCTTATTTCCATACCTGAGGTACATGCCCAAACTCGACATCACAGCTGCAGGTAGCAACAGTGCTGCGTGAGTTTTTTAAGCACACAATTTTCACCCTTTCTTGCACAAATCCACCTATTTTAAAGTCAGTGTGTTAAAAAGGCTCCTTGTCTCTAAATTACTGCAAAGCTGCAAACACAGATACTAAATATTTGTCTTGTCTGTGAATCTATGTGCATTTCCCAAACATAACAGCTGACTTGAATCTTCCCACAGCACAGAGATTTATGAGGTTCAACTGCTCCGCTGTTTTTGCAGAAAAACCTGGTCATGGCACATAACACCACACACCCATTTCCACCTCAGTGTCCTGTGTGTGTGTGTGTGTGTGTGTGTGTGTGTGTTTTCCATGCCTCACCGTGCCATCCTCCAGCTGCACAGACAGCGTCAGATCGCCAGGAGTATAATCTTTGATAAGCTCCGCTGACTTCCACACTTCGGCTGCATCTGGAAGCCATACACGGGCAAACTGATGGACAGGGGGGAAACGGGGTCACAGACATTCAACCACTTCCCCTACAACAACACAGTCTTCTCCAAAACTACAGCTCAACAGTGCCATGTACCTAAGTGATAGGCTAGCTGCAAGTCAGCAGGCATGCCTATAATGTGGATGGATACGAGGAATTTAGGCAGAAAGGCAGACAAAAAAGCGAATATGTAACTTTTAAAAAACACAAAGCTGTTCAACAGACACTTGTAAATGACTGACACCAGTTTTATTATTATAATTAACAACGAGTTAACTTACGTTGGCGACAGGAAACCGTTAAATGAGCTAAAGAGCCGACAGAGACCAAGTGTTTTTACCTTGGAGTAAAGTTCAGAGGCTGCCATGTCTTTGAACTGAGATACTCCTCAGAAAGTTCCTGTGTCCCAGGGACAGCGGGGACACATCTCAGTGAGACATGGACATGGAGGAAGACGCCGTGTCTTCTTCTGCTCCTCTCCTGGCTCGAGTTTCTCCCCAACTGCCGCAGCTGTCTGTCAGTCTGTTAGGTGCGCGTGTCACGGCCCAGACACGTCTCGGGCGTTTTGCGTGCCCCCCAGCGGCCGGTGAGCGCGTGTCAGCGGAGCCTCCTCCTCCTCCTCCTCCTCCTCCTCCTCCTCCTCCTCCTCTCCCTGCTCGCTCTGCTCCTCCTCCTCCACTCCCTGATGTCGACACAGAGGAGGGTCTCACTGCCCCTCCTGGGCGCATCAGAGTTAAATCACTCACACAGTGTCGATTTATTTAGATGGCACTTTGAGTTGTCAATTTCAAATTTCATATATATTAATATCCGCCCATTTTAAAGTTCTTTTTCTTTTAGCATTTCATTATGGTACACTTGATAAGTGAATACAAAAGAACCTTTCTGTTTTAATCTCTCAAGTGATTTTTTTTTACCAGCCAATATCCTGCAAGTAATTGTTTTTATGCATGGACCAATGACAGCTCCATATGGGAAGGAAATGTGTGGATGCAGCCCCCCCACATTTCTGTAAGCTGTTTTGTTGAGAAAATTTTCAATGTTAAACAATTTCATAATGTAAAATTGATCAAAAATGCAGCAGTTTGTCATGAACCAATTATAATGGGCATTTACATTCAAGCAACTAAGCTTCAGTCGTTCAACTCAAATTGACTTTTTTTTTTTTTTGTATATGTAATTCTTTCTTTTACTGCTAAAAAAAATCTTACCATTACCTGCAATGCTTGTTACATTCCAAGCATTTTTTTTTTTTTTTTTGAAAACACTATTCACAGGTTCTGGTCTCTGTTGGTGCTTTTCAACGGAAAAAACACATTCCTTCATCCATGGGTCAAGTGTGCCACACAAAAACAAGCAACTAAATAAAAAATGGAATGTAACAACGCTTATTTCAAGCAGGCTCACGACCGCTCACTCTTATAACTCATTCTTACCAGAGATGAAGGCAGTTTTTCCAGTTAACATTACTTCTACTTCAGTGTGTAATGTGAACAAGGCTCTTCTTTGTGCTTGTAGTTTTGTGGTGTTGTAACAATGGGGTGTAAAAAAAAAAAATCAGGGACACATTCAATTGAGTAAGTGTACATTTAAGATATTATGCAAAACTATTTTATTTACAAAACAAATGGCACAGTGTGACTGCACAGTAAATGCACACGCACACTCCAAACATGTCAAGGGAGTTTCTTTCCATAAAATCCTAAGTGATTCCAGTCAGACAGTGACAGACATTTCAGGCAAGATTCACAACTAAGATTCTCACTGAGGGAGCAAATATTGCTCAAGAGGATTAACGGTTCATAATTTTAAGGCCATTTTAGAGGTCAGGGTGAGATGGAAACAAGCAGCAAGTCTTGGCAAACCAATGTTGCTAAAATTAATTAAAATACAACTGGTTACGAAGTATGTGAGATCTAACTTTCAGTACTTTGAAAGCACAGAATCAAATTGCTTCATAGGGAGAGGAGAGGACATAGACATATCTGATGCTTACAAGAAAAAGAAGATGATTACTTCACTTTTCACCATTTAAATAGATTCCTTAAATAGATACATGCCTCCACATGAGCAGTTTAACAGTCAAAAGTTTCAAACTGAAAGGCCTACTTGTAAATTATTCTACTTCACACATACATCAAAGTCTGATAACATCTCTTCTGTGATCATAACTTATTAGTATTTTTGCCTCTGTAATTATTAATGACAATATTCCTTTGTGGTAATGAAAACAGTTCTCTGCACAGGCTATTCTGCTGTTGTTAGACAAGCATTTGTATGAAGGCATATATCCTTAAAAGTGAAAATGTTCTATGGAAATAAGATAGAATTAACATCCATTCATATTTACGAGTGACATCATGTTCATAAATCAATCACTATTCAGTGTTTTAAGAGCTTGAGAAACATCTTCCACTTGGTTGGATAAAACTCACTGACAATTCAGTGCCTGATGTGTGCCAATTTTTCTCAAGTATTTGGCTTGATACATAAGTTGTTCTTAGAGAATACATACAATGTTGAAAAAACAAATAAAATAGTAAACGGCAGGTAGATGTGAAGTGGGGTTTGGAATGGTGACAATGTAGTAAACAAAAACCATCAACCAGCCAGTTTGCTTGCCACAATTGAAGTTTTCCTTTGAGGCAGGTCCTGAGGTGTTGGGATGTGGTCCCCAGTTATCTCAGTCTTCTCTGTTGGGGCTGAGGGTAACTGCTTATTCTTCATTTTTGCCTTGGCCATGTTGTAGTCACCAGAGTCAAAATACTTTTGCTGGACAAAGAAGAGGACACAATGTGAGAAAACTGTGGGCATGTGATTGAGTATTTGGTCAAGCTTAGGTCTGAAACACACCCCCTTCTGAAGTCTTTTCCTGAGAAAGTCTGAGCCCCCGGGCTTGGCTCCGAGGTTGGGATACCTGGCCTTAAGTTTAGCCTCCTCTGCTTTCTCAGGACTGATTACTTTGTCATCCATCCCCTGTTAGAAGAGCACAGTGTATGGATGGTAAATGCTGCGTTCAGCTGACGGGTGAAATACAGCGATATATCTCTTTGAATGCAACAGCCAGCAACTAATTAATCAACAATATCTATTTATGTATATATCTGATAGAGTCAGCAATTCACATCTGGCACAGCTTCTGATTATTCTCTATAACATGCAGGCCGCCATGAGGGAAACTCCCAAACTGTTTGCACTAGCCTTAATCTTGCAATTTAATTTATAACGTTTAGCTAAAGCATAGACCGATATTGGTGAGCAATTTTAAAGTGTACAAATGCCCAGAGTGAAACACCCACTGGCCCTCAAACAGCAGCTTGTTATCTTTACTTTATGAAGAAACACTGGCGGCTAACTAGCCAATTATCGATGGTAGCATCGTATAAGACATTAGCTTTGATTAGCTACTGGCTACCTAGCTTGATGCTAACCGCCAGCTAGTTTGCCAGGCTTGGCGTGTTAGCAGCGCTGGGTAACTCGTTCAAATCGGGGTTTCGTCGCCACACTTTACCTGCTGATCTTCCGGAGTCCTCTTTTCTTCAACCTCGTCAGACATATGGTTGCTGAACCTGTGCTCTGCTCTCTAAACTGAGGTTGCAGCCGTCGGACGCAGCTCTGGGCGATGAAAGGCAGCGACGAGGCGGGCGAGAGCAGCAACCTGTCCAGCAACAGGCCGGCGAATCGATCCCAGATCGGCAGATCATATGACAGCGAACGGGAACGAGTCAAGCCACACATTTTGTTCCCAACTTAGCTTTGTTTAACCTGAAAAATTGTATTACTAGTATACTGAAAACATGAAATTCTTATTAAATTAACCTCCATCTACCAATAAGAAACGTTTCAAGAGTAGAAATCCACATTTACATCTTTAACATAAATTTAGTACATTTTATAGCCTAGTTTTATACACAAGTGCAGGAATAGAATGGGCAATAAAATGGTGATAAAGATGCTTACTACATTTATACAATTATTTGTAAGCCTTTATTTTTTGGGGTGCTAACTTCAGATGAAAATAAATTTTATTACTTCTAGTTGAATCAGCAAGGAGTGTGGAAAATCATAGGTCACACATTTGATGTAATTGCATTATCTAATATGTGCATTCTGCTTTTAGTCAAGCAAAGAGCTATGAACTTTATCTTCATTTTTCTCACACCAGCACAACTATCAAAAATTTGTTTTATCATCAAAAAATCTACACATCCACCCACAAGAAAAATGTCAAATGTTTCATTGTTTCTTAGAAATATTCAACCCACCATTCATTTCGGTTCCAACTCGGGTTTATTCAAAGCCATGAAAATTAAAAAAAAAGAACCACTTAAGAAATTTATTCCCCAACTTCTTTATTATTATTTTTGATACATTTCCAGCATTTCTGTAAAACTTTATATGCAAGAGGACTGAGAAAATTCAGGAAAAAAATTACTGGTAAATATAGTTAACTGTTGCTTTAAAGGCAGATCTTTGTTAGGGCAACACTTTCTGTCCCTTTGCATCAGTTAAAAACTGAATGCATCACTGAAGCCATCACCTGCCATTTGCAAATAACAAAAGTAAAATATACAAGGTCAACCTGCTCTCCAGTTTCACAACACAAAACTCTCCTTGGTCATGAAATCAATTATCCTCATCCCCCATGTCGACGTCTTCTTGTAACTTCTGCACCATTTTGTCTTCCATTTGTTTGGCCTTTCCTGTAGAGAGAGAGGACAAAGTTTAAACAATGCTAGAATTGCCTTAACTCAAAGAAAATTAGTATGGTGGAGTTGGAAACAGTTTGCCTGTTTTTTTTCCTTTTCAATATTTATTCTATTGAAATAGTGCTGCACATTGTGCAAATCCTCAGGTATGTTATATTAAAAATTTCACCAAATTAAATGTCTTGTACATTCTGGGATTCTGATGACTCTTTACCTGCATGTGGTGCTTTGATAAGGTGAATATTTTTCTTCACTTCGTTGATGGCTTCTTCTTTTTCCAATTGTTTGCCCTTCTTTAATCTATAGGAGACAGAAAAACAGTGAAATATAACAGTAAAAATCATTTTGGAATAAATACTAATTACCATAAAGCAGATGGCATAAGATGAAAAAGGAAGATGTACAAAAAACACCCTTGAATATTAACAAATAAAATGCTCACCTGTTCATTATAAATCTTGCCTGTCGTTTCAGTTTTATTTCTTCCACCCTCTTCATTGCTTCCACTGTGGAAGATAACGGTGAAACATGAATACAATCTCAAAAATCAAAGTCACACATTTAATAGTCAGTATAAGGTAAATTTATTAATTACCTGTCTTGTCCCACAGCTCTCTGTTATATTTAACAGGTATATTTCTGCGTTTTTCAAACTCCAAAGAGTTATCCTGTAAGACAGTGTATTTTGTGGATAAGTAAAAGTAAAACAAACTAATGACACTAACAAAGTGCTCTTGATAAACTGCTCACCACTGTCAACTCCTTTCCTGAGGCCTTTCTGAATGCTTTGGTCCATCTTGTTTTTCTTGGGTTGCGCTTCTTCTTGAAGTTCTTGTGGCATTTTGATCTGCAGAATCTGAAAGACTATTGAGAAAAAAAAAAAAAAAATCATAAAACCAATTTATCAAAAGTTTGACCGTAAGAAAACAGTATTTGTGATGAACATGAACAGACACAATGGTGGATGGTTTAGGTTTGTGTAAATTGTAAAAAAAGATACAACAGTGGGTGACACATATGCATTCATGTCAGCCACATGCAAAAGGTACAAGCAGTAAGAGTCAAAGCAGAGATTTATTGTAAAGTATAATAAAATTGCAGCATAATAATAATAAATCTAAGAGAAAAACCGACTCTTTATAATACAGTACTGCTATCTTTGTGAAGATAACGTTTTGCCTTTGTTATGACTTTGTCAGGATTGGTTCACACATCTTGAAGTTATTACAAGGACTTACAATCTATTTTTACTTCAGTGACAGCACAAGCACCTGCATCAAAAAAGACTTTAAACGCCACAAGTGGAAGTTTTCTTGATAATGAATACAGAAAATATGATTGGAGTGTAATTATTGAGGTGATTTTGTGTACAATACTATTCCGGCTAACAGCAGCAGAGATGAATGTAATCTGTAACAATACAAAACATTAGCTGTTTGTTAATAACCTGAACTGCTCCGAGTTTGAATAATAAGGTGACTGATGGAAATACTGAGATAAGTACCAAAGAATATGGACGAAATCAGTGTAGGTTCTTTGACTGAACTGTGGTGATTGAGTCGATGTACTTCCTGACTCTCACCACTCAGCAGTGTTGACGTGACCACACGTCTAAAATCTGCACGATTTAAAAATGGCGCTGACACGCTCTGAACCTGACTATATCAAATAAATGACTATCATTTTGTTTTTCCTGTCATTCTCCAACAGGCTGATGCTCCTGGTTCAGTTCTCACATCAAACCTTCAGGGGGCGAAAGAAGCCCCAAATCCCGCTGCTGTCAGTCCTTTATTTATCTTAGTTCTATTTAACATGCTGAACGGTCTGACATTTAGTAAATATTAAGGTTGATATAGTGTGTTTCGCCTCTGCATTGTAGATCCATTTAACCACCGACTTATCTGTCTCCTCTAACCGTGATTCCCCACGTGAGTTAGCCCAGCACGTGAAGTTAGCCTGTTAGCTTCGGGCCGACACGGACAGTCAGACCGGTCGGAACGGAGCTGCTGTACCAACACCGGCCCGCAGAGACACAGATACAGCACCGTACCTTACAGTCGTTCCTCACAAACATCACCCCGTGTCCAGGGTACACCGGCCCCGAGCAAAAATAACACTTTTCGATCCGCATTTTCACAGCTCGGTGCCACGACCGACGCACGAAAACAACCAGACCGCCCCTCCCGCTCTTCTTCGGCCTCTGCTGCTGCTGAGACCGAGCCGGGGCCGGAGGTCCGGGCAGACCTGCTGCCCCCTGCTGGAGCGTCCGGCACACCGCTCAACGGCGACCACAGCACACAGTTCACACAGTTGAAACAAACAGTTCAGTTTTATTCTTCTATTAACTCTCCCGATCCGTTGTATGACCACACATTATCCAACATGAATGCTCTTCGTATTTATGGAGGCACAGAATGCTAAACTTTGGATACATGAAGACACAATGACAAGAAAAACGTGATAAATTATGTTATAAAAATCAAGCAATAAATCGTGAACTCTACTAACATAATTTCACCATCACTCAACCCTCCCACCACCACCACACACACAAACACTTGTATGAGTTGTGTGAAATAAATTCCTACAAAACTCAAAAATATTATTATGAGCTTTACTGTTCATCGAGTTTAACTATATTTTAAACCACAACAAAGCAGTGGACAGAGTTTTCTGTGCAAACACACAGTGGATTCAGAGGTTCCTCTGCTCCATGACTGTGGGGAGAGAGGTGAGAGCGTCGGTGACAGTTGGCATTCAGGTTGGTCTGAAAATGCTCGTGGTGTAACAGCCAGTGTTGGACAGCAAGCAGGTGACTTCATGAAGAAATGCCTCCATCTCTGTGATGCTATTAATCTTTAACATCATCAAAACAGACAACATCCTCATTGTCATGTGAGAAACTGCACTTTACACTTCTCCAGAGGAGGCTGTAACACCGGCACCTCCATCAGATCAAGCTTTCACTCACACAAAGGATAACACGGCAGCATTTAGAAGAAATTATTCATCCAGGTAAAGATCAGAATCAGGCTGGACACAGAGTATGATATATTTAATCAGAATTCCTTATTTATTTTTATTTTATATTTTATAACTCATAACATATATACACAATTTCTTCTTCTGTTCATGATTATGCTTTGCAGTGAGCTGCAAAATGTTTTATTGTTTGTTTGTTTACTTTGTTTTTGTCATAAGAGCTGGACCGTTAATGTGTCACCTGCTTACACAGAAAACATTAAAAGTGAAATTCCATATTTTGTTGTACTTTAAGTATGTATTGCATGACACTGTCTTTTATATGTTAGGGGCTGTTCTGTGTGAACATGACTTGAAACTCAAACTTGAATCTTGAATAAAATTACAGATTCATTCCCTCCCATTTAGCAGAATCAGTCAGATGTTTTTTATGGTCACTTATTAAACTTACGCTGAATGAATAAATATTTTGTTACAGCCAGCTAAAGGAGTTGAAATAACAACTTCTCACATATTTAATTTGGTATGGTGGAAGTTGTTATGGTAAGTATGTTATCTAACAAACATCACTTTAGACATCTAGCTTACATGGAACAACAGTAGCTTTTGGAGTGGAGTTAATGTTTTTACATGATGAATGTAGTCCAGATTTTCACCTTTTGGGGGGCTGTGCTTGTCTTCACTGTTATCTCTGTATGGTTTAGAGCAAAAAACATTCAGAGGGTTTATTCAGTGCTTGGAAACATCTGTCTGGATGAATTTATATGCTAGAAAATATCTTTGTTTATTCTGTTGTTAATATTGGAATATTGTTTTGAAGAGTTTTAATACAAGTTGTTTTTGTTTTTTTCTATTTTATTGTTTCATAAGATGTTTCATAAGAAAGTTCAGTAAACTACAGTCTGTGACAGCTGTCACAGACTGTAGTTTACTGAACCTTAACCATTAAAACACATCTGACTCTCATTTCCTCTACAGGTTCAAAATGTTAACCAGGTGGTTAACATTCACAGCTCTTCTGACTGGCTTAGCAAATCCACAAAGCACAACTGCTGGCCAGCGCTCTCTAACTATTGCACCGACCTGCAGGGTCAAAGCTCATTCAGAGGTAGAGCTGACTTTAAACTGTGGAGACGGAAAGGAAACAGGTCAGTAGAGAGAACAAGCATAATTTATGCTTCTTTATGCTGCATAAAGAGAGTTTACAGGGGAGTTTACAGTTTGAGTTTTGAAATATAAAACTGTAAAAGTCCTTCAGTACTATTACTGCTGTACAAGTCCTGGAAGACTGTCCTCTTTTAATATACGATTTCCAAGATGATGTTTTGAGCAGCACCCATTTCAGGTCAAGTGACTTCTTAGTAAAGTCCTGAGCCTCCATACAGAGTTTAGTTTTCATACATGCTAAGATATGTCATTGCTTTCTGTTTGGTGGCTTTCCTGGAATGTGTGACTACAACAAATAAATGTGTTTGAAAATCAGTGAGCCTTGGCCTGATGATTATCTGTAGCAATATTCTGAATCTGATTTGATTAGTGAGAACAGAACAAATGTTTACCAATGTGTCACATAAATACTATTTTACACCTTCAACTTCAAAAAGCAATTGAAAAATGCGGAATATCTTCAGATTTATCCATTAATTTCAGTTTCTGCGTGGTTGTCATGGCATTAGCTTAAGATATTTATCTAAACCTTTTACTGATTCTTCTCCTTTTGTAGGTGTGGTAAAACACTGGCACACTCCCTTTGGAGACCTCCAGACCTCTGGTGTCCACAGTGAACTGGAACCAGTTTTTCTGAACTTTGATGGGAGCCTGGTGGTCCCCAACAGCAGCAGCCTTCACAGTGGCCTGTACTATTGCCTCCTGCAGCACACAGAGGGAACTACACTGTGGCCATACGAGCTCCACGTTGGCTATAACAACCAAAACAGTGAGGGACCTGGTGAATATGAGCAAGGCAGCAGCTGTGACACCATCAGGCTCAGGAGGAATGTTGGACCTGAGAAGGAAAATCAGCCGGCTGTTTCAGATGTGCAGTTTGCAGGAGCTGTGGCAGCATCAGTGCTGGTGACGTTTGTGCTGGGCTTCAGCACTGGAGCTCTGACCAGGACTCATGTTCTCAGGTGCGTTGAGGCCTCTTGCACTCCAGCTTTTGTCCATACAGCAGTTCTCTTCAATTAGTTTGCCGATGTTTTTAAAACAAATAACATTGTTAAACAAAGGAAAAGTGAGGCAAACACAGCTAGTAAACTTGGCAGCGTTGAATAATGGAGGGAGTTGTCTGTAATGATGAAAAGGTTTCAAACCTAAGGATACCATTAAGCAAGAGAACCCATCAATGAGGACAGAATTTTCTTTTTAAGTAAATACATCCAGCACAGAAAACAGGGAAGGTTTATGAAATCAAACGAATTGGTGAGAAAATACTCAATTTCAATGATTGTTTTCACCTTAAAAATCAACAAAAGCGGATGCCAAAGTGTTCGAAATACATGCATGAAACAGATTGAAATCTCAGTTCAGTTAAAAGTTTTCCTCTCTACCATCCATAGTTAAGTAGACCTAAGTTTTTATTTGAAAAGAAAACAGATATTAATTAAATCACATCAATTATCCAAATATTGGGAAATGAAGGGATTTTGAATATTGCAAATGGCAATTCCATATTTCTACTGCATTTTCTCTCAGGTGTTTAGGGGCAATCACTACAAAGGTACGATCGTCAATTCAACGACATCACCAAGATGACCAGCTGGACCATGGCTGTGACACAACCATAACAACCTTGCCGCCAATGCATGACAACAAGGCCTTTGAGATGAGACAAGTGCAGGGTAGCATATATATGGAGACGACAATGTCATCAAATACATCACCTCCCCCTGCCAAACCTAAGAGAAGCTTCAGGCACAAAAGAGAGGAACATGAGGAAACAACTGCCTATCTTGAAGGATGTGACTATGTTAAAGAGGAGGAGAGATTGCTGGAAGAGAACGGACAACAAAGTCTGGAGGAAATTAGTGGAATGTGTGAAGAAAAGGCAGAAGAGAAGGTGGAAATAGAAACAGAGAGGAGTCGTTCCTATCTATTAGGAGAAGCTGGAGGGAGTCAAACTGAAACAGAAGAGGACAAGTTCATTGAAGATGGAGAAGAGAAAAATGGAAGGGAAAGCACGGAAAGCAAGGCAGGATGGATAGAGGAGGAGAGGGCAGGTGAGCCGGAGAACAGCAGCAAGGAGGATGGGGAGGAGAGTAAAATAGAAGAGGAAAAGGCAAGAGAGATAAAAAGAGAGGAGGAAAGATGGAAAGAGGGAGCAGAAGATGGAGAAAAGAAGGGAGAGGAAGACATTTGTAGAGATTCTCCACCATCATCTACAGACACAGAGGACGAGGATACGGGCAGTCAAAAACTAGAGGACATCAATGCAGGAGCAAAAGCGTCACCCCCACCACCTTGCCCAGCCCGACGCAGCCGTGTCATTCGCCTGTACCAGTACGATGAGGACGGCCAGAGGTACTGCCACCTTCCAGACCCCCCCACTGATGATCCAGCCCCACCTCCGAGGCTAAAGCAGCGCTCTCTGTCTTTGACGCGCCTCAACTCAATCATGGCTGCTGCTTCAGCTGGAACAGGAGAGAGACGAGAGGAGAGGAGAGGTCAGGAAAGAGAGGATAGGCCAGCCTTCCACATGGAGATTTAGAGACACTATAGTGGGTAAAATAAATAATGACAACTTCATTATCTGAGGAGCTCTCAGGGATTTTACATCTTCACCCCAAGAACTGAGGGGCACCCCAACAAAAATGACATAAATCATAGTTCGAAAATTACATTTGCTTCAAGGCTGTCTTCATATGCGACTTATATTTTACAGAGCAGTAACTCCACACTTTGTTGTGTGTTGTACTGTATATTATGTACTATTGTATCCATGCAAAGTAACAAATTTTGACCATTTTTGACCTCCATCAAATTTGATTAAAAGTGCATTTATCAGTGGCGTGTGTTTGTCTAGATTGTTTGCACAATAATAAGAAATTACACATCTGTAATAGTTGTTACATAAAATAAATAAATACTAAATCCAAAAGCGGCAAGGCAATGAAAGTGTGAGCATTGTGTAACCCAGCAATGGAGTTAATGTTGACACACCTTCTGGTTATAAGGTATGAGGAAAAAATGCAGACAAAAAAAGAAAAAAGAAGCCATGGAGTTAATTTCACTCTTCTCAAATGAGCAGCGTGGCTGTTGAGGTTGAGTCATGTTTTCACCCAGCAGTTTTAAAGTATCATGAAATTGCTGTGGTACCATTTCCTCCTTTATTGTGCACAATTTCACACAGAAATCTATTTAATTGTAATTTTAACTGATGGGAAAGAAAATCCCTATCTTAATGTCTCTTTGTCCTCAGCTTTTGATAACCTGACTCTATCTTTTCATCTCCATGGTTCAAATGCTAAAAAAATACTAACAAATACCCCAACCATCATCATCAATAGAGGGAATGGGACTAATGTAATGCTGTGTTGCTTCTTTACTGAGAAGAAGCCTCTGCTATCGATGAACTGCTGTCGTGTGAGAACAGGGTGAGAGAAGTGGGATAACGCCCGCTGAGTCAGACACGTGATCAACACATGATGGTACAGTCACCACATTCACTTCTATGAGGCAGGGGTGAGATCGGTTTCAGACGAAAATGTACCACTGTTCAATTCTTGGAGGGGAATTGTCACAAGACTAAGTCAGATCCTCAACTAAGGCAAAACCATCAACCACTGTCAGGCCAGATTCATCACTACTTACAGACTTCAGGTATTTTCAGACAGTATAATTTTGTTGCAAATATGTCTGTAGCAGTTCACATGTTGGCTGTAAGTAACAAAATACTCATTTACAGAACAGAAATGCTACATAGGTTTGAGAAGATAGAATCTGTAGTTTTGAAGCTTTTAAAAAAATTTGTCCACCAGATAGCATTCTGAAGTTAATTTCTCAACTGTTCAATGTCCCACTCTGTCACAGTTCCTAAAAAAAATAATAATAAATGAATGAATGAATGAATAAATAAATAAATGAAAATAAGCAAATAATATGAGCCATTATGTAGTTATTGGATTTACACAACCTAAAACATAACACATATAATAAACCAAATAAGAGACATCACAACAAAAAAAGTATTTTTCCATGAACAATTTTATTATCTAGTCTTTGCAATCATCTTGAGAGTATCAAAAAATCTTTTGCAACATTTCAGCACTTAAAATAATTTTGTTGCTCACTTTGGAAAGATGTATTTTGGTATTCAAAAGCAGAAAACCATAACTTAAATAATAACAGTTAAATCTACACTCTAAACCTACTTTTGTCACCTGAGTTGAGTCAGCAAATTATTTGTGTCTTCAATTAGTTTCTACATTAATTCATTACACCAACAAATTTGAACTTGAAACCAGTCTTCTTTTAGGAAGTGTGTTTGTTTACAACATCATGCTAAAAAGGAAGGAAAGGAAATTTAAATTTACAATGTGATCTAAAGTACCATTCAGGTGAAATCTCATGGTGACAAAAAGGCAGCAGAACAGTTTTTGACATCTCAAGCTTTGAAAAACAACAACAACAACAAAAAGACCTATTTAAAATGCTTTTTCTCGCAATCAAAACCATTGTAAATCTATCACATTTAAATTCAAATAATGTAATTGAAAACCAAAGAAAATCACTAAATAACAGGGACTTACAAGTTTCTTTGGTTAGGATTATTTGTATTACAAAGATATAAAAATTGATTATGTTGCTCTTCACACATAGGGTTTCCTTTATGATAGTCAGAATCCTTCATTGTCTCACCTGGACAGGAAATATAATGAGGAGAAGAAATGAATTCTTCCCCATACAGAAATATTGGTGAAAAGTGATGGATGATCCTCTGAACAAAGAATAAATATCATCATCAATCACTAGTAGGACATACTGGATCCTTGGTTTTGCATGAATATTTTTCACTGCCATCATACCAAGGATCGACTGAATGAAAAGCCACACCCATCTGAGGAAGCAGACAACTCTTTGGATAATAGCAACGGCATCACCGCTGCGTTTCGCAATGGTGTTAAAGGCAAATGGAACACAAGCAAACTTTTGCTAAAGCTTTTACCAGAATAAAGCATCGAGAAAATTTACACTGAGAAAAGCATTCAACCCACCTTACTAAGGGAAATTTACATCATTGGCAAGAACAATATTTTGGCAAACGCACCCTTAAAGTATTTCCACTATATTTTTGGTTGTTTTATAATATCTATTATTTTATCAAAAACTCTTTGGGAACAGATTTCCTGTCTTTGGATCTTATTCTCAATAGTATGCAAAGCCCTTTCGTCATTAAGGCTTTGTTAAAGCTTTGAGTTCAGTGCACTGGAAATGTCAAACAATAATAGTATAAAGCTCCAATAGTTTGACAATCTGTAATGCACTTGTTATTTCTACAGCATACATCATTTCAACACAAACAATGTGAAACAAAAGCTCTTTTAACCATGAAAATATAAAAGAGGGACTTAAAAAAGGTGGAAGTTCAGATGATAATGCCCTAACAGAGGTAACAAGACATGGCAATGAAATGTTTTCACCTTGTCCCCTGAGTCTGATATATTACTGCACACTATGTGGTAAAAAAGAGGTAGTAGTGTACTTACAAGCACAGGACACTGAGGTAGGTAATCGTCAGAGGGGTTCAACTGCACCCTTCACTCCAGTGGAAAGTAATTAAATATAATGAAAATGTATCACTGTACATTTCTGACATTCTTTTTAACATTCATCATGGGTGAGTTTTGGTTTAGAACAGACAGCGCCAAACACAGGCAAACAGGTAGAAAGTTGTAAAAAAAAAAAAAAAAAAAAAAAAAGAAAGAAAAAAGGAAATAAAATGTTTTAACAAACATTCATTTAAAATCCTGAGGTAGTTCCGAAGCAAAAGCACTTCTCCTCCATCCCAGCAGCTGGCTTCCTGATCCCTTGTGCCTCAGGAAATAACCACGTGGTTCAACTCGGGATGTAAACAAGGAAGAGGTGGTGTAACTTCGGCCGCTGGAGAGCAGACACAAGTTGGGATATGTCAGGATCCAGCTGCTTGGGACATTTGCTGGGCAGGTTGGAAGCCCTCTGAGGAGCAGCAGAGCTGGGAGGCATCAGGGCCGGGACGATGGGCCGGATGACTCAACGCCTCCTCATTTTCCACTTGAAAAGACTGCTTAAGCTCAACAACAGTGGTCCCATCGTCTGGCCCAAAAGAATCTGGCCTGGAGCTCTGGCTTGTCGAAGGGTTGCTCATCTCCTCATTGCTTTCTTCATTGGAGTAGTGTCCAGAGTCTCCTGTCTCTTGGCTGCCCTCACTGGTGTGAGAGCCCTCTGAGTGAAGTGGTCCATAGATGATCTCTCGGGATGAAGGCGGCAAGGGCGCTGAACCTAAATGTCCGTCATACCTCAGAACTGTTTTGCCAGTCTCATACAAACAGGCTCTTGTCTCCACCTAAAGGCATGAAAAAAATTATGAGATAAAATTAAATAAGAAAGGATTATGAATATGATTAATATCTGATTATGAAAAGGAAGCAGTTTGACAGAATAACGTCACATCACTTACGTCACATTGAGCTGGATTTCTGGTCTCACTCTTAAAGATTAGCCACCTCTTGTTTTGATTCTTGTTGCTGACTGGACCGGCACTATTTATGACCATATTGGATCCACCCTGAAATGTGAAATTTGTACAACAAGGACATAGTGTTCAACGTTCTTGTTCTTTTTAAAAACATAAACCTGCGATCACCAGAAGCCCATTGACTAATGTGCACATGTTTTGTTTTGCTCACCTTGGCATCAAAAAAGTGACCACTTATCATGGGTATAAGGGCCTCGGCATTCTCAATATGGTGTTCACTGGGCAGAGAAACACCAGCAAGTGGACCTTCACCAGCTCCAATAGCAACAACTTTGTGACCGGAGGATTTTCTATCATAGAAAGATAATTATGTAAACAAATGTCAGAAATATCACATTTTTGTCTTCCCAATAATTATGAACCGTTTTTAATTATTTCAAAGGATAGTAATTATTACCTTGGTCTGCCCTTGCTGATGAGGATCAAGGCACACATAACAATACAGGACAGTGCGATGCTCACACCAACAATGATCCCAGTCACTGACCTTTGGTCTATGTGGTACAGACCATCAGAGAACACTGGAAGATTAACAAAGATACAGTGAAGAAACATTTAATTTACTCCGTATGACAGATGTAGATGATGCTCACTGGATTCTTCAGTGTTTCATGATGTTTACCTGTTGTGTCTGGGGGGCTGTCAGAGTGTCTCGGGTTCTTACTCCTGTGGGTGTTTCCCCGCTTTAATGCCAGCTCCACAGTGTTAGAGAAAGGCCCGTCTCCGACCTGATTGGAGGCAGAGATCTTCACCAGGTAGATGTTCCCTGGCTCCAGGTTCTCCAGCAGGGCCATTGTATGGGCTCCTATTAATGGCAGTGGAATATGACATTGAGGATGAGAAGTTCAGAAAACTAACAGGTACACTCAAAGCTTCAAAATTAACTGCTGACAGAATATGTCATTATTATATGATTACTACCTTTTACTTGAAAGATTTGTTGCTGCTACCGGAACTATCATTAGTGAAACTGCCAAATTAAATTATGTTGTATTATATGTGCAATGACAATAAACTATAAACTATGACCTATGGAAAACTATACTATCATTTGTGCACCTTTTTATGATAGCTTCAGGAAATACATGACCCAGTCCAACTAATGGTGTGAGTGTGGTTGGTTAAACATGTCTTTTTGTAGATAATTAACATTTTAAAAGATAGTTTCCAGAGAAAAAATGCTTTTACCTTCAAAAACCTCCCCCAAATTACTAAAAGTGTTATTATGGGGTATAAATGTGCTTTGGTGTATTTATTGTTTATGTTTACTTTATGTACCATCACTTTGTTTATGTGATACAATGCTGTACTCACCCTCCCTCTGCATTATTTGCCAATGTCCAGCCATCCAAGCTTTCTGGGAAGCGTACAGGATGGTATAGTGTGTTACCACCAAATTGGGCTCTGTGGGTTCCCTCCAAGATACCAGAGCAGTGTCATCCTCAATCAGAGTTACTCGCAATCCTGCTGGAGGTTTGCTTGGTGCTGCATACAGAGAAATCACATTCATTATACGGTGGAATTATGAAATATGGAACAATTTGAATCTGCATCACAGGGGAAATAGTGGAGTACACAGAAAGCAATAGAATCATGACAAAATGATATTACGTAATGTCCAATTTATTACCTGCTGGCAGTGTTTGGTGGTAAACAACAGAACTCCAGGGACTTGACATTTGGTCCACATGGAGACGTACAACAAATTCATAGCGAGTGTTTGGATCCAAGCTTTGAACTATCACTCTCTGTTTGGTGCTGTGAACAAACAACATTCTAAATGATAAGCTTATCCCTGCATCATTTGCACACATTAAATACTTATGATGCCAAACCAAGATATTTTTGAGGCTTTAGTTATAACGTTAGACTTAAAATACTGACTAGATTTTGATTATCAGCTTACGTTTGTATGTAGCGTATGGCAGAAGCATTGTGGGTGCCCACAGGTGTACAACGGACTGTATAGCTAACAGTCTTTCCAGAGGGGAAAGCTGGACGGCCCCAACACAGGGTAACCGCAGATGAATTGTTGGCCAAGATAGTCACGTGATCTGGAGGTGGAGGGGCTGCTGCCAGTTGGTCTCTAGCCGCTGAATAATGCAAAGAAAATGTATGCTATCATCAGATATCTCAATTTAAGAAGAATTTTTATGTAAATTTGTATTGTAAGACTCCCAAGATAAACAAACACAGAACTGTACTTACACACACATCCTGGAGTACTAACAGTCTGGTCTGTTTGATAACCATCTCCAGCTTGGCTGACAGCCAGAATCTTGACATGATACTTTCTCCTTGGATCTGAAATAAAAATAATCAATTTTCAATTGGAACCTAAGGTCACTCAAACTGACAATAATTGCACATAGGCGCTTCTCTCAAATGAAAAACCCTGTAGTGGCTAAGATTACTTTTTAATAATGTGACAAACTGAAACATCACCCTGAAAATACTACCAAAAATAGCAGTGGTTCACAAATAGAGCGGTCTCTATTTGATAAAAGGAAAAGAGACTCTTCGACAGTTAGCTGCAGGAGGGGAAGTTTGTGGGTCATAACTGGCCATCTCCCATACATGGGCAATACATAGTTTCTTTAGTCACAACAACCTCTCATTTATTTATTTATGTGTTGTCATGTGTAAGGAGCAGGAGAATACAGCCCCAAGGCACAGTAAATATGGTGACATGATCAATGAAAAATAAATAATACTGCTTTTCCCCCACGAAAGCTGAGAGGGATTTTTAATTACTTTTACTATTATTACTTTAATTTATAAAACACTATTAGAACTAGGTTGTTCTTTAAACACATTACAAACAAACTAAATAAATTTGAGGGGAATGAAGAGATGGAGGAGATACAATGTGATTTTGTTTGTATTGTACATGGACACAGAAGCCAGAGGTACTGGCTGAAAGATGATGTGTAGTTGTTTCGAAGCTTTTGTTTGAATATACGCAACAAATTTTGTGTCTTTACTTGAACAAGTACAACCGCAGCAGCTCCTAAATCTGGACATTTTAGTGAATATAAAGATTTGTTTTATGCCTCCAGTGTGAAAGGTCAGCGCATGGGTATTGACCAGTGTTGGCAGTGTGTCCAGGCCTGTTGTGGGGGCTGGGTCAAGGGCAGTGTTCAGCTGCTGGGATCCTAGGCCCATGGGACGGGGGGTGGCTGACTGGGGTCGCCGGGTCAAGGAATCTGGGTGCAGAACTGTGGGATAGGAGCGGGGCCCCCTTTGTTCCCCCTTTCACATTCTTCCTATTGGCCTTGTGCTAAAGCCTTCAACTTGGAGCAGACATGGCTCTAAACAGAGGTTATATTGAGAACAGTGATATCATGGAGTATGGAACCAATGGCAGAGTTGTTATTGAAACACATTAAGTTTAAAAGCGGTCACTTATACTTTGCCCATTTCTATTTCATTAGTTTGGTATATTGGAGCCAAACGATGTCTGGTCACATCAGACAAAGTTATACAGATTTGATCAGTAAGGGTCTGGTTTATACTACATTTAGATTGCTGTGGGTTATTACATCGACAGCATGGACTTCCAGCAGGGGCAGGGTCTTAACTCAAGACTGCTGTCTCATGGCTAGAGGTCAGTGGCTTGGACCAGCCCTGGCCAATCCCAGGGGTCTTTTTTGCGTGCTCCAGTGTCCAGCTAAAGGGGGGTAGTGAGCAGAGTCTTACAGGGCAGGTCTGGCCATGGATAAAACACAATGGCCAGAGGTAATTATGCAAGCTGCAGGATGGGAAAGGTGGTGGGAGGGACATCTGGACCCTGACCTCTAACCCAGGCAGCCAGATTTCACACAATAGTGCAGCCTGACTGGAGAGGGCTTCTAGTTAGGCAAGAGGGGTCAATCAGAACAGGGGGTGAAAATGCAAATGCAGCATCCAACTGCCCGCTGAGCGAAATTGAGCTGTGCAAAATTAAGCTATCCATCACTGTATGCAGTCTCCACAATGAAGTAGCAACGATGCACCAAAACTTGTCCGACAACAAGAGTTCATCTCTCACCAAGGCCACTGATGGTGTAGGTATGATTTTGAGCTTGTAGTTGAACACTGGGCTGCTCTGATTGACCCTCCTCATGGTAACACAGCCGGTAACCCTGGACAGCCACAGAGTCTGGGGAGGTTTGCCAGCGTGCCACAATAGAGGTGCAGTTAAGTGGCTCAAGCTGAAGAATAGGGGCTGGAGGCACTAGAGGGGGCAGATGCAGACATGAGATCAATATTCAGACATTTTAAGAACATTACTAGGCACTAAGAAAAATTAAACCCTGAATAACAAAAATGAAGGGTATTTAGATGAAACATCACCACCATGTTTTTTTCACAAGAGTCCATTCATAATTAGAATGATTGTTTTAGCCGCCACTTGAAAGAAAATGACTTTGAGTCCACAGTTAGCTTTACAGTTACATTTACCAAGCTACATATTATCCTCAAATCAAAAATGTGGCACACTGTGATCAACATATATGCCGAATTTAAAACTAAACTTCTGCACAAAAGAAAATGAGGGCGCTTTGGTGGACAAACAGCCTCCCCCAACACACCAGGCCATGAAAAGGGGCTATTCTTTCCCCCACATAGAAGCCTGAGGCCCTCTCTTTATGACCCATGACTAAGGCCGCTCTAACATCACTGACAGCGAAGGGCAAAGGTTCCTGGGTAACCAACACAAAGGCGGTGGGACAATGCTACAAGAGCAGGGTCTAGTCATAAGCCTGCCACTCCACATGAGCTCTAGTGACCCTCATGGTATTCTAAGAGCAGAAAAACACTGATCTGACAGAAGCAAAAAGATAGCCAGTTACCAGTTTGCTACCAAGTGATTCTATTAGTCTTTAGTATCAACTTGTTGTCTTCTCCTTATTACACTGAGGATCCCTGCTTTCAGTCAAATGAAATGAATTATAGTATGCATTAAAACTTAGTAAGAACTTCAATGAAAAAAAACAAAAAACCTCTACACAACCACGTGACAGTATTGAATGAAAGTGAATAAGAAATGGCTTGAGTTCTCAAAACTTTGTGACATCTCTTTCAGCCACTTGCAGGTTTACCTTTATTACTGGAGGTCTTAGGTGTACGGTGTGAGGTCCATGCTGAAGGTTCACACCAGCCCACACGTGTGGCTGCAGCCATCCGGAGCAGATAGATGGTATCAGGCTGCAGGCCCTCCAGCAGATATTCAGTGCTATTCTGAGGTAGCTCCACGGAGGTGACAGTGCTGTCTGCAGCTGTTCGATAGGACAGTCTGTATGCAGACACCCGACCACGGCTCACCTTAGCTGGCAGTGGCTGCCAGCTGACCTGGATATCTGTTGAGCTGTAGCTGGTCAGACTGAGCTCTGGTGTACGCAAAGGCACTGCAAAAAAACAGATTATCACACATTCCTTTGACACTGAGTTAATTTCTTCAGAATACAAACTTGATTGCTAAAAGCTAACCTGTCACATTCTATCCATTGTTCACACAAATTTGATATTAGTGTGTAGAGTATACAAAAAAAGCTATGCAAAAAATAGCCTGCCCATCCCCCTTATTTCAACTCAAAATGTGCTCTGAAAACACACCACTTGCATGCATGTTAGCTTAACTACCAAAGTGATTTATTGCATGGAATGCTGGGAGGCTCAATGCTCAATGCTTACCATCCTCCAGGGTATGTTGACTGACTTGGTCTGACATACGACTGGCTCCCATTGGCATATAAGCCACAATGTAAAAGCTGTAGTTTCGAGCTGGCTCAAGGTCGTCAATGATATAACTGGTTGTGTCGTTCCCAATAACAACCTGGTATTCCTCATTGTTTAACCCTGACGTGCAAAAAATCAGAGAGACATGATGTAGGTTAAGGTTAGGCAGAGAAGAAGAAACCTCTATGTACCTCATCTCTCTATATAAATGGTCATTGTTTTGAAAGACCTGACGCCTGTAGCTTCTGAATGCCACTTATTAATTCTACAAACATATGTAATGTTAGGCGCAACAACTAGCTGCTTACGGGCAATTTCAATTAAAACATTTTAAAACATGTTTACTGCAAAGGAAGACTTGAATTAACGGAAGTATTTAACTGTCATTTCAATGGTCCACATTTAGGATATCCTTATATTACTAGTTTGAAAAACTGTGAGGGTTTTGAAAAGCTACCCTGTCCCTTTAACTCCAAGCAGAGTGAACAGGGGAGTGGACAATGGGTTGACTAAGACTGTTGTTATTTCAGTGAAGTAGCCATTTTGAGTCTTCCTTGACCTCTGCTCTGCGCAGCATCAACAGATGGCCTTCACTGAGGAAAGTTGATCGCACATGAGTGAGTGAGATTATCTGTTGTGGTTGACTGTCACCTCGCACCTCTTCACACCATTATCCTTCCTCTTTTATAATAGATATTTTGATATACAATCCAAAAGTGTAAACATAATTAACTGGTTCCTCCTCTTGGCCTCACCTTCAGCCTTCATGTAATGGATGGAGTAGGCAATAACTTTATCTGCATTGTAGAGTGGTCTCTCCCACGCCAGTAAGATAGCAGAGCTTGAGATGGTCTCAGCGTGGATATTTCTTGGAGCGCTGGGTCTGTCCTCAGACATAACAACAATAAGGCGTGCCAAGGACAGCACAGAACCCTGTTCACTCTCTGCCATGCATTGATAGATGGCATCATCCTCAGGGATGATCTGGGTAATCACCAATTTACTGTGGCAGAATAAAAAAGCTATTAAAATCTACAAATTATTAAAGAAACAACAAAGACATTTAATTCTGTTCAACCTAGGGAAGTTGATGGTACTATGGTATTTTTGATTAAGACCACTGCTCCTGTAATAAAATACCTGTTATACATTTTGATCCTTCCATTTAAGTGAACTGCCTCTCCATTCTTTAGCCAGCTGATGCGTGGTGGAGGCACTCCCTCTGCTTGGCACATAAATCTAGCAGTGCCTGCTCTTGGACGGGTCTGACTCTCAGGCCTCTCAACAATGGATGGTGGCTCTGAAACAGAGTTGGAAGACAAAAGTCATAAAAACACAGTCAAGCCAAAACATTAACTGGTGAACATTTTGCACCAGCCCCCTGCCCCCCACCCAAACAGCAAAAATCTAATACCCTTGGTTAACAGTTGCAAAACCTCTTGTTTTGCACCATTGAACAAAGAATAGAAGACGTAAGCTGAATTTGCAGTCTAAGGATGCGGGTATTAAAAGTACTTGTAGAGTTTAAGTACCTAGAACTGTGAGGTTAGCTGCAGCAATCGTGCTGTTACGGGTTCCTGGGGTTGTGGCCCTGCAGAGGTAGACTCCACTGTGCTTGGAACTGACATCAGTAATAACAAGGTTCCCATTGCCAAGCACTTTGGCATTGTACACATCAATGGCTTTACTGTCAGCACGGCTCCAGGAGATGATGGGCCAGGGGTTTCCTGTGGCTACACACTCCAACACTGCCGTTTGGTGAAGAGAGACTGTGACATTCTGAGGACCAGCAATGATTCTGGGCCTCTGACGTGGTTTAGGGACAGCACCTTTGCAAAAAAAGTAAAATATTGTAAAATTATTTAGATATGTCTACACAGGTTGACAGTTTTGAAATGCTTAAATCTGGGGGAAATCTCTTTACCTTGGTTAACGCTTAGCATGGCTTCTCGACTCTTCAAATGGCTACCAATGTTAGTCGCCACACATCGATACTGTCCAGCATCCTCAAGTTGTACATTGTGAATCTGAAGGACTCCACTGGGCAAAACAGTAATTCTACAAAAATAGAAAGGCAACATCATATATATGTGGACAGCAACAGAATATGGCGACATAAAAGTAGTTTATGCTACAAATATATGACAAGATGCATTTATTATATGGGGAAAACTTTACCTGTCCGTCTGTAGTGGTAATGTACTTTGGTTGAGCTCCCAGGTGATGGTGGCAGGAGGGGTGGAGGTGACAGCACAGGAGAATCGTGCCACCGACCCCTCTGTCACCACCATAGGCACAGGATGCAACACAAACTCTGAGATACCTGTGGAATAAAGACAAATAAGCGACCATGACTGGAAGTATCAGCAGCATAAAATTACAACTAAAACCTGTCTTACTAACATGTTTTAGACCGTAAATGGCTTTCGCAGTGGATGACTGCATTGTACAATTAACATGATTATTTATCCAAATTTATCACTTGTGATGGCCAAACAGTAAATATAGCATGCACTTCCTCTTTGGTAAACTAATTGCTAAATTAGGCATGCAAATCCCTGACTTTGATGGATGTTAACTGATTCTATGAAAGGAATTGATTTCTGTAGCATGCCATGATCTTGCTTTTGTGCAGATGAGCTATCAGGCCTCATACTGACCAGCTGGTCTAATCAATGGATCAATTGAAGAATGACACTGAGTGAGCCACTGTTATAGATAAAAACTAATCAATTTAGTTTGGACAAGTAGGGTTGCAAGCAATCACTCAGAATGGAAAATATCTAGAGAAATAGTGTATTACAAAAGTAAAGCTATCTCTTTTAAAAGTCAGGGTTGACCTTTGACCACGAAGGCAACATTTTCCAATTTAGTAAGTGGCATGTTGCACACATTTTGTAGCTATGCATATGTAAATATGTTTATTTACACCATGACATGTAAACACTGATTAAGTATAAACATATGTCTTACAATAATTAAACAGCTCTGCACACTTTGCTGAGTAAGGTTCTGTTTATATGCATTCAAAAGATCTTTCAATAATCACCACAAATAAGCACCCCCCATTCTGAAGCAGACTATGAGACATGACCAGTGACCTTCATTCATTAAGGCATTAACTCTCCCTTCCCCCTCACTCACAGGAAGGAAGTCAATATCATGTTAAAGAAAATCAATATACTGCTCTCCCACTGAAACTCCACATTTAAATTCTGAACTTTGAGTGATCCAAAATAAAGAGAATCCTTTAATTTCAGACCTAATTTCATCAATAATACACGAATAAACCACCAACCCTGTTTAAGTGAAGTTGAGTGAGGGTTTAACCTACATCAGAACCAGAAAAGATCACAGTGGTTTGTTTTTAAGGTATTCCAACATGGCAATGTGCTTTGGTATAGGGTTAGTACACAACCATCAAATCCTATGGCAAAATATTTTTAATAATCTTACAAAGATTTGTATAATCCTATCATCTGAAAAAACCTGCCCATCCTGTCATGATCAACCTGTCACCTGACTGGTGAGCATCATAAAAAGCCTTAAGCACCTGGAGAGAAATAAAGTATAAATTATGCTGTTTACTCTCATGCAGGAGATAACAGACCATCTTTGGGATCAGAGAAGTAGATGGTGGGTGTGGCCTGCACAGACTGATCCACTAATTTGGTCACCTCTGTTGCAGGGATTAGATCAATGTCTGGGTCAAACAACACAAAGGTTTTGCAGAAGAGGTCAGGGTTCACTTCAACCCCCTGTCCTTTCAATTTTAGCTCAAACTGGGCAGCAGATTGAAGTCAGTTTAGCACTGAGCACCTTGTTAGCGTTATGTTGTTTACAGAAATGAAATGCCATTGTAGAAAAACATTATAGTAGTGAAGGCCATATGTACTCATTTTTTGCATATATTGTGAGACATATATGACAGACAAATCTGGGAGGCAGCTGAGGAGGTGAAGCTGGTGATCTAATCCTAGCACCGTAAGGAAAATGCTTCCTGGATGTAAAACTGCTCTGAAAATCCAACACTTTTTACTGTGAAATGTCAGGTCCACTCATTCACATGACAAACTGCCCTTTCTTTTACAAAAGGGCTCTGCTTGACAGGGCAACAGAGGGGCTGATCTTGTGAAAGGGATTGTGGGCTGGGAGAAAGAACAGCAGGACAGCCTAGGCAAAACAGGCCTGTGACATCATAAAGCCTTTCCCCACTGACCCATGACCCTCAGGACCTATGGACAGAAGGAGAGCACAGAGGAGGCCCATCCTCCACTCCTCCGCCCACAGCTGACCAAAAACCTTTAACCCTTTCCCTAACAAAGGCTGGACACTAGTCTCAAACTTGACATTTGAAGATTTTTTGGTGGTAATTTTATAGAGAAGCTTTTTTGACCTTCAATAGATGCCAACAATCACAAGAAGACTGTCAGAGAGTTGGTGTGTGCAAAACCTTTAAAAAGATTTCTATTCAAGATTGTATTTCTGCATATTTAAACCTCTTCCTGGAGGATAGCCGTATCGAGTTCTTCCTCGTTTTGTTCTGTTGAATATTAGGGCACATTTGTCAAAACATTTATATTCAGTGTCATTGTCAAAAATCTGTATATTTCAGAAGCCCATGCTAGTTTCCATGACACCAGTCATGGGATCTAAGACCTGTGTAAAGTGGCCATGGTAGACCAGGCCCGGTGAATAGACACAGCTGTCCTGTCCACTGATATGTGGACAAACAAATGCCCTGGAAACCTAGCCTTTTCTTCTGGAGCAGTGAGGGGCACTCCAAACAAAGGCTAAAAGGCAAATGGGCTTTCAGAGATTCCTCTGTGTAGCAGACCATTCAACAATTACACAGCCACAGTCTGTGGTGACTGCTATGTGAGGGAGAGAAAGCTACTTTCTAACTTTTTGCACATGTTTCCTGAGCACTACCATAGATGTTCAGATGCTACTTTCCCTGAAAATATTGGGAAGATAGTACACTCAGACGCATAGCTGCCTATTTATGGAGTATTTATGAGGTTTTAGATTGACTCTCCGTCCAGTTTTAACTGTCTCTTAAAATGTCCCTATAAATTGCCCAATAGCTTTAAACTCAAGCATGACAGAGTCTGAACAACTTCTACTAATATGGGAGCCCAGACTTCAGAGGTTTTTACTCAGTTAAAAAAAAAGTCTGTTGACACCACAAAATGGACATCATCATCAAGTCAAACCCAATCCATCTAGGTCCCATCAATAGAAATCAGGAATAAAAACCAGAAAGTCTTTGTGTCTGAGCTCCATACTTACTTGCGATAGTCAGACGAGATCTTTGGCTTAGGATAGCTCCATATTTGTTCTGGGAGAGGCACTGGTAGAATCCTTCATCTGAATCTTCCTTGGTGTGTTTTATCTTTGGTATGTACAAGGAGCCATTGGGCAGAAAGTGTAAGTGCTCACTTTCTGCCAACCGAACTCCATTTTTCAGCCACTTGATGTTGACAGGAGGCTGCCCATGAGCCTGACAGTCCAACACAGCAGGGTCCTTTGGTAGGACAGTAACATCAGTGGGCTCTGTGATGAAGGACAGCTCACTGAAACATAAAACACCTGGAGGAAAACAACAGCACCATTAGTGAAGAGTTTGGGATGTTTCTGAGAAGAGGAAGACGACAAGGAGAACATGAAGGGATACATGAAATAAAAATAAATAAATAGATAAAATAATAAATCAATACAACTTTGTGAGAGGAAAACATTTAAAGTGAAGTTATGCACAAACATTCATCTCATAAAGTAACAGCATTTGTATTGGTTAAGGGTGATATGCTCTGCTGTTTTAACAGAAAGAGAGCATCTTTCAGAAACAATGTTTGCTGCCTGTCAGAAACATGATGAGCATCCATTAGTGACACGGTGACAGAGAAGCTCAGAGAGTAAATAGACAAACTACCTGTCCTGTTACTTCGTTTCAAATAAAAAAAAACAAGTGTATTTGAACTAAATAGTTACATATATGTGTGAGTTTCTGTGGCTAACGTTGTGGAGGCGGACGACCGCAAATCAGCAAAACAACAACAACAACAACAACAAAAAAACCAAACAAAAAAACGACACTTACTTGATAAAGGAAGAAACAAAGCAAAAAGAAGCCAGTGCTGGTGGACTTTCATCTTAAACTTCGCCATCTATCGCGACTGTTGTGTCATTTTCCGTCCCCTCCGTGACCCGCAGCTCTCCGGCGTCCTGCTCCTTAATCCTCCAAACTGCCTCTGTCGGGGTCCGAGGACCAGCAGCCGGACCGGGACCGGCAGTGTGAAGACCACCCCCAGCCCGCTCTCCGCGCATGCGCTGACGGCACGGGCCAGAGGAGCTTGTGTGCGTGTATGTGTGTGTGAGTCAAAATGGGGTCCAGGGACCTCCGGGGCCCCCAGGAGGACCTCTGGATCTTTCACAGAATGCGGAACTGAAAAGTTCCCCCGCAGTTTGGTTAATCTCTCCTACAGGGAGGTTTTTACTATTTACTAAGATGTTATTCTTTGACTGAAATAACAGCGATGAAATCTCAGACCGTACTTTGATGCAGCTTCTGGTCACACAGTGAATGTGTGTCTGTGCTGAACTGTCTATTAGACTGCCGGTGTAGCTTTTCATTACAACATGATTGTTTTAGTGATTAATCGGATAATTATTTGGCATGTGAAATTGTTAGAGTCTTGCTATGCTCAGACCACAGTCCAGGAACAGGAAGATATTTTGTTTACATTTATTTATGATTCTGAAAAACAGATCCCATTATCCTTCCTTTATTTAGCAGATGTCCTTTTATCTGTCACTGATGTTATTTCAATACTGTTTTTCCTGCTGCTTTGGTAAATGAGACATTTATTGCATGTGTGCTTCTGCTGGGAAAGGGAACTACCCTGAGGATGAAGATTGGTCCCTTGCCCTGTTCAAACGTCTTTAGTGGAGTTTCTTCAAATGAATCTAATAATGAAAGGCAAGGTATGTTTTTATTCTCTGTAAAGCCCACTGAAAATATTTTTGATCTTGGTGGAACCCAATAAAACTGATTAGATTTGACTCAAGTTGTTAAACAAGCTGTGCCTTTTAATTAATTTACTTTAATTGTTATCACACTATATATCACAAAGTGGTAAGATGTCAAGCTCAGCTCAGGTCCATTGACAACATCCCCACATTCAATGGTTTTTAAAGTACCAACTGATCAATAATCACCCTCTAATTTACCTACAGTAACTTAGCTTCATGAGATCTTTTCTGTTTATCAGGTGTTTAAGATGAATACAGCAAATTATCAGTTGCCAATGGCCACTAGGTATAAGTTCACACTGAACAGCATCTGCTCCGACCACAGAACCTGATAATTATGAAGAGGTATTGATGGCTGCAGGTCAGCTGCCTAATGAATTCAGATATTGATCCGGGAACCATGCCTTTTGACAATGACCCTCCTGTCCCCCACCCCTCATTCAGTAGCAACACAATGGGCTCCAGCTGTGACATCAGCCATGCTATATCAGCAACAACCATCCACTGGCGTAGGTAAATGCAGTCATCATATTCAGACTGGGAGAGTGTTGGGCCTTCTAACATATATTGTAAATAACCTCAACAATGTGTATGAATTGGTTGTGTCATGATTTTAAGGGTCTGTGACTGTCACAATCTTATGCCACCACACTTCAATATCCAATAAAATATGGAGAGCACAGTGTAATTATGTATTGATTAGACCAAACTATTGATTTAATCATCTAAAGCCCCAGTTATAATTCAAAACCAATGGTCAGCTTAATATTGGCCACGTTTGCTAGATTTTTATGTTATTGTAAATAATAAAAAAATTTAAAAGAGAAGATATGCTTAAAAAAAAGTGTGGCGAAGTGTTCAGGAGTAACTAAAGAAAACCTAGGGGAATGATCTGTATTGTTTTGTTTCTTTTCCTGTGGTTTCACATTTTTTGGTATTGATACAAACAGAAAACCTGATCAAGAGTCCCTCGTGAAATCTGTCGACTCATGTTGCCAAATGTTATGGTGTGGAGGCTGAGGTTACCACTGGCTTCCACATGGCTAAAGGTTGGGCTGTTCGGCCATGATCAATAGGGTTAAGGTCATTAACATGTTATGAATATCATGAGGGCCTGGGAAAGCCGAGCAGAGGACCAACGGACTGGGCTCTGATTGGCTGGAACTTGTCTTGAGGAGAGGCCACCCCCCACTGACCTTAGGGGCCATTTGAAGAGCTGATGACCTCTAACCTCATGTCAGGAGGTTGATGGAATGGCTATTTTGCTTTTGCATACACTTTTTAAAATATTACAAATCCTTGTATTTGAACAAAAGCAAATAAACATCAATATTTGCATAATCTGTAGAAAAATCAATATTCATATCATAGGTGGGTCGGGGCCAAACACACACACGCACACAAATAAAAAACAAAAAAGTTAATAAGTATTAATAAAAATCAGCTTATAAACACACATTAACATTCTTTAAAAAAGTTTATTGGCTTTTAAAACCACTTTAAAAATCTCACCAGTGAGTACTTTCCATTGAAAAAAAAAAAAAACCAACGCGTTTGCAATATTAACAAGCTACTGTACATTAAGCAGTACACCAGACAACACCACAGAGGAGGGTTTTTTTTTTCTACTGGTAGAAATGGACAAGATAGTCAAACAAAGTTGGCTCTGGGTCAGTCAAAGGTAAAGTATCAGTCACTGCTTGATGGAGCTCCTGTACACATAAAGAGGTGCATTGCCTTCATTCAAATTCAAATATCAGTGCCTTATTGTTAAAAAAAGAGAAAATGTTAAATTTCTTCACAAATGCATTTAGCAAAATAAGAATATGTAAAATCGACAGAAAATCATCAACATAACATACAGAACAACATTAACTTAGTAAACTGCACAACAAAAGTAATGTAACTTATAAAACTAGCACTGTCAGTCTGGTTAACAGAACCTGCCCAAATCACAGAAGACAGTGGTTACGAAGAATACAAAGTACAACAGAAGTCATCACACATGCGTGCGTACAATCAGTAATCAACATAATGAGCATGTAGGATTTTAAAAGGTTATTTTTCTTTTTTTTTTTTTTCCTCTCAATGCTTTATATTCTCATGTATGAGAATGAGTAAGAAATGTGTATCTCACTGAGATTAATGCACATTTTGCTACAAGACAATTAGTCATTTTCTGACAATTCAGTTAATTTCCTAACTCATTTTGTCATAAAAATTGTTTTTCCTCTTTTTTTTTGCGTTTTTTTTTTTTTTTTGCGGGCATCCATAAAGATGTGGCAAAGCCATGTGTCATAAAAATTTAGTGCAATAATGTGAACCTCCAAAGTTTGTTGAAACATGAGTAATAGGTGGTTGTTGTTTTTTTTTTTTTTTCCAGTGTCTGCTGAAAGGCTTTGAGCACATTGTCTGTCACAGAGTGTTTGCAACCAGCTGACAGTATCACAACTTTTTTTTTTCTCAATATACCATGCTATTGATCCTGCTCAAAGCACACATCACTTCTGCAACCGCAGAGACCTATTATTTTTGAATACAAAAAAAAATAAAAAATAATAAAAATCAGCAAGCGAGACCAGACAGCATTACTTTTACGACACATTGAGCCAGAAATGTAACACACAACATACAGTATCTTGCCGACTATAGATCTGTTAAGCTTTTCTTCTTTTAAATGGCACATACTTAGCTAGAATAATGGCCATAATATAGTGTCTGGATACATCAAATCTCTATGTATCTATCCTATTTACAGATGGAGCTTAAACATGACTTATACAACATTGACAATAGCCAAAAACTCAAGCAAGCATCCTACTGTATCACATAGCCTACCTGGCTAGCAGTGATGGTTTCAACATGCTTTCAGGTCCATGGTTACCTATAAAACATAGGACAGTGACCATTTCACAAATTTACATACTGTACACAAGATTAATGCAACTTTTCCTCAAACGTAATAAAACTCTTTAACATCGCAGAGGCTGCCCGTTTCCCGTTGTTGTTAATGTTTACTAGGAGTGTCTCTAAGTGTAATAATCTCTTATGTTATTCAAACGGATCATCTTTGGTATGGAAATAAGGCTGGATCTCCACAAGCATAATAATTCATTTTCTTCTCTTGATCTCAAGATGACATCAAAACATACATGTCAGCCTTTAGCCTTTTATATAAGGAAGCCTTCTCCATACCATTAATATTCTTATCCAACCTGGGAGTAGAGCATGCCCAAAAAAATCTCATGACTGAAAGTGTGCCTGTCATGGGTTTTGTGAATTGACGGCATATCAGATTCCCCTCAATCCATTTCTGATAAGGGCACACACAGTGTAGTCGTTAGCCTATACAATACGTGTCTATATAGTAACACTGCGAAACAAGAACAGAATAAGAAATAGTACTGAAAATATCACAGTAACAGCTGCCTTGATATGGTGAAGCTCTGGATGGTTCTGAAGATATCTTAACATTATATTATATACAGTCTCTCAAAAGATGGCATAAAGCCTTGGACTTTGGGAATAAGGCAGCCAGTTGTTGATTCCTTTCAATGTATAGTCCACAAAAAGGCCTGAATTCCCATCTTCTCCCTACTGATTCATCTACTCCCTTTTTAAGATACTAAACAGTACAAGAAGTATAGGCTTTAAGAAAATTTCACTCTTGGACAATGCTCAGATGTGAATCAGTTTTCCACTGATTTGGTATATGATAAAGTATAAAGATTATGTCATAAATTCAGCACCTGGCAGCAGAAGATGCTACCCTTTTTTATATTCAGATATGGCAGGCAAATGTATTAACAACTATAATGTGCATATACTACAATCCCAATATTGTCCCCATTTGGTTGAACTTGAACTGCACACACTGAAAATAGTACACAACAGCATACGTTTTTGGTGAAGTCTTTTGTGCCAAATTTCCTACCCATTTCACTTTCAGGAGGTGATCATTAAATACAAATATTGCATTATTGATTGGTTATAACATGGAAGATTTCTCTTGGTGTTCATACAAATCCACATACAAATCTACTCTTGTAAGTGCATGCTGCTGCCAAGTACCCAACTTCTACTAGAAATGCTTTCTGATTTCAGATGAGGGAGAGAAGTGGTGAAGTACTGAAACTCTGGGTGACAAATGACAGAGGAGAGAAGTAACTGAACATCAGTAGGAGAGATTTTCTGGTAAGCCTGGCACTTTTAACAGAACAAATGGCAAAGTCCAGACAAATCTCAACAAACTATAGTTTAAAAACAGGTATATTAGGTACGCACCAAACGAACAACAAAGAACGGAAATCATAGAGTGTAAAAGATAATGTTAGCCCAGCATCTCTACTGTAGTAGGCTGGTCTTTGCTTTCTAGCCAGTCAAAACCAGAGTTCACAGTATCACTGCATATCTGCTGAAAAAGCGGGTCGTTCTTCAGTTCTTCCAGTGTTGAATCTTCATATTGTTCCTGCTGTTGATTTGGGTCAAAAAGCAGGTTTGTGTCCAATGTGTTAAGGTCAGTGATGCTACTGGACAGATCTGAGGTCAGTCTGATTTCGTTTGAGAAGTCAGATGCCACGGCGTTGAGCTCGGAAGCCACCTGACCCACCAACTGGGAACTGGGGTTGAGACCGTCGTCCCCCAACAGGTCCTTGACAGTGTTGTTGAAATCCAGCTGCTGTTGCTCGTCCTCCACCTCCTGTGGCTGTGTGCTCTGGAGGAGGAGCTGTGTTTGTGTCTGCACAGGAGTGTCCTGGAGCTGCTGCTGCTGCTGCTGCTGCTGTTGGTCTTGCTCACCAGGACCCACTTGTGCTTGGCTTTCCTCAGTAGAGAAACTCACCTGTTCTCCACTGCCAGTGGTGAGATAGCCATGCTGCTGGAGCTCAAAGGCAGCAGGGCTGGGGCTAACAGGCAGCTGAGTTTGGTGGGCAGTTCCTCCGACAAAGCCAGGAGTAGTCTCCAGGATCTGCGTGAGGTTCATACGGGCCGTGTAGTTAGAGGGGAGGTTGTTTATGCCCAGGCCACGGACAGAGTCGTCTCCATCAGCTTCCATTTTGCTGAGCAGAACATTAGTTATTTTGGCGGTGTTGCTCTGACCCTGCACAGGCATCATCTCACTTTGCATCATGATGTTCAGAGGAACAGACTGGCTGCGTTGAGCCATGCTGTGGACAGAGGTGACCGTCTGGCTGTTGGACAGGATGCTTAACACCTCAGAGGTGATAGGGGAGTTAAATGGTGAAACCACAGCACGAGTAGTGGTGGTGGTATTTGTGGTGGTCGTTGGAGGGCCAGTGTTGCCGCTGAAGTTCCTCTGGCGCACTGCAGGGCTAACACTGCGGCAACGGAAAGTAATGGATGCAGATGAGGTTGATGCTTTGTTATCTAGGGGTGCAGGCACAGCAAAGCTCTCCTGCTTAGTGGGAGTAGTTACACCTGTCACCAGCTGCTGCTGCTGCTGCTGCTGCGGCGGTTGTTGTTGTTGCTGCTGCTGTTGCTGCACTGGGGAAATGGGAGTCAAACGGCCAAAGTGAGCAGCGTCCTGTCTGGACTGGGCTTGAAATGACTGGCCTGGAATAGCAAAAGCATGCGGTTTACGAAACTGGTCATCTACCAGGTCCTGGTAGCTGGGCAGAATACCTATACTATGGTTGGACAAAGGGCCTCCAGAGCTGCTGTTATAGCGGTTGTTGATCCACTCCAGTTTGGCCTTGTCAGGGTGTGTTGCCATGGGCCTCTGCATGGGCTTAACAGGGCTGCTTGATACAATACTAGCATCATGATAACCTGTGATACTTGAATTTATGGGAGTAAAAGCAAAAGGGTTCCTGCACTCTACTGGACTTGGGGGGACACTGCTGCTGCAGTTGGACAGTGGTGTGCTGATGGGAGTGTGGCGACCCATGGCTCCATCCACAGGGGTGATGGGAGCCATGCGCGAGCAGGGACTCTCTCTTGTCAAGCTGTGCCCAAGTGTCATTTCAGAGGTGGGGGTGGGCGTTGGGGTTGGTGTCGGGGTTGGAGTGGGAGTTTGCACGGGAGTGGTACTGCTGTGGGCAGAGTGGTAGAAGGTAGCGGTGGCTTGATGAGCATTTAAGATGGAGCCTTGGTTGCTGGCTGACTGGCCTTGTAGAGACACGTCAACACAGCCAGCAAACAGACCCTTCAGCTTCATCTGCTCTTCCATTTGAACCAACTCCTCCACAATGCTGTCCTGGGTCATGTCGTCGTCGTTGAATGGGAAGTAGTCCATGTTGGGCTGAGAACCTGCAAAGTCAACCATCTCCTGTGTGAGGGTAAGCTGGCCTGAGGCCTCGGGGGTTGGAGCTATGATGAGTTGGTCAGTAGGGGCTTGTTTATGTTCTGCTGGTATTTGCTGAGCAAAAGCCTGCTTTCGAAGTTCATCGAGCTGTCCCTCCTCCCATATTGTGCTCTTTAAATCACTCATCACAGAGGCTTCGTGTGCTCCTGAGTTGGCTGGTATGGCACGAGGATCCCCAGTGATCTGCTGTAACAACACCTGATCAGATGGGTTGCTTCCAGCCGCTCCAGTGCTGGTGTCACTGAGAGGACGGTCTTCGTGTTTCACTACCAAGGCCTGGGGTTTGACAACGGTCTGGGAGCCCTCAGTGTGTGTGATGGGCGAGTCGGAGAGTGCAAGGATCTGTGTGGGCCCTATGGATGTGTGTTTCACAGTCACTTTGCATGGGGCACTCTCAGGTCTGGCAGGGGTTCCTGGTCGGGGGATCCTCTTTACTGCAGCACTGACCCCAGGTTTTGGATTGTCAACTACAGCCAGTGGCTGCTGGGAGATAAACACCCTCTTCACAGGAATCACGTGAGACTCCCCACCTGGTCCTGTGCGCTTCCTGGGGCTCTTGGCATCTGGGCAAGGATCCTTTGATGTTGGGGTAACGGCGGACGGGCCGTTGGACGACATGTTGCCATTGGAGTTCTGATTATCAACAGTCAAGTACAAAGTACTGTCATGGCAGTTACTGTTATTGCTGTCCTGGGTTGCAGCTACAGCTAGTGACGTGGGAGGGGATGTGGGGTCATTTTTAATCCTTGCCCCTTTATCTGGTCCTGAAGAACACTTAACCAGGAAGCTTGGCTCACTGGCAGCCCTGAACTTAGCCAGTCTCTCCTCCTTGACCCCAACAGCAGTTTTGTCTGTGCCAGAGGTGGGAGTATTGTCGTTCCCAGCTTCAGAGACGGCTTTGGTGTCAGAGGACATGGCCGTGTTGGAAGCTGGGGCACTGGGTCTGATTGCTGGAGACTGAGGTGCAGCCAAGCTCCCACCATGCAATTGTTGGGAATCATCTGAAGCAGCTATGCTACTCACACCAGCCGAAGCAGGACGCACAGTTGTACTGCTGCTGTTACCACTGCTGCTGCTGCTGCTGCTGCTGGGAGCCAGAGCGATCGCCGTCATCTTAACCACATTGACTGAGCTCACGTGCGATGTGGGCATCACAGTTTTTATGGGGCTATTGGTGATGAGAAGGGTGGGTGGTGAACGTAGCGTGATGGCACTGGTGGCAGAGGGCTTGGGCAGGATTTGAGCATATCTTGTACCGTGTCGTGCCAGACGGTCACCAACGGGACTAGCTGAGATATTCTGGGGAGTTTTGGGTGATTGCTTCAGGGACTGTGTGTGTGTGACCACTTGGAAATTCACAGGCAACACTTTCCCCTCTGCTGTCCCCACAGGGCTGGGAGAGGTCATTAACTGCCTGCTTCTCTGTACCTGGGAGAAAAAGAGCAAGACCATAAACGTATAACTATACATATTTATCAGTAGCATTTCTGAACAGACCTAGCAGGAAAAATTCTACCACATACCGTAACTGGGCTTGGGACAGCTGCTACTACGATGCCTATGGTCGGCTGAGGGGAGAGGAGAGCTGGGCTGCCACAGGGAATGGTGGGGCCAGGGGTACTGGCCTCTGCTCTCTTGACCTGGGTCTCACTGGGCAGGGGTGAGTGGAGCTTCTGCTCCTGTTGCTTCTTCTGGATTTTTCGCTGCAGTTGCTGCTTTGCATCAACAGAGGGCGAGGGCAAGGTCTTCACCTGGGGCTGGAAAGAGTTTGCTTCTGCAGTGGGCACAAATGCAGAGGCAGGAGTTGGCGTCTTCATTCCTGTTGAGTCAAATTCAAAGAGTCAAATATACAGGAAGGAAGGAGAATATCAATAATATAAACAATATGTAAAAATCACCATTTATTTGACTTTCATTCTGATTCATCAGCAAGCCCCAGATTTAAGTATACAAGACAGGCTCATCTTTTGTTTTTTTCATCTTAAGTTTTTTGTGTCCGTAACTGTTATTGTTTATGGATGTGACAAATGAATATTTCTATTGAAATTCTCATTCCAGAATGTATAAGTGATGGTTAAACGATGAAAGCTGTTGATGTTGCTCTTTTTGGCAAAGTAGAAGAATAATGAGAAGAAATGTTTTATAGTTTTGAGTTTAACAGCTGCAGTCTGACTGCTGAGAAAACACTCGGCTACATGCTCATGATTTAGGCAAGTGTGTTAATGACTTTTCCAAGAATGAATCTTTTTTTTTTTTTTTTTTTAAACCATCTTCATCTCTACAGCGATTTTTATACTGCAGTTTTTGTTTATTTTTGCAAATATTTTCGTCTACACTGCCACTGTGGGGATGGTTAACATGAGTCATGGTTTACAGGCAGCTGGAATAGGATTAAGCCGACCTAAAATGGCTCGACAAAAATATTTTTTAAGTGTGAAACATGATCCAGTGGTGATTAACAAGACGCAAGAATTTAAAATTGTAAACAACAAATGATATTTTTGAAAGCCACGACCCCTTCAACAGTGTGGGACCAGCCAGCATTTTTACCTGTGGGTGTTCCCGTCATAACAGTGAGTGCAGCCATGGATTTAGTGCCAATGTAGTGGCTATTGAGCAGAAAACGAGCCAGGTCCTCCACGTTGTCAAACTGCCGACTCAAGACCTTCTGCGCCCACTCACACACCAGTCCACAAGCTGCAGATCTCATTTCATCTTCAGCGCTTGGTGATTGGCCTGTCGGCTCCATCAGCTCACACTGCAGCGAGAGAGAGCGACGCAGCAAGTGGATAAGTATCAGGCTTGTGTTAAAGTCAAACTAAAAGGTAAAACTTCCAAACTTACCCCATCACCAGATTTCTGCAGATCCAAGCTGGGTAAAGATGGCATATGAACAAAAGCTTTCTTCCTTAACCCGCTGTAACAGTATGTGAGAAGGAGTTAAGGTTTCCGAAACAGGACAACACTGTTTACAGATATGGTATGGTGCATTTCTCTGAAACCAGGTCTGAGAAAAGGATATCCTACCAGCATTGGCAACACTGGTTTAAACTTTTTCAAAGCTTCACCATAGTTGCTACAGAACTATGTGTTTGGTGCATTGACAAAACAAACAACTATTTAAAAAAAAAGAGTGTGTGGAACTACTCTATAAATTTAAATATTTACATCCTTAAAAAATAGGCAACAAAAACATATAGTTCCTTTGCTAATGTGGGAATAACGCCAATAACTGATGTCACAACAAAGCTTTCATCCCTTTAAGCTCACCTGGACCCACAATTAAAAACCTCTCTGCATTTAGATTTACAGTATTTACCTGATAACACTTTTCTAATTGGCCCTCTAACTTAGTACTCAAGCTTTAGAGAAAAGATTTACAACCACTGAGATGGTTTTTGATTCTTAAAATAACAGATATATCTTCCTTTTAATAGCAAAGCTTTAATAAATACCAGAAAAGTGTAAAATATGAGACCTTACATTTTCTGAATACCTGACTAAAAAAATTTAGTATGCCAACAGTATGCCAACAACCTAAACAAGCCTTTCTACTAATAGTTGTGTTCAGTGCATACCTTTCAGTTTTTGTGTTTATTGTACACGTCATAAATTTAGATATCTGGGTTTTTTAAAATGGGAAAAGTAACACAAATTTCCCACAGTGAAAAGCAACAATCCGGCTGATCAAACCTGAATGAGAGCGTCATCGACCAAATCACTCACTGACAGACAACAAAATAAAAACACATTCGTCAGAATAAAAGGATATTTGGATTTGCCCCTCATGCCCAGTCGACGTGCCTTCATGTTAGGAAAGACATTCTTCATGATCTTCCCAAAGTCTGCTGCACTCAGTGGATTGTAGCCAAGATTGTCACAATAGCTCCTGCAAGAGAAGACAATCGACCATGAGGTTTAAAGTTATTACATGTATTGGAAGCAATGGCCAGCCCTTCTGCCTCGCGGTGAAGGTCACACACTCACTTGTATTCATCATAAACCTCTTGCTTTGGGAGCGAAGTCTCTGGGTGCTCTTCTAGGTGATTCCGTATCCAGTTGAACGCATACATCTGTTGAGTACGGCTTGATGACATGGAACTCTGATCACTAAAATTGGTGCATAAGAGAGACAGATGTGGTGAGGTGGTGATCTTGGCTTGTATGTTTCATTTCTTGTTAATACAGAAACTTCAATACCATAATCCAGGAGTGGAGGACCCCCTCTCATTCTCAGTCCAAATGGGTAGAATTTGGGGGTTGGGGTGATGAATAGATATGGGGAAACAAATGAAACACAGACAGCTAGGTATAGCAAAAGTCTACATATATTAATGGTTTGTGTCATCATGATAATCCATCATACAGCTGAAAAATTTGCCTTGTTATAAATTAATTTACAATTTTGTACGAAGAGAAAAAAAAATTAAGACACCTGTGACCACCCCCCCCCCCAAAAATCTCAAAAAAAAAAAAACGATCTTGCTTCAAGGGAGCTATTGACCTGAACTGTATCTGTGTTGTAGGCAGTGGATAGTGACTTCCTTTTGACAAGCAATGAGACAGCAGCACCAAGTATGTAATGAGAGCCACAACAAAGCAGCCGTGTGTGTGAGACAAACAAAAAAGCCAAAGAGCAAAGTGGAAAAGTTGAGTAAAGTGTGTGTCTGTGACTGTGACATACCTTTTATCATTGCCACTGCTGGGACCAGAAGGCAACTTAAGGTAGAGGTAGAGTTTTTCGATGTCTGTAAACTTCTCAATATCTTGCTGTAAAAATAAAAAAAATATATAAGGGAATGAAATGTAGACTGGTAGCCTAAAACTATTACCTTTCCTCCCCAAAGAGAATCTATAAATGTATGTTTCATGAATGAAATCAGATGTTGGATCAAAAGAATCTAAATCTCATTTCAGGGCTGGTGGTTAGAGTTTTACAAACTGGTCAGAGAGATTTAAGTGCATGTAGAATTCAGACTGGTGATTTTAGTAATCAAAGACCATTTCAAAAGCACACACAGGTATGACAGTTTAACACAGTATCCTTCATGTTGATTCCTCATATCTACTTCTCACTTGGTTTCTAAGAATGGATTCATCTTACTTGGCCCTTTCTATTTGCCTTTTTTTGCTAGGGGAACCAATACTTGAATGAATGAGGTAAGAGCTGTCAGCCAATGACTGAATGAAAAGGCTATTTACTACACTCCATCCCTACAAACGTTGAGTGAATTATCTGAGCACTTTCCTGTTTAAATCCTTCTGCAGCTGTAATTTCCTGTTTTGCTCTTTTACATTTTACCTCTATGTTAGCTTTGGTTTTCCATGATAGCCTACATTACCTTCCACTGGCACATAAAGAGGTAAGCTTGATTTTTGTTTCTTGTTTGAATGTGTCAAAAATGGAAAACTACATGTCAAAATCTATGACATGAAGCTCCATTATGCCAGCACCACTCCACATTAATATAGCATCTGTAACTGTAATATGAACTGCTCCTCAGCTTGAATGATCCTTCCCAACTCCATGCAAATTTAAACCATATATTCAGGAAATGCATGCTGAGATATGCACATCTTTAACTCCCCACCCCCCCAATACATTTTGATAAATTATTGGAGTTGTCAATATGATGTCATAAAATGAAGGTAGATGTAGGTTTAAGATTTTCCCCTTTTGTTTACACGTGATATAATATTTATGGAAAATAGGATTTGTGAGTATCTTGATTTGCAAAATAAAACAGACATTTTAATCTATTTTTTTAATCTATAAATGATATTAACACCAGTGTGTAATGTAACTAAAAATTAAACTACATACAGGGCGACAGAGGGTTGTATCCTATCACCCCCCCCCCATCATCATTATTGTTATTGTTGCGCTTAATATTTTGCCCCCTAATTCTTACATTATATATTACTGCAAAGTTTTCCTAATGTATAGTTCATCATCTCCCTTTAAACACGTTCCAGATGGGTGAGACAAATTTTGGTGTTCACCTTTCAGACATATATTTCCAGTGATTTCATTAGAACCACCACTTTGTTCTTTGTCCTTCAAGTGTCAGTTGTTCTAATCTGATTTTGAAAGGCAGATATTTTATCTCTGAATTAAAATGGACTGAACCTGACAGCCAAAAATCTGACAAACACAACACAGACTTGTTGAAATTAAAAAACAGACTCTGTCTGCTTTTTGTTTTTACTGGTAAAATAAAAATAGATAAAAGCTTCATTGTGCAGCTTTGATTGTTGCTGAATACAAAGTGTGTTGACACTCAGATGAAGTGACTATTAAAATGTGCATAAAGAGTTCAGTTTTCACTGATTTAAAATAGGTGGAATGATGTGTCATTTATCTAAATATTTATCCCTGAATTCACTCACACACAGGCACTGAAAAATTAGAGGCCCAAACTGTATAATATTCACCAATACAATAGTATGTATTAAATATCATTATCACCTATTTTGTATCTTGCTGTAATGTAAATAACAGTCGAGCAAATTTAAGTATCTTGGTTTCATTATGTCATTTGCACATCATCTACAAGCATGAAACACATTCAGTTTGGTTGGTTTTGAACAAAAACTAAGCAGCACAGCAAACCATCCACCAATAAAGCGTTATATGTGACTCTCTGATAATAAGGTGGTTTTTTAAGGATACTCACCAATATGCTGTCCACTTTTGATTGTACAGATTTACTGCAATGAGAAAGAACAAAACCCAGACGTGAACAATTATGTATTTTTATTACTTGAAAATATAAATAACATGCAGGACTTCTTGATTTTTAAACTGATTTTGTGTTTTTTTACTTCCAAATCTTGCTGACACATTTCTGAATAGAATAAAGTCTGATAGAATCTAGTTTTTGAAATTAGTCCGTATACAAATAGTCAATGTGGCTGTACTGAGGTCACTTTTTGTCATTTTTAAAATACCCTAAATAAAATAATAAGATTCCATGTGCTGAGAAAATGCAACCATTCGCAGGAACTTTTATTTTATTATCTCCATCTACTCAGATATACAGTGGCTTTGGAAAGTATTTGGACAATTTAAAATAGATTAAAATAAGTCTGACCCTTAACAAAGCAAGCTGAGAGAGAAAATGTGTCTGAAATGTTATTCAGTCTTTGATGAAGAGCAATTCCACCTTGTCCCTGGCAGATCTACTCAAGGTCCGACCACAGTTGTTGTATAGGATGCTTTTGGGCGGGCCATTGATGTACATGTTGGGACATGTCCCAAATGCTCTCTTCATATCCTTTCTGTCTTTTACTGTAAAGATTGAGCACGTGATGGGCAGAACCCACACCACAACTACTTGCCCTCCTCCCTACAAGGCCCTTCCTGCATGTCCTCGTGGTTTCACACTTCCTCCAATTCACAGTAGTGGAGCATTTGTGTTAATAGGAAGACTCAAAGCTTTTGATGGGTTTTTTGACTTGACATAATTTCATCACCAAGGACACCATTGACGTCCTAAAGTATAAATGTCATTATTTATATTGCGAAAAGCAAGACAGGCAGGATCTATTGTACACTAAACCTCTATGCTCAGTCAACTGAACCCGCCGCAGGTGGAGGAGTCAAAGTCTGGGCTGTGTCTAAAATCACTTCCTGCTCTATTCGGACTATGAGTCCTCACACAATGGAGTGAAATAAGAGATTCAGACACTTGTGGTATCACCATCATATTATCACTGGTCTAATGATGGTATTGCACTGTTCCGATGTTCACCCTGTAAGTGTGTGACAATACAGTTAGCTATTGTTAGTAGAAAGCTGTGGGCTTGCCACTGACACTTTCAGACTTGTCATAATATGAAAATCAGGTCTAACTGATAACATTAAAGACGAATGATTCAGAATGTTCAAACCTAGAAGACTTAAATGACAGATAAGGGGAAAAAAGACCTAATTTTGGATTCTCCAAGGGAATAAAATCCATATTAATGCTCATGAAACTCAAACAATGTTGCACAGTAGATACCAAGGACTGTTTAAATACTATTGAAATGTGTTAATAGTGATCTCACACACAAACAGAGATATGTCATCAAATGATGCAGCTGAATCCCATGACACAGACTCTGGGTAGTTCTGGGAGACAGAAAAACCAAACAAACAACAAACGTGCAAACAACACTAAACGCACACGTCATTTTTTCCACTGTGGGCTGTTTTGTGTAGACTATGTGCAAAAGGTGAAGGTGAATGAAATTAGTGGCCAAGCCTCAGTGCACTGACACAGCTGGATTAATACAGACGATCAAATGCAAAGATATTGATTTGTATTGACGCATCAGAGAGTAACTGTGGATAATACGGCACTACTCTGAGAGGAAGCTCTTCCTGCATTATAATTAACATTGGGATTATTAGCAGTATTATCTGAGAAAGGAGCTGTGTGGTGGTGGGGGGGGGGGTTGTTCTGACACCTGTCATCCTGAACATCAGCCCCCTCACCCCCACCCCCCCGGGTGGACCTGGTGTCATCTGTAACATGGCCTCCCCCGGCTCCTCACTGATGATGAGGGCCACCACAGCTGCAGGTGCCCCAACGGTACCGAGTTATTCCTGCACAAACAGCGCCCCCCCCCCCCCCGCCAACCCCCCAACCCCCAATCCCTCCTGCCCCGGGGCTGCTATCGTGTTTCGGGTAAATATCCACGGATAGCTGGGGTTATTTTCAGCCGCTTTGTGCAGCTCTCTCAGCCTCCCTGCAGCCACCACAAGCTACATACGCTAATTACGAGGCTACGGCTAGCGAGAAGGACCGTGCGGCCGCCCGGGGCATCGTGTCCATCCTTACCAAATTGAATTCTTGATTTTGAACTGCAGCGCGTTGGCCTCGGGGCCCTGCAGTCCCGGCACCAGCGCTGGAAGAGAGCCGAATCCCGAGGCAGGCTTCAGACCGGGTTGTTGTTGATCATCAGCCATCGCGATGGTGGGGTGGTGGGGGAGCTTTAACAAGTAGGCCTCATCCCCGGCTGTGCACTGCACCGGACCCACCGCTGCTGGAGCGGCACAGGCAGCTAGGACAGCCCGCTGAATCCGGCACGGAGCATGGCTACAAACGCTGCAATCCGACCCTCACAACCACAAAAACAAAAGCCCAAAGGAAAAAACAGCCGGGCGTACAAAAGGCATTTCGAGGAGGTCTCTCCGCTGCCGCAAATAGCACGCCTGCAGCAGCCAGCAGCAGCCACAGACGGGAGCATCCGCGGAAAGTTCACGGAAACGGAGCGGGGCCGGGGCCGGAAGTCCCGCACGGCCCACCGTCACAATAAAAGCATCACGTTAACGCTGTCATAGTCATGTCTTGAAACAATATACTGACATGTGGAGTGCTGGGGAAATGGTTCACACACTGAGGGATCTAAAAATGAATCTTTATCTATCAACTGGCTTCATAGAAAGTGCAGTATATTTCAATATCCAGCCCGATTAGGCGAATATTGATCTCACATATTTTTGTCTCCCTCATGGCCGAAAAATGACTCCATGCTGTTAAGAGCAGAGCCAAAGCTCTTTGCTCCTCTGGTCTCTGAAGATACTTCTTTGTGACTCATCTATTGTCGAAGGCTTTTGCACAGAAGTGTAATTGAAATAGTTTTTGTTTGCAGCATCTGTACAAAAACATTAAATTATCTGAAGGTAATATGTCAGTTTAAATGATGTGGGGGTTAAACTACATCAAGTCTCCCAAAGTTATCATCATGTACACCAGAAAAAGACCATATTAACAAGAGGGATGATTTTGGAAGGAAAAACAGTTGCCTAATAAATGATGAATTGATTGTTTATGCTTATAATACAGAGTAAAGTTGTGTTGAATTGGCAGCAAGTATGGATCCAGCTCATTGCACTTGCTATTTTATTGTACTATACCACTTCCTATCCTCTACCTAAGTCCATGTTAAAGTGCTTTCACCGTTTTATCGGAAATGTTTATTTACATTTTTTAGGTCTACATTATATCTAATTGATTTTTATAGGTCAGTCAGTGCTGGTCAGATAAAACAAGTAACTACAGGATGTACTTCTTTCACAATGGGCAAAAATTACTTGTAGTCTTAATTGTAATTTGCCTCCAGGATAGTGTTATATTAACCACTGGGAACTAGAAAATACTTTGGATGATACATAAATACATTTTGTAGTTGCTCAGTCTCACTTGTGCGTGTTATTGAAAGTTTTATTTTGAGAGCCTGACCGGAAACTGATCTCTTGCCTTACGTGTGACTTGACGCGTTGTGTTTGCTGCAGCTCCGCCGTCGGCCGGAGGCGGCGCTGCTGCAGGAAACTGGCCGAGCTGATAGTGACAATGACGGGTAAACAGCCGGGATGATATCACTTCACCATGTAAACCGGTCACCCACCAGCCCGGGGACTGATCAACATATCTATCGATAGGCTCATATCGAAGGATTATCTGATCAGACTCTCCCTCGGTGAAGAAAATGAACAAACACCAAAGTGGCTTCACTGACTGATTGTCCAAAGATTTCTCTGCGCTCATCTCACGGATCACTATTTTTTTTCCTGCGCCTGAAATCCGAGACATACTTGGTGGAAAAATAAATAAATAAATAACCGAGGGGTGAAGTGACTCGAGACTGTATCTGAGTCGCTTCTAAAAGTAAACATGACATCAGTAAACCTGCCATAAATGACAAATAACACACACATAGGCTGACGATTTGCATAAAATCATCGATCTTAACCTGCAAATTATTAACAGTGATCAAAATATTGTCTTCGTGATGAAGTCAATGTGGAAAATCCTGAAGAATGAAGTCAGCCGGTCAAGAAAAACAAGATCGAGATAAATGGATTTATTTTTTGCTGCCATCTGTTGATGGAAACAGGCAATGTCACGTCCCCGATCCACTCACCGTGGACATGACACATAGTACAACACAGCAACAGACAGACACACACATGGGAAAGGCCTGAATGTACAAGACACTGACACAAGAAGAGCAGGACTTTAAGGGAATCATAGAAATGTTGCTACTTGCTTTGTACGCCTCTGGAGGACTTCAGGTTGCTCCAGTTTGGTTCGTTTTTCAGCCTTTTGTCATCAAGTCAGAGGCCCAGGTTAAACATCAGGGTATACAAACCTACTGTGTCACACACCAAGGTGAAGACACACTCTCTCGAAAACATGATCTCATTAGTATTTTTAAATCATATTTGTCCAACTGAGACTGAATTTATATTTCAGTCATCAGTGTTTAAATGATAGTTTTAACTGAAGAAATAAGAAAGAGGTGTTGGATTAAAGAGACTATATGGTGAAGATTATTGTTTTCAAAAAGTCTGTTTGATGCAAGCAAATTAATAATTCACGGGTGGCACGGTGACATAGTTGTCAGTGCTGTTGCCCCAAAACAAGAAGGTCACAAGTCGCAACTCGCTCAATGTGAGCTGGGTTTGGCTCCAGCACCCTTCGCAACCCGGAAACAGATAAGTGGTAGAAGATGAATGAATGAATGAATGAATAATTCACAAAGAGGCAAGTACAGTACAGTACAGGTCAAATAACTGTATAAAATGGACTTCGACAGACTTTCCTATAATTTAGAAACATATGTTAGTATATTGTTCTTTGCAAAAATAGCCTACACTTCCTGTCCACAATAACATCCTGTAACTGGGAGCTCCGCCACCTTTTTGTGCCTCTGTGCCGGTGACTGTAAGGACTGCAGTCAAGTTGTCTGGTTTACTGTCCATCCTTTTCTTGTGTACATGATATATCAGTAACAACTGCGGGGGATTGCTTTAAATTTGACACATACATTCACTTGGACTCAAGGATGAACTGATTAGAATTGGTGGTCAAGGTCAAAGGTCACTGTGACCTCACAAAACACATTTTAAATCATAAATCCATATGCTTTTGACAAAATTTAACACAAACCTCTAATATTGTCACTGCGACCTCTGGTCTTTATTCGCTGCTGTAACTTGGTTTCTTTTTCTTGAATCCTTGTGGAGCTTTAGGAAGCTTTTACAGAGCTGATATTGTGATTGATTGATTTTAATGAAGACATTATTCTGAGACTAACTCACTTTGGTTTGGAAATATAAATATTTTTTATGTTAAGGCTTTTAATCAGGAAAATGTTGCATTTATAGGCTACAGGTTAACAGTAGAATAAACCAGACTGGTTCTCAAGACCTTTTAGAGTATTGCAAAGTGTTTAGTATCAACTATAATTTATAGAAATGTATAAAAATTAATTACCTATGAAAATAAGCTGGTAGCTTGAGTTTGAGTTCCTGATTTCACAGCTGGTGCTTATTTGTCACTACAGCAGTGATATGCGGTGTGTGTTTTTAATCTTTTATGGTGTTATTGTGGTCATATACCTGTAAAGAAATATGTAAATAAATAGTGCCGTTTTGGGGGGGTCCAATTCCTCTAATCTAAATGTCATAAATATCAACTTACTTTTTTCCTTCAGAAAATAGAAAGAAAAAAAATATATTTGGATAGCTCTACTTGATGCTTTGCAAAAGGTTAAATTGCGTGAATAATTCAGCTTAATGTGGATGTATAAATCATAGCAGAAGCTGTTATGGGGTTTTTTTTGGGGGGGGGGGGCAAACAAGGAGAGATGATGTGTCCTAGAGAGCACACAATAAACACAAATCTTATGTTAGTGGACTTATGATAAGGTGGCGCTGTGAGATGAGACATGTTGCCCTTACTGTTAATCTATGGAGAAGATCGTAAATATTACTTCAATCTTTTACGTTGTACAGTTGAAATAGCACACCTCATGTTTTGTTGCAATATGTACAGTGTCCTGTATTTGAGCGTTGCACTCTCTGGTGAATGAGATTCAAATAAAACATTCATTTAATACACTGAAGGCCAATAACTATGACGTTTCAGATATGGATATATTTATTTAGATCTGTGGAGCCCTTGTTTTGTGATCTTTTCTAAAATCTATAAACTGAAATAAAAATGGACCAATGACGTATAGATGCGGGATTATATCATTGTTTAGCTGTTTTTTCTAAAACTGGCTGTTTTGTGAATAGTCTTTTTTTTCTTCTACTTGAAATGACAATACTTTAATTATGATTTTGATCTGATGAAAGAGATTTTTGCCTCAACATTTCGATATTCCTGGCAGTTTCTCCATTCCCCAATGTATCACACACATCCATCATACCCTGTCATTTGCTGACTTGTTAACAACACCGGAGGTGTGGATCAGTGACGCTTGATTTAAATCACAAGAAAATGTTGTTTCCTTGTAAGTCATTGTTTTCTCACTCTATTTTTGACTTTGGGTTGCTGGCTATTCTGGACTGATTTATTTTACTGTCAATCTTGTGTCACTTCTGATTTGGGTTGGAAGGTCTCATCTCATCAGTCTTTGCCCTTGCTCATTCCTCCAAATGTTAAGATTTACACAACACTCCTCCTATAGTGGCTGCCATTTTTGTGGTCATATGATATTCATACATTACAATATCTCCTCAGTGTAGTCAGTGTTGAGCCACATGTTGGCCCACATTTATTCATTATTAGAAACAAAATCACTCTCTGGTGGACTTGTGTTGCATTATGCTGTGCTTTTCAAACACATACAAGCAAAACTTTTTTTTAAATTAAGTGATTTTTGAGGGATATAATGTATTTGAAATAAGAGTACATATTAAATAAAATAGGGAGCAATTAAAAAAGAAACACTGACAAGGAGTGTCCATTCTGAATGATCAGCCACAGCCAAATAGCATTTTTTCAGATTCAGATTTTATTCTGCTAATAAAGCTAGTAATCTCAAACTTTTTCTGCATCCTGTAGTTAAAAACATATAACACTTGATGGCACACTCAACACCACTTATTTTCTTTGTTGTAGAGTCGAGTTGATTGAAATACTCTGTGAATTTTGACCAGATAACACATTCGACTGACAGTGACCTAAAATTACCCGTCTTCTCGTCGTCAGTGCTGTTGTATGTGGGACAGCAGGGTCAGCAAGGTGCAGAGGTCGGTGAGTCTGGCTCTCACGTGCCCCGTGCAGCCACATCCGATCCAATCCTCTTACACCCCCTACTTCTTCCAGCACTCAGGCCAGACGATAAGATCAGCTCACTCCATCCAGGTTTTATCCTGAAGAAGTAGATCCTCAGTTCAGAGTCACGCCAGCAGGTATCAAACACCACAGCCAGCCCACTTCCCTCTGCACACCCAGAGCAGACCTATTGATTTTTGAGATGCGTTCACTGTTCTGTCCTCAATCAAATACTGGCAATAACACATTTTTAATTGCTTTAGTAATGTATAATTTTCTTCACATATAATGGCATTTTTTTGAGACATAACAATCAGTTTGAATACATCCTCCTGAGCTCCTCTAACCAGATGAATCAATAATTAAAATACACAATCATCATCAGGGGAATTGTTATGTTTGTGTAAAATCTAAACCTAAACATTAGGAAGATGTCATGTGACACGTCTCTGCAGTAAGGGAGTCATTTTAGTCACTGTTTTTCCAAAACACATCGGATCCCACAAAATAACACTTCTGTTTGCTTTTTCCATTGGGTTTTCAGTTTAGTATTAGGGTGAAATATGGGAGTCCCTGGATTTGACGTCACTTACACAACCTGTCCCAGGCCAGGCTGTTATTGCAGATTTTATACAGTGTTCTTTTTTTTCTTCTTTTCTCTTGGCGTCCTGTGGAAGAGCGGATGGGAAATTCTGATGTCATCAACCTTGGCACAGCGGGACAGAGGAGCATGCAGACCCTCAGGGTGCCACGATTGGTGCCCATGTATTTGTGCCCCGTAGATGGTGAAATAGATGGTGTGGTGCTGCCCGCCTGTGCTGCACCTGCGTCCCAGCAGGCTGATTGATCAGTTTGGTCATGTGGAATGTCACCATCTGCTCCCCAGTCCCACTCACCCTTTCTTGTGTGAATGCCAATCACTGGCAGGAAGATAGTTATTTAAGCCATGTCAAATCAGGCGCATGACGAAGAGGAATATGCCAACAACTCTTGAAGTGTTTGTTGAAGACATAGTATGCACAACGGCGTATTGTACACCAAAAGGGCAACCACGACTTCAGACTACAAAGGGGTTGTTTTATTGTCCTTAATGGTTGGCCATCAATAAAGATTTTTTTTTTCTGTGTGGTGCATAATCAGATTTTATGTACATCACAAAATTATACCCAGCTAAAATTGAATTTGGCAAACGTGGACTGCAGAGATGGCATGATTATGTGAATGCATTTTTATTTATTTGCTTATAAAAGTCTTTATTTTACTTTGAGCGTGAGTCCTTATTTATTTCTCCTCCAACCCCTCCAGTAGCTCTTTTTTGGCCTCTCAATGGCCAACAATGTATCAGGGGGCCATCAGGAGTGACATTCTTCATTGTAGAGCGCTATAACCAATGACATTTCAACCATGGGAAAATAAAGATATGCAAATTTGAACTCATTAACATTTGCATTACCTGTTTGAATAATCGCACTCCTGACAAGACTGCAATTAACTAAGATTGATGCAAAGTTCAGGGTTAGTGAGACTGTATATATTTGCTCTTGGATCATTTACCCAAGATATGTGTGTGTGTTTTGCAGGTTTAGTGTCCCAGATAGGAAAACTGATCTCTGTCAAGAGAAAGGTCAATCAGTGGGCACTGGTCTTCTTTGGTTATGTGTAAAAACATATACTCAGATTTTTATTTAAAATGTTTGAAACCTGCATCATTTCCTCTGAATTCTGAAAAAAGAAAAAAATCATAGGAAAGACAATGTTCCTGAAGTGACAGTAAGGTTCACAAGTGTTTGCTCTGATGAAGATGAGGAGACTGACCTCCTAACCTAGATAACAGTTGAGTGGATAGTCAGGATTAGACTTTGACTTTAAGGTAGCTGTGTAAACTGAACAGCTCACCTTCAGAGCGACTGAAAACAGTTGACAATGGCTTGCTTTTCTGCCTTCAGATCAGTTTGTTGGTGTGCCTCTTGCCGCAGTAAACACTGACCTCCCACTTTATGGCCATGCCTCTTAAATATTGAGATAGTGATGGCAAATTTGACCAACTGTATTAGCTATTTAAATGTAAAAATGTGCAGTTTAAGCATCGTCAACATATATTATTTGGAGCAATTTTTCTGTGCGCTAACAGTCATACACAAACATTTTGTCAAAGACATAAATAGATATAGATGCTATGGACAGATTCCAAAGAGCCGTTAATTTGGCAACAGTACACCCAGTCCCCCGTGGCTTCAGTATACACACTGGAGGGTTCGTAAGACAATGTGTCTGAGATAAACACTTTGCTGCCGTCTCAGTGGGAATTATTTGATTGGATTCTTGTGAGGTCTCTCTAGGACAAAATGCCTCGCCAGGACAACTTGCCATCCTGCAAGTCTGTGCATCATGCCAACTGCAGTGTTTTTTTCCCCTTCTATTTATGTAACATACACAGTACTGTGCACCAATGTACAGTACTGCAGGCCAACTTGTTCTGCTGTTAATGTACCCTCTTTTCTGGTTGATGAAGTATTGCAGTGTGACCCGTTGACCTTCCTTTCTATAGGTATTAGACTGAAATTGCAACTGTGACTTTAGACATGTGGAAAGTCGCTATGAATGTGTGCAGCAGGGCAGCAGACAGCGGATTTGCACCTCAAAGAGGAAGTTGTTCATCAGCAGATCACCCAGACAGACTACTGTATAAATAACCTTTAACCCAGCCTGCCATGCTACACGTGCCTACTAACCAAGACTTGGTTCTATTTGTAAATGTAGGTCAGACAGGGGTGTGGTATCCTCTGTTTACTGGAAAACCTCTACCTGTTCATCAGAACCTAATCTTCATGCTGTCATCGCTGCTCACTGGTCCTGAGGAAGCAGCCCTGAGCTTCCTTAAATATGTTTTTACACTGACAAGGGATTTCACAGGAGCAGGATGATGATGAATAACACAACTTATAAACCACCATGACGACGGCTTTATCCCTCTTTCTGAACTGAGGTGGTCATCCTGTTTGGTCATCCCTGGCCAGGGAATTCCCTGATTATTACAACTGTCATTTATTTTCATGTGGCCATTCTGCACAAACAGACTCCTCAATCATTATCACAACCTCGGCATCAATGCTTTATGTATGCTCACAAATAAAATGCTCACAATAGTCTGGACATGGCTTGTACTACAATAGTAGCATCAATCTTTGTCCACCCCTCTCTGCTGCAGGGAATGGTTCAGCCCTGATTTGCATAAGTTGTCTGCGGGTAGCTACATGACCAGCAGGGGTAGGTTAGGGGAAGGAGTGCATGTGGAATATATACACATGAGTAAAGACACGGTCAGACGAGCTGTGTGTGGACTGTATCGTGAGGCTGCAGTGAATCAGACAGAGTCATGTACTGTGCTCATCCTGTCTCTGGCACAGGCAACAACTCATTGATGTATTGCTACAACATGAAACCAGTGAGTACATTTCTTATGTTTATATTTCATTGTCCATAGGTTACATGACACTGTCAGTGTGTGAGGATGCTGTTGCATTTGGAAATGTTCTTCTCAGAGGTTGTTTCTGTTTGCTGCCTTCCACAATTCAGCACTAGTTTCCAGCATCCTTCATAAAAGTTAGAGGTGTTAATAATTATAACAGCAACAATGATAATAAAAAAAATGATATGATCTCATCTGGATATACTTTTAGTGAGGCATGTTAGAGTTAGTGGAAATGTTTACTGAAATATAATGTGTCTTCTTGTTTGCTTGCATGTGTGTCTTTGTATGTCTGTGGGTGAGATACACACAGAAACACAGCCTTGTGTTTTAAATGTGTCATTTCTGTAGTTTGTGGTCATCATCACTGTCATGATGAGCTATGTATAGGGTATGAAGCTTACTCTTGTTCAGACTTCAGTGGTTGCAACTTAGCACAGTTAATGCAAGAAGTGCATTAAGTCTTCAAATTTCATATATAAGTTTTTCATTGGTCATTTGATTGATTGATTGATTGATTGATTTATTTATTTATTGTTGTTAATTTAGTTCCCCATTCACTACCTAATTTCAGCACATACCCATCTCAGAGTTTACATAAACATAATTTCTTATTTAAAATAACATCACATCACAACAGCCATAACAATAACCCATGCACAACACCCAGAAAATGTTTATTTGGTTACTACACATACAATCTCTTGTGGTTTCATGTTGACAAACCCGTGTTAAAATGCACCGGTGAGTCTCATGCTTCCTGCTAGCTGAGCACCATGTAGTCAAGCCTAGCAGCAGAAAACATCTTGACATGAAGCAGATTGCTGCTTTTTCTATTTGATTTAACCCCGCTATGTTAGAGCAGTCCCTCCACCACTGCAGCCATTATCAAAGGCAGCTTTGATCTCTGTGAGACTAACCATATCCAGACATCGTGGATCACAGAGGCAGAAAATTGGTTGCATGTGGCTGGAGTTGGCCATGGTGGAGCACAGCATAGGCCCTAAATAGCAAGTTGATATTTCACTCATCTAGCATCATAATGCTGTGGACATTTACAATTGGGAAAATTGGGCAGTTAATTCCTTTTTCTCTATAAGTTAATTTGTGGTGTTGAATTAAAATCCCACATGTTCAAAAGGATTATTTCAAGCATATAAAGGTGGTGTAGTATTCCAATCTGTTCTTAGTTGTGGTCTTTATTTAATGGGAAAAAAAGTCCCTTATCATTTGTGGTGCCATGATTGATGGTTTCTAAATCAATGCTATGCTAAAAGAGGATGCCATGGTGACGGCCTCTCTCCAGCGGGGGCCAGAGAGGGCGTGCTGGGGCGGGGGTGTGACCATTATTAACGGGTCGCCTGCTATGCTGATGGTAAGGAGGACAATTGGCTTTATCCTTCGCCATATGTTGCCCATGGCGGCTCAGACGGGCCCGGTGTCGGCAGGGGCTCCTCTGTTTGGCCTAGCCCACAATCACCATGGGACTCATGCCAGCCAGGGTCATGGCTGCACGTATGTGTGTGTGTGTCTTTGTGTAAGTGTGTATGTGTGTGTGTGTGTGAGTGTGCTTGCATGAGCATACTCAAGAGAGTCTTTAATAGCCTGCTTTACAGAACTTGTCGTCCGGGTAACTGACACCCCATTGATGCTGCGCAGGGAGGTTTATTTTCATTTCCTGGGGCACATCAAAGCAATTGAGGGAGGTGCAGGTGCAGCCCAGACCTCTTGGTGTGTTTGAGTGAGCGAGCATGTGTTAGTGTGTTTTGTGTGCATATGTGCCGTTTGTAGCTCTGTGCTTACAAGTAAGAGAAAAAGAAAACACACAAGGTTACTGTATATTTAGTTGGACTGTTTGATGTGTTTACAGTGTTTTGCTTCCTGCACCAGAGATCGTCAGGATGAGAGTCAGTTCTCTGTTTGGATTCTGTCTGAGGGCGAAGCATAAGAAGGCCTGTCATTTAATTTTATTTGGGAGGGAATTGTATCGCAGTCTTCTGAAGCCAGTCGAACCTGATCATGATTAGGGCAGGGATTTCTCATGGTGAATGGTTCCTAAATCCGGATGAGGAGGTGCATGGATCTGCAGCTTATGGATTATCCCAATAGTGCTAAGTGTGTATCAGCTCTCTGCTTTGTTTTCATAATACTGTTGCTTCAGCCTGCGTTCATAGCACTTTTATTTCTGTCGATAAGATTGCTTTGAGCCATACAGACACAGTAGAAAAATTGGTGTTTGATTATACATGATTTTATGGTTCAAAGTGGTTTTCTGTCTGTTCCTTAAGTCCCTTTCTCCCCTTTGTTTTAGGTTTATGGGCAGTCTCCCTCTAATGACGACATCAACCAGAACTCCCCTTCACACTCATCTAACAAAGCTCCTAACAATGTGTTCGCAAGCACGTTCTTTGGTGAGCCCAGCCAATCCAAAATTAGCATGATCATCGATGTAATTGTAGCAGTTTGCTTGGTTCATTCAAGTGCTGAATGAGTTTTCAAGGAAGGAAACAGCCATAAGGATCAAGTTTAATCGAACAACATCAACATGTTGATGTTGTTTGCTCATCCTGATTTATGGACAGAGGCAAATAAAAACGTTCCAGACATGGATGTTCTCTGTGGTCCTTTAGTTTTAATTTCAAAATTTTCATTTTAATTTGACTTATTATCTTATCCACCCACAAAGTCATGTACCCCGTCATAAGAAAGCCAGATTTTTAAAAAAGGCAAACATAAAAATGTGTGCAAAAAACTTTATCCACAAAAAAACAATATCTTATGAGTGCTAACATGACAATTTTTAGCAGATATAACAAATGCCTTGTTGGCCATCTAAATTTAGCATGTTCACATGATAACATTGGCTGATTAAACTACCAAATTTCATGGCAGTTATTCCAGTAGTAGTTGAGATACAGCCTTTAACTCCAGAGGGAGGAGAGGAGAGTCGTTTAGACAATAGCATAAAAAACTGGAATTAGGATTAAATTGAAATCAGAGCCTTAAACAATTTAGCTAAGATAAAAATGGTTATATTAGTTATATGAATTATCATTGTCCAGTCACTTGGGACAATTATGTAGATGATGTTGAGATTTGAAGGAAAAACATGTTTATACACTGAGCAAGTGGTCATCTTTAATTCAGTCAGTGAAATTTAGCGGTATGACTTCCTTGTCTCCGTAGAGGCAGCTGTCGAGCTTCATGGCTGGACTGGCTGCTTGAGATGCTGTCCCAGTCCGGGCTATAACATATCTTTATGCATTTTAGAGGGGACGAGCAATTCGCCCGACATCTGGAACGCTGTAAATGGGCTGAACCAGCAGGGCTATGAAGGTGTGCTGGGAGCAGCCACAACCCACCAAACACAGCCAGGGAGCTACAGCAGCCTGCAACCACCACACAGTAACCTGGTGAGATTTACCTCCAGCAGCTTAGACAGCACAGCACTTTGTGATCCTTGTTTGTTTATTTGTGTGTTTGCTTATTTGTGTTCAGGACTACTCTCTGCATTCAGTGATGGCTGCTGATATGAACAGGGGCCTCCCACCCATGTCCACTTTTAATCGCAACAGTGCAGCACCACGGACTCCGTTAATCAACACCTCAGAGAATTCAACAGGTGAGGAAATGGAGAAATTAAAAAGAGCTTATGTCAGTCCAGGTTCGAGTGTTCTTTATTTGCGCACTTAATATTGACAGTTTTTCCTTTAAATCTCAGGGGGCCAGGGAAATGTATCTGGAGGTTCACAGACAGGAGACACCTTGGGCAAAGCCCTGGCCTCTGTGAGTATGAGCCACATCAATCCCGTTACACCACCTCATCTTTGCCTTGTTATGTGCCGACAGTCAGTCCAGAGCATAAAACCAAACCCTGAGAGTCCCAGTGGTTTAATGCAAAAGGGAAATAGGTATTCCTCCCTGCCAGTAACACTCTAGTGAATATTAACCAAGGGCTACTTTTGTGCTGCCTGTCTTTTTATTGGCTGCCGACTAGTAAAATGACCAGAATTGATGAGTTTAGTTCAGGTTACGAGCCTGCTCCAAAGGCTGTGGCAGCAGCTGTAAAACCTTACACTGAAATGACAAGTTGTGCTTTTAAAATGATCCATGCCCTGGTCTCACCCCCTCCCCCTTCTCCCCTCTCTCCATGTCTGCTGCCAGATTTATTCCCCTGATCACACAAGCAGCAGCTTCCCCTCCAGCTCGTCCACACCGGTGAGGTCTCCGTCTCCACTGCTGAATGCAGCTGAACCTGCAGGTAAAGTGGAATAAAAACAGGCTGCTGTGGGAGCAGATCGGAGTGAAATATCATATATCTTTGTTTTATATATGGTTTTTTTTCTCCCTCCCAGGTACCAACATGTGGCCCCGTAGTTCAGTTCAGTTACCAGAGTCACCACATTATGAGTCTTCACTTATATCAATGGTAAAGACAAAGTTTAATATAATATCCCTTTGCCTATTTCTTCATACAATCAATGGATTAATATATAAATAAATGATAAATGAAAAAGACAAGTCAATATACAATAAATAAACACATGCACTAAAAGTACATATACATATATACATATGTAAATTATACACCACCTTAAGACTTCAAACGACCAACCAGAAGAGGAAAATTGTACGTATACAGTTTGCATTGCACAATTGAGCTTTTATTGAGGGAATATTTCCACATTGAAGGAAATAGCCTTATTTATTTTCTTAGTTAGCTGACAAGATCATTTCTGTCCAGCAAATGTATTCACTGATATATATATAATACTATTTAGTGGTATATATATATATAGTGTATTTATACTTAGGTCAACATAGTGCAGGCCTGTGAAGCCACAGTTAGGCCGACTGTCAGAAAGTGACAAAATGTACTGCTGCATCTCTAAATTTTACTAACAGACTTGTTGTGCTGAGATTTTACTGGAGCTTATGCGTCAGCCATGTTGCTTGGTAGCCCGGTTGTCTTGATCTTATCATCCTGCTCTTGGCAAGAGAGTAAATATTGTATTTTTAAAAAAATATCCATCTATTGCTGATGTCTGACTTATATGAGAATTCAACCAAACAACTGGTTTCTGTATTTTGAAAAGAATAATTTATGCCACACAATGTCCCATATTTATTAAAGTGAGAGGATGTTTAAAAGTTGGCTCTGATGCCCCAGATGCAACCAAAAAGTACTGGTCTGACTTTTTTTGCTGGGTGTTTGCAGTCTCAGGTGGAAGACCGTCTGGACAGACTTGACGATGTGATCCATGTCCTGAGGAACCACGCTGTGGGTCCCACACCTGGATTGCCCACTGACATCCACAGCCTGCTGAATCAGACCCACCATTGCCACCCGGGCTCTGCCAACACTCTGGCACTCAACTGTCACAATCCAGCCATGGTGAACAACCATTACTTTGAAGTATTTAGGGAAGGACAGCGGGTATGGAAATTCCATGTTGTGTGTGAACACTTTGAGGGCGCCCTGGTATTCAGTTTCAGGAATTTTTCCACCCCCTACGTCTGCATGCTTTCCTCATGCAAAGGTTGTTGTCCTTGAAATAGGAAACTGAGCACAATGGGAGTGTGCGGTGATGCGTCACCCTTGTATGGAGAGTGTACAGTATGTACAGCCTCTAATTCCATTGTGGGGTGATGGGGGATGCCTGTGTTGTGCACTCCCATTCCAGCGTGTTTGCCTTTCCCCAGACCAAGGGGATTTCAGCCCAGCTGGAGTGGAAGTATATGCAGGGGAAAGGAGTTTTTAGTCTAATCCTTTGGGGGAGGGGGGTTTTAAATTCTCTGACTTTTATTTATCTATTTTTTTCAAATGATGTGTCAGTTAGGATTGAATCTTCCTGAAAAGAATTAGGGGTATGTTTACTAGTTTTAAAAGAAGATAAGATTAAGATTTCCTGAGATTAAATGAATAGTTTAGAGCGAGAAATCTACTCAGGGTTACGTCAGAAATGAGAGGGCAGATGTCGGTTTTGTGACTTATCTGTCATTGGTTGGATCTGAAGAGTTGCATACACTATGGGACTGAACCAGGTTCACTGTCTCGGATGGATTAACTGAACCACAGCGTTCACATTCAACCTTTTCAGGTGCTCAATGTCCAGCCAAGTTCATGAGCCAACCATTACTGTCATTATCTCATCTTGTTCTTTGTGTGTCATAAAGGTTGAAGCTGTCAGCATGAACAGCAACCACTCAGCCTTCCAGAGCCGTACACAAAATGGCCACCCATACCCAGCCAGACCGAGGGCCCCACTACAGCCCATGCCAGGTGGAGGTAGAGCCGAGTTATTCCTCTCACCCATCCTCCAAAGTGTTCCCCTCTGTGGTCTGCAACTATTACAACATCTATTTTTCACTGTTTACCTTTATTAAAAAATGTATGTGATATCCCACAGGAGGTGTGGGAGTTCAGGGAAGTTTGGAGCTGAAGATGGAGAACAGAGAAAGAGAAGAGATGATGCACACCAATCACAGTCACAGCTCTGACAGCCAGAGATCAGATGAGGAGAGTGAACACAAAACACAAGGAGAAAACAGCACAAGGAACAGGTAAACACACACACACAGCAGCCATCTGGTCATAAAAACTATTTTGTTGTGTGAAACTTTGTGCAGAAACTGTAGGAGAAAAACTGGCCTAGACTTTTTGTGCTGATAATGCAGAGTCAGGGCTTTCTGCTGAGACAGACTGTGCATGATTCATCAGAGTATTTTGTGACGGGAATTAAAATTATATATAGTTCAACAGAATTATGAACTATATGTATGCGATTACACCAAATATTTTAAACTCAAATTTCTCTCACTCAAAGTCAGGTATTAATGGCTTATTGACGTTCAGTTTCACTAATTTAAAATACTGTCAGACCTCCCTCTGTGAAGGACAGCTGTGTCCATGCGGTCTGTTGAGCTCTGCCTCATATTGCTTCTTATGTCCTGTGACGCTACATTAAATTAAACAATGGAAAAAGAGGGATAAGAACAGCTGCTCTGACACACTATTCATGGTAAAGACATCGTTCCCAACACTTCAGTCAGGATTAAGGCTGAGATGCAGCCTACGCTGAGTCTTTACTGCAGTTGTATTCTTTTTGACTTGGGCTGCAATGAACAATAATTATATATATATATATAATTATCATCACAGGTTATTAAATTGATGGGGTGATGTCAATAAATTATTTTTCATGAACAATCGTCAAAGTCATTCAGTAAAAAAAATAATTAAAAAAACCAAGTATATATATATATATATATATATACTCGTTTTTTTAATATATATATATACATATACATTCGATCTGACTGGGGTTTTGGTGCTAATGAGCCATTAAAATATTTTATTTTTGTATTAAAACTAAACTGTACATCTTGAAAGTCCTCACAGATTAAATTGTATTGTCCTGATGTCTGTAGTCCCAGAGGTCACTTTCGGACGATCGTCCTCATGACATCAGCCCTGATGTCTGAGTGCATGGTTTCTTCTTACTCAGCTCGATAATCAATCTTGGCATATATGAATGACCTCCAGCAACAATTTTGCTATTGGATGTTATTTTGGTTTTTTATCAAAACCAATGAAGAAATATTAGAAACTGAAGCAATAGTGAAAAAAAGTGCATCTCTTGATTAAGAACGGCCACTGACTGGCATGTCAGTGAAATTTGCTCAGCAGGGTTAATTATTAAATAAAGAATGTGTTACTGGAAACATGGGCTGGCTGCGATGCTCTTGTAAACTGCCTTTACATAGCTAATGATGGAACATTCGACACCCTGTGTAGTCTGAGTAACATAGTGTCAGCTCAGTGGCCAGCAGAGGGCAGAAAAATCCACAGTATAACTTTAATATACTGAATATACAGTATAATATACTGAAGCCTCCACTATCAGCCACCAAAGCTAAAGTATCATTATTTTTAAAAAGGTTGAATTTCACATTTACATACATTAATGATGCTGTCTATATTTTTCTTGTATCATCTTGTCTTTACAGCATCCATGAGGATGAGGACCTGAGCCCGGAGCAGAAGGCTGAACGTGAGCGTGAAAGGAGGATGGCCAACAATGCCCGCGAACGTCTGCGTGTGCGGGACATCAACGAGGCCTTTAAGGAGCTGGGCCACATGTGTCAGCTGCACCTGAAGAGTGAGAAGCCGCAGACCAAACTGCTGGTGCTGCACCAGGCTGTGGCAGTCATCCTTAGCCTGGAACAGCAAGTCAGAGGTCAGTGCGTCGTGGTTGCAGGCCCAGTGGTGCAGGGAGGCAGGAAAGGCTGCACGTCTTTGTGTCTGATGAGGGAGATGCAATGACTGGGTTTTATCCCTTCACCAAGTAAAGCAGAGAGTAAAAAAAAAGACGATAGAAAAAAGTTAGTGCAGGAGAACGTGCTTTCAGCCACACTTATCCAGACTTAATTACAGTTTTGTTTTGATTGCAGGCATAAAAATAAAACAATGAGCTGAAAGAAGTTAAAACAGTTCAACTGCAGAGTTGGGGTTAAATTCCTGTGTTAAAACAATAATGTGAAGCTTTACAGTGCCTGTGAGGGGAATGCATGACTTGTTGTAGACACATCAAGAATACCCTGTACATTCATCTAACAGAGAAATAACAAAAAGTCGACTGCTAAAGCAAAATTTATGAGGCATTTTCTAGTAGTTTCCACTGAACTGACATATTTGAATGTCCATTGCATACAGAGTGGAAATGAGTAAACCACCCCGACCCTTCTGTTTCTTCTTGTCCAATTCTAACCCCGTTGTCTGCTGAATCCCACAGAGAGGAACCTGAACCCGAAGGCAGCTTGTCTGCGGAGGAGGGAGGAAGAGAAGACGTCCACAGTCATGACAGATCCACAGTCCATGCATCTCGCTTTCCATCCCAGTCTGACTGACCCAGCCAACCCCATGGGTCACCTCTGAGCATCTGATACCACCTACATCACGCCCAGCAACAAGTATTTAACACTTAACTCTTTCAGTTTGATATTGGTGATGAGTAATGTTTTTGGAAAATGAGATGTCCAAGATATATATATATATATATATGTAATTGTTGAAAACTGGTTTGCAAAGAGTTAATATATTCAAACCATGATGTCTTTACTTTCAGAGATATTAAGTGGAAAAGTTGATATTAATATATCTGTTTCATTGTTATGCAACTCTGCATATAATTAATGATGTGAAATAAAAAACGTTATTTGGGCCATATAAAGTTAATATAAAAAGTCTGCCGTTATCTTTTATGCCACCAGATGTTGAGTGAAGAGCGTCCCAGGAGCACCCAGCGCTTCTTGTGAATTTGGACCCGAGCAGAGAGGTTCACCTATCCGAGTTTCAAGTGTGATGCAGTTGAACAATCATCTCCTCACCTCCTAAATGGACTTCAAACTTTGTGCCTAAACTTTACTAGTGACAGACAAATGCATTGTAAGCTGCAGATGTTTTGTACATATTTTGTATATTTATTGATTAACCTTATGTTTGATTACTTCTGAGAGGATGAAACCCAGTACGAGGTCCAAGGTGTCATCTGCAGTTTTAATTTTGGCAGGGCCAGGTATATTTTTGTCTGACTTGACAGTGTGTCCATATTTGCGATGTACACTCATGATTTCCACCGAGCTCAGAGGACTCATTACCCCTTCATGTGTGTTCAGACAACAGATTTGATTTGTCCTGTGGTTGGTGTGCGTGTGTGAGTGTGTGCGAGTTGCAGGAGTTTGACCATTCTGTGAATGAACAGAGCTCCGAGAATGTTCTGTAACGTGAGGGCATCATCTCTTATTTGTATATTTGTTATAAATTCGTTATGGTATACTGTAAACAGGAAGATTACACTTACTGAAACACTGGTGAACAGAATTCTTCTTCTTCTCAGTGTAAATATCGCTCCTCAACTGTAGTCAAGGCTCTTTGCATGTTTGAGTTTTTCATAGAACTTTTTTTTTTTTGTACGTAACTTATCTTTTATACAGATGTTGTGAATTTAATAATGTCTCCAGTTGCTTTTTATCATTCTGATTTCACACAAAATATTTTTTGTGCGGTTTTGTTAGATGTAGCCACATTTCATGCTCTGAGCAATACAGTGTTACTGAATAATTGATGTCTTATTTGCTTGTCATACTGCTGAACAGAAAATGAATAATCGATAATAATCTGAAATACTCCTATCATAACATGTACAGTATGTGTACAGTTTGAATTAGCCTACAGGCATGTGTCAAAATAATAATGTAGCAATAAATGTGTTTTTTCAAATAGTTTGAATCTGAGTGATTGATAATACACACACATATGTTTATATCAATGTACTTTAATTATGTTTTCAAAATAATGAAAAAACATTTTCAAAAAAGACAAAATATTTACTCATCACAAAACCTAAAGCCCAAGCTGTGAGCTAAGCCCAGCTGAGACTAAACAACAAGCTGCATAAAACACACAAGATGATTTTTTTTTTCTTCTTTTTTTTAAAATACAGAATCAGTGAGTCATCTCTTCATCTGTGAGCTTCACAGAGCCTTTGGTCTATTTATAGCAGGTCTTTATTTCAGACACCACGTTTAATCAACGCTTGCATAAAAAAAGATGTAACATGGTTCATTAAACCTGAATGATGGCAATATTCAGGTGACATTTGAAAGTGATCGTGGGTTGTTTAAGGTCCTTGTCTCAAGAATGAATGTTTGCTTGTTAACTTTGATGTTGTAGCTTCACTGCAGAGAGAGATAGATGTGTATAGGTAGAGGCTAGTTAAGTGTTTTAACCTGAGTTAATGTTAAGAGGTTCATGAACATCACACTGAACTGGAGTCAATCCAATATTCAGGAGACACATGTGACGTGAAAACCCCACAGATCTCTGAGTGTCCAGCTGTTAAACTTCAAGATTTACTGTTTTGGGGACAAACGTTTCCTCTTCAATGCTAAAAACTTCCCAGCTGATTATATGATAGTAGATTGGATAAAGTCAAATGTGAAACAGCTTCCTTTAACCTTTGTGGGAACTTTGAACCTCCACCTTTAACAGTCTTCACATGTTGGTCCAGTGTCCCGTCCGGGACTTTAGTGGATCAGGATATTACAGTGTGGTAGGTGGTCCAGTGATTCTCATCAGTCCTACACCCTCCCTGTGAGCGCATTACATCATACACAGCCCGCAGTTATACGGGCTGAATGTCTGACAGGCTGTGAACGCCTCTCCGAGCGGGACAGTGTGATCGTGTCCGGGCGGAGGACAGTGTGAGCAGACACAGGAGGAGGATACAGCCGGTAGGTCTCACCTCACATCCACTTCTTTACAAGTCTTTTTTGCTCAAAGAAAAAGTCTAATTTCTGACCGAGCTGTAGTTTATGTGTGTATGTCGGTGCTGAGTTCAGGAACCCAACGTAGTTATTTTTTTCCCCACTTTTTCTCTTGTGTCCCTCCTGCTGGACTTCAATGGGACATTTTTGTCTCAATATCAGAGTTTATGTGTACTGAATGTCTCTGTATTTGCCCTGAGTGACTGAAACCTTTTTTTTTTTTTTTTGAAGGTAACTGTGAAGCCACGCCAGCTGGATCCGTACAAACGCAGATCAGCAGCAAATAAACTTGCAGCCCAAATAAAGTAAATATTGTGCCACTGCTCACTAAGTAATGCCTCATAAACAGTTATAAGGAGTAATTAATGGCACTGTTAATGTTTGATAAATCATTAATTTCAGAGAACAGTTATAAGATATTAAGGAAATAGGGTTGCCAGGTTTTTATGAAACCCTCATTCTGCATACACTTAATAGCTTTTTCTTCAGAACTCAGTCTTATATTCATGAAGATGACCCCTAACATTGACGTTTGGACCCGGTGGTGAGTAGCTGCTGCTGATAGGTGATGTTAATAAAGTTTGTGATGGCTTTGGGTGAGAACAGTTTATTTTTAGTTGGTGGACTTTCTGATGAATTTATCAATCCGTTAAAGGACAAATTAACAATCTACCAAATCTAAAATCCTGTTCTTATTAATAACTAAGCCACAGATTTTCTGTTGAAGACATGTACAACCTCAAAAGTTACTACATGGCGGTCCAAGGGTTTGATTCGTTCATCATGTAATCACTTTCTCGCAGGTTTGAGCCTGTGTTCCTTCCTCTAAGATTGTCTCTTCTTAGGTTCTGTCAGCGTTACATTAAAGATGTTCAATTCCCCAAAAAGTCCATCAGAGCAGACAATGGGAATTTAATAACTAAGAGTAAATAAGTATGCTGAAGGGGGATTTTGTACAACCTGGTAACCTAAAAGGTATGCCCATTCATGGGTTTGAACTGATCTAACTAATGTAGCAGTTCATAAAAACACTATTAGTCAGAGCTTATAAAGCTTTTACCTTGTTGGGGAGTGGCACAAATACTTTTCTTCCTGGACTTTGTGAACACAGTGTTGTTGTGTTTCTGTTGTGTAGTAATGAATATATCCTTGCTGGGGCTAGTTTTATCTGGAGCACAACACTTCTTGTGTCCTTGTGTGTCTGCCCCACAGTAACATATTTGTTGACAAACATTTTGCCCATGTGTCCTCCAGTGAAGTGGGTGACGACACCTCGGAGACTTCGGCCAGCTGTAGTCGTCATTCAGACAGCTCAGCGTCGGCTGTACAATAGTGCACTGTTATCAGCACACAGGAGGAGCTGTTTTCATTGGACAGCAATATGATGCTGTTGTCAGTGTCTGTATGTCTCACGAGTGCAGCTGTGTGAGGAGCTCCCTGTCCGTCATTGTGTGTCATTGAGGCACCAACTCAGCTCCACTGTTTTGTAAACACTAGCCTCAGCTGGACCAACCTGATGCATCACTTTTCGGTTCACCTTCCCAAGCAGGATTTTTCACTGACCTGACTGTTTTTTGTTTGTTTGTTGGTTTTTTTTTCTTGCCAGTTCGTCTGTTGATCTAGTGAAGTCAGGATGGAGTCTCACAGACTGAATGGCTCTCCAGACATCAGGGTACAGAGGAGCTACATGCAGGAGGCCAGTCTCAGAGGCAGCCAGGACAACTTGTTTGGAGTGAGGGTGCAGGTTCAAGGCTTTAAAGGTCAGCCCTATGTGGTTCTTAACAGTTCTGTACAGGAGAATCACAGGGACATCTCAGTCATCACTCATCAGGCGGGATACAACCCAGGTATGGTGAGGAGGTCTGTGGATGAAAGACATTATCCAGCTGAGACACAGAGAACAGCAGCCTCATCTGTCCTTAATTATAAGAGACACCCAGAGATTCTCAGACCTTATGACCCCGAAAGTAACAACCTGAACGTTGTCATTCCCTCGCAACTAACCTCAGTTGCCCAACCTGGAACTCCTCCCGAGAAATTGCTGAATGCAAACACAACCAAACCCAGGATCCCTCTCCCAGCTGAGGGTCTAGGGGAAGACCAAGCTGATGTGGCCCATAGCAAGTCACCACCCTTAGGTGGACACATCCCTGCAAGGTCCCCAAACCTCGTGGACACAGACTCCATTTTATCTGTGGGGAAGCTAATAAGCCAGTTCAACAGCAGCCAGCGGAGGGGAAGGGGAGGCCCAAGGAACAGACTGGACCCGGAGCAGTGTCGAAGGTCACGCAGTGTGGACAGCGGACGAACCTCAGACTCCTCTTCGTCCTCCTCTTCCTCCAGCAGACCCTCATCTCTCAAGGCCATCAAGGGGGAGATATATCCTCCTGGGTCAGCCAGGGCTCGACTCCTCGGCAGCCAGGCCCCTCTGACGAACAAAGAGGAGGAGCAGAAGCCCATCACACTACTGAAAGGACATCATGAAAAAGAGACAATACCCCCACATGCTGCAAATCTGCTTCACAAGACTACATCTGTCTCCAGATCATTTCCTGACCATACCAATGAATCAGATGAAAGAGATACACAGGTAATGAGATTGGTTTGGATTACAGTTTTTCATTTAAAGATATCATTTATTTGCTGTATGTTGTCTGACCAGGTCACTCCTGATCTTCTGAAAGGACAGCAAGAATTTACAGTGGACCCAACTGAAGACACAACAAAGCTAATATTGTTCACATACCTCAAGGACGGGTAAGTTCTCCTCAGCTCTGACACGTAGATGACCACTAGCGGTTTATCTTAAATTAGATTACCTTAACTTAGTTTAACACAAAGACAAGACAGCTTCATTTTTATAAAGACAGAGATGGGGTATCAAGGCAAAATAAAATTCAAGTAAAATAAAAGATGAGAATTAGGCAAACGGCTTGCATCCAAAAAAATCCATCAAACAACTAATGTATTTAATGTGCACAAAAAAGAAACACAGAAATACCACACGTTATGGTTTTATAAGGACTGATTGCCTGGACTAATTCTTGGCTGGAGTAACTCGAGTAACTTCCTGGAGTCAAACAAAGGAGGTGCCATGTGTACTAACTGCCAAATCTAGCTTACTGTTAAGAATGAGAGCAGTCCAATACTTTGATCTAACTTCTGGCAAGAAGGAAAAAACTGAATATTTCCTCAAACGCCAAATTTTTCTTATGAACTTGCTTAATAAATGAGTTTGCATTTCCACTTGTTTCAGCTGAACATGCAGTGGTCTGTAGAGTACTCAGATAAGGGGGTGCCAATCCAGCTGTGTGTGCTCAAACACACAGCAGTCAGGAATGCAGAGTATGAACTCGTTTCCACAGATAAATAACCATTTCAAGAGAGAATATTTAAGATTCATATGTGCTGTGGGAGGGCACTGCCATGTATTTGTTGAGCTGGCAGCTGACTACATTTCATGTTATCATTACAAGCCATCAGTGTGTTTGTGAAATGTTTTTCTTGCCTCTCAGGACGACTGACGATGACTCCACCACTCAGAGGAAAGTCAACCTTCTGCTTGAAAGGATCAACGGGATCAAATGGAGGACTGCTGAGAATGTGGAGGAGGAGGAGAAAGTGTGTTGGGATGAGATGTTTTCCAGTGTTGATAGTTGTTCGGCTTGTTTTGATGTCTTTGGCCAGAACTTGTAATGGTGCCTCTCTTTTCCTGAAGGATTATGCATCTGAGGTGATGCATTTGCAGGAGAAGCAGGCAGCACTGGAGAAAGAAGTGTCTGGGTTGAAGCAAAAACTGGAAACGGAGATGAAGGTGCAGCGTGACTCCATCCTGCTGACTCACTTCTAAACCACTTCCTGTTCCTGTGACTGACGGTGTCCCTTTCTTTTATTGTGTTGTGCAGAATGAGAAGACTCTAGCCAAGGCCTGTGAGAAGGCCAGGACTGAGAAAAAGAAACTTCAGGAAGAGCTGACCAAAAGTCAGACAGAGCTGTGCAAACTTAGGGACAGACTGACTGAAATCGAAGCAGAACTTCAGTCTACCAAACAGGAGTAAGGATTTTGGCCACTCAGGCATTCCAGTCTCCAAGTAAACACTTATCAGCTAAAATGAGGATGCAACTGAAAACTCTGCTCACATGTTTCACATATATCTTGTAGACATGACAGGGCTGTTAATGTGCTCATCTAACTCACAAGACAGCAAATAATAATGTATGAATCCCATATTTCCTTAAACCTTTCCTTTTAATGATCCTTGTTAAAAGGAAAGGTTTAATGATTCGTGTTCATGTTTTCCATGGACAGAAAATGAAAGGAAACACACTTTAGCCCAACACTGTGCTTCACTTTCTTTGACAAAGCTTCTGCTCGTACTCTTAGGTCATTCAAGTGAACTGTAATGTGTGATCTGATGAAGGCCATTTGAGCAAAACCTTTTGGATTAGGTGTGCAGATATCTACTCCTGTCCACCCCTGTTTTAAACCTTAAAGCAGGGCTAGGAGGTTTCTCTTCTTGATGCAGAAATATGGAGCTTAATTATGTCTGTCATTCCTGCGCATTGTTGTTTCTTTTGTGTTGGCAGGTTGAGCAAGATGAAGGCAGATAGAGAAAGATCTCGGATAGAGATGAAAGACCTTCAGCAGCAGCTCTCTGAGATGCACGATGAGCTGGATCAGGCCAAGAAGGCAGAAATTATAAATACAGAGAAAGATGTTCTTCTAAAGGTAAATTAAACCAGATGTAGGCAATACATGTCCAACACCATCAGCAGCTCTAAAGCCTCTTCACTGCATTCGAGCTAGTGACACTGTGTTGTGATGGATGTCTGTCAGGAAATCGCGCAGCTGAGTCTGGACTTTCAGGAGATGCTGCTGAGGAAAGAAGAGCAGGAGGAGGTGCTGCACCACCGGGAGAGAGAACTCAATGCCCTGAAGGGGGCGCTCAAAGGGGAGGTGGAAACACACGACAAATACATAGAAGCTCTGAAAGAGGAATATCAACAGGAGCTTGAGAAGCTGCTCCGGGATTTGGAGCTATCCAAAGAGGTAACAGTTTATATGTGTCCTTAGAATTCTCTTTATTTCCAAAAAGATCAAATATAGCTTATTTTGCATCTCGTTCATTAATCATTTGTGACTTTAACATGTCTCTTAGAGCAATGCTCTGCTGTGTCAAGAGAAGGCTGAGGCAGATGGGGAGAAAGGTGTAGCTAAGGTGCACCTGAAGGAGCTGAGCCAGGAGAGAGATCAGCTGAAAGGGAAGGTGCAGGAGCTCAACAAGAAAGTGGATCAGCTCAACCAGGCAATCCAGGAGGCTAAAACCACGGAGAGACTGCTGGAGCAGAGAGCAAAGCAGCTGGAGGTGGGCAATGTGGCCACGGGTGGACAAATTCTTTATGGGATCATGCTTTATTTGTTTCCATGCTCATGGGTGTGTGTTTTTTTAGGTCAAAGTTTATATAGTTGATTTGATGTGTGTTTTTGTTCCTCAGAGGGAAAAGCAGCAGGTTGAGGATCTGCTGAAGGATGTGAGGAGGAACGAGGAGGAGATGTGTCAGTCCAACCAATCACTGCTCACTCGGTTGGAGGATGTGCAGGTAAGACCGGGTCACAGAGAAAGCTGGATTCAATGTTGAGCTGGTTTTCAGACCATGAGAGGATTCTTCGCAACAATTTGAAGCTGCTCTTGTTTTGTTTTGTTTTTTGACAGAGTAAATTGACCAAACTCAATCATGAGCACAGGGAGCTGAAGGAGAAGCTCAAGGAGGAGCGGAAACAGATAGAGGAGCTATGGAGGGCAAAAACTGAGCTGGAGGACGAGAGGAGGCTGCAGGACCGGGCTGTGGATCAGCTGCAGAGGAAGGTTAGAGGTGGACCTGCACTATTTATTAGACCCAATGGAAAATTCTACTTTTTTGGAGCCAAACCCCCAAAAGCTGCAGCCACATGAGATCAGCAAAAACTGATGCGGAAAGCTGATATTTCTTGTTTGCTTGTTTATTCGATCCTTTATATTCACATACCCAAATAGTTCCACAAGCTCTGCTTTTTCTTCCGTTCAGATGAATAACATCATGGAGGAGTGCGAGGCATCTACGGACATTCTTCAGAACCAGGTCGATGAGGCCAGAGAAAAGAGTCAGAGGGAGTTGGCTGAGCTGCGTCGACAGCTGCAGGAAAAGGGAGCAGAGCTGGAGAAATCCCGACAGGCAGCCAAAAAACTGCAGGAAGAGGTGTGGTGCTCATTGTCTCTCTTATTCATCAGTTTGTGGCTTCAACTGCCTTAGTCACTAATAAAATGCAAAGTCAGCAGCATCATCAAATAAGCTCATGTCCCTTTGTTAGGATTTTTACCTGATGAGGTGCTATGAGGATCCTCATAGAAGTTTTCACACAGTCAGATGTGTTACCAGACTGTTAGCTCTGTTTTCAGAATAACGTCTGACTGACTGAGTGCCCGCTGCTCAACACCAGCCCACAACATGCTACCTTATCTCGTAGTCTGTTTACTCAGCGGTGTGTTCTGTGTTCAGCTTCTTCCTCTGGAGCAGGATCTGCAGCGTTGTCACAGGGAGCAGCAGGAGGCCCAGTTGAGGGGTCGGCAGCTGGAGCAGAGGGCGGAGGAGCTGGAGGAGAGGAACGCGGCCACAGTGGAGGACAGAGAGCGCCAGGTCAAACTCATGGAGGTAAACGTCACAGGAGCTCCTACTCAGGAAGCTTAGCCAATTAAGAAGGTGGCACAAGACACGCATGCATCCAAATGGAAGTGATAATGCAGAAAATACTAATTCATAAACATAAACAGGAATCAAATTAAATGAAAATATTAAAAACATGCTGCAGCTGTAATCATCTTTGGGTCTTCATTAACACTTCATTTATCCACAGGAGGTTTATGAGTGTTTTCTGTAGCTGTTGTGGCAGAGAGAAGGACTTTTCTAAATGTTCATTAATTCACAGTATTTAACAAGAATAAATGATACAGTGAGAAATGTTTATATTATCACGGCAGCTGTGCTTCACTATGCTCATTTAAGCCCTGGCTAAAACTCAGCAGTAATGATCTCTGGTATCTCAATATGTTTTAGCAAAAAGCTGCCATGTTGCTCTGATGGCCAATTAGAAACTGTTCTCACTCTTATTTGAGGGCACAGTGGAGCGTACCTTACTTTATCACATGCTCTGAAAGTGTTTATCTGTTCAGGTGCCAGTATTTGCACTCACTTGTTCCTGTGAAATATGATGGTATTGGAGGGCGCCATGCCAACAACATCTTGTCGCTCAGAACTGTTTGTCTTCCTCATGAGTGTAAGGACACAGTGACATGAGCATGCTCACTGTTGACGCTGCGTATCAACTGGGGAAGCTCATGTTTACTGTAAGAAGTTATCAGACCTGTCTGGGTGCTCTCAGGAATCGTCTCTCACCCACTGTCACTCCTCCACCCCCCTCCACTTTTCCACTTTCATTGTCAAACACTGACATCCAAGCAGAATTTATCATTCCATATTTTTCAAATGTGATTATCTTCTTAGGCTTAGTGCATTTTTCCCAGCAGCCTCCTCATGTATAACCCAATATTACTTTTCTAACCACACCCTTTTGGCTTAGATCTGTCATGTTGACTGCACTGGTAAATGTCATTAAATGGTGAAATATGATGGTTTGTCACGCTGTGAATATTTTTGTCTCAACTCAGGGACGGATTAGTCGCCTTGAAGAAGATCTCCATGATGAGCGCAGCAGTGCTGACCGCCTGATGGAACGATTAGACAAAACTAAAGAGCAGGCAGGTTTACTCCCTACACACATCTCTCGCTTTGAATGAGCTAACAGTCATAAATTTCTCACCAGAGAAGCGAGAGCCTATCAGTGATAGAATTATGCCCCTTCTCAAGTTTGAATACCCAACCCAATATCAATTTTTATCATGAACAGATGTAAAGCTGAGTGCTCAGATTTCCCCTCAGACACTGAGAACTGCTGGTTGGTGTTCATTAAACAACCCTCGTTTTTCTTCCTCCAAACTCAATTTGTAACTACCCTGAAATACGACTGAATGCCTCCGACTTCGTATGTGTTTCCTCCTCTGATTCCAACATCCTCTGTGTGTGAAGTAGGCCACCATTCATGGGAGAAAAGCAGCGCAGACTAATTGACACAAAACATTGTTTTTGGGAGCATTGCAAAGACAAAAACAGCTAACTATTGTGAGCAGCTATTCACACTCCCTACGCTGGGCCTCTGAATGTTATTAGAGAGGAGAAAGCCTTTCGGTCTGATGTGGCCAGTCAGTACAGACAACATTTCCTCTGGGCTTAGGAGTGAAGCTTGAGAACTTTTCATTTAACCTGGAAGTGCTTGTCAACATGTCCTGCAGATTTTAATACCATACGGCTGTGATTTTACTTAAGAGGGCGTGCACGTGTACTGACCTTCTTGGCCCACTATAAATTTATGATATGCTATATATTAAGACTGAAACAGTGTGTGTGTGTGTGTGTGTGTGTGAGACAGATGGACCAGATAAGGAATGAACTGATGCAGGAGAGAGCAGTCAGACAGGACCTTGAGTGTGACAAGACAAGCCTGGAGAGACAGGTACCCCTTATGGTCTCCATACCATGTCTACTTGTTATCAATGTGACAAATGTACATTATTTACATTGACATATTCAAAACTTAAATTACACATATTTATATTTCTCCATCTTTTTAAGCGTTACGTTTTATATTTCTTATTTCTAAAACTTAAATGTATGCTCTTCTAATGATGAATCCAGACAGTTAGTCTTGGACTAGCATCCTCTCATTTATAACTAATATAAACTGATGAGAACCATGAGATGTGGCTGAAAACCAAGGCTTTGTGTTAAGAATTTTTTAAATGATCAAATGGTTCATGAATTTAAATGTTTTTATTCAGGGAGTTAACATTGTGAAACTTTGTTAAGTTAATCACCATCTGTCAGTTCAACCCCATGCTTACCCAGCATGTACACATCAGATCTGTAACTGCACACAAGATCCAGAGTTATTCCTCTCCTTCCATTGAAGCATCGGTGAAAACGTAGAGATATATTAACAGTTTCTGTACAGATTGAGTTTTCCCTTACAAAATGCATCATGTGGAATATTTAGGTCGAGATGGTGTCAAGCAAATGCATATCCATCCCTATGAAACATTTGCAAAGCTGATTTTTTGGAAAATGCACCTTTATTCTTTGACGCTGTGCTGTTTAATTTTATGTGTTAGAATAAAGACCTGAAGAGCAGAGTGACCCATCTGGAGGGATCACAGAGGACCAACCAGGACTCACTAGTCTTCAAACTGAATGGCCGCATCCAGGAACTGGAGGAGAGGTTACAAGGAGAAGAACGGTATTTATATCAGTTACAGACATGAGTGTACGCAGAGTTAGAACTGACCAGTGAAGGCTAGTTTGAGTAACAGCCCCATCAGATACTTGATGGGAGCTTTGGAGCGGTGAATCCACCCATATCACTTTCTCTCTGGTTGTAAGAGTGAGAGTGTCTCCGTCCTGAGCACACTAGGAAAGTGTTGAGTTACAGGAAGCTGCAGCAGCGACGTGATCTCTTGGTGCCTTTGCCCTCAGGGACAACAACAGCCTGCAACAAGCAAATCGCAAGCTGGAGCGCAAAGTCAAGGAGATGAAGATGCAGGCGGATGAGGAGCACATCAACCTGCAGAACGAGAGAGACCAGGTAGACACATCTTCAATCATAAAGAGTAAAGGTAGGCAGTCAGGAGCGGCAGACTTGACTCCTATCTCGCTTTTTGAACTCTGCAGTTGACTCAGAGGCTGAAGACGGCAAAGAGGCAGATGGATGAAGCCGAGGAGGAGATCGAGCGGCTGGAACACACAAAAAAGAGGCTGCAGAGGGAGCTGGATGAGCAGATCGATGCCAACGAGCAGCTTCACGGCCAGCTGAGCACACTGCGGAATGAGATGAGGTGACCGCTCACCTTTGATTTACTCTGCTGCATCAAATTGAGTTGTTTAACTGCAGCCGTTTTATTCATTGCATTGACAGGCGGAAGAAGAAATCACCTTCCCTCATCAAGGTTGTAGAGGATGACGGGAACGACGTGGACAACTCTGGCTCTGACTGACTGACCTGAAAGAGCCGTGGATTTATTAATTCTGTATATTAACAACTCAGGTGTGATTTTATTACATTTCCAGGTGTGAGTGGTCTGACACCTTGCTGTGGTTGCCCTCTTGTGGCAACAAGCAAAACTACTATATCTGACAGTAACTCAAGTTGATTTTTATGTTTCCTAAGTTATTCTATTGTTGTGTGGGTTCATATGGTGCAAATTACAAATCCTTAACTGCTGAATAAATGTATTAAAAAATGTTTCCTAAATTCACTCATGTTTATACACATCTGAAATAAATCTGGATGATGTTTGTGTAAAGCATCGAGTTTGTCAATGACTAGACACAACACACACGAATGCAGTTAAAGGAAATTCAATAACACACAGTCCGTCATGTGTGCTCTGAAAATGTTTCTTGATGACAGAGTGGATGTGATTGTACAAAAGGATCAATGGTCTGTGCTGAATGGCTCTGCTGCTGTAGAGGTGGGGATTTGACAGGAGTGGTCTGGCCATTTTCTGAATATTTGGCAGGTTGAACAGCATTTTGCACTGTGATACACCGAAATTCATCACAAGAGAAGCATGAGGCAACACTGCGCTCTGAAGCACGGAATAGTCAAGGAATTCCTGGCAGAATTCCTGGGAACATTCGTCTTGGTTGTAAGTAAAATGTTGTTTGTTAAAACTGTTCTTCTTTTCTGAGCTTTGAACTGAGCAGAAGAGCAGAATGTTTCAGTGCAGTTAACTTCATGTAACGCATATGCTTCATGACTAATGTTAAAGTTGAACTAAGTTTTCTTGTCAGAGATGCTGTTTATAAGTTCATTTCAGTTTATTGCTGAAGCCACCCAAGCGGATCTTCAGATACTATAAAAACTTGTACAGACCCATAGTGGTGTGTTTAGGGCTTATGGTGGTGTAAATGCTCTGGGCAGGTGAGTCACTGGTTCAGTTCTCTTTTCGTCATTCCCTTCTCCACTCTCCACATTAAACTAATGTTACTGGCTTTCCTTTGGAAAACACATTTGGGTTTTCTGTTCTTCTGTTCTTCTCCTCCTTACTGTTCAGTTGTTTGGCTGTGGCTCAGTCGCCCAGACCGTCCTCAGTCGAAACACTTTGGGTGAGCCTCTCACTGTCCACATCGGCTTCTCTGTAGGACTGATGATGGCGGCATATGTTGCTGGTGGAGTCTCGGGTAAGCATTTTATGTAGCTGTAAGTATCTCTCCAACTGTGAGTCTGATCTGTTAAATCAACTCATCAGTTTTCCTTTATAGTGGTTAACAATGTGTTTGCATATTCAGCTCTATGCTGCCTTCTCTCTGTGAAGTATTAATATCATTCATAGTTAATCTAAACAACCTGTGCAGGAACTTAAAAAACAGTCTGACACAGCTTGCTTGTGTGCGTTGTAATCCAACCATTTTTATTTATGTGTCCTGCGGCTTTTTGTAATATAACGTTATGCTTTCCCTTGTGCCACCTCCACTGCCCCAGTGTCAACAGGAACGTGGCAGATCTCCATCCAGATTCATTATATGTGTACTGATCATTGATTGGCTAGTGCTAGTCCACAGCCTCTCCGGGGTCATACATATCCCTGGGCACTAAATGTCCTGCAAACTACATTGATCACAGGCTTCATTCATCTGTCTATGATGGAGTACAGACTTGGTCCGAACGGGACCGCTCACCTCCTCTGAGCAGCAGCTATCTCCAGTTTTCCATCAAAAAGGACCAACTACATTTCTTAAAGACAGATCCCAGACAGGCTGGTTCCTAATGCGCTTTTACACATTAAAATCTTCACAGGATGTGAGCTCATTTTGATCGAAATAGAAGCAGAATAATGGTTACTTTTGTTTTTTGACTTACTGGGTGAATTTCCAACATGTGACCATTAATCTGCCTCTTTGCTCTTGAACATAAATAACACTGCCCGGGGGCTGTTCCCCTTCTGTTGCCTCTTGTAAATGTGATGGCCTCTCTAATGATGGAAAGGGTATCATGCCAGACATCCACACCCACTGCACCCCTCTTTCACGCTGTGCTTTGTCCTCTGTCCCAGGGGGCCATGTGAACCCTGCTGTGTCCCTGGCCATGGTGATTCTGGGCAAACTCAAGATCTGGAAGTTTCCTTTTTATGTCATTGCTCAGTTTCTCGGTGCTTTTGCTGGAGCTGCTGCAGTCTTTGGACTATACTACGGTGAATACACATGCACGTTTTATTGAACCCTAACTGTTGGTTGGACACTTTCTTTCATCAAAACTCAATATGTCATTATGAAGCAAAAAATATTTCAGCTACACGTCCATCAATATGAAATACTCAAAGATGAAAACAAACTATTTTGTTCTCTGCACAGATGCTTTCATGGACTTCACCAGTGGGATTCTGTCCGTGACAGGCATCAATGCAACAGGTCACATTTTTGCTTCCTATCCTGCGAGACACCTGTCAGTCCTTGGTGGCTTCATTGATCAGGTGAGCTGTGCTCACTGTGACCCAGTGATCCCTCCTTTAATGTGACCTCCATTCAGCTTTCAAATATTGCAAAGTCCGGCAAATGTGGCTAATGCAAAATTGATTGTCCCATTTAGTCTAGAAACAGCCCCACTTTTGCTTAGTTTGGGGTCTAATGACCCATTTCCTGATTTCCTCTGAGAGGTCAGATCTATAGTTGACACCATTTTTAGCCTGTTTAGCTGATGCAGCCATCCAAAAATGGCATGTCTAGAAAACCTTAAACTGTTTAATACTACATCAGGTGAACTACTGAGATTAATATAATTAGACTGACTGTGCTTATCTTAATGTCTCCTTTGTTTGTTTTGTCTAACAGTCACGCTTAGAGTGTGCTTGGAGGTGTCTTAATACCCAAAACCACCTCTGAAACATTAAAATAAGACTTTTTGTGTTCTAGTGACACATATCCAGTTAGTAGGAATGATAGGCCAAAATGATCAACCGTGATTTCATATACTCAATAGCAACTTCCTTAAACACTCAAGGCAAGATAAATACGATAGAAAAATAATTGGGGAAAACAAAAAACCAGTGACTGTGATTGGGAACGTCTGACCAGGGCTTGTTATCACATTTTGAAGTTTTGTGTTCATTCTGTAACTGGCAATTATATTTGCCTCTTTCAGGTGGTGGGGACAGGTATGCTGGTGTTGTGTATCCTTGCCATCATCGATGGTGGAAACATCGGAGCTCCTAAAGGTGTAGAACCTCTGGCCATCGGGCTGATCATCATGGCCATTGGTGTTTCCATGGGATTGAACTGTGGATACCCCCTGAACCCTGCCAGGGACCTGGGCCCCCGACTATTCACGGCCGTAGCAGGATGGGGGATGGAAGTTTTTAGGTAACAACTGAGAGGGACAGCTAAGGAGGTGGCAGATACTAGGTTTACTGTGTTTGATACAGTGGAGATAATTGAAGGAATAATCAGGTTAGTGAAGAAGGTTATATGAGACAACATTAATGTTGAAAATGTAAAAATATATTCTTGAGTCTAAATGGCTGTTTACTACATCATAGTATAAGTGTGTGCCCCCAAACTGGATTCCCTTTACTCATTTTATCGATTGGGATTTTTATTGAAGTAAACTGGTGAAGACTGGATCTGCTGATATGAGCCATACTGTTATATAATGTTATATAATGTCACATGCACTCTGCAGATGCAGGTGATGCTTGTGAACGATGCAGTGATGGCACCAATGACCTGTGGTTACCGCTGCACCAGCTGAATGAGTGACTGCCAGCAATTTGTGAACTCTTTCTTGTCTGATTTATTTTTTGGCAACATTTCATACTTTGCATACTTTGTGTTTGCAGCACTGCAGACTACTGGTGGTGGATCCCCGTGGCAGGTCCCATGGTGGGCGGAATTGTTGCAGCCATCATCTACTACATGCTCATCGAGCTGCACCACAAACACCGTGATGAACCCGAAATGCCCCATGATGAGGAGGACGAGGAGGAAGACGAGGACGACGAGGACAGTAGCCTGAAAGACAAATATGAGATGATCACCATGAGCTAAAAGAGACGTGAACCTCCAGGACTGACTGGTCACATTCACCGTCAGTCAGATGACAAACAGGCAGCACCTTCCTCCTGTATGGACAGGCTTCCTCTGTCAGTGTGCCCTCTGTGGTAGACCCATTAATAGCAGGTTAGCCTGTAGTTACATGTCTGATTGACTCGTTGCGCTGCAGACAGAAGCTTTTCCAGCTCAGTGACGGTACATTAAAACCTTCACTGGTCAAAAACCAAGGTAAAACAACTTAGGAAAGTGTTTAAGCTGAAATGCTGCAGCTAGTTGTGCTAGTTGTATGCTTTATGTTTCATAAACACGTGGAAATGTCAGCCCCGCTTCACATTGTTATTACTTTTCATAAAGACAATGTTGTAAATAAAGCATTGTAAATATCCTCTCTTTAAAAGTACTGGACTGGAATAATTGTTCAACATGCATGCAAGTTTCCTTTTAGGTTTACTCCCATTTCCTTCAGTGGCTGTGATGCTACCATCTGTATTTTCACTTCTTTTTTTTTTGTCGTTGTTCTAACTTGTAATTATCTTACTTGTTTTTCAAAACCCCCTGTTCATGATTACTATTTGTATTTTAATCTGTGTTGTTTTGTCTAAAATAAAGTTTCTACAAATATCAATTTCACTTCAGGAACTCATTTCACTTCATCAGTGAGACTCCATCATCTGTTTTATTTATCACTGACAGCCGCAGTTAAGCTGAGCGAATTTGTTGTTGTCATTTTCCTGTCAGCATTTAGACTATTGCCCTCGTATATCCTCATATGTCTTTTAAATCGCTCTGCAAGCAGTAATAATCTATGTGATGAGGAGAAGGAAGACAGTAACAGTTACATGAATCTTCTAAGTAAACCTCAGCAGCAGACAAGTACATTCATTAGTTTCAGGCCGAAACACCTTCAACAATAACTGGCTGACATAAGTGATGGACTATTTGCACATGCAGAGGATGATTACACCTCAGTGTCAGTTCAGAGCGCTGAGCTAAAACAAATATTTCCCATATGAGCTGATGACTCTAGTTAATGCCTTCGTGCATACCAAAGTTGATCTGAGTCACTGCTGGGTGTCTGATTTTAACTCTGGCTGTGGAGCCACCTCCAGACTTCACTGTCGGGGGTTGGCAGATGCAAAAGGAACGGGTGAATCTGTGAAAAGTTTCAGTGTAAATTTAAATGAGTCTGCCTGTCATCCTGTGAAGACCCCAGAACCAACACCAACACCAGAGTGCAAATCTATTCAGCTCCACATAAAAGTGAAAGGTCATTTGTTTTTTTGTAAAAAAATTTCATCAATAAAGTATCGAGAGCTGTCAGATGTATGAAGTGTAGTTCCGCACAAGTGTACTTGAGTAAATGTTCTTTGTTGCTTTCCATTACTGGCTCACTATTTGTCTGCGGTGCAGGAGAAAAAAGTCTGAGATGCCTTTGGTGACCCATGAAAGGCAGGAGGGGAAGGTAGGACACACAAATCCATATCTCAACTTTTCTGCCCTCCAAGTTTCAGAGAAACAAAGTGAGGATCGCTGACTCCAGCAATGGCAGCAGGTAAAGCTCTCCCACTGGGTCAGCCTGGAGGAGGGAACTGCACCGCACTATCACCAAAGAAGCATCAGATACTCACTGCGATTTGTCATGTGCACAGTGCAGGACTGCATATGTGAAAGAGAAAGGGAAATCAGTTCGTATAGACTGACTGTCAGCTCAATAAACACACATGTGCAGGTTCATGGGAATCTCTTATCTACGGGCTACAATGTAGGCCGGTGTGTGACAACATGACTGCTGATTCAGTTGAACTTTGATGAAGCACTGACAGGAGGGGTTGTTTCTTTGCCTCCAGGGCAGCTCCAGTCTTAATTTTGTTGTCTTCAGGGTCAGCTGCTCTTTGGAGCGAGTGCTAGTTACCACTTAGCTCCCTCTGGGCGACACTCAGCAGTAGGCTGGTGGCACTGTGACAATCATGCTCTGTCACTGTGAAGGGGGAAACAAAAGGTACTTCTCCCTTATCGTTCGTGATGTCAGCTCCTCGCACAGAGCTGCACCTCCGAAAGCAGGATATTGACCAGGACTGGAAACACTGGTCTCCCTCTGGGGACCGGTTCAGGCAGAGTATGAACTTGGAACTATGGAAATGAATAGAATGATGAAGAATACATAAGATAATCAGAAAGTAATAATATATTCAGAAAAAAAAAACTAAACATCACTCAACATGTGTGACTTGAATTAATAAGTGGGAATGGCAGTCTCTGGCTTTACCACAGGGCTTCTTTGGAAAAGAACTGCGGGGAAATGGACTACAACGTTACAACTATGTTGCTCAGGAGGCCACCTTTATTGAAAGCTAAGGGCCGAAAATTTCTCTGAGCTCCTCTGATTGTCGGTACTTTAGTCAATTAACATTTTGAGTAACATGTTTCAGGAGTGTTATTTTGGTTGAATCACCAACGGAAAAACAAAATCATTAAATGTAAATCAAAGGTAAAACAGATTTAATTACACAGTAATTTCAATACTCTTTTCTGACAATATCTCTACTGTGTAAAGCCCCCATGAGCTGAATACTCAGATGATGCTTTGTCCAGTTCAGACTAAATTTATGAACCAATTAGCTGCTTAATGCTCATTTAATATCATTAACACATTTATGTGATTTAGTTATCCCTGCCTGTGGACTCCAGGCTGTCAGGCGGTCACATAGTGTGTTAAAGTTCCCTGAAGTAACTTTTTTTTTACATTCAGTGAACATCGCCTGAAGCTTCTCTGAGAGGTTTAGTAGAAAGAACCGCCTGCAACATTTGAAAACCGATGGTCAGCTCCTGTTCTCTGGAGAAACAGAGGCTCTGCTCTGGCAGACACACATTTGATAAATCCTTGAAGTTTACTTCTGTGAGTGTGATACACTGAGCTCCACACACACACACACACAGTCAGAGAGAGAAAGAAAGCAATGTTTCTCTTCACGTCCATTTTCCCCATTTTCTTAACTTTCCTTATACCAGAAGCAGCACTGGTGACATCACTCTCGGTCCTGAGCTGCACCATTAACAATGACAAGAATACACACTCGTTAGAGGAAACAGCTCAGCGCTTCTGTTATCCAGAAAATATTGACCTTAAACTCTTGCTGGGAGTTACTGTGCCTGTTGATGTTGCAACCAGCGACCCAGCTGAGGATCCGCATTGAAAATCAATTGCAGGCGTCATTCCATTGCATGTGCAAATGTGTGCGTCCTCTTCCCTTTGGTTGTTACATCAGCAAACACTCTCACGAGGAAAAAGTGCTCAATAAATAATGGCAAAAAGTTATTAAGTGTCTCACAGAGGCAGAGCTGATCCTGTGAACCAGCTGCAGGACTCTGACGGATGCTGCGTTTCCTTTTGCCAACTTTCCCCACATAATGACCAGAATCACTAAGCTCAAACAACATTTGGATTCAAGCATTCAGGTTTAACTCATCAATGAAAAGTAAAATCACCTTTGTTGATGACAGACAGGATGAGAAGCAAACCAATGGTGCTGATGTTGGACACGCCCAGGCTGCTCTAAAACCTTTGGTCTCTGCACTGCATGGCCAAAGCAGCTGCTCCCTCTGGTGTGGAAGCTCATCCACTGCATTTAACACGAGGTCAGCATGCAGCCACCTAATACAGGGCAACACACCACAGCACATGATCTATTCAGCAGCCGACACCGCAGGAAAAGAACATCAATGAGCAAAAATCTGATTCTTCTCTATCTTTGATCCCACTGCACTCATTTATTTTTAACTCTACAATCCCCTTTTAACGTCACACCTTTCTATCAAGCAGACTTTAACGAAAAAGAACAATCGTACCATTAACGTTTGATGCTGCAAAGAGAAAATCAGCTCTGTATGTTCATACACATTGAAGGAATTGCAACAATCAGATTATAGTGCATATAATAATGACATAAAAATAGAAAAGGCATCCACTCAATGCTTTTCCTATTTATTTTTGCCACAGTGTCAATTCCAGAAGGCTTGTGTTGGTCAAGTAGGGATCTTTCTTTATTACAGAAATAAATGACAAAAACAGACAAAATCGTTACAGGAGAAGCTGAGACATTCAACCTTTTAGATGTCAGTAGTTCGAAATTACTGAAATTCTGTCCACAGTAAAACTCAACTTTTCTTAGGCCCACATCTTTCAAAGTCCACATCAGTATTGTAACTCCATTTGATAGAAATCTTTAGTCTCAAGGCCTGAACTCTTCTTCATGTGTTAAATCAGTTACCTCTAATTCAGTTATTTAAATAAAACGAACAACAAAAACCAAAGTTCGCACACTTTACAGACAGTAAACAGGGGTCTATTTTATTTTGAATGAGTCTTTTAATTAATGCATTTCAAGTACTCCAAAAAATTACATCTCTTTGCACAATACAATTTGAAATTTTTTTTTCCGTAAAAATGTTCAAAGTGAACAAAATTTTCCGATACTGTATAAAACACAGTGAACATTAAAATCAAAACAGTAGTATTACTTTTTAATCTTGTGTTCTTTCGGCCTACATCACCTACAACATTTCAACTCAATTTGGACATTTTCAGTGCACGTTTATCTAAAAACTGTACCAAGACTACGAAATTAAAAAGAAAGTAAATTTACAGGCATTATTCTTCTGCTCTTCTACCCAAACCATGCCACAGGATAACGAAGACAAAAATGAGAATGTAACATTAACTCCATCACACTGAATTGTTTTTACCATTGATGACAGTGGAGAAAAGTATCATAAGCAAACTCCATTTCAACTAGCACATATAAGAACATAAATAACTTAGAGGAGAGGAAAGTTTGTCACATATGAACATCTTTGAACAACTTACTCTGGAATTAGAATACAAAAAATTAAACTGATGTATCAAAATGTAATTTTCATTTTCAAATGAAATGCAAATTTTTCGAAGTACTGTACAAGTTTACATGTGAGATCTCTAGGCCCAACAGGCATGATCCGGCTTAGAAGATGAAATTTAAAAAGAGCTCCATTTTGTACAGACAAGAAATTGAACCAACTGCTGACCTGCCTAATACATCTGCCGCGTGAAAAAATGTTTTAGTCTGTTTTGTCCCCTCCAGAGCACAGGTGTGATTATAATGACCATCAGGACAGTGTTGGAAGATATTAGTGAGATTAGTATTGCATGCATTGAAAAATAAAAATGACAGGACTAAATAGAGCAGAAAACCGTCTTTGCTGAATATATGATGCAAAATCCACTGTTCTGTTGTTTGTGCAAAACTTAACTTACTTACTAACCAAGTTATTTTGGCAGGTAAAACGTTTGTATGATAAATAAATCATAGGAATTTGCATAATATATATGATGTATCAAATCCTTATTTAGTGTTATAATTTTCCAAAATGTCCTTCAAACTTTGAGCAAGAGGTGGGGAAAAAGAAAAGAAAAGAAAAGAAAACAAACAAAACACCTGAGGTGAAAGACTTTGATAAAAACAATCTCATCTCCATCAGTTCTTCCATTTAAAGTGGCTCTGGAAACTTCAACAGGTGCTTGCCGTGTTTTATAAAACCTGTGCACAAAGATCAGCTTTATAAATTGTTATGGCACGCTGATGTAAACTCACTCTGAGGCCTGCACTCATGAGCTCTTAAGGGGATGCAGTCCATGATGAGTTCTGACCAGGGGAAAAGCACAGGTGAGTTTTAAAGAACACAAACAGCTGCTCATCTCCAGTGAAACTAGTGAACACACTGAGGAAATGTGTTTGTGAATAGTGTGACAATACTGCCGCATTACACTGATCCCTCCACTTGTTTTAAGACTCACATTAATAGTTGTCAAAGCAAAGAGTGTTGAGTGACATACAAATATTACAGACCTTGGTCAATTAATAGTCACATTTAATAAATGTGTCGGCATGCCCACATTTAAAAGTTCTTAGATTCGCTATCTTGAAGAATAATAGAATGATTTAATCTTACATTTTTTTGTACATCCACACTGGAATCATTTTTAAATGTATTATTTCCACACGCATGTAAACTAACTCTGTAACATGTTACACTCTCGTTTCTAAACTAAAGCCACAGCAGCCTTCACTTTCCCTTGTTTTCATATCTGAACAGGTAGAATCATCATAAACTTCATTTAGTGGTTATTCATTCTTCATTTTCAAAAAAAAAAAAAAAAGGTGGTATAGACAATAAAAAGGTAACAAACCAGGTGATCTTCCCTTTCTGGTCTCACGCCTCTGTACCTCATCTAGCTTGTTACACAATGTGAGGAAAATGTGATGTTAGCAAGACACTGAAGAATTAAAAAAAAGGATGAAGAAAAAGGGACCTTGAACAAAGAAGGCCTGAAATGTGGGATATGGTGACGTTGTTGTTCAACTTTGAAACCTAGCAATCTAAACGTGAAAGAGATCCACCTGATCGGATAAATGTGAAGAGAACTCGATGGCTCCAAATCCTCAACAGCAACATCCAAGGAACTCCTCACAACCATCATTCCTTCCTTAATGTGTTAAAGAGTCCTGAGAGCACTAACCAAAAAAAAAAACAAAATCAAAGAAAAAAAGTGAAGAATTATACATTTACAGTAGAAGAAATAGTTTTTTTTCCCACTTATGATACACTAAATATGTACAGTCACATGCAGAAGACTGTCTGCATGAGAGACCGGAGCCTGTGTCTTTTTGCCGTTTGACATGTAAATCACAAAAGTGCCGCAAAATCCTCTCTGAGCGTCTCTCATTTCTGGCTTGAATGGCGAAAGAAAAGCACAGAACAATTCACCAGCAGCCACGGGTGTGTCACTCAAGAAGATGTAGCAACAGAACACACACACAAAAAAAACAAAACAAAAAAAAAACAACCAAAATAAAAAAACAAACAAAACAAAAAAAATCATAGAATATACTAAAGCTACACATGATTCCTTAACTCCTTGGCACTCCTTAAAAAAAGGAAAAAAAAAAAGAAAAAACATCAATATCCAAAAAAAAAAAGTGGAAAAAGATGCTAGATCACAAGTTCACACTTCATTGGAAATGGCTGATGGTCGAGTCCACTCCACAAAGAGCCAATTGAGTTGCTAGATAGTGTTTTCTCTTTTCCACATGTCTATTTTGTCTGTAGATGGAGGATATGATGGTGACTAACAACCATGTCAGGCTTTTCTTTGGATGGAGTGACGCTTTTGTTTCCCACTGTAGGCACAAGGAGGAGCCAAGGCATTGGGGGGGAAGAGGGAGACAGGTTGCAGGGTCTCAGCGTCTCATCTGGCCCATCTGATAGTTCTCTCTGGGCTGGCGGTGGTGCCTCTGGGGCTGTGCCTGTCGCTGAGGCTGCCTCTGGGGCTGCCGCTGGCCCCCATGGCCGCCGTGGCCGCCGTGGCCGCCATGGCCCCCGTGGCCATGCTGGTGGGAATGTGGGTGCTGAGACTGGTGTTGCACCTGAGAGCTAGCATGCTGCTGAGCTCGCCGCCTCTTCAAAGTGCCTGTCAGGGGAACGAAAGGTTTTAGAAGACCTGAAGAATAAAATCAACATTATACAAAATCATATCTGTTTCATTGGAGTCCATAACTCAACATCTTTTCGCTTTTTTAATGAACAACAAATGGAGAAATTCATAAGAATACAGCAAATCAGGTGGGAGGAAACAGCCTTATCATATATTAATGTTGAACTTTGCTGTCTAACTGTGTGTGTGAAAAAAGGCATTTCCAATTTGATTGGAAAAGTTCAGCAAAATTAAAGTTGAGAATAAATCTAAACTGGGTTTTGGGGCGTTGTGGGAAAAGCTGTGACCTTTATCATATCCAATCATCATTATTGTATGATTACAAAGTTCAAAATGTTTTTCTTCGTTCACTGTGTGCTTTTAAGCCTTGGTTACACTAAATACAGAGATAAAAAACAATTGTTAATTTATTGCCTTAACCTGTCTGTATAAAACATGATTAATATATGTAAATATTATAAACTGCTATATTTATGGATGCAAACATTTATTTGTAATATAAAATACACATCACCACCCAAACAACAATAACCCTGCAAGTACACAAATAAATAAATAGCAATATAAATACAATTTATAATCTAGAAATTTCACTTCTCATCAAGCAGTTTGTTAGTGTGCATGTAATTGTACTTGTTCTACCAGTTAAATAAAATGAGCTTCTTTCCCTATGTTAAGACAAACTTTATTTGAAAACATCTGGACTCACCTGGAAGTGGTTTGGGGGGTGGAAGTTTGGGATTACTGCTCGGTGTATGCACACTACAGATCTTAATGAAGCCAGCCATGAGCATGATGAGGGCAATACCCATCAACAACACTGCCCACCAATGGGCCTAGGGAAGAAAATTAAACAAATCAAACACAATCAGCACAAAGACACCTCATAATGACGACTAAATGTTGTAAATCAGAATCAAGATGTCAACACATACCACAATCCACTCTGCAATGTTCTCATAGAGCTCGGGGTTGAAGATGGCCTTCTTTAGCCTGGCAAGTGGTCCGTCTGCATCCACCAGACGGCATTTCATGAACACATCACAGTAGCCCTTAAAGTCATTACAAGGCGAGCCGGCGGGCAGTGTGGTTACTTTCTTATTGAAGAAACGAGCCAGGCGCTCTGATCCCGTGCTGCTGCATGTGTTGGGGTTCACTGTTGAAATGGATCAGAGTCAAAATAATTTGAAAGACAAAAAAACCAAATCAAGTGCATTTAATTTTGGAAAGAAAATCGTTAATGAGGGCTGGATATGGGTAGATGACTCACTCTTTTCCATGCAGCACACGTGGCAAAGCTCAGTCTCATCCTTGCCTTCTTGGCTGGCACAGGTACACGCCTCAAGCCCGTACTTCTCACAGATGGAGCCGGAGCAGCCCTGCGGGGGAGGAGCAAGAGGACAGGCGAGATTAGACAGTGACTGAATGTGAAGTTGCTATAACAACCAGTACTTCCAGGTGTGAAGTCTTTAGCCACTCACCCCATTGAGGCAGACTTGAGTTTCTCCATGGCAGGCGGTGAAGTTGGCTTTAGGCTCGGACGTGGGACACTGGGCACTGACTCCGTTACACATTCCCTGGTGAGCACACTCTGACTCCTCTCTGCACTTGTCATTACGACCCTTGTATGTGCACTCGGCAGTACAACAAGGACCCTGGCTGGGACTGGTGGGGAAAAGACAAGCACTGAGTCATCGCAAATGAGCTGGCAACTCTGCCTCTAACACGCAAACACAACAAATCCATTTACCTGCAGACTTTGTTGGGCTTTAATTTACACTTCTTATTGTCAGCCTGGTTGGCATCATAACAACACTGGTCCCTGCACTGATCGCTGTAGCCACAGTCACACTCCTCTCCTGGCTCCACCAGGCCATTACCACAAATGGGCTGGCCAGATTCTGTTTAGGAAAGGAAAAACAAACATCCGAGACCGTTCCTCAAAAACAATAAACCATGTCTCATACTTTAATGTCTTCCACACGGGCCAAGACGTTACTATTAAATCAACCTCATTACCAAACCAAACAATGTTTCTGTGAGAGGCTAAGTTGCTGCAATAATAGAGATACAAAATCACAGTTGAAGTGTTTTCTCAAATTCAAACAGGCCCCTGGGAAAGCTCAAATCAACATTAAACCCGCCTCTAAAAACTCTCATTAGTTTGTTTGTGGAAATACAGACATATCAAGCTAAAGTAAATTTCTAATATTGTTCCACTAATATCATCCAAGACGTATATGCTTGAGAGTGCATGTACAGATTTAGTAATACTTCGGAGATGTGCCAATCTGATGCTCAAGTAAGTGAATGATCGAAAAGTTTTTATTTGGCTATTGAAAGTTCCATTAAGTGACACAAAAAACACAGACGGCACAAGTCTTGCAGGTAAGAATCAGAGTAATGTACTGGTTTCTATTTACATGTCTTGAACAAGAAAAAACGTAAAACGTACCGACAAAACAGTTGCCTCTCTTTTTCTCCAGCACCTGGCTGATGTTGCGAACGCTACAGATGGAGAACTTATTATTGTTGAGCTTATCTCCTGATGTTGCTCTTGCATACATGATATAATTGCCTTTCTCCTTCTTGTCTTGGCTCTTGGATTCTCCAGGGGTGCACTCAGATCCAGAGTCATGCTATGAGTGTGAAAGGAGAAGAAAAATCACAGGTTTAAAGAAGAAGCGTCTAAATGTATAAGCCCCTTATAATTTCCTTCCACTGTGCATAAATATGGAATATCTAAGTAACTCACTGGGGAGCCAAAGTTGTGTCCTACTTCATGAGCGAAAGTGATATGTGAGACTTTTGGAGGTACGTGGGAGGCGTAGTTCTGTACAGTGATGATACCAGTGTTGAGAGACTTCTTTTTTCCATCTGAATACAGCTTGCTTTTTTCACAGATGCCTCCAGAGCTCCCTAACAATAAAAGCACAGGTTGTAACAAACCATAAAAAAAACAAAAATTAAAAAAATATATATTAAAATAAATAAATAAATAAAACACAGGGTTTTGCTCATTAAGGAGGGAAATCTGATATTGTAGTGACAATTCATTATTGATTCTTAGAATAACCTCACATTCAACAAATACTGGGTGATACAGTGCAAATAACCCAATGAAAAAAAAAAAAAGAAAGATATGTGTGTTTTATAAGACCTGAACCTGTTGGTGAATTTATTTATATCTTGCTTTAAAAATAGGACAGACTGTGTGTGTTGCTAATCACTGATGATTCAAAGAAGTGTCTTTCAGTACCTGAGGGAGCTCCCACCCAGGCCAAACCCAACACTCCGTCATCAAAGTCTCTGTCCGTGAAAACATAAGCCAGGCAATAGTCATCGTGGTTCTGCTCCGAGTTGAGCTCCAGGAACTTCTCAACACCAATGTTGGCGAAGCGGAAGGGGTTGGATCGGTCCCTCTCATCATTTGTGGTGTTTATCTGTGAAGGAGGATGAGGGTGGGTTCAGAGACAATGCAGTGGACAAAAATGAGAAGCAAACTAAAAGTCAGGGTACAAGACCTACCCTGATCCTTTTCACCATGAAGCTGATGTTACGAATGCCCATGAAATCCGTGCCCTGATAGATCGCATCAATGGCCTTGACATGGCTGGAGATCTGTGACAGAAAGGTAACAAATAGTATTCAATGAGAAAGTTTTATCTCTGAGGATCTAAACACAGTATCAACAACAGCCTGTTGACCAAACCCACAACTTCTATCTGCCAGATCTGGTGTGTAATGTGTGCAAATATATTGTACTGTACACCATACTTAAATACATTGTAAGTTTTACTATAATTTATCCAGTGTTACTGGCGATACTAATGTTAGACTAACAAACATAAAATTAAACAAGTCTGACTGTTTAATTTTACTGAGTTAGACGTGGAGATTGAGACCACTTTTACAGCTACAAGCCTCCTACAAGCAGATGATTAGCTTAGCTTATCATAAAGACTGGTACCAGGAGGAATTAATAGCAAATTTACATTATGTCTCATGACACGCAGGTATTGATCTTCTCATTTAACTTTCATAAACATGAGTACCCCACCCCACAAAAAAAAAGTTATCATATACATTCACTCTTCAAAGATGTAAATTAAAATCCAAAAGATGTAACTGAACACTACTGCATAGAACCATTAAGTTGTCTTTTTTTGTACTGCTCTATTTTAAGTGCTGTGACTCAACCCTGGCACTGAGGAAGGGATATTGTTATTCCAACACTAATTATCCCTTACACGCTATTCGAATGAGCTATTGCTGATCTTTTAAAATAGTCCCCCTGCTTTAATATTACCAAACAAAAATGCTCTACTCACTGAATAAAATTTCACTTTAATGGCACCACTGGGTGTTGGGTTAAGTGAAAGACTGTAGTACCTGAGCAATGACAGCCTCTCTGGTCTTGTAGTACTTGTAAAAGAGATGGTCAGTCTGAATGAAAAGCTGGCAGGTGTTTTTCTCAGCCTGGGCCATTCTCTTCTTCCTCAGCAGCAAAGGGTCTTTGGGGCCTGACTCGGTGTGGAGCTCCTGGTGTGAGCAGCACAGAAAAGACAGAGGACGAAGTAGACAGTTAAATAAAACATACATTTAACATTTTCAACCAAACAGTGGCTAAATAAATTATGTCCAGTATTTTTAGGTTGTGGTTTTTCTCCCGTAGTATGTTCAGGGACTGGGAATGTGCCGAGGAACATGTTATTCTTACATCACATAAGAGGATATGGTGGAGAAAGAAGGAAAAAATTATAACAAAAGAAAACCAGTTAAAGGAATAATTTGGTTTTGTGAAAATGTTTTTTAAACCAACAACTGGTGGTTGCCTTTCCATGCTGTGTGAAGTTTTAATTAGCTCAATTTTTCTCTCCATAGATTACAATTACAGTCATGAAACAAAGCATCTGATTGTAAAAATAAATTGGCAATGATATTGTGAAAAAATTCCACTGATGTAATGCTTGCAAAACACAAGCAAATATTGAGTTATTTTGAATTAATCAATATAGTATTTAAGTAAAAAAAAAAAAATAATACTACCGTTTTTATATTTGAATAGTGTGGTACATGTTGCATCTTTCTTGATTCGGGAAATACCTTCAGAACAACAGAAGGTGTTGTTAAATGGCCTTCCAGATTTTTCGAAGATTGCTATGTAGTTATTTTCCAGAAAATTTGGTGCTCAGGTCTCTGACTTGAATCTAATTACAATACATGGGAGGCCCAGACTGGGGCTGGAAGCTTTATCTTGCTTTACCCACCCAGCAGATGAGTACAGGAATGTTTCCTTTTCCAAATATAATGTCACTGCTACTGGGTATATACTGTACTGTATTTATTTTATTACTATACATACTGACATTTCATGTGCTAGTTAAGAAGAAAAAAAAAAAACAAAACAAAACTTTAGGTTAGGGTTAGTGTTAACTGTTAGTGTTCTGGTTCCACTTTATTGAAGATTGACAATCCTGTATCAACGCTTAATTAGAAAGGTTTATTTGTTTTAACATTCTCTTTTCAAAAAGAGTATTTTAATACTCTGATGGACGTTTGACATTTGTTTATGCATTTCCAGGCTCTGAGTTTACACATTTCAAATAGGAAGCCAGGCATCACTCTGTATGCCTGTATGAAACTTTCAGCAAAGAACAACTTGTTTTCTAAGTTACTGATTTATCATGTAACCATTAATTTAGCAGAGACAGGAGTTTCACTCAACAGAAACAGACTGCACCCTGAGGCTTGACAAAGCTTCTATGGATATCTCTCAACATGATCAAGTTATTATAAATTTTTAATTTCCAAATAAAAAAAAATCCACCCATCTCTTAACACTCTGAGGATTTGTTGTGAGCTGTGGTGAAGTTCACCTTGGGTGGCTCCTCTATTGCAGAAGCTTGGTACATCTTCATCCTTTCAAACACCGAGCTATCAGCACAGCCTCCCTCTGGGCCATACTTGTGAGGGTAGTCTGAGTGAGAGACAGACACAACACTGTTAGGATTATGGGAGACAATGTTAGCTACTTAACCCCCTGAGTCACTCTATTTCTGGCGCTATTCACGATCAGCTAATGGATGTACTTACATGCCACTTGAGCCCAGCTTTGCTGTGTGAGCTGTTACTTTCCCCCATCTCTCTCTTTCTCTCTATCTCTCACTCATTAGCAATTCTTCTGATATTTCTTCTTAATTTGCCCCTAAGCCACACACTATATGTACACAAATGATTTGAAATTACAGGGTGCTAGTGTACTTGGTGCTCACTATCAGTATCCACACTATAAAGACTGTTTAAATGAGTCAGTAGCCCAAGAGAAAGATTGTGTTACTCAGCTAATGAGCACCCCAGGTATGGTTGCTCCCTGGGGGGGGGGGGGGGGGCGACCAAACCACTCTGCCTCTGTCAGCTCAACTGCCCTAACCTTCCTAATCTTGCACCTTTCTAATCACAGATTTACACATATATGTGTGTGTATATATATATATATATATATATACATATATATATATACATATATATATATACATATTATATATATACATATTATATATGAATATATATATATTATTATATATATATGAAAACCAATAGTTACAACAACCCATTACCAATTTCTCCAAATACTTAAGGTTGTTGGAGACTTACGTATGTCGTCTTCGTGGTAGATGACGGAGTGGAAGGGCACATCTTTGTCCTCCAAGTATCTCTCAGCAGGCTCCACATAGTAGGTACCATGGTAGCTTTGAATGAAGCCTTCAAACTTACCATCCACAACTGAGCCATGAGTCAGGGTACCTTTCTCACCTGTGAATCCAAAGAGGTGTCAGAGGATTGACACCAGATCAGGTATTTCAAAAAACATTTTGAACAACAAATGTCCTGGGTGGCATTACTTCTGCGATTATTAACAAATATATCAAAACAGGCGGATTTCAAATTTCAAATATAGTCTCACCAAAGATTTCTCCAACGTAGATATGGGAGGTATCATATGGGATTTCTTCCCCAGAAACTTCAACCTTTAAATCTTGGGAAAACAAGGTGGTATCCCTCTTCATTCTTAAATTAAAATGCCTAGAATAAAAGAAAATGTTGATTAGGACAACAGTTTCATATATATTGCAGGAAGTTTGTTTCCTTGATGTTGCAAGACTCTCTCCTCATAAACTCATGTCACAGAGGTTGAGCATCTGGATGTGGATCTAAATTTTGCTGTAACTTCTGGGGGGTAAGTAACATTCCCCCAGCCTTTGGAAAAAAAAAGCATATGAAAGTGGAAAGTGGGTGAAAGCAAGGGCACAGTTTGGTAGAGGCAAAAAATTCTAAACTGCTTTCTGTTGCAGGAGAAACTGCAGTCTCTATCTTTCAAGATAGGAACCAGAAAATGAGGACATCATGAAACAATCCTGTTTTTGTAGATAAAACACAGAAACAAAGATGTAACAGGAAACTTTGGTTTCATGAAACGCTTACACAATGCTCCTATTTTATGTATTGTGTGTACAGCACTGTTCTGTATGTCAGAGCAAAACAGCTTAACTGACTGATTCATAAAAATTTGGTTATGAAAAATGTGGTTGAAATTGCAATGATGGCACACAAACACAGACTGCTTGTGTTCATACAGCGTCTATTGAGTAACAGTATCTTATTATGACTTTGTGTCAGGGGAAAAATGTAAGGTGCACAAAGGCTAGAAAACAGTAACAGCTATTTCACACAAACAGACATTCTGTTGAAACCTGATAAAGAGAGGGTGGGTGGTGCTGCAAATTAAATGTAAGAATTTGAGTTGTGTCTGGCTTTGTCAGGAAGTCAAAGGGGAAAAGAAGCTGACACATTCCTGATTTTCAAAGGAACAAACATCTCCCTTCCATGTGCTTGTTTACACAGCTCTTATCATTCTCTTCCCTATTAGACATCAGAGTTGGGAACAGCAGGCCCTGCTACAGGCAGGATGATAAACAGCATTTACCAAGCTCTCAGCCAGATGGTCTTGACTTTGTCATGGAGTGTGTGGACACCACAACACCACCTCTTCAAAATGCTGGATGAGAAACCACATGAGGGAATATATGGATCCATTCATCCATGTATGCATGCTTTGAGGGGGATCCAACTCAGGTGTAATGGAAATACGCTGACAACACTCAATCCATCACAGGGCTAACGATCATCAGACAAACACACTCTCAGTTTCTACTTGAATTGACCATCCTGTATTTAGACAGTGGTAGAAAAAGAAATAAATAAATTACATCAAACCAACACCATGGCTTCAACTAAAGATAATTTTCATTGATTAAATGCCTGATCAATGGACTCTGACTAATTGTGCATCGTTCTAATGAATTGATTGTTTGATTCGTTAAATATCAAAATTTAAAATCATCTAAGCTTCTTAAGCATGTCATCAGAAACCTTGTTTTATCCAATCAATATTTATAAGCACAAACTAACTACTTCACTCACACATCAGACAAAGAAAGGCAGCAAATTCTTAAACTGAGAAGCTGGATCTTGGGAATATAAAGCATTATTGCTTGAGACATAGCTTGAAATGATTAGTCGATTATCAAAATAGTTGCTGGAACATTTTCTGTCAATTGACTAACTGATTAACTTCTTTAACTCTGATGGAAAAACCACTATAGAGTACAGAGGGGAAACACCAAAAATCTGAGATTTATAATCCATCCTCACCACTGGGTCAAAGTAACACCCCTGACTACGTCTATAGTTTCATAAAATAAGGATTAAATGTAAACAATATTCAATCACTCTGTGAATCTGTGGTACTGCTGACCTCCATCTATAATCATAAACAGTGAAGTCATGGGGGATGATGAGCATTGCAAATAAATAAATAGACAAAGTCCTAAATTTAGGCAGCCAGGATTTCCCTTTAGATTAATATGTAGAAAAAAACTGACAAACCTTCCATGGGCATGAAAATCTAAATGAAGGAACTTGTCTTCATGAGACAGGGCCCTCTTGGCCCTTTGATGCTTGTCGTGCACAGGCTCTGTGTCGTAGGACAGGCCTTCATAGTGACGGATGTACTTGTTCAGGGGATTTCTGTAGTGTCCTGTTTGAAAAGAAAAGAGGAAATCCTGTTATTAACAACAAGCAAGGACATTTCAGGTCTATTGAAAATCTTCCCAGGTGTCTGGATGCAATTTTTCTGTGATTTAGTCTAGATTTTTTTTAAATTAATAATAAAAAATACTGCACAGGTATAAATGTGCCTCACAGATCATTGCATTGGAATAAAATCAAATTATATTTAAAAAAATACATGCCATGAAGAAATGTTAGGGGATACAACAAGATCATCCATCAGTCATACTGGCTTTTCCTTCTAGAGGGCAGTTAAATGGAAATATGTGTTTTGTATGTTAAGTAATGCTGTTTAATCTTTAGATGCATTAATATGATTCTTTGATGTGATATTGAATATAATAGTTAGGTTTTAGAGAAAATAACTCTACAGAGTGCATGTTAAGATAATGTAGATTCTCAATAAGATCAGGCAGGTATTTGACTGACAGGATTAAAATTATGGAAAATGACAGCAAACAAGTATGGTCTGTATTTTAAGCTAAATCTATTTAAGTCAAAGGGATGCCAGTTTTGGAGCTGTGCTAAACAACAGCCCCCAGCGTCAGAGCATAATTATTTCGCCAACAGAAGAGTGGGTGGTGGGCTTGAAGGAAAAAGATTCTTGTGCGCCTCCACCCATTTCACCAACTGCTTCACACTCAAAAGAATTTGGACAAACTCCATTTCAAGGAAACATACTATATTTGCTTGAACCACTGAAACACTTCAGAAATGTACTTCTACTTGCATCTTTGCTACATAACATAAAAACAATAGAAAGTATTTTTGGTAAATGTGAGATATGTAATTAGCTCTCTCGGCCTGTCTACTAAACCATAAATTACAGGATTCACAACTGTGTAACAAAGATGGGTAAGCAGACCAGGCTTCAGCTACTTCTCCACTCATGTGCATTATGAAATATTTAGATGCTAACATTAAATTTTTCATTGAGGTGACTATGAGAAGCAAAGACCATGACTATTCTGAAATATCCTCATTCCTTTCAACTAATAAGACACTAAACACTAAGTAAACAAAAGGATTTATGGTTCATGTATATTTGTGCACATACAAGCCCATCAGAAAACACTCACAAATCAAAATATTTATGAAACAATGTGGCTAAGCACATTGATAAACACGTTTAATGTTGATTTTGCCAGAAATAAGGCAATCAACTCTGATACATTTGTCAATTTACAGATCCAATTTTGTGGTGAAAAAAATATGGGCTGCAGATGATGTGTAAGGAAAATGAAAGTGACTAAGTGTAACTATAACTGTTCTGCAGCTATTTAGATTTGAATGTATTCGAGTTAAAAAAAAGAATTACAAAAGCAATTATATGATTCCCTTGTTGTAACAGTCAGATCGCAGGGAGGCAAATCTGACTGCTTTAAAAAAAATACACAAGTTCATTCCCAAATTTCTAATCCAAAGTTATTGCTGCTAAACATTAAATTGGAGAGAGAAACAGTGCGAAAACTGAACACACCGCATTGAGTAGGGGTTACAGCGAAAGCAAAATGATACCAGCACCCGTGAAAACTCCTGTCAATGTAAATTGTTGTCGGCAGCCTGGCTGGGAAAACAACATGTCAAAGGTTAAACTTGGTATTTAGACAAAATCGTTAATCTTAGCAGCTACAGTGTTAGCTATCACAGAGCTAACGGTCTGTTAAATCAGTCGGCATCTCCATCTTCCTACAACAATGGCTGTCGGCGCTGTCCGCACGATAACAACAAAACCAGCACAAAGCCCACACTAAAAACTGTGACAACACGCCGAAACTACACAGCGACGTCGTATCGTTGCAATCTACGGCACAAATCCCGGTCCGCTTTTGCGCCAGGTGTCATTTCTTAGCTGGAAGTAAGACGGCAAAAAGGGTGCAGTCCGGTCCACAACAAGCAGGCCCCGCTGATCCGCGTTAGCTAACGGGCTAGCAGTCTTTCTGCTCCGCTCCTCAGCTTCCACACGGCACCGAAGCTCTTCTCTCGAAATGTACCACTCACCTTGGGTGTCGTTGAGTAGGTAGACGAAGAGGAAAACTTTGAGAAGAAACATATCTGATAAATCCATTGTTAGAGCATTGAGGCCGCTGTCACTTTGTTGTCCTACTTAGAGGCGCAGACGCCCTGTGTGTTTATTGCAGTTTCCTCTCATCGCCTCCCTCTCTCTCTCTCTCTCTCTCTCACTGTGCGCGCTGACGTCACACGCAGCGCAGCCTGGCATCCCTTCCCCCCTAAAGGCTCCATGATCCGGGTCTGCACTGCCTGAGCGTGGGCCTCAGCTGATGTATACATCTTCTCCACTGTCAGCATGAGTGTCATCTAATGTATATATAAGGCCAGGGCGAGGAAGCTCGTTTTAAATAGCACTGAGCACTGCACATTTTGCACCGCACATATAGAGCTGCTTTTACTTCAGTGCATGCTCTTTCATATTTCTGCTCAAGTACTATTAATATTGTAGATGACATTGTGTTTTTAGTTAACATTTCTTTGAAAGATATAGCTGCGTTTATCGGACATACAAAATATGATTTAATTAACCAACAATTAACAATAAAGTAACTTATCTTTCATTGATCATGAAGTGACAACTCTCAATTAGACATTTATTTGTTTTCATCTTCTTGAATAAAATAATTATCTCTCATAAACAACTCCATCTGTCGTACATTTTTCGGGTAAAACTAATTTGCTTTCACTCAAGTAGAATTTAATGGCCCTTGAATAGCTACAAATCGCAGCGCTGCTACTTTTACGTGAGGACAGACCCAAGCTCCTCTTCCACCAGTGCAATTTAATTAGGTTCAGTGGGAGATTTTTCACATACACAGACATATTTACATCAATCAAGTAAGGTTTTCTGACCAAAAATACAAAAACAATCCAAAGGTCCATTTCATTTGTGAGGATTTGCTATTTTCACTGGTCTGATGTGATGTTTCTTGTAGTAAACTGGCTGTTAGACAGACGTGTAATGGCAATTTTTCTACCATTTTCAGGCATTTTATAGACCAGCCAATTAATCATTTAGCAGAGGAAAACAAGTTTTTAATCAATAATGAAACACTCATGAATTGAATTATTCCTTTATTAGTACCCAAGTGATGTATTTTCTGGTAGAGCAGTGATATAACTAAATATTTATAGCTATTTTATCACAATAATTACTTGCATAACAAATTCATAGAGCTGTCATACAAATCATGGGGTGCCAACTAAATTTGTACGTAGCTTGGCAACCCAGGATCCTGATATATATATATATATATATATATATGCGAACGCATGCACACACACACACACACACACACCTAGTGTTGCCAAAGAGAAAAATGTGCCATCACTTTTGTGTGGTAGTTGGAATTATTTCCTGTCATGCATCAGCGCTGATTGGTAAACAATTTCTGATTCCGACAGGTTTCAGTGATGATCATCTCATGATGCAGTGGCGTCCTTGATGATAACATCATACTATACAAAACCCACTCCTTCCTTATACACAAATACAATTACATTTGCTATATATGGAAGGAAATTTTGATTTTAAAGATAAGCATCTAGATGTGGAATCAGAAAAGCACCAAAAACCATTTTTTTGTCTTTCAGCTGATGCTTCCATTTTGACTGTCAACACTAATTAATTAGCAGCAAAATCTTAATATTGATGAATCCTTCTGTTTCTGTTTATTCCAGACATGCTCCCCTGGCTCCAGTAGCCACCACGTGACAAACCTCCACATCAGCCCCCAGTCTCTGAAGCTCATCCAGCCAGATCTGCTGCTTCTGGGAAAGGCGGTCATTAGGTCCCTTCACCTCTACCAACTACAATAAAAAGACAATCCATGTCACAGGTCAATACACAGTAAAATCCATGTAATCAGACATGAAATAATCAGGCAAAACTAAGGGTCTGAATCCATACACAAAGGAAAATACTGAATTGAAACAGCTCTGATGTGGTGTGATCTCACCTTGTAGGTGTTGTTTGAGGTGTTCCACACCACTAAATCTGGCAGACCTCCACGACAATGCCTGTAGTCTTTTGACATTCTTGCAATGACTCCTCCTAAGAAGGCTCCACCAAGGCAAGACACAAGAGACTGCAAACATCAACGTATAAAAGTGGTTATGTTATGACTGTGATAGTACCTAAAATAACATCTGTGGACAAACTTCTACTCATAGTTATTTATTCAAGCCTGTCAGGGAATAATAAACATAATTTTTGATAATGTCCAATGTAAAAAAAAAAAAAATAATAATAATTTTACATCTGTTTATATAGATAACTATCCATTCATATCAATCAAAATGTGTTATACAATTGCTATACAGTGATGAAATATAAATTTTATTTTGTTGAAGATTTAAGTTTTAAATAAATAAAATTGCCATGTTTTCTCATCAATCTATATATGATTATAAATCAAATAAATATGCTTACAGCTTATTTCACATGTATTACAAATCAACACTTAAATCTGTCATTTACTGAAGTACTGGGACCTTCAATTCTGTGCTTTGTAGAAGCCACTTTGGCAGTTGTTACAGCTTTGCAATTTCTTGTCTCCAATTTGAGCAGTTTATTTAATTCTTCGTGGCATAACCTCTAAAGCTTCATCAGCCTGGTATGAAATCATCTGTGGACTGTCCTGAACCACTCTAACACTGTCCTAGTACATGTGATTCAGGTTCCTGTTGTGCCAAAAGGTGTTTGCCAGATCTAGTACTTGGAGGTCTGAGCAAAGAGTTCAGTTTTTGAATTGTCTGCTCTTTTCCATCATTCTAAGACTCCTTTTAATGTTATTTGGCAAACTCTGTCATATCCCTTTTCACTCATCGGGGCCTCTGTTTTACCACCACTTTTTTGGGCATATTTTCCTTCAACTCTGCAGAGGACTTCTGAAGGTCCTTTTGAGTAACCACCGGGTTCTTGGCACCTCCGAACCCAAATCTTGTCTTGCCTGGTTGCTCAGTTTGTAAATGGTTTTATACTTTTCATAGCTTTGCCTTGATTGTTAGGTTTGACATAATTAGAGAGTTCCCTCGATTTTATGGTCTGGCTTTCATCCTAATATTCTGTGTGAATTATTTAATTATGCAATTACCTCATATACGTATAGTTTACGGGGGAACTCTACAATTGAGTTCAGTCACTGCATATATAATAGAGGTGTAGTAAATACCTGTGCCTGTTGAAGGGATGAAAAGCGCTCCCAGTTGACCAGTGAACAGACTTTACCCTCCTGTGAGGTCCAGATGCACTCCAACATGCTATGAAGTGTCTCCACAGACGCCTCACTGAGCAACTGAACACGAGAATCAATGGCCTCCTTTCTGTTCTCATAGAAACAGTCTGTGTACAGATCCAGTGGACATGTCTGTGAGGGGATAACAACTGTGACTAAAATGTGTATAGATGCAGTTATTCAACAACACTTTTACAGGGCTCACTTTACCTGGTATGGGTTTCGGAAAACATCTGGAATATCGCCCATAAAAATTATATCCCAAAGGAAAAGAGCAAACATTGTAGAAAATGTTGAACCCTCACCATGGATACCTGTTATGTTAAAACAAGACAGGACTTGTGACCAGAGGATATTGAAATCTTGAAGTTCTGTGTTGGGAGAAGAAAAGTTGTTTACCTTGGTCAAAACCTTGTTGGCGGTAATGTGCTAAAGACAGTTCCTCCACAGAACATATAACAGTGGCCTCAGTACTCTCTTCCCCCTTTCCATTAGCCAGCAAGAGAAACTTAGATTTCCCAGTCCCTCCTTCATGAGGAAACATCTGTCCTCGGATTGTGACCTATAGATAAAAACTTTTATTTTCACATACCCAACCATTTTTCAAGAAAACCCGATCCTGACAGACTACCAAACTCACGTGGTTGACATCCTGGACATGAATACAGACCAAGTCTTTGAGCTGTAGGCGATACTTCTTCAAGCTGGCAGCCTCTTTCATTCTAACAGCTCTTTGGTGCAGGGAGAGTTTATGTCCTGTTCGTACCAGAGCGTCTGACAGCCCATCTCTAATAGCACAAATAGCCTGAAGGCAATGGGAAAAGACCAAGAGTCAAACAAATGACAACACAAAATTACGGAGCACAGTGTCACACAAAGAGATAAATGATGCAAATATCTCTGAGGAGGGGAATAGTGCTCACTTGCTCAGGTTTTTTGAGGTGCTGGTGGAGGTTTAGTGCCAGTCTGTCCCACCATCGCCCTCGGCTGTCAGGACAGTAAACAGACTGTGACAGTAAGGACCGCAGCTCCTCTACAGCTTCCTGTGATATGAAATAAACATCTTTGGTTATCATGCACTTCACAAATAGTTAAATCTGTGCGAGAAGGTGACTGAGTGAGGCCTTCAAACCTCATACTGACGAAGCCTCTGCAAGATCTCCACCCCTTTGGACAAAATACGAGTGTAGGCCCATCCTGTTGTGAAAACGCGCAGGAAAATAGGCAGTTCTTCCTGATGACTGCCCAACACAATCATAATGTTAATATCAAACAATCACAAGAAACCCCGTGTCAGTGCTTTAGACAGAAAAAAAAAAACGGATGGATGTACAAATCACCTGAGGTCATGGTTTCTCCTGAGCTCCTGCCAGGCACTTTTGGCGGCAGTATAAAGGTCTAGGGCCTCTTCCCACTGACCTGCCTGCATAGCTGAGATTACCTCTTGCAGGGATCGCATGGATACTTCAAATCTGGAGGGAAGGATGGAGTCATGAGTATATATTCCTGCCTATCGAACTCAGAAAGAATAGAATCAACTCAACTACTCACCGGATCAGATCGTCTCTGTCCCGAAACACCTTGGCTCTGCGCTGTACAATGTAGTCCGGGAAGGTCAGACGTCCTGAGTTTACCAGCAGGATGGTAAAAAGTTGGCTCTGCCCACCAGCGGCCATCTCCTCCTCATCCATGGTGTCCGTCAGAGAAAATAGCAGAAGGATACGAGAAAAGACAGCCCGAGGACCACGACACAGACGCACAGAAGAACCTGCTAGCTGCTTGGCCCTTAAATGTTACAGAGGACGGAGTGAGATCATCACTGTAACACTAGTGTTGTAAATAAGACTTATGTACTTATCATTTAACCTTTTGAGGATGACGGTCCTAATGTTGTTTTGAGCAGCGGCCATTGAGAAGAGAGATTTTTGCCTGCTCAGACGAAGAAGCCCATCCACCAGCTGCTGTTTCTGAGTCCCAGAAGTGCCCAGATGGAAGGTCTTAGCCAGGACTCGGAGTTCAGGAGCAGGCAGGAGATCCAGAGCCTCTTCTAAATCCTCAAGATCACTCTCTTTAATGTGCAAAAATCCAAATATGTGGGTATTAGCAAGAGAAAAATCTGCCTTTAACAGGATATTAATATAGCAGTAATTTAGGTTTCAACTAACTCAGCCAGGGATGCTGATAAATATTTAAAAGTATTAGACATGATTTACCCATCTGTAGAAAGCCACTTTGAACCAGTTCCTGGGCAACTGGTTCCAGATCACTGCATATCTCTTCATAATTTAATTTATTTACTTGGAGCCACTTCAGCTTCCTTTGGAAGAGCCTCACATACAACTTCTGCCCCGTGACTTTTGATAGGGAAGACACAAGACAACAATTTAGTCTGATTTCATAATTATTTCAATGACAGTAACCAAGTCATGTCCCAGCCTACCTGATAGCTTCTCAAACGCATGTATGAGTGACATATCATCCTGGTTGAACAATGCCCGATCATCCTCATTCTCCAGGACGGCCTGTAACACAGTGCAGAAGTTGCGGAGGTAGTAGGAAATCTTTGGTGGGTGAAGGCTCTCTGCAGCCTGATCGCTGGTGGTTTGCTGAGCACTAAACTTTGGCAGCGAGTCAGTAATGATGACTGCAGCACTTTCTTCCGAAATTTCCGTTGAACTCAGAAGGGGGTCAGAAGAAGCACTGGGGGACATTCCAGTTTTATGCTGGTCTGCATCAGCTGTCTGTGTTTTATTTTCACTGGACACTAACTCCTCCTGTGGCTCCCTGCTCCCTTCAAATTTTGCTTTCTTTCTGGAACCAGATGCTTTTCCAGGGGAAGTTGTTGCCTTTTTCTTTTTTGCTTGTTTGGAGGGAGAGGAGCAGGACTTTGTGGTAACCAGCTTTTGTAAAGCGTCTGGTTTAGGTCTTTTCTGGTGAAGATCATGTCCTTTTCCTGAACTCAATAGGTCCCCTGCTGCTGTTGTCGGAGTCTCATCACTGGCTGCTGTCAGGTCAATGACTGTCTCATAGTTTTTTCTTTCGTCTGAATTCTGAATGAGAACATTTTCTTTCTGTGAGTTACTGAGTGTCTCAGGAGGATCTTCCTCCTTCTCGGTAAGTGTTGGTGCATGTTGATCATCTGTCCTCTCTGGTGACTCAAGACACTTTCTGGACAGTTTGGAGGAGAGGCTTCCCAGATGAATTGTCCTGACCACAGTTTTACTGGTGATCTCCCGCGGTGCCTGCTGAAAGTTATTCTTCTTGAAATAAGGGCTGGTCTTGGTCTCTTTGACACCATCTCCCTTCTTTGATTCCCGCCCTGGGGACTTAGTAGGGTTATCTCTGGGTGACAGCTGGACGCTTGGCAAGACACTAAAGCTTGCTGAGGCTGCATCGCTGTCTCCCCTTTCAAACTTCTGACATTGCAAGTCAATGTGCTCATTGATCTTGAATCTCGGCACCAAGTGTCCACAGAGGGGGCAGGCCAGTCTGGAGGGAGGCGGGCTGTTGAAGAAGGAGCTGATGGGGGTGGCAGCACCGGCAAAGGTCCCGGCGGAGGCATGGCCTTTCTCCCTACTCTTGGATAAGGACAGACTTCGCTTCAGTCTGTTCTTACCGGCTCTTTCCGCCATGGTGCTGGTGGGAGTGTTATTGCTCGATGAAACCGTTTTTCAGACACCTTTCTTTGTTGCATATTCCGAGATGAACCATCAGTGTGGACGGGGCTAAATGTTCGAGCTAACTCGTCTCAACGATAAACATTTTTCTATCGTCTAAAAGCTTCGTCTCCCATAACCATTATAAGAGGGGGAAAAAAACCCCAACAAAAATATAACTATAGGAGCCAATCCCACCCTGTAGCGGCGGAGTTTTGCATCGAAGAGCTGCACGATAACATCCAGATAAACCCGCTTCTCAGGCTCAACCAGCTGAGCACAGAACATCTCAGACGGTAAAAATCCATCCCAAGATCATCGATATCTTTATCAACAATCTAAATGTAAAACATTGAAACAAACTAATATACTTGTTCTGGACGTAAAAATATTTACAATAATACTTAAAAAAATCTAAGTTAATTGTAGGTATGTTGCGAAAACATAATTAAAACATCTTTTTCATGAATTGAAAGACATTTAAGCTCACAATCGAGTATGTAACAATACTTCAACTAAAATATTTTTGCTGAGCTATTCATGATTCATGTTTGACTGTGCATTCTTTATGCCTCTCACGGTGTTTTTTGTTGGGGAGCAGACCAAAAAGCACACGATGGGGGGTTGTATCTTTCTACACAGGTTCCTGGGTAGCTGTGCGGCTTTTATTCAAAAATCACCATTCCGGAGAACAATCTGACCCGATCAGCACACAGGCATTTCACAACGGGGGACCACCGACAGAGCTGATGTCGGTAAGTGCCACACTGGATTTATCTCTGCATAGGTGGAAAAATGTAAGAGTAATGCACATATGGCCTATCCGGCTTGCGATAACAGGGCTGAGGACAATGCTTGACGGGCTCCTGAGGTACAACAACAGCCCGTAAGCTGGATGTCAGCATGCTGCAGTCTCGATGCTTCAAATCAAGGTCGATGTGAAATGCAGCAGCAGGAGGATAATATGATGCTTCCAGATGGTCAAACCAGCTGAGTTTTTGTGGAGGAAAGTCAGCTCCATTAATATGTGCTATATGCGCGGGGGGGTGAGGTGGGGGGGCATGCATCCAATTATCATGTCGATATTTAGGCAGATGGGAGTGCGGCGTCCACCGGACGAGGGAGACCGGAGCAACCACAACAACCACCCCTGCAGCTGCGGCAAAAGTTCGGCGTAATAGCTTTAAAGGGCAGGGCAAGATGCTCAAACAGCGAGCTGATCTGAATCACCGAGATGACCCTTATTGTTTTTAATAAGCAGTTCAGCACCATGGAGAGGTCACGATCAGGTCCGCCTGCTTTGTTTTCGCATCACCGTCATCACAGACACATCATCAGATGAGTATATGTTTGGGGATCACAGTGATCCATGTGTTCAATCATCAGGAAATCTTGAAACTCACAATCAGAAACAACACAGTCGAATTATTTTGCCCCCCCCCTCCCCCCCCAGTTGAGCCGCAAGCCTCGATGCTTCATGTTTAGATGAGGGTGTTGATGATGAGATGTTCAGACTGGGCGTGTAACAGATCACTGTGTTCAGCTTGATCGCTCCCATGCAGTCTGTATTTATCAAGTGAAAAAGCTTTAATTTCCACACTAAGAAAACCATTATCAGAGGGAGTGTTTGGGCGTCCAATTATTTAAAATCATAACAGATGTGAAAAGAGATCTGCTGTACCCTCAAAATTGATAAGGCCAAGCATTTATTTATGACATTTATGTAAAATAAATAGGCAGTTGTTTAATTTATAATAGTATTTTTGTGTTATTTATTGTATGTAAGTAGGTATACGTGAGCAACTTCATTATTTTCCTTGTCGATTAATCAGGCAATTGTTGTTTTAATTACTAGATTAATGGTTTACTCAATATAATGGAACAGAGTAATAGCATATTCCCACCATATTTCCTCAAGGTGACTGACTTTAAATAGCCTTTTTTTGGTTGACCAGCAATCAAATTTAAGCATATTCCAATGATAATCACTGACGAATTAGAAAATGGGCAAATATTCTGATTTTAGAAGCTGGAACCAGGGACATTTCTGCATAAAAAAAGCAGTCTAATGTTCAAGGTAGATTAAATTCTTTTTAGTTAATTGGCTAATACTTTTTATTAGTGTATGGCTTTGTTTGAGTGAGTGCAACAGTGTTGTGATCAGTATAGTTTCTTTTTTCTTGTTGGCTTCTCAAACAACTAAAAACACCACAAAAGAGACCCAAGGGTCGAAAGACATTTCTTTTCCATCAGTTGTGCAAGCCGTCTCATTGACCTCTACATTATCTGTTCATTTTCCAACATTTTCCAATACGCTTCAGTCCAAGGAAAACATCCTTTCAGATGTTTTTTGGATATCAAACAAATGAGGGATTATTTCACACAGTAATCCACGGACATAAATCATGACTCATAGATCTCAAACCCACACAAACCACATTATATCCATTTTTTCAGGGCCACTTCTTTCAAAGCACTTTTATGTAGAAAAAGTACCAATGATGCACAGCAGAAAAACAGCACTCACTGCTGGCCTGACTCACTTAAAGCAGGTTTCCTGTTCTGCAGAACCTCAAGACAAAATAAGGGCAGACACCAACAAAGTAAGATGACAGATAATGGACACCATCAGCAGTCACTATAGACAAAAGGGCTGAAATGGCACAAGTGGGTTTTGGTGGTGTAGAAATAGTCAATGCATGTAAAATTATACACCTAGGACAGAAAGTCACTGTTGTCCTTGAGGCATAGCCAATTATTCACATTTAATAGGAGAAGCAATTTCAAATTTGTGTGGAAAGTGTGGAAACGAATCTTTGACCACAAGTTATTAAAATCTGGCACCGTGTAAGGCGCTTGAGATGCTCCCTTCTGTGTTGTTGTGGAACAAGCAAAGGGGCTTTTTTGTAGCTGAAATAAAACTTTCATGGCTAAATAATTTATGCATTCACAGAAGTGACAGAGACACGCCCTGTTCATTTTTACAGTATTTCTGTTCCACCAAAGAAATTCCTTTCAAGGATTTGTTCAGTGATTTCTCTGTTAGTATGAGGAAAAAGAAAACGAAAGTCCGTGGAGAACTAAAATTATTTACAGATATAATGCAAGTATCAGAAAAATAACACTCTAATTATTTATTCATATTGACAGGATTGATGGTAATGGGCTTACAGGGCCAGTTATGGCTCATAGTAAGAGGCCAGGGACCATTTCTAAAATATCAGCTCCTCCACCGTGTCCCAGTCCAAAACACCAGAGGGATCAACAGGAGCAGCAACGTTTGGTGAGGGAGGCCTTTGAGCAGCCACCCTGCCCCGTGAAGGATAATAACAATGACCAGCTGACTTCTCCTCCTTCTGTCAAACATTTTTACAAGAGCTGGGACCCGAGTCCTGACGATATGGAGGACACCTGCTCCGAATACGACAACGTGGGCTCTGATGTGGAGCAGGATTACGATGAAGTTCTGCATTTGAACAGAGAGGGTGTGGTGGACATGAGGTACTACAAACAGTACAGTCCTGAGGATGGCGGGTACTCAAAACATTCAGTAGGTGATAATAATATTAATGACAGCACTGCAGTCGAGCAGTTCACTCCTAGAGCTCGCCATAGCACAGAAGTATGTGAGGGACAATCTAACAGCAAGCCTCACAAAACTGGCCACCATTTTAGGTCACATTGTGTCCCTGTTGGTGGGGATGAAGCAGAAAGGGAGATGGAGAAAGGCCAGGAGAATAGGTTCTTCTTCAGTGATGGAGATGAGATAGAAGAGGTGCTGGATGGGGCCAAATTCATAGAAGATTTAGAGGAGATGGAGAACAGTGTTCAAACACCAACCAGTCTTTATCAGGGCGATGATAATGAAATAATTAAAAAGGGAGGAGATGAAAGAGAGAAAGATGACACTCGAGTTACAAGAAACCAAAATATCCAAGGAGCCAGTAAGAAGTGTGAGTCATCTCACATGGGTTCAAAAGAGAAGGAGAGGCAGGGTAAAGGACGAGGGAGGAGGGGACCGGAAGATGATGTTGAGCATGCTATGGCTGGGATCAAAGGATGCATGGCCAACAGTACTGAACAGCGTCTAAAGACTTTGTCGAAGGACTGCAAAAAAGCAGCTGTTCGGACCAAAACTAGACCTGGTTCCAGTAAGCAGCATGCCCCTCCACCGCCTCCCCACTCGCATGCTCAGTCACCTGCTACCCCTAACCCTGCTGAGACCCCCAAGGCCCAGCCTCGCAGAGAGGCTCCTGCTCCTAGATCCAGCCTTTCCTCTGCCAACAGCCAGGAGAATGAACCCAAGGTTATCATACCATCGCTGGCTCCTCAACACACACCTGAACAACAGCGGGAGCCTCTCGAGGAGAGGCAGAGACAGCCGGAAAAACCCCAGCAGGTGAGCACCGCAAATGGGGCAGATCTTTGATAGAATGTCATCCCCTGTGGCTTGTGTTTTTTAAATGTTTGTGCCCAGTCTACCATCGCTGGGTCCCACAGAGAATTGAGTAAAATTTTAATTAAATGCTTTGCCACAAATACTCTTTGCCCCCTTTACCCCTGTGGCATTATCATCTAGACAGGACAATACTTAAGACATGTCTTGCTGAAGTTCAAGCAGATGATTTTGCACCACAGGGTGAGAAGCCAAGCACGGCCATGATGTCTGAAGATGTGCCAGAGCAGGCAAGGAGGGTTCAGTGCCCAGAGCTCGTCCCTGCACAGGAGACCAACACACCCAAGGTCTGTTGGTCAGTTTGTCAAAGCTGTAAATCAGTGGCTTTGAATATATAACCAAGTAACATAGTCACGCACAGTCCACACATATTTTTGTAATTCCCACTTAAGTTTTTGTAACTACTACACACACTCTACAGATATTTCTTACTAACATGAGGATGTTTGTACTTGAAGTCTAACTGTTAACATATTGACTTATTTTAAAGAAATCACAGGAGGCCTCTTCTTTCCCCAGCTTTGAGGATGGTAAATATACCACAACTTTCTTACATCTTACACATTTCTATACTAAACCAGTTAATGAATCTCGTAACAAGTGCCTTCTGTTTTGCTGCGCAGTCCCAGGCCCTTGTGAGCCAGAAGATCTTATTGATGGGATCATTTTTGCTGCTAACTACCTTGGCTACACTCAAGTGTTGTCTGATAAGAATCCATCCAAGTCTGTTCGCATGTCCCAGGCCCATGAAGCTGTCAGTCGCATCAAGGTAAACTGCCTCTTGTTGTTAACATCCATTGATTTATTTAAAGTTATTTAAATATGCTCCCTTCTGAGCATATTAAAGCTTGTAGGAAAAATGTCAAAGCTTTATGCTTTAAATGAATTTGGGAATCAGTTTTGGGGTCGGGGGAGTTGATTACATTTCAGTGTTGTTAGAACTGGATCGGGGTCCTCTTTAGATATTGTTTTCCTTTCAACCTTTAGCTATCAAAGGAACACAGATACAGACGTGTTCAGCACTGGTGGGGGTTTGCCTAATAAAGTTTGTTTTACTGTGGGTTTCAGTTATAAACAGGGTTTCAAATGCACTCATCTATCCGTGTTGCCAGATGATCTGTTCCTGAAATTAGCTGTGGAGCTGGTTCTTTTTTGAACCACACGATGGAGCAGTTGTATGCCTTTCGCTCCTGTTTGCCTCCCCATGTCAGTGTTTGACAGGGAGAAATGTGAGATTTCATTCCAAAAATATGACATTATGTCTTTTGTTTAAAAGAGCCAAGATGAAGACTCTCAAATGATGACAGAAGTGGACCTGTTTATCTCCACTAAAGCTGTCAAAGTGCTAAATGCTGACACGCAGGTTAGTAACTCTCAGATCTTTGCCTGTTTTCAGACGTAATGAGCAATGATTGGGATTCTTTTTACTCCACATAGGAGACCATGATGGACAGTGCCTTGCGTACCATCTCCTATATTGCTGACATTGGCAGTATTGTGGTTCTGATGGCTCGGAGGCGCATGTCTCAGGCTTCGTCAGAGGATTTTTCACCTGAGTCTCCTGATTCTGCCGGTGAAGGGAAAACTCAGTACAGGATGATCTGTTATGTCTTTGAATCAGAAGATGTGAGTATTTTCTGCCTAAATATGCATAGACCTTTAATTATAGTTTTATGCTCAGCTTTTGTTTTGGATATTTACTTTGGGCTCACTTTAACCGCTGTGATCCTTCTCACCTCTTTGCGCTTGCCAACTGGGATTGCCTTTCTTCTGAGTAGTTTTCCCCAAACATTCCCCTTCCCACAGGCACAGCTCATCGCACAGTCCATTGGTCAGGCCTTCAGTGTGGCCTACAGAGAGTTTTTACGAGCCAACGGCATCAACCCGACCGACTTGAGCCAGAAACAATACAGTGACATCATCAACTCCCAGGAAATGTACCATGATGACCTCATCCATTTCTCAAACTCAGACAACTGTAAAGAGGTGTAACATTTTTTATTTGGCTTCAGGTGAAATGTGGATGATGGATTTGCTTTGACATCAATATGGCTTTACCACAATCTCACAGATGTCATAGATATTGACATATGAAATTGAAACCCTGCTTAAAAAAGATTAGGCAATATTTTTTTAATGCTTTTCAGCTATATGTGGAGAAGCAGAAAGGGGAGAGCCTCGGTGTGGTGATCGTGGAGTCTGGTTGGGGCTCCATCCTGCCCACAGTCATTCTGGCCAGCATGCTGAACAGTGGCCCTGCTGCTCGCTCTGGAAGGCTCAGTGTTGGAGACCAGATTATGTCCATTAATGACACCAGTCTGGTGGGGCTGCCGCTGGCCACCTGCCAGGGCATCATCAAGGTAAGGAGCAAATTGGGGTGCTCCAGTGCATCAGATATTTAGTGTTAAACTAAGCCTGGTGATATGTGGAAATGGCACAGTGTGATCACAGATGACAAAATACTCATATTAATATAAGTGTTTTGGAAACACTTCAGCTTCCGATGAGCCACCTTTGATTAGATAGACAGATAAAACAGACACATTAATAAATGTTTGATTTAAGCATGAAAACTTACCATCCTAGATGAGTTAATGCATCAACACAATCATGCAGACACACAAGGAAGGTTCTTAACTCCTTAACTTCAATAAAAATAAAAAATAAAAAAATTTTTGGACATAACCTACAATTTATATACCACTTATGATACAATTTAATATCAATATCTAATCAGATATAATGTTGCAATGATGACATTTTAAATCCCAAGGCCAATTTCAAAGTGACATCATAACACCAGTCAGGAGGGGGAGATTGTGACTATATTACCTGCATACAACCAAAAGGTGGTAATTGTAGTTTCGATCTGTTCCAGGGTCTAAAGAATCAGGTGAAGGTAAAGCTGAGTATTGTAAGCTGCCCTCCGGTCACCACTGTCCTCATCAAAAGACCTGATCTAAAGTTCCAGCTTGGCTTCAGTGTTCAGAATGGCATTGTGAGTAGGCCTTCATTATGAAGTAGCATGAAATGGATGGTCTTTAGCTTTTGAAGAGTGATGGTTGTGCCATACAATATGTGCAGTGCAAGTGTCTTTTTTCACACCCTCAGATCTGCAGTCTAATGCGCGGTGGCATTGCAGAGCGTGGCGGTGTTCGTGTTGGACACCGAATCATTGAAATAAACGGTCAGAGTGTTGTTGCCATGGCACATGAGAAGATTGTTCAAACCCTGTCTGTCTCAGTGGGTGAGGTAAGAACCCTTCATGCCACAAGATGGCAATTTTCAAAGATGATTGCACCGCACAAATCACTGAGCCAAACAGGCCTCTTAAAGATATGCCTACAAATTAAACCAGTTTGATATCCAGATCCCAGGTTATTACACACATACAGGACCATGGATGGATTCAATCAATAAATAAAATCAACTAAAAACCTTTGTGAAAATGGAACAGTTCAATGCAAATTTTTTTTGGAAAAAGCAGGCAGGCAGCTATTATATACTGTGAAAGAACAGAGGCAATTGATCTTTTGTTGTGAGCTACAGAGCAAATGGGTGTATCTCCGAAAATGTCAAACTGTACTTATAATTTGTTGAATCAAGCACAATGAAATGTTTGGCTGTTGACTATCAGTTATGTTTCCAAATGTATCTCTATCAGCCACTCTTGATCTGCTCCACTATTCCCCCTTCTCCCCAGTTGTTATACAGTTATACAGTGAATCTGTTATTGTATGCAAATTTCCCCTGCTTTCTCCCAGTACATTACTCATTACTTGTCAGTAATGGATCTGGTGTCTCTTCTGAAGAGAGTAAATTAAGCCTGGATTCAAGCAATGTGAATTACGACTGTGCTTCTATAAATGGGCTCTTAAATTGAGAGTGTAATCGTCCCCGCTCCTCTCATCCGCCGCCAGATCAACATGAAGACGATGCCTGCTGTGATGTTCAGACTGCTGACGGGACAGGAGACACCTATCTACATATAGAGACCCTGCATGGATCAGCCCACTGTAGTGCTGCATGTCTGGCTGTGCGAAGACGATGGACGGATGACGGACAGGAGGCTCAGTGGGACGAGGAGAATTTATTTTTATATCATTTTATTTTTTCGGCCTCTTGTTGCAATGCTGTAAAGAACATCCAGTTCTCATTTTCAGGTTTTATCTCAAATTACATTGTCATAATGGCCTTACAATGTGAATGCTTTGTCTGTAGTATTGTATGTGAGTTTTTGGCGCTGAAGAGAAGTAGCTTTAAGGTCATGTTTATTTTCTTATGAAGAGATAAATTAGTACATTTATTTTTTATTTAGTCATTTTTATAATGTGTATGGAGTTTAAAAAATGTACTTCTACTGTAAATACTTTGGATTACTCAAGGACTTGATCGGAAAGGCCATATTACTCCTACAGTATATGCATGTTATTATGAAGTACATCTGACCAGGGATGAATTCTCAATCTGACATGATAATCTTTACCGGTAAGTATTAAAAGAAGATAATAATATGCTGTACAAAGGCACTAAACTATGTGTATTATGGTGACGCTGAAGGCCAAAGACACAGATTTTTCAAAGACATACAGTATGGGGGATCATCCACTTAACCAGAGCGTACAAGAATGTATCAAAATATACATTACTGACTGAATGTAATGATAAAAGACACAAAAAATACAATTTCACCGCTGAACACTTGTTTGTTTTCAGTTTATTGAGGTGTTACTGCAAAAAAGGAGGTACCTACAAACAGAAATGACAAGAAACTCTCTCTGCTTGATGGAGAGATGAATTAGTTGACAGGTTGTTTCCTTTTCTGTTTACACATTTATTTAGGCCTCAGAGGCTGTGAAATTAGGACACTGCACACTAATCAAATGCCTAGTGGCAACATGCATCCACTGCAAGAAAGGCTGCAAAGTAATCAGACATTGAACAGTGATAGAGCAATGATCTATATCGATCTGAGTACATAAACATTGTATGCATCCCATACAAATTAATATATTGTATTTACAACTGCTGCATCATGAAATGAACTTTACAATTTCAACTATTTACACTCCAATACCCAAATTGCAGTCAAGCACAGAACAGGCTCACATACAGTAGATAACCGGAACAAACACTCCGTCTGTAACACATTCGGCGAAAAATATCTTCAAGTATTGGCTGGAAGAGCTCCCTGAGGGAAACCTGGGTGGCATCATACATGCTGCTGAAACACAGAAATAAAACAATCACAGTCAGTGAGCGGCACCATTGTTTTAAATGGTTTTACACACATGAAGGTTTAGTCATAATGGTGATGATTCATGCTAATATTGGCAGAAAGTGGAATTAATATGTATTTTGCAACAACAAACTTCAAATATTTATCAAATCTTTAAAAGGATAATAGATGATGCGCTTCTGCTGCTTGCGAGAATAAATTAATCCATTTATGAGCAGCAAAACATTATTAGGATGATTGTTATGTGTCAAGAGGAACAACAGTATTAACCTCCTAATTCAACCAACTTACTATAGTGGCTTTTGATTTCAATGGTTCTGGTGAAATTGTCACCCCATCAAGGAAAACTGAATTCAGGTAGCAGTCCTCATAAAAAACACCTTCATCTTCACAACTGTCAACACCAACACTGAAAGCTTCTTTTATCCTCTCAGGTATCAGGAAGGTAAACATCACCACCAGAATCCCAATGATGGCGCACAAAACACCTGGAAAACATCTCCGTTAGTAGAGATCACCTCCCTCTGGACGTACAACATATCTAAAATCAGCTTCTTATTGTTACCTGTAGCCAGAGCCAGCCAGAATGAATGGCTGTATGCTGTTTCAAAGGTATCACTCCCTATGGAGAAAACACACTGTGGTGTATTCATGATGGTGGAGAATGAGGCCATGGAGAAGAAGATGAAGGCAGCAGTGGCCAACATCATGTACCCAGCGTACAAAAGGACTGGCATGGAGAACAGGATGTTGGCAAGTATCCAGCAGCAAAATGCAGTCCTGTGAAAGTGTGCGGAAATGTGAATTTTTACTATTTTTTAAACACTTCAACTGCACAGTAATACAAATCATACTGTGAGTTAAATGTAGTTACCAGAGAGTTGCGGAGGCGTATCTCCCGGAGTATCTATACTGAAAGATGAGTCCACATGGGTTGCTGAGGGTGAATTTCTCAGCAATATACAAGATTGGATTGGGTAAACCTTTCTCCAGAGCTTCCTCATAAACTTCTTCAATAGTGTCGTGCCAGCTGAACATCTCATTGTAGTCTATGGTCTCATTGAACTGTACAACAGGATTCCCTGAGAGAGAGAGAAGAGACATGTACAAAAAGTCACACACAAATCAAGACAGTGAACATCTCAATCAAACACACAGGACTCCAGTGTAGGAATGCAGGGTACATTGCATCAGTACGTAGTGACTCACCCCTCAGTGTTATGTTAATGCCGTACAGTCCAACATGCAGGCCGATCTCTGCGTTAACCACTACGTTGCTGAAAGACTTGTAGGTGGCATTAGTGGTCACTCTGCCCTCAGCCCAGTCACTGGTGAAGTTGAGCGCTGCAGGAAAATAATATAAACATTTATCATGATGTCAGAAACCAAAAAGTAAGAGAGTTTTTCTTTGTTGATGATAAGAATAGAAAACTCACCCACTATAACTGCACCGATAAACAAGCTGACAATGATCCTAAACATCCAGAACAGCCTCTAATTGGAGAGGAAATAACAGAATAAAAATTGATGCTGCTTAAGATAAAAAAAAAGGTGACAATGAAATCAAAGCTTTGAATGCAATGATGTATGCATTATACACTTTCAAAAACCACCTTAAGAAGCACAAAGGGAGATAATAACTCTGAGGTTTGGCATTTGCAGTAATAGTTTATCTGATGGGTCACACTCACCGACTTCCCTCGTATCCCTGGTAGAATGAGAAGAAGACTGACTGCTAGCACAAGGAAGACCAGAATAATGGTGAGCAAGCAGCCATTGAAGATGAAGGAGGTCCTTTGTAGAGGGTAGAATGGGTAAATGTCATTGTAGAAAGTCATCTTAGCTCCTGATCTGAGGGACGCAGCTGAGACTAGACAGCGTAACAGAGAAGACTGTGTTAGTGGCCGCGTTCTCAGTTTCCTCCAGATGCACTGATAGCAGCTCTTGTTTCTTGCAGTAGATAAGAGATTGGACATTATCGCCACTGTGTAAAATGGCACATGATAGAGTGAAAGCAAGTTGGACTGATGCAGTAGTGTTTAGCATCCCTGAGCACTGGAATATCTATAATGCCAAGAAAGAGATGCATCTCTATGATGCACAAAGGTGTGAAATTCTACACATCCAATTCACCTTTCAGTTTGATGTAAATCAGTGCTCTTAATGTGGCCGCCACCTGATTTTATTGCATACTTTTAAACCATAATGAATAGGAAAGTTTAGAAAGTAAAAGCAATCAAAGGTAAAACCCAAAAGAGATTTCTTACCTGAAAGCTGAAAGACGAGGACTCAAGAATGAAGTGTGAACGTCGAAGGGGAACGTACACTTCTTTTATACCAGCGCTCCTCTTTGTGTCAGTGAGGGGGAGGATGCCTTAAGTGGAATGTAGTGGAGAAGAGGTGTGACCCAGAGATGATGACCATTCCCATCTGGGCTACACATGTCACATGAAGTTTGTGATAAGCTGTGCGGCACATGATTGCTTTAGTATTGCACCATTCCTCACCTGGATCTGTGCTCCTGCGGGACTTCTGCACTGCTTTCCAACCTCTGCAGGAGGTAAGACTGACCTGTCTCATTGTTCTCTGATAGGATGTGTATGTATATGTTTGGATATTTAAGACAAAAAATCAGCCGAGCCAAAGTTTAATACAGGTCGTGCTGTTCATGCCTTTTGAATTAGACTACCAAAACAATGGCTAAGTCCAATTACAAATAATTCTGGCTGGGATACAGCAGCAAATATAACTTACCTTCCCTGTGTCTTCAGCTCTCAGGCCCTTCACCCTCTCTTGGCTGAGGACTGAGCTCTGCATCAATGGATTTGCGTAAACTGGTTTGGAGTATCTGCGCAGTGGTTTGCGTGGTGCCCGTTGTCAGTGAGGGTGAGTAGACGGCTGCTGTACTTCATATTGACTCCACTCAGCTCGGTTGAGATGAAAGGTGGGTTAAAGATGTTTGTTCAAACCTGCAGATGGTCACAGTGAGATAACCTGGGAGGTCCCCCGCTTCGACGGCTGGTACAACAGTCTGGGAGAGCCGAGGCGCGGAGCCATCGGTCAGTCACACGGGCAGGCAGCGAAGCAGCAGTGCGTCCGCACACAAACTCACCTGCTCACCGGACTGTGTGTGTGCGTGTCTGTGTGTCTGGGTGTGTGTGTGTGCATGCTCTTGCAGGCGCTCACCTTTTGCGTCTCGTGCCCGCGCATTATTGGGACGGGGTCTATCAGCCGGTCCAGGAGCCGCAGCTGCCGAACCCCCGCAGGCTGAGCCGCCTGCTGGCCCGGGGCCCCTCCGGTCTGCCCTCCACCCGCAACCAAACCCTGCTCTCTGTCTTCTTTGGTAAATATCTTTCATTTCACTGCACATCTTTGTGTGAACCTGGAGTTTTTATAATCCATCAACACTTCATGACAAAATCCAGGTGTGTGTGAATTAAATGGGAGAAAACAACCATCCACTTTCTGATTTTCTGGAACATATATGATAGTCTGTGAAGCAAAGGCTTTTGCTTCAAACACAACTGCAGACAGATATCAGTGATATGGCCGAATTTCAGCTCTTTGATTTTTGGGGGGTATTTTCTGGTTTCTCCAGTGTTGCACTGCAGACTTTTATTAACTAAGTAATTATATTTTCTTGAACTTTTCAGGTTATCATGTTACTTTTGAAATTCTTGACTCGAGGACTCCAGGGTGTCCGCCTGAATTCATGAACATCAAAGTCCCAACGGGCGACCCAGTCTTTGACCCGACCTCCACTGGAGAAGTCCTGCTGCCTTTTCAGAGAGGACCATGGGACAAAGAGTCAGGACAGAGTCCCAGTAACCCCCGCACACAGGTGCTGATTATTGATTCTTATCAAGATGAATTGAAATGTGTAGTCGTTGCCAAATTCCAGCTTCCAGAATCAAAATGTGAACTGTAACTTAAGAACCATGTCAGTTTAATGATTTTTTGAGGCAATATTTTATGAAAAAACAAACACAACACTTGCAGGTCAACATGGTGACAGCATGGATAGATGGCAGCTCCATCTATGGCCCCTCCACATCCTGGTCTGACTCTCTGAGAAGCTTCTCAGGAGGACTTTTGACTTCAGGCTCTGAGTGGAACATGCCAAAGCGGGGAGGGGGACGCAATCTGATGTGGAGTGCTGCTGACCCTTCTACAGGGGAACGTGGACCCCAGGGACTTTACGGTGAGATATGTTACACTTTCTGCACAAAATTAATTTTATCATGCTCCTGACAGTAGAATATTCCTGATCTGGGGTATTTTGCAAATGTAAAAAACAGGCAAACAAACAAACAAACTCTAAACTCACTCCAATTAAGTGCCATTGATTAAAGGAACAGTTCACACGAAAACATTATAAATCAGCCATGATTTTCACCTGCACAGTCATAGTACATCCAACCAAATAGTTAGGTCTGATTTGTGAAACAAAGTTGAGTAAATTAGCTCAACCCAAAGCATTGGTGCTCAGCAAAACACAAAGTAAACTGACGTGTTTGTTTGTCTGCACTACACCCTTCAACCATTTGTTTTCTCTACTGTATTTTCATAAAGCATGTGACAACACCCACCCAATCAATACTGCAATCTTTTGAAAACAAACAGCAACAATGTCTTGAAGATATTATCTCACAAAGAGCTGCTTTGACCTGGTTTGCAGCTTTTGAGGCTGAGTCAAGAGGGGCCCAGCCTGACGTGTGTAATGACTCTTTAATTATGGTGTGAACGGCTTCTTGCACTCACCGCACTAAATCCCTATTTGTATAGCAAAGAAGATGCCGTACAGGTGTCATGAAACCAGTGTTTTGTTGCTTGTGTTGTTAAAGGTGTGTAGTTGTTATCTGGGGCAGAGATGGTGGATCTTCTCCTGTTGTCACTGCTCTGTTGTCACATCTTTGAAAAACAGCCATATTACCATTCCACTCATTACTGACCAGAAATGGTAGATTAATGCTATACTGATAAGAAAGCAAATTAGGAATCTGAATTTTGGCAGCTTTCTATACAAAGACGTTATATCTGTAAACAGCCAGTTTTTGTATATTGTGTCATAGTGATGTTATTTCACATGATTTGTGCAATCCCCCTTGTCCAGAGTTGGGAAATGCCTGGGCCAATGAGAACATATTCACGGCAGCAGAGGGGATTATCTGGTTTCGCTACCACAATTATGTAGCCTCCAAACTGCATGTGGAACACCCAGGGTGGTCAGACGAAAAGCTGTTTCAAAATGCCAGGAAGACCGTTGTGGCCACGTTCCAGGTACAAGGAAAAGTCTCCATGTAATCCTCCCACGGTACACGTGCCGATTTAATTTGCACTCTGCAAAGAACGAGGTTGCATCAACACCAGGTGCTTGTGATTTTATGGATTAGATTGATGGTTTTAATTAAAGGGTGAATGCATCATCTCTGTGTTAAAGATTTTCTGCTGCAAAAACTGCCCTGAACAATATTACACATTTTTATTACAAACTATAGTTAAACAGACTCTTAAGGTCACACCAAATCCAGAAGTGAAAGTGAGCTGCAGTCATTATGTCAGCATTTATATATGAAGAAAGGAATAAAGAAATGGCTCTGAAATAGTTCTAAAAGTTGAAAAAGCTGTGCTTTCTCCAACAGAATATTGCTCTGTATGAGTGGCTGCCTGGATACCTGGGAGACAGACAGCTTCCTCCTTACCCAGGTAAGGGCCAGCCAGTGTGCATGTACGTACAAGTGGAGGTGAACAGGTAATGCACCAGTGACCTCAAGTTGTGGTGAGGTGAGCTATCGTTGGTGGTGTTTGAAAAGTATGTGCTCCGTCAGCAAAGCATCACCCTTAGTCTCCTTCAACTGCTGAATAAGCGCCCGCAACTAAGGAAAGTTGGAGGGACAATGGTCAGATGAGCCCATCACCTCAATCACCTTCATTTCTGAATCTTTATGTCGTCTCACTTTCACCATTTGGGTGATGAGGATTTTTGCACACCCAATAGATCTTTACATCTCAGCTTGTAGTTCAGCAAGTTATTTCTCATGTCACCCTTTTCCTGTTCTATATCACGGGCGGATTTTTCTGGATACAGGTTACCAGAAATTTGTCGATCCAGGGACCTCTCCTGAGTTTCAGGCTGCTGCCATCAGATTTGGTATCACTATGGCCCCACCTGGTGTTTACATGAGGTAGTGACTTCTGCACAGTGGGTGATGGTGTCAAACACAGTCCAAAACACACTGTGCGTTATCTTTAAGGAACCTTGTCTATTGAATCTACTTTTCCTCACAGAAACAGAGCCTGTCAGTTTCGGGAGGTTATCAACATGGATGGCAGTGTATCACCAGCTTTGCGTCTTTGTAACAGCTTTTGGATGCGTCAGGTAAATAACAGTCTGACTTGCATATTTTATTCATACTGCATTTCTCATAACAGTAAAAGGATTTGAATTTTAAATAACAGATGTGCTGATTTACGTTCATCACTGCAAACTATTTCTCCAACACGGGATAACATATTTCCTTTAACTGAGAAAAAATGAATTTATTTACTGGAAAGGTGCAGAAGAGAACAGGAAGAGTTTCTGACAGGACTTTTCTTACCTGAGAGGCAGTAAAATAAAACCAGCGTATGACTCTATACACAAGTAGTGATATTAAAAAATAAAAAATAAAAATTCCTGCTTTTGTTTTGATTATCAGTTATATAATCAGTTATATCACTTATATATGGAGAAGAAAAAAACAGTCTGATGATACAAACAGCCTTAACCTAATGTATTAATTTCTCTTATACATGTTATAGTTAGTTCATGCATCATGATTATTAAGGATGTTTTGTTGAATGTGGATTGCTTGAGGACAGAACGAGCAAATACTGCTGATGGTGGTTTTCTTAAAGAACCAAAAAAAAAAAACTGTTGAAGTCAGCTTTTATTTTTTTATAGAATCTGTTAGAAAGAGGAGAATTTAATGTATCACATAATAATCCTGTGGCTTTTTGTGTCCAGAGTCCCAATGTGAAGACAGGCCAGGATATCGACGACCTCCTCATGGGCATGGCTTCTCAGATTGCAGAGAGAGAGGATAATATTGTTGTGGAGGACCTGAGAGGTTTTGATCTACCTTGTTCACTGTCTGGATGACTCTACATATTATTCATTTAAACCTATCAACTTATAATTGATTATTCACTGTTCTTATCTGATTTATATCCAGACTACATGCATGGACCCCTGAGGTTCAGCCGAACTGATTTGGTGGCCATGACCATCCAGAGAGGAAGGGACTTCGGTCTGGGAAGTTACACTGAGGTCAGAAAAGCTTTGGATCTGCCTTCAGTCAAAACATTTGGGGACATAAATCCTGCACTCAATAGAACCAACCCAGAGGTAAAAACTGAAGCCTCCCGCTTCAGTGTCTTCAAACAAACAAACTATCAAACATGAAGTGCGTGTGAGAGTTAAATTGTTGTGTATTTAACTGCGTTGTGTACAGCTGCTCCACAGTGTTGCAGAACTGTATAATGGAGACATCTCAAAACTGGAGCTCTTCCCTGGAGGACTGCTAGAGTCTCTCAACGGTCCAGGTCCAGTTTTCTCCGCCATAATCTTGGACCAGTTTGAACGCATCCGAAATGGAGATCGCTTCTGGTTTGAGAACAAACACAATGGGTAAGCTCCTTTCGGAATAATCTGAACATTAGTTTTATTCTTTTTTTTGTCTGCATTTGTCCTCAGAGTTGAACACCACAAGGTGTGTCAACTTTTTATGAGATTGATGCAGTTAAAGTCTTGCAGCTAAATATTTTATTATTTCAGTGCATGTGTGTGTGTGTGTGTGTGACGATCACAGCCCTCCCTGGAAGCTAGTTCGTTGATCTTTATCGAGTGGAATGACCTTTGTGTGGCAGAGAGAGCAGTGCTACACCTCACTGAATATAAGGGGGGAATAAAGGACAGAGAAGATGTGGAAGGATGGACAGGGGAAGGGACGCAGGTGGTGCTGGTAGGAACTGGTGGAGTGAAGGATGCTGTGCTTTTCCTGCCACATCACTCAGGTATATGAGTGTCCAGAGGGTTAGTTTTGAAGTTTTATTCACTTTAAACCCTGGGACATTCATTGAGGGAGGACCTTCATTTTCAACGGTGCTGAAGTGCAGAAATACTAGGAATGCAGACACAGCTAAAATTAAACGGTAATAAAAAAAAACAAAAGCAGTCTCAAAGGCAACCTGTAAAATTTCACAAAAAATATATAAAACAAAACAAAACGAATACGGACAATAAAAAATGGCATCTAACATACTTTCAGACATAGTATAGCCTTAATCCTGGACTAATCTTTCACTGATCTCACTTTATTGTTCGTGGTGGCTCCTGCCTTGCTTGTTTTCCAGTTTGTTCACAGATGAGGAGATCCAGGCCATCCGCAACATGACGTTCTCTGATGTCCTGATTGCAGTCACCAGTGCTGAGGCCACAGACTTACAACATGATGTGTTCTTCTGGAAAGACGGTACAATTCACAACATGTGTAGCATACAAACAGAATTGGATTAATCACAAATAAATAAATAAATAAACAACTGTCTCTCTGTTGCCTTAGGTGACCCCTGTCCTCAGCCCACACAGCTGACTCCATCAATGCTCTATCCCTGCACTAATGCTACCAAAGTTAATTACTTTGATGGGAGTAAAGCTGGCTTTGGGATATTTATCGTTGTTCTGTTCCTCTTTCCTGTTGGTCAGTACCATGCTCACAAATCCATCTCCTTTCGCAATGTGATATTACTGATATCATACAAGTCACTGTTCGATCTGTTTTAATAATTTTACCTTCCCAGTGAGCTTCCTGGTTGCATGTATGGTGGCCTATCTTCGCAAGTACAGGTACAGGAAGTTCCAGAGAAGGAAAGCTGGTCCCAAAACAGAGGAGCCAACTGTGGGAATCACTGGTATGAAGCACTGTAGGATTAAAAGTACTGCCAGTTTACTGTCGGCACTTCCTGTAATTTAACTATTTTCATTCTTCCTTCATGCTGAAGCGTCTGAGTGGCAGGGCCATAAAAAAGCTCTGCATCCTGTCAGCGTGGAGGTCGATGAGAAGAGGGGGCTTCATGTCTTTGACAGATCTGGGTCTTGTCTGCGCTACCTGTTTCTGGGGAACCAGGACTACCTTGATGTCCATCTCTCCAGCGACCGTCACCGTAAAGCTCTGCTGCTTAAAGTACCCAAAGAGTATGACCTGGTGAGGAACTGGAAATGGGACGAAATGATTTACACTTTCAGAGTTTGATCTGAAAATGCAGCTGGAGTCTAAATTTGAGATGCAAGAAAAAAGTGTTGCATCAGCAATTGTTCCAAGGATGATTCTGCAGCTGTTCCTGATCTATATCATCTTTTATCATCTAACGTCATGTCTTTGCACATCAGGTGCTGTTTTTTGATGATGAGAGCATACGTGCAGCATTTGTCAAGCGCCTGAAGTCGGTGGTGACAGATATCGGGCAGGAGATTAGAGTGAAGGAGATGAGGGAGAAGCAATTGCTGAAGGAGGCTTTAACCAAAGAGCAGAGGGCTCAGATTGTGGAAACTTTCATTCGACACGCTTTCTCTAAGGTACTGTCAGCCTCTGGGTGTTTACCTCATCCTCTGCTCTGCTACAGCTGCAGCAGCTTTATGCTCAGCCACAAAATGTCGTCAAAGCATGTTTGAGGTCAATTTAGGTCCGACCTCAGGCCAAAAGAGCTAATTGTTGGTTTTGATGATGTCATCTGAGCACACGTCACTGATATTACTAATGACATTATGATGTGTGATGACGCTGTCCTATTGCTGCACAGGTCTTGGAAATAGAGAAGTGTGATGCTGGCGACATGAGCAGCGTTTCCCATCAGAAAGCCAGAGAGGTTCTCCGGTGTGAGCTGACTGCATCAGAGTTTGCTGATGCTCTGTGCCTGAAAGCTGACTCTTTATTTGTGGAGTCGATGTTCACCCTGGCTGATAAAGATGGAAATGGCTACCTCTCTTTCCAAGAGTTTCTTGATGTGATGGTTATTTTTATGAAAGGTAAAACCTATGACTACAAAAATACCATCTCTACACGTCTCCAGATCTGTTACCATACAAGCACCATATATTGCACATATAAGATGAAAATCTGAAGATGTTAGAGGACTTTTAATTTCAATTAAAGGACTAAAATTCAGACTATTACATTAGTAACAGAAAAAAGTGCAGGTGTTTTACATCTCGGCCTCTCCATTTTACAATAATAAAGCTTTATAATTCAGGATTTTGTGATTTTATGCATGAGGGGAACCACTTCTGAAAAGAATAAAGACCATTATGTGAAACTTGTTTGTGAAGTTTCACCTTGGTGGGTTTCAGCCCTCCAGGGTTAATCTTCTGCACGTGTTCAGGTGCAACTGAAAACTAATTTAATAAATAAATACACCAAATAAAGAAAATCTAATATTTCAGTTTCATAATTTGCTAAGAATCAGGCAGGTGACAGTGAACTACATGGATGACAGATGATGGTTTTTGATGCCATAGTGAAGAGACCAGTGAACATGGATCATATGTGTATCTATCCAGGGTCTTCTGAGGAAAAATCCAAACTGATGTTCTCCATGAATGACATTGGTGGAACTGGTTTCTTGTCCAAAGACGAATTTGCCAGGATGCTCAGGTTTGATTGCACACTTTTATGCCTGAAGCAAGACTTTCTTCTGTTTTATGAGATGGTTTAACCCTTTTGATGTGCTGCAGGTCTTTCATTGAAATCTCCAACGGGGCCCTGTCAAAGAGCCAGGCAGAGGATGGGATCAAGGCCATGATGAACGCTGCAGGCTTTGAGGACAGGGAGAAAATTTCATGGGAGGATTTTCATTTCCTCCTGCAGGACCATGAGAAGGAGCTACAGTTTGCTCAACTAAATGTCAAAGGTTGGACAAAGATCTTATTTGATATTTACCCTTAATTCTCGGATTTTGTCTGATGAATTAGTGCATCATGATCTGCTGTGTGTGCAGGGATGGAAAAACAAGGTAAGAAGCGACTGAGTCGGGACCAGAGAGTGTCCTTCATCTGTCCAGCAAACAGGTTAGAGAACAGGACACAGTCATTAGTCATTCAGGTCACCAATGCTGCAGATGCTGTTTATCACTATAGACAAAAAACTGTCGGGATTATTGTTTCCAGTCTTATAATGCACTTTTTATTCCCTTTTTATTTGCAGGAACATGACAGATGGACAGGAGATACGTAGGAGGAAAAAGTATGTTTCAGGATACTTTTCTGCTCCTTCAAATGATTTTCAGAGGCATATTGGAACGCACAAGAAGCTGAAAATAAACAAATACAAAAGACTCTTATGAACTAAATATTGCAGCAGTTTGTATGTTTTACATTTTCACATAAGTAGATGTGACTGTTTTCATATATTTACAGTCACATAATTTAGACATGTACCTGTTTAAGCTCCTTTTATGTAAATGTACCTCCTTTCTTTGCTTCCTCTGTGGTTTGGGTGACCAGAACATAGACTGAGGCTGAATTAAGTTGAATAGATCCAAACATTTTTCAGATTAAGCACCAAGACACCACATGTCTATGTGAAGCCAAAGCGTGAGCAGTACATAAGGAACCCGGTCCGGCAGAAGATCCAGCATTTCAAACGGTTCATTGAGAATTATCGCCGTCATATTGTCTGCTACATGATCATATCCAGCATCACGGCTGGTGTGACACTCGAAAGATGTTACTGTGAGTGTCCCTGCGCCCCACACTCTGTCTTGTTGATGAGTTAAAGTCCTTTATTGTCCTTTTGTATCATACATCTTAGTCTGACCTAATTAAAAATCCTGTGTTCAGACTACGGTTTGCAGGCTCTGTCTACAGGTATCCCTGAGACGTCCATGGTTGGCATCATCGTCTCTCGTGGTTCAGCAGCCGCAATCTCCTTCCTGTTTCCCTACATGCTCCTCACTGTGTGCCGAAACCTCATCACGCTGTGCAGAGAGACTTTCCTCAACCGGTACATCCCCTTTGATGCCGCCATTGACTTCCATCGCCACATGGCCATGACAGCTATCATCCTGTCAGGTAACAGCAGTAGTAGAAGTGAGAATTTGAGTTTTACTGTCTTCATCTGTACCTGGGTGCCGACTGTTTCTGTTCTCTCGTAGTTGTTCATAGTTTGGGCCATGTGGTCAACATCTACATCTTCTCCATCAGTGACCTGAGCATCTTGGCTTGTCTGTTCCCTAAAGTCTTGGCCAACAATGGGTAATGATCTGCCTGATTTTAGCAGATACGTGTACACTTTGAAGCAGGGTTAAATAACACAGATCTTTGTTTTAGGTCCGAGTTTCCTCTGAAGTGGTCATTTTGGTTCTTTCAGACTGTTCCAGGTATTACTGGAGACTAATATTAGACCTTTGGTGCTTTTAAAGCATGTGTGCGCTTTTTAATAATAATGATGTTTATCCTCTGCTTTATCCATTTCTTAGGGATGACTGGCATTCTACTTCTTTTTACTTTTTCATTTATGTACGTTTTCGCCTCACACTATTTCCGTCGCATCAGTTTCCGTGGCTTTTGGATCACACATTACCTTTACGTTGTCGTTTACACTCTAGTAAGTAGTTTTCCAACTTGAAAACAATACAAACTCACTCTGCAAGTGAGCTGGCTTGTTGCTTTATTAATGCGTGACGCTGGCTCTGTTTCCATCCCACAGACCGTTATTCATGGCAGCTTTGCCCTCCTCCAAGAGCCCCGTTTCTACATCTATCTGATCCCACCTGGGCTCCTGTTCCTGCTGGACAAACTAATCAGCTTGAGCAGGAAAAAGGTGGAGATCCCAGTGGTCAGAGCTGAGCTGCTGCCATCAGGTTACACATTTCCCAATCAATTCCCAATCTTGTTCTCAGATTATTTTTTGTTTAAGAAATGGCACCACTCCATTGAACTTTGGTCATGTGTGTGCATTGTGCATTTGAGTTCACACTGCCACTGGCTGTCCTACCTGTAGGTGTGACACATCTGAAGTTCAAGCGACCACAGGGCTTCATGTACCGTTCAGGCCAGTGGGTTCGCATAGCGTGCCTGATGTTGGGGACAGATGAGTACCACCCATTCACCCTGACGTCAGCCCCCCACGAAGAGACCCTGAGCCTGCACATCCGAGCTGTTGGGCCCTGGACAAGCCGGCTTCGAGAGCTCTACACTGAAGAAAGCCTGCTTGAGCTTGGGGCCTATCCAAAGGTAGGTCACTGTGTTACTGTGCATGTGAATAGTTTTAGCTGTTTCCACATACTTTTTTCTATTTTTTTATTGTATTTTGTATTATTTCATATTTTCATCCCAAGCTTTACTTAGATGGCCCGTTTGGTGAGGGCCACCAGGAGTGGATTGATTTTGAGGTGTCTGTTCTGGTGGGAGGAGGAATTGGAGTCACCCCATTTGCTTCTATCCTTAAAGACCTGGTGTTCAAGTCCTCCATCAAGTCCAAGATTCAGTGTAAAAAGGTATAGCTTAAACTAAAGAACCCCCGCTCCTGAATCATCGTTTTTTTTGCAGCTTGGCCTATAAATAAGGTGTTGCTAAAGTTCAGTGATCATTTGAAGGTCTACTTCATCTGGGTGACACGGACACAGCGCCAGTTTGAGTGGGTGTCAGACATCATCAGTGAGGTGGAGGAGATGGACACCCAGCAGCTGGTGTCAGTCCACACTTACATCACTCAGGTGGCCGAGAAGTTCGACCTCCGCACCACCATGCTGGTGAGATCACAAAAACAGAAGGAAATCTTCATCATGTGTTCTATTTTCCTTTCATTTAAATGAGTACAGGCTTGTGCGGTCTGAAGCCTCAGTTTGTCACTTTAGCTCAGCTTGAAGACTGGAAACAGGGGGAATCAGCTTACCTGCAACTGTCTGAATTTAGCGAAGTTTATTGCCCTGCCAGACGTTGTTTGTTCAATCTGTGCAGAAAGTCTCCCCTGGTTGCCTGGCAACCAAACAGTAACCCCGAGAAGTTATTTGTCCCCAATATTGGTTTTTGTATTAAATAGGCAAATTATAAAATACAAATTAGTCATTTTAAGTGCTGTCTTCTCTTCTCCATCTAACTCTCTGCAAAATATTTTATGAAACGTTTCCAAAAATATTGAATTGTTCCTTTAACATTATACAATAATCCAAACCCCTGTGGTCTTTTTTACATCTGGACAGTATGTGTGTGAGCGCCACTTTCAGAAGGTGTGGAACCGCAGTCTCTTCACTGGTCTGCGATCGGTCACCCACTTCGGCCGTCCACCCTTTGTGTCCTTCTTCAGCTCTCTGCAGGAAGTTCACCCCGAGGTCAGCTGCCTTCACCTTTGCTCAGTAAACCCATCTGCACCAAATAAAGGAAGGAAATATTTTCAGGAATAAATGTGTGTTACTTTCTGCAGGTGGGTAAAATCGGTGTGTTCAGCTGTGGACCCCCTGGTCTGACCAAGAACGTGGAAAAAGCTTGTCAGCAGATGAACAAAAGGGATCAGACCCATTTCATGCATCACTATGAGAACTTCTAACATCCTGAGCAGTGGACTGCAGTTTCAAGGTGGCTACAGAGGGAATAACAAGCCACTTCACTTGGACCACTTGGACATTACTGAGTTACTGCAGCTGTCGATGAGAAAAAGTCTTTCCCACACGGTCACAGAGTCAATGTAGGAAGGTTAGTTTGTCTCATTTAAAATTCAAGTGAGAGACTATAAAATATTTCAACTTTTTTACTCCTTTATTTTCTACACGCACAATATTATAGTGTTGTATTATCAATATTTATCATTCAAACATAGGATGCACAAAAAAATATGGATTTCATTGATAATTTATGTTCAATCACTGTCATCATCACGCTTCATGGGAGTTTTTGTTTCTATTAGTATTTCCTGTTTGATTCACAAATCGGGCAAGTTTGCTAACTATTATTCTATGACATGATTATATGATTTAATGTTCTTTTGTGATAAATATATGGACCAAATAAATGAAAGTTTGAGAATAAATAACTGTAACACTGTCTTGTGAGTGAGTTTTTCTGCCCCAAAACAGGCACACTGTGTCTCACTCAGCTCATAGATATAACACTGGCCTTTGCTGCTATGCATTCTGTTGTAAGACATGATGTGATTGTGATTGTGGGAAGACTTTCATTTCCTCCTGCAGATTGGGATATGTGATGATTATGTAAGGACCTCTGGGTTTTTGTGCACTGGAAGTTCACTAAATTCTGCTCTTCACTCCTTCTGATGCCTTGAAGCTTTTGAACTACAGTTACACTTGAATTAACCCAAACGAAATTGGATTTGTTGGTTGAGTGATAAACCAGGCAGCTCCTCCATCCAGAGAAAGAACAATAAGTACAAACGTTAAATTTCCATACATGTAGTTGCTTTGGTGCTATAAAAAAGTAATTATTGTTCACCAGTTGAAGCTATCAGAAGCCGTGCTGCAAAAAATTTATGTTATTGGTATTTCAACAGTACATTAAGTGGTGCCTGCACTGATGTCAGGCTACTGGTCAATCCCAGAACAATGGGTTGCACACATTTGCTTGCTCGTAAAACACACTTGAGATAAGTGTGTATGCAAAGAGAAAGAGATTATGAACTGAGGTCAAGCAGGAGAAACAAGTACAAGGTAATGTACGGCTCCAGAAGAGGTTCCTGAAGTTTGTTGTCTCATTCCAGTTAGAGCAGCTGCAGTTACAGGAACCAGACTGGAAACAATGTTCTTCACCTATTTACTAAGGGATGTCTGAGTGAGAGAAAAACTCTTTTCAGCAACGCCCTGCTCCTTTCACACAGTTACACATATTTACACCTGGCAGCTGCCAACTAACCACAGTCTGATGTATTGGCCCCTGAGATCTGAACCCACTGAGCATTGATCTTTAGCTCACTGAGCACCAGGTTTATTTCAAGGTGGTTTCATTTTGATTACACAAGCTGGGTGACCTAAATTAGCTTCTTTTTGTTGTGTTATTTATTTGGATGCAGATACAACCCTTGCACCACTAAATAGATATGAATTCATTGCATTATTGTTAATACTGTAGTTTATATTGATAAAATCATGGAATCCTGGTTATTTGGATGAAATACTGTCATTAATATCTGATGAAACTCCTCTTGGGCTGAATCCAGACAGGACGTGGGCGTGCAGTCGGTTATTGAATCCAGTGATTAAAAGGATGTTCGATCTTTTGCTGGAGGGAGGAAACTGTGCAGCAGAGCGGGATCAAGGCCAATTTTTTCACTGATGGGATTTTTGATAGGTTTGTAAAATGTCATAAAAGGTTTAATGACAATCTGTCTTGTGAAGGCCTGTTAACCACACAGAAAGCCAGAAACACAACTACTTCCTGGTACCTGCTTTGTACTTACAGTAAATGTCCTCCAGATATCTGACAACTGATTGTTTGCATCAAGCAAGCAAACAATCAAGACTATTCCACAGAACTAATCACTAAATCTTTATCTTACATTTGGCAATTATTTTGTGAACTGTCTTCAATGTATTTAGTTCTTTTCTCTGCTCCTATCTAAATGCTGTTGTTTTGTTTCATGATTTAGTGTTCCAACTGTCATGATTATAATCTCATTTAATCCAGTTTATTCTAATCTGACAATCCTACTTGTACTCTGAAGAACAAATGCAGTAACAAATAAATATGATTAAGATTTGGTTAGTAAATCAGATGTCTCATGGATGTACAAAGTATTTTCCTTCATTGTTCAAAACTGGACCACATCCTTGACCACCCACATTTTAATTCCTCTTTTTTTCTCTTCCTTTCTTCCATTTTAACATCTTAATTTTTCCATCACAAACACTAAAATTTAATTTCACATAAAACAAGAACCCATGAATTTTTTCCCTCATCATTCATATGGTGAGCATCAGTGTGTTATTTTATGAAGTGACAGTTGTGTAGAGTCTTAGAGAAGCAGGAAGGTGGTGGGTGATGCCTGGCCTTGTAACAACATGATTATGAGTCTAAATGCAGGCAACAATTTTGTATTACACTCAGGTGGCACTACTTCATAATCATACATGCATTAATTAGTTTTAATAACATGACAGCTGCAGTCAGAGGTCAGTCCCCACTAGTCTCCAAATCAAAGCTACACCCTTGACAAAGAGCTTACACCAGGTTACACAGTTGACTCATAAATCCAGTAAGGTGCTGACCAGCATGACTTAAATCACCTTCCAAGGTATAAAACCAAATTAAAATAAGATTGTATGCCAATATTAAGCTGATAAAATAGGAATAGGAAGATCAAGGCTTCTCTTATCAGCTGCATAATAGCAGAGCAGTCATGACAGCCTTATCTAAACAGCAAGTATCAAGCCATAATTTGAATACAGGGTCATTAATATGATTAGTTATTATTGATCATTGATAGGCCTTTCATTTAGACACAGAAGGAAAACTTTTGTTATACTTGAATTTGGTAATAGAGGTGTTATACTATTCACAATGAGTACCAGTTAGTAACCAACTTGTTTTTTTCCACTGCTGCTAGATTTAACTACCAGCATAAACTGCTCTGTACTTGTCTTAGTAGGCTGTATTATAAAGTGTTACTGACCGTGGTTTTCGATCATGGCCTCTGCCACAGGTTTTTCAGGTCATTTGTTTAATGTGCTGGCATGTCTCCCCATTTCGGCACGGGTGGAGGGGGTGGATGATGGTCCATCAGAAAGAGGAAGAAGTTTGTTTTTACAGAGGAGGAACAGAAGGAAGAAGAGGGGATGATCTTGTCTTGACCTCTGACCTCAGGCCTTTTTTCGGCCTCTGTCCATGCTATTTGTGGTGTTCAAGTCTGAGAGATGTCTGTTATGATGTGGCAAGGGAAAAACCAAGTGTAGTCAAACTCTCCAGCATGAAATGTGTGATTTCCAGCTTGTCTGCCAGTTCCATACAGTATCATCCCCAGGAATAGTGCCAACATCCAGGGCATTGTTCGGTGCCAAGCAGTGAGCTGTTTATTGAGCAAGATGGAAATAGTTTGAAATAAGCCTCTCTGGGATGACACAGATGCATTAATGTGCCTGTTTCTCTGTTTAGAGGAATTCAGCCACAATCTTGGTTGTCCTGAAACAGCGAGTTCCCTCAGAGCTGAGAGAAGAGCCATCGTGTACAAAATAGTGCGCTGTTTTATATTCGAAGGAAGACATTGGTCTTAGATCCATCACAATGAACAATTTCCTTTTTCAGAAATGCTGTGATAGAATGATTGACTGAAACATGAGCTAGAAAAAAAACTGTCACCTTCCAGGCTTACATCACACCATATCTGCTTGGTATCTTGCTCCTTCTCAGTCAAACAACTCTTTTTCAATCCTGCAACTATATGCAACACACATTCAAACTTTCATGATACATTGCCATATTGAAGAATGAAGATAAAGGGCTAAAACTGAAATCAAATTCAAACACATTCCCATGATATGCGTTTTATTTGCACATGAGCTAATCGTGTCACGTTGCTTGATAGGATGTGGCCAATTTTTGGCCACATCTTATCAAGTAACTATGAATTATACACAATCAAAAGAATGGTCAATATTCAAGTTCAACTTCTATGATTCAGCAGTTCTACAAACTGATCTGATGCAATGCGGATTGCTGATGCTGTAAATTTCCACCCTGACCTCCTTGCACATGATGTTTTATTTACAATATTAGTGATATTAAATAACAGAGCACGATGATAGAGAATAATTATTCATTTTCTCTTTTTGTTCATTAAAGACCATTCTCATGTCCTGAGGTGATTTCGCCATAATGCAAAAATGCTTTGTTAAAATTCATTATGCAAAACTCATGAAATGCCTCAGTACGATTTAGTTTATTTCTCTACTGCAGCTCAGCAAGGAAACAAAGTCTGAGGAGACCTGAAGACAGTATTAGTTCAGTGTTACCATTTAACATAGTTCACACATTCAGTGGCAATTTAAAGCAGAAAGTGGGATGTTCAGGAGAAAAGCGAATATTAATCATTCAGTCTGTATATCAGTAAAACACTTGCAATACAAGATACTTAATGTTTCTTATTGGAGAGAATCAGAATACATTTTTGTTGAAGATTTTAGTGATCAACACTATGTACGGACTGATCACCTATTTCGGTGATCAACACGTGTCAGTTTGCTTCTGTATTGTCATGGCAAATAAAGACATTTGTTTTGCAGTAAAAAAATTGATTAAGGCTGATTTTACAAATTGCTCAGAAGCTCCATATACAGTATCTTCATTGGTGGTCCCTGGGTTTCCTCTTATTCACCAAGGGAAAATAAAGCTTTTTATCATTAGGTTGCAAAAGCTTTATTTTATTTCAAATGGTTTTTGTATGATATTACAGCTTTGTGGTCACATTAGTAATAGAAATATCTCAGCGATGCTTCTGATCACTCTCAGTTAGAGATAATTTTGTTCTCATGCCTTCATTATTCACAATACACTTGTTTCAGGTGACTGTAAAATGATTTGATGGCCAGCACCGGTCTGTGGCCAAATCAGTGGCTGGTTGTCCTCTGGTTGTAAAGGTTCATGCTCAATGATCAAACAGCACCATCTTCTGGTGCAGGGTAGGCCATTGTGGATCGTCCCATACAGGATACAGCACCTGGATAAAATGGGATTCAAGGTCACGCTGGTTTGTGCTGCGTTACTTTTTATAGATTTTCAGTATAATACATGAAGCCTTCCTTTAAATGCCCTTGTTCCATTTTATTATATGCAAATGCCTCTTGTCAGTGTGGGCCTGACACCCCAATATAACGGGTCAATGCCCGGTGCAAAATGTTTTAATCTTGTTTTAATCAGGTGTCACATTCACAGATACAACCAGAAAGGTGAGCTGCCTGAAGTCTGATCAGAGGACTGCTGAGTGGAGCAGCTGGGAATGCCTTGCAAAGTTAGAATATTTTTCATTCACACTATGCAGATTTTCCTAGATGCGAGGGGGATTTGATCTGCATGACCATTCCTCCATAACTCCCTGATGATTTTAGGCTACTACCACTAAAAATAACTTTGGAGCCCCGCAACATGGTTGAGCTGAATTATGCCCAATGAACGGACAAGAGGAACAAGGGCAACAATTCTTAGATTAAAGGCAACATATGGTGAATAAATGACCACTTAAGTAGCTCAGAGGATTGATCTTCCAACAAGACGGGAAAAATAATGTCAAAATAAGTTGAGGCTGTCTGTGCTGTGGTGTGCAGTTTGCATTGGTGTCCTAAGAGTCTGGTAATCTTCTTAGTGTCGGTAAGTACCCAGCTAGAAATCAGCTACTGTCCAGATTGTCTCCTCCTGCCCCAGATAAAGGACTCAGACAATAACAAAACAAGGCTTGAGAAAATATGTGGCATGGTTGCTTTACTGGCGTGAAATATGCACCTCCCCTCCTTTGGGAACTGTGCTGACAGAGCTGTGGAAGAAGTTTTGGTGGGTTTCCTCAACCTGAAGATGTTTGGCAGCGGCACCAAGAAGTGGTTTGTGAAGAAGCAGAAGAGGCAGCATCAGCAGCAGCAGAGGTCTGGCAGGAAGCCATGCACCAGGAAGAAGAAGAGATGGGCGGCTAAGATCCTCAAGCAGCACAGACAAAAGATCCTGAGTGAGCTGGATGTCAACACTGTGCTGCCCTACCTGGTGTATGATAAGGTGTTCTCACTGGGGGAATATAAGGAAATACTGGGACAAGAGTCCAACAAGAAACGGACAGAGATATTCCTGGACCATCTGTCCTCCAAAGGCCCTGCTGCATTCTGCTCATTCTGCTCTGTTTTGGAGGAAGTGTGTCCCCAGCTGCTAACCTGCTTCCTGTTGGATGGAGAAGGTACGAAAATGAATTAGCCACCGATTTCATCAATGTCTAAACAAATATGAGAAGCCTGTCTGCTGTGTTCAGTGTGCATCTCCACAAAAAGAACACGGTTACAGCTCATCGGTCTGCAGCCACGTTCCACTTCATTGTTCAGTACTTTTATTTATCTTGTGCGCTGTTAAATTTTCTGTAAGAAATGAAAACAAAGAACAATATAGAGGAGGAAACTACTTTGCAGTAAGCCAGGAACACAGACTAAGAGCCAGCAAAAATAGCTTCTTAAATCTGGATGGCTGAGGGGATTACTGAGCTGCCACCGCACCTAACTAGCCTTTGACAACATATGGCCTCAACATGGCTGCAGTCTGTCTGTCTTTGTGGTTTACTTATGCATATATAAAGCTTCATTGCTGTCAAGAAAATGCCTCCCATTTTAAAGCTTGGTGAGTGTCTTTATCTGTGGCTAACACACCACAATTAAAACCCTGTGAGAATGCTTTCTCACCCAGTCACGGGGGAAGAAGTTTAAATTAACAGAGCTAAAAAGAGACCAATATATTCATCTGTTCCTGCAGATGGTGCTTTGGGATGGGGGTGGAAAAGGGGCCTCGCTGTGCCTCCAAACAGTCCAGGAGAACAACCTCAGTGCTCCCCGCCTAACTACACTGATCCTGTGTTTGACTCCAGGTGAGACTCACTTTACACATCACTGAGGCACGTGAAAGCCTCGTACCGAGAGTGTTTTTGTCTCTGGATTACATAATGTTCAAAGTGTTGATCAAGTCATCATTGCATTTTAAATTCTTTTCTAAGCCAAGTCAAGCATGTTGATTTGAGGCACAAAGACATTCTTGTTTAAATTTCAAATCTCCTCATTAGAAGGTTTAAAAAGTCTTCAAAAATATCATTTTGAACCTTAAAATGTAAATCCAAGGCCTTTACATTATTTCCAAATGTAAAAAAAATTTAAGTTAGGGAATATCTTTACGTAGTAACTTGCCAATTCTTTTCTAAGGAGCGCTGAGAAGGTGCTCAAACACCTTAATGAGACACGATCTGCTCGTTTTACCTTTAATTTGCCTCTCATTTATAATTTCACCACTTTGCAACAATGATAACACATAAGTGCAGGCCATTGCTGCACCATATTCATGTCTTGACTGCCTCCTTACATGAACTGACTGAAGAGATGGTTATGAAATGTTCTCTGCTGAGCTGCTCTTTTGTGTGAAAGAATGAGAGCAGGGCCCACCAGTGCAGATTTCAGGAGGCTGCTTCTGTCAGTGTGTTGGGCCCTGAATGCATCCTGACTGAGTGATGGTGCTGCTCTGGGTGTATGGACCTTTGGAGAGTACCCTTGGCCTGGATAACACAGCAGGGCGTGGACAAGGGAAGAGGAAGGGAACATTTGACGTATGCATGTGTGTGTGTGTGGGTGTTAGCAGGAGACGTGGAGTGCGGTGGGGGTTTGCCTGGATGTGACGCCTGACATGACAGACAGACGAGCTGATATACTCTCTAGACCGTTAAGGAGGCCTTTTTAATGTATGACAGCTAAGTCAGCATGGGGAAAGCGATCCCAGTGGTCTGGCCCTCAGCACTGACACACACAAACACCCGTACACACACGGACAAGCTGTGACAGCTACAGACCAACACACACAACACAATCCCATAGCAGCACACAGAGTCAGAATGGTCACAGAGCCTCCACAGGAGATGCAGTACGCAGACAAGGCAACGTAAGTCCTCTTGAAATTGTGTTTTAGAGCCAAATATTTTATTCGTACATCCGACCAAGACTCTTGAGTGCAGTCGTATGTGATGATGATGATGATGATGCTCATTGTATTCTGTCTTACATACCTGCTGATATTAAGAAAGACAGAGCTTAGGGAGGATGTTTGTGTTGCTCCTGCTGTATTTTTGTTCTCTCCATCGATATTTACTGTTAGTACAAGCTAATTAAGATGCAGTGACAGAGTCAAGTATTGGGCAAGGGATTGGGAGTGCGTGTATAGTGAGATAAAAACAACATAATCTTTTGTTTATTCACTCATAAGAGAAGTAGGACACAAAGTGCCTCAGGTCATGGATGCCTGACTTCAAACTTTGTGTGTCAGGATGAATCCCTGTGTGACAGAGTCTGCAGCCATGCTTGTTATAAACACACAAACAACCTGAGAACATATTCCTGTGGTGAATTGTATCTTCCCACGGCAAAGTCACACGTGTTTCCTTTGTTTTATTTTTTTCCAACCTTCTGCTCTGCACACTTTCTCTGATCTACAGAGGAGGAGCGGATCGATTGTCAGTTGTGTGAGTTCGAAGAGACATTGTGTTTATTAGTTTGGCTTTTTGTGTCTGCCTCTTACCAGTTTCCTGTTAACTGAGAGTGAACATCTAGCATTTAATCATATCTTCAGGTTTTTTTTGTAAAGGGCACAAATGACCCGCTTGTCGGTGTAAGAACAGCACAAGAACTGCATGTGAAGCTGACTGAATCCAGTTTAAGGGCCACTGACTGCCGTACTGTTTAATGACACTGTTGAAAAGCTCTACAGCACTAATCTCAGTCTGAACTTGCAAATTCAAGTGCTGATTTAAGTCCATTAAATGCACGATCACGCAGAGATATTGATTTTGTTCTTCTAACTGCAGGATATACCACTCTGTCCTCCAGAGGATCTGTGTGTTATTTACCACACTGAGGTGGCCATGTGTTTGGATCTGAGGCCTTATATGTATATGTAAGGCTGCAGTGATGATGTAAGTCCCCGTGCCTTCATCCATAAGTGGAGAAAATGAGATGCTGGCAGGTTGAGGAGGAGGTGGAGGAGGAGGAGTGGAGAGCAGAGATTAGCTGAAGCTGTGAGGTTATGCTTCTTTGTGCTGATGACTCACCTCACAGCACATAGAGAGAAAGCACTGCGACAGCACTGAGGTGTGACTGTGTGTGTGTTTCATTGCTCTTGTTCTTCTTGGTGCAGTGCATTCATGTGAAGAGGACTTTCTCTGTGAACTTCTCTTTGTTTGGTGCAAAAGTAATAAATCACTGTGTTACAGCGGTAGTGGCTCTTAGGGCTTTCGTCCAGGTTTGTCTCCTCAGGGAGTAGCCTCTGAGTTCCACAAACCAGCTTTGATTTTGCTTTTCAGAATAAAGTGGACAAGAGAGTCTAAGGACACAAGAAAGAAGGGCAAGCCTGTCTGTCCTATTTACTTGCCTAAAAAAGTACTCTACTGTGTAATTGCTGCCTGTGTGTGTGTGTGTGAGCGCGGTGGTGTCAGTGTGTGCACAAACGATTAAAGACACCAGCAGTGGGTTTTCTCATGTGAGAAGGGTAATGATGGGGCAGGCTGCTCAGAGCCATTACTGTGGAGATGCAGAGGGGGGGATACCAGTGTGAAATCAAAGTGCTGCAGTGGAGTGTGCATGGGTATGCAGTGGGTTTCCGACTGCAGCACAACCACTGACCCACTGCTGTCTCAACACTTCCCCACTGACACACTACTATTGGTCCCCATAAACGCTCCCATTAATATGTGTGTGTGTGTGTGTGTGTGAAAGCAAGAGAGCCAGAGGAAGTCCTTGGTAATGTGTATACGTATCTGTGGCAGTTTCCCCATCCGCTAATGACTGCTGTGTCTTACATGCCTGATAATGACGGGGTGTAGCGTCCGATTAATCAGGAGAGTTATCTGAATGGCGTCAATAGAAGATGACAGAGTGCGTTGCTGGTAGATTTGCTGGCGCACAGCTCTGCTCTGATGATTCTGGTGTGGTGGTTCAGTGTTGACTGGATTTAAGAGGTTACTCACAGGAAGCAGTGACATCACTGCCGCCGTCAACGCTTTTTGTATGTTAAAAACTGAAACATTTCAATTTTAATTGCTTACATGGAAAAATGTATTTATGCTAGTGCCAGCTATTTAGTTGAAACCATATCAAAATAAATGTGAGCATCTTAAGCACCAAACCTGACATTGATTTTGGCTCAGAATTTAACTGTTGTTATCACCTCTTATTGCCAGGACCAGAGCCAGCATTTTAAAAGTATTGAGGTCAGAGTTAAAGTTTGTAAATATTTTCACATTTTACTGGCTCATCTGGTCACTTTTATTTAAACCGACCAGACATCAAATTCAACTGAACTAATATAACTAAAATCTCCAAAGAACATCTATTTTCTTTTTCTTAGACATTTTTTTCATAGCTACTTACTGAGAAATGATGGATCTGTAAAAACTGTGTCGTTGTCTGAGTTTCTATATTTAAACATTTTAGTGTAAAGTAAAACAAATTATTCGTTTATTTTGCTGTTTTAAAAACACATTTACAGGCACGTCTAAAACTGAGCCTTGTGTTTGTGCCCAGCGTACAGACCAGACTTGTTTTAGTGCCAAACAGTGCTAAAGAGTATTTAATGTCAATATATGTTTTTGTTCGTTTCAAAATGAGCCATTTTTCATTGTTGTGCACAGCTAACCTCGGATGTCCTCTGAGCAGCGGGTACTGCATAGAGGACATTTTACAAGACATGAGCACTAGATGAATTTAGGTTCCTTTAATGCCCTGAAGGCTTTTCTGCTTCCACTCACGCAGAACTAACAAACTAGCAACCACAAAAGGGCTGTTTTACATTTCAGAAAACGCCTGCTGTTCATTCTCTGTGTATTGTACCAGGCTGTATTTTAAATGCCACAATATCTAAAATGCCCAAATGTGTACTAACCGAGCTGCTTGTTGTGGAAACAGGAACATGCATCATTGTTTTAACTGTAATTAGATGGTATATTTACATAACCACACATCATAGTATGTTTGAACATGGAGTATGTGTTTATTTCACAAACCTCCAAAGAGAGGTTGACACTATCAGCATTGCAGGTTCGCAGAACACACATCATGTGGAGGATGATACAATCCATAGAACACTTCATTGCCATGTGTGCATACCTTTTTAGCAACACTGGCCACAGAGGGATTTGCTCCCCTGACACTGGCAGTGTCAGTGGCATACTCTGTCTCTGTAGCTGGATGGTGGAACTCTTCTAGAGGACACATTTTCAGTTTGTGCTTCAGTTCGATTTTGCCTTCCTTACAAACCCGTGTAACGATCAATATTTTTGTAGCATTGTGCATGAATCTGTGATTTATTTTTTTTTTAATCATCTACCAGGAATCAGATTCTCACTTCACTTTCCTCTGGCTGCCTGTGTTAGTCACTGTTCATTGTTGTATAAGTCTGTTGGATCTAGTGAGAGTGCATTTCTCTCCTCAGGTGAGAAGGCGGCTAGGCCCACTAAGACTTCAAAGTCTAGACTAATCGACTTACTCCAAAGCTTAGGATGGCATGAGTGTGTCAGTCTATTGACTGAAAAACAACCCACGCTAGCCTCTGTTTGCTGCTAATGACAGGTGGTGTGGGCATAGTGCTGAGGCAGAGCTGCTGTGAGCTGCACCTCTATGATTTAACACTAAATCACAGTACATTGCGCTGCCAAACTGAGACACATAAGCCTATTTCATATTTCTGCAGCAACTATTAAAATGTCACTTGAATGTTCAATCACTAATGGGATTCTTTAGGTGACACATATTAGTTAGAATTTGATTGCACACATATTAATAATAATAATAATAATAATAAGGACTGCGGATGTTCTATACATGCTGAGATGTGTAGTAAATCCGACAATGAGAGGAAGTTTTTCCAAATTCGGACCAAAGAGTGTATTTTTTAAAATATTGTGTGTTTCTCTGTGGTGCTCGGGTTTCCTCATGCTACCATGTTACCTCCCATAGCCGTAAAAAACAAAGCTGTTCAGTGGAATTGTATTAGGCACAATTGTGAGTGTGAAAGGTTGTGTCAGCCTTATGGCAGACTTAAACTTGTGCCTGGTCACCCCAGCTTCCTGCCCAGTCCAACCTGACAGAGGTCAGTTCCTTGTGACCCAGCAAAGGATGAACAGCCACTGGTAATAATTGAAATGGATGGAATTAATAAACATTGTAGGTCATCAGTTCCATCCATCCAGTCATAAACAATGTATGTATGTGAAAATGTGTGTGTGTTTGTGTGTGTATGAATGTTTACAGTATGATACATGGACCACTGAATCTGATGAAGGCAGGTCACCGCGCATTATCAGCAGAGGGCTCCTAAAGTCTATTGGTACATTTAAGTTAAATGAATCTCTGATTGTTTCCTGTAACTACCTGCTATTTTGTGTGACATATGAAATATAATGAAGACAAATCAACATTTGCATCAGTCAGAAATAGTGTAACATGAGCAGGACATTGCTGCTATTATTACCACTATTACTGTGGTAATAAAGTGACACTTTCCCCATAGATTTCAATATAATCTGACCTATGTTTACAACCACTGGAGTCATGAGAGAAAATGCAGGTTTAAGGCTCTTCTGTATTGGCCTCTCTTTTCAGATCTGGAACCCATTCGTATGTATGTATGTATGTATGGAAATGACTAAAACTTCTGAAATTATACAGTTAGTCAAGTGTTCAGTCTTATCTTATTACTCTCTGCAGCAGGGCGGGTTTACTCCAACTGCACATGAAATTTATTACAAGTTTTTCCATTTACTGATGAAAGCCACCAAGCACAGCTGAAAGCCTATTAAATTTCTGTCAAAGACACATTCAGTTTATTTTTTGTTGTTCAACTGCTATAGGTCTTTCTCATAGCAGATGAATGGCAACAGAGAAAGACTAGGTGTTACTAATATTATGACTATACTGTAAGTGAGAGTGGTTTGTATCCAGATTTAGCTCACCAATAACGAACAGTCGTCTCCATCCAGGACTACAGGAGGTGTTTAATCAGATGAATTGTCGGTGGAGCTAATTCCTCCCGCCTGTAATAGTCTCCTCTACTGGAGCAGAAGCCTCAGATGCCCTTTTTAGGTCATATGCTCCTTCAGGTCATGATAAACTCACCGAGTCTGTATGTGCAAATACTTTGTTAAACGTTTATTGTTTATTGTTTCTTATTTCTTCTTCTAATTTTTCATATTTCCTATGTATTCACACAGTAGCTACAAACTGATAATGTGCTTAGACTGTTAACTGAATTGACTGAATTTATTCAACCATCTCTTATTTATCATTTTACACCATCATTATCATTAAAAAAGGAAGGGGGTTGCGCTCTGAGGCCTCCAAGGGTGCTCAGAATTTGCAGTACCGCCCCCTGGAAGTTATTACTGCATCCAGAGTATTGAACAGAGATACATTTTGAAGAATGCATTGTTTATCTGAAGAAGCGAGGAGTTGCGTTCAGGTTTCGTTGTGCGGCTGTGCAATGACAATATAAAGGCATTGGACTGAATTGGACTGAATTGAAAAGACGCGCGACTTTCTGAATAAGGAGCCCTTTACCGAGTAATTAATGACAAACTTTAGACGTCCTAAACAGATGCTGTGGAGCACCCGCCCCCACTCCTTTCTACCCCCGCCTCTCCTCCCTCCTCCCCCTCCCCCCCAGTCGCTCCCCTCGGACTACACTGTAGGCTACACACACACACACACACACACATACACTCTCCCCTACCTCACACACACACACACACACACGGGCGCCTGGACGCTGCAGCGTTTTTAAGAGAGTGTTTCCAGCCCTGGACAGGAGGGAGGAGGAGGCAGGAGGAAGGAGACCATGTCCAAATCCTGACTGCATTAAAAAAGAAAAAAGGGGGAAAACAACAACAACAGCGAAGAAAAAATATAGATATTGAATGGATCGGCGATTTGTTTGCGAGCGCTAAAAGACGGTGAGCGTGTCATTGCAGACATGGGTCGCAGCGGTACGGCACCTTTCGCTCAGCTCCTTGGGGAGTGTTTTCACTGTCAGTCCTTCAGCGCTGGAAATGGCGTTGTGATGCTGAGCATGGAAGACGCAGCGGAGGCGGATGCCAGGGAATAAAGAAATATATGATCACCTGTGCTTTTCTTTGGGTTGGATTTTTAGTAGCGGTGGACAGTACCATGGTGAATTACCAGAAATACATTACTGTTATGCAGCTGGCTCTGGGGGTGACCGCCTCCAACAAAGAACATTGTCTTCCACCCAGGAAGCGTATGTGGTGAGTATGAATCTTGGTGCGGATGATGATGATGATGATGATGAGGATGATGATGTGATGAAGGTTTGGAGAGAAAGAAGGAGAGCTGTCGCCTCCCCTCCCACATCCCGTCAAACGCTTAGCGGGTCTCCAAAATGACATAATATTGCTTTGAGCCACTGCAGACAGTCTGCACCATGTTGCAATCATCACAGACCTACTGTGGTCGATACACTGTAGGCAAGGCACTCACACTGGGGAGTTTGTGTGCTTGTGTGTGTCTCTCTCTCTCTCTCTCTCTCACTCTCTCTCTGTGTGTGTGTGTGAGAGAGAGATAGAGAGAAATCCAGTAGCCGTAGCTACAGTATGTCCTTCCACTCCATCACTTTGTAAAGTTGAATGCGTAGGATGATGTCATAGCCCCATCATGTTTCCTTGCCTTCCAACTTCATGTGCTTCAGTGTAACATATGGCCTCCCCTGCACCGATATGGTCACTGGAATTGTCACCATCAAGCCAAGCCATGTGGTAACCCATCACACTGCCTCCCTAACCCTACTCCACTGCTGTGCTGTAACCAAAGAATAAAATGTGAAGCATGAAACAAGGTCCTCTCCTGTTTTTATTTCCTGTGCTGCAACCAGGCCTATGTGCACATCTCATATCCATGTCTATTAAACATTATCCACCCACACTCTGCTCTCAGCATGTGTGTTTGTGTCTTGTCTATCCACCTGTTCACTGTCCTCATTACTCTGTATGCTATACTATATTGTCATATGAGCCTTCCTCATTTGTTTACTTTAAGAGACTCTTCCTTTCATTCCTTTTCCTCTCTGTAAGCAGATCGCTGCCAGCGTGTGTGACATTTCCCTAATTACAGCTGGATTATCACCTTGTTTGAAAGCAGATATGGTTAATTAGGAGTCCATAGGCTCAATGGCACCCTGATAGTGTTTCACACAAATTTAAGATATGTTGCACGGTGTGTATCGTTGGACCACATAAACCGGAATCATTTCAGTCAATCGAGCAAGGCCAAAAATCACTGCTGAAAAATCCCTGAGCATCACATTGTCTTGAGAGAGATTATTATGATCAAAGGAGCTTTAGAGACACTCACCCAACCACAGCCCCAATGTTAGGACCTGTGAAATGACAGTCCAAGCTAAAAAGGAGGTGCACAAATAGGAAGTTTTTTTTCCAGTTTGCACATGCAATTGTTTCCAAGTCTTTTTACGTGGTTTTAAATGGAAACATTTCAGACAGCATGGCCACTGTCCCTTTCGAAACAGTAATGTTATCAAAGTCAAAGTGCAGCTGTAATCTGACGGGGTCAGGAGTTTATCACATACAGCTTTTTATCTCTTGGTCTCTTTGGCTAATCATATTCCTTAGTCATCTTCTTATTAAACTAATTGCTCTCCTGGGAGGAGATAAGGGATTTCACAGAGGGAGAGGACTCCTTTATTGTTTCTTTTGTTATTGTGATTTCGATATTTACATTTCAATATTTAAGTGGCTTTTGGAAAGCGCTTCTTGTCTCAACTACGGCAGTGCACTGATAGAAAAGGCTAAACTAGTTATGTAACTCTGAGAGCAGGCTCTGACCTTGTTAAACCAAATATTTTTATTACAGCTTGCGTGAAGAGTAGTTGCCTCAACTATTGTGAGATGAAGTGAATGTGCTTGTGGCTCATGTGTCCTTAAATAAGCCATTGGAAATGCATTGAATTTTGAATGTCGGTCTCCATTCACTACACAAACTACATCCTGTTACCATTTTGCTGATCATGTTGCTGCGGTTTAGTTACTTTAATGTGTGCTTCTACTCCAGCGTCCAGGCATCATTTTTCATTGCTTCCCATTATTGTGATTGCACTTAAAATTCACCATAGCTGTGTAATTCATCACCTGTACATCATGCCCACATCTAATTTTGTTAAAGCCACATTATTGCAACAAGGCTACCTTTTCAATCCAATGCATATATAAATACAATTAGCATAACTAGCATAATTAATCTTTGACAAAAAATGATTGCAGACACAATCGTTTGTAGATAAACAGAGCCCTGTAATTTGTATTTGTGTTATGTCACTAATTCAGTAATTCGCCAAGTCCATCATCATACAGAAACCACTAAAACAAAAGCTGGTGAAATACATCATGGAAATTGAAACTCTGCAGCGTTCAATTTGAAATTTTCAGGGGTAATTAAAAGTGAGACACCAACAGCTGCACTTTGCTTAATAACCTGATATAATTGACAGCGCAACTCATACATGAACATTGAGTGTGTGCGACTGATGTTCGTGGTAAATGTTTATCCTCATGTGCCCTCACTCCAATATGTAGCAGTATTATTGTCAACAAAAGCTATAGTCATTAATAGTCATTAAAGTGCATCACCGGCCTCAGCAGATATGCTGCTCATTGTAGTATACAGCAAACTATGACAAAACGCATAAAGAGTATGGGCAGTACAGACCTTTTTGTTATTCATTTTGAACATAGATGTACTATTATGTAAAGTTATATTTAATTTGCTGTGTTCTCATTTTGCAGACCTTTGTAGTTTTAACCTGTACATTTTAAACTATGAGAAGGTTCATACATCCTTAATGAATGCTGCATCCATTTTTTTCCAAATCCAATTAGCACAAAAAAAACCTGCGTAATGAAAAATATATGGTGTAACTGTATGTCTTATGTTGTATCATTTGCTAATATTTTACATTGTAATTCATATTCTTATATGACACCTGGTAATGTTAAGTGAGGTCTTGTTGCTCATCTTCTCTCTGACAGTATTTTGCTCCACTGGGTTTTCCACAAATTATATTGATAACATGATTAAAGTGACCTTTAGATCAATACTGCTCTTTACTCATTAAAACCGTGCCCTTACTCATAAATTATAATAAAATACTCCAGATACAACTAGTGCTGGAAAAGCTATAATTATCTGATCTTTGTTATTTGATTAATTCTTATTTTACAGTTTTTAAAATAAGATAGATAAAGGTTGGCTGTTGTTTCATACATCTTGACTAGAAATTGTGTTAAATATCAGCCATGTCTTGGTGCTTGGTTAACATGTAGCATGATTCCTATTTGTCCGTTCTAATGTTTGATATTTTTAAAAATTAACAAAAGCAACAGCCAAAAAACCCCCCGAAAACATTAACATTAGTAAACATAAAGGTCATATTTTTGTCATTCACAAACATTTAGGATATAGATCTATGGCAGGATGTGACATCACTGGTGTAAACAAAGATAAGAGCTCTATTGCATTTGCAACTGAGCCTGTTTTTAAGGTTGCTTTTTACATAATTGCAGCATTAATTCCGTCCCATTTTTGGTTAAATGGTCAGAGCTGCTTCCTGTTCTCCTGATCTCACAGCATGTGGCGGTGAGATTACACACCGCTCCGCCTGAACACTGTCACCATCCACTGAGCAAGAACTGCGTGAGCCATGTGCATCACAGTCTCCCAAAATTAGAGGAGACATAGCTCTGTTTGCCTTTGAGAAAGACTGAATAGCAGCAGCAGCAGCAGCTCTCTAAATTGGGATTAGTCTTTGCAAACAGATGTTCCACTTGCCTGCAGTCTTAAAAACCCGTTTTCCCTGCTTGCATGCAGCCAAAGAGTGGCATTAACCTGACTTAATGAACTTTGCACACTGTTGCAAGCCTACAGGGATAATACAACAAGTCTATTGTGTTTATATAATGTCTCCCATTATTTTTAACATGCACCTTTTCTCCCAAACAAAAGCAGGCAGATAGTGTGGTTACAGCAGCAGTAATTCATTCAGGCTCGCGCTGTTGTTGAATTAGCTGAGTATGACTGTGCCTCTCTACTACGATTGCATTTTGCTGTGTCAGATCATACACCAGTAAGGATTTTTCTCTTTGTTAAGTGTTATATTAACACAAGCCAAGATGGGAGGAATGAAGCATAACATTGCCTATTGACCTGCTGATTAAGCAGGAGTCGTTATTGCTCAAGCTAATCGTACCTGAAGACTCATCCAGGCAAACCGAGAGAGAGAAAGGGAAGAGGATCCATTCTTTTTTAGTAATAGCATCAGCCAGCTGCTGGACCTCTGTGAATTACAAAACCATACTGTAGTGAATGGTGGGAGCCTTTGGGGGTCATTATGTTTATCTTATTACATTTTAAGTTGAGGTAGATATGTTTATGTTCACAAAGACCACAAAATATCCAAGACTCCAATACAACCATCGTATCAGATCCAAAGATACTGTGATTTTATCATGAACCACTCAAGCAGGGAACACCTGACCTGGATGCTATAACACGACAGCAGAAACAAACTGGCAATGACTATATATTTGTTGATGCCATCTGACATCAGCAGACAAGCTCATATGTGTTCAGTGATAGAAGGAGCTCAATGGAAAACAATTTAAGGAAAGTAAAGTTTGGTATTTTGGTTGAACGTCCTGATCTTCTTTCTTGCTGACTGTTAAGCGCAAAAAAGCCACAATTAGGCCTGGATACTAAATATGAAGCTGCAGCAGCTGCCGGTCAGTTTAGCTTTGTATAAAGGGCCAAAACTGTTATCATGGCTCTGACACAATCTGCTCACGATCGCCTGTCAAGCTTGTTCATTAACTCTATATCTCCTTTGTTAACTAAAGTCATGTAAAAGCACATACATAGAGAGATCAGTTCCCTGATTCCAATCTTAATGCAAAGCTAAGCTAACCAGCTGCTGGCTGTAGCTTCATATTTGGGGCATAAACATGAACACAGTGTGAATCTTCTGATATAAGTGGTTATGAAAGCGTCTCTCACTTCTAACTTTGAAATGCTTATCAAAAGGACAAAATGTCCTCATAACCTATAGCAAAGAGAAAAGCAGACATTAACATTTAGTGTCAATGTTTTAAATGTTCTCTCAAACCTCAAGAGAAACACATCAAACCTGAATATTTTATAGCGAAGAAGAATTCATCACAGCAGCAATGTGAAATCATTCACTGCACATTATATCTGAGTCGGCACAGTTACTGGCACTGTGTCTTTGTGGCCTGAAGTGTTTTGGCTGGAACCTGTTTCAGAATCAACATCCAAGAAATGGGCCTGTGAATGTGCAGGACTGCACTCGGCCTGTCATACAGTCCAAGCAGCTTTTCTCATTAGTCATGTTTGCTGTAGTGTTTATGCGAACAATCTGAGGTCACTTATAATTGACTGCTAGTACTGCTGAATGCCTTTGCTTTCCATATCCAGGCAGTAAGCACCTTACTTCCCTCTGGGCAGCTATTGAATTAATGCAGATAGGGAGTGGAAGGTGAAGGCCCCTTTCCTCCCATCTTTGTTCATTCCTTTCTCTCATAATTTACCTTGCTAAATCTCAAAACCACAGGAGTTCCTCTGGGCCTGCTGCTGAGCATGCTAAAGGATATCTATTGTCTGTGAGCTACACTGTGTAGACAGGATTTTTCTTGATTGAATATTGCATTAGGTAAATCCTCATTAGGAGTGACTGTCCTCCATGACCATGAGAGAGAGGACTGGTGTGACAGAGAGGAGGACAGGAGGGGAAGAGGCAGCAGCAGCAGCGCATGCTGCATGACTGCAGTTCAATATTTGGAAACAGCTTATTCTATACTTATATGTGGCGGCATAAAAATCTGTGCCACGAGTCTTGCTTCTCTCAGTAGTTATTGAATAATCTTTATATTATTTTTTTGGATTATTTGGGCATTCGTTTGGTCTTAGAAATGACAAAACTTAAAATGATAATTATATAAATTTTAATTCTAAAACCCAGAGAAGAAGAAAATTTAAACAAATGAACTTATACATTTGTTGCTTGAGAAAACCACATTGGAAAAATTCATTTGGTTGTTTCGGCTTCATTAACCAGGAATGTAAATGTTATCATGGTACCGGTTTATTAAAGGACACATAAAGAGTTCAGCAGTTGTTACTAATTAATTGTTAATCATTTCAAAATAATTGATAAATTAATTGGTTATTAGGTTAGTTGGTTCTTACCGAGCCTTTATAAAAGGTGCCTTGTTAAAAAGTGCAAGTAGTATTATAATATAGACACATCTAATAGATGAATGATAGATGCAGCTGGTCTACCAACTTTCTCAGTCAAATAATTCTGTGGCGGCACATTACAGAGTAGTTGAAGTACGAACACAGGGAAAACAAATGCAATCTGAAGCTGAAAAGTTAAATGTGGTCAGCAGGGCTCCAATAATGGTGCTTTAGGATGTCATTTGTGAAAGGGAGGTCATTTCCTATGAGTATCAATGAAAGGTCAGCCAAGTGTGCCTCCAACCCACATATCACCATGACCCATCTACAGTGTGACTGGTGGAGCTACATAGACCGCCTGTGGTCGAGGCTGCAGTGCTTCCTGAGCTTGGACTAGCTCCCCTGCAGGGCCTCTGTGACATTAAATCATTATAGATTTCTTTAAAGGCTATTTTATCCAGCAGGGGACTGTGGCATTTTGAAAACCAGCTCTTTCTCTTCAGTTTCGGTCTTGCCTGTGGCACTTTGCCACTGCTGTGATACAACCATGTTGGGTGTGTGTTTACTTGCCCTGATATAGTGCTATTTTTTTTCTTTGTCCTTCTCCTCCCGCTCGTCCCCCAATGACCTTAGGATACACCCTAGCCCAACCGCTGGCTCCGGCACTGCAGCTTCCTCATCGAGCACACATCAGGGCAAGCCATCACTCCGTCGCATCAAGGGCCGCATTCACAGAAGCAAGAGCCTAGACAGCATTGATCTCCTTGACTCCAATGTAAGTAAACTGGCTGTGCTGCAAACACAATCCACTAATTAGTTGAATCACATTAATTCTGAGCAATATGTTCTGAAATCTTAACAAATCTGACATGACAAAGATTTGATTATTGTTGGAAGAATACAAAAATAAGTGTTGTTTTTATGCATCCACAAAATGAGTCAAAGTAAAACAAAGGTCATTTAACACCAAAGTGAGTTGTACAACGGGTCTATTTTTCTTTTCGACAAAAAAACTGCATAATATGTAATACATTTGATATATATATAAAATGTAATTATTACATATAAGACCCATAACATTTGGGATTGGCACCAAGATACTGTGACACAGAAGCAGTTTTCATGCACTGGTTACACACTGCAAGCAGCAGATTTGCTTTTCACAATGATCATTTCTCACACACTGGAGATGATTGAAAGCTGAAAGGTGTCTCTGTTATTATCATGTGTGGGCCTCAAGTATGCTGTTTGTTTCAGTTAGTAAGTTTGTCAAAATTATAGCAGGAAGAAACACAACAAAACAAAATGATGCTAATTAGGTTAAAGGGTGTCCTGATTTGCATTGACAGATTAGAGATAATTAATCTTCTTAATGTTGTTAACTACATTTTTTTTTAAACAAGCCTGAAATTGAGATTTTATCTTTATTAATCATGTCCTTTATGACGTTGATTATAGTCACGCTTAAATATTTTAGGAAATATATATATGCTCATGAAGACTTGCAGTTTGGTCGCGCGATAGCAGTGTGATATGCAAGCAGCAGCTAGTTAGCTTAGCCAAAAAACTGAATTAAACTGTATAAAAACTGAAGATCTTAAGATGAAAATGACACAATGTGGTTTGATGAAGGGTTGTACATTGTAGAGATTAAACAAAGAAATATAACAAGGGTTGGATTTTGCTTGCTCTGGACAGAGCCAATCTGAATCCCACTGATTCTGGTTTTAATGCTAAAATAATTGGCTGATGGCTTCAGCTTCATTTCCACTACATAAAGTCTCAATCTCTATGAAACACAAACGAGAATTATCCTTTTATATGGGACACACGTCTGCTTTCTCATTAAGCTAAAAAGGGAAATCCTTAACTTCACAACATTCAAAGTTTGATACAATTTCCATTTTGACTGATCATCTGTTTATATTCTCTCTTTGATGAAAAAAGTAGAGAGAAGTAGAAGTCTTTGCTTACATTCGTCGCCATGAATTGTCCTTGCCATATCTACACCTCATACCACATGTATTAAATGGTGTGAGGATTCAAGAGATTGGTCTCCAGTAAGAAACTTTGAGCATCAAAAACATCCCATAATCACATTTAAAGAACTGGTATATCAATCCCTACTTTCCTCAAAGTGAAGTTTTAAGTGAAGTTTTTGCTTTTAAGTCATAATAAATGACCATCAAATATATGCTGCAGAGTCTTTTTAGAGACATACAATATAATAACAGAGCAGTGCTTTCATTTCCTAGCTTTGATGGACATAAATCACAGCAGACAGAGTTGTAACACGTACCCTGTTGTTTCCAGACGGAGCAGTAGACTGGTGCTGGAGGGCCTCGGGCTCAGGGGAATTATATTATGTTGACAGCTCAGTGATGACCTGACTGTGAATTCAGCTCAAACACTCCATCTCATTAAAGAATACCACAAAACCACTGAGTAGGTTGAATTATTGATAAGTACTGGTCAGCAGCAGTAAGTTAGATTTTGTTGATTTTGTTGCGGCTTAAAAACTTGTTAAATAAAAAAAACAAAAAACAAACAAACTATAAAGTTCTTCAAAATACTTTTTACTGTGTCTACAGAGTTTACCTTTAACTCTAAAGGGTAAGTAAATAATCAGCAAACTCAAAGAGCGAAAAGCCACACTGACATGCCAATATATAAAAGAGACTAATAAGCAACAAATTATAATTTTGATGTAGTTGATAGTGCTTGATGAAAAGATTACTTTCATCCTGAGGCTGGCAGGGGGATGAGGCATTTCCTTCATAATCATGGATATCAATCTTGTGGTGCCACTCCAGAAAAAGTGGAGGGATCAACAGAAAATGAGGATACATCATCTCAGCACCATCTGTATCTGTACCACATTGTGTCCATCAATCCTTTCAGCGGATGCTAATATTTCACTGTATAAGTGATGACTGTGTCAGAAGAAAAGTGAAGATTCATCAGATGGGTAACATATCTGCATCAAATTTGCATGGGTAGTTGTGTAACTACATCATCAATTTGCTGGTGGCAACAGATTAATACACACAGGATCACTGATGTAAAATGTCCTGGCAATCTTTGAAACTGTTGAATTATTTCAGGCTGATCCAAAGAGGAGAACATCTGCTAAACAAAAATGAATGAATGAAATACTCACAGCAGAAAACAGAATTTTTCCTTAGCCAGAAAAATAAATTGTCATGATTGATTGAACAAAAGACCCACATTTCAAAAGTAATTACAAAATCAGTATTCAGCTCCTGTCTGGTAAACCTGACAGTGGAGCTGGAGGTGAATGCTTTTTATTGTTGGCTGTAATTGACAGATTAGTGTGAGCCCTCCACAGACACTGTAAGCCTTCATCTGGTGGTAAAACGCAGTGTAATATCATTGTACTCTCATATCCTCCCCTGCTCTGTAAGTCGTAGAGGGTGTTTCACCACATCGCAGCTATTTGTCTTCATGGCCTGTCACTTGGAGGATGCTTCACATGGCTCAAGAGGCCACTATCTCACTAGAGACTGAGAGCTCAGGTAAAGGGCTCCTGGCCTTTTCCATGGTTTATTTCTTTTGTACAGGCTGTGTGTGCACTTGAGGAAAAAGTTGCTGACTTGCCACAACTCAAATGCAGCTGATGGAAGTAACGGTCCGCCTTACAGTGAGTGATGAGACTGCAGGATGCTGAGCTGAGGAGCAGTTTCCATTGCATTCGACTAAAATGTCACAACAAACACAATGCTGCCCGTGAGGCGCTGGATGATCTGCAGTTGTTTTCAAACACACGGATCTCAGCTGATTGGCTGTTTCCATGGAAAAGTAAACACATGAATCAAATGGCTGTATGAATTTAGGTTCATAACCATCATTGGCCGTTGGTGTAGAGCTAAATAATCCATAGCAGTTAAGGCTTTGTTTATATCGATTGCCTTTTTTGATTGCTTTTCTCTTTTGATAGTCAGGGGAGGACTTTGGCGCCTAGCCCACTCCTGCTGTCATTTGTGTTGGCAAGCACCGCACTTATTCACAGAAAGCTTGAATCAGATTTTAGTGCTAAGGCTGCAGAAAGCACCATAGAGATGGAGAGACGGAGACAGGGGGGAAACTACACTCTTGTATGCACCCATTGCTTTTGTGTACACTAGCTTTTGTGTAGCTAGTTATTTTTCAGTGCTCATCAATACCTTGTCCCATTTCAAAGCAGCAGTATTTACAGTAATTTTTTATGCTCTAGAGAAGTTCATTAGTTCACAAAATATTATTCTCTGTATTATTTACAACCCTAATCTCTAGTATCAGACTAGTTTAAATGACTTTTCTTTGTCGTTTTAAAAAAAAAGACATTGGGGATTATTGTTATTAATAAACAGTCATCTTTTTCCGGGGTATTTACCATCATTTCCTTATGTGTTTTTTATGAATCAATGTTGCGATTGCTTCTGAATATGCAATTTATCTGCAGAGCAGATTCTTCACTGAGGCTGCTCTTTCTTTTTTTACGTGCTTTGATTTGGGGAAAGATCTGGTTTTAATGCAGTATTTAGTTTTTCCTGCCCTCTCAGCTGTTTTGGAAAAATGTTAAAGGAATGTTTGCTGCAGAGGCTGTAACCAGGTGAGTTGCAGAGAAACTAAACGCAAATCAGCAGGAGCAGATGCATCTAAGCAAAGATGAAAAGTGCAATTAAATTAATTACTCCTTAACGGACCAGGATCAGTCACCAACTGGGCCTTGATCTCTGCCTTGGTCAAAGTCTTAATCTCTTATTAATTCTTCTTGCCCAATCCCACTCCATAACTCCTATCTTTAGCTGCAGTCTGGAGCCGTGGACAGAGCCCACCCCCCCAAAAAACCCCACCAAAAAAAGGCCCAGCGTAAGCATTTATTCGCTGCTCAGTCTTCGGAAAGTGCTGCAGATGCATTTACAGAGAGAGCAACTGCAGCTGAATTAACCAGTCTGCATATTCAGGGCCTGTTAGCGGGAGATTGTTCCCGTGTGATGAAGGCATGGAGATACACAACGTAGGGAGCAGACCTGAGTGAGACACACCACAAAGGCTGTGAAACAGATAGAGAGAGTACAAGGAGCAGACCACAGAGGGGTGGGTGAAGGAAATTTATCACAAGTACACACTATAGGAGGCCTTATTGGAAGGTCGAGAGGGAGGGGCCACTGTAGCAGCAACTGATTTTCTTTAGGTGAGACAAGTCTGTTACGTAAGAACAGAGTCAAAGGGCTGATTTTTTGTGCTATAGGTGATAAGCACTGGGGGATGGTTGGAGGTGATGGAAGGGCTTTGTGTGCCACTGAGGTGAAGCTGGCCATGCGTGCTGCGTGTAAAGGTTGCATGGTTTGAGGGGATGGCAGATGTTGGGTTTCTTTCTGGAGGATTTGACTCATGAGCATGGCCTGTCTATTTTTCTGTGATGGGACATATGGCAGGTCACTGTAGGCACTCTGCACTGTGTGCATCTAGTATCATCATGTCTCATAGCAGTGTGTTGATATTACAGCTTCTGTGGCATTTTATGAAAAATTACAAAGGAAATAACAGGACCTCAGGTCAATTTTCTATTATATTTGTGAGCCAAGGTCCCAAATTTAGATTCTTTGTTGTTCTCAGAATCACAATTGGATGATTGTTCATCACTTAAAGGATGCAGGGCAAAGATTAGCATTCTTCAGTTGTCAGTGGAAGATAGGAAGAAAATGACTCATACCCCTGAATTGGTTTTATGAACAAGCTCATGTCCCTCATCTACAACAAATCATTTCAAGAGAGAACACTCAAATCCACATAAATCCCAACAACTCTATTGACTTTCCCAGGTGATTTATGACAGGAGGAGAGACCTAGACAGTGAGCACCATCAGCAGCTGAGGATTAGTTGAAACATAACACTGAACCAACATTACATACAATATTTTCCGTTCCAGAAATACAGTCTGTATTCTATCAATACCACAATAGCAGTGTTCAATTATGATTTTGGCCTCTTTTCAAAGAGGGCTTGGTGTTCATGTTATCCCACCCATTTGAGCAGTGGTGCATAGGGTCAAGTGAAGGACAACCAGCAGGATAAGGTAATGTTCTTCGGATTCAAGATGGTGGCCATGGTGGGGAAGTCAAGCATAAAGAATGAATCACTGGGATGGTTGTCATAAGGCAATGTAATCACTCACTGGGTTTGATGCTTTTTAAATTATGCATTGATTAATTATCATGACACACACTGTATTTCTGCAGGCAATTTTTATTTGTCCACTGCAACTAAAATGAGATTTTACAGTAAATAAGCCCTGAATGTATTAGTTTTTATCTCCTCAAAATTAAATGATAACTTAACATAATATCCAGTAGTGGATATATCTCTCAATTGTTTTCATCATCAAATAATCCAATGATTACTTTCTTAATTAATTGCATAATTTTTTGGTCTATAAAATTAAAAGATTAAAACAAGACATTCCAGTCCAGAAGACAAGCCAGCCAGAGCTCAAGTTGAAGTCAGAAAATCAACAAATAGGCAGATATTCCATTTATATATATATATATTTAAGTAGCTTCAAATAACTGTAACTATCATATCAATGTAAATAAACATATACAATGTCAGGATTTAAAGACTGATCAATTTCATCTATTTGCTTGGTTAAATCAGACGACAAGTGCTGTGAAGTAAAAGCTGGTTATTAGTGCCACAATACCTACATTTATGAGATTGAACATGTCACTATTATCAAAATCCAAATACAGCCAGGTGCAATATCCAAATCGCACTAACTGCATGTTTTTTTAAACGAAGGTTACACAGATTTTTATAAATAAAGCAAGAAACCAATGAAGGCTACATGCTACAGTTCATATTCTCCAGATATAAGCAAGCAAACATGCTTCTTTGGTACTCTCATATCAACTAACTTCTTGATTCATATCAAATCATAAAATGTATCATTATGGTAATTATGGTAATATAATTTAAAACATGGTTGCTTTTATTCAGCCTTAATCAGTCAAAATAAAAAGCAAAAATCCTACATAATATATAATTTAGCTTTCATTGCCAAATCTCATTCCAAAATGCTGACTCTCTCTCTTTTTGAGCATGAATGAAAGAGTTTATGCTAATTTTGTGTATTTACTGTGTTTGCTGAGTGTGTGCGTGCACGCAAGTGTGTGTATCTTGCAGCCTGCTGTGTTGCTGGACATGTAGGCTATGTGTTGATGCCCAGGGAGGCACCATATGCTGTTTAGACTCAGGAGCATCCCATCACAGCGGGCCCATGGGTGAACAACCCTGGCTCCTTCTTGTGTCTCCCTCCATCAGTTCACATGTGCATCATCAGCCAGCAGGGGCTGAAATCACGCATATCCACTCTCTTCGTGCTTGTTTTCATCCCACCATGAGTAATTCCTTATACAGGGTGTTCATAAAGTCTCTTTACAATTTAAAAAAAATATTACAAAGGCAATTGACAAGTTATGTTAATCAGATTTGTTGTATGTACTCAGTGGTTATCAAAGTTTTTAATCACATTTGCATTTGTGTATTTCAGGTACACTGTTGATGAAATAGGTACTGTAGTGGTAAATGCCCTAACCCTAACTGTTGGAAGGGATGGCCCGATTCCCTGGCCTCCTCGTTCACCAGATATCACTCCCCTGGACATCTTTCTGTGGGGTTATGTTAAAGATATTGTGTAAGGAACAAAAATCACTGATGCCATTACAACCACTGATGAGGCTAAGCTACAGTGAACATTGATGTGCTTAGTGCAACTAATGGTGCCCATCTAGAGGTGTATTAAACTTAATTAAAACTTCAATATCTCCTCCTCATTTTGTAATAATTTCCACATATTTGTCTGCTCATCTGCTTTTGTAATAAATGTACATAGATTTCCAGAGCTTGACTCAAACACAGTTGAGCAGATAAACAGTGTTCAGCTGATGTCCTGCAGAGGGCAGGGTTTTACTATCCAAACATGCAGCATTCATGTTTGCATAGGAAGGCAGCTGAGGATGGAGGGGTTTGGGGTGTGTTGGGTTTGGATGAATGTTTAGTTTTCATATGAGGTGACAGAAGAACCAGAGCTTTTGCCAATATACATTTTACTATTTTAAAAACTGAATACTGACACCATTGGAATGGGAAGACGTGTTTGGGATCTATTGATGTTCATGTGGTTGGTGACACCAAGATGCCAGATTGTTTAACTTCCACTCATTTTATTAGATTTTTGTACTTGGGGTAACCTTGCAATGCTTCCCCTGTTAAAAATTTAGACTTTTTTATTTTTCATAACTGGCTTTTTCAATGAGCCAAACTGTTTGTGGCAAAATTTATCTCCAGTCGAATTAAGAAGCAGTATTGTATTCTTTGGTTTCTTTCCGCAGTGCGGTAAATTACCCCAGGGTGATTTTTCTCCCTTTTTCTTCCTGTCTTTGTTACCCCCCACCCCACCCCCCCGCATCGCTAGCCTTCTACAATAGCCCCCACTCTGATCTGAGCAGAGCACCTGATCCTGGACCACCAAGACCTCTAATCACTTCACACTCATCCCAAGCGAGGTTTCTCTCTTGGGAAAAAAACCATGAATAGATGACCACTTGTGAACCCAAACTGAATGGTGGTAAAAAAAAGGCAGCCACTTCATTAATGATTTACCTGATAATGCTCCCTGGTTTAGCATAAGTAAAACATTTCTGCTTTTAATTAAAACAGATTATTAATCATCAATAACCATTTCCGGCTGACTGTGAAATCACTATTGGATTCATCATGATCCTTCTGCTTCAAAAGCATTCACCCCCCCAACTCTCCCCTGAGGAGATCACTCACATTAGCTCTGCAGTCTATGTTCTGGGCATGTGTTCAAAGGCAAAAATCATTCAATTCCTCATTTTGTTCCTAAAAAATCTCTCTGCCATATATCTGCATTAACTGATTGGAATCATTCATCAAGGGCATTACTGTACGGCGGCATAGTGGTTAGCACTGTTGCCCCACAACAAGAAGGTTGCAGGTTTGGTTTCTTGGCCTGGGGCCTTTCTGTGCGGAGTTTGCATGTTCTCCCCGTGTCTGCGTGGGTTTCCTCCGCGTTAATTGGTGACTCTAAATTGTCCGTAGGTCTGAGTGTGAGCGTGGATGGTTGTTCATCTCTGTCTGTCTCCATGTGTTGGCCCTGCAATAGACTGGCGACCTGTCCAGGATGTGCCCCGCCCTCGCCCAATGTGAGCTGGGATTGCCTCCAGCACCCCCCTTGTGACCCGGAAACGGATAAGCAGTAGAAGATGAATGAATAAATTGTTCATCTTTATTAGTATTTGCGCTCCACAGCACTACCCCACCCCACCCGGGAGATACATACTTAGGTGATTACTTTTAGGCTACTGTGCATGATGCTGTTGTTTGATCCAGAAAGGATTTGGATGTTAGTGGACTGTCGTCATGTGAGCACCAGGCTCGGGATATGAGGTCATTTTGTTTCACCTGATATTTCTGAGCTCTCAGCTGTTGGTGGGAAAAATGAGATAGAGATTATAAGTTCATTTGGGGAATCTTGAAAATATGTATTTTCTCTCTGCACATGGGTTCTGATCTGAGCGCTGACATTTATCAGTAGGTAAAGCAGATTTGTGCTTTGTCAATCACTGCCCTAATGTTCACAGCGTCAGGTGGTGTGTCTCCTATTTTTATAGTCTGTAGCTGTAAACTATTATTTGCTTATAATATTCATTCCTTTACATTTTATGAAATACCTGCTTTAAAGGTGAGGATGTTCAAAAGAGTATCTGATACATGTCTGTAATATACATGAATGCAGGTAGAGTAGTTTTTCCAAATCTATTCTGCACACGAAGAAAGGTTATGGGACTGATATAATCTGCTTTTTGGATATTTTTGAATGTAATTAATCATACTGATTCACTTATATCATTCCAGCATTTCTTATTTGAAAATGCAACGCCAAAATAGTCAAACATCCATACCCTAGCAAATAGTAATAGTATATCATAGTCATAGTAATTATGAACAAAACACACGTACATACATACATACAACTCATGTCGCATGATGAGCTATTTCCCTTTTTGTGAGACAGGTGGTACAATCACAATCTGTAAGATTAGCCACTAATAAGCAGGACAGAACTCAGAGGCTGAAGCCAAACTCCTATCTCCTACATGATTTAGCTGCTTTTTACTGCTGCACAACTCTGCTTCATTGAGGTTACACTTCACTCTTCTATAAAGTCCCTTGTGATACTTTTTTTTTTTTTACTGCTGACTTTACAAGAGATATCATTCTTCCTACAACATAGACCACTGTCTCTCCCTCCTGTGCTGCACTGTGTAATCGTGTGGCATTATGAAACCTTGTCCAAAGAATTTCTGTGCTTGACTAATGGGTTGGCTGTCAAGTCAGAGTGTTGCTTTCTCATGCTAGAGGTCAGTAAACTGACAGAGGACAACACAGAAATCACAGAAATACAAGCCTCCTTACAGTGGCCAGCCCACGCCATTATGGGATTACACTGATGTACAACAATTTGTAAAACCAAACACTGGATAATAAGATAAGAAACATAAAGTTTTGAGTACCACCTTGCAGCTTTGACAGGGTGCTGTCACATAATATAATTTTTTTTCTCTCACTCAGCTTGCGGACAAATACATTTATTTTTCTCTGCTGCAGTGCTATGTTTAACGTCTGTCATGTCATTTGATAGCTGCAGTCATTAAAGCTCATAGATAGCCACGCCAGCCTTTGCTCAGTCGGCTGTTTTCCTGACCTGTGCAGCTGAGAGGTGACTCACTCGCTGTCAGGGGTAGTGCACTCTGAAAGCCAACCTGCTGTGAATTTCTAATTTGCTTTTCCACTCGTGTGATTTGTTCCTGCAGTCATACTCTGGTTTGGAAGCTGTCTGTGTAGTTAAATGTGCTGATGGGGGAGAAGGGCTGCGTAATTCTGTTGCACAGCATATGAAACTCCCTCTGTGCTGCTGGAGCCAGTGATGTAAAGACCATCGTAGCATTAACAGAGGGTATTTCAAGGGCTTCAACAGAGATACATTAAGCAGCATGAACCCACATCAAAGCCGATTCCATCACATATACAGATGGCACAAAAGTTTTGGTTTTCTAAGTAGTTGCTGGAGTACTTGCACATTGCTGGATTATGCTTTTCTGCCTTACTACTTTTGCAATTAATATTGCCATGCATGACAATGACTAATGATGACAACTGTCATTATCTAAGCATCACTCATGCACAGTGACACTCTGTATACCATACTGACATATTGCCAAAGGTTTGTCTGTTATCAGCAAAATTGTAGAGGTGCAGGTCACAGAAGATTTCTTGCCGAGTTTCCTCTATATTTACAACATATCCTGCTCTTCATCATATTCTGTCTTCCCACAGGATGTCCGTGACTGCCCTTGTTTATCTAATTCTTATGACCTTGGCCACCAACTCACATGTTTTCATTCAAGATGCAACCCCCCTCCCAGCCCTCAACCCTACACCACCCACCTCCTCCCATTCTCCTTCTGATCCTCCAATGGAATATGCGGCAAGTCTCCTTACGTCAGCAACATTCCTGGACCTCTGTGCTCCTCCAACATTACATTCAGCCACGGTCTTCTTCTACGTTCATTAGCACCAGAGGTAGAGGTCACAAGAACAGTCACACAATCTCAAAGGGATAACATGCAAAACGGAAAGTGCTGCAGGGAATTGGGTTCTTGTGAAAAAGCCAGCACAAAAACTAAAGTGCGTGCGATAGAGTCCTAAGAGTGGGGTTTGGTGCAGTGCACAATTTACATTCTACTGTATATTGATTAAATCTGTATACCCCATGGGAAGGAGTATTGAGCATCGCGACTGTAGGGTGGATTTTGGTTCTATCCTCTGCATTTTAAATGGCTTTATGCAGCATGTCACTTCTGCTTAAGAAGCCCACTTCAGCGTTCCCTATAAAGAGTTTATGTCCACTATTTAAAAGTGATATCCAGAAGATTTCTTCACACAGTGTTTTTCATTCAAGGGAGCATAATTTCTTTGATTCAAAGCTTCTTATACTCACATTTACCAATTATTCAGCAAACTAAGATTTTAAAGTAAATTTTTCTTCTCTATACACCAATCCCAGAGGCTGCGTGGCCAATGCACACACAAGGCATGAAAGATAAACCCTCTAGTGCTGTCCAGTGCTTTGTGTGCTTCAACAGAGATTTGATTCAATTTGTCAAATCAATAGACCTACTTAACATCACATGGTGGTTTCATATGTTTTCTTGACATAATTGATAGTGTATATAAGGATGTGAAGCTGTATATCTAAAGGAAACAATTTGATTTATTTTATATCCTACTGCTGAATTTTTATAAAACAGGAACAGAACAAAATGACTGATGCTTTGTAAAAGTGATAAAAAATATATTGGGAAGATTTTGTTTTCAACATCATGAAAAACCCTTAAGCACTTGGAAAACCAAGTCCAAACTATTTACATTATCAAATAAAGCTAAACTTATAAAATAAACAAAAATTTGAACATCCACCTCTTTAGGTGCAGTAGGTCAATGTCACTGCACCCTGAAAGCCAACAGCTCTCACCCCTTTCGCCCATTCATTAGCTGTCTATTTGATCAGGATGCATTTAAAAGGTTTTCAAAGATGAAATGTAACCACTTAGGTCAAATGCATTGTGCATATTCAGTGTGCACAACAGTTTTAATGGCCTACAGCACTTTACCTGTAGAAGTCTACTGTACTGATGGAGCAATGGCAAAATTATATTACCTTGAAAGAATGGTTATTTTTGGCAGCCTAATTGGTTTCAGTCTGTTAAATGAAAAAAACTAATGGTTCAATTCCTGATCAATTTTGAGATACCTTGTTTTCTTTTCTGTTTGCTTCTATCAACATTAAGAAAAAATCTAGAAGATTGAGCTTTTTTTTTTTTTATTTTGTAGAGACTATAGATAGATGCCCATTTTTAATTTTCAGTAGGAGTTGTCAAATCTAAAAGAATACTGGCTTCAATCCGTAAATTAATAATAGATTTGTCTTATTATTTTGTCAAAAAAAAAAATTAACATGTGACTGATATTATTATGGTCTAGTATTAGTGGTGAGTGCCATCACTTGTCAGTCTGTGATATTATGCAGTGGAACTATAACAGACATCTGCAAAATTTGGAAATCTGTTTGTTTGTCTTTTGCTTAATGGATAGTTTATGAAATTGATGTGAGTGGCCGCTAAGCCTTCATGTATGTTGAACACTTGAGCTGTCAAAGCGTCGGCTGTACGTTTTTACCCTCCGTTTGTTCTCACGCTGTAATGATGGCGCTGGATGCTGCCGGAGATCTGCTGCTGCTGTGGAGCCTCAGCCTCTCTGCATCCCTGCTCATCTGTCTTCCCCCCGCGGACAGACCGGAATGGTTTCTTCCAGGCGAACCTGTCATTGTCACCGCGGCGGTGAAGGCAACCGAAGTGTAAGAGCGGAGGGGGGTGGGGGGGGGGAGTGCACACGGAAGGCTTCATCCACTGCCTGCCATTGCAGTGCGGCGGCTGCTGCTCTGGAGCCATACCAGGAAGACCTTTCCACTCCTCTTTCTGTGAGATTTTCACAAGCACGCCGTCAAGGAGCATTGCTTTGGCGAAGGTGAATGGGTTTCTCCATCGGTCCGTGAGTACGTTACTTGGGAGCGTGTTTTTTTTTCCGCCATGGCCGCTGGAACCGCCGGGATGTGTGTCCCCACCCCCCCCGGCGAAAACCAGCGAGCGATAACGGTGCAAGCCGAGGAGACCGAGCAGCCTCTCTGCTAGCGGGCTGCATCCCCGCGCTACGCTAACAGCTTAGCTAGTTGCCCACTGCGCTAACGATGTCTTCTCGTTGCAATTGTGAACAACGACGTCCATCGCCGCCGTGTTTTGTGGAGCTTGTAACAGCAGCGTCGTTAAGTCAGAAAACGCCCTGAGGTCGAGCTGTCATCGGGCGGACGGGTTGTTCCCACGTAAAACACGCCGCGCATCCAGGTAACGTTAGCTAGCTAGGATGAGCTAGCCTAGCCGCTGGAACAAAATGTCGGCCAGCTAGGGATTGAATTGTCCAAGAGGGCATAACGGGGGTGAAACATTTATTAACTGTCATGCTGCAAGAGGGAAATATGGGAGTGAAAACATGAGGGCAGCTGCTAGAAATACGACCAGTTTTTTCTTAATGGAAGGGAAGGTCATGCGGTGGTTCACCTTGTTTTGATGGTGGTCCGTGGGCAGAGCCCAAGTGGGTCTGTGGTGAAGCTAGGTACAGCTGGCTAATGTTAGCTTGTTAGCTGACAGCAGTTTGGTTTGGACAGAAAAAAAACGCCTGTCTGTCTACACGACTGTACAGCTGTCTGTCAGCTGCCATAATAATGCAGTGTCATGTTAGGCGGGTGGGTGTGAATGTGTGTGGTGGTGGGGGGGGGCTTTACTGTGGGATACAGTCGAGTTTGGCTCAACTCTTCTGAGCTAACCATCTCAGTATTTTATTGCCGATTACAGAGAAGGGACTGTTGCCAATTTGAGCTGAAAGCGTCAGTCCCCACCTGTTGAATATTGATACCGCGGGGCTGTATAGTTTTGAATATTATTGTCTTGTATTGTTTACATGTGCTGATTTTGTAATAACACATGCCCTCAAGTTAGATTATCAGTGTATTTATCCAGCTATAAAAGTAGATATAGTCTCTGTATCACAATACACTTAATCTGCTTGAATTTATTGAATGGCTTCTCAAGCGATAAAAGATAATGCACTTCATTTACTGCTGTGGATGGATGAAGACATTAACAACCTATCACACCTACTTCTATATTTCACAGCCTTTAAGATTGGATTTTGAATAAAAGTACCATCGACAATAGTCAAACGATCAGATATTAAATATGTGTATATTGTGAGCATCTTGTCAGAGAAAAGTAGAAGGTCAATCATTTGGTGCTGTGATGGTTGATAATTGGTTGTTTTGTCTCTACAATGGATAACAGGCGTTAACTATAAAGGCAACTCCAAATTATTACTTTAAATGTGCTACGGTGTTACCAACCTTAACTACAACGCATGTACTTCTTTCAGCACAAGTGTTTATCACTGCTTATGTAAGTGTAAGTGTTGGACTCTGTGACTCCCTGTCTGTCATTTCACCACTTGCTTCACAATGTTAAAATTGAATGAAATGTCATCTGCACAGAGCAACAAATTTGTCAAAGAAAGTGGGGGAAAGTACAACACAGGTGGCATGTGTGCCATTAAATGTTTCAATGAACTAGCTGTTTTTCTAATATTAAAATGGTTGCATGCATTGTACAGGGGATGAGTCCGGCAAACATGTTACCTGAGGATATAAGAATATGAAACTGCTCAAGGGCAGTAATACATGTTGGCCTGTAAATCAAGTTGCCCTAAGCTGTCATGGAGATGGCAGTCATCCAAGTCATCTTGGTTTAGAAGGACAAATGTATCTGATGTTTTGCCTACTTAAGTTAGATTTGACTGTAGCGTTGCCCTGTGTATAGATGGAGACTGTCTGGCAAATACATACTAATGGGGCTGCATAAGTGTATTTATGTTACTAGGTTATTGAGATGGACGTTGCACCCTGGAGAAACTGAACTTACACTTAGTTATGCATGTAAGATAATGTCCATCAAAATTGTGTATTTTATTGATATGAGAGAGAGCAAACTAGATGGCCCAGAGATGGCTTTGAAGTGATTAATAATCATGAATTTTATACACAAAGATGTGCTGGGTAAAAATACCTACAAATGGCAGGTGTTTTTAAAATACCATGTGTTAATTATAACCAAGAGATTACATTAGAATAAAAAAAATGGGATTTAATGAGTTTGTCAGTTCACATTTGGCTAGCTCGTGAGCCAAATTACTTCAGGACACTGAAGTACCATACTTCTGCTTACACAGTGGATTATGTTGTATTCTTAATGAAAATTTCAACCATTGTCATTGTTTAGTGTGATGATGGCACTCATACATGCAGTCAAATGTTTTTCAATTCCAGGAGGTTTTCTAATAGACAACACAGCATAGTTTTTTTTCGCATAGTTTTCCATGGTGTTTAATAAAGATCAGCTGTCACAAGATAAACTGTATGCCAAAGCATGCCATGGTTATGGGTTTTTTTGTGCTAATATCATATTTACACAGCTCAGCGTGTAATGACAGTATCCTGTAAAACTGTAATTTAAAATAACATATAATTATGGGCAAAATACAAAATAATTAAAAGTAAAGCACCATAAGTGCTGAAATACCTCATCAGTAGCATTTTGCAGGTCAGGTTTTAAATGGTTTGTTAATTATCTTCTTTCCTTGCATATGTTATTGTACTTGGATCTTTTCTTTTATGCGACTCCATTTTGGAGAGTTGTTCTTGGTACCTGGGCCTGGACCTGTTGCTCTGATAAATAGCTAAAACTGAAACTTCTTAGCAAACAAAAGATGATAGTAAAGTCTTTGTTCTTATACATCTGTAAATCCTTTTGTTACCAAGTGTTATGTTTATTTCAAGGTTATACAGAAGCCTGCATTATGTAAATCAAGTCTTTTGTGAATCCCTCTTTGAAAGGCTTGTGATACTATCAGGGTGAAGAGGCTTACAGATTACTCGTCAATCACATTTTATTATGGACATCCCTTTTGTTACAGTGCAGAAACATCCCTTATCATCACTGTTTGCATTGGTCCTGTTGTCCTCATTTCAGTCACCATGACTGAGAGGAGGTAGGAGCAGGTCAGTCGTTCAGCTTATCAGCACATTCCTGCCCTCTTGTGCGCTCTGTGTGGGGCACTGATAAATTCCACTAGCCAGATTGAGTTCAGGAGCTGGTTTCCTGGTCCATGTCTTCAGGACCCACTGAGAGTCTGGTTATGATCACCGATACAGCCAGTAAGTCATTCATAGACTCTGCTCACGCTGAGCCACTAATATCATACAAAGGAATCTTAGCTTTTTGAGTTGCTAGCTGATTTTTCAAATGAATTCATGAAAACAATGTACAAAAAGTTTCTTGGTGGTGATTTTCAGCTGAATTTATAGTTGTCAGGCCTGCAACTTTTTTTTTTTTTGTCATGGTTCAGTCTCATTGCTCACATTGAGTTCAGCAGGCTCCTGGTTTCAGTGTAATAGCACTCAGCAGCTTAAGAGAGATATTTCTCCGGTGATTTGATAGTAACTAACTGAACTAAAGGAGACTGAATATTGGCCAGAAACATGGGTGGGAATGATGGACCAGTGTCAGTCTGTAACTATTGATTGTGCAACTAAGTTTTCTATACTGTCAATGTTGATGTGTTCGCCTCCAAACACCCAAAAAAATCAATTGTTGTACACTGTAGTTAAATATGAAATGCCTTAGTTAAAAGAAAAATATGGAAAGTCTGATCACAATCAGAGCAAAAAGCAACAACTTTTATAACTTTTATACACAATACAGTATATTGTTTGTGTCATTATGACAAAAGCTGTGGAGAAGCAATTAAAGAGACACGGCAAAACAAAATCTGCCCTTTACAGTATCAGTATGCTCTTGTAGAGAAAGTACAAGCACCAATATTATGGCAGCCATCATTAAGTTTATAATGTTGTAATAACAATTCTCAAACTGTTTCATGTTTTAAACTGATGCCTATCATTTGTGGTTTAAAGTACTGCAGGCAGTGGCTTTTATGTCAGCCCAAAGCATCTTTGGCAGGGTTCTTGAGGAATGTGTGTGTTTAAGCCAGAGATGTTTTATGTTCAATATTTCATATTCACCCGTCAAATGGACTGCCTCACAAAAATGTTAGCCTATTCAGTAACTTTGTAGCTGGCCTTATATGATATGAACAAAAAAGGTAGATATAATATACACCTAAAATGTGGTCTGTTAGAAATATCTGACTTTCAAAGAATATTTCTGTTTTTAAAATGTGCTTTAATTTTAATTTTGGTTAAAACAAACAGAACACAGCAACAAAAACTGGCTCCCTAACCCTTTAAACATCAATTTATTTTTTTGAATTATAATTCCATTCCTGCGGTAGAGGATTTGTGAGAACATTTTTATTTTTTTTTCTGCAAGTTTTCTCGCTCGTGTGTTCCCAAACATTTAACCTTTTCATGAAAAACATCAAAATGAATGGTAGATCAGTAGATTGAGCTGTAAGGCTTGTGGATTTTTGTGTGTTTATCCCCAGTGAAAGTACACCTCACAGTTTGCGCTCATGAGATCAGTATTAAAAGAGAAGACCTAGTGACAGGCAGGACTGCTGACTTGTAGCGATCAGCAGCTCATGCTGGCTATATGCCTCATCTCATTTATGTGGAAATTTAAAGCTGGTAGGCAGAAGGTAGTGGAGAGGACTAACTATGCGTGGAAGCTGTCAACACTGTCAGACTCTAGTCTGAGGGATGTAAATTTAACTTGTCCCCCTTTGCCTGTGGTGACTGGGCGTCTGTCAGGCTTGTCTGACTCCATCATTATCCTGACTGATATGTTGGAAGTCATGACCCACATGGCCTTGGTTTGCTGATTTGTCCATGTAGTATAGTACTGAATCTGGGCTAAATATAAAATTGTGTAACTCTTTTTGTAGGTTAACTTCTCTTAAACCTTGAATGTCTATTTATTAGATTCAGATTTTACTCTATCATAGATTGTCTAAAATGTCAGGTTTGTTCTTATTTTCAGGGAGTTTTTGCTTTTCAGCTTTTTACCCCCCTTCCTATTATTGCTTTTTGTATATTTGTCATTTATTTTCATCCAGTATTCTCCCTGTTACCATCACTAACAAATCTGTAATAGCGTATGTAAATCTATTCTATGCTGAGTCACCCAGTTAGTTTTGTGGATGCACATCATGTCCATGTCAGCCATCACTGCTGATTAACCTACCCAAAGAGAGCAGGAAAACGACAGGCTATGCAAATGAGGGCCTCACATCAAGCTGTATCTGTAATAACCGTCTCATAAATGTCAGGAATATGATAAGGACAAGTTCTGTGCTACAGGCAGGGATTTCTAAGTGCATGAGACTGAGATAAATTATACTATTAAACTAAGGCACATTGAATTTTATGTGGATAACCCTCTTATAATGTCATGCTGTTAGGTGAACTGCACACTGATATGTTGCCACATTAGTGTCTGATACAGTGTGGACGTACATTAGTTTTTATCGCTGTGGCCTCACCTGTCCTCCACCTGGACTCTTGAAGAGAAGGGTAGTCTCAGCCTTCAATACTGTTCTGTGAGGGAGAATGCAGCTCTTCACAGACAACAGTTTGTGGTTGAACACACTACAGACTATTAAAGTTGACTTCGGATGAATTCTTACATTTGTGCAGTCATGCAGCATGCTCCTCCATGGAAAACACTTCACCTTTAACAATGGCGGGGGGAAATGGCTCAACTGCTATAACAAATATGAACGGTCTTGATCAGTTGTTTGACTGTGTCCTCTAAATCCTGCTTGATTAGATATGAACTACAAAGAGATTTTCAATTGGATGAAACAATTTTGTTTGTCTAATCTGCCTTTTATATCATGATATTTTCCGAATAATACCATCTTAGTGGATGTCACTGCTTATTAGAAACATATTTATGATACATTTTCTGTACTTGTATCAAGCAGAGGTGGTAGAGTTAAGTTTCTTTGTTTCCATAAAACAATTAATTATATGTATTTATTAGAAAAGTTGCAGATGTGAAGGGATGCGCTTGTGATTCAACTGCTTCCCATAGTAATCTTTGAATCAAGAAAATCATATTTAATGGCTGTTTAATACACTGTTGCCCGGCTTCTACATTCTTTGTTTAGAGGACAAACTTTCTCTTGTCGTGAGTGGGATGTTACACAAGTCACACGTGCTACTCTGCTTTTCTCTCAGCCTTCCCTCTCTGGCTCAGTCTCATTTAAATCTGATTTATTAGCAGCCTTTGAACTTCTTGCTAAATTTTATGTTGGAGGTGTGATGTAATGATTGTGTTTGTGCTGTCTTCAGCTGCAGTATAAAAATACTAATTGTAATAGACTCCTGTTTTGCATGTTTATGATTGCTGACTGTCAAAGTGACCCCTTTTACGGGATGTCTCTTACCCAATGAACATAATTAATGAATCTAATGCAGCACACCTGGGAGGGGGCATGCATAATGCCCTAAGCGCAGGGAGAGAATTGATGAATTCTGTTCAAGTTGAACACAGCAGCTCGAGGGTTAAGTCCGATACAGCAGTTTTCACTGCGGATGGATGTTCGCTAGTAAAGAGGAGTCCCATGCTGTAGCGGAACTGCAGATCCCACATAGATTGCTGCCAAGCCAGAGGGGATTAGCTTCGATCCCATGAGCGTGTAAGGAGTGACTGAAGGGACAAATAAATTCTGAAGAAAGATGTTGGGACAGGACAAAGACCTGTGCTTTGCACAGGAAGCATGAAGGTGTAGCTGCTGGGTGTATTTCGTAACACCTCACCTGTGATCGATCGTAATTTCAGTTGTTTCAGAGCTAAGGAAACAGAAAGCAAAGGAAGGTGGGAGCAAGTGCCTTCCAGCACTGATTGGTGCGTGATGCGCTGATGTGCATCTGCAGGAATCTCCTGTTGGATTTATTGAGTAGCTGAAGGTCTGAGACGCATTCGTCTGTGTCCTCTGTAGTGACCAAAATGAACTGATGTAAGTATCCCTGATCTTCTATGCATCCACTTTAATCTAAATAGTTGAGCAGTGAACCAAAGAGAGTAAGGGTTGAGGTCTAGGTCTGTTGTACTGTAGCACATGTGTGTCTCCTGTGGACTTGATGGTTATGTTTAATGTCTTGATGAAAGGTTTAATCTCCTGACCTTCCAATTTCTTGTGTAGTGCTGCATCTGTTACACCTTCCTTCTTCCATTAGAGTTCTGCAGTAAGCTGTCTAACCATGTTGTATGTGCAGAGTATCAGTTATCTCTCAGGGGACCTCCTGACCGCTGTTAAGCTGTGGGCCTTTCGTTAGTGTTTGAATATGTTCTCCGAAGCAGGAGGATTTTTGCAGTTGTCAGCAGCCTCTGGGACATCGTTTTCAATTTCTGAAGTGATCAGTCATCTTATTCTGCTTGTTTGCTGCTTCACTGCCAGCAGCCACAATTGAGTGTGATCCTGTTGTTGTTTTCTGTCTCTGGTTGCAGTGCAACTTGCACACTGCTCTGAAACTTTCCGTGTTTGGAAAGTAATTTCTTTATTGCCAGCATATTATTCTAGGTCAGTGCAGTTCCTGGGTTGATTTAATGGTTAAAAGACTGTTTACTCTGAAGCATTAGAGAAAATATGTTTTTCTTGCAGTACACTCAGTATTGTTGGGGAATGTTGCTGCTTAACATCATGGAAAGTCTTATCTTCAGTTGGGTTGTTAGTATGTTAGTACTTCAGAATAGTGTTTTCCTATCTCTGATGTTAGAAATACAATGTATAGAAAAAGACAAAAAAGTTTCTGGGCTATAATATAGATAACTACTACAATTTCATGCCTCATTTCTACAAGGTAATGTTGCTATACCTGTTTGGTTCAGCAAACCTGCAGAATTATGAGATAAATTTAAGACCTAAATGCCAAAATCATTGAGTACCATAATGTATGATGTGAGTAACCAAGCATCAACATTAAGCTTCCTCGGACGAAAATCACTTCTTTGAATGCACACCATTTCTCTACTCTGGTCTTGTAAATAATTTCTGAAAAGGATCTACCTCTGTGGTTTCCTCAGACCTTAGAGATGAATCCAGCAAATGGGCACTTGGGAGAAGTGAATATAATTTCTCTGCTGTATTGCACCATTTGTTACAGTCACTCTGTGGCATTTAATTCAACCAAAGGTTATTAAATGTTCTCTAGTGCTCATACTGCAAGTTTCCAGCATCACAACGGCAGAATTAATGAGAGCTATATTTAGCTATTGTGGTCCAATAGCGGTCAAAATTGAAAAAGGTTTTGCCTCACCCCTAAACCATACTACAACATAAAATCTATTCTCTTAGTCAGAGAATTGAACACACCACCGCACTGACTCTTCAAAAGAAGTGATTTTGTTTTTCTGCTGAATAAAGTGTTTGGGAGCCAGCACTCTTTAATCTTAAAAGCTACTCCTAAGTGAATACAAAATGAAACACCATCTTAGCTTCTTTATGGATCGTTCTTTTGGTTTAGTTCAAGGGAATGAATAAATATACCACTGTTTGCAGTGCAGATTAAGTAGCTAAGCAGTTTACTGTATCTAACAAGAACAATAGCAGAAACATTGACCATTTAATTCCAATAATATAATTAATCTAGAGTAATAGTGTAAATCTAAGTTCTTAACAATTACAGAAGCAATATAGAGTAAAAAAAAAAATCAATGAATTTCAAAGCAAAGAGACAGCTAAAACAAACAAAACTAATTCATTTAGTATTAATCTATCTATTAATCTACTGACTGTTGATTAATATCTTGGTTTGCAGGGTTTAATGAAATAAGCACCAGATGGTAATCATTACCTCTCAGTGTCTATAAAGATTTCATTCAGCAAATTTTGTCCTTATATCAAACCAAAGATTTTTAGTTTACTACCAGAGAAGATTTTGTAAACCAGAAGACTGAAGCTCCTTTTGTCAATTTAGCTGAAAGCATTACATATCTGAATGATCACTAGATGATCATAATAGTATCACATTGGATGTGTTATGATCAGGCTATTGATTAATTAAAGGATTGGCTCTACACTACAAAAGTGGAACAAATCATTAATGCAGCTGTACACTTATTTTTAATTCATATCTTCAAATACTGTTGGCAAAACATTTATTTGTAGTTTATTCTCCTGCAGAGAAATAAAACAAAGTGGGTTTATTGAACAATTGTGTTGTTGACCATTCTGTATTGACATGAGAGAATCCATTTTGACCATAGCTTCCCTGTACTTTCTCCACTCTCAGCTGTGTGGTCCATCTGTGTTGTTGTGCTGGCCCCCAAGTTGCCTGGTTGTAATCCCCCAAGCATGACCCAACCAACATGGTGTGTGTTCACTGTGGAGCGGCTGCCAGCCCTGGCCCCGGCTTGTGGCACGGAGCTTCTGTTGGCACAAGTTGTTTGTGGGCATAAAGGGCATACACAACAGAGCCACAAAAACTCATCAGTCACTGGAGGCTGATGAGACTTTACTTCAGATTGTGTACAGCAACCGTGCAGCCGTCATAGCTCAGATCACACTGGGACATATTTTTCTCATCCTGTGCTAACTTGTCTCTTAAATTAGTCCCTTTGATTCTGAATTGGCCTCCAAATGCTGCTTTTGTTGTAACACTGAATGCAAAGCAGTATTTTTTATTATTTATTTATTTTTCTTATTTTTTGTGGTCTGCATAGTGTTAATTCACACAAAGAGTGGTTCTTTTGAGGTGCTCTAAAACGATAACATATTTATGTTTGATAAATGTTAACCCCCTGGAGCCGAGCTTTTGTTAATGTACATGTTGCAACATATAAATGGCGCTGATCTTTTGTTTTTGAAATAATTCTGCTGTTTCTTTTTTAAAAAGCCTCCACGTTTGAGAGGTACCTTCAGACACTGCCTGAAAATGTCAGGCCACTTGAACACCACACTGTTCGCCCTCTGTTACCAGAGCAACAAGCTCTGCAGGAGGAGCAAGCAGAATTACATCCCTTCAAAGGGAAAGGTGTTTGAAAGGGGAGAGGGAAGGGGGGGCGGCACACAGTCTAAATCTGTTTATGTTTTTTCGTCCTAAATTCTCTTTAGTTTTTACTCCATTTCAGCTTCCTCCTATTTTGCTCCATTTCGGATTTTACATCCCATTAATTTTATGGTGATTTATGTGTGCTGGGTTGAGCATAGTAAGCATTCTCTAATTATATTTTCCAGACAACAAAATCATATTTCAAGCAACCCTGCTGCAACACATGGTTGAAATATGATGTGTTTGTGTGTGTGCATGTTTGTGCAATGCTGCATTAGTGCCTATAAAAAATTTTTTTCAAGGGGGGATGTCAACTGGAAACAAGTCCTACCAATAACTTTCCAGTTTACTGGCAAACCCTTTATAAATCTAGAGGAAATGTTAAATGTTAAAGAGCAGCATTTCCACAGTGCTGATTAAGAAGACAAATAAATCCACCTCCCCAAAGAGCAAACTTTTTGGTCAAAATTCATAGCCTTCTTCTTTTTTTTACTTTCTCAAGTGCAGTCTAATCTGGGTAAAAGGCCAAGAGGACTTCCCTTGTCCAAACTTTTGTTCACCCTCATTGTGTGAGTCCACCACAAGCTGCTTGAGGGGTTTTTGACTTTTGCTGCCTAGTTGACAATGTCTGGTGCCGCTTGTGGCGATTTATTCAGCTGCCTGTTTTCCCAGACGCTAGCTAACGTTTGGCACACTGCCGACAGCTCGTGACAGACGTAAGGACGATGTGTTGAAGGAAGGCCGGGTGGTAGAACCAGCAACTACCGCAAACTGTTTTTTTAACATACAAAATCAAAGCAGTCCATTTTAATTAAAATTAAGTAGCTTTGTTTGAAATGTATTTTGTTTTAGTTTGTTGCCTGTGGTTTTTCCAACATCCAGCTGCAATGATCACATCTGGGAACCATTATCAGGTTGTCATACCAATTGGGATACACATTGTATTGTTTGTCAGCATGAAGATGGAGTTTTAAGCTGCCAACACACTGGCAATGTCAGTTGAGTTTCCAGACATTGGAAATTAATACTGCTCTTAATATTAGACTAGTCCCCCTTTGCTCATGTGTCATACCACTTGAATGTGCTGCAACATGAGATAATTCTTCCGCATGAACTTTCTGCTGGGCCAGCCTCATTGTAAATGTTAGAAATGGCAAAAAAAGATCAGAACACCAGGAAGGAAACGTGTGATAGTCTCACCTATTTAGGTGACAGAATGAGGATCGATTCAAATGACAGATTAGAGCTATTAGATTCGGTCCCGTGATGTTGGTTATAAAGGGTTGAAACTAATAGTATTTTATATGCAGTCATTGAATGTCTAATGTATCGTGAGATTGGGGTGCAGGTGAAATTATATCAAGAGATGAATGGTAGGCCGCAGAGCACAGTGCTGGCACTCAACAGCAGGATGAGTTGACTTTCATCTCATCCCCTCTGGTTCATGTGACAGAGTGTGTGCTTTAATTTCCAACTTAGCATTAGTGGAGCCTGTATGTATCTATTATCAATGTGCCTATAGTATTATTACGCTGTAAACGTGGCGCGTCATAGTGCGGACCTACTATAAAGCGCAGTTTCTCCATTCTGACACCAGTCTGCTGAAAGTATGTGGCCTGTTTTGCAATGTGTGCTGCTAATAAACCCAAGCACAACACAGTGCTGTGTGTGAATAAGCAACCGTGTCAAACTTGAAACAACCTGGTGAGTTCAGCCTCTGATGTGTGTAGTTGTTGTGAGTGTGTGCATCCTTTCACCTGTAGAGAGCCAAGAATCACCAACACTCATTCTCCCTTAATAAATGAAGCCAAAATCCTTCAGGAAGGTATTATAAAATAATAAATAAAAATCTGCAGAGCATCAGCATCATATCTTATCAGTTTAGATCAGAGTAAAGTATACTTTAAAGACATTAAATTGATATATGTACCTTGAAACATGTTTACACATTATGAAGCTACTTGTATTTTAAAAATAACTTGCACTATACATTGTTGATGATTTCATCAACAATGAACATGTCATATAGGTTAAATTCACAGTTTTTCAAGATGCTTTTCACATTTAATTCAGGAGCAACACACACACACACACACACCCACCCACCCACCCATATATATGCAAGCACGCATATATACAAAATGTTGCTGGAGTGTTCAGGTTCAACCTCAACAGAATACTTGACACTTTTCATTGACTGAATCTTCATGTTACACATTGGTCATAGGAGGATCAACCCATCATTTAATTTGTCTCTTTGCATCGAAACTCTGTTGGACCTCTTAGGTTAATCACACTCTCTCTGTCCTCTAGAGCGCAGCAATGGAGGAGACTGTCATATGGGAACAGCACACAGTTACACTACACAGGGTAGGTGTCTTGGTATCCTTTCCCAGATGCACTTAACATCTATCTACAGGATGTTGAAACCTGGTTCTTGTCCCAGTATCTATCTGTCTTCCTTTCTTTGTCCCCCATCCCCCATCCAGGCATTCTTCCTTTCCTGCCCATCTCTGATAGATCACATGATTTCTGCTCAGTTTTTGAAAGAAAACCAAAAACTAAGAAGTAATCACATCTTCTATTTGATTGTCTCTTACACTTACATCCTTGGCTGTAAATACCACACACTGCCACATACACAAAATGCAGATGTACACATTTTTGTTTTTAAAGATATAAACTGCACAGAATAAGATGTGGCACAGTCCACATTTGTGCTGTCCATTGCACAGTTACTGTTTCTCACTTTATTGTCAGTGTAGATCCGACCAACTTTAAAAAATGGTTTGGTGGAAAACTGTATAAGGAGATGGTGATGTTGTTTCCACTATCTTAACAACAACCCTATAATCTGTCTTAGAGGAGCTAAAAAATCTCTTTATGTTGTTTCACACAGACAGCTGAATTTGTGTCTGAATGTATTTGGGGGTTTTTTTGTGCAGGCACCAGGGTTTGGCTTCGGGATAGCCATATCAGGAGGTCGGGATAACCCTCATTTTCAGAGCGGCGAGACTTCCATTGTCATTTCAGATGTGCTGAAAGGAGGCCCAGCAGAAGGCCTACTGCAGTAAGATTTTGTTATTTGAAGTCCAGTCAGATTACAAGTTATAAGTATCAAATTACCTTGCTTGCTCCAGAGAGACTCCAGCTTGTCTGTTCTCCATGCCTCCTCTCTTCCTCTCTGCAGGGAAAATGACAGAGTCGTTATGGTCAATGCTGTCTCCATGGATAATGTGGAGCACGCATATGCAGTTCAGCAGCTTCGTAAAAGTGGGAAAATTGCCAAAATTGTGAGTCAATGCCTCATTTTGCATACTTCCAAAAAGAACTTTTTTTTTTTTTTTCAGAAAAAGTAGTAAAATATAAAACTTGTGCACATTTGTTCTGTATCTCAATAGCCGCGGCACTTAGACAGTTATCTTCTATTTGTCTTGTATGTGAGATATCTGACTAAACTTACAACTGATTTGTTGTCAGGCTCATCTCATATCTTGTTTCCCTTGGCCAGACAATCAGACGGAAGAGGAAGGTGCACGTCCCCATGGGCCGCCTAGGGGAGAGGGAAACTATGTCTGAGCATGATGAGGAGGAGGACAGCTACGACGAGGAGATATACGAGACCAGAAGTGGACGTAGTGGCGCTTACAGTGGCGTGGGCGGGGCCATGGGCAGGCGCAGTGGCCGGACCAGTGGGCGAAGGGACAGGGAACGTGAGCGCAGTGGCTCACGGGAGAGGAGCCTCTCGCCACGCTCAGACCGCCGATCACACAACCTTCCCCCACGTCCTGCCAAGGTCACGCTTGTTAAATCCCGCAAAAATGAAGGTGAGGCTCACAAAGTCGGAGATAAAATGGGCCAGGCAAAGTTTTAAGTTCTTTGAACCTATTATATAATTGCTTGTAATCCAGGAAATAACCTGCTATTTTTATATGCCTGACTGTTACCAGACTGCCAGCATTTAGAAAAGAATAAGACCTCCCAATCAGCATTGGTTAGATGCCAGAGTAAACAAAACTTGCCAGCCGCAGCAAAACCCAAGTCAACTCAAGTAAATCTAAGTAGAAGAGCAATTAATCTTCTTTAATCGGTACTGTTAATCCCAGCGGGAGCAGCATCTGTCATCAAAGCATGGTCAGTGTGGTGCAGTCACGTGAACTCTGTGCTAACATCGTCTTTGTTGCTGTCGTTCACTTTGTAAGCAGAATATGGCCTGCGCCTGGCCAGCCACATCTTTGTTAAGGACATTTCCCCTGAGAGTCTGGCAGCCAGGGATGGTAACATCCAGGAAGGGGATGTTGTACTGAAGGTGAGAGAAAGAGTGCGGATGGAGATGAAGTAGCCTGTTGAACAATTCATATTTAAAGATTGTAAAAGCCAAAGGAAAACGGCTGAAATTTTCTTCCCTCTTTCGGTTTTGATGGAGTTCAACAAAAGAACTGATTATGTGTACAGCTCAACTATGTGCTGTTTTCTTCTACTCTATATGATGATATGTAACAGTTGCAGTTTAATCTGCATGGTTATTTTCTCATATGAAATAGCTCCATGTGAATAACAAAGGACTTGCCTCTATTTTTCTTGTCTCTGGGGTCTCTTAAGCCTTTCTGATTTGATTTCCTCCTAACACAATTAGCTCTGCAGTTGATTTGCATTTGAGCTTGTGTCCTTAAAAGGGTGCATCTGTAGCCCTAACTTATCTTTTCCTATTTTATTGTGTTAATGGTTAAAACAAAGATGATCTTTTTTTTGTGGTTTTGCTTCTTTCTACGTAAAGTGCTGTGGCTGCATAAAAAAATTCTTTGACCTTGGTTTTATTATTTCACATATCAAGGCTATTTTTTTTTCCCCACTTCAATATTTCCAGATCAATGGCACAGTGACAGAGAACCTCTCCTTGATAGATGCCAAGAAGCTGATAGAAAGGTCAAAGGGCAAGCTAAAAATGGTTGTTCAGAGGGACGAGAGAGCCACCCTGTTGAACATCCCTGACCTCGATGACAGCATTCCTTCAGCCAACGCCTCTGACAGAGATGGTGAGTGATGTTGAGTGTTGAATGCAGTTGAGATGGTGCACAATTTAAGAGTCTGACATCTCAGTGTGTATTTCAGACTGCAGTGGTTCAACAGTGTCTCTTGTTTGATCAGACATTTCAGATATCCATTCTCTGGCATCCGACCATTCCAATCGATCACATGACAGACATCGTAGCAGCCGTTCCCGTTCTCCAGACCGAAGATCTGAACCCTCAGACCACTCCAGACACTCACCCCCACAAATCAGCAATGGCAGGTAAAGACCAAATTTATGTTTCTGGTGTTTCTCTAAAATAAACCGAGCAGGGGAATATATGTGTAAAATGAGAATATGGGTTTTATCACATTTACTCCATTTTTCCAGCAGATTTTTAAGAAATAAAAATAAATAAATTAAAGATACACCTCAGTCGAGGCCACAATATAACAGAAACTGAGATTTATAACAAATTACAGACACAAGCAGTATAACTAAATAATTATTCCTGAAAACAGAACTTAAACAGCCACAGTTTTGCTTTAATTGTTATATAATTTTGTTTATTTTTCATATTGCTGATGTACAGCTGAAAAGATAAAATGATTATACAAGTAACAGAAAAATAATTGATGTTTGGAATATGGGCAAATTTTTTAAATAATTATTTTAGATAAATGCCAAACGTTCAATAGTTCCAGCTTTTCCCCTTTGAGGATTTAATGCCTTTTTCCCCCTTGTTCCATAGTAATGTTGTTTTGTTTTTTGGGGGTTTTTTGTTTTGTTTTGGTTTTTTTTTTTGACAGCATAGTAGGACTTGTGAAATGTGTAATCCTATAGTAATATTAAATACCAGTTGCATAACTTGTCACATTGCCTGTGTGTGCCAGTTTGTTTGGAAAGGCTTGCTTCTTTTTTTGGTTGTACAGGACTCTCAATTTCTATTTATCTGGGTTAATGGCATCCATCAGCCCGCTCAGCACTTTTTTGACTGTAACCTTGTGTGAAAGTACCTAATTAATTCTTCGTTTAACCTCAATAGGGCAACACAGTTAGTCCCCTCTCACACTGCTTACTGACCCAACAAAATGTCAACGGCTAAATTGTAAGAGTCACACTTGGTCAAAGCTGGGACAGAACAGCAGGTGATAACTCTGCAGTGCTTAGTGTTTTAGTTCAGTACTCCGCTGTCTTGTTTTCTATTTTGACAAAGGATTTCAGATACATCAGCTTCAGTCACTGCAAAATAATAGTACATAGCAATGGGAAATGGCTTACGAGTATAGTTTCACTGACACTGACACTTAATTTGTCTGCCTTTTTTACTCCTTTACACAGCTGGAGAATACCGTAAGTCATCACTCATTACCCTGAGTGACTAGCTACCAATAATAGTGTGGTACAGAATAGATTTAAAGTAGAATAATAGTGAACAGTTCTAGATCTAGAGTCATGTGTTAATGCTTTGACAAAGTCACAGTCATTCTTTTAAAGAATTGACGGTTAAAAACTTGTGTTGATTCATTCATCATTTACTCAGTGATATCTCTTGTTTTGACTTAAGATGACACATTCCTGTGAAACTGTCACAGTATGTCTGTCTGTTAATGTTTTGGGGGACAAACCACATGTTTAGCACAAGGACAATATTGTATCCACCACTGAAGAAACAAAAAGCCATCCCACACAATCAGTGTCAACTGTTTCCTTGTGTACATGTGGCTCAGCATTTGAACTTTCTCTTCAAAATAGATTGTCGTTCAGGCAATAAATACAACTGTATGGGTGTGTATGTTCAGCAGATATTTCGATCAAGCATTTTAAATAACAGAAAGGAGATATGGGAACAGGTTAATAGTATTAATCTGAACCTTTTCTGTGACCAGTGATCTTTTCCCTCAGTTCAGGAAGTTGGCTGTTAAAAGCACAGCCTCCTCCAGGTTTGATTGAAAAACTAGTTCCTTCCTTTCTAAGTTCAAACAGGGTCCTTCATGGTTTCTTTGTTGATCAGCCTGTGAATTAAGCTGGATTTTGCTAGTAAAGCTGTGCCAGTGAACAAACATGTGACCAGGGCTCATTCAGAGCCATAGAGCGGTACCACTGGTCAGTCTGCTTCTATTCTATTCCCCTCTGATTTCTCATTTGAAAAACATTGAGAATGTCAGCATTTATCAAAACACAGGCAGATTCTGTCATTATATAAATGATTATCTCAGTCGCAATTGGCCCTGATTGGTCTTCATCAGTCTACGTGGTCTTAATGTTATAAAAATTTACATCAAAGTCAACCCTTGCAGGTCTTGAGCCAGAATCACACAGTGAAATTCACCTGGAGGACAGAATCCACTCTGACGCCTTAGATAAACTGTTCTAAAAATAGACCACAAAACAGTAGAGAAACAAAGCGGTGACCTTCAAGACTAAGATGCAGCTTCAGACTTTAGCTGAACTTTTCACCTGTTTTACTTTTCTTTGCCAGTGTCCACTGCAGTGAGGAGTAAATAGTCTGATTCT